>JAGQAX010000008.1:31293297-32721543 GCA_019142605.1 Cephalopholis sonnerati
TACAGAATTGTTAGAAATTTTTAAGCATTTTCTTGTCTTCAATTTTCTCTCTCTCTCTTTTTTTTTTTTTTTTACTAATTTCTTGCTGTTTTTTGGGGTCATTTCTTCTTTCGCTGCCCAACGCCTTCTTCCCATGTTTGTATAAGAAATCGAGCCAATTTGCTCAGGTTTAAAAGGGTTAACTAATCAATCTTAGCTTTGTATTAAAGTTCTTGTGTTACATGTCTGAATTTTACAGATATCAGTGGAACATGGTGCTTTGCACATCAGTTTGAGAGTCTTATATGTGACTGTGCATTTTACATGTGATAATATAATCAATACTTTAAAATTATTCTTGTTAATATTGAGGTATAGATTTTAACTGTATGGCCCAGCTCCAGTGTGAGCTGTCTGCAGCCTGACAGAGCTGACCTCACCCACCCAGCAGCATCCACACCGGGTGACACAGACGGTCTTTGTCACGACCACACGGGGGATGTGACCCCTTGTCACTGTCCACTCACTCACCCACACGGTGTGGAAACAGTCCAGCGCGGCCCCGATGATCCAGCAGACGTGCCCCAGGATCACCTGCATGCCGATGACACTCCAGGAAAGGTAGAGGAAGTAAACGAGCGGCGCCCCGGCCCCGATCACCAGCAGCACCGTGAGCCTCTCCAGCACCAGCCTGCCCATCAGCTCCACCCCGTAGTTGACGCACCACACGGGGATCAGCAGGGTCCCCACCACGATGGGCGTCCCGGTCTCCTGCAGGCCGCTGAGCCACGAGCGGCCGAGCCGAGCCAGGGAGTACTTGAAGGGGTGGAGGAAGGTCCCGCAGAGCACTGCCCAGAGCAGCGGGCGGAGGAAGGCCTCCAGGATGAAGTAGACCAGGACGGCGGCTCCGCAGCAAATCGCCACGAAGATCATCGCCCCCGTGTTGTAGAAGGCCTGCTTGATGTTCTTGTCAAACTTGAGGGAGGACGGCTGGCTCAGCAGCTGGCTCACCATCCCGACGGCCGGCTGGACGCTCTCGGAGAAGGACACAGAGTGCGGCCGCCCGGGGAGAGGGCTCTCCGGGGGAGAGACGGCGGCTGGCTCCGGCGCCGAGTCCTCCTCGTCTGCCATGTTCCCCGATTCCGCTTCGGTAGTCTACCCGAGGGCTCTACCGCGTGAGGGAGGAAAACATGTGACGTAGCACAACGCCAAACCCGAGGGCACCACGGTAAATGAAGTCAGAGAAAAAACCGCTTCCGGTATTTCATTATTTCATTTTATGTAGGGTTTTTGTTTATTATTTTATTTAATTTTCTTTAATATTGAATTGCCTTATCTGTTTTATGTTTTATGCCTATCTTCATGTGAAGGACTTATTTATTTCACTTGCTGTATTATTTTCTTTATTGTAGTTTATTATTATTATTATTATTATTATTATTAATAATAATAATAATAATAATAATTATTATTATTATTATTATTATATTATAGTTGAAATGTGCATTTACTGTTATCACTTTGTCTTTATTACTATTATTATTATTAATAATAATAATAAGAATAATAATAATAAACATTTTATCAAAATAAACAAATAATGTTTTTGTTTTTCTTTTACAGTGTGGTGCTGCATAACCCTTTTTAGTCTTTTTTTTTTTAAACTATCACATTAGTGTTTTTCATTTCAGACTTTGGTGCCCCGCAGTGGTAATATTACAAAATGACATGGTTGACAACAGCAGTGCAGATCATCTACGTCATCAAAACAATTTGAAAGATGCTTGAATCATATGAACTTTTTACACATAGTGACTTTGATATAATCACAGCCATAATCATTGTATTTTAAGTACTAAGGTATGAAGTCCTGTATGTGGCTTTTATAGATGTGTTTTTATCTAGTGTGATTAGAATAATGATTTTGCAGTTGATCATTAGAAGACACATCGTTATTAGCAGATCATTTTTTATGTAAATGTTGCTAACATTGTAGGAAACCAAGGAAGTAGGCCCCTTGAAACAATGTTGATGGTTGAATATATGTATATAAAATATATTATAAAATCTTGCATTTGTGATTGTTTTTTTGTTTTTTTTTTGCTTGTAAAGGTCCAGTGCAGGGGTCAGCAACCATAAATATCAAAATAGTCATTTTGGCCTTTTTTTTTTAAATCTGTCTAGAGCCTCAATACATATTTGTTCCTTATAATAAGGGTAACACAGACTGTGAAGTCTAAATTAGCCTATCATCATAACAAAACATCCTAAATGAGCATCCATTAATATGTTTACCACAAAGCTGTTCCTCTCCATTGAACTATCTATGTTAATTTTAATGTTGCAGCTTCAGCGGTGAAAGCAAACAAATCTATTCAAGCACTATTAAATTTTTTAAATCAGTCTTACTAGGGAGACTCAAAACTAGTCCTGCTATTGAGGTTCACCAAATTTTGGGGAAAAGCACCAGGCTGTTGACGTATGACGCACATTTTAGTTGACGGAATGTGAAACATTTTTTTTATTGAGTGTATAGGCTACAGATTCTCATATATTTATTTATTCATGTTTACAGTTTTTCAAATGTACGTTAGGGTAGTCACTGATTGTTACCCTGGAAGACTTTTACCAGACCTGATTTCCAACAAAATCTAAAGTTACCGGGCTGCTTAAGTCCACGCACTCTCAACATAAAGAGGACATGAGTGGTAGGTATGGTCCTAAAAATCATCTCCTACAGCCTTATTCTGTTGAACTGACAGAGCTGTCAGTTCAACCACAGCATGATCTGCACTATCTCATGTATACTGTCATATCTTCACAGGTTTATTGATCATAAACACAACCATGTTTCAGTGAGAGGTGTTTTAACGTATCCATCCATATTTAATACAGATCAAAAGGCTACAATAACAGCCTGGGGAAAAAAGTCCATGTCCAAGCAAACTGTCCTTCAGTCCACAGTCTGCTCCTCTTCAGTGTGTTATTGCTTACAACATTAACTCATGTAGCAGTCTCTCTGTCTGTTCAGTCACAGTGCCACAGTACTGATGAACCCAACAGCTACTGTGGTCGAGAAAAGGGAAAAAATCAGAAAAGGAAAGTAGGGAGAAGTGAGCCGAGCCACGTTCTTGTGAGTGCCAAACATAAGGAGAAAGTGAATGAAAACCTTCTGCATGGTGAACGCACACTGTAGGCAGTAACCTAAAAACCCTGAAAACCATATTTTGTGAGAGCACTTCATCATCACCAGTGAACAGCGGGTTTTGATATAATTTCCAGGTTCTCCAGAGCATGCAGTATTTTGAAGACTTTTCAGATATATTCATTG
Organism: Cephalopholis sonnerati; assembly: GCA_019142605.1. Taxonomy (NCBI): domain Eukaryota; kingdom Metazoa; phylum Chordata; class Actinopteri; order Perciformes; family Serranidae; genus Cephalopholis; species Cephalopholis sonnerati. The sequence continues at coordinate 31,296,608 of JAGQAX010000008.1, forward strand.
TTATGTGCAGTCCTCATATTTTTGAAGCATTTGGAAGCGATCATAAATATTGAAAATAACTGGCCTATTTATGCTAAAACATTACCCTTATCAGACCTCTTGTTTTGTACTGACACCAGTACACGTCACCTCTATAATACAGGTTTAATAATTTGTCAGGATCCTCTGTATGAGTTCAGAGAGATGAATATATACTCTATTGTGTCTAATATATCTAATACAGTGTCTCCTTGTGCAAAGTGCACACTTGAGTGCGGCTCAGACAACTTTTTTTTATTTTTATTGCTACTTCTCTTCCTGCATTTTTCCCTCTACGCGCTCCGCTGTGCTTCATTATGGCGTTCCCATTAGTAAGTAGAAGGTGAGGGCTACTATGAGCAGTAAGCAGAGGGGAGAGTTGAAGGTCTGGTAGGCTGTGGAAGGCATGAAGATGTCCTCGTACTTATAGATGCTGATCATGTGGTCGCTGACAGGCGGACTGTCGATGTCATGCCTCGTGATGGAACCTGTTGGAAAAGGAAAGACGATGTTAAATGTAACGAAAGACAAAGAAAGACAGTTTGCTTGATGCTAAAACTCGATCAGTCACCTTGTATGGCAGGTCCCCATGCAAACAGGTAATACCACGACAGGTGTAGGTCCACAAGTGTCTCCTCTCTGGGGACGTATAACGGCCGTTTGAAGCGGCAGGTCACCCGGTTGTTCTCAAAAATGCCCTCTTCGTCTCTCGCAGGGTTCCTCTTTATTTCCTTCGCCCACTGGCCGACATTGTAGAAGTGATGAATCCGTACGCGTCCATTATCATCGTGGACACAGCCCATGACATCGTCTCCTCCCTGAGGAAACAGGAAGGATGAAGAGCTTTACTCTGAACTGCTACATCTTCATTTCTAAAATAAATTTAGACTCTGATACAAAAACTAATTGGGACAGATGCTATTCTTGTTCATGCACGTGCAGTCGGCCCTGAGTTTCCTGCCACAGAACTGTCACAAAATGAGACTGAAGCTAAACGAGACTGGAGACATGTTTTGACTCTACAACTGATTCTCTAAATTTCTAAAGGCATACAATGCAGGATTGTTTGCTATTGTTTATACTGCGAAGTCTCACGGCTGCTGTGAAGCTGCGCCTACTTAGGACAACAAAAGGTTTGTCTTGGGTGCGACAAACAAGAATTGACAGCAGAGGAGATACCTGCACACCAATACAACTGGGCTGAGAGACACAAAAAGGTCCACAGGCTGAGCTCAATGTAAAAAATAGTCAATTCATTGAAGACATCTGTGCACAAAAAATGTGCTTAGAGTGCAAAAAAATGATAAAGAGTGAATAAAAAGATCAGCAAATGTTTCTGTCCTTGAGCTCTGATGGAAGGCAAGGAGAAAAACTAGTCATTTTTTGCATTGATCTCAGCCTGTGGACCTTTTTGTGGCTCTCAGCCCAGTTGTATTGGTGTGCGGGTCTCTCCTCTGCCGTCCTGTCTTGGTTTTTGCTATTAAAGGAGAAGTCCAGTATTTTGCACTTTGAGCCCCATTCCTGGTTGTTTATGAAGAAATAGAGTGTTTAAGACCAAAATCTTGATGATTGCTCCTTCTCTGAGAATTTGAGAGAATTTGTCTTTCCCCTGCCTGGCTTAACAATGCTGTCTATGGCCATGTGTAAATCTGTCCTAAAACCACCTTAAACGTTGGTTTTCAAAGCCATGAAACTCACCCAGTGGTCAGTGGTGTTCCTTGATGTTCCCACATAAAAATCGTAGCAAACTGTGGTTTCCATCCGTGTTTTCACTATTCATCTCGATTGTGGAACTATTTTTTCAGCTGCCTCACACCCGTGTGTAAACTTCCCATTGATCGTTGGTTTGACCCTGAAGCGTTATACACTCCAGCCCACTTGATGGTGATAATGCTCCTTTACGTGAGTGTCACCAACCGGCAGGAAACCATTGCAATGTAATGGGACACAGAAAGAAGCAGAAGAAGAAGGCTGGCGTTGTGTTCAAAGGCATCGTACTGTGAAGGTTGTTTACAAGCGAGTAATAATGGGCAAGTTTTGTGTGGTCAGCGACTGCAGGAGAATTCCTCCGAAGAGGAGGAGCGCACACAGTGCTGTCGAGCCGGCACTTTTGCTGAGCTAAAAGACTCCGTTTCCAGTGGCGGATTACTACCAACGGACAATGAAGCTTCCTATAGGAAATCAATGCATGGACAAAATGTCAAATAAATCATCACGGAAACCACAGTTTGCTACAATTTTTATATGGTAACATCAAGGAACACCACTGACCACTGGGTGAGTTTCATGGCTTTGAAAACGAATGTTTAAGGTGGTTTTAGGACAGATTTACACATGGCCATAGACAGCACTGTTAAGCCAGACAGGGGAAAGACAAATTCTCTCAAATTGTCAGAGAAGGAGCAATCGTCAAGATTTTGGTCTTAACCACTCTATTTCATCATAAACAACCAGGAATGGGGCTCAAAGTGCAAAATACTGGACTTCTCCTTTAAACACTCTCGCCAGTGAAAGTAAAAGCCAACCACAGATTCACTCTCATTTGGTGTTTCGCCTCACTATATCAGCATTTTTTTAGCACTGTATCTAGTGGATGCCTTCTGCTTATGGTCCAGCACCTGGTCAAAACCTTTTAATAAAGCCCCGACCTCACCTGAGGACTGTGGGGGTACACACCAATAAACGTCCTCACCACAGAAAATAAGAGGAAGAATTAAAAAAAAGAGAAGGTCAGACAAAGTTGATATTTTTGTGTGTCCTGCTGTTGTTGTAATCCCTCATATTTGTCTCGCCTTTGCTGAGAGCTTAGAGCCTGCAGAATTAAAACTTCTCCCACTTACCAAACATTTACGAGAACTACGGTGGCCGACACAAAAATGCGAAAACATGAAAGGTCCTATTTAGAGCCAGTGTTTGGTGTGTAGATATAAATGTTTCATTCTAAGGTAACGAAAACACAATTCTCATATTCAGCTGATTACAAACTAATGAAAACATAGTTATGAATATTTTATGCTATTTGTGCCAATAGATGCTCATAAACCATAAACAATGGACCTTTAAACAAGATGTATTCATGCTGTATTTATCACTGAAAGTATTCCTGTAGTGTGTATTAAGCTTTTTATAGTCATGCCAAACAGTTTAGTAGAAAATAATGTCAACAATGAACTGCATTTGGAATAAAAGCCTTCAAATGTAATGTTTAGTTTCATACTGTGCTGACTCTACTGATGCATCATTTTGAACATCCATGTTTGATTATAGATTATGGACTATACATTTACAGTGACATGGTCTGATGCGATAAATAAAATGTATCTAACACACAGATCTGGTACTGAAAGGTGGAGCTGTGAACACTGCAGTCTGTTGATTGGTCAGTAGAGGATGGTCGCTCTGCTCAGGGCTGAGCTGCATATGTGAATAATGGGAAGAACTATTTTTAAAATTGGTTCAGTATTGAGAGAGTCCGCTGCAGCCACAGCAGCAAAACCAGTTGCAATGTAATCCTACAGGCAACTATGCATCATAAGTTCACATCTATTAGAACTGCATGTTTGTGTTTTGCATTGACAGACTCAGATTGTTATTGGAGGTGTTTTACAACATTACAGAAAAGGTAACTTGCAGGAAAAACAATGGTGGAAACCTTAGTGAGAGCTGGATAGAGAAGTGCCAGGTAGAGTTTGATGTATTAGAGTAAAGAAAGCGTAGTTTAGTGTTATCTAAAAGATTTTCAGTGTCATGGCTGAATATTTAGCTGATTTCCACATTGTGAAAAGTCTGTGAGATTTCAGGGTGAGACTCACACAAACAGACTGGATCAGCAAAAGGTAAGGAAAATGTTTCTCTGTAGGGTCCTTTCTGTGGTGTTGTCAAACACTTACTAAAACAACCTGCCACTTTCAGTGGGAAAACACAAGCACTTATGGTGGACATAAATCAATCATGCACATGGAAAATAGCACTATGTGATTTTGCCCAGTAGGACATGCTCCTGGTTCAACATCCCACATCACATTCCAGGACCAACACTGCAATCAACCAATCACAGCCCTCTGACATCATCAGTGTGCTGCTCCCATGCTTCTTTCAAAATTCCTTTGTGCTTCTTTAGAGCTAAGCTAGTTTTCCAAATGTAAGTTTGTACAATTAAACAAGATCCTCAGTAACACTGAACAAAAACCGTGTAAGCTTCTGCAGGGTTAGCGAGTTAGCTTGCTAACTAGGAAGGCTATGCTAACAAGTAAGCTTACTAAAACACATAAAATATTGTTCACTAACATTAAGAGTAAGGACAATGTCATTTTGCAGTTGCAAAGACCTGCGAAGGACATGTCTGACACGTTGAACAATATTTTAGCCTATTGGCAAGCTCACTAATTAGCATAGCCTACCTACTTAGCAAGCTAACTCATGAACAGTTTAGCCTATTGGTAAGCCTACTTGTTAGCATAGCCAACCTAGTTAGCAAGCTAACCTGCTAACCCTGCAGTAGCTTTTGTTGAATTGTACTAACTTCAGTTTGTAAAACTAGCTTAGCTCTGAAGACGCACAAAGGACTTTTGAAAGAAGCACAGGAGCAGCACACTGATGATGTCAGAGGGCTCTGATTGGTTGATTGCAGTGTTCTACTGGGTAAAATCATGTTGTGCCAGGAAACTAAGGTCCAGGTTCACAGATACCTTAGTTTCCCCTTAAAGTCTCAGCAGTCAGGGTTGCTGCTGTGCAGCTGCTCACCATTTTCTTGTCAGAGGAGAATCCTACGGCCACCCAGCCGTCTGTGTCTGCACTCATCTCGTACTCCACATCTGTCCCGATACGCCGATAACTCAGAAAGTAGTCACACGTCTCTGCATCACACCCTGGCTTCCCATATCTGCACACACACACATGGATACTGTAACTATAAATGCACTGTAGAAAAACAGAGCTCAGCTGACAATATTCAGAGTATCATGATAACGTCAGGACCAAACTGGGGCACTTGTTAAATGAATGTCAGCCAGGTTTCAGAGAATAAAGACTCAGAGGAGAAGTCTGTGTTTAGCTCCAGCTTTCTGAAGTCAGGCCACAGCATCTAGGATGAAGCAGCCCCGGGGAGCACAGCTGCACCGCTCCTGTTTCAGGAAGTGAGAGCTGCCAAAAGATGTGTCCTTCTCTCACCTTATGCAGCCTTTGGTCACTCCACAGTCGCTGACTTTGATCTTGGCGAAGGGATCCACTGGTGGGGCGGTGGGGAACGGGTAACCTGCAAGATGCAAAATCAGCACTCTGTTGGTTCCACACTAAAAAACAATTGGTGCTTGCTTTGAGGACAGTCAAAGGGCCAATCAGGGGGAGGCGGGCCATCTGCACTCTGTGTGTGTGTGTGTGTGTGTGTGAGGAAGGGGGGTGGGCAGCAACCACCAGGGAGCTGGCCTGGGTGCTGAAAGGCCCTGCACGGTGCAGACAGGTTGGATGTGAGAACAAATAAACAGCTCATGTTCAGTTTGTTTCTGTTTCATGTTGTTTGTCTGTTTGTGTGTTTTAAGTTTGTTTATCACGCATGACATGTAAATAATATCCACCAGGCTCTAGTGAGACGCATTAGACCCTTACCGTCATCAGACAGATATCTGGACTCCAGGAACTCGGAGGCGAAGGTGCTGTAGGAGTCCTTGTGCGGCTCCTGGTGTCCCGGCTCTCCGTGCTCCCCGTGCCCGGCCCTGAGTGCGCCCTCGTCGGTGGGGCTCGGCGCGACCCCCCACCATCCGCTCTGGATCAGCAGCACCATCAGCTGCGCGAGCCTCCGCAGGAAAATCATGGCCGAATGACGTCAAAAAAGAAGCGATCGAGACGACTACACCGACCTGAAATCAAAGCGGATCCTCATTATTGTTTGAATTTGGGTATCTTCGCAGGAGCCCATCGCAGCGTCATCAGAAATCATCCCCGCATCCTGACCGCCTGTTTGGCTGTTTACGCGCAGGGATGTGGATGTGAATGTGGGGGGATTCAGCGCCGATGACCGCGTGATTTAGAGGCTAATCCAGTCCTAAATTACCCAGATTTGTAATCGTACCATCTAATTCACATACACGACCATAATCCTCTTTGAGATCCGACTCTAGATGCTCAGCAGCGCTCAGTAATCTGGACAGATATCAGTGGGAGTGTTGGCCTCATGAATGGTTTCGTCCAGCCTCCCTCTGTTCCCCCTCCTCACTCAGTCACAGTCACATCCAATGAGGAGCCGATACGTGCTGATATCAGGATCAATCAACCGGGGATTAGGCTCCATGGTCAGAGATGGAGAGGGTATGTCCAACACAGTCTGTCAGAGGTTCAGAGAGCATGGATCATCTCCTGTAGAGCTGAAAAAGCCAGACATCAAGAACACAAGATCACACATAGACCTAAATACATAAATGAATAAGACAAAGTTGATTGGAAATAAAATTACTGTCATTGGCAGGGGTTTAGCTCCCCCCAATTAAGACTCCCACATTTTCTGTAAGTTTTATCTCCAAAAACAAAGGTTATAATGCTGATTTAAGGCCATCTCCACGCTGCCAGGAATAACATTCATCTGGTGAAATCCTTTATTTATCTCTGTTTATCTAAAAGCAGTAATGGAAAGTAACTAAGTACAGTTACTCAGTGTTGGGAGTAGTAAACTACATGAAACTGAAGTAATACTTTAACTACATTTTGCAGTAGCTTACTGGTAGTTCAACTACACTCATATTTGCACAGTGACTCAAGTAGGTAAATAATAATAATAATAATAATAATACTTATTATTATTATTATTGTTATTATGATTATTATTTTGTACAGTTAACTACTTAAACTATTAACTATATCATATATATATATACTGTATATATATTTTACTTTTTACTCCACTAAACTTATTTGATAAATTTAGTCAGTTTGGATATTTATGTCGATAATAGAAAACAAAATCAACAAATGGCTTTTATTATGATGTGACATTATAGATTGAGACAAAACGTTATCGATCACTGAAGGTGAATTCACAAGTATATAAATAATTTAAGATGAGATCCACCTTTACCCGCTGCAATATAAAAGTAATGAACACATAAATGCATCAATAATTACAATCAAATAATACAATATGATATAGATTATTTTGAAATGGACCATTGTGCATAACCAGAACTTTTACTTTCAATACTTTAATGCTAACACCTTTGTACTTTTACTGATGTAAGATTTTGAATACAGGACTTTTTCTTGTAACAGAGTATTTCTATGCTATAGTAGGGATGGAGAAAAGCAATACAGCTTGATATTGTGATATTACGGCAATATTGTATTGCTATATGTACATTTTTTTTTTTTAATTATGTCATTAATATTACAAATGCAAATTAAACTTTTGGTAGCTAAATAGAATGATAAAATCAGTAGCTTTTTCAGTCAACCAAATACAGTTTGCTGCAATAAAAATGACCAAAGTGAGATAAATAGACGGGAAAATTTATCTTAGTGGATACAAACAAATGTTGACAAGTTTTTTTAAAAGATATTTTGAGGGTGTAGGACACATCTTCACACATGGGGCAGCCTGCTCTACAAGGTGAGCTAATGGGCGCCCATGTTGACAAGTTTTCCTTTGGGGACGTAATTATCAGCTGATAAAAGGTAATACAGCTCAGAATATCACACTATATGTTTTTGGAATTTTTAGCATATCACAAAACATTTACAATTGCAGTGATGTTGTATTGTGGCTTAAGTTGCATGATAAGATCATATCAGGGGCCACTAGGTGACTGCCACCCCCACACTGTTGTGTTACTTTTACACCACTTTTAAAAGTGGCTACATTCAAATGTACTTTGTCAAAAAACACTGAAATCAGCCCATAAAACACCCACCATGCCTTTATTGCCAAATTACCCTAACTTCCTGCTGCATTTTCTTGAATGAAAAACATATCTGGCACACGACTGTCTGATAATATGTGTGGGCTTTTTTTTTATTCAGGTGCGAATCCAGATGCAGTTTAAAAATGCATGAGGACTGTGCAGCCTTGTATGCACTCTCTGCATGCATTATTTATCTAACATTGTGCAGCTCTGCTTTAATTTGTGTATTTAGTTCACAGTGTCTTTATGTGTCAGATCCTGACTGCTTCTGAAACGCTGCAGTGCAGGAGACCCCTCAGGTGCACCGACAGTGCTGAGGAGTTTCTAAATTCATACGCGGCTTGTAGACAGACTTGATTGTGTGCATAGTGTGAATGGATGAATGTGAGTTGTTTCAACAGAACAAAACATCATCTAAATGTCCACTCACATCCTTCAGCTCTTATTTCATCTCCTGCTGTGTTTTTCAGAGGTTGTGTTGTGCACAGTCCTGCCACTGGATGGTGATAGAAAGCCACAGTTTGAACTTCATGTTCAGGTTAGTTTAGGGACTCTCTAGAAAACTACTACTATCCAGCTGATGCAGCTGTACACCACAACACACTGCTGAACACACTGAATACCTCAGTAGATAGCTGAGAGAGCCTTTACGTTTAAAGCCTCCTCTGCTTGGAATCATCTGCCTGTAAATATGAGATCTTTACACTTATTTGAAAATGCCTTGTCTTCTAATTAAAGGATCAGTTGCACATGTTCATAAGAACACTTCTAAAATGTTGCTTATTTATGTTTTATAACGTAGTACATAAAGGAGCAGTGCGTAGGATTTAGTGGCGTCTAGCAGAGAGGATTACAGATTGCAACCAGCTGAAACTTCTGCCATGTGCAAAGTGTAAACTTCCAGGTAGGGATTCGTTCAGTGTTCATTGTTCAGGAGGTTTTAACAGGGAGCTGAAATATTAGATAAGGTCTCCTTATCTTCAAAACCAGGAGATTGAAAACTGGTAAAAACACTGAATAGAGCAGTTTTAGGTTACAATTCAGTGTTTGTCCGATGCTGTTTGTCTCATCGCAGACTGGCTGTTAGGTTTTTTTTGTCTGAAGATCCAGACGTTCAGGAGGTTTTAAGCGGGAGATGAATCATCAGCAGAGGTCTCTACCTCTCCAAAACAAAGGGACCATGTTTTTCCGATGCTGTTCATTACAGGCAGGACTGCTAACTACGGTGTCCAACACGAAAACACTGATGGCTCTATCTAGAGACAGTGTTAAGATTTTCTTTTCTGAACTACTGTGGAAACATGGGGGCGCAACATGGTGATCTCCATGGACGAGTGCCCTCTCCCAACACAAACGGTTCATTCCAGGGTAACGCAACATTATGATTTTTTATTTTCAGGTAATTAAACAGGCAGCATGGTGTGCAGTGGTTAGCATTGTTACCTCAAAGCAAGAGGATTTCCTGGTTCGAACCTGGGCATGGGGGAGTTTGCATGTTCTCCCCATGCCGGTTTTCTCTGGGTACTCCGGCTTCCTCCCACAGTCCAAAGACATGCAGGTTAACTGGTGACTCTAAATTGTCCGTAGGTGTGACTGTGAGTGTGAATGATTGTCTGTCTCTATGTGTCAGCCCTGTGATAGTCTGGTGACCTGTCCAGGGTGTACCCTGCCTCTCACCCAGTGTCAACTGGGATAGGCTCCAGGCCCCCTGTGACCCCCAACAGGATGAATGAAAGTGACGGCCAAATTTCAAGCAAAGTTTTACCTACATGTCTGTAAGGACTTCAGTCACTTCAGTATGTCTCACCAGAGACTCTGTAGCCAATGATAGATCCTCATCACTGTGTGCTTGTAGAAATAAACATTACAGAATTGCAAATGTCTCTGACTCATTAAACCACGTAAGGATGACAGTGAAATTAATATTTTTACACTTGCTCTGTGTCCAGTCATCGTCATTTTCATATTTCCTCAGTACTTAATATGTCCTGAGTCAGTCCATTTAGTCGACACTCTCACAACTGTGAGCAGAATCGAGGAAAGTTTAACACTGCGTGCAAGTTTAACAGAACATCTCAAAGGAATTTAAATTAGCATCACCCAGATATGTAGACATAAATGTAATGTGTGACTGGTTTTGTAACAGACTGTGCGGACAGGAGGGAGTCATATTTAATGTGTCATTGAACACCTTGGTTCACAGATAGAGCAGGTTTGAGCAGCTGGTTTTGCCAAATCGGATCAAATTACCCAAATTGATTGAATATATGATACAGCAAGTTACTTTAATTGTTTGCTATTGTTCAGTGTTTGTCAACAAAGTGACCTGAAATGTCAAAAATACTGTCAGGTTTTGATTTTTTTGAGCAGAAACAGCAAGAGAAACTTTACTGTTACCGTCTGTGTCCTGTAGGTGATGCTGGTGTTACACAATCTGAAACAGGCCAAACGTGTGTATGACTGTCAGACAGATGTGAGGCTGACTGACACACACACACACACACGCAAATGATGAATACAGTAGCGACACAAATAGGAAATAATACTATAATACCCATAACAATAAAAACATCTGTCACTTTTAGACTTTGAGTTTCCATGTATGTTATAGATGTTTGCGTGTGTGTGTGTTGCATGTGTGTTTTCAAAGGTCCAGTTTGTAGCATTTAGGGGCATCAACCTGCAGAATATGGAATATAATAATCATAACCATGTTTTCATTCATTTATAATCAGATGAATCTATCAATCATTGTGTTTTCATTACCTTAGAACACTGGTCACCAACCTGGGGGTCCCGACGCTCTAAGGGTTGCCAAAGCTTCACAGGGGATTGCGAGGCCTTCCAGAAAACCTTCTAACACCTGTTAACATCTGGCTTTTTAAGCAATGGGGAAGGTTTTAATGTGCATTCACACCTGGGTCAAATGAGTGTGCAGTACTTATGGATACACAACTCTCTAATTTTAGCTTCTTTACCTGGCAAGATACAATGACAAGCCTCCACAAAATACTATCCACCTCTTCCCAAGCAGCGCTCGAACATTGTTCCAAATTAGTTTGCACCAAGTTTGAAACAGAGTCTGAATGAGTAAGAGATATATAAAAAGAAGTAACCACCTCTCTTCTGTTTACCTGTTCTCCAGCCTGCCTGCGACATTGAATTTGACACACCGTAAAAAAGAATAAGAAAAACCAACACACACAGAAAGGCGCACACATCTGCTGCAGAGCATGTACACAGCTCTGGTCTACTAGCAAAAGAAAGGAGTCTGTCAACTATGTTTAGCAGGTTTACCCGTGCTTAAAAAAACCCACGTACATGTGCTAATTTTGGTGGAAAAGGGGCACATATGAAAATGTTACTTTTAAAGTTTAGATCAGATAAAAACTTTAAAAACAATCTCCCAGGATAAAGGCACAGTAAAGACCTGAACACAAGCTGAGCCTTAAACAGCCTCGTCTGCAGTTAAATGAAACCAAAGAGCTGACAGAGCAGTGTTCAAGTGTCAGGGAGAAGAGAACAGTGAAAACAAGCCTGTTGAGTATGATTGGTTAATAAATAGACATAAAATAGACAAAAATTCTTAAAATATCAGGAAACCTCATCTCTGATTGATGTCATGCTCAAAGGAAATAATCTCGTTTTACACAAACTTCCCACAGTTATTGTGAAAACTATTTGGGTTAATTTTCGTTTAGAAATTGTTCCATTCTGTTATTGTTGTTATTTGAATATAATATGAAATATCTATAAAATACGTCCCTTAGTTAGGGGTTGTAATTTCGAGCCCAGGCCTCATTCCGAAGTCGTTGAAATCCAGGGCTTGGGCAGTGACTTGTGGCGTCAGAAACCAATGAAAAAAGGCATCCTTTAACGTTGGCATGATACACACCCGGTTGCTGTTATAGTTTAACAGCGCCTGGCGATGTCAAGGGGAAACGCAGGCTGGACAAGGACAAAAGTTAGGGTGGCAAAAGTTTGAGTGGGGTGGGTGGGAGAGGTGGTGGATGGTTCCAACAAACACCGACTTTCACCCAAGAGAGCAGTGTTCATGTCCCGTAAGATTCTAAAATCAAACCCTGTTCTTTTTTTACTAAACCTAACCACGTGCTGTTGTAGGAATAAGTCGTCAATTCCCGGTGTTGTATTGACATAGTGCTTTTATTTTGAAAGAGACTGTATGTAAATGTTAAATTTCCTGTGAAAACAGAAGTGTATTTTGAAAGAAGAAAATGCATGACGAGGTCAGAGTGAGAATGTGTTGTAATTTATCACAGAGAATGGTCCCTTTTGGGAAATAAGTTGAGAGCAACTACGTTGCAATGACATGTTTAAATCTACATACAGACTCCGCATGTTGTTCTACACGTCACTAAATGCAACTAAATCCTAAACACTAAACCCTTATGTTTACAGGTCTTAAACGCGTCCACTCAAGCATGTAAAACCCATGTTTTTTGTATCATGCTTGCGTGCACATACGTGTGTGCACATAGAAGTGTGTGACCTTTAACCCCTGCTCTCTTTACAGCGTCAGTCTCTGCAGACACAAATCAACCTGATCAATCGCTCCTCTTGTTCTCGATCCGCCCAATTATCCCTCGTTTATCCTCCATTATTTCCATGTCTGCCTCCTCTTTCTCTCTCTCCCTCCCAATTACCATTCCGTGTAGGGGGCAATGCTTGCTGGGTAATGAGGGACTCTGGGCGTACCAATCTTATCTTAATAGCCTTAAAGGGCCACTCATTAACACAAACACTCACTCTGTCTCACACTCACACACACACACACACACAGACACCTGTCCCTGCACATCATGCTATAGAGAGAGATGGAGTGACGGGCGTGATGGAGGCAGCAGGGGAGAGAGTACGAGAGAGAATGAGACAGAGGAGAGGAAGGGGATGGTGGGAGAGACGCGGTGAGGAGGGGGTTGAGGTAGGCAGGGTGGTGGCGGTGGTTGTGGTGGTGATGATGGTGGGGGGTGTCTGGTAAATGTCAGCGGTGTGTCTCCTGGGCCTGAGAGACGAGTTAGTGACAGGAGAACAATGGCTGCTGGATCCATTCAGAAACACAGCTGCTGTGAGTGCATGCCTGGATCTTCTGCTTAGCCATCAACTGGCACTTGTAAAGTCGGACCTAAACACACACACACACACACACACATAAACACACACTAATAGAAAAATGCATGGCTGGCACACATGCAGCCACTCTGGATTGTGCGGACACACAAGGTAAGCCCTGGATGTTATGGAGGATCAGCAGCGATGTGGATGGCTTAGTCAGGGCTGTCAGTCAATAGAGGCCCCAGTAGATTCAAACATACGTCCTGCATACTCATATCTACTCTGCTGCTGCTTCTTCTCTTCCCTCTGTCACCTTAGAGGATGAAGCTGGCCAGATTTAATATTTCACTTGTCAGCAAATCATATAAAAGGACCAAAACCAACATTTATATTGTTGTGTGGCCAAAACCAGATACAGCTTATTCCTCTGTGCTTCAGGGGTTGTTGTCCAAAACTATTATACACTAAACTGTAACTACAACCAAACTATAAGGTCTAGTGCAATGGCTCCTAACAGGTGGGTCGCGGATCCACTCTTAATGGACCACAAGTGACTCGCAAACGTGTCAAGTTTGTAAAAACATACTTTATTAAGTACGTGAATTTCCAGCACAGAGCTTTTATTTTGAAGTGCTGTTTCCTGCTGTAGAGTGACTGACTAACAGACAGCTACTCAATAGAGACAGCAAACTAGCTCGATGACACGCAAGTATGATGCTGAATATATTAAACTGTGTGGACCTTGAACTAATGACTGAGGAGAAATCTGGACCTGTGACCGGACCAGTTGGGAACCACTGAACTAGTGTGTAGGAGTTGGAGGCATCTGGCGATAAGGTTGCAGGACTTAAGGGCCAATCCCAATTCTCTTCCCTTAACCTTACCCCTTGGTTTCAAGTGCACTTGCCAGACAGGTTCCCCTCAATGACGAAAGGGTGGTGTTGGGGGTAAGTAATTCACTCACGAATTGAGACGCCACTTCATGCAAATTAGCGTAACAGACGTCTTCACCTACGTCGTGCGTATCGTCGACGTAGGCTTCTTGCACTCATTTCGAAAATGCCAGCTCCAGTGGCTGTATTGCCTATTTAGTTGGCTGTCTTCGTCCTTCTTCGTTTAACAAATCAACGGAGAAGAAACGCAGCAAATAGAAGACGCCTTCGCCGCCTTCTTCTCCTGGTCGATTTGTTTCAGGTATGTTGATTTAAAAACAAAAAAAAAAAAAAACATTTTCATATTTTCATAATTTTCATTATGATAGCGTACTATCATACTAGTGCAATGTAAATACACTTGCCTCAGTTCGTAGTGTGCATCACACGGCCTTTCAAATTAAGTGGGGATTTTAAGGGCTGAAAAACACTTCCCTTACTCATTTTAAAGTTTGGGACACCCTAGGCCTTTGTGGGAACGTGCAAAAACAAGGGCTAGGGCCAGCTTTGAGGGGAAGTGTGAGTATTGGGATGGACCCTTAAACTTCCCCAGTGTGCCAAGCATGTAGGAAAACTATGGTGGCTGATGTGAAAATGCAAAAACGCTACACAACAATGATCTTTTTCAGGTGGTTTATAAGCTAATAAAATATATTCAGTCATTTTCTGTAACCACTTATCCTGTTAGGGCTTGTGGGAGGGGGCGTTGCCTATCCCAGCTGACACTGGGCAAGAGGCGGGGTACAGCCTGGACAGGGCAAACAGAATAATGAAGTAATAGTTATGAATATTTCATACCATTTCTGCCTATAGATGCTGCCAAAACCTACACACTGGACCTTCAAGAGCGAAGGTAATCAAACACCCACACAAGGCACACCTGCAGCTATCCAACGTACTCACTGGTGCACCAAACGTGCATTTGTCACCAAAAAATGCACTATTTACCTCTGTTTGAGCAACTTCTGTCAAAAACTACAATGCTGCAACACCGTCTGTACTTATTAGTGACATTTACGCAGCATATTAATATGTGTGCAGCATGTGTGTATTTGATAGATATTTATATATACTTTGTTTTTGTTTTTTTCTGTAAATGAAAAAATATATAGTTTCATTTCTTATTTTTTTTCCCTCACGATAAACTATAAGATTAACCAACCACAAAATTTGCTATATTATTTTTATCATTATATAACAGATCCAGGAGACTGAACATACATAACTTTAAAACAGTGCGGGAAAGGCGGACTCCGCCAGTAACAACACAAACTACTTTATATAGAGAAAATTACTATGATAAATATTTAATGTCTCTTTCAGGGGAAAATACCAACCATAACCCCAAATGATAGTACAAATGTCAAGGATGATAACTTTTATCTCATCAAACTCAGTATCAAACATTATTATTACTCTTTTATGCTCTTTAATATGCTTTAAACTGAACTGTGCCTGCTTTGGTTCATCATTCAAAAGGTTTTCTATTATGATTATGATTATGATTAAATTAATTAAAAAACAGACTTTATATTCCAGGTTTTGGTCTTTTAATGGGACTAGCTGACAATAAGTAAAATGTAGAACAACTTGAGTCAAACTATCTCACCTCTCCTCATTTCTTTTGTCACTATTTGATAGCTAATATTGTATGTGTATCATTTTATACCCTCGTAGAGCTGCAGAAACTAACCTGTAAGCTTATTTTGGCATCTAAACTCCATGTTGGATACCTCCGACCTCATTCTCTATCGGCTAGATCACTTATCGACTCACCACCTCTTATAACGGCAAGCTATTACCTCTGTCTCCAACTCTCACACACACACAAACAGTCATAAAGCAGGTCTGTGATGAAGCTGCAAGCCTCCTCACCTCCAGGGCTTCATTTAGGAGTTGTCAGAAATCACTTGACTCACAGAGGACAGTGAGCACTATTGGCATGTTCTGTTGTCTGCGGAGCAAATGCTCCTCCACCCCACCCCACCCCTCCCACCCACAAAGACACTAAGAAGCCATGCATGCTTACTGATGTGTGCTTTTTACACTTATTGTGGAATTCTCTGTGAGAGTGGGATGTGAACAAAAGCACGTCTGTCTTTGTCTTATTTGCATACGTCGTTTGGTTTGTGCAGTTTGTCTGTTGGGGTCTCTGTGTGTACCAAAGGCTGAGAGCTTCCATTGTGCTGATGAAATGTTTGCTTTAGAGATAAGGAGGCACAGATGAGACATCGATCAGCACTCATTAAACACCTCCAACTGTGGTGACACACATTCACATGCACGCACTCGGTTACATGAACACGTACAGCCGACAAACACAGAAAAATTCATTTAAGCTGTGAATGTATTTGATCTGATTCCAGCCTCTCATACGTCGGCCTCCTGCCACATGAGTGAGTCTAAAAGCTTGTATTGACAGCTGACTTAAAATGCTTGTTGTCAGTAGACTTATCCATTAAGCTGTGACACTGCTCTCTCTCCATATAGACACGCCGACTGGCTGGGGCCTTAAGCAGTGATTATGGTGTTGGGCAGTGGGAGCTGGGGGCTGCACCGTCATTAGTCTGGTTAATCAGAGCCTTGCTCCAGGTTAAGCTCCGCAGCCTCAAGAGACAGGCTGATGAGCTGAGAGCCGTGCCCAGCCTGCAGTTCTCTGGTCTGGGCTCCAGCAGCTCCCCTGGCCCCTGCCTGCTCCAGCCAGTAATCTATAACTCTCCCCTGGAGCACCGCGCGGAGGCTCAGCCTCCTGGACAACACTGACACACGATGCATGGTAATGAGACACACACAGAATGACACACTGTCACACACACCTGTTCGCACACACCCACACTCACCACTGATGCAGTGTTAGCAATCGTCACTGAGTTTCTATGAGTTCGCTCGGCCTCGGCTGTATTATGCTCAACAGCACTCCAAAAACAAGCAGGGTCCCTCTGTGTTTTACCAGTTAGCGGTGACCTTGACTTAATGACCGATGTGATTCGACATCTAAATGCTTAACTACCCCCGTCCGTGGAGCGCAATAATAACCAGCTCAGCAGAACGAGTGTATAATGACCACAGGGACTGTTGGGTTTTCAAACAGGAACTACCCAAACACATACACAACCAAATTCCCACGGGGGCCACGAGGGTCTCAGCTCAGCGGGGACCCTCCAGAGAGGTGTATCTGAGCCAGGCCTGCCATTGGCCAGCCTCCTCTATCCAAGCGTCCCCTGTGAGCTCATTAGCCCCAATCATAACCACTTCCCTATGTCTACTTTACATGCTCCATCCATCGCCACCCTGCCACACACAAATTACACTCTCCATCAGGAGCGGATGGATAGTGTGTGTGTGTGTCTCTGTGACTGCAGCAGTGCATGTGTGTTTAAAGGACAAGGAAGGTCGGAGAGCCCCGTGAGCCCTCGACATTTCCCAGTGGACTTTGCAGGCCCTGGCAGAGCAGAGAAAAGTGGGCGGGAGGCGGCGTGAGAGGAGACGACCGGGGGTGAAAAGTAGGCAGAAGGAGGTGAAGAAGTGTGTTTCAGGTGATGAAGTGGACGACCAGGTTTCAGTTCAGGGCCCCTGTACTGCTCTTTTGTGCTGCGTGACCCAGATGGGCGGCGAGGGAGAGAAAGAGGAAGGAGGGGGAGGCGGAGAGAGATAAAGAAAGAGGCTTTTCATTTAAAAAATGAGTGTATGCTGCAGACACAGGAAGGACCCCAGAGAACCACAGAATGGGATGAGACAACAAAGAGCCCCATCATCAGTTTAGTGAATGGATCTGTCCATCTATCCCTTTTATCTCCCGCTACTCTCCTGTTTTTTTTTCAACATCTCTTCCTCTCTTAATCAGCCTCTCATTGTGCCATTAGCCGAACCTGTAGTCTTAATCAGAGGCTTGGCACAGACATCATCGCTATCCACTGCCCTTCTCACACACCCACACACACACACGCGCACAAACACTAAATAAACACATTTTAATGCGACACCAATCATGTCATCTACTCAATGAGCCCTCCGCCCCTCTCTGCTGTAGCCCACAACCCAAACATAACACATGGGACGCCTGTCTCTCCCGTCCATCAGTCAGCCAACACACTGCCAGTCTAAAAATATGTGTGTGTGCATGTGTGTGTGTGTGTGTGTGCGTTTTGGTGCAAATCCCGAGGGGAGGGAGAACGATTTTAACTCAGTAACCTGAATCACCTCCTATCCCAAATCTTCCCTGCATGAATACTGTACACACACACACACACACACACACACACACACACACACACTCGTGCATGTCAGTGAGTGTGTATTGATAATGGCCATTAGCATATTTATGATCATTGCCAGCCTCTTATTGTTTGCACGCTCCATTAATCTTCATCTGCTGCCTGCCGACTGACAGCTCAATCTAACAGGCCATCGCTGGGCACACACACACACGCAAACACACACGCGAACACACACATTAAGAATGCATAGCTTGTACATAAAGCATACTTGCATCAACAATCGAGGGGCATTGTCTCACACACGCAGACACACACACACACACACACACACACACACACACATTCAGGCAGACAGCGTGATTGACATTCACCCCTATGGGTGTTATCACCGGAGGTTATCCTCTCCAGCTGTGTGGGGGTCTGCTCGGCTTCTGCTGTGTTGGTATCGTGCACCCGCAGGCGAGTCCCTTCTGGGCCATAGGTGAGCGATGGTACCCCTTGATCAGGGTGCCCCAAGCCGGCCTCTGTCTCTGAACACCCAACATGTGCACTGTCGTCTATCCCAACCCTCCACCCTCACCATGAAAGACCCCATCCTGCCATCGCCCTGAGCCAGCCTCTACCAGAACGACACCAAACGCACCCTCAGGCCAGCGTCTGCAAAGAAACAAACACTCCTCAATCGTCAGTGCACGAGGTGAAAGCACAGCAGAAACACCCAGGGTGCTAAACAGTGTCTGATTGTGTGTGTGTGTGTGTGTTTTTAAAATGATGACAGTGTGTGTGTGAGCGTGCGCGAGTGAGCGTGCGTGTAATGTGCACTCAAATGTTAATGTGTTTCTTTAAAGCCAGTATGACTGACTGACTCACAGCTGATTACTGGCTGAATGAGTGCTGGAAGCGAGCCAAGTTCAATGGAGGTCTGTTCTCCTGTTGCCTCTTCCTTTCTCTCTCCTCCCCTCCTCCCCTCCATCTCCTCCTCTCCTCCTCCTCCTGCATTACCCTGCTGCTCCAGGAAGAGCAACCAGGGAGCCAGGATATCTGCGTGCAAATATGTGTGTGTTTGTGCGCATGTGTTTATCTGAGATATACATCTAAGATGGCGGATGAATGAAAACTAAAAGTTCATGAAAGATTTTTCGAAATTTAAGGCCATTCAGCATGTTGACCTGCTGTTCAACATTTTAGGGAATGAGCTGATTCACCGTCTTTTTGAGAGTTAGATGTGAAAATCAATAACATTTTCTTGTGTGTGCGTCAAAGATGGAGCCAGGAGGTGATTAGTTTCACTTTATACAGCCTGGCGTTGTGTTCATGTTCGGGCTCATTCATACTCCCTTTATATACAAAAATAGATATGTCCGTTTCATACTTTGTAAACGTCACTGTTCTCGTACTTCCGTTCGTCCTTTATGATGGCATAGATACTGGTCAATAGATGGCACCAGAGGGCGGAGTCAAAAGTTTCACACAACAACAAACAAGGTGACAGTGGAGGAGGTCGTAATATTGTTCTTTTAAACTGAGGCAGCGTTGTAGACAGCAGTCGTCTGTGCAGCCATTATAAACATCTCTACATGTGGAGGGAGAATTCTTTTCACTCTTTTCACTATATGCTACTAAACACTCACCAGCCACTTTATTAGGAACACCTGTTCAACTGCTTGTTAACACAAATAGCTAATCAGTCAATCACGTGTCAGCAACTCAGTGCATTTAGGCATGTAGACATGGTCAAGACAACCTGCTGAAGTTCAAACCGAACATCAGATGAGGAAGAAAGGTGATTTAAGTGACTTTGAACGTGACATGGTTGTTGGTGCCAGACAGGCTGGTCTGAGTATTTCAGAAACTGCTGATCTACTGGGATTTTTACACACAACCATCTCTAGGGTTTACAGAGGATGGTCTGAAAAAGAGAAAATATCCAGTGACCTTGTTGATGCCAGAGGTCAGAGGTCAGAGGAGAATGGTCAGACTGGTTCAAGATGATAGAAAGGCAACAGTAACTCAAATAACCACTGGTTCCAACCAAGGTCTGCAGAAGACCATCTCTGAAGCAACAACACATCCAACCTTGAAGCAGATGGGCTACAGCAGCAGAAGACCACACCAGGTGCCACTCCTGTCAGCTAACAACAGGAAACTGAGGCTACAACTCACACAGGCTCACCAAAATCGGAAGATTGGAAAAACGTTGCCTGGTCTGATGGGTCTGGATTTTTGCTGCCACACTCAGATGGTAGGGTCAGAATTTGGCGTCATGGATCCATCCTGCCTTGTATCAACGGTTCAGGCTGGTGGTGGTGTAATGGTGTGGGGGATATTTTCTTGGCACACTTTGGGCCCCTTAGTACCAACATTTTGTGGTGGCACTGTGCTCCCAAAACCAGGGGTCTCATTTATAAACATTACAGCTGCACAAAACGAGGCCTGAAAGCTGTGTACGCCACCTCCCACACAAAGGTTGTGAAAACAGTTTGAAAAACAGACGTGACGGGAAAAACTTTGGCCAATGCTTGCGAACATTTTGGAGACAGGGAATTGGCGACACAGATGATAAGGTGGTGGCCTGATTGTAAAAAGAGTCTAATATTTTTTGTTCGTATGTAACCAGTGGACTCTAGTGTTGTCTGCGTTGTGTTGATATGACCACAAGTTCACCACAGCATCGCTGAAACATAAAGTTTACAAGTTTCTGTGTATCGGCTACATTAAAATGTCCAAATTTAACGTATCCCTGGTTTGAAGAGATGTACAATGCCAACATTTTTTGTGGTGATTGGGTGGGAACAACAGTTTACCTTTGCAGCGTCTCATCTGGTTGCCTGGCAACTCCAGCAAGACTCAATGAAGCCGCTGCTCCCGGCTGCTGATCACCAAGTTATAATACAGACAAGACAGACAGTCAGGTAACAATGTGACATTATCAAGTAACATTCACAGACGAGAAAAGGCATGTGTGTCGTCTCAGTTAAAATGAAACTAAAAATAAACATCAGAGGCATGCCATCGCTGTGTGGAAACTTTGATGACTTCTTAATCTTATCAGGAAGTTATGTATTTATGTATCAGAACAGAATGTGCAGCCCGTGTTTGTTTGTTTTCTGTGTTATCTTGTGTTGTTTCTTATCACACTGCAACCCATCAACACTGCTGGACATTTCCTCATAACTTTACATCTGAAACAAGTCTCCTCACATTTTTATGGATAAACCTCCTGTGAATTAGATGACGTCTGATGTATGAAATCTACGGACTCGTTTATCTTTACGCTATAAGACGGTTTAAACCACAACCCGCAGCGTAGAACAAGTCGTAATGCTTCTCTTTCCTGGGCCATAAAGCTATTTTTATAGAGGCTATCTATAATATCCCACTATCAGAGATTATAGAAGTTTTATTATGATCTCCCACAGAGAGAAGAGTTTTATGTAGCTTTAGTAAATCATTCCTTTCCTCTGTGATATCGGCTCCTGATACTGTTTGGCCCGTGCGAGTATAAGAGTTGTGCAGTGTTAACATTTATGAGGTGTGAGCTAATATATTTGAATAGTTTATGGAAGCAGTAAAGAGCGAAATACATAATTTGCTAACATGTACCATGTAAAACAGCTCTTAAAGATGAGCTGTGAATACAAATGCAGATTTTCTATTGTTTAAGCATATTCTATCATTCATGAGCAGAAAGACTCATTCCTCCCCGCTGCATTCGTCCAACAGTAAAACTCCTCCTGTTGTGCAAAGTGTGAAAATATTCGGAGCGAGAACGAAGGCGATGTTATATTACAGTAATGCGTCTGCATGTATCAGAAAATTGAGGAATATAATCATGTAGGTGCAGATTTATTTTTTGGGATGCTCTTTAATTGATCACTAATTAAAGCACGTTTTGATACATCCAAGAGAAATGTCATGTTTGTTTGTTTGTGTTTGATGAATTAGGTTGAAAAACATTTTATCATTACCAATGACACGCATTGAACCTGTCTTTGCTGCTGCCATATTTCCAAAGACACATCTCACTTTTAGTTAACACTGCACACCTGTGTTAGAGTGTTATACATCTGACTTTACTGTACAGTGTTAGATGTATATGGGATGGCTTTGGAGCAGAGGTAGAGCTGTAAACTGTGGGAGCATGTGAGTGGTTACTGGCTCCTTGTATGGTAGCCTCAGCCACCAGTGTGTGAATGTGTGTGTGAAGGGGTGAATGTGACATTTAGTCTAAAAGCACTTTAGCCCAAAACACTGTTCTACCGCGAAATACACAAGAGTGGCTAAAACATGTGGACGACAAGACAAATCACCATGACAGAGTCTGTTATATAGAGATCTACTGCACATGCTGAAAGAATCAAGGTGAGTTAGATTAAATATTCATAGTTAGTGGTAACATTGGTGTGTGAATAATTATTCTCAATGGAACAAGTTGCCTTCATTTTTTTGGGAATTACACACAAAAGAAAATTTTAGCTTGCAAAAGATTAAAAATGAAAAAAAAAAAGCCTAGAGGGACTGATCGATGTTTCAGGGAGATCTACTTAGTATCTACCACAACGCTTTTGGTTTGGCTCCTATTTTTCACAGGTATAACTTAAAGATGTAAGAATTTTATGCACTCAATTTTGGTCTCATCCATCCACTTTCAAAACCGCTTATCCTCTTGAGGGTCGTGGGGGGGCTGGAGTCTATCCCAGCTGACATCAGGCGAGAGGCAGGGTTCACCCTGGACAGGTCACCAGACTATCACAGGGCTGACACATAGAGACAGACAACCATTCACACTCACATTCACACCTACGGACAATTTAGAGTCACCAATTAACCTGCATGTCTTTGGACTGTGGGAGGAAGCTGGAGTAACTGGAGAAAACCCACGCTGACTCAGGGAGAACATGCAAACTCCACACAGAAGGGCTCCGTCCTGGGATTGAACCGGGAACCCTCTTGCTGTGAGGCGACGCCATGCTGCCCAATTTGAGTCTCAGATTTAAGTACCTCTTCTTTCCCAAAATAATCATCAAGATGCTGATCAGACAGCATCATTACTGTGTGCCTTGGGATGGTCACAATAAAAGGCTGCAAAAGGAGCGTGCCATTGGCATGCTGACTGTAGTAATGTCCACCAGAGCTGTTGCTTGTGAACAGAATGTTTATTTCATGACCATAAGCCATCTCTAATGCCATTTCCATGAATGTTAGCACAAGGGGGACTGTGACTCAGAGGTAGAGGTTGTTAAATCCCCGGCTCCTATAGTCCACATGTTGAAGCATCCTTGGGCAAGATACTGAGAGCATGTGAATGGTTACTGCATAGCAGGTGGCACCTTGTATCGACCACAAGTGGGTGACTGGGTGAATGTGACGTAGTGTTTAAGCGCTTTGAGGGGTCGGAAGACTAGAGAGGCAGTTTACAAGTGCAGTCCATTTACATTCACAGACCACATGTAGCTTCACAAGCTCAGGACCTCCACATCTTCACCTGTTAAAGACCAGCCATCTGAACAGCTGATGCAATAAATAATTTGCAGAACCAAAGAATTTCTGCACAAACTTTCAGAAACCATCTCACGGAAGCTCATTTTCATACTCATTGTCCTCACCAGGGTGTTGACCTGAGAGCAATTTGTAATATAAACCAAACAATCTCACAGATCACAGCGATGATGAAGCTACAGAAAACAATAAGTAAAACACTGTAGAATATAATGGACTTAATCAACGGACCTGTATTCGATAAAATGTAGGAGTCATTTAAAGGTGAACTACTCAATAAAACTCTAATAAAAAAGTCTTACTATAACTTATTTTTTATACATGACCTGCAGCTTTTGGAGCTTAACCAAATGGAAACGTTTAAGAGAAATGGTTTTGTTCCTATCTTTTTTATTTGCTAAAAAGCTGTAAGACTCTTACTGGCAAATGACTTCTAACAATTTTAACTCTTCATTATCAAAGACATTATATTTAAATCTGCGTAACACACACCACACACTGCTCTGAACACGGTCCACTACTGGCATTATGTTTAAATCTCATGTACATTTCTCTGTTTCAGGCCAATGAGTCCATGACCTGGTTAGTGTGCCGGAGGTTCAGATTGATGCATTAACACTAACTGTGTTTCTCTCATCATCAGCTGCATTTAGCCCATGATTAACTCCCAATCATATGGCGTGATTAAAAGTCAGAGTAAAAATATTCCATACATATTTAATATTACACTAACAAGGAAACCAGCTCCCAAACTGCCAACAAAATAGATATACACCCATAACACGCACACACTCCCACATACATCTTTCCTTTCCTCGCCTGAAAACACACACCTAAACATTTCGCAGCTATCTCCCCCACACCCCGGTGCTGGCTAGGTGGAATTAGAAAACCAACCCTGCGGTCTCATTAATTAATTAAACACCATGTGCCAGTGGCACCTGGGTACCGGTTATCGCTGCCACTCAGACACACCGTGATCTCAATAACCACCCCACCACAGGGCAGAGGGAGAGGGGAGGCGAGGGGTGGAGGGGAGGGGAGGGAGGGGGACATCGATTCTTCTTTCACAACTTTGAGGTGAAGTCAATTTCTTAAAAGAGCGAAGAAACCAGGAAGAGACAAGACCTCCGACGCCATCTTTCTGTGCAGGCAGTAAAGTGGGACACGTTCACACTGAATGGAGCCTGTTTGTGGGTCTTTCCCTCCCTCACAGGCTCCACGGGGCCTTTTTATCATCTTGCCTAGCGGGGCCCCTAAATCACTGCAGCAACGCCCTCCTCATCATCTACTCTTAATACCTCTGCATGTGGAGACACTGCAGGAACACACACACACCATCCTGCTCTCTGATTCTTGCACTGGCAGCATTTTCTATTCTTAGACTGATTTCAAATATTTTTATGTGGTGAATTACTCTGTAGGTTCCTTTTCTTTACTTAAAAAGATTAAGAAATACACACTGATGTTGTTTTTATACGTCACAAGTGTTTCATAAAGGGATTCAAAGGCCAGATTCTCAATAATACCAAATTTGGACCCACAGGCCAAACATGATTCGTCCCGCCAGTTGTTTCAAGCGAAAATAGTTTTTTAAAATAATTTTTTTTTAAAGTGTAAGATAAGTAGGTGTTTACAATGTTTTGTTTCTGTTTACAATGTTTCTTCAAATATGCAGGCTCCCTGATTATTAGCATCCTCTGTGCATGCTCCAATCTCATGTTCCACACTCCTGTCCGATCCAAAACGCCGCGGTCAAGCCAGCCGCCGCTGCCTCACCACATTTTAGTTTCAAGGTTCGAGGTTCAGTTTGTTGTCATTCAAACATGTTAAAAAACATAAGGGACTGAAATTTATTACCCACATACAGCAGCGTGCAGGATAAAAAACATTTTAAGATAGACCTATAATAAATAGTTAGATAACATAAACCCTATAATTAATATGACACACAGTTAAAAAACCAAGCAGCATGTTAAAGTGCGCAACAGTGCATCAGTAGCCGCACACAGTCGCAGCAGTACAAAGTGCAGAGGACAGACTTCAAGCCAGAGGGTTCACAAGGCTCACAGCCTCTATGAAGAAGCTGCGCTTTAGCCTTAATGTCCTGGCTTTGAGGCTGCGCAGCCCTCTGCCTGAGGGGAGGGTGAACAGTTCGTCCAAGATGAAAATTTGACAGACATTCACTTTGGACCTAGCAACATCTTCTTATTTTCAGTTTCAACCAATATTGGCAGTAGGACAGTAAGCTCACCTCCCAGCCCTCCAGTCTACTGCTGGAGGTGACACAGACCCTCAGTTGTACTACAAATAGGACCACATGAGGGTGACTGCAGCTGTCCATGGCCCACCCTTAAGTTTGAGTTTTGGCCCTCCAAGGAAAAAGTTTGGGGACCCCTGGTCTAGTGTGTAGGATTTAGTGAAGTCTAGCAGTGAGGTTGCACGACTGAAACTGCTGCTGTGTGTAAAGTGTGGAGGAGAACTATGGTGGCAAAACACAAATGGTCTTATCTAGTGCCAGTGTTTGATCTGTCTGTTCTGGGCTACTGTAGAAACAAAATGGCGGACTCTGTGGAAGAAAACCCTGCACCTTATGTAGATATAAACAGCTCATTCTAAGGTAAAGAAAACACTATGATTCTAATGTTCATGTTGTTATACACTAAGAAAACATAGTTATGAATGTCATAGAGCATGTCTGCCAACAGATGCCCCTAAATCCTCACACTGGACCCTGAAGTATCTCATTCTGAATCTTATTTATATGTGAGAGATTATAAACAATTAATCAGTGTCTCGAATGCCCAGCTAGTGACAGATTAAACAACCAACAACAAATGTCACAGAGAGGAACATCTAGAACTGGATTTTCTAGCCTATATATAACCTGTATTTTAAATAAAAAACAGTTAATAAGTATACATATATTTCAATTCTACTTGCACACGATCAAAAATCTCAGGATCACTGACATAAATTGAGTGAGGTCTATCACTGTGATCTTCCAAATGCTACACCTACATTAAACCGAGGCCACCTGCACTAATTGGATCTGTGGGGACAAATAATTTTCCGTTCTGAAAAACAAGCAGCGTCGCTGTTGGTTTCTTTGCATCTCAACTTTTGAAATTGACTCTGAAGAAATGTCTGAATCAATGTGAGGAGTGGGAATTAAAAACTCGATGCAGGTCAACCACACATTTTAAACAAACTGAAGCAAAGATCAGAATAATTTATCTTTGAATGGCTGACTCACAGTGAAGCTGATGGAATAACAGAGCACATATTAGATTAATAAGTTACATATTAAGATGCCTATCATCTTGAACAGTTACAGTCAAGGCTATCTGCGACTAATGATGGCGTTTCAACTGTTACACAACCTGGTTACTGCCACCCAATAATTGGAAAATACATTTCAGTCCAGTGTCTGTTGACTTCAGCTCACGGCAACAATGGACCTACTGGGAAACTGGAACAGCCTTTTTTCCCAAATGACATGGCGACAGGTGAGTTTTATCTGATATATCCAGAAATGTCTCACTTGATGCAGCAGTACCTGAAGTCCTGGCAAGGTATGAACATGTTAAGGTTTGCTGACCAGTAAAAGTAAAAGTATTTTAGCGACAAGAAAACTCTGACAGCTTCAGTTTTATGTGTAATTCTCAAAAAGATTTATAAAGGTACAAACATTCAGACGATGAACACCTAAGTGCTGGACAAGAGGTCGTGTAAAGGACGGAAAAACAGAGTTCACACACCGCACTATGCTCCTGTAAACATATATTTAATTGTTAGGTAGTAATTCAATTAAATATATGTTTAACACTGTTAGTTTGTCTTTGTGTGAACCTCAGCATGAGTTTTTTCCCTTATTGAGTCCAGTTATTTCAAGATTTTTTCTACTGCTTTGCTTCATACTGTCTCACTTTAACTGTCCTCTTCACAGGTTGGGCCTCAAAAAACAGTCAAATTATTTCGTCCACCATCTTTCAATTTCCCAGATTTCTATCCTCAATATAAATTTCTTCTCATTTGGCCTACGTGTGTTAAATAAGGATGTATGCACTCTAAAAAAAAAAAAAAAAAAAAGATTCCTGGGGTTAGAAGATAACACTTAAAATAAAGACATTTTTCAGCATTAAAAAATTAAATTTTTTTGCATTAGAGTTTTGGTCAGTTTATTTAAGACGTTGGTCGAATCAACGTTTAACATTTTTGAGTTGGATCAAATTAAAGTAAAGAAATTAGAATATCTTGAATAAAATAATTTGACCACTAAATATCACCAAAACTTTTAGATAAATATTAAATTGTTTCAACTTAATTAAACCTTTTGAGGTCAAAGAAAATTACAATTGAGTTTGTCAAATTACAAAACATTCATAGGATTGACTCAATCATGCCTGGGTTGGAAATACTTAAAAAGATGCATGCAAATTGTTATCTTAATTTTTTTAAGTTGAACCAGTGGATTTTTTTCAGCATGTGGACTCTATGTGCTGCTTGAACTTTGCTCTTGTGTCCTTCAGATTGATCCCAGTGTGTCCACAGCTGAGATTGGAGACATGATTGAGTTTGCACATCCGTGGTCAGGATTGTCTCTTTGGGGTGTTTATGTCGGAGACGGTCGTGTCATCCATTTTGGAGTGGGAGGTAAGAATCTGCTGGATACGTAAAAACTCAGAAAACTTAAATATACCGAGTTTGTTTGATTGAAATTTAGATTTTTAAACACTTCTTTAACGTGTCTCCCTGTCATCATAAGATGAGAACATGACACAGAGAGCGTGCCGCAGCTTCCTCCAGCAGATGGTTCCAAAGTCAAAAGGTGATCGTGTTCTGAGGAAGACCAGGATCTGCACACAGCGCATTACGGAGATCAAAGTTCCTCCAGGAACTCGCATCAGGGTCAACAACAACAAGCACAACCTGGTTCCGTCTCCGCAGGAAATGATGACGAATCGCTGCGAGACCTTTCTGCACCAGGAGTTCAACTACGACCTGCTGAACTTCAACAGCGAGCACTTCGCCACGTTTGTTCGATACGGAAACGCTGTCTGCAGCCAGGTTGGTTCAACGACACCTGAGTGAGAGAGAATGGGCCTCATGCAGGAAAGCGATACATCGACAAATTATCTTACCGTAAAACTTCAATTTGTACCCCGGGCTATTATCTCTTAAATCACTGAAATCAACAGGCCTATATTTGGGACAGGCCTTTAATTCCTTTCATACAAAACTGTTGTTCAGCAAAGAATTAAGACATATAATCAAATTGTTTATTCAAACCAGTATGAATATGACTTGTTTAAACATTGGGCTTGTGCATCCCTCTGCTGACCAGTGGTGACATGTCACTAAGTACATTACTCAAGTATTGTTCTTAAAAAAATTGAGGTACTGTCTACTTCACTCCACTACACGTCAGAGGGAAATATTGTCATTCTGCTCCACTGCAATAATTTGATAACTTTATTTACTAGTTAATTTTTTAAGATTAAGATTTTTGCTCACAAACCATGAAAATCTACAATTGCAGCTAAAACAATTAGTTGACTGGAAAATCATTTAGCAACTATTCTGATAATCGTTTAGGTCGTTTCTCCATGCAAGAACATTTCATGACTCCTCAAATATGAGGCCTTGATGCTTTTCCTTTTTAATTATTTCAGTGATTTTGTTAATTAAATTGTTTTAGATGTTTCTGCATTAAGTACTTTTAATATTTAAATACATTTCCCTGATAGTGAGACAGAACATCTAGAAAGCTGGAAAGACTCTAAAACTCAGAGAACATGTTACCTTATCGACTCTGTCAGGTCAGGTTTAAAGGCCGTGACTCCGCACCAGTCCGTTAGAGCCGAAGAGGCCTCTTGGATGAGAGTTGAAATGTCTTCAAGATATTTTCAATGCAGAACTTTTACTAGTAACAAAGTATTTTTATAGCGTGATATTAGTGTTTTTACTTAAGTAAAGGATCTGAATACTTCCTTCATCACTGCTGCTGACAGGGCGTTGACAGCATCATAAATCTT
This sequence comes from Cephalopholis sonnerati, assembly GCA_019142605.1. NCBI lineage: Eukaryota > Metazoa > Chordata > Actinopteri > Perciformes > Serranidae > Cephalopholis > Cephalopholis sonnerati. Next base: position 31,326,271 of record JAGQAX010000008.1, read on the forward strand.
TTGCCATCGCTGTGTTCTGTAACACCAGTACTGACACTCTGGAGAATCATGTTTACTTTGTTTAACAGTGCATTGATTTCACTGCTGCAGAAGTTCTTCTTGTTACAGCCTTTGTTTGGTGGCGTGTCTCTGCAGTTCTTGGCCACGTGCCAGAGTCCTTGCATGCAGCACAACACCTGCCCTTATGTAGTGTTTAAAGGGTGTTACCTGTGCTGATAGGTTAGTTATGATCAAGTGGGGTTTATCATTAGGCACACCTGGGTAAGAATAGATTTGGATGGTAAGGAGGTTTGGTGTATCTGGAGTTGGGCCCTCACTTTTTGTCTTAACAGAAAATTAAGGGAAAATCACAGTGAAACATCAGAGAGTGTTGCTGCATGAGGTCTATTGTGTGGTATATATCACATCTGTCCTCCTGAGACCCGAACTTTTGTTTGGTATGCATTTTTAATTTCTCCTCACTATCTGGGATCAGTAGGACCTGATAAGTATAAAAACCTAAACACTGTTAACAATAATAAAGTCCCAATGTCTTCAAACGAGACGATAATAAAGTCCCAATGTCTTTAAAGGAGTACTTTCTGATTAACAGCGTCTTAGCTTGTTACCATTACTAAAACTGGTAAAGTTTGTGTGGCATATCAAACTACAAACTTTAATAATCAAAAATATATACAAGTCTCAACCATTAAATGCAATCGGGTTTTGTACCCTGCCCACATTTGTGTCAGCTGCAGACTGACCTGGCAGAGATGGCTGCCATCTTGTTTTTACATGTATGTATTGTGGTCTTGCTAGGGCTGCCCCCTAGTAGTCAACCAAACGTTAGTCGACCAGAAGGGTCATCAGTCGGCAAGATTTTATTGGTGGCTTAGTCGCAGAAAAAAAAAACACGTGAAATACAGTAGGAGCTGCGCCTTGTCAAAATAAATCAAAACCTATATGACTGGACCACGTGGGAATTTAATTTGAAGGGACAGACACAGGAAGTGGTCACGCTCAGCAGTCAGACAGCAGTCACGTTACAAACCAGATATCTTTCCCTTCTTCTGTAAATATTCAGTCTGATAAATACGGAAAAGTTGATCACCTTAGTGCAGGGCTACCCAGAGCTTTACATCTGCCCCACAGACGATAGACCTACACACTTATAAACAGCTCCTGGAAGAAGATCAGCTCTGCACTCTGATACGGTGCTTGTTAAGGTTGCTCGGTAGCCTCAGATGCAGCCTGCCGCCATGCTCTTGAGAGCTGGTACCTGCGGTTATTCCACAGGCTAGTTAATAACATGTCAGGGCAGGAAATCCAAAGTGTGGGATCATTTTGAGAAGGTGAAGGACCAACCCAAGGTGATATGTAAACACATCTTCATTGGTCCACTACAAACATGACGCATCATGTGAAACATGGAAGTAGCTACATGCCCATTAGCCCACAGCGTCATTAACAGGCAGCTCGCTCAGTCTGTGACGTGCACTTGTAGATAAAATATAGGCCTATATTAATGAAGGTTCATTAGTACGGTTTGTATTTCTCTGTAATGTAGCACAGTGTTAACAATGTTACTGATACTATTCTTTCTCACACCTTCAACTCAAACCATTGTGTTGCCTCGCTCAAACAGTAAACAAGTTGGCGACTAGTCGACTAATGGTCCTAATTGACGACTATTGGTCGACTAGGAAAATTCTTAGTCAGGGGCAGCCCTGGGTCTTACTGCCACTAAATTGCACAAAAAAGTGTTCATGAATGAGGACACCAGGCCCAAGTTATGCAGAATGAAGTATAAGGTCTAGTAAACCCAAACTGTAATGTCCTCATATGAGGACACAGGGTCTCAGGAGGCTAATTTAATGTTCCTATTATTTATTTATTTCCTCTTTTTCAGATTCCCTTTCAGAAAAAGGATGGAGATACAACTCAAACTCTGCAAATGATAATGACACAACGGATGGAGACAGAAACTTAAGATGTTCTGCGGAGCTTCTCGTGTACATCGGTCACACTGACTTTGTTAATAAGCAAAAATAAAACTTCTTCGCTGCTATTTTGTCTGAGAATGTTTCATTTCACAACTCAAGGCACAATCAAAACTGTTCAATGAAAAGAACAAAAAGGATAACACAACATTAACAACGTTTCAGTGCCTCCACGCTCACCCACAAAATCCTTAGCAAAGTCTATTAAAGGCCAAAAAAACTTAGCAACAAAGCAAAGCCCATAAGAGTCAGGAAAGTATGTGTCCTCTTGTTTATTAAGACTTCAGGAATGTCAATAAGAGCATTTCTATACAGTAGGAGGGCTGAGGAGGCCAGCGCGCAGACACAATGACCTTCTGCTATTCTCCTCGTTGATAATGACCCAGACAAAGCCACACTGCCCATCAACCAGACCTCTAATAAAGCCAAACACTCTCTATCATCTACTAATAACCTCCACGCTGCAGCAGGAGTCATGAACAGGCCAGCGTCTTGTGAATGCGAGGAGGGGAACAAAGCTCTGGGCGGACAGGAAGTAGTGGAAAGCATCCTGTTTATCGATCTGCGACTGTGCACCGGCACATGGCGGTAACTACATTCTTCTTCTTCTTCTTCATTCCGAAAACACACAAAGACAAAGACTACTGTTGTAAAGTAAGACAAAAACAACGTACACAGTGCAAAACATTTCACTCTAACAATCAATCCTTTTGGTGCGCTCATTTGCTCGGCTCTTGGTTGCAGCGCTGTTACACACACACGCAATTACACACACACGCGTACACACTTGCAGGTGTGGTATTTTTCCAGAGATAGGGTATGTAAACTCGTTACTCTTTTCTTAATTGGTATAGAGATTCCGTCCTTTTTTTCCTCTCAGCAACCCCTCCAGGGGAATGCTGATTGATTGTCCTCTGAGTCCTCATAATACCCCCACTGCCTCCCTGCACACACACTGCGGTCCCCAGTCGTCCACAGACAATCCACAGTTTGGTAGAGGGTCATTTTTCCACCAGCCTCCTCCAGCTTTCACATCACTCGCTCAGCCTGACAATGTACCCGTACAGCTGGTCTGAGAAGGCCTGAAGAGAGAATTTATCTTGTACCCTCCTCCTCCCAGCTTGTCCCATGTCCCTGCGGAGCTGCGGTTCCTTCACGAGCCTCTCCATGGCCTTAGAGAAGGCGTCTGCCGTGGGCTCGCACAGGAAGCCCGTCTCCCCGTCTGCCACGCTCTCCAGGGGGCCCCCAGAGTTCACCGCGATAACAGGGCAGCAGCAGTACATTGCCTCTACGGGAACTATCCCAAAATGCTCTCTGCTCGGGGTGTAGAGCACGGCTGCGCTGCCCCGCAGCAGGGCCACCTTCACAGAGTCAGAGGGGGAGCGCAGGAAAGTGACACAGTCCTCTATGTGGATCTGCGCTGCTAGCTCTTTGAGCTCAGTGTAATGTTGAACATTCTCAGTAACTCGGTCATCATAACCCCCCTGCCACCACCAGGTGAATACCTGCTCTCTGGCCGGGAGGAAGGCTGCTCCTCAGGACTGCGAGAGCCTCCAGAGCCAGCCCCAGATTCTTCTTTCTCTCGTATCGGTTCAGAGAGAGAAACAGGCAGGAGGTTCCCTCAGGGAGCAGCCCTTCCAGGCCCTGCGCTTCACTGGACTGCTGGTCAAAGGTACGCGTGTTGAGGGAGGGATAGAGGACGTCTGTCTGGACTCCTGTTAGACCACGAAAGGTCTCTCTGAAGATGCCTGCGGTGAACTGGCTGTTTACCACAATCTAAGAGGAAGTACAGAGAGATTAGTTCGTAAGGATCTCACATATAGCGCAGGCATTTTAATTTCCTATGAGTTGGATGACAGCCCGCGGTCTGTGGTTATCCTAAAGTCTAGACTAAAATCGAAATGTCATTTTCTGTTCTACCTGAGCCCTGAGCTTTTACAACAGCTTGCCTGCAGAGATCAGGCTGTATCACATTTTAAATAATCACTTTGGTTTATTCAAGCTGTTAAAATTAATATACCTTATATTTTGATTTATTCTATTACACAGTAGTTTTAGCAGCATCAAGAGCCAAACTCAGTCACACACTGGAGCTTTATTTCACTAAAGAAGTGAGCCCAGTGTCATAACAGTCATGTGAGTAACTATTCTGATCATAGGTTTCACTTCCTCTAAGGTTATCTCATGTAAACCTAAGAATACTGGTCTTAAACATATCTAACAACCAAAGGCTTTTCAGACGGAGGATCGCGTAGCAAAATAGTACCACATGGGGGTCCTTGCAGTTAAATTTGGGGGTCCTTGACACAAAAAAGTTCTAGAACCACTGATATAAATCCACTTTGTTCATCAGAATCATCTTAAATTAATTGAATTCTAAATCACTTTCTGCAAAAATACGGATTTAAATAAACAATTTTACAAAAATTGAGAAACTGAATCACATTATCCTATTGGTTTTAAAAAAGAGATGCATAGTTTTAACTCTGGGTCTCCTTTGTACTGGAATCTGGCTATTCTCAAAATCTGGGAATAAATTCACACAGTGACCTGAAAACCCTCAGGTCACATCATAACCATTTTCTGAATATCACATGCAACTATTTCAGTTTATTTCATGATTCTTTTGTAACTTGATACATGTTTGGTATTTCTGTACTGTATTTATGTGGATTTTCTATATAAATGAGCTTTTCCTTCTGGATAAAATAAAAACAGTGACACAATCCTGCCATCAGACCATCACACCCTGCAGATTGATGCAGCCTTTAACCCTCAGTTGTTACGTACCATATCAGCCATGCCAGTGGTGCGTTCCTCCAGCCAGTCGATGGGAGCGCGATAAAGCTTCTTCAGGGTCGACTTCCTCTGGGTCAACAGCTGGTCTGGGAAGTGACAGTAAAACAAAACCTTCTTCTTGCGACGGGACAGTCGCAGCACCGGGATACACACTGACACCTGGGGTGGAATGAAAGAGATATAAAACAAAAATGTCAACGTCTTCCCTAAATGTTAAATTAAAACTTTAACAGCAGTGTGTAGGATTTAGTGGCATTTAGTGGTCAGGACTGCAGATTGCAGCCAGCTGAAACTTCTCCCATGCGCCAAGAGTAAAAACTCTGTAACAATTCCTTCAGTAATTCTCTGCAGAGATTTCTTTTGTGTTTTAACCGGAACACCTTATACACCTTCACATTTAAGATAATCAGTGTTTTTCTGACGCTCCTTACGCGAAAACACAAATGACCCTATCAAGAGCTAGTGCTTGGTTTGTCCATTCTGGGTAACTGTAGAAACAACATGGTGGTGCAACATGGACAGGGACCTGAGGCCTGTACTCCGAAGCCAGTTCAACTTACCCAGGATATATTTTCGTTATCTGGTTTGACTAACTCTAACATTGACCGTCTGGATAACCGCTACTACAAGGCTGGTTATAAACTAGTTCAGTCACCTCTGGGTTTTCCTCCAGCCACAAGCGCGTTCATGCAGTGATCAAATGCTCTGAATTAACCTGCTCTGGACCAGGTTAGCTGTTTGGCGCAAGTCACCATGGTGATTTATCCCGGTAAAAAGAGAACTAGCTTCGTAGAACTGAAAACCCAGAGTTAACCCTGAAGTTACCTCGCTAACTCCACATCCTGCTTCGTAGCACAGGCCTCAGCTCCCTATGTAGATATAAACAGCTAGTTCTAAGGTAACAAAAACACTGTATTTATTTTCAGGTGATTATACACTAAATAAAAACACACGTTCCTGCCAATATATCCCTCTAAATCCTTCACACTGGACCTTTAAAAAGTAAAGAATGTATAAGTCAATAATAATTTAGAATTGTATGACATAGCTTAACATTTGGTGATATAAATAAATAAATAAATAAAAAAAGACAAACACTGTCTGTAAAAACTCTATGTGACCTTTGCATGACATGTTTTGGTTGACTGCTGTTTAATTCATTTAACAAGTCACGCCGCTTCTGCTGTCATCCTGTAAGTCACTCTGAATAATGAGTTTCCTCTGCTGTTATCATGTGTGAGAGAAAGGTGTCAGTTGTGTGTATTTGTGTTGAAGACAAAACAGTAGAAAATAAGCAAGGGAGTGTCTGCTTCATGGTATAGTAAAAGGGCGTGACACAAAAAGCATGATGGGCCCCCTGTAAACAATGGAAGCTATTCTCTGAGCATCAGAGACAGTTACAAGATACAGAAGGCTCAGAGGGACTCAAGTGAGTGATGACCAAACAGACAGATGGTTAGTTCCTGTATGACATGGCTCACCTGATCACAGAAGATGACATCGAACTCCACCCCGCTGAGGAAGACCAGGTAGAGGGCCACGTAGATCATCCTCAGGTAGGCACAGAGGGCATGCAGGTAGCCAAACACGCTGGTGGGCAGCCAGTCACCCACACATACCTATTACATGATCAGTAGAGACAATGACATCATGTGTGTGTGTCTTCTGAATTTTGTCTTTGTTGTGTGTGTTTGAGGGACAGTATTACATAGTAAGGTGCATGTTAACATACCACAGGCAGCTCTGGGTCAAGGGTCTCAGAGAAGCAGTGTGTTGGGTCGTAATGGGCCGTCCATATCTGAACACTACATCCCTTGGACTTCAGAGCGACAGCAGCATCAACCACCAGTCGCTCTGCTCCACCAATACCAAGGTCTGGATGGAGGAACACCACCCGCGCCATCCTGCACACAAGAATGTGTAAAGTTCAAACCAAAACTGGAATATTGTTTCCTACATGACAACGCTGGTTTGAAGACGGGGTTTAAGTTTACATCATACATCACTATATCATGAAGAATGACAAATGAGCATGTAGACAGTGCTAACAATCCCAGAATCAGAAGTACAAATGTTATACTGGCAACAGTTTAAACATTTAAAGGTGTGACTGCTTCAACCCAACATACATCACAGAGTAAATTAACTTTCACTGGCTTTCAAACAATCGAAAACTTCATAAAGGCAAAAGCAAACAACCCTCTTCAACACAAGTAACCAGAGATTTATGAATCCACTCTCTCGGGCCAGTAAGAGAAACTTTTCACTGCTGCACTGTTGACGAACTTCTTGTGGTTTAATAGCCCTTTGAAGCACAACTGTAGCACAGAAATTGTACCTACTAAAGATCGACCAATTATCAGGCTGGCTGATTATCATCTGCGATATTTTGCATTTTTACGATTACTGGCATTGTTTTTTTTTTTTCATCCGATAGCCGATGAAATAAATTAATTGTAGGATGCGTAACTGATGCAGCTCTTAGGACTCTGTTGTCCTAAACACAGCACTATCTGACTGTACGTCATGAGTAACAGCTCATCAACGCTGATAGTTATTGGACGCAATCTAAGCTGAATGGGTACTGCAAGGAGAGGAAGAGGGAGCGAGATTGCGCCTGGATGCTGGCAAGAGATGTGACGAGTTTATTTTAGTTAATAAACCATCAACAGTTGATCACTGATAATACGAATGTTTCACACATCAGATGATGTAACGCAGACTACCTAATGCATTCACAACCCACAATGGACCCCTTCAAATTTTTCAATCTTGCACCTTTGTTAAATGTTGTTGCTAGAAAACCATGTTGTATTTAAGTTGTAGGTTAGTTGGCTGAATCAATCAACCAATCTAACTGTACTGCACTTCACTGAAACCTAACACAGGGACATAACGACCCAGGGCCAACTAGCGTTTTGGAGGTGAGGCCTGATTGCAGAGAGTGACACAAAGAATGCAAATAAGATGGAAGCATCTTTTTTTAAACCATTTAATTTAACATAGGATGCTTAAAGGCATTTCAACTAGGGACAGGGATAATGTTGGCTTTAAAATTAATTACCTGAATCGGCCATCATGATTTTTCTTAATTATCACGATGAATGAATATCACATACATTACAAAGTATTGTATTTCATGTCTCCATCTGCTGGTGGGCCATCACGATAAGAGTATGCAGGCATAGTATTATGTTGATTCCACTACAAAAGAGACCTCATAATCACTAAAATCAGGTAGGGAAATTAGTGGATATATCAATATCGGTATCGGTTATCGGCCAAATGCGTTGTTACATATCGGCATATCAGATACTGGCAAAAAATCCAATATCTGTATCCCTAATAACAACAAAGATTTTGTTTGAGTTGTGAAATTTGTGTTTTTCAAATTTTGACACCAGGGTCTCCATTATTTACTACAAAAGCCCCAAATATCGGTTATCAGTCTATCAGATAACTAATGATCTGTATCGGAAAGGACTCTCAAAAACATATTGATCGACCCTAGACTGCAAACAATTGTGACTATCATCGTGTCCAAAAGTGCTCTGCCATCTAGTTGGCACTGAATTTGCAGATAAGAAGTCAAACTGAAAGCAAAAGCAGAAATGACGCATCAAATATGAAGGACAGTTTGATTAGAAAAAGTTATCCTACTTGTTTTGACGCTAGCTAACTACTACAGTGCTGAGTACAGAAGCTAGCCCATGTAGCTAATGACATTACGAGCCGTTTTAACTTAATGTGCAGTTGTCTTTGCAGCTAAACATAGCTATATCTCCGTATCATCTTCTTATCGTGCATTATGTTTACCTTTGGATGTTTTCACTACCTTGTCCGAGTTTGTAACCCTGTGATTATGTTCGTACAGACGCCCGTAGCAGCGTGTACAGCTGTCATGAAACTCTACCGTTTGGACGCCATGTTGGCTCAAATCATCTGTTGCGTTAAGGCTAATCGAGCTTCGTGTTTGAGCCACAATGGCGCCTGTTTCTTAGACGTAGTGGACGCGCTTCCTGTGAGACACGTCTCCTTCAGAATCAAAGCGGACCAAATATTTGCCTATAAAATAAAGTACAAATAAACACATGAATTCAAGGTATTTAAAATTTCTTGGGTTCGGCAATTATGTTTAATTGCGCTAGCAGCAAAACAAGCTCCTAAAATAATGTTTAATTCATGCTGTTTTGTGGTGAATGCGATCAGCCGGTCAGGCTTCTGCTCGGTCTCCTGCGCTGGTCTTGTGTTTCGCAGTCGTGTCCTTTTTAGACAATCGTCAGCTTTGTGGGATCTCTTCTCAAGTTTTGACCAATTCACACACCGACTGTCTGCTGTTCATTTGACGTGGACATCAGCTTGAAGAGGGGCTCAGGGTTTCAGCTCACATCGGGACAAATAAAACAAAATGGTAAGATGCTCAGCTCCATCTCAGACTCATACCACTGTTGAAGCTAACGAGCTCTATCGCACTCATTTAACGTTAGACTGAAGCTAACGTTTTGCTATCTGTTAGCTAGCTTGCTAGCGTTAGCTCGTCATATGTGGACGTGGCTCTTTTTTAGCAAGTCAAACCGTACCAAAACTTATATTTAAAGCTGACCCAGCATTAAATGAATGAATTAAACATGTTCTTGAATATATTTGGTTAGGACTGCATGTTAACACCAGCAGCTGTGAGCAATAAACAGTGTGGACAGTTAGTCAAGGCCTTTGCCATCAGTCTGTAACATAAATACTATTTAGATAAGAATCTAAATGAAAGTTTTCAAACATTATTATCAAAATTATTTTAATGTAAAAGATTAGTTGTATCTGTGAAAGTGTTTGTAAGTGTGTATGTATGTACATGTGGGTGACATTGATTAGACAGGCTGTCAGAAAGAGGTGAATCCTGTTCATGTGTACTAACTCTTGTGTCTTTGCTTCAGCCTGGACCAGCAGCAAGTGCAACCAATGTTGGGGCTTCTAGCCGATCCCCCAGTAAAACAGTGGCTCCCCGGGCAGCAGGCTCCACAGTCAGACAAAGGTACACACACACACAGTCTACCAAACTTTTACCTCTCCTCTCTATCCAGTAGGAAGATGTGTAAACTCTTTATAAGTGCATAATAACTGCAGTAACATAATGAATGAAAACTCTTCCATGTAGAATTGTTTGACAAGTGAAAAAATTGGCAAAAAGTTGCCAGATTTCAACCAATTCGAACATCTGTTTTAGTCAGACTTGTTGCAGAGCAGCTTTCTCGACCACCATCATCAAACCACCACATGAGGGAATATCTTTTGATAGTTCATCCCTCCAGTAGAGCTCAGAGACTTGGACGATCCATGCCAAAAAGCACTGAAGCTGTTGATTGTACATCAGGACACTTTTTATTTGTTCTTCCATTCATTTGTCACACATCTGTATGTTGGCCACCGCTGTGAAAAACTAGCCACTGATGACACTTTACATTAAACACGAGCGATAAGTTATGAGGCCGTCTCGTCCTGCACGCGTTCCCTATAATTATTTCCCAAACACCCCCAGCTTTGACCCCTGCCTGCCCGTGTCATCATACTGTAAAGAGTGATTGATGATTCTCAGATAGTCCGTCCCTTTATTTTTTGTGTGCCCTGTGTAGATTAGAGCAGCAGATAGATGTTGTGCTGTGGGCTTAATCAGTGTGTAATCAGAGGCTCGCTGTTACCTCTCTCATTATTACCCATTACTATCGCCCGCTTCATTACCTCATTAACCTCCGTTTAATCTCATCACATGAGTGAAGCGGCCATGAATCACTCCGCTCTTTCATCAGCAGCTGCGGCAGTTAGTTACATTCTGAATACAGTGTGTAATGGCATTGACTGTGATGGTTTTTGATCAACATATTTGGTTTAAAGAAACTGCTGGATGAGTTTAAGTAATCAGACTTAAACAAACGTGTGTGTGTTTGTTCTATCTTTGAGTACTTTGTAATATGATAATTGCTCTGTAGGAAAAAAGCAGTATTTAATGAGGCATTTTAACAATGTGAAATCAAATTAGTTGTCATGTAAAGCCTTTATAATGAGATATATTGAATCACTTAAACAGTGTTGATGAATTCTTGACTTTGTGTTTTCACAGGAAAGCGACCAGCAGCGGTACACGCAGCGGTGGCAGGACCACAGGATCGGCAGGCACCGGCGGCATGTGGCGCTTCTACACAGAAGACTCGCCAGGCCTCAAAGTGTAAGTGTAGTTTATAAAAGCAGAACACGGGAACACACACGCTCGCAAACAAATTTAGCCTCTGACATTTTTAACTTCCATCCACTCACAAATACGCACTAATTCTCAGGATCTCCGACCCTTGCGATCATTAGCGTTATATATGCTCATCAGGTAGAATGGGGGGAATGTTTAATGGCAGGAAATTGGGTAGACGTGCCTCTGTGGTAAAACAAATCATCTCTGAGCGGTGGATCTGCTTGATTTAAGTGTGTGTGTCTCCATATACACACACACAATTATGTGTGTTGGGAAAGTGCACTTTTTAGAAAACTCTGAAACTCGTAAACTTCTATTCTGCTGCATCCTCGCCCCTAATATTAGAGAAGGCGTCTTGTCTCCTGGCCATAGCTGGCTATGGTTGATCGATGGTGCTGTGGTGGTTATTGAGTGCGTCTCTTCAGCAGTCGAAGGAGGGCAGACTCGCCATACAGTGCTGTGTATCGAGTGCGTGTTTGTTCCTGCGTTAGACGCCGGCCTCAAAGCTTCATTAAAGGATGCACTCTGAAAGGTCAACTCAATTACAGCCTTCTGACAGGGAGAGGAGGGGGCCGCTGAGGAGACGGTTGGCATGGCAATGCTGCTACTTAGCGATGCGCCCCTCCACCCCACCCCCCCACTCAGTCCCTCCTTCAGAGATGAGAGCCCCTCCTTGTTTCCTAAGCTCATCAATAAAATCAGCCACTCCACTGAGGCTCTCGCTCTGGTTGGGGTTAGAGCAAATGATGGGATTTTGTGTGTGTGTGTGTGTGTGTGTGTGTTTTGATCAGTATCTCTTTGTTGTGACAGCGGCCCGGTGCCAGTGCTGGTGATGAGTCTGCTCTTCATCGCTTCGGTCTTCATGCTGCACATCTGGGGGAAGTACACTCGCTCTTAAACTCTGCCTGATGACCCCTGACCCTGCGCCTCGGCTTCTTAACACATTGGACCTGGACCAAACAACAAATGAACAACAACCTTACTCCCCTGGTTCCCCTCTGCACCATCACTACAACACACAGACTTTTTTTTTTTTTTTTTTACGCAGCCGTTTCAGTACACGATCTTTACTTGCACCAATGTTGGTATCCAACCTGTTGCTCTTGCCCCTCCTAAGTTTTTATGATCTGGTGGGGTGAATTGGAGGAAGCCGTGCTAGCCCACCTCAGATGAAGTGTCTGTGTGTGTATGTGGCCGTCTCTCCAAGCAGCAGCAGCATGTACCCGCCACTGCTGCGTGAAGGTTCAGTGCAGTGCTCATGGACATTGTTGTTTTCAGGCCCCAGCAAACATTTCTTCTTGTAGCCTGAATTGCATTTTTTTTTGTTAACAGCATTTGTACAAATGTAATTGTAATATTGTACAATAAAAAAGTAAAAATCAATGTGTGTGTTGAATGTTAGCCTCATGTGTCTGGTGTGTGTGATGTGAAGTATGACTGCAACGTACTTGACTGAGGTTTGGTCATAACTCACCAAGTAATCAATGTTATTTTTAATTTATTCAGTCGTAACTGACTCACAATACTACGTGTATGCTCATTGTGTAATCAGCCTGAGTTGTCTTAAACTAATCATGTCATCCTTAATTCACCAAGATTACACAGCACACACATACTTGATACTGTATCATTCGCATGAGCAGAATAGCCCAGACTTGTCTAAACATATGTATCATTAAAGGTAGCGTTAAAGGAACACTTCACCCCCAAAATTACCACGTGTATATCAATTAGTCTCTGCGTGTTGTGTTGAATTCGTGAAGGAAACAAGTTTTTCCTGACATGCCTCCACTGTAAACGGAGAATCCAAAAAACAGGCTAACATTTTTCTTGAATTAGAGTCATTGGGGACCACGTTTAACGACAGCAAAACTATATCAAAACATCACTTTATAAACACACAACTCCTGCAGTATAATACAAGGTCTCATTTATCCAGTCGTATGCTCAGTACCTCCCAAACAGCCATTTAAGCCTAAAAAAATTACCATTTAAAACATCAGCAGGAACTGTAATGCAGAGCTTATACACGCGTACATGCTCAGGACGCAAAAGTGTGCCACATGTTGGTGGAGGGGTTTATACTATGACATTTTTAACAGTATAATCCAGGTCTTATTTATCCAGTCGTACTTTCCAAACATGCATTTTCACATAAAAAAATGTTACAATATAAAACCCATCTGCCTACAAATAGTGAGCCCTAAGGGTGCCTGAGCACGCAAGTGCATATGAGCTGCACTTGAGCAGAGTTCAAACACACATACATACTGAGGTACAGTAATCGGCTGTGCATGAGACTGTTTCTACTGATGTGTTAAGCTGTAATGTTGTTAAGTTGTTTTAGCAAACATGCATGAGTTTGGGAAGTGCTGAGCATGCAACTGGATACATAAGATTGGAATTATACTGTATGAGTTGTGTGAGAGTTTGTGAATGTATGTTCGGATATACCAGCAAAATACTGACAAAAGGTTAAACATTTATGTTTGTATGTGCGATCTAAACAGCTAGCTAATGTTAGCTCAAGTGAGTAGTCAACAACACGGTTTTATACATCCGAAGAACGTCTATAAAAAGAGACAGAGACAGACCTTTATTTGTCAAAATATGTAGCCATACCCGGCTAGTAAAAGGGACTGGCTGTTTAATTGAAGTTTTATGGTTGTTTTACTGTTGTGACCCCATTTACGTCAATTTAGGAAGAATGTTCGCCTTTTCTGGATTCACTGTGGTGGCGTGACAGAAACACAGTCCTCTTCACAAAGTCAAGGTAACACAGGGTGGTTAACTGATATACAAAGGGTCATTATGCAGGTGAAGTGTTCCTTTAAATTGGCAATTAACTGGAAGAAAGTGTGAGCATACCTATGTAAAAATCCAAAGGCAACATGGTCTGCCTTTAGGTTTGTCCTCACCTCACCTCACCAACTGCTCTATCAGTTATTACAGACAGGCGAAATCATACTCAAAGGTGGCGGATAGTCTTCATATTATCAGTAACACCAGGAGGCATACGACATGCAGCACATCAGGGACTGTATGGCTTTTTACGTTCTAATTATACTTTTGTTTTTCTTCTTTTCACATGGCTGTCCAGATGAATTCATTTAAATGCGTCTTGGACAATCGTGCAGACAATCCGCTGTTCTAGGGAAACTATTACCTGCATATACCAAAGCATAAGACTAGTTTTCGTTTACACCATTCTCTAAAAAGAATTAAATCTAGTTGTTATTGATTTTTTTGTGCCCCAAAACTGGCTTGCAATTTGTGTTGAGTGGCCCTCGTCTCTGAAACAGCCTTCTAGAGGACATCAGATTCAGTAGACAGCTTCAAAGGAAATCTCAAAGTCTGTCTTTTTAGACTTGAATTTTTGTAGCTTTCACTTAATTAATTGGTATCAAACCTACTTGGTATTTTTTTTTATGTGTGTATGTGTCTTTGTGTGTTGTATGATTGAATGTTATTTATCTTATCCTGTCTTTTAAGTGTATATTCTCATTTTATTATGTAAGGCACTTTGAGTTGCACTTGCTGTTTGAACTGTGCTATACAAATAAAGTTATTATTAATGTTAATCTCAAGGTTTGCACAAATATAATCACTGAAAAGAGCCTAAATGTTCCTATCAGGATGTTGCTCAAGAGTTTTTCAGTCTTTTCCTGAGGGGGGCGCTGCAGACTATTTTCTGAATATGACCGGCCCAGAGACTAACAACATATAACTGTCCTCACAGAGGGACGGCGTGAGCACATGCTCTGTGTGGTGTTTTGTTTTTACCTATATGTCATTATAACACTATGTGCCATGTTTGCACAGCCACACACCATCTGTTTGATACTCAAACGCTTAACCAGAATATTTAATGTCGAGAAACTCACTATAACTGAGTGGAAAGAAAAACTAACTGATGAGAAACAGCTTCAGATTTGATGTGTCCACATTAAGTTAAACTGTGTGGAACCTCAGAAGAATTTATGACATGATGTTTGGTATAATGCTGCGAACTGCCGGCCGGGTGTTTTGTAGTCGTAGACTGTAGTTCTGGCCCAACCTGCATCACCAGGTTACCTGTGTTGAATATGAAACCACCAGCTGGCTTGTGCTTGTGCTCCTATGTATGTGTGTGTGTGTGTGTGTGTGTGTGTGTGTGAGCTTGTACCTTGTGTTAAACGTAGCATTCGAATCCTGTTCATTAATTCATTCTGTTGCTATGGCTCTGCTTTCCCACAGGCTTCCAGTGTTCGTGGCAAACTCAGGCACAACTGCCACATCACTCTCCCTGTTGTCCCTGTCCTACACACACACACACACACATGGACACACACAGAGATACGCTCACAAACTCCGCGGCCCAATTCAGGGTGGCACAACACGGCAGTGAGCCAGAATAATTCAACGTAACAATTAAATATGAAGGAGCTGTGGCGAAGCTGTCCCTCAGTGTTCAGGAGTCAAACAGGCCCAGGCAGCACGTGGAGCGCTCCACACTGCTGCAACCTGTAGTTCCAAACTCCTCTTGACACCGTCTATACAAGTCAACTCAGTGTTTCATCACGGGGTAGAAATGAGGTAGAATTTTTAATTTCCTTACAGCTGAGACCAGAGTGCTCAGTCTTTGTGTTGTGGACAGACAGACACGTCCATAATGCTCCTAAATCACTTGGTGTGTAAAATGTTCTCTAATTTGATTCTCTCAAATTTGTGTTTTCTGCTTTTAGATATGTGTGCAGAGTATTTTGTTGCTGTTGTTACTGCTGGATTTCATTGTAAAGAATATTGCCAAAATATTGATCTCAGAAGCTGATATCAGAGTGGTGTACAACTTTATTTGCTGCACACAGGCTCCCAGGAAGTGCGCCAGGCTTTGGAGCAAATTTTCATAGCAGCAAAACAAAAGAAATTACAACTTTTGGGTCTGTCACAGGATGGCATTAGGCCCCAAAAGACTTTATTTCCATCAACTACATTGGGTTTCCACTTTTTTTTCTCAAGTAAAAGGGTTTTTTTTGAGGGGATTTTTCTTCTGATCTGCTGTAAGAGGCAAACTGTGATTTGTGATATTTGGTGTTATAAATAAAATTGAATTTAACTGAAAGAGACGTCTGTGAAGCAGTGGATTTTTTTTTTCTTTTTCACTGTCACAACCTCCGCAAAATGACTCATTTCACTATCACGATTTGATTCATTTGGTCCGATAGCATTTTATTAGTCTACACTTTTAAATACTTTTTTTTTTTTTTGTCAAGTCAGCAGAGCGCTAACTAGACTTCCAGCTAAACCGGATGTCTCTGGTGTGCTAGCTTTATGGGTCCAATGACGCGGAAGATCCGGGGGAAGTTGAACGGTCATGCACCACTGTACAACTTTCCAATCAATAAATGGGGCCCGTCTCTAACCATAGTCTGTACAATAAAAATGGACGACACGACATATCCAAAAAAGTGAAGTAAAAACATTTCGATGGCCCCCTGGTGGCCTGGTTGCAACATGGGTCATAAACCCCGCCCCCTAAATGATAGCAGATGGGACAAACTAAATGATCAAAGTACACATCAACACATTTTTAGGTAGTTCTTATCAAGCTGACACATGTTCAAGTGTTTGCTTAATTTTAATTAGTTGATACTATAAAAGGGGGGTTTGACGTTATGACTGACAGATTTGTGTGCTCCTGATTGGTCCGACAGGTGTATGAGCGGGGGCTAAATACAGCAAAGATCACTACTGCGCAGACTCTGGTTCCATGATGTCACTAGTGCAACATGGCGGGGGCTGCTTACAGGATATTTAGATTTATTTAATCTATTCTTTTACAGTAGGATGAAGTGAAAACATGATGTCCATCTTTATATACACTCTATGCCTCCAACGCTGTATCAAATTTGTTAATACATCCATGGTTTCACCTCACTAAAATAGCCGTGTGTGTCCTTTAATTCTTCAGCAGTCACTCACTTAACATTTTCATATAGGTGATATAGAGGAAGCAAGAAGTAGTTCATCTACGTCCATCAAAAGTTACCAGAGAATCACAGACCATACTTCTCTATTCTACATAAATCATCCTGAACATCCACGTTACATGACGTTTGTCCCGTGGAAAGAAAGAGAGGAGTCAGAGATGGGAAGAGAGAGAAACAAAAGAAAAGAAGCTTTCTTTAGAGCACTTCCTTTCTGTGTCTTCATCACCAGAAACCCATTTCCTGTGAAGAAACCACACGCTTTTAGAAGGGATGGTCCCTTACATAGAGAGAGGTGAGCACGCACTTGTGTGCACACACGTTCACACACTCGAGGAGATATGTAAATAGGTCACATGTATTTTCTGTTCTACATAACACATGCTGCTCTGTGGTTTAGCATGGAGGAAAAGAAACTGTTGAAGTCAGTCCTCTGTACGGCTATGTCACTCTCTCAGTCGTCCATCACACACGTGTTCATGTCCCACCCTGCAGGTAAACACAGCTATCAGGATATCAGAACACTTATGGCGCAGCAGAGGGGCTTATTATTTTAAACTCTTCTTTCCTTTTCAAAGACTGCGCAGAATATTCCTTCTTCAGAGGAGTGAGAGCGCCCAGTCATGCACGCACGTGTGTCAAGTATCTGTGTGTTTTTCAGCAGATCACACGGTTGGTAAAGCGTGGAATGAATCCACAGGCGAGTGGAATCGATCCACGCTCACCGACCGAGTGAGTCCTGAGGAATGTCCCAAAAACTGTTGGCTGGTTGAGGGGATGCAGGGACACCTGTGACAGGATCCACACTGTGAAATGGTATGAAAGCGTACACAGGACAGTGAGTGTGATGTGTTTAACATTATATGATGTAATATACAAGTGCAGGCAGCGGTGGAATAAGTGTTCAGCTCCTGTGAGTAAAAGTAGCACTAAAACAATAATAATACTGTGCTTAAAGCTGGCGTAGGCAGTGTGCAGGGCGATTGTTATCAAAACATTGTCGTCTGAACGCGTATTTTTTTCTAAAAAATGAGAAATGATTCCGTTTTCAGCGGATCGTTTTCATGTAAACAAGCCCCCAGTATCAACAACAACTGCCTACACTGCAAAGCAAACCGAGAGAGTCTAAAACAGAGTCTGACAAAAAAACGAAACAAAACACGTGTCAGTATCGGTGAGGCATTTCAGAAATGAAGAAGAAATGTTGCTAATTGTTTCGCCTTTTACTGCTCGGGCTCACGGCTGTGGCTTCAAGTTCATGTGCACATAGCTAACGTTAGCAAGAGCCTCGAATCATTCCGCGTCCTCCGCCTCACTCCCTGCCGCTACAGACCACCTCTGCAGGAGAGAGCAGGCAGCAGCTCCAGAGGGGAACCTCCAGTCACGACCACAACCTAAATCCAAAGTGCAAACCCCGGCAGCCCTGACTCCCTGCCGGATCAGCAAACCTTCATTCTTTTACAGGTTACAGCCGTCACTGCCACTGGCCACCAGCCTGCTGTGACACCTGATGCTGAGTTTAAGCTACTACAGCTGCTGACTGAAGGCCCGTCTCCTCAGCTGCTGCCCACTCTGCTCCAAGCGAAGCAGTCCACAGCGGCAGGGAGCGAGGCAAAGAGACAGTGGATTGGCTCCTAATCCATCGAACGTTTCATGAGTTTATTCTGTTTTTCTTGGATAATTGTTTCCTGCAAAAGCAAAGTAACTACAGCAACCAGATTAATGTAGTCGTGTAAAATCAGAAGCTCTGTTTTGCTTTTACTTTTAATGTGCATTTACTTGTAAAAGTATAAAGTTGTATAAAATATAGCTAAGTATTTATGTACCATATTTTAGCTGCTTTTATTCTGCTGCTATTATTTATATGTGTTCTTTTGTATTCTTAAGGATGTTGCATACATGTCTTACTTTACTTCTACTTGCTTACTCTCTAAACTTGTATTATTATAGTGACTTAAAATGCTACCAAAGTGCAGTACCTGAACACATTTACATAGTTTACTGTTACTTTACTGTCCACCTCTGAGATTGAGCACATTGAAGGACAGTTCACAGCACACACATGTTAAAGTCCTTTACATTCTCTGTGATGAATGTGTGTGTATGTGTGTTCATGTTGGTTCAGTCGCTGTGGTCATAAGACCAGTGATCAGGCAGTGATTAGTCAGTATCACAGCAGCCAACTGGAGCAACACTCTGCTAATAGCCAGTGATCAGTAGCAGGTCTGCTGAGAGGCGACAACTTGTTCACTGTAAAATTATCTGACTTTATATTCTGCATCCAGAGCACATGGTCGCTGACATATGAACCGTATGTGGGTCGGGAGGGTCGGAGGGAGCTGGGACACAGAGACAATTTGCGAATGTGTGTGTGCCAGCTGGAGGCTTCCTGATCTTTCTGGACTCTCCTCCAGAGAGAAATAAGAGAGTCAGAGTTGGAGCCAAGGCTGAGTCTGCATCTATCAGTACCTCATCTCTCGCTCCCTAATCCTCTGTGTGACACACACTCACCTCGTGCTTTATGCATGAAAGACGAGCAGCATGAAGCCCATTCACCCTGCAAAGAGGTGAAACTATTGTAGGAAATAGAAGTCATAATAACTGCTCATATTTCTGTGAAGTTCTGCTGCATCTGCCCATGATGCCTTACAGCACAGTCGTAGTAGATAGTTTTAGCCTTCTGGTTTGATATGGTGTCTTTAGTGATATTATCTAAACTATATTTGTAGTGTTTTTATGAACAGTACTTTAACACAAGGTTACATTCTCAGATGAAGTATTTAAAGGTGGTATGTCTACACTCACAAGCATTCATAAATATCAGTGTTTCACAAAAGTGTCTGCTCCACACAAAACAACAAAGAAGCAATAAATTCATTACCTGACACCTATGACTTCCTCGTCAAGATAAAGCAGCTGTAACTGCTATTTTTACGATAACATTACTACATCACATTATGACAGAATTACCCCCACACAGATTTATCACCTGAATCTGCAGCTCTCCTCAGCTTTGGTGAGCTTCAGCCCATTGTTTTGGTTTTCAGACCCACAGCTTTACTGTTTTGATTCACTCTCACCGCTCTGACAGCGTCATTTTTAGCAGGCAGCTGTTTTCTGTAAGAAAGCTCCAAAAACCCACTGTGCACCACCTGCTCAGCAGCAAACAGCAGACAGCGACTAAGTGGTGAACATGATGGAGTATTTAGCAGCTAAAGAGTCGGATATTTACCTCAAGAGATCAAGCAACAATCTCCAGGGCTGGAAAATGAAGCCAACGCAGAACTGAGGAAAACTGCAGTTCCTCAAATGGCCACTAAAAGCCGGTCATTCCCTTTAGATGCCCAGCTTCACAGCAGAAACAAACACGTTCACAGCCTGGTACAATGCTTTTGGTCTCTATATCTAATATCAACCCTCATGACAGCTGCACAGGGTTGAATTTATATATAACTCACTCATTTACATTTTATTAAAGCTTAAAGTTACACATAATTAAGGCCACGATTGCTTTGAGTGACAGACTGTCTGTGGGGTGTCGCTACAGCCCGTGAGTCAGATCCACACACTCTTCCAAAGATAGTCGCTTATGGCTTTAAACAAAAATCAACACAGCGACAACCAAAAAGCCGAATGCAGGGCTTCAAAACAACACTCCACAACCAAGTGATGGACGTCCTGGTGACTGAGTCCATTATTTTCTTACAGTCCACGGTGGAGACCAAAAACAGAGCTAAAAGGGAGTGAGTACTGGACACAAACACAACTCGTAATGAGTGTTACTGCTGCTCTGTGCCTGCTGCTGGATGTATAAATGATCAACTGTTTGCTAACATGTTTGCCACGTCAAATTAAAGGCCATAATGTGTCAGTGTGGTGCTTACAACTTTTTTCTGCTGTCCCCAAGTGGCCAAAAAATATCAGTTATTGCAGGTTTTTACAGTGCTGCCACTCAGTTTATGCCTGTTATGGATGTTAATTTAAGAGAGCAAACAGCTCTAATAATAATAATGATAATGATATTAATAATAATAATAATAATAATAATAATAATTGTTTTTAGGGACGGTATTCGTTTTTATTGCCAGTGTCTGTTGTAGTCATCTTATTTATTTATTTATGTTATTATTTTATTCATAGATTTTTGTAAAAATACAAACAAACAACAACTTAATTTAATTTAATTTAATTTAATTTTTATTAAGTTTTGTTGCTCTCTCATTCCGCTCTGCACACAAATGTAAAACAAAATGACAATAAGCTGAACTGATCTGAATTCAACTGAATAAAACTGAGTTAGATGATACATTTCATAAAAACAGGACATTTAGATCAATATTACGGATTTACTGTCTGATAAAGATATGCAAATATAAAAAGCATTATTTAGAAATCTACATTTAAATTTCATTTTTGTATACTAATCACTTAAAACAATCTGTTAAGTAAGAAAAATAAAATATATATATAAAGAAAAGGACATGAAAAAGAAAAAGAAAAAAAGTATTAACAACAAAAATGAGACTCAAGTTCTTTATAAATACTCAACAATCAAGTTAAACAGAAATGGAAATTGATATCTTGAGGAAGGATATGACTCCAACAGTTGAGGTTAAAAGCACAAAGGAAAGAAAACAAATATACAGAGAGTTGAAAGAAATGGAGGTTGAGCACAAGCAAGAGGTAAAACAAAGAGAGAAGAAGAGGTGCAAGGTGCTGGAGAGAGATATGAATAACTACAGGAAGATGGAAACAAGTGGAGACAGTCGATGGTGGGAGAAAACCAGAAGACATCGAACGGGTCTGTAGCAATATATGGAAAGAGTTTAAAAGAATGGAACAACGTGGAGGCTCGACTAAAGAAGAGAGCTGAATGAAGCCTTAAAGGAGTGGGAGAGGAAACGAGCAGACACAAATACAGCACCACTTAAAATACGAACTAAATACAACAGTAGAATATACTGCGCATGTCACACCTGAGTGAGTTTAACGTGCGTGTATTCGTGCTGCAGTGTGTGTTTTGTGCATGGGGCGGAGGCGTTACGATAAGGAGAATCCCAGGATGGAGGCCTCGTTGGTCTCTGTGACCTTTTCACACACATCCCCTCCCATCAGCCACGTCAGGCCTGGTGATGCCCCGTGTGACTGCCACAGGCATGCAGGGCCAACTGGGCTGTGATGTCATAAGCATGTGTCCCCCAGCACTTCCACCCCGACCCCTCCACCCTCCGCCCCTCCACCCCCCGCCCCGTCACTGACTGCCAGCCTGCAGCAGAGCGGATCAGACTGGACCCTCTGGCCACGGCTGGACTAATTTAAGGAGGAGGAGAGGGGGGAGGAGGGGGTGACAGCGCTGTGCTGAGTGTCTCAGGTGTCAGCCTTGTGCTTTCTAATATTAAAGACACTTGGCTTGTGTGTGTACCCATGTGTTTGTAAGTGTGTTGTTTATGTGCAGTGTATTTTTAGGTGACTGTATTTTCCACTCCTTGTGCAGCACTTCGGGCAGCGACAGAGGGGAGAGGTGAGGCAGGGGAGAGGGGAGGTTGCACAGGTGAATCTGGGGATCACCTGGCTCTTGTATAATCGTGTTCCTCATTAAAATATATTGATGTAGTGCGAAAGATATTCTGAGCATGCATCCAGTTTATTTAGCACATCATTCTCTGTAAATAGTTGCCATATTTGTTACATTCCTCTTGTGTTACAGCCTAAAACAGCGCCGGGCTTCTTTGCTTTCATTTCGCTGAACATCATAAACCCACATTAGCAGCAGAAATAGTCCAAATAATGACGTACACTGTCTTTCTTTTTAGGTTTTTTCTTAAAGACGGAGCCAAGAGCGTTTATCTGTGAGTCATATTTATCATTTTCTGGGCCTGCTCATCTGTGCTCCACGCCGAAATGGAATACTTCCCATGTTACATATAAATAAAACAATATTCTGAGATCAATATCCTGAATGTGAGAAGCAAAGGTGTATTTCTTGGCACACAGACAAACTCTTGGTAAAACATTTTGTTGAAGTGCTGAATGTGTATCTTTATCTCTCAGAATATTACATGCTTTGGCCTCTTGTGTGTGTGCATGCTGCAGATGCATGCACTGGGTGCGGTGCTTCTTTTCTTCTTGTTTATTTTCATAGGAATATTTTCTCTAATTTTAATTACAAGGTGTTTCATTGATGAATGCCAACATTCACACTATCTCCCTCTCTCTCTCTCTTGGCACCACGTCAACTGGCTTGTACACTACAGGCGTGGTGGTTTTGTGGTTTATGATTTCATAAGCTTTCCACAGGATGAGCGGCAGAGTTGCAGCGCTGATGAATGAGGAAGGCCCCGTCACACACAATGAGAGCAGCTCTCAGTCACATGTCTGCTGGACAGACATGGAACATGACGCTTTTCATATAAACTAATAACTAACATCACTCACTGAATACGGTCACGGATGATTTAACATCAACTTCCTCTGCTGCTGCTGTGCTTCCCATTCAGATAATTGATTTCTAAGGGGCTGTAACAACAACAGTTAGTGAGTCTTTACTTGATTTAAACTGGCAATAACTGATTTGTTGGCCATTTGAGGGCAGCAGGAACAAGCTGTTCACAAAACACACGACAAGGAGCAACGTCAGCATTCATCTGGAGTTGTGTTTGTGTCCAACTGATCAATGTCAGTCCAACTTTTACTCTCTTTTTAGCTCAGTTTTTGGTCTCCACCAACTCCTGAGGAAAATGATACGTTTCATTTGCACTGGAAAGTTGGAATTCCCAAGTACCTGGTCAGAAAAGTACAACTGGAACACCCCCTTAAGTCAGATTTCCAACTCATAAAATCGAAGGAACCTCAACAACCCTGACCGCAAAATCCAACATGGCCGCTTCTTGTATAGTAAGAGCTGTAGCAATACACTGTTTATAGCAGCACATTCTCACTCAGACTTCGTCACATATTGTCGTTTGGTCATGGACTTTCAACATCCACATACAACATGCAAGGTACCCTGGATGTGTTGGTTGTTGACGTTCTGGGACACCATGTCAAGTTCTCTTTTTTCATGATACACTTCCGTTTTCACAGGAAATTTAACATTTACATACAGTCACTTTAAAAATAAACGCACTACGTCCCTACAACACGGCATACTGACGTTTTTTTTTCCCTTCAACAACAAACACACATGGTTGGGTTTAGGCAACAAAAGAAGTGGTTAGGTTTAAGAAAAAAGAACAGGGTTTGGCTTCAGAATCTTACAGGACACTAACACCACTCTCTTGGGTGAAAGTCTATGTTCGTTGGAGCCATCCACCACCTTTCCTGCCCGCCCCGCTGCCTTAACTTTCATCCTTGTCCCCCTGCATTTCCCCCTGACACTGCTGGATGCTTTTAAACTTTGATAGCAACCAGCCATGTGTCATGCCGACGTTAATGGACACATTTTTTTGTAGTTTTTGATACTGCAAGTCACTGCCCAAGCACCAGATTTCGACGACTTCAGAGTGAGACCAGGCTTGTTTATAAGCACTTCTGTATTATTTGTGTTTCATTGATTAAGTCATACACACAATACTGTCCAAATATCTGGCTCCTAAGTTACGAAATGCTCCACCATGTTCACCACCTAGTTAGCTAGCTGCTAACATTGCCCTTTGGTGCTAGGTAGGTGGCATAAAGTGGGTTTATTTAGAGATTTTTGCTAATAAAAACAGCTGCCTTTGTGTCTGGAACTAACGCTGATGAGAACATGGACAATGAACCACAACAGAAAATTTGCAGAAACAGAGCCGAAAGACACCACTAAGGGTGGGAAACTGCTGAGCGGTGGGATAATTCTCCATGAGTTCATCTCCACTAGCGCCCTCCTTCATATTACACATAATAATCTGAATAGCTGTTGTTACAAAAATATTAATGAGTGGAATTTAAAAGCTAAATGAGCCAAAGGCCAAGTCAGGTAATCATCTGTCAACACTATGGATCGCTATTGTGTCTTGAGTCATATCTTTCCGTGCCATTACATTTTGTTACATAATTCTTTGTTACCTGAACAATAAAATAAATTATTGCCTATTACACAATTAAATTCACATACAATTGCATTAAAACACAAACAATTCCTAAAATAAATAAGAACAGGGTGCAAAGCTGGTTTAAAAAGTAGTTTCTGTAAGTTTTCTTTTTGGCCTGAGGCGGCTTTGAGGTGGCCGTCAGTTGGAGTAGCTGAAGGAGTGGTGATGGGGGTGATTGTTTCATCATATTCCAACATATTATATAACCTTGTTTAATTTCCCTATCACAACAACACCCTCTTTCAGGTGACTTGATTTGCATATAGCATGTGTTCTTTCTGTTCTGTGGCATGTTCATTCCTTCGTAACAGGTCTGTCAGGGCAAGTCATTGCATTTATTGTCTGTGTGTGTGTGTGTGTGTGTGTGTGTGTGTGTGTGTGTGTGTGTGTGTGTGTGTGTGTGTGTGTGTGTGTAGGTGAGGGTATATTATGCAATCTTAAGTGTTTAGGGAGTGGAAGCACTTAAGGAGTGGAGACATGATGTGAATCGGTTTCTCATACTGTGCATACCCCCGGCTTCAAATACAGTACCCAGCCAGCCTGGGCCTGGAGTCAGATTAACGCATGTAGATGCAAAAAGTGTTTGTGCAACCCTCTTTTCAAAACACACTTTCATTCTTAAGTCTCCTACAGCCGATGTCAGCGCTTTTCTAACCTCTCACCCAGTGTCTTCCTGTGACCCGGCACGCAACAGCCACAGTCTTGACACACTGCCCTGACTTACACATCCTCCAGAATAGTTACGTAAGCTTTTCTCTCTGCTTACGGAATGCAAAAATTTGCATATTGGTGCACAGTTTGCTCTTAAAGGGACAGTTCACCCCATAATCAAACACACGTATTGTTTCTTTTACCTTTAGTGCTCAGTCTAGGTTGGAAATATCAGCTGTAGCGATCTCTGCCCTCTCACAAATTTAACAGACCTATGGATTATCTTGAGTAACCAGGTCATGATTTCTAGAAAGAGCCATTACTGTTGAGTTTTTCAATGTATTTTTTGGCACTTCGAAGCCGAGTGCTGTCTAGTTCCATTATATTGGAGAGAAGGCAGACACCTCTATGGCCGATATCTCCAACACTCAGCAACTCACACCAAGACAGTCTAGCCCGATCAATAGCACCACAGATAAGAGGAAAAATGTGTGTTTTTGATTTTGGGGTGAACCGTCCCTTTAATGAGCACATACTGTACTCTCCTCTTTTCACCTGCTTACCTGCTGCAGGTCTGAGCAGGGTATTCCCTCATAATGCATATCAGCAGTGGCGTTGGGGGGTGGTCTGTTCATGAGTATGGATATGTGTGTGTGTGTGTGTGTGTGTGTGTGTGTGTGTGTGTGTGTGTGTGTGTGTGTGTGTGTGTGTGAGTGCTTATACACATGTCAAAGCTGCAAGCGGTAGTGAGGATAATAACATAATGACAGGCCAGTCCTCCAGTCATAATTTCCTGGTATAGCCTCAGGGTGAGGTGTGGGTTTCTTGACGGAGGTGGTGGTGTAGCTGGAAAAAAATACTGATAGGAGCTTATTCTTCTTCTGTTACCTGACCTATCGTAACCCTTTCCCTTCTTTGCTTTCTCTGCTTCTCTCCCTCCCTCCCTCCTCTCCTTAGTGCAGAAAGAAGTATTCAGATCTTTGTTTTACTCTTACTCTTTCTTTTTTTATCTATGCATGTTTGTGAAATACTGACACATCTTTGGGACTCAATTATTTAAATGAAACCATGTGAAGAGTTTAGAGCGGAAATTTGGTGGAACTTTACAACTCATAGACATGTAAATCCAAAATGACTCTGCTGGGATCCACTGGTTTAATCTTTAACAATGCTGTGTATTTTCTAATCTCATCATTCGTCCTTTTGAAGGTCCAGTGTGTGAGGTTTAGGGGGATATTTTCGTAGAATTTGAATGTAATATGATAAGTATGTTTTCCTGAGTGTATAATCACCTGAAAATAAGAATAATTGTGTTTTCGTTATCTTAGAATGAGCTGTTTATATATACATAGGGAGCGGGTCCTCGTCTATGGACATCACCATGTTCACTGCCATGTTTCTACAGTAGCCCAAAATAGACAAACTAAACACTGTCTCCAGATACGGTTACTTGGTTTTTGCATCAGCCGCTGCATTTAGAAGCCTATCTGTGACAAGCAGTGTTGGAAAAAAGCTGATTTTCGAATATGTGAAACTGCTTTCTTTACTGTTTCACTGGTTTAAATCACAAGGTCTGTTTGTTTTGGAGAGGAAGAGACCTCTGCAGATAATGTGGCTCCTGGTAAAAACCTCCTGAACATCTGGATCAGAAATAAGGTGAGCACACATTAGCAGGTGCTGGGCTGGCGACCCATTTGTGCCAAACAGCGTAGAAGAAACACTAATGTCTAACGTGAAACTGCTTTAGTCAGTATTTTTACCTGGTTTTACTCATCAGAGGTCTCATTTATAAAACAGCTGTGTGGATCCATACTAAAAATGTACGTACCAGCAAAAGCCAAAACTGGAGTGCCCAAAAAATATTACACAATGTCTACAATCAGGCTTCCACCTCATCTGTGTCGCCAATTTCTGGTCTCCAAAATATTTGTGAGCAGTGGTCAAAGTTTCTCCCATTAAGTCTGTTTTTATACACCACAGCTTTTGCGTGGTAAGTGGCGTACGCCTCTTTCAGGCCTTGTTATGTGTGTACACAATGTTTACAAATGTGACTCCAGATCTGTTTTGTCAGGGAGAGACCTCTGTAGATAATTCAGCTCCTGGTAAAAACCTCCTGAACAATGAACACTGGAAGGAATTTTAACCTGGAGAAGTTTCAGCTGGTTGCAATCTGCGATCCTAAATCCTCCTAAATCTTACACACTGCTCCTTTTCAGTAAATTCAGAAACTTACAGTTTTAATAAGTTCATTATTTCCCCCTGAAATGTAGAAAAAAATATATAAACTAACAAAAGCTAGACACACTCAAGCAAAGAACAAGTACTTATTTGCTTTCCACCACTGGTTTCCTCCTCTTTGTCCCTTCACCTCACCTGCTCTGAGCTCCCTCTTCCGCCTAAATGTTCACTAGTTGCTCGCATGAATAAATTGATGAGAGGGGAAACAGGTAAAACAAACCCAAAGATACAATCTGCTGGGGGAGAAAAAAATGCAGACTTGCAGATTTTTCTCACAGAGATTTGTCAGGGTGAATGAATGATGAGTGGGAACAGACAGTAAACATGACAGTGGGAGGTATGTGTGTGTGTGTGTGTGTGTGTTAGCTCTGAGCATTGGACATTAGCTGTTTCTCTATGTATTATTAAGAAGCTGAAGACTACATGGAAACACAGGAGATCAACTTGTTTTTCTTTTATGAGGCTGTTTCATATTGATGACTCTTTTGTGAGTCAGTGATTTGTAGCCAAACAGAAATAACTTCATGTTTTGGGAGGTTAACTCTGACCTTTCGGATACTTTCATTTCAAACGTTTTCACAGTTAGACAGATTAGACCGGATTAGTCACAGATTTACAAGGTTACACACAATGTGCGCGCGTGCAAGTGTGTGTGTCTGTGCGTGGCTCTGAGGAGTGGTGGATCCAGGTTGTCGTTGGATGTCACGTCTGATATCGTCACGTGGCCGCTGGAGCTCTATTATTCATGAGATCAATGCTGAGATTCAACCAGGCCTGATACGGTACAACCTGTCTCCCCTGAGGCTCTTCCCCTCCATCCTTCCCCCTCGATATTTCTCAGAAGATTATTTTCCCTTCACGGTACTCCTTTCTGCTGAGATTGAGTTGTGAGAGCTGCGAACATGAAAACTGAGAGTGTTTACCTCAAGGGGATGACAGCTAGTGAGAAGCAGCGAGGCGGACACCGGTGTTAGATGCCCAACAATGACCAGAGAAGTGTAAACTTCGTGTCCCACAGTTCCTAAGATTTATCTCTTGGTCACTCAGTATTCACTAGTTTACTATTCCCTCCATGATAAACACTCAATAGGCACTTGTGAATCATTATGCATCACTGACAGGTGTGGTGCTGTGTTACATAACAAACAAATACTTCACAGGATTTCAACCTACATGAACACATCTTTTATTTCAGTGTGAGGATTTCTCTCAAAATCAATCAATCTTTTATCACTGACTAATTTCTATTAACTTCAAGATAATTCAGTGTGGAGTTTTTAGTTTCAAAATGTATCATGGTCTTCTTTTGCAAGAATTGTAATCTGTCTCCCCTCCTTGCTTTACAAAATGGCTGAATGACACAGTTTCTTGTCTACATCTTGAAGAAATCTGGTACACTCTGTCTAACTCCCTAATCGAGTTTTCAAAAATCAAAAACCTTTTACTGAACACGTCAAAAAGATGAGGAGTCAAGCTGACAAACCAAATTGGACTACTTCCTTGCGTTGGACTGTACACTGTGCTTCGATCTACCAAGACACTATGTCTCCATTGGACCTTCCCTGACCACTCATGGTCTTTACCCCAGTACATACGATCTCTCTGCCTTAACCTTCTAGCGTATAATTATACTGTTTTTTCTCTAGCTGTCAGTGTATTTTTGTTTTTGTCATTGTCTTTTCCTTTTTTTTTCTGTCCTGTATTTCTTGTATCTGAGTGTGTGTATTGTTAGTGTTAAAAACTCAGAAATAAAATCTAATTTAA
This sequence comes from Cephalopholis sonnerati, assembly GCA_019142605.1. Classification (NCBI taxonomy): domain Eukaryota; kingdom Metazoa; phylum Chordata; class Actinopteri; order Perciformes; family Serranidae; genus Cephalopholis; species Cephalopholis sonnerati. The sequence goes on from JAGQAX010000008.1 coordinate 31,355,975, forward strand.
ATGTTTTACAGTGTAAAAAGTACAAGTAACACAAGAAAAAATGTTGGCATTGTCCATGACAGTATGTTACCTTTGTACATTATTACGCAGCGGGTATGTTTAGACGTTTACCTTTACATTTCAACAACACTGCGGTTAACATGTGGTTAGGTTCAAGCAGAAATACCAGTTGGTTACAGTTAGGAAAAGACCATATTTTGGCCTAAAATCCTTGCTTTTGGTGGCACAATCCCAGCAGGAAACACAGCAATGTCTCCATAAAAAAACTGTTTTTTGTTTTTTTTACAATATCCTCGATGGAAACACAGCAGAAGGCTGCTAAAAAACACTCACATTTGGGGGCTAAAAAGGTGCTGGAATTACAGCAACAACTAAGAAGATAGAAGAAGATATACTTTATTGATCCCCAAGGGGTAAATCAAGTTTTTCACTTCGTTGTCAAACACACACAGGCCCAAAATACACACACATGTACAAGCAGGACCTACACATGCTTTTGGGCAGCGAGGTTGTCAGGGGCGCCTTGGCGGTGTCCAGGACACAAACTGGTGCCTCTCCAGCTGCCAGTGCACGCTCCATATTTGGTCCAGACAGGGACTTAAACCGGTGACCCTCCAGTTCCCAATCCATGTCCCTATTGACTGCGCTACTGCCGCCCCCAACTAGGTGACATGCCATCCCCCTCTGCCCTCCACCTCTCTTTGACAAAGTCAGCTCTCATACTATGTCACCTTAGAGACACTGATATGATGCAAATTAAACCAATCTATGGTTTGCAGAGACGTACAATGCCAACATTTTCCTCTGTTGACTGGGCTGAGTGACCGTCACACAAAGTAAAGAGTAAAAAAAAATCTCACTCAATTGTAAGAAAAAAAATGTTACATATTGAAGTAAACCCTTTCCACAAATCCTCCAACACTCAACATGCAACAGTTACACCCACACAAACACACAGACATGCATATTTGTATTCTTCCATGTGGAAAAGATGACGGCTGTGCCAGGAGCCGGAGCGATGGGAAAGGAGACTTGTCGTGCATGCTGCTTTATGCCTCCGAGGGCCATCAAATATGCACGACGACCAGAATTACTATACATAAAGGACTACACACATACACTCAAACCACGAACCAGGACTCAACCACTCGCCCATCACTCATCACTTATACAGTAGTGAGACTCCGTGAGCTTGACCCACATTGTGGGCCAGTTTTTACACACATGGGGTTGGTTACAGGCCTTTTTCACAGCAGACATTCTGACTTGTCACAGCAGCAGAAGAACAAGTGTTACTGATGATTTTAAAGGGACAGTTCAGATTTTTTGAAGTGGGGTTGTATGAGGTGCTCATCCATAGCCAGTGTATTACATACAGTAAATGGTGGTTGGCATGCTGCCAGTTTGGAGAAGCAGACAGGAGCAGAGAGCACAGAAGCTAGGTAATGTACTGCTGTGGACGGGGGCAACAGCAAAACATATTTTAGCCACTGAAGGCAGCATCCACACTGATACGTTTTTATTTTAAGATATATAACTATTGTTACATTCACACCAAGCGTCAACGCTACTCTGGCATATTCAACCTCCTGAAAGTGGCAAAAACAGTATTTTTTCCTCACAGAACACGAGAGTTGCTGGTTTACTGATGCCTCGGTCGGTTTGTTTGTGTTATTGTGCGACTTTAGTGTTATAAATAGTTAGTTCGGATTCACCAAAGTTGCACAATAACACAAACAAACAAACCAACTAAGGCAGCAGTAGACCGGCAGCTCCCATGTTCTGTTACTGTTTTTGTCGAAGGAGTCTTTAACAGAGAAGAGAACATAGATAACTGCTTTAGTTCCCCATCGGAAAGGGCTCTCTGACGGCGAGGTAAAGCAGTGAAAATATTCCAAATATAGCGTACACTTAAACTGATATGGATTTATTCAGGTGTCTAAAATATGTTTTGTTGCTGCTGCCATCCACAGCACTATATTGCTTTGCTTCTGTGCTGGTACTCCTGTCTGCTTCTCCAAACTGGAAGCGTGTTTACCACCATCTGTATGTAAAACACTGACTATGGACCTAATACAACCCATCATACTATCCCTTTAATGATGGCTGTGAGGCAGCAGGAACAATACCAAGACCCTGAAACAACTAAATGGAATTCAGCCATAGGTGTGTTGGACCTTTCAAACAATAAGCAATGGAAATCTTTGCCTAAATAAAATACAGTCAAAATTAGCTAAGTTTAATATTTTCTAGATCGAAAAACAAGGAAAACTTGTATTAAGGATAAACATCCAGCCCCATTTATACACATCTCATGTAATCTTCTATACTGTTCTCTGTCTTGTTGGCCAAAGCCATGTGTAGACCTACCCTATGTGCTTTAAGAGCTGTAAATGAAAATGGGCAACCAATGACATTAGCAATACATTGCTCACATTACATACTGACAACATCATCTCATAGGTTTCACACTGAAATGCAAATTTTAGCAAACTAATTCAGTGTAAATATGCCTTTAATAAGACCCCAGTTCTTCCTGTGTGACCCACCAAACATGTCAGTGTCTCATAGCAACTTATAAATATTTCCAAGTCCAATACCCAGAATTCCTCACCCCTGAGAACTACAACTCAGCGGCCCTGGGAACTACAACTTCCACAGGGAGATGTCAATGTGTCTGCGTGCCGCTTGTCTTGGCTGTGACGTCTCTGTGTGCCGTTCTGAACTGCCTGTGCGTGGACGCCTGGACAGTGATGTCAGCACACAGGCCGCGGCTGTGGCCAGTGAAGTCGGGTTGAGGTCTGGGACAGTGCAGAGCTGTAGCAGCTGGAATCGACTCCCCAGGGAGAGCTGGGAAAGAGGCCACAAACCTCCCCGCAAAGGACCCAGAGAGACAGAGAGAGGGGACGACCCTGACTGCAGCATGTTATTAGAGGAGTCATTGTGATGCTGTTCTCTCTTTCTGTGCGTTATATTGTTGTGCGTAGTCACTAAAATCATCTTGCATCTGTGTGTGTGTGTGTGTGTGTAGCGCTGAGCACAGGAAGCAGTGGTGACGCTCTCACACCACCCACAAGTTATTACAATGGAAAGCCCAAGCTTCTGAGCAACTGTGCCGCCCCTCTGCCCTCTGACACACACATGGAAAACTACCATAGAGTCGTCCTGTCGTTGCTCTGGCCAGCTGGTGGGTACACTAACTAACACTGGCTCAATAAAGGCTGAGTCAGGACACATTAGTCCCTGTATGTGTGTGTATCTGTGTGTGTTTGGGGACAGTGAAGAGATGATGGCAAAGCAAAGTGGTGTACACACACTCACAAGCTTCTCTTTGACACGTGTGAGGATAAACATCGATTTCCTTGACTGACGTTAACACCCTGTTGAGTAAACACACACCTTAACTCACACCACGGCGGCCGCATACGACAGCCCCTGCACACTCAGATGCTTATAGGCACCTCGGCCACGTCTTACAGCCGTCTGGTTAACAGCGACAGGTCCAACAAACAGCGCCAGTTCAAGGTTCAGAGCAGGTACAGCTACAGCTCTCCCACACATACAGCCTCTAACACAGCACATACCTGTATTATGGTTTAACAGCGTCGGATTGTCAACACAGTGCGCTGTCATGCCCCACGGGGAAAAAAACAACAGAGAGGCACAGGTCACCCAAAAAAATCACACTCCCTCTTGTTCTTGGAAAACAATCAAGGCCAAGTCACTTATTTAGAAGCATTTTTTGTTATATTTGTTGGACTTCTCTTTATTTCCTGATAGCAATCCATAAATGTAATGCTCTGAAAAAATAATCTGGTATCTGTAAGTGTTGCAGGCCTGTAAGCCCGTCCAATCAGCTCATCCAGGTCAAATGAAATGATCAGATCACTTACCTGTCTCTCAGAGAAAGGGCATTACTGCTGGCTATGAGATGCGCGTGCACATCCCTTTAGTGAAAGCATGAATCAATGGTGGAGAATCCCACAGAGAGAGTTACTATTCCAGCACTGAAAACAATTCCCTACACTGCAAAGCAACTCAAGACAGGAAGACGGTCTTATCAAAAACAGTCTGACAAGAAACGGAGCCAAAGACTCACAGCTTCAGCTTCATGCTCACGTTTATGTAGCTAACATTAGCTAGAGCCTTGAAACACAGTGTTTTCTCTGCCTCACTCCTCGCCACAGCAGACCACCTCACCAGGAGGAGAGTAGGCAGCAGCTCTGAAGACAACACATTCTCACTCCGACCTCGTCACATATTGACGTTTGGTTTCCACATCCACATACGATGTGCAAGGTACCCTGGGTGCGTTGGTTGATGACGTTCTGGGATGGTGTGTCAAGTTCTGCCTGTTACATGCATTGTCCTCCTCTCAAGATACACTTTTGTTCTCACAAGAAATTTAACTTTTTTTTCCATCAACAACAAACACACGTGGTTAGGTTTAGGAAAAAAGAACAGGGTTTGGCTTTAGAATCTTACAGGAGGCGAACACCATTCTCACAGGTGAAAGTCGTGATTTGTTGGACCCATCTACCACCCCTCCTGCCTGCCCCACTCGGACTTTCGCCGTCTTAACTTTCATCCTTTTCCAGCCCCGTTTCACCCTGACGCCAAAGGGCACCACGAAACTAATGATAACTGGCTGCGTATCACGCCAATGTTAAAGGACGCCTCTTTTCATTGGTTTCTGACGCCGTAAGTCACTGCCCCAGCGCCAGATTTTGATGGAGTGAGACCATGATCCTGGAGACGGACCCCAAGTCAGAGGCCGCAGCAACACAAATCCAGGCACATGAACCCCAGCTCCAGGGGACCGGACAGCACCGAATTCCTGCCTGATCAGCCGACTGGTTAGACCCCATGCTGCTGCTAGCCACCAGCTCACATTGACACTCAGTGTTGGGATGTTTGCGCTGGCCAAATTCAAGCCACTACAGCTGCCGACCACAGGGCCATCGAGGGCCGGTGGGGTGGCTAACGTCAGCTTGCACAGTAACATCATGTTCACAATGGACGCAGAAGCACCCCGATATGCCGCCTGACATGCAGGCTCTGGTCAGCAGTCACCTGGCCATTAACCAGAGGCATATTTCTCTGCACTGTTTGGCAAGCACGTCTGCTTCTCAGCTCTTTTCTAACCACATGTAGAGCTCTGTCTCTGTCTACTTGTGTGTATTTTTGTGTGTTGACTCGTCTCTCTTGAGGATTTCTTCAAATTCTGCTGTGTTTTTTCTACCTTTACCAGATTTCCGCGTACCCCAGCTTTAAGAAACTATGAAAAGGATTCACATATTGCCAGATTAGCCTGTGTGGGGCCCTGGGCAAAAAAAGTGCTATTGTGCTCCTTTGGACCGCCTATTTCCGCCTCTATTTGTTTTAATATGATGTGTGCTTTATATTTTCATCATGTGTCTCTGTTTGGCTCCTGCGCAACCAATCTGAGTACAAATAAAGTGATTCATAACATATACCAAAACTAATTGACATGGAGTGACCCAGGGGCTTTTGGGAGCGCCTGGGGGTCTGCCTAGTTTGTCTGGTTGGTTATTTTAGCCTTATCTAAAGCGCTAACAATCCAAGAAGTTTAGTGAATGAAACCATTGCTGTAGTAAGATAACAAACCCTCACAGGAATTCATGTTTCATAACTTCCTTTTAAATGACTGAAATGTTTTGCTGTCGTCTAAAGTCTATCTTTGATTGCCCTGTTTTACTGTTGTTTTACCCTGAGGTCAAACTAAACTTATTGTTTAAGTTATTGTATTTTATAGCCGTCACAGTTGTAAGAACACAGACTTTTTCTGTTCACTTTAAACAACTTTAACGCCGTGGCTATGTATATTGTATAATGATAGCATACTATTCCCTCTAGATAAGGACGCACCTTTAGGCTAAAGAACTTTATTTCATTTTCTCTACCCAGCTTACATTATCCTTGGTTGTTCCCTGTGACATCAACATACGCACAACAAACCCATAAACACAACTAGTGTCTCGATAAATTACTGTGAGCTGCAAGCAGGGAGATTACAAAAGGCTGAATGTGAAAACAGCTTATTGAGGCAAAAAAGGAAACATTTCTCTTCAAGGAAAAAAGATGTTAGATATTCTCACATGAAGGGCATGATGTGATTTTGTAATAGTGTGAAGGAAACTTAATTTTAGTAATTCCCCTCTGCCTGCAGGCTGATAAAAACACTTAAGTCAGGACGTCAGAGTAAGATGTAAAAATGGGCTCTGGGCGCAGTGTGAAGTTATTGGGTTTGTTCTGGCCCTGAACAAAAAATTCTTATAATTATGCCCACTGTAACGCAAAAATGTGATCAAATGCGCAATTGGGTTTATTACTCAAGTGTTTGTTAGTGATATTTATGCACAAAGAGATGGAAACAGAGACAGTGAAACAGTCCTGAGGGGGCAGTCATGATACTATGAATGAATTCCTCTCCAGTACCAGAGACCAGAGAGTCAGCTGTGCTTGTCTGTGTGTGTGTGTGTGTGTGTGTGTACACGTACAAAGTCAAGCCATGACAGAAACAGGATTAAATCTTATTTCATAGTTCTACTCCTCTCCAATTTAAAGGGAAATATATGTCCTTTTTACTCCACTAAACTTATTTGTCTGTAGCTTTAGTTACTTCATAAAATTTAACATCAAGAAAATGAATGATCATCTTGTAAAATGTGGTGCATTTAATTATTTTTAATGACTAAAACACAGCCAGAACTCTTTGATCCATGTATTCACAACTGGACTTTGAGCGGGGTGGCACGGTGGTGTAGTGGTTAGCATTGTCTCCTCACAGCAAGAGGGTTCCTGGGAGCCCTTCTGTGCAGAGGCTGCATGTTCTTCCCGTGTCAGTGTGGGTTTTCTCTGGGTACTCCGGCTTCCTCCCACAGTCCAAAGACATGCAGGTTAATTGGTGACTCTAAATTGTCCGTAGGTGTGAATGTGAGTGTGAATGGTTGTCTGTCTCTATGTGTCAGCCCTGTGATAGTCTGGTGACCTGTCCAGGGTGTACTCTCGCCCAATGTCAGCTGGGATAGGCTCCAGCCTCCCCGCAACCCCCAATAGGATAAGCAGTTGTGGAAAATGAATCATTGAACTTTGAATGGTATGAACTTTGTAAACCACAGCACTGTGTTGCAGAACGGAGTGTTTCAGGAGATCCTTCATCCCCACAGCAATAAGAAGTTCTTTCTATCTATCTATCTATCTATCTATCTATCTATCTATCTGCTTGCCTGTCTGTCTGTCTGTCTATCTAGGCAAAAAAGCATTTAACTAGCATAGCCTACTTACATGTGGTAGAAGCCCAAATATCAAGGAAAGTAATAATAACTTTATTTATATAGAACCTTTTGAAACAGAGTTACAAGGTGTTTCACAATAAAAACAATAATAAAGCCAAAAAACACGTACAAGATAAAAAATAAAGTATAAATTTGTATAAAAACTAACTATTAAATACCATCCTTAAAGTAAAAGCCAAATGATAAAAGTGAGCTTTAAATGGACTGCACTTGTAAAGTCTGGGGTTCAGTATCTTGCCCACAGATACTTCGACATGCACACTGGGGGAGCCGGGGATCGAACCTGCACTACCTCTGAGTCACAGGCGCCTGACAAGATTTAAAGAGGTCACTGAGTTTGCCTGCCTGAGGAGTTCCACAGCTGAGGGGCCGACACAGCAAAAGCTCGGTCACCATTAGTGACAAGATTTTGGGACCATGAGTAGAGCCGTGTTGGAGAATCTCAGGCAGCGGTCAAGTTCATGGGGAATTAGCAGATCAAAAATGACCAAATCAAAATAAAATCTGCAAGCCTACAAAATTTTGGCAGACAAAACACTCCGCTTTTGAAGTTGTTCCTGGTGTGGTATAATGCCCTGCGGTGGACGGAACAATACCAGGGGCACGGTCAGTCTCAAAACAGTGTGCACCACTTTGATACGGTTTCTGGTTTGAACAACGTTTCCTGGAAACGATGTACGGCAGGCTTTGAGGTATGTTTAAGCCACGATAAACAAGCTGATTTTCAGACATTCTGAGGCTCCTACCGGCCACTTAAGAGGACCGAGGAGTCAGCAGTCAATGATGGTATAAAACAGCCAATAAAAGATTTTAACAATTATGAATCACCACAACCATAAGAGGTCCTTGCACAGAAAATATTAGGCTGATTGGCCCAGTAGTTTGTGAGAGTAGCTGCAGAAAGACACATGCACACACACAAGTATATACATGCCTGGTGGAGACAATAATGTAATGGATTATATGTGCTCAGACCTTTGATACTTTAAGTATATTTTCTTGATAACACTGACACACTTTACATCTTCAGTGCAGGACTTTTACCTGTGATGGAGTATTTTATGTTGCAGTGTTGCTTTACTGAAGCAAAGGATCTGAATTCCTCCACGGCTGGTCAGGTGTGCATGTTGCTGCATATAAACATGAGTGAATCCTTAACCACATTTAAACCCCTCCACTTATTCCGCCTGTTTTGCCTGTCTTCTCGTCCCGTCTAATACCTCAATCAAGCCGAGGCAGAAACGGGGTTAAATCCCTCTTCTCCTCTTTCATGTTAAGAACAGACACATCTGTGAGAGACATGAGGAAAGAAAAGACTGAGAGCTCACACAGCAGCGAGGAGCCAATGTCCTGAAGGTGCGAGTGTGAAGGGGGGAGGTGGGCCGGAGTGTGGTGAGGCTGGGTTTGTGCAGGAACATGCTAGAGGATAAGGCGTGTTCCCTTTGGCAGCGCAGCGCAGTGTAAATCCACAGGTGCCATCTGATGCCTGTGTTTGTGACGGTGCAACAGTGTGCGGCAGACGCTGAGAAAAGATCTGGCAGCTATAAATAGGCTGTGTGTTAAAGAGGCGCGTTGTAAATATAGTGCCCTGGTGTGGTGTCACTTTACACCCCCCCACCCACCTCCACCCCCCTTTTGGTCTCAGCCCCAGCTTCTACCGGACTCCTCTTAACAGTTTCATTATGCCAGAGTGCGTCATGAGCGCTGGAAAAAAAAGAGACTTGAAAACACAGGAAGAAAGAAAGAAATGAAAGACAGGGCAGCAGTGTACGTAAGGGACAGATCACGCTCAAGGTGTGTGTGTGTGTGTGTGTGTGTGTGTGTGTGTGTGTGTGTGTGTGTGTGTGTGTGTGTGTGTGTGTGCGTGTGTGTGTGTGTGTGTTGTCATGTAACTGAGGCCAGGATTCCCTGAATCCTCTGGTGTCTGCAGGTTTGGGAAGCTTCCAATGTACAAGAGAACAGAGAAGCACTGAGAGGAAGGTGATCCTCTCCTCTTCTCCCGTCTCCCCTCCTCTCTTCACCTCTCTTCTCCTCTCTTTTCCTCTCTTCTCTTCTCCTCTCATTTTCTCTTTTCTCCCCTCCTTTTCTCTCCTCTTGTTTTCTCTCATCTCCTCTCCCTTGCCTCCTTTCCTCTTCTCTCCTCTCATCTCCCCTCGGTATTCTCCCTTCTCCTTTCCTTTCTTCTTCTCTTGTTTTTTCATCCTCTCCTCTTGTCTCCTCTCATTTCCTCTCCTCTTATTCCCAGTCCTCTCCTCCTTCCCTGCCTCCTCTCCTCTCATTTCCTCTCATCACCCCTCTCTTCTTTCTTCTCTCCTCCTTTCCTCTTCTCTTTTTTCCCCTCTTATTTTCTCTCCTCTCATTTTCCAGTCCTCTCCTACCTCCTTGTCTCCTCTCCTTTTGCCCCCCCCTTCATTCTCCTTTCCTTTCCTCCTCTTCTCACTTTTTTTTCCTTCACTTTTCCTCTTTTGCCTCCTCTCCTCTTGTCTCCTTTCATTTCCTCTCCACTTATTTCTAGTCCTCTCCTCCCTTCTTGCCTCCTCTCCTCTCCTCTCCTCTCCTCTTATTCCAGGTCCTCTCCTCCTTCCTTGCCTCTTCTTCTTTCTCACCTCTCATCTCATTTCCTCTCCTCTTGCATATTTCCTCTCTTCCTCTCCTCCATCTTCGCCTCATTTCCTCTTGTTTCCTCTCCTTTTTTCCTCTCCTCTCATATCCTTTCCTCTCCTCCCCCTTTTCCTAATCTCTTGTTTCCTTCCTCTTCTCCATCTCCTCTCTCTACCCTCCTCTCTCCTCCTTTCCTCTCCTCCTTGTTGCCTCTCCTCTCTTTGCCTTTCCTCATCATAAACCTGTAGTGAAAGTGCTTTGCTGGGTGTGGTAGTGTGTAGGCAAACTCTAATCACTGTGTCCACAGTGCTTTAACACTGTGTGTGTGTGTGTGTGTGTGTGTGTGTGTGTGTGTGTGTGTGTGTGTGTGTGTGTGTGTGTAAGTGAATTTCTCCTATCGCATATAAAATCCTTCCTATGACATCACACAGTGACGTCCCCTGACATTCATATGTCCACTAAGCCAGCTTTTAAGGGCACAGTGTTTGGGTGTGTGTGTGTGTGTGTGTGTGTGTGTGTGTGTGTGTGTGTGTGTGTGTGTGTGTGTGTGTGTGTGTGTGTGCGCGCTCTTGCACATCTGGCAAGGATTTTCAAGAGCTTTTTCCTCTTCTTTCCTTTTCAGCCTGAACAAGCGACTTCTTTACAAGACAAAAGTCGGATACACTCTCTGCCTCACTCTCACACACACACACAGACTCACACACGCACACACAAAAACACACACGCACACAAACACACACACTATGTGACGCAACAGCCACTGGTCATGTTCCCAAGGTCCTGTTCTCAGAGCAGTCTGACTGGAGGCCTTTGTCTGCGCTCACTTTAAAAATAAAACTGGAGCAGGGTTACCACACACACACACACACACACACACACACACCTACACACACACACACACACACACACATATACACACACACTCACTCGTTCTTTGTACATGAACTAAGCCTGACCCGAGGTGGAAAAGGAGCCCACTGCCAACTCATGATGCTGTTTAAGTGAAGTGTGTGTACGTCTATGTGTGTGTGTGCACGTATGTGTACTCCCATTCTGTATTCATGTGTGTATTATTCCATTCAGCCTCCTCCTTACAGTGTAATTATGGGCTTGTGTAACACCCATGTGTATATGAGCGTATGTGTGTGTGTGTGCCTTGAACATGATCACACCACCTGTCATTTTACGGCTGTGCACAGAAACATGATCCCTCACAAATTACAGGACCCAGATTAAACTCGTCAAACTCTTCATAACGCCTCATAAATTGAGGAGACTTTCTGTTCTTACAGTGTTACCTGCTGACCCTCCCCAGCACTCCCATTACAGTACTGCAGCAACATCAGCGTATCCAGTTTCACCATAACTTCGGCCACTAACATGTCATCACTGTCAGCTACAACAGTTTATAGATTTAGCATTATAAAACGTACAGCTTCATCTGAAACACGACAAATTCCTGTTTGGGATGAGACACAACTTTATGCCCCCAAACTGACGACTTCCTTTGACCAATGGATAAACTGAAAATACATGGTGGTCACACTGGCTGCCACAGTACGGAGAACTTTGGGTCTTAAAGGTGCTTTAGAAAACCTGAAAGTTGCAATTGAAGAGTTAAATAGCAGGTTTTAACCCGCCAGCACTGGTGCGCCTTCTGGCAAATTTTCATCCAAAATATGCAGATGATCCTGAAAGAACCACGAGTACTTATATTCCTATCATGGACACCCACACAGGGGTTCAAACCCTTCACTGTGCCATGTTTTACCAATTGAGAAACACTCAGCTCAAGACACACTTCATTAGCTTTGTCTACTAACTCCGAGATCCCTTCCCTTCTCCATTAGCTTCTACTCCAAAAACACCTCAACCACAAATGAATCACCGCCATCCTGAAGGCGTCAAGGGTGCATGTTGCTGACAAGCACAGATGATACCCAGTGAGGGCCCTCGCGGCGGATTAGCAAAGCTTCGCCACAACAAGGCCCCAGAGCTCCACATCAGTGATAACAGAGGTGGCAAATGGAAAAGTAAATGGAGAGCCAATTGGTTAAAGAAAGATCCCCTTTAAATATCCATTTTGGATTTATTTTTAATGTAATGTAATGTCTTCTCATTCACTTTTTGGCAATTAAGAGTGCTTTTTTCTGTTTAAAAAGAAAAACATGATGGAAAGTACTTTAAAAATGTTATTGATATTGTGACTTTGAGTTTTTAATTCCACTGATTCTGTCCTGATCAAATAATTTGCTATATTACACACTTTTATTTCATTCTTTATTAGTTTATATCCCTTTTCATTTCTTTATGGCATGTAAATTGATGAAACATCTATGATTAAACTGTATTATAAGCAGTGGCGCCACTAAGGGGGGCCACGATCACCCTGATACAGTTATTGGAGGCCTCTGTGTGATGTTTTTAAAGTAAAGTGGGTTTGTTTTCAGAATCTTTTGTTCCTTTCAATCAGTGTACTCCTTCAAATTAAAGCTAATTACTTGTCTTTCAAACAAAACATACAACCAGCGTGTTTAAAGAACAACTGACCAGACTGATCGTGGCCACTCTTGACATTTTTTGTCATTCCAGCATATCTGCCGCAGCATGTTTCATAAGCAGGCAGGCTACAGCACAACATCGTAAGAAACAACAATAAATACAATTAAAGTAGACATAAAAAAAAGCAATTGAACTACATAGCCTTCTTACTTGAGGTAGAAACACAAATATCAAGGATAAATGACCAAATCAACAAAATCTACAGGCCTACAAATTCACGCAGGTAAAATGCTCCCATTTTGGTATAACGCCGTGTAGCAGACGGAACAGAACCGGATTGCAGTTTTGGCCAGTGGATTTGTCCCTCCTGGCTCTTTTAAAGTCAAGGTGGCAACGAAGACAACAAAAACAGCGACTAATTCATCTCATATCATGCCTAACTTTAGAGGATCATAATATATAAAGTATGAAATTAATGGTTCAAAATGAGACCAATTTTTTCTATAGATGTGAGTATTTGAGCCACAGCGAAGGCCAAAATGTGGCCTGCAGCAGATGATAATGCTTTTTGTCTTTAGCTGAGCTGATTAGGGCTCCCACCACCCATTTAAGAGGAGTGCATTGTTAGCAGTCAATGACGGAATAAAGCAGAATTTTAAACAAATATGAATCACTGGAACCACAAGAGCTTCCGGACATACGTTCCCGAGGTCTTGTCGACCAAGTAGCGACAAACAACTTTTTACAATTAGATTTTTGTATGGATTAAACAAAAAAGGTAAAGGGAAACTTGAGCATACAGTCATACGTGTGCATACAAATTATTAGGCTGATTGGTCCAGTAGTTTGTGAGATTAGCTGTGACCAAACACATGATCCCCTGTAAACTTATGCCTGGCAGAGTTAATGAGATGCCAAATAATACACATATTTACAGATACATAACCCATTAAAACAGGATTATTGTGAAACTCAAAATGTTAACTGTACTGGTATTAGTCTCTCCACAGATAATTAGTGACTGTAAAACAAGAAAACAAATTATACCAGTGTGCGATTCTTAAACTGTCATATTGACATAGTTTTTCAACTCACCTGTATACTTCAACAGCATAACAGAATTCCTAAAATTCAGTTATGACTTTTGGTTTTGGTGTCCCACCCCAGGATTTTTCCGTGGACTCATCCCGACACCCTTATGAAAAATTTCTGGGGGTGTGTCACTGTTTAAAAGCATTTGCAAGGCTCTGCAGTTCCTCCAAAGCCCTCGGCCCCATCCCTTTCCCTCTGACTGAAAAATATTACTCCCCTGGTTTCATGTGTGAATATGACACCTGGCAGGTCAGCGGTCAGGCCACATCACAAGGCAAACCCTCCTCAGGACACTCAGACCCTTTCCAAGGAGCCAGGGAACAGCGAGGACCTTCATGGGGGACACCTGCTGAATCAGGCGCTTCTACGCCACAGAGTGTGATGGAAACTGATCCACTAATATCAGCCATGTGGCTATTAGTGTCCTGTACAAACACACTGCTGTCTGTTAATACTGTAACCTGGCACACACACACGCGCTGCTCTATAAATGCACACTCACGCGGTGGCTGTCACACATACCTGATCTGGTTTCAGCTGCACAAACCTTCCCGGCAACACACTATACAAACGAGTACACTGGCCCACACAGGCAGATACACACACAAATACACACACAGTAGTTGGCCGTGGCTCTCAGTAGTGTCCCGTTCAGCAGACACTTGAAAGGACACCCTAGAGAGGGGTCCTTTTCACAGTAATAGTGCCCGGCAGCACTTAGCGTGGACCCGGTGGCTCACTCCCACTGTAGTGAAGGGGATGAGGGTTCTCAATTCCACGGCAGCCCACTCTTCTCTCCCCGCCGAGTGGGGGGAAGAAGAGTCTTTCATGGACACAGCACTCCACCGGCTGCACACTCACGCACACTCCAAAGCACTCACTCACCCGCCGTCCACTGTGGAGTGCGAGATCTCAAATTTGAGTGAACGAGCAAGTGGGAATTGGCAATGAGTGTGAAATATTTCTGATTATATTCAGATGGTTCACACTCAAAACGCTAAAACTCAGCTGCCACAACAGAATGCGCACATTAAAAATGCCCAGCATACAAATGGGTGATAAAACAAAGGGAAATACAGCATCTTAGTAAACAACTGGGCCACCACAGACTGACAGAGCAGCCTCGAGGATCCTTTGAATAAACTCTACAACTCTCCCAAACTCTGCCAAAGAGAGAACAACTTCTGCTGTTCACCTTGAGATTGTTACGACAGAAGTTAAATGGCTGTCACAGTGATATGTTTCTCCTAATATTAACAACCACTGCTCAGTGTTGTGGCCGATTTGCCTTCAAATTCATGGATCTACTACTCAAAATGTATCCAATTTTATCATCTCACTCATAGCTGAAACAGCAGGTCTCTCACCAACACATCCTCTTGTGTTTTTTAATGCAGTGCTGTTTTCTGTCCAAACACTTTGGCACAAGATCTCACTGAAGTGCTCAACTGGTTTGAGATCTGGTGACTGCAAAGGCCAGAATACATGATTCACATCGTTTTCATAATCACCAAACCATTTAAGGATCCCTCGTCCGCGGCACAGAAGCATCTGCATCTAGTGTTTTGTCTCTGTGAAAATTATGCAGCCAAAAGTATACTTCCTAATTCCTTTAGTTCCAGTTTAGGGACATTTTGAGTTTTTAGATTTATTATTTTAGATAAAAGTGTCCTTTCAGCTTTGGGGTGACAGCTTGGGGAAGGTCCTGTCAGGTTTAAACATGACAAAATCAGGTCCATAAAGAAACAGTTGTCGGAAGTACCTTTCCACTGGATAAAATAAAACCACTAAGGCCCCAATCACACCTTTTTAAATTGTTTTTAATGAGAATGAAGACACACCTCATGTTTCTGCGCTCTAGCCACCTGGTGTTTTTTCTGGAGCGCTCTGAACTCCTGAAATTGAAAATAAACTTTAACTCAGGATGGAAAAAACGCCCAACATCATATTTTTGATCATCATCGCTGATGACACCAGCAGCCAACAGGAGAGACGAGAGATGGAGGCAGAATTGGTCCACAAGACCAGAAAGACTCCAAAATCCCTCCCTCTGACTGCTCCCACCCCTGACCCCCATCATATGGTCGGCTCAGCTGCCCACTTGGAACAGGCCGCACTGTAGTTCATTCGCCTATTGAGCATCTTGCTCCTGACCAGGTTGACTGAGACCTCACGTGCTTGAATGTACGTCACGCATGTAAAGCCCTCCAGCTACTACTGCTTCACCTTCCTCTCATCGCCGACCGACAGCCAGGTTGTGCTCTCCCTACATCAAGCCATCAAGCTGGGCTGGCAGGGTATCAGCTTTTCGCTCCAGGATTGTTGCGGCCAAAAGAGTTGACGATAAAGATGTCATCGCAAGGGGTGCCCGGTGGCTTAGTGGGTAGAGCAGGCGTCCCATAGACGAAGGCAATGTCCTTGCTGCAGCAGCTGCAGGCTCAGTTCCAACCTGCAGTCCTTCACACTTTGACTGTCCTGTTTAATTAAGGCAAACAGCCAAAAGAAAATCTAAAAAAAATGATATAATTACAATAGCTATACAAATTTTTAAATGAATACAATGCTACAATTCAAATTCAACTTTAATTTTGTTCATTGTGAGTGTTGAGAGGTGTAGAGAGTCTGTCACTGTCCGTAACTGTACAGAAGTGTACAAAAAGAGCAAATATACACAATGGATAATGACCAGGTGGCAATGGGGGAGGAGACAAAGCCAGAATGGAAAGACATGTAATAATGTAAGAGGCTCTGGATTATTTATACAATATTATCACATGTGTAACGTTAACATGACATCAATATATCAGTTTTAAATATCACGGTTATCGTCAATACCAGCATATCATGACACACCTACTGTCAACCCCGTCACCGAAATCTTCTAACATTGGTGTCCACATACTTTTGGCCATGTATTGTAGCTGCCACCCCCATTGAAAGAAAACCTCTGCAGCTCCTTGTCTCTTCACCAGCTGACTGTGTGTTGTCTAAACACAGTGGCGTACGGACCCCTGACTTTACCCTCACAGTGGAAAAACGAACCTGAGAGCCTGTGGGTCTGACCCGCACAGGCATGAGAGCAGCGTGAGGGTAAGAGGAGCTGTGGTGAAAGCCCACCGCTCGTCTCAACAGCACGCATTTGACTTAACAGAGACACCATATTTCAACAGGTTATCTTTCAGCCCTCCCTCTGTCTTCCTTCCTCTCATCTCTCCTGGCCATATTGTGCATATTTCTGTTGCCTCTGTGGTATTCCCGTGAACGTTTGCCAGCTCAGCATCGCCGTTGGAATTCATCACTCGTGGTTCGGCGCGGCCAGGATTACAGCAGCATTCCCTGCTGCTCAGTCACGACGTAAATTCAGCTCATCCAAGTGGATATCTGGGCTTTTTGGACTGTGTGTGTCTTGGCTGAGGATCTAGACAGGATGAGCATAATACTAAGCCTTTAGGAATCAGGAAGATAGTTCCCGGGATGCCTGGAATTCCTTCCGGAAACCTTGCTGTCTGACTCAGAGGGTGAATTAGAGTCCAGCACGTATGTGTGTGTTTGAAACAGAGCGAAAGTGAGAGTTACAGCAACTATCTCCCCCTCTCTCTCTTCCTTTTGAGGCCAGAGCCAGCTGTATCTACTCACGAGACTAGAGTTATGGGACAGTTATTCGGGAAGCCTATTATGGTATGAGGACGCAACACATCTCACTCCCACACACCCAAACACACACACACAAACACACTCACAGGCAGAGACAGTTACACCATCGCAGGTGATAGGAATCAGGCTGTTCCACTGTTATCAGACCGACGTGTGGTGATGCTGTGGATTCCTCAGATACCTAAGTGGTCAGGTTTATTCCTCACTATAGACGAGCGCTGCAGACAATTGCCTAATACAAGTCTGAAGTGCAATAAAACATAATCTATGATTCAGCCATTACACTCATGAAGTCATGGAGAGGAAAAAGGAAAGAGGTTCACAGATGAAAGGAATGCAGAGGAAAAGCGAAGAGAGGGACAGAGGCTGAATCTGTCAGAGTAGTGACACACTCTCTTTGGCTCCGTTACCATTGGTTCAAACACCCTCTTACAGTGTGTTGACATCAGAGACAGATACGTGTTTACACAGGAATGTAAGGCTAAACTACAAAACAATGCTTTACAGCTAAGGTTGATAGTTTAATTTTGGCGTCAGTGGACAAAAATCCCATAAAAAACTTTGAGTAATTTGTAATTAAAGTGGTCTGAGAGAACACTCGACTTTAGCATCTCTGCTTGGCTCTGTTTTCAGGCTTTAGAAAATCTAGGCCATGATGGAGAGCAGCTGTCAATCACAGCTCATGAGCTGTGGTCAAACGCCACACTAAACAAATATGTATCAAGATTCTGTTACTGCATTGCCTATCTCTCACCTTCAGTGTTTTCAGACACATATTTTAGTGTACTGTTTAGCTGTGATATGAGAAAGTTTAACCCAATTTCCACCCAAAAATTTCAACATAGTATCTTCAGAACCAAAAGTAACCCTTAGAGACATGAACCTAGACCCTGGATTGGTTTAGCATTTCCAAAGCAGACAGCACTTTTAAATGTGGGCAGGGTTGTTGTCACTCACTGCTCTGTCCAGCACTCGCTGTATTTCCTCATCACCTATGATACAGATGAATGTCTGCACTTTGTTTATCGTCCACAGAACGGGGTTACACTCTGACATTTTCAGAACAAAATAAAACAGGCTGCAGTGAGAGTCTGTCTCCATGGGATAATTGTGCATTTAGTCCTTTGCAGACAAGAGCAGGGGTTTTACTGTTGCTAAATTCTCCAAGTGAGGATTACAGTAAATGCAGTTCACATAATCCGGTCGAAATTAATATATATTTTTAAACGCTTAAAGATCCACTTATTACTGAAAGTGTATGTCATCCAAGAGCGACAATAAAAACAAATGGAATGGTCAAAGTTGTCATAAGGAATATTTCAGTCAACGTTCATGCAAAACACAAGGCACACCACACTGCCTTTTTTTTCCCAGAGTAATTAGTATCTAGTTCCTAAAGTGTTGAGGAAGAGAGTACTTGCTGTAGCTCTGGTTGAGGGTGAGAGGATGTCAGCAAATACTTTGCTGGTCACAGGGAAACAGAGATCTGTGTGGGAACATGAGACCCTAAAAAAGAGGAAGGATCATGAGGAGAACCACCAGTTGGTCCAGGAGCTTCGCCTCCTTGATGGCTGTTTCCAGGCATATTTTAGGATGACTCAGGGGCAGTTTGACGACCTGCTGTTTATCGTTGGGCCTGATAGCTCTGGGTATCCAGCAACTGCTACCACAAGTTTCTCCTCCGTTGGTTACCAACTGTAAACTTGTTGTTGTGACCACCACACAAGGCCCGCCTCTCAAATCATCCGATTGGACAATAGGAAAAAGATAATGAAAAGAGAGATGACGTGGCTTTTTCTGCTCCGAGTTGAAGTTTTTTTAACACTTTGAGTTTAAAGCGCTCGGGCAAAGCACCAGGTGCCTAGAGAGCAGAAATGCAAGGTGCACAGAGCTTCATTTTCATTAAAAACAATTAGAAAAAGGCGAGCCGCTAAAACGCTTTCTGTGTGATCAGGGGTGATCCTTTTATCACCTTTCACCTTTGTTTCTCTTCAGAATAAATGAGGATCTACACACCTGGGGGGATTCTCCAGCAATTTGGTATCACACTTTCACAAAGTTGGAGGACTTTCAGAAGACAGACAAATGGATAGAAGTTTTAAAACTGGTGCAACAGAGGATGAAGTTTAGTAGAAGTACAGGTCAAGCTCCAAAAACACTTGATCCAACACTTCCCATAATTCAGCTCTGTGGTGTCTTTCATTACATCCTCCGTGGCTGGTAAACGCCCACATGGCGCCAGTTTTTAAGTTGTCACAAATTCTGGCCAGTTTCCAAAGCCCAACCTGAGAAAACTGTCATGACATCATTGGCCTTCACAAAGATCCTCCAGAGACACAGAAGACATTATACAACTGTTTTCACAGTGCTAACAATAACTGGTAAACTTATCATAACTTAAAAAAAACTGATGGCAGAAACTATGAAAATTAACCAGAATAATCCTTTCACACGTGGTTTGGATCATCTGTTTAACAGTGTGTATCTATCATCTATTAAGTTTTTGTCCCAACAGCTGAGACAATGGACATGGATCAGGTTCAGGAACTGATATTAACATGATGTCAGAGGCAGGCACAGAGCACAGAGGCACACCTTATGAGACGTTAGAGCGCACTAATATCTTACCCCTCTCTCTGCTGTCTCACGAACACACACACAGGACACACGAGAGATTAACCAAGGTATTCATTTGTGGGAATCCCTCATCTTTGCTGGGAGCCAAGGACAACCTCTCCACTACACACACACACACACACACACACACACACACACACAAACACAGACTCAGAAAAGAACACAAGCGGCATCAGTTTCAGTTCAACGTTTGTAGGGACACATATTAAGTAGCGGGTCTGGACTCACTGAGCATCAAACACTTCAGTTTCTGTATTCTGGGGAGGTTTATGAACCAATATATACTGGAAATGTTTTATTTACTTAAAGAAAAACACAAAACTGGTGATGGGTGACGATTCAAAACATAAAAATAGGCTCTAATGGAATATAACTCAGGAAAGCTCTCAGGTATTCTGTATTGCTTTCAAGTATTTGTTTTCCTGGAGATCAACTTTTCATATTTAATGTTATCCCTGCTGAGTAGGCACGATTTACTTTTCCATCCTCCTTTGTGTCTTTTGTTTGGGGAAGCAGCCTCTTTAAATTTGCATGAGGCACCTATTCACGTTAACAATAAATCAGTTAATCTTTATTCATTTTCAATCTCCTGGACTTCAGTAGCTCAATGTGTTTCAAAATAAAATCTTTTTTTAATGAGAATAAAGTCATGACGTTTCAAGATAAAAGCCTACTTGCCGTTTAGTCACCTGTGCAATATGTTATTGCTCCGCTGATACAGTAGTATCCGCTTCAGACCCTCTGACAGACACAGAACCCTGTTTGAGACTTTCTCTAGAGGAGGAAGTTTCAGTGGCAGCATGTTGCTCTTCATCGGAGGCAACCCGGAGGTGGACCGTCAAAACTGACTTAAAACACTTTTGATTAGGTAAAACTACGTAATCTTCCCATATTGAAAAATAAAATTCACAATAAGAAACTCAACTTTATCGCATATTTTTGTGCACGGGAGTGTTAAGCCCAGTTCAGAGATTTGCGACCAGACGAGTTGAAACAGGCAACTACTTGCAATTGGCCGTTCTGCAGTGTTCTAAAACCCTGCCAGTTCACACCAATGCAACTAGATGAGATGGTGTATCATTTCTATGCAACAACTCTCTGTACTTCTGTTCTCATTTTCAGCTTTTCGGGCTTATTTTGTGGCTGAATATAATTTGTAGCTTCTTAAAATATGAGTGAGGATAGTGATAGTGAGATACTGGCTACAGCTGCATTTGTAGTAGTGATGAAATGGCAAAAAATATAAACAACACCAGCATCAGATGGACTGTAATCATAATAAATACGCCAAAATAATATCACATAGCGCTAATTAGTTAGTTAGTGAAAATGTGTGTGTGTGAGGGGGCATAAGGACATACAGCGAGCAGCAGCAGCGACCCACCATCTGACACAAGCACACGTAAAGATGGAAACAGAGGGCTTGTCAAGGATGGAGCACTGGCCGCAGCAAGCAAACACACAGTCAGCGGTCATTTTGACTTGACCAGCAGACTTCACCACAAGCTGATTGGCTGTTGAAACAGGTGACATGCATTATGTTCTAAAACCAGCCGCTGGCGATGTTATCAGCGGAGTTGATGGTGACACCATCAGCAGGCTTGAGTCAAGCTCAGACCGGCCAGTTCACACCGCCGCAACTTTTTTTTCTGCAACGTTCTGAAATGGTTTTCAACTCGTCGCAAATCTTTGGTCTGAACTGGCCTTTAGAATGAGGATAAGGCGAACCAGGCGTCTGATTTATAAAACAACGCATAGGATCTATACTAAAACTATACGTATGGACAAAAGCCAAAATTGCCGTGTGCCAAAAAATATTTACTTACATACCTTCCACAATCAGGCTTCCACCTCATCATCTGCGTCAAAGTTTCTCCCTGTCAAGCCTGTTTTACAGATCACAGCTTTTGCGTGGGAAGTGGCGTACGCCTCTTTGAGCTCTTGTTCTGTGTGTATGCAATGTTTATAAATGAGACCCCAGGTCCCTCAATTAATGGTAGAGACACGTCCCTACTCTCCATGTGCAAAGCTACGCCCATGACAAACACACAAACACACTTAACCATGCCTCTGTTCAATGCCAGGGTCCGAACAAAGACATAATACATTTTTACTGCATGCTGGCAAACGAGCAGTCCATTTGTCCAAATCTGGTTTGTTTTAAATCATAATGTACCACACATTCATGCTTGTTTCCCACTGCTGGAAACTCACAGCAGAGGAGAATAGTGCCTTTGAGGTCCTTTTTTCCGGTTTTGTTTTATAGCACAGTTGTTGCCATTTTCTCCTACTGCTGGCTTTGTGGTGCCAACATGTTCTACTGTTCTACTTTACGCTGCATGTTTTTTTTTTCTTTCTTTCATTCACACCCAGAATGCACTGGAAAGAATCCCTCCGTCACCAGTTCCCACAGCTCACCTACAGCAGCCCATAAGGGACAATAGATGCATTCAAGTATGAATAGCTGGCAGCTTACTGAAAACTTCTGAACAGGGCGAAAGGATACTCCTCAGTTGCTGTGCTATAAATTCAAGGTCACATCAAGGTAATTTTTTGACGCTGGGCCTTTGTTGATTTCTGTTTCTGCATCTGACACACACACTTTTATCTGTTCAAGTGAAACCTCCAATTATCTATCTACTGCACTGAGTAAACTCACACTGTGTTGCTGCTTCTTTCCTCTCACCATCCTCTAAAACACACACATCAGAGAATCAAACAACTCAAGTCCTCAGAGGAGCGGCTGCAGCGTCTAACAGCCAACTGACAGGACTGCGCTGATATCGAGGTCACTCTCTGTTTCTTCTAATAAATGGGCAGTCACTTGTGATGGATGCTTTGATCTCAAAATGACTTACTGATCATCCATTGTGCGTCTGTGTGTGTGCATGTGTGTGTGTGATATCTGTCACTCGGAGGCTCCCAGCACTATTATAACGAGCATACGGTTGGCGTCACACACAGCTCATATTAACCCGTTGGCTCTTTCTGTGTCTCCAAGATTGTGTGTGTTTGTATCTTCGTCTCGAGCTCTGCGAACACACATTTTTATGTACTCGTGCGATGGCTAATGTAAATGTTTTACTCATGTTTTAATGTCTGATTATGTGCAGTGAGTCAGGGGGAGAATGAGACAAAGTCTTTGGCTCAGAGCTACGACTCGAGTGCCGCCTCGCTCCCCTCATCCAGCCTCATCATCCGTCTTTATCAAGCCCCGCACCCTTTGGTCACTGTCCTAAACTTTTGCGGTCAGCGCCCTGAGAGAAGTCAGCCACGCACCCAGAAAACTCCCTCGCACTCCCACAGCCGCTCAATAAGGACCATTCATGGTGCGCCACTATAGGCAGCATAGGCCGTAACAGAACAGAACATTGTGCCTGCACACATTTATGCCAATGTAAGGGTGAGCCAGAGGTGAGCGAGAAACCCCAAGAAGTCCCAATCCAATTTCACAGAGAAATTCACCGCAGAAAAAAATCCACGGCGACACAATGAGATGTTTCAAGTGCAAAGCTTCAGTCTCTGAAGGATTGCAGTCAAACATCCCCACAATCCCACACTCCCCTCCCCGCTCCGATCTCTCTCTCCTGCTAGAACAAGATCCATGAGTGGCTCCCGCAGATATCTAACCTGGCAAGCATATGAATGTGTGTGTATGTGTGTGTGTGTGTGTGTGTGTGTGTGTTCATTCCTCGGGCTGTCCCATGGGGAATACGTGCGTCTCGTCTGTGAGTCACAGGCAGGGTCTGTGTCTGTGTAAGAGTCCATCAGAACACATCAGCGTCAACATCCCCTAGTTTACCTCAGGCAGGCACACACACACACACATACACACACGCACACACACGCATTGTACATCGTTAAACCTCCCCAGGGCTATGTGCTATCCCCCCACGTCCCCTAAAGCTGAAACCTCAGTTACTCTCCTCCCTTCACTTTCCATGTCAGACAGGCCGTTCACTGACGCTGGACAACTGCTAGCATATGCCGCTTGCCTGGGAAACACAGAGAGCTGTCCTGAACAGGATGAGACACACACATGCATACACACATATTTCACAACATACAAACGACGGTATGCAAAAGGCTGCAAAAGGCTCCAAAAGGACCAGAAAGGTGCCAAGATTTCTTAAAAGCAGCATGGGTTTAAACCTTAGCGATGTGTGTGAGCTACACTGGTCATGGCTGTAGTTAGCTGTAGTACACATGGCAGTTTTAAGACAGTTTGACGGAAATTAGGTGGCTGTGGGAGACATCAGGAGATATGGAGCACACAATAAAGTTAACCCTAAGCTAAAGCTTGTAACACACAGACTGTACAAAATAATGGATGTAGCGACCGTTATGTCACCCATTGGTGTGTGGACTCCTGTTTTGAAGCCTTGAGTTTGGCATTTCAGCTGTTGCCATCTTGGTTTTTTGGAGCCAGAAGTGACCATATTTGGGCAAGAGGGTGGAGCTGTGGAGGAGCGAGGGGTGGATCTGACTAACAGACTGTGGCAACTCATCGCAGGCAGCCTGTCACTGAAGCCGCCGCCCTTTAATACGTGTATCTTTGGGCCTAAATAAAATGTAAACAAGTGAATTAAAAGAAAGAGCTAAATTTGTCTTTGAGTCAGCCTCAAGTGGCCGTTCAGTGAACTGCAGTTTGTGGCACTTCCATATTGGCTCTATTTTTCCTCCTTGGAGATTGCCACTTGGTTTAAACAGATTTTCACTCAGACTTTATGTCCCCACTCACACACCCAAAAGTTGTTGTGCTGCTTGCTGCAAGAAGACGCTGCGCATCACAGTTTACAGTAAACAATGTCCCCTTGGGACACGCCCGGCTCTGAAAATTTTCCAGTTACAGAAACTGAAGAAAAATGAGGAGAACAAAAAAAAAAACTTAAGTGGTTGATTATGCATCAGAGTCCCTCAAAGAATTAATATTAAAAAATGATTTAACAATGACTGTTTGTGCTGCAGAGAGTATTTTTAGAAATATATTGTCACTTAAATTTTTGATTTCCTAATCTAATTTCCACAGTCATTTTTTAATAAAAAATTTCCTAGATTATTTTAGAAAATAACTAGAATTACCGCCTCATGTTTTTATGCTTCCATGAACCAGTCAAGTTGCAGTTAGTTTACATCCATGTCTATACAGTACGCACAGACTAGTGTCGCCAATTCAGTATCTGATCAAATGTCTTCCCTTCTGTTCCTGAGATATGATGTTAAATCATGGCCAGAAAAGGGTTTTTGCAGAACATTATGATGTCACAGTGAAGTTAACCTTTGACCTTTTGGTCATAAAATGTCATCACTTCATCATTTCAGTCTTATAGACATTTGTGTGAAATTTCATCATAATTAGCATAGAAATTCTTGAATTATGGCCAAAAAAATGTTTTGTGAGGTCACACTGACCTTTGACCACCAAATTCTGATCAGTTCATTCTTGAGTCCAGGGGGACGTTTGTGCCAAATTTGAGGGAATTCCCTCAAGGCTGCCTTGAGATATTGCATTCACGAGAATAACACAGACACAAGGTAACGGCGACCTTGACCTTTGACCACCAAATTCTAATCAGTTCATTCCTAAGTTTAGGAGGACGTTTGTGCCAAATGTGAGGAAATTACCTCAAGGTGTTCTTGATACTGCATTCACAAGAATGGGATGGAATGCCTCTGGTCACAGCTGTTGCCGGGGCGGAGAAATAAAAAGCAAAACTAATGGCCCCACAAATATGCAGAATAGGCAGAAACACAATTTTAACCTTGAATTTTTTACTTACTAGCACACCACAAGGAAACACTTTAAATTACTGTTTTTCCAGGAAGTAAAAATAATAAGGTTCGAGTAAAAGAAAGGCTTTTTCACGTGTGTGAGTGTGTGTTGAGAAGTTGTGAAATAGTGTTTTATTTCTGTGTGTGTTTGTACAACCTGACTGCCAGGGGTAATAAACATAAATTTGGCTTGCAGAGGAGACGGCAGTGGAGACAAAGACAGACAAGAGAGACAACAGGGAAACAGACAAAAAGACAAAAACGGGGAAACAGACAAGAGGACAGCGTGGAGACAGAGAGGCAGACAGACAGGGAGAGTGTGGAAACAGAGACATGCAGACAAAAAAAATAGCAGGGAAAGAGACAGATAGAAACAGGGAGGTGTAGAGAAAGAGAAGCTGACTGAGTGGACAGCAGGGCTTTACTCTGAGTGCTTCAGCGAGGCTCTCTGCGCTGAGAGTCATTATGGTTCTATGACACAGATGAATGGTACATTAGCATAAGGGAGAACCTGACATGACAAATAACAGGCACAACCAACTCTCTTTTTTATGAGCTTTCTTCCACCAAAAGTGGAAAGTGGCAGTGACATCGCTTTCCCGTCCGCAGCATGCGTGCACTTGTTTGTTTGTCTGTTTATGTGGCACATTCACGTGAGTGCGTGACCTCAACATCCACAGCACAGTTCGTCACATGAAAAGAGGATAGGCCATTGTACTCAATCACGCTGCCTCATACAGACGTTACTACAGTACGCAGGGTGTGTGTGTGTAGAAGAGAATAAAAGAGAATATAACAGCTCTGCAGAGCTTCACTACGCAGTGAGTGTTAGTTAAGAGCCTCTGTATGGACTTGTGGCCTTGTTTGGAGTGTGCCTCATTCTGGTGCGTTGTTTGATGAAGAGGCTCTTAGAAAATACACATATCCACACACACACACTCACTACAAATGATATCAATGGTTTTCAAGCACATGGAAAATGAGTGCATGTTTGGTGGGTGAAAGCAGCATCCCAAGGTCTTCCATCCGTTGATTGTTCTGCGTTCCTGTTAATAATTTCCAGAGTGTATATGTCCGTGACTATTCCTGGCATGTGATTAGGAGTTTTGTGTAGACAGAGCCGTGCGTAGGGGAAAAGTCTCTTACCCTGGCTAAGCTCTGGGTTTCCGGTTCACTCTCTGTAACTCTGCTGACTGAGTGGAAGTCGCTTCTTGGCTTCTTCCTCGCCTTTGTTGACTCACCGGGCAGGCAGCGTGTATGTCCACAAAAATAGCAAGGGGATCCTTTGTGCGTATGAGGTGTCCTCCTGATGAGGTGGCACAGAGCCACTTAAGCACCTTAGAGCTGGGAAACACTGGGATTGCCCAACCTATCCATCCCGTAATAATTGGATCAGCGTGTGTCCGATGAGGCCCGGGCCAGGCTGCAACTAACTAATGTCCTAATTGGATTAGTGAGTGTTGGCTATGTGTGTGTGTGTGAGGGCTTCCCCTGCTTACCGTGTCCCCGGTGTGTATAGTAAAGCTGCTGGAGCAAGACGTGCGTATAACGTCACTCTCTAAGGCAGCTGTCCGGTCGCTGCTTTGACCCCATGACTGGCTTTTTTCCTGCTGCCACGGCAACACCAAACAGGAGATTCCATCAGCAACACAAGCGTGACGTCACTGAGCAAGAAGAGGAAAGAGACAGAGAGGAAAAGATTAATGTACCTGACAGGATCCAACCGAGCAAGCTGTTAATGAGTGTGGGATGAAGCCTACTGTGTGGGACAGTCCGAGAACCCTCAAAACTCAACAAAGGGTGCCCATTACCATGATTACATAACTCAGTCAGTTGACTTCTACTTGGGATCACAAAGAAAAAATGCAAGTATGTATTTTCTTTGGCACTGAGGTGGATTGGGGGTCGGAACCCTTACAGGCAGGGATGAAAGTGGGCTGGTATGGTCCGGTACTCTACCACTAAAGCCTCGATTCCTCCAAATAGTCCTGTTTGGTTTGTGCTGCTGCCAGAGGAGCTGCTGAATTTGAACATTTGTTTTATCATTACCTATTCATCATGTATCTATTGTGCTGGCAAGCTTTCTTCTTTCTTCTATCCAATTGTGATGGTTAATTGTTGGTATTTGTTGAGGCATGTGGTATATTGTGTTGTGTTGCTGGGTATGTGACCTGTACACGCACTGATGCTCTGCACAAATGAAGTTCCTAACGGATAAATAAAGTTCTTTGAAGTTGAAGTTGAAGTTGAATGAGTTCCCTCTGAGCGGTAACTTGCTAAAAGAGTCTGAGAAGTCCGGGGCTGTTCATAAAACATTCAGGATGCCACAGTTTATTCCACTACTACTACACCACACTAAGCCGCTCCTCTTTTTGGAACCACCAATTTTCCATAAGGTATTAAAAGATATACCGGTATTATCATGAACAAGATGATATGGCACACCCCTAGTGGATGGTACCAATGAAACTGTTTCATTCCCTCCCTGTTTTCGTTACTCCTCTGTTGAAGTACCTAACACACTGATCTGATCCTAAAAGGTGGAGTTAGAAACACTGCAGTCCATTGATTGGTCAAGAGAGAATCAACACTCAACAAGGACTCAATGCACAAACCCTCTTACCCCATCAATTGCGACCGAAACTCTGAACTCTCCAGCATGTTCTTTTCAGTTTTAAAAATGCTGGGACGCAACCCCATTCTTAGACGGTCAACAAGATCCAAATGTTCCTCTGCATTGTCCATGAAGAGGAAATGTAGTGAACGCTGAATGTAGCAGTGACACAGTTATTACCATCTGGTAACAACTCTGCCTTCATTTATAAGTACCGTCTGCGGTGGGAACACCAAACACATCTAGAGTTCAGGTACATGTCCGAACGTCTTATGTATGGGATACATATGGGAATACTGAGCTTTAAGTATTTGGGGGAAACGTGGCTTGAAAGATTCAGTGCCAGGAAAAGAGGACAGCAGCTGCCTGTCAAAACCCACATCCAACAACCAGTCATAATCACATTTAAAACAAGACAACACATCTGATAACCATAGGTCAACATAAAAAGACAACAAAGACAATTCATTTTTAGATACCTCGTCATTACTCACAGTGCGAGGAACAACACATGAATAGAGCAGTCAGTCAGTCAGTCAGTCAGTCAATTTCTCTGTCAGTCAACGGCTGCCTTCAATGCTCCGAAAATCCTTCACTTACATGGGCCTCAGGCGGCCACAATACTTACTATGGAGGATAACCCATTTTAATGTGCACATTGTAAGAGACATTTTGAGACATTTTACTCATCATCATCATCATTTGTGTGCCCAAAGCTCTGAAAATTCAAAGACAGAGACTTTTAAACTGTTGAACTGAAATTTTAATTTAATTTACATTTAATTTAGTAGTATCCCAGTGTACACCAAGTACACCAAGAACTTTTACCCATGCTTACAGGTAGGGAGAATATTTTGGGTCCTGCTTCTCCAGAAAACACAAGGATTGACTGGTGACTTCAAATTGTTCATAGATGTGAATGTGAGAGTGACTGGTTCATAATATACATTATCCCTGTGATGGACGGGCAACACGTCCAGGTCATATCCAGTTCTATCTGTGATTGAGTCTGGCCCGCACAACTCTGCAAACAGCAGTACAAGGGTATAGTGAAAGGACAGAGAGAGGGATTCTCCTGTGCGTCAGGGTGGATCAGTGGTTTCCAGTTAGAGCAAGGTGGTTCTCTGAGCCCTCCGTTTTCTCTCACAGTCCATGCAGGTAGCATCAGGTAAACTGGAATCTTTAAATTGCCTTTAGGTGGAAGTGTGCATGCCCTGTGATTTATTGCTCAAATGTCCTGGGTGCACCCTGCTTCTCACTCAGCACATGCTGGGATAGGTTCCAGCACCCTGAGGCCCTGTTCAGACCGGGTATTAACATGTGTGTTTGGTGATCCAATCACAAGTGGACAGCTCTGAGTGTGTCTGTACACACCTGGCAGTAGAACGTAAAGGACAAGTGACCACTTGTCATCGGATCTCACCTTCTTGCTCTCTATATGAATAAACATGTACATCACTTCTGTTTGTAAGGACCAACTGCGTTGTTGTTTTTAACTAGCAGGAGACAGCAATGCACTTCCTGTGCCTGGTCTGCTGGACATGAGAATGAGAAAAAAACTGAGAAGAAGAAGAAGAAGAAGAAGGTGTTAATGTACGAAACAATGGGAAGACTTTCGTTGATTTTGCACTTTTAGACCATTTAGACCAGCTCTGAATGTGGACTGAGCGATCAGCTGTCAAGACACACTGAGGACGTATTGGGCACCTTCATACCTGTACTTAGAGCTGTCCACTTGTGATTGGATCACCATAGATGCATGTTAATATCAGGCGCAATCAGGGCACAGACTTGAGTAACTTTAACTGAACACAAGTGACAATTAAGGGATTATGGTAAATGCCAAAACGTAGGATAACTGTTGCAAAAGTAGACACGTAGAGTCAGTAAACTAGGGCTGGGTATCACTTAAAAAATTGCAGTACCCTTGAAGTGATATGATGCCAATAGACTACATGTGACAGCCATTATGTCAATGGAGTGGCGTGTGATGTAACTATAATTTTGAACATTTTGGTGGCATCTTCCGC
Organism: Cephalopholis sonnerati; assembly: GCA_019142605.1. Taxonomy (NCBI): domain Eukaryota; kingdom Metazoa; phylum Chordata; class Actinopteri; order Perciformes; family Serranidae; genus Cephalopholis; species Cephalopholis sonnerati. Next base: position 31,386,196 of record JAGQAX010000008.1, read on the forward strand.
ACCACACTTGATTCCACCACAACACAGATTGTATGGGTTTAAGCTACTGCAGGAGGAATGTGGGCTCTGCACCTAGGAAAGTTGTTCAAGTCCACCTGGCCGCACTCGCACAGTGACAGGGGTAACTGTTTGTTTTACATGACTAACATTACTGAACGGTTATTGATGTTTATCAACAGAGACAAGCCAAGCCAAGTTGTCCATTTGAGTTTCTTGGGACCCCTAAAAGCTCAGTGTTGGATCTTAGCCGCTGCTGCTGTGTTAACTCCCCCTAACCACTCAGACATTCACCTGGAGGAGACGGCAGCAACAGAAAGTTTGCTGATCTCATGGGGGCTCGAGACAGTCTGGGATCAGACCCTCAGTGCAAAACAATAATCAAATGCAGGTATCATTTAACTGGAGATGTTTCAATTCTATTTGGCACTTGGTTATTTCAGTCGATACCTTAAAGGTATTGAGTATCAATACCAGGCCCTATTAACTAACTAAGCTAACTCATTAATGTCTGTTAGACAGTAATGTCTATCTAAAGTTTGCTAACATTAGCCAATAACTGGTCATACCAAACCAAGTTAGTCTGTAGTAGCAAACCAAGGGTTCATTTTATTGCTCATGAATTAGATTTGCATTTGAAAGACAAAGTTGGTGTTTCGTTCTTTTTCGATGTGTTGGATAATCTTGCTTTCAGGGTCAACAGAGTGAATGCATTTTGTTAATTTAGCCCATCTGCCATTCTTATCATCACTAAAAACACTGTCACTAAAACCAGGCCTGGAGGTTGTAGAAGCTTCTCAACCCACAGAAGACCATTAATCCTTCAGGAAATGTGAGACGACATTAAAATCACCAGAGAACCATCCCAAAAGGCTAGAATCCAAGAAGACCAAGCAAAAATATATAGATGAAGTCAATCAATACATGAATCATGCACTGGCGGTGCAACTCCCGGCATAAACACAGACTGTCACAGACTGGTGTTGACAATGTTCTTGAAGGAACAGCATGTTCCTCTCGTCCACAACTAAAGACTTGTTAGTAAGGGATTACAGCAACTGCCAGGCCTTAACTTAATTTCTCTGATTGTTAAAATGTCAGCAATTTTTCACAAGTAAATAGGATGTGCCTTGACATGCATGAAGCATTGTGGTTTACATGCATCTGAAAGAGCTCTCTGTGCGTCTGTCCTTACATTATCTTCAAAGCTTGAATCAACAACAACACAATTACATGCTGAATATGACAGGGCTGTTGTCCAGCTTTGACTTACTGCAAGTACGCAATATTGCTCTTACTCAAAAAAAAAAAAGTCCCCGTCTGTCACCTGACCAATGCAACAAAGTCTGATCTAGTTTGTTCCTGTGTTTGCATGTGTGGGCGAGTGAGTGGGGGCAGGGATGCTGAATGTGCCAATCCATAAGCCCCATCGACAGAAAAACTACTGTTCCTCAACCGGAAAGAGCATTGGAGGAGAAACACTCAAACTGGATGTCCTCAGAGCAGTTCAAACACACACAAACACACACAGCAGGCAGGCGAAGATGTCAATACTGAATTTTGGGAAAAGAAACATTGGACAGCGAAGTGAGAGAAAGACAGAGCAACACAACTTGCTTTAAAAATGTCTTAAAACTTCACTGCACATTGTTTTCATATATTTCTGAGTAAATTACTGAACACGATGACGTGCTATTAGCATTCATAACCAATAAACAGTGAAGGTATCAGGCTTTGAAAATGATGATGGACAACACAGATGAAACTGGGAGCTGATTGAGTCTCGCTGCAAACATTTCCCTCATTTAAGTGGAAAAAAGACAACTTTTCCGCCCCTAGCGTTTCCATGTGGTATTATTGCTGGCGCCACTGTTGCAAAGACAACCAAGTCACTTTCCATTTTCCTTAGAGCCTAGCAACACAGGACACACTGCATTTTGTTTTCCACAGTTATTTCCGTTGTTCCACTGTCCGCCATTTTCACGTCTGAGGACAGTAACCGCAAAGAACTTACAATAGTAACTACAGATAGCCACCGGGAAAAACAAAAGCGCTATTGTTATGATAGCTTTGTTGGTAGTTTAATGAATGTCTTGGAGATGTAGGTGTGGTTTAGGCAGGTGGTGGGAGTCAGGGTCAGCACTGACATCACAGTTGGGGGTTGGTGGCGTTGACTCATTAGCTGCTATTAGCTGCACATGGGGAGAGAGCTGGGGAGGCCTATAAGGTGAACGGGTGTGCCAAGAAGAAGACGCCGGAGGCAAGACATTTTGAAGACAAAAAGAGACTGAGAAAGTGTTTGACATGTCACCACGAATTATCCATGTGAATACACCTTTACTCTGAACAACCACAAAGAAGAGCGAGCTGGTCGACTGGTCCAACGGAACGGCACCCGAGGGGAGTGCAAGAGCGGTGGCCTGGCGGTGAGTCAACCACACAGACACCGATAGGAGAGGTCACACTCACCCAGGGAAGTCCAGGCACATTTCTCACGTCTAATGCAACACGCAGGAGGGGCCCTAAATTACGGGCTTCCTAACCTTAGCTAATGACGTTTCACAAGCCTGGCATGAGCATAGCAGCATAACTTATACTTAACTTAAAATTTTAAGACAAATATTTTCTTTTTACAGTGTATTTCAGTCCGTTTTCAGTTCATGAAAATTTATTGTAAAGTTTCAGTCACCATAAAGTCTTGTTCAGGATTTGGTTGTACTAAAAGACCCTATACAGAGTCGGATGTTCCGTTTCTTTGGTAAGTGCTTTTTGTTTGTTATTGTTTTAAGCATTTTTTCCACTAGTGAAAATTAGCATTAGCATTTTCACAGTTAGACATAGCTGTAAATGCTCCGTGCTAACCAAGCTAGCAGCTAGTGTTAGGGTTAGTGCCACCCTCTTGTCAAAAACTGGTCACCTTTGGCTCCAAAAATCCATGATTTATACAGTCTATGGGAATCTAGGAAACAAAACTAACACTTACTTTAACTAAAAGAGGTTTTTTCGGGGGGGGGGGGGGAGACCATATCCTTTAAAATTACATCTTACAGTGTGCTTAAACCCACAGTTTAACTATAATAGTCACTATGAAATAATAATGCACCTCACTTCAGGTCATACACACAAAATAAACAATGAGAAACCACACCGTCATTGAATGCATCACAGAATAGTTTACAGTAGAAAAGATCAGGTAGTATCTTTAGCCAGAGCTGTGTTGTGTGAGCGTGCACGTGTGTGTTCATGTGTGTGTTTGTGTTTTCAAGTGCTGTACGTGGCTTGTCACCGCAGATCTTTTATGGCACGCTAATTAAACATTCAGCTCTTCATCTGAACCGTCCAAGAAGCAACACAACACTATAGGGATTTCAAACACGAGGCTTCGACTTTCCTCACGTTGCATCTCATCAAAGTCACGTAACAAAAGGATCAAGTGAACGTAACCATGACCCCCATGCTCTCTGACACAATCTGTCATTTTAAACCCTGACCCAACAAGCCCCACTTATTCACACATCACTCAAAAACCTCCTCCTACACAAACCGCTACAACACACACCCACACACAAGCACGCAAACACAGCATTCATGTGCGTATTTAAAGTACATGTGTAATTAGGTACAGGACTGCACCTGTCCTCTAATATCCTCTTTGAACGTTTGCATTATCCAAAGCGTGCTGGATTAATTTAGAGTATGTGAGCGTAAATGCCTTCCAGCGCTTCAGTGCGTACATACAAGCATGTACACATAATGTATGTTTGATTTTTTTTTTTTAAGCCTCGAGGAGGTTACACAAAAAGTAATAAAATATCCTGGCAGCAATTACAAAACCACCTCAGAGTGCAGCTGAAGAAACCGACTAACTAACATGAAAATCACAGGGCTGAAATATCATTATTCCAATAGTGGCATTAAGATAAAGTGTACTTAAAAGAGGAAAGCTAAAAATGAATTTGTTTGGACTGTTATGTGTTGTGACTGTTATACGTGAATATGAACATGAAGACAGTCTTTATGCTAAACCAAACACAGCATTAATACAGCAGCAAACCACTATCTGCTATGTAAAGACATAGTGGGGTAAAAGCGTCCTGAGCAGAGAATGATGTCACGCCATCTCTCTCTGTGTTCTAATCCGAGCTTCTCTGTGGTTTGTTGTGGTGAGCCTGTGCAGCCATATGTTAGGTAATATGTGTATCACATCGGCTAGCTCATTGCTGCCTCTTTGCACTGCGCTCATACACAATTACCACTGATATCAGGACGGCATCTTCCCAGTAACTCACTGCCCACTCTCCGGTTCCCAACTGGTTGACACCGTTTAGTGTTGCTCATGGAGTTAGCATCGCTAGCTGCTAGCCCCTAGTGCGGCCACCTCCATGTTGAGGACCGTGTCCAGACAACTCATATGCTCTGAATTTCACATAAAGCCCCTTTAATTTCTGTTTATTTTGATTACAAAAATGGGTAAAGGTCAAATAAATGAAATGAAATTTTTGCCTAAGATGACCTTGTTTCCTGTAAAATAAAGCAATCGGCGTCTTGTTGCCGTAGGTTCCTGAAACGACAAAGCTGGGAAGTCTGGATTAAAATCAGTGTAAAGATAGGGCAGGGCGATATAGAGAAAATCAAATATCACTATATTTTTTTTCCAAATACCTCAATATTGATATTGGGACGACACTGTGGAGTTGACTATTGGTGTTTTATTACATTTTATTTATAGGCACCTTTCACCACATTCAAGGTCACCCTACAGGCAACAATAGGGAAAATGACAGCAGATTAAAAAGTCAATGAGGTAAAGAATAAAGCAGCATAAAATAAACAAATAAATAATAATAATAATGAAATAACATAACATCAAATAAATATTCAACAAAGCAAGTTTACAGTGAATACATTTTAATAATTTTATTGTAAGTTTTATTACAAATTTTATTTTTTATTGTAATTTAATATTAAATTCTTATTTTCTTATTTTTTATTTTAAATTTTAAATTTTATTCACTGTACAAAATTTAAATTATTTTGAAATTTTAGACGCATAATCGTCGGTAATGTGGGTATGATGACTAAATGGGTAAAGGCATAAATTAAACAGCTACAGCAGTTAGGAAAATCACATCACTTTCTGTAACACTGGCTTTAAAACCAGGAAAAGACACCCTTTAATGAAATTATGATATCCAAAATCTAAGATGATATCTAGTTTCATATCATGATATTGATATATTATCAATATACTGCCCAAGAATTGATGGAAATCTGAAAAACAACAAACCTTAAACATACAACAGGGAAAACCATATACTCAAAGATGTTTGGTCAGTGCTTCAGTCTGTGGTTCATGGTTTAGTGATGTAAGATTTATCATTTCGGTGAACATATCTGTTCCCAACTATCAAGAAAGTTGCAGATCACTTGATAGCTGCCAGGCTGCTGCAGTCATACTTTGAAATATAAAATGTTCTTTTTGGCGTGGGCGGCTTGACATCATTTGGAAAACAAATTTAACTGTTTCTCTCACCCTTGGAAACAGGATGTTTTTTATCAATTATCTCTGAGAAGAGGCCCACTGAGACCCCTCAACACTGGCCCACATGCACACACAAATACAAGTACTCCCACAAAAAGAAAAAAGAAAAAAAAAGGCACACGTTCACACAGCTACCTCAAAGACGCACAGCCTTTGCCATTGAGAGGAGAGCCTGAGCCAATGAGAAGAAGCAGGGCGATAGAGGAGGAAGTTAGTGTGGTCACACTGTATGTGTTCATCATCAGCGCTGACAGAAATAGCTCTGTCAGAGAGTAAACAACACATCCCATTCATAAAAAAAAAAAAAAAAAAAAAAACATGCAGCGAACGCCTACTCCCCTACAGTGCAACGAGATAAAGACACAGAGAGAGACAGTGCATGGAGAGACAGATACTGTACAGAGACAGACACAAAGGGAGACGGAAATGTAGACACAGACAAAAAGATAGCGACAAAAGAGTAGCGTGAGACGTGGGGCTGCAGTTAGAGTGAGAAATAAAGCCTGATGATGACATCACATCCTCGTCACTGTTGGTTCCACTTCTTTGGTTTGGAAAACACCAGAAACCTACGTCACGTGGTGAGACACCACTTTCCAACTCTCACTCTTTCTCAGTAAGTCAGTCATACACAATGACACATACACACACACACACACACACACACACACACACACACACACACATATATACATTAGTACTATCACAGATGTCCGTGTACAGATGCACATCCTGTACAACGTAGCTCTTCGTAATAGAGGACTCTTTGCATCAGTGCGTGTTAATTGGAGCCACCAGCTGTTTGCCAGCCCACACATTGTGCCATTACACCAAACCGCTTTCCACTCACTCACTCACACACACACACACACACACATACACACAATCAGACGCGCACACAATATGGTTAACACACAATACCAGAAAAGGAAATTGTTGAACGTCGTTAAGTTATATGCATATCTGTGTGTGTGTGTGTGTGTGTGTGTGTGTGCGTGTGTGTGTGTACGTGTGGGTGTGTGTGTGTGTGAGTACATGCATGGCGAGTCAGAAAGAGGAAGTGATGCAGGCTGCAATGGAAGGTGTATTTTTAGAAAAGAGCGGAAGTGTCCATCTCACTTCTCTTTCCAGGATTAGCACATAATACAGATATGCACACACACACACACACACACACACACACACACACGCACACGCACATAGACACACACACACACACACACACACACACACACACACACACACACACACACACACATGAGAGCAACCAGTGAAAGTGCACACTTCCTTGCCACAAACACCAACACAGTCTTCTAGTGGTGCATGGTGGTGGATCTGATGCAATGTGTGTATAAGTCTTCAATAAAATTAGATATATCGTCACACAGTCGTATGCCTCTGCCTCTGCGCACCAGTCAGGTCTGTGAGAACGTAGATGCTTCACACACATCACCAACCAGGCAGTACAGAAATTCTGTACAATCAGCACAGTTTCAAGATATCCACCCAAGATTAGAGTCACTAACTCAGTATCTGACCAAATGTCTCCCCTTCTGTTCCTGAGATATGATGTTGAGTAACGGCCAGTAATGTGTTTTATGCAGAACATTATGTCACAGTGAAGCTGACCTTTGACCTTTGACCTCTTGGATAATGTCATCAATTCAGCATTTTATCCTATCAGACATTTGTGTGGATTTTATCATAATTAGCGGATGAATTCTTGAGTTATGGCCAAAAACATGTTTTGTGAGGTGACAGTGACCTTTGACAGACAAATTCTAATCAGTTCATTCTTAAATCCAAGTGGATGTTTGTGCCAAAGTTGAGAAAATTCCTTTAAGGCCTTCTTGAGATATTGCATTCACAAGAATAAGACAAACACAAGGTCATAGTAACCTTGAACTCTGACCACTAGATTCTAATTGGTTCATCATTGAGTCCAAGTGAATGTTCATGCCAACTTTGAAGAAATACTCTCAAGGTGTCCTTGAGATATCGCGTTCAGAAGAATCCAACATTTTCAGGGTTACAGTGACCTTGATCTTTCCCCACCAACATCTAATAACTTCATCGTTAAGTCCAAGTAAACATGTGTGTCAAATTTTTTAAAATTCCCTGAAGATGTTCTTGAGATATTGTGTTCACAGAAATAAGACAGATGAGATCACAGTGACCTTTGACCACAAATTCTATCAGATCATTGTTGAGTCCAAGAGGACATTCGTGCCAAATTTAAAAATTTCCTATAAGGCCTTCTTGAGATATTGCACTCATGAGAATAAGACAGACACAAGGTCACAGTAACCTTGAACTCTGACCACCAAATTCTTATCAGTCCATTGTTGAGTCAAAGTCCAAGTGGATGTTCGAAGAAATACTCTCAAGGTGTTTTTGAGATATTGTTTGCTGAAGAATGCATTGTATGAGAGGTTACAGTGACCTTAACCTTTCCCCACCAAAATCTAATCAGTTCATTACTGAGTCCAAATGGATTTGTGCCTAATTTGAGAAAATTCCCACAAGGGTTTTCTTGAGATATCACAGTCACAAGAATGAGATGGTAACAAGGTCATAGTAACCTTGAACTCTGACGATCAAATTCTCATCAGTTCATCATTTAGTCCAAGAGGACGTTTGTGCCAAATTTGAAGACATGCTCTCAAGGTGTTTTTGAGATATCCTGTTCACAGAAATGAGACAGACACAAAGTCATAGTTACCTTGAACTTTGACTACCAAATTCTTATCAGTTCATTATCGAGTCCCAGTGGACATTTGTGCCTAATTTGAAGAAGTTACCATTAAGCGTTCTTGAGATATTGTTGTCATGAGAATCAGTTCACCGGCCAGACAACCTGAAAACATAATGCTTCTAGCCAAGACTGTCACTGATGCAAAGGCATAATTAAAAACACACACACACACACACACACACACACACACACACACAGTGTGCAGACAGTGTCCAGACCTGCAGCCACCATTCCTTTTTTTTGATTCATGTGATAGAACAACAAAATATAACTTCTGTAGGAAGCAGGTCTGAAAACATCCACAGATCACAAGATACAGTAGCTTGCTTTCATACATACGCAGACACACCTACGCTGTCTCAAACCAGCATCACCTCACCGACCGATCAGCCAGTTTCTAATCCTACTTCTGAAATAACCTGCGAAGCTAACCAGGTGATAATAAAGCTGTGTCATTGCAATACTGATGTCATATGATTGTCATGGCACTGAAGACAGAGTGGGTGTTTTCACTTCCATTTACATCACATGGTAACAGGATGAAACCAGCAAGTGAGACTAGAGTGGGCGACGTTGTCACTACCTTGATCACTGGACCACAAACCCGTTCTCTAATGTGACCAGAGGGTTCAGAGAAAGAGATGGCAGATTGCAGGGGCCATCCCAGTTTTAATAGTTTAAACCTCAATCCCCACAGGACACAGAAGTGGCCTCAGTTTCATACAGCTTGATTAGTGAAATGTAGGTGTTACCCAGTCTGTTCTGTGTTTTCGTTTTTCACTGAAACTTAACATTTGGGCCTGGTGTTAGATGAAGCGATACAAAAACCCAGCAAAAGCATTACTAGAAATAATCACAAACCACTACCAATATTAAAGGGCCACACCATGTCTTGGCCTTTATCTACAAATCATATTCCTTATAATATTAAAAACATTCTTCTTTGTGGACAGAGCTTGTGCTACATACTGTAGGTTATTCCACCACAAAAAAAGTAACTGCTTTTATATCTCTTTCAAAATGAACACCAGGGCTGAGTTACAAACACGTACTGCTATAAATACTCCATGTTACAATACTGCATTCAAGGAAGCTGCGACATCCACGATTTGACATTTAGCTGCTGACAAGCATTGTGTTACCAAGCTACACTCTTGTGTTTTAGAAAATCAGGAAACACAGACATCATGTAAAATGCAATGTAATAGTGACTATCTTTTCTTACATTGAAATGGTTATTTTTTGCATCTCGTGTCGGAAGTTGGAGTTCCCCACGAGCACTTGAATACATCAACAAACAAGGAGTTTTCCAAGTGATTGTGTTACAGAGTTGCGTTACTACATGTGGATGACGCAATGATGAAAGAACAATACAGAAGACTCAGTGTTCTCCGTGATGAATCACAAGTCTAAAAAACTCTTAAGTCTATTTAAAGTGATTTTTCATAGGGTGACGAAATGAGTGAAAACAACGGCTAATTATAACATCTGAGATCAGCACAAAGATATTGTGATGAAGGTGCTCTCCCATGATTTTAAGTGTAACAGCAAAACAACATGGGGAGTACCATTCAGCCTGTGATAACAGCTGTCATGTCTTCTGTGGCCGGTGTGAGGGTCTGTGTCAAGTCTGAGAAAATAACTCTTATTACATCAACCAAGTTTCTCAGCTTGAAAGTGAAAATACCAATATATATCGTCATCTTCAAAGTCTCTATAAAATAAGACAATACACTTTTTCAGTTCTAATCCCATACCTGTGTTAATTAATCAATTATCTCTCGTTTTGTGCCAAATATATGTAAAAAAAAAAAAAAAAAAAAAAATCAGTATCAGAGTATTTTTACATCAAATCCGTCTCTTCTTTTCTGTAAACCCAGAGGTGTTTTACAAAGTTCATCCAATCTGATGAGCTTTTGGGCAACTAGCCAGCCACAGCGGTCAAATAAAACCACAATTCACTATTTTGGTTGTCGTAGCTGACAGGGCGATATGGTGAGAGATAAAGAGAGATGTGTGTGTTGATCATCAGTGGGCAAAACCTTTGTTTTCATTTCTAAAACAATGTGGGGGAGGTCGGAAGGACAGTTCGCAGTAGTTTCATATCGCACACCGCTCAAATATTCAGTCTCAATGAGAAATATGCTACACTACAGAAGCTAAAGACGCTCTAACTTCCATTTCACGAGGACTTAAATATATATCTTTGGTTTGACATTCTCATGGAACGTCCGAGCACACGTCCTTTCTAAGCATTCAAACAGTGCTAATGGCCCAGTGCCAGGCAGACAATGACAAGTGATTGATCCTTCTGCACCTTGTATGACTTTTACTTCCTCTAGATAGTCAAGTTGCTAGGTCTCCCTTTGTAAAAGAGACTGTTGATCTCACCGTCAAATATAGGTTAAGTAAAATAAAATAAATACAAATATTACAGTATGACTAAATATACAAGCAGAAGTAAGGAGGAGTAAAAGCCAAAATGTTTCCTGATGTTCTGGGTGCAGCACATGGTATAGGAGAAAGAAAAAGAGATGGAGGAAGTTTTCGATGCAGACTTACATTTTTTCCAACCTTCCACAACAAACACACACAAACAACACACACACACTTACCGCAAGAACAAGGGCCAATCCCCTCGCACCCCTGCGGTGTAACTCTGGGGGGGTTAATGGACGCACTCACTCACCCTGATACTTTCCTCCCCCCTTAAGCCCATCTTCCACTGCCCCTGTCCTCCCACTCCCCTCTTTTTTCCCACTCCACTAGTGTTTTCCACCCCAGTGGAAACAAGGAGGGGTGGGTGGCAGGGCCGCTCACCAGCGTCTGCAGTGAACACAGGAAAATGGGTCAGATACGGGAATGGATGAGGGGGGCTTCTATCTCAACCATCGAGCAGTGTGCGTGCTGGGGGCAGGCTGTGTGTGTGTTTAGAGGTGACTGGGCTGAGCTGGTGGTGAGAGCCCCCAGGGTGGCATCACCTTCGGGCACATGCTGCTAGTGCTTCTCTCTCAAAGACACACTTGCTGACAAAAACAGTCTACTATCAATTCTACGTTGAATACACTTTAAAGAATCAGGATCACTACCTTTTGGTTTTTGTGTATATTTTGTTGTTTATCTATGTTAAAATAATATAAACTTAAAACAAGTATGGTGTCAGTTACACATAAAAAAGGAGCCAAAGGAGTGTTAGTGATCTCACAAGTATCTGTAATGCAGGACCTCTGATGTCTTACATCAGTCTGAGCAGAGTAAACAACACACTAATTTTATCTCATAAACAAGTAACTCTATTTTGACACTCTGCCGTATACGTCGTTGTGCGTGTGGGCGTCTTTGTTGTGTGTGTGTGTGTGTGTGTGTGTGAATGGTGTTGATGCGTAGGAGACAGTTACGTGTTTTGGCTCACAACATGGCTGTCGATGGCTTGAGTTGTCATGACGATTTTTAGTAGGACTTCACCATGGTGACCATGACTGGACACACACACACACAGAAGCACAATTTTAATCCAGTGCAATGGAATATTTATTAAATAAGTGAATGACACACTTTTGTCTATTTTTTTTTTTTTTACTTTTTACACAAATGCAGTTCTGCCTGACCCAGATTTTTAGAGAAGAAAAGAAGCTTTTTACGGCTCCTGCTGCCACACGATCTGCTAATGATCCTTTTAAAACACACATCAAAACTGCTCTTAATATAAACGTATGGGTACAGATTTGAGGTCTTAACAGATCCACTCGGGACTTTATAACGGAGACCTGACACAGGACCAGGAAGTCTTAATGTGGTCATGAAGGGTCCCCTTGATCTCGGGTTTGTGTGTCAATATAACCAGCACCTGAATGGATACAGATGGACCTCTGATTGGCTTTGATCACATGTGCTGTGTCTTAAATCAGATACTTCCGTTGGTACATTTACATCCATCCATTTTCATCCGCTTATCCGAAGCCAGGTCGCAGGGGCAGCAGGCCGAGCAAAGCACCCCAGACGTCCCTCTCCCCGGCAATGCTCTCCAGCTCCTCCTGGAGGATCCTGAGGTGTTCCCAGGCCAGATGAGATATGTAGTCCCACTAACGTGTTCTGGGTCTGCCCCGGGGCCTCCTACCAGTGGGACGTGCCTTGAACACCTCCAGCACGTACAGCGTACTTATTAGCATAGTGCATAAATTTTGACAAGGTAGTGTTTTTTCAAATCAAACACAGCTAATGTACACTTGACAGAAATCAGATTCGCAAGATCTGGCAGCTCTTCTTCTTCTGATCCAAGAATTGGAACCCGGCGGAGCATCTGACAAATGACTATCACTCACCAAAATATATACTTGCTTTATAGTGGTGCAGTAATAATTCCTAAAACCGGAAATGAGTTAGCATTTTAACACTCCAAGTTCCTTTGTCTCAAAGTCAATGTGTTTTTTGTGTGGTAGGGCCTCCTACCAGTGGGATGTGCCCAGAACACCTCCAACGAGAGGCGCCTAGGAGGCATCCTGATCAGATGCCCGAACCACCTCAACTGACCCTTTGGAAGCAAAGGAGCAGCGGCTCTACTCCGAGCTCCCTCTGGATGTCCGAGCTCCTCACCCTATCTCTAAGGCTGAGCCCAGCCACCCCATGGATTAAACTCATTTCGGCAGCTTGTATCTGTGATCCCATTTTTTCGGTCACTACCCAGAGCTCATGACCATAGATGACAGTCGGGACGTGGATGGACCAGTAAATCGAAAGCGTCACCTTCCGGCTCAGCTCCCTCTTCACCATGACAGCCCGCATCACTGCAGACGCCGCACCAAACTCATGAGCATGACCCCGAGATACCGAGATTGAACTCTTTCATTTAAGGCAGTAGCTCTCTCCCAACCCACTTAATAGTAATGTGCACAATTAGTCGACTAGTCGATTAAACATTGTTACCCTAGCTAGTCAGTACCAGAAATGCTAGTCAATTAAACTTATTATTAAGACACTGCCCTCGTGGATGGAACTGCATGCACGTCCATGTGACTGGTACAAGTCCACTTTAAGTATGTCCGAGCCTTCACATACACAGCTGGATGTCGTCTCACCACGCTGAGGAAGAGAGGTGCTTCTGGGTGCACAGGAGATCCTGAGAGGCCTGGACATATGAGTGTGTGTCAGTTTGCATGCTCTCATGCATGAGAGAGTTACTGCTTGAGTGTGAGTGTGTTTTTTTAATGCAGATGAGTCGGAATGTTGAGTCCATAAATAAATAAAAATTGCTAACTTTTATTTAGTGAGTTGTCGTCTTGTTTTGTAGGATAATGTGGATTGTGGTGCAAAGTGCCACACATTTCAGCGGCATTTAAAATACAATTTGGTTATTGAAAAATGTGATAAACGACTTCAAATGACTCATACGCAATATTTTTTCAGACAATGTTTAACCTAATAAATGAAACTGTGCTAAGTTTTTACTGTTTTCAGGGTGTTTTCTTAAACAGGATTTATACTTGTGCGGTGGTGTGTGTGTGTGTCACTCTGCAGTTACACCTCCAAAACTAGTCGGTGGTGGGGTTTCTGTAAAGTGCTGTAAGGTTTAGTTGATTCAAAAACACACCCAAAACACACAATAAACATGACTTAACGGGGACAATTTCAAACACAAGTACACAAATCAGCTTCATTATAACTCGCAGCATTCACAGACAAACACTTGTCTTTATCTGGACACATTTTCCCCATAAATACAACATGCTAACGTTTTTAGCTCAAGCCTATGGCATTTTACATTGTATAAATTAGCCTAGCAGCTAGCAAACTTTTCCTCTTCTCATATGAAGCCAGGGACAACAGCAACTTTAAACAAAGGTAACATTACAAAATTCGGCTTCATTACAGCTCACAAGGTTCACTGACAAAACAACTGTGTTATACTAAACACGTTTTCCAAACAAATATAATATGGCATTTTACATTGTATAAATTATCCTAGAGATGAGCGGAGATTTCCTCTGCTCATATGAAGCCAGGATAAATCACACACAGGACTTAAAATGCTATTTTTGTGGAGGCTTTCTTATCTGTTAAATTAAAGTAAATAAAAGCTTTGTTTCTACTGAGGTAAATGGTTTCAGCTTACAAAAATAGAAAGGAAGTCTGCATCACCCCAACATGTAGTTACATTTCTGGGGAGGTGCACGTCAGGCTACGTCGACACAGAGGCTACGGCATAGGTACAGCGTTGATTCAACACATAAGTATAAATTCTGTCTTGCTTTTAGAGTTGTCGACTAGTCTATGTTCAAATTAGCCTCTCTTGGCTTGTTGCTTACATTTTCTACAAGGTATGAAGTCTTATTCTTTCTTCTGATATTTATCTCTGAAGCTACAGACAGCAAAGGGTTAAACTTTAAAGTGCAATGTTTTCTTTTTTAAATTTCATCACACACATGCCTACATCACTACTGGGTCACTAGAGTATCTGCGGCAGTCGCCCCCGTGTCACACATTTTTACTCTGCAGTGACAAGAAAGACGTAAGTGTCCCACTGCAGGGTAAGAGGTCGCACATCAGTTGACCATTTCGACCACAATCCTCTGTGGCACGGAGAGCGAAAGTCACCCACATAGCATCTCCCACATACACAGGACGCACTCAGACGTCAGCCAATCACACACAACAAAGCTCTGACATCATGGCTGACATGACAGCTAAGCAGGAACAGCTGTCTAGTAGTTACAGGCCACACCACAGGAGAGTGACGCAACAGTGTGTATGTGCGTGTGTGTGTGAGCGTGGGAGTGTGTGTGTGTTGGCGTGCATGTGCCGTTTGATAGTCTAGGTCAGCACTGCGTCTGTATAGGACAGACAGCACTGGTGTGGTCAGCGTGGGAGAGATGAGTCACAAGGTCAAACTGAAGTAGCATTCCAGTGAAGGAAGAAGAAGAAGAAGAAGGAGAAGAAGAAGAAGTAGAAGAAGAAGGAGAAGTCATTGAAAGGGAGAGCAAAGAAGTCACAAGTCAGATATTGTTAGGAAAAAGCAGACTTGACAGACAGACAGGGGCAGTTTATGTTTCAGTGATTTGGTTACACATCCTCATGTAAATCAAATTTCAGATCGAGTAGCCCTAAGCACAGATCTCATGAACTGTGCGATGAGGTTAAGTCCACACAAATGGACAATGTGTTTCCATGCTTTGCTGTGCTACGTGTTCATGTTGCGTACAGATAGTTGTGTGTGAATGGTCCGCTCCGCTGGGGAAAGGAGGGAATCCTGCCCAGACATTCCATGGCACAGATTCCCAAAGAGTTTCCACTACAAGTAAGACACACACTCATACACACACTCACAACACATGCTGCCTCTCAGGATGAATTCCTGTATAATGTACACTGGGAGGAAAGAAAAAAGAGACGGCTTAGGAGAGGCACAGCAACGGGCACTCTGACAGCTAATAACCTATTGGTATATTAGTGTCATGAAGAGTGGCAGATAAGCACTCAATCAGGCAGGCTGTTGCGGTGAACGAGCATGTAATACCGCAGCCTGCACCCGGCATGCAAATCCCTCACAGGACACAGCCTCAAATGGGGCTTCCCACAATGCAAAGTAAGGGCAGCCCCTCCGATACTGACGAAAAAGTTACTTCTGCACACTGAAATACTCTACACCGAAATACATGAATATATTAACACCTATGTTGTGAGTTTCAAAGTTATCACGCCTGACGAAACTGGGGACGAGAGAGAGAACTGAAAATAGCCCCTAAACATTTTATTTTATTTGCATGCCAGTGGGGCAATGCCATATGACTCCAAGCAAATATTGTATGATTGTAAGTAGACAATGTAAACACAGTTAAAGGGATGGTTCAGATTTTTTGAAGTGGGGTTTTCATGCATTGCTCATCCATAGACAGTGTATTACAGACAGTAGATGTCAGCCGGCACGGCTCTGGTTTTGAGAAACAGGCTAGATTCGACATGAAAGCTAAAAAATCCACTACTGTGAAGGGGTCAGCAACAACACGTATTTTACACATAAAAAAGTTGTGTAATCAGATAAAGCGTGGGCTATATTTTGAATATTTTCACTGCTTTACCTTACCGTCAAACAATGATTTCCACCTGGAAAATGAAGCTGTTATATTGCTCTTCTCAAAGCCAGACTCCATTGAGAAAAACAGTGATTTAAAAATTGCTGAACACAGGAGCTGCTAAACCGCTACCTTATTTTGTTTGTGTTATTGTGTGACTTTGGTGTTTAAAAGGGTTAGTTTAGATTCATGAAAGTCACAACAAAAACAAAGCCATAACACAAACTAACTAAGTGACTGAGGCAGCAGTGGACCAGCAGCTCCTGTGTTCAGCAAGTTAAAATTACTGTTTTTGTCAATGGAGTCTGGTGGCTTTGACGAGAGCATAAATAGTGAACCTCATCAGAATAGGCTGTCTGACAGGAAGGTAAAGCAGTCAAAAAATACTCTCAATATAGTGTACACTTAAACTGATATTGATTTTTAGGTGGCTAAAATATATTTTGTTACTGACCCTCATTTACAGCAGTACAGACTCAAGCCTGCTTCTTAAAACTGAGGTTGGGCTGACCAACATCTACTGTAGGCAGTACCCTGACTATGGATGAGTACTGTGTCCAACTCCACTTCAACTAATGCTTTAAACAGAATAAACACAATTTAAAGTGAAAATAGACAAGTTTGATTTAACTTTAACTTTAACTTTAACGTGCAATGGCTATAGAATAATGACACCATTAGCATCTGGACTGGTTCCCTAAAGGCCTCACTTTCATAATGCAAATCTGTCTGCCACCGGGTACGATCTCTCAGGTAACTGTAGGCTCAATTTCCTGCACAAAGGAAGTGCGTCAACCACTGCGCAACCACAACAGGAAGAGAATAATGCTTTAGTTTTCTCTTGTAGCTATCCCCAGTTAGCAAAGTGTATCGGTGTGAGTCCTTTGCACTTACTATCCTGAGTAGCAGAAATAGCGTGGAAAACAAAATGCAGCGTGTCCTGTGTTGATAGTTGCTAAGCTCTGACAAAAAACAAAACAATCCGGTTGTCTTTGCAACAAGCAGCCCCAAAATTAATATCAACTGAAAATGCTAGGGTGGGGAAAGTTAAAAAGTTGTCAGTGTTTCTACACACAGCTTCACAGAGATAAGATTTATTGATAGGATCCTCAACAACCTTAAGGAACAAACTGTTCTTCAGTGTACACAAACCAGCCACCAAAATAAAGCTGTAGCAAAAACTAAACTGTCATTTTGAGATGTATATCAACGAGACTAAGACTCTACAGCCATGCTAACGGCTCTGTGATACTGTACAGCTACCATGGTTACAATAACAATGGTAGCATGTTTATCAGGTATAATATTTAACATCTTCACCATCTTAGTATAACCTGTCAGCATGCTAGCATTTGCTAATCTTCACTAAACGAAAAGTATAGTTGAGGTTGATGGGAACGTCATTAGGTTTGCAGGCAGTCGTTTTGATCTGATAATGTCACTAGATGAAAAGTCAGCAGATCATTAAAGGTTTTATAATTCATCCCGAGGAGGACATGAATGTGTTCACAGCATCCATCCAACAGTTGTCAGGATATTTCACTCAAAACCACAAATATCAATCTCATGGTGAAGCACGAGGGTCAAAAGTCAAGGCATCATAACAGTCATCAGGGTATTTCCACTGTGAACCATGAATTACTACATGTTTTGTCAGTCCATCCAGCAGAGTCGATGTTAAGATGTTTCACTGACTACGCAGAAAACCTTGACCTGCTGGTGGCGCTAAATGAAATGTCAGGGGATCTCCAAAGGCATTAAGAGTCCTCCTCTGGGCACCATGGATGTCTGTACCAAGGTTCATCACAATCGATTCAGTAGTTGTTAAAATATTTCAGCCTGGACCAAAGTGGTAGCCTGGCATCGCTAAACCAAATTGCTAATGTGAGTTAGTCTGGAATCTCTTGGTTCATTTTAGATTTCCAAGGGATGTTATAAATGACTGTAGGCCAAAATATCTCCAGACACAACTGGATAGACTTACAACCACTCAGAGCAACAAAACATATGACATAGCGCTGAGTGACGGACAGATTTAAACAGCCTACAGTGTGCAGAGATGAGCTGTGATGCAGTTTTTTGCCATCAGAGGTGGAAATTTTACCTCAACATAAAGATCCACATCAGCTGCAGCCATCTTTGGTGTTGAAAAAAAAGCCTCAATGTCGCTTATCTTTACTAAGCTAGGTTTATTCTCACTGTAGCGTCCACGCTGTGAGGGTGCACAGACGAAAAAATTACATCATTGCATATTTACCATCAGTGTGGAGGCTCCACAAGTTGTAAGTTATTGTATCAAACCCGCCCCATTATAAGAAAAATGGCTGCGACCGGCACAACTGCCAGGTCAGTTGGAAATCTTTTTGAACAGGAGGGGGGCCAGACAATGGATGTATAAAGAGAACTGATACAGCGTTAGAGGCAAGGTCACATTTCTTCTTATAGAAGTTGCTCAGTGGTGCAAAAAGTTCAACTTTCCAGGTATAGAATCACCTGCACCTTCTTCATTGTTGGGCTCATAGAGCAAGTGCACTGGAGACTTTGCCAGTGAAGTGGCTAACTTCCAGATTAGCCCTCAACTAACCTGAATGGGGATTATATGTTTTAATCATTCAGCTCTCTAGACTTTTGAAATGTTATCGGACGAATGAATCAAACCCTGGGGGTTGGGGGTTGTATCCACTGATCCACAGATGTCTCTTTCCCAATGTAAGTCTATAGGGAAAAGTCTTTTTGTGCACAATGGCATCACCGGACAGACCTGGAAGTTGTGGTTCCACGATTTGGCCAATATGTAAAATTGGCTTCAAAGTTGCAGATTTGTTCGTTAGCTTGGCTTCCAAGCTACCAAAGTGGTCAACCGTCTGATAAAACTCATAACTGACAGCTTCTTGACAAGACCATGTGACGTTCGATCTCCTTGTTTTGGCCACTTAGACACTGTCATGTTTTAATATATTAGTGCATCAACAGTCACAAAACAAAAAACAAGAAAATAACTGTGACAGTGATCGGACATAAGCCGTCACATCAAGTTAAACCCCGCAGCCAAGTGAAAACAGAGGAGCTCTGGTTTACATAAGATTGAAGAAAGCACAACTTTTCCCCTCTCACTTTGCCACTGTCTTTCTGGCAGCGCTGCAGTTCCTCTTCTCCATCCAACCATCAGAGCCCCAGCTCCCCATTCATCCATCCGTCCGTTCACCACTGTCCCCACTGAGCAGAGTGGGGCAGTGGAGCATTTCCACAGCCGTGGCCAGGAGAGCTTCCAAGGCGTCACGGACACACACACTCACATACAATCACACAATTGCAGTTCCACAAGCTTTCCAGATACACACACAGAAACTTAAAGCGCCAAGAATTATATAAGTCCCAGGCATACCTTATATAAAGACCAGATATGTTCATGGAGAAAGGGAATATCTGGACTATGGAAAAGGCATCTTTGACAGCCACATACACACACACACACACACACACAGTCACACACACAGTCACACACAATAAAGGCTACTGGTGATGGTCATTGTTGAGGTAATGGCTGCTGCTTACGCCACTGTGGTTACCTCATGTATTCTGTTTCTATTCCTGTCTGCTTTGAATACGATGACTCTTCCTGTGTTTCCTGGGTGTGTGTACGCACGTGTGTGTATGTGTGTGTCCTACCTACATGTCTGTCCATTAATGTTGATAATAAGTATCTAATTATAGCGGATGTCTTTCAGAGGAAGATGAAAAATAACACGCACACAGTGACAGATATAGACCTCTGCTTTGCATACCACAGTCATTTCGGATGTTCGCTGGATGATAAACTATAATTTGAATAGGAGTGCCGCTAATGGTGGACGGTGAGATACAAAGGGATCTTTCTCTACGGTCTGTAAAAATCATGAGCTGCCAGCTGTAATTTGAAGTAGTGTGAACAGTAAGAAGCAAAAGAAAATTATGCAACCGAAGGATTAAAGTCAGAATGCTATAGGAGATGTATGTGTGCTTTTGTACATATGTGTTTATGGAAATGTGTGTGGATGCAGTGACATGAAGCTCAGCTCCCCCTCCCCTGCTCGGTGTGGAAAGCGAACCGGAGCAGCGTAATGTAGCTGTGTTTCCACAGTGGAAGCCTGTTCCTGGATAGAAGCTGCAGTGGAAGTTCCCCCTCATGGAGCGAAGGAACACAAGGAGGGAAAGAAGAGAGGGGAAGAGGAAAGACAGAGCAGAGGAAGGACTGAGTGGTGAGTTTAAAGAGAGGGCAACAGAGAGAGGAGAACGTACACTCAGAGACAGCAAGAGTGAAACAAAGAGTAAGGGGAGAGGAGAGCGGAACAGAGACAGTGATGGTGAAGGCGTTGTGTGGGAGGAGGAGGGGGCTGTTGGCATTGTGTAAGTGGGTCAGTCTGAAGTCATGACCTGCCATTGACCTGAGTCTGGTCTGGCAACTGTCTGAGAGACTTGAAGAGCAGCCTCTTGGCCTTATGCGGCCATGTTCAGACAGAGTACACATCAAAAGCTAACCAAAGGTGTCCTGTGGAGTTTTTGACCACAAGTAGCACTGTGTTTTTAACTTTTAACTTTTGTTTGTGTCTTGTGTTGAAGCAGTACGCACATGAGGACGTGGGTGACTTGATGCACATTTCCAACAACTGCAGAAGGTGATAGAAGACGACCCGGGGAAACAAGAGGCAGAGGAGGACTGTTTAAACTGGAGAAGGTGAATCAGAAGTCATAGCAAAGAAACATGAAGGCGAGGTATGCTGGAAAATGTTTTCAGACAGCCCAGTCGCCAGAAGAAAATGTTGGCATCACACGTTTCTGCAAACCACAAATATGTTACCTTTTCTTGTATCGCATGTATCATATCATCATTTTTAAAGTGACAGCGTATATGAGCTGCGTCATCAGGACGTGAAGGGGCAGGTGGTTATTGTGACACCTAGGCAAGATGTCTGCCAAGCTGCAGACCACTGTTCAAAACCAACAAACAACACAACCAGTTGTGATTTAGCAACTCATGGCTGTTTCCAGCAGCTTTTTTAGGCATCAAACTTGGGTGTTTTGTAGCAGTCTGTCACTGTTTCTCCAGCGTTTTTTACAGCAACCTGTCATTGTTTTTTCAGCAGCTTTTACAGCGGCCTGTCTCTGTTTTTCCAGCGACTTTTTAAGCACCAAACATAGGTGTTTTGTAGCAGTCTGTCACTGTTTCTCCAGCTGCTTTTTTAGCTTGGGTGTTTTACAGCAATCTGTTGCTGTTTCCTGTGGCTTTTTTAGCAACTTGTCTCTGTTTTTCCAGCAGCTTTTTAGGCATCAAACGTGGTTGTGTTGTAGCAATCTGTCACTGTTTTTCCAGTGGATTTATTAGCGACCTGTTGTTGTTTTTCCAGCAGCTTTTTAGGCATCATACATGGGGTTTTTTTGTAGCAACGCTGCTAAACGTAGGTTTTTGTAGCTATCCTTGCTGTTTTTCATGTAGCGTTGTTAGCAACTTGTCACTGGTTTTCCAGCAGTTTCTTTAGCAACCTGTCTTTGTTTTTTCCAGCAGCTTTGTGGGCACCAAATATGGGGGTTTTGTAGCAACCCCTGGCTTTGTTTGCAGCAGCTTTTTAGTCACGAAAAGCTATTGTTTTTTACCAAGACATCACTGCTTTTCCTGCAGGGCTCGTAGCACAAAAAGCAGTTGTTTTTTTACTGTGAAATTGCTGCTTTTATAGCAAGGAGTGTAGTTCAAAAAAGGGTATTTTGAGCCAAAACATCTTTTCCTACCATAACCACAACCATAACCAAGAGGGTAACCACACAGCACTGTTGAAACAAAAAGTTTCACCATATACACTACATAATAACATGAAAATAAATCGTATCTGTGTATGCAGAAATGTCCATTTTTTTCTGGTGACTGGGCTGTAGATACTGTTTGACGATTCAAGAATCACCTCATTTGAAGCACACTGACTCCTTCAGTCCGACTATAATGTTGATCCCCTGTACACCTGACATTAACATTCGTCTTATATCCAGATTGTACCTTAATAATATTAATCCAGACTGCATTTACACCCAATAATAATGTGTGTCTCCGGTGTCTACATTGAGATCTGATTGCACTGTCCAGCTAACCAACCAAACGTTTTTGCTTGTTGGACCAAATTGAAAGCACTGGCTCGCTAACTGGATAATGGCTCCTACCTCGCTGGTTTGGAACAGTCATGCATAATTACATATTTCCACCCATGTGGACTGAAAATGCAATTGCATTTACACTTAGATGCTCAGTGTAGTCACAATGTGTCCTGACCACCTCATGAGGTGGTTCGGCCGATAGATTCACAATTCTCAATCTGTCCTCAATGCGTTTTTGGTGCATTTACACCTGTATGTTCATGTGGTTGAGCACCATCCGAGTGCAATCCAATGACTCAAAACACATTTTAATGCAAGTTGTAAAGGAGGGTTTTTGGAGAGTGGCATTTAACATGCCTAAAAAACAGAGACACATTGCAGGAAGGAAAAATTACACTCCCACAAAAAAAAAGTTTTATAGAGGGGGAAAAACATTTCATTTAGTTTTCATTTAGGTAACTTTTAAAGTTATTTAAAAATGGCTCTGAGAAGAACAAGATGTATTTATACTTTAATTAGGCCTCAAGGATACATGTAATGCGTAACAGGCTGTACCCTGTGGGGTCCTCTGGTAGACAAAAACACCTCTGATAAAGGAACAATCCACGATTATCTGTGCTTAAAATACAAGTTGATAGCTGAGTTAATTATTTTCATAACTACATGGACTGAGTTTCATTATCCAGCTAACACCATGCCCGCTTACCAGCAATCAAAATGTGTATTATAATCCTTAATCCAAATTTTGGATCAACATGTCACATCAACAAACTTTGTCAATCTACACATAAATGTTTCTTAACAACATGTAGGAGAAGTCGTGGCCAAGTATTAGCTGAAACAAGACACCTTTAAAGTTACTTCGTTAGAGCCAAGAACACTCTGCAGCCAATCAGATTTGTGTATTCTCTGCAGGCACGGTACAATCTGAAAGAATAACGTCACTCTGTGTCCTTTCCTGATGACCCCTCAGCCACTTATTGTATGAGGATTTCAAAGCAGCACAGCAGCCAGCCAGACCAAGGCTCAAATGAAGTTATTTATCTCACAAGCACACAACTTTCCAAACATTACACAACATTACTGAGCAAACATTTAGACAACAGAACCCTCTCTCTAACAGAGTTAGTTAGGTGAATCACATCCGGTGAGTAAGCGGATTATTCAACAGAGAGGGAAGGGAGGAGTGCTGTCTCCCTCGTCCCAGTGACAGAGCTAAAGATGCTCTGACGGTCACTCCTTCTGTCACAAGCTCAGAAATTTCACATATACACATCGACGCCATGGTGACTTGTAAGGTACAGCTCACAGAAGCATTACTACAATGAAGTTCAGTTTAGTCATCGTGAGGAGCAGTGTTCAAGTTGTGAAAAAAGCTGCGTAACAGCACAAAAAAAAAAAAAATAACCCAGATGATGCCATCAGGTCATCATGCTACTGAGTTGCATTATGGGAAATGTAGGCTTCTGTGTTCTTGGAGCTTGACCTGACCTTAAGGCAGGAACAGCACCAGGCTTTCATGCAAATTTGACATAGTGGCCAGACCTTGGAATTACATCTTAAAGGTCTGTCACGATGCCACTGGGCTCGAAAAGACTTTCACCTGTTGATTTACACTGAGAAAGATAAATTTGTAAATCAGTGGATACATTTGTCAGAGCATCACAACCCCCGAAAAATGACTTGTTTCACTTTCAGGATTTGCTGCTTTTCTGAACATACCAGATTGTTCTGGTTGTTTTAGTCATTATATCCACATTACTGATAATTATTTATCAAAAATGTCATTGTGTAAATATATTGTGAAAGCACCAACAGTCCACCCTATAATACTGGTGCAATATAGTCATTGGGGTATTTGGTGGCACGGTGGTACAGTGGTTAACATTGTCGCCTCACAGCAAGAGGGTTCACGGGTCTAGGCCGGCATAGGGAGCCCCTCTGTGCATGTTCTCCCCATGTCAGCGTTGGTTTTCTCCTGGTGCTCCAGTTTTCCCACACAGTCCAAAGACATGCAGGTTAACTGGTGACTCTAAATTGTCCGTAGGTGTGAGTGCGAGCGTGAATGGTTGTCTGTCTCTATGTGTCAGCCCTGTGATAGTCTGATGTACCCCGCCTCTCCCAGTGTCGGCTGGGATAGGCTCCAGCCCTCCACGACCCCCAACAGGATAAGCGGCTACGGAAAATGAATGAAAATGAAAGAATGGTCAAAATTATTGCGATATTAAATTTTCTCCATATCACCCAGCTCTAGTTTATGGTCAAATGGTGCAAATGTTTAGTGCAAAAAGTTTTAATGTGAGGATTAACAAATGCGACTTTGCATTAGCTGCGACAATGTACGCGCATGCACCTCACATTGCCTCTTTTGGCATTAACAGTACATCAGCTGCCCTTTGGCTCACGAACAAATTGTTCCACAAAGCCTTGTCCAAGTCCATAAATCTATATGGAAGTTATGCTCCTTTTTGTGGTACGCCACTCCCATTGCCACTGGCATGAACACAAGGACATACCTTCACACACACACACACACACACACACACACACACACACACACTTGACCTAAATGCCAAATATCAGCCTCCTAGGGCAAAAGCAGTGGCTGCCAAAGGGTGGGGCAGTATTTTGGACCGAACTAGCACCCGACCGACCAACAGGGCAGCCTTCAGAGCTGCTGATCACAGCAAAAAAATAATTCTAACATTTACATAACACTACCATATAAAGAGCACTTCATCCTATAGACATCCCATAGTGGAGCTCCACTTTTATCAGCTCTCTTCAAATGTTCTAATGGATGAAAACAATTACAGAAGGGTTTTTTTAATTGTTTATGAACAGGATTCAAATCATAGCTGCTCGATTTCGCAATCTGTCAAGCTTCCAAGTGACTCTGAGCCGAGGATCCCAGGGCTGCTATCACACCCTGTCCAAAGATGAGTGCAGGCAGACTGCAGCAGAGCGTTATGTGTGTATCACAGAGGAAACAGGAGCTTGGTGGTCTCAGACTTGGCAGAACCTTGAACCTCAAAAACCTCCTGCCCGGTTAGAGCTCTATTATGTGGTCATCTGAGTGTGTGTGGGGGAGGACGCTGCGAGCGTAAGTCTTCAAATGATGCAAAACCATGGTTTTTTTAAATGTAATTTCTCTAGCTTGTCATTACACAAGCAGGTGGGCGTCTGCTTGTGGGCGTACTTACAATGAAACAGATTTTTGATTTCCAATATTCCTGAAAATTATACATATCAGATGCCGGAACTCCCTCTGAACATCTTACATCAGCAACAAATTATGTCAACATTTTTGGGCACTGCACTCCCACACAAGTCAGCAATTCCAGTCATGGGGAGTGGCACGCGTAAATACTTGCACTTCAGGTATGCAGCTGGCCGAGCATCAGAAGGGGAAGTCCTCTCTCCCCAGAGGAAATCTGTCTTATGGAAATTTCTGGGAGTGTCTCTCACTGCGCACCAATGGCTTCTGGGAAGCTCACAATAGCACCCATGGGTGGTTTATTGGTAGTGCCCACGCAGTAGCCATGATCCGCAATGTTGCATACATTAGATTCCCGTACACAGGTAATTATTTAGCACCGGGTTTCAATCGTGAGAAGGAGATGTAATTTAAATGTCAGAGTTGAGATGTGGTGAATCATAAGGGGTGAACTTTTTCAAAGAAAAGGTCAAGGCTGTGGAGAAGCCAACTTAAACAACAAAATGAATCCTCTTGTGCAACCCAGAGTGAGATGTTGTTCACAAACGAGCCGCCGCTGTTGGTACGCTGAAGCACAGTGACATTTAGTTTCATCTGAAAAAGGAGAGCGAAGGAAGAAACCGACATGATAACGAACAAGACAGAGAGCGGGGAATTAAATATTGCTACACAGTGAGAGGTTTCTTGTTGCCGTCGACAATGCGGAGGCAGATGGTGACAAAGGCGGCTGGAAGAGGTTATTCAGGGTCACTCATACTGGGTATTCATACTGGGTATTATATTTAAATTACCATACATTTTTTGTATAAGAAACATTAATATACAAGATAAAACATTTTTATAATTATTGCATGTTCCCTTTCTTTTGTATTTATTTTACCTGTCCTATCTATTCTTGTTTGTCTGATGTTTACGAAAAGACTTTAATTAAGAAAAATAAAATCATATTGGAGAGGATCTGCATGTGCCTCTCTGCTTCCTCCCTCCCCTGCACATATCCATTTAGTTTTATTATTACATGTTTTAATTGTGCAAACCAATAAATATTAAGTCACAAAGCAGGACAAGAAATATTCCAGGCCATTAAAATTATTATAATTTAGCAGTTTTTATATCTGTATTGACCATGCATGCATTACACTCTGTGTGCTGACAAAGTTACACTGCAAACACACATGTGTATAATCTGGTGCTTTCAAGAAACAGTTTTATAATTAGAGAAGGTGTATTTTAAATTTTTACAACACCAGACACACAGTATGTAATTTTTGCTGCTGGGAGTCTCTAAAGATTTTGAGAATCGTGAAGTAGTGTGAGATCTTGAGAGCTGTAAAAAAGTTAACTGATTAGGAGGAAAATTAAAATTAAAATAATAATAATATATTATTATAAAATAATAATGATACATAAATTACATTAAAATAAAATCAAATAATAATAATAATACATAAATTAAATTAAATTAAATTAAATTAAATTAAATTAAATAATAATAATAATAATACATAAATTACATTAAAATAAAATCAAATAATAACAATAAAACATAAATGACATTAAATAAAATCAAATAATAATAATAATAATAATAATACATAAATTACATTAAAACAAAATCAAATAAAAATAAAAAGAAGAAAGAAAAAATATGTAACGCTAACTTTTTTTTCTTTTGTTGCTGTGAGGCAAACAAAAAGTGCAAGCTGGAAATCATGTTCACTGATTAAAGTTGTATTCACATTAAGTTTAGTCACATGTATTCATGTTATTTAATTCTGATGAAACAGCCACAAGTAACGTTCACTAACATAACGTCAACTTGCTAAACTACCGTTAGCATTAGATGAGTCGACTACACACACAAATACTGTGACATTATGACATTATGTGGCTAATTCAATCATTGGGCAACTGAACACTTTTATCTGTGGACAAAGAAATCATATTAAAAATAACTTTATGAGTGTGCTGAACACTGTAATGCTACCGTACACGTTAGCTTGATGGCTGGCGTGAGCCACTTGTCCAAGTAGCACATTGTAGTTGATTGGATTTATATTGAAATATAAATAAATTAGGTCTCTACTGGATTGCTGTGTTGCAAAATGGCATGCAAATCATGAAAAAAAATTATGCTGTGTGGCAGAAAAAATGTTATTGCTGTTACTGAATAAAATTTGTGACACTGTTTTTGTTTTGTTTTTTGCATTTTTGTGGATTATTTCACACGTGTAGAAACCAAAAAAGATAAAGTAAAAGAGAAAAAAGAAAAATACATAAAACATAAACAAACAAAAACACGACAAAAATATAATGATAATAAATTAAGAAATTTAAAAAAGAAAAAAAAAGCAAATTTTTTATTTCATAGAATGTAGGTACATAAAGCCATAAATTTAAATTTATGTTAGAGGATACATTATATAGCAGATAGGTATACTGTAGGTACACACAGATATCAACACACATAATACCAACATGCCTAATCGTGCATGCTGGCACCCATGAATGTGTGTGAACCCAAACATTATCACATAGTTACCCACATGTTTATGAAAAATTCTAAAATTCTGTGACATTTACACCTGCCCATGTGCAACTATTCATTTTTTATTTAGAGTTACGTTTTAACTTGTACTCATGCTGCAATAAGTTTTATATTCACAACTGATTTACCCTCTCTTCTTGCCCCATAGTCCTCCTGGGTCATTTGGTTCAGCTGTACATTTGAGATTTACGGGCTCAGCTCGGGCAACACAGCACGCAACAAACGGCGCTGAATAATCGTGCTCCAACACGAGTGAGCAGTACAAACAATAGCAAACGGCTTGGTGACTTCCTTCCTAACTCTGTGACACATAATCTCTCGTTTCCTATGTTTCCCTGGAAGTTAGAGCGATGAGGGGGACGATCAAATCAAACACACCTTACACAGCTCAACATAATTTATAACACAGGATATTTTAATGCAGAAATTATGTACATAGTGTACCTTTAAATACATCTAAGAACATGGTTTAAGCACCACACTCTGGTACCGACAGTGAATATTGTAGCAGCCGTTTTGTCTTGTTGGAAAATGTTTCATGTCGTCAAATGATGAATCGCACTAAATAAAGTCATGTGATAGTTTTGTCACAGTGACAACTCTCAACAACCTCCAATCAGACGAGTTTTTCTTTTAATTTCAGACCATCCAAACGTTTACAAACTGCTGTAACTGATCACTTTTCTCCCGTTTGATATTTTGGGGATGTTTCAGAGGACATTTCACAGAGAACAGGGGGTAATATCAACAAATGTCAGCTAATCGTGAAATGATTGATTTTCTTTTTGTTACGCCCACTGAAGCCTCATTTAGAGAAAGTCAGGTTTCACTGGAACTTGACAACGTGAGGAGATCTCAGCGTTTGATCTACGCAAACCAAAATACATGAAAACCCCCATAGATTAAAACCTTTAGGTCATCTGCAAACTTGATGAGGTTTAATAAATTTTATCATCTAGCAGTTTCTTTTTAAGAAAAATATTTGACTATGTGCAGCGAACACTGCCAGCTGAAACAAAATAATCTGACTGCAGATGGCACCTGCACATCCCCAAAGGTCAACCACCTTTAAAAGGTTAAAAGGTAAACCTGTGACACTGCTTTGAATCATTAGTTTAATTTCATCCGCCCACACCAACTTAAAAATTCTAAACTTTTATATGACAAGTACACGCAAACACCCACACACAACACAAACGTGCGCGCTCACAGACAGCCAAAGGCGAGGACATGATCAGACAGGTTCCTCCCTGCAAGCCGACATTTGCTGTTCCCTCTCTGTGAGCTAAGCTGCACATACCTGAAGTTTAGAAAGCCTAAACTTATTATGTCTCATTAACAATAGGCTCTCCGTGCAGCCTTCCAAGCATTTAATTCGTATACTGTGGGGAAGAGAGTGAATGAAAGCTTGGCTGGTGGCGCTGTTAGTGTTTGTTAACCCTTGGACGTGTCACTGAAAAAATACACAGATAATATATGTATCTCAGCAGAAGTCTTTATAATGGGAACAAAGGTAATGACTGGAGTCAGTGACAAAATCAAATCTGTGCAACGCAAGTCAAACAGCCCTGAGATTTTTAACATGATGCAACACACCAGAAAATCTGATTTTGTCCTGTTAGTGTAAACATGATACAATCCTGCAAAATGTTTTTTCTTTAGTCAAGTTTCACTGAGAGCAGTTTCACTCTTTTTTTTCTCGGGAACGCCCTGTTTATGTCACCTTGTTCCACACTTTCACACCTGCAGGCAGCTGAGTACAAACAAGGTCTGATCTGACGGCTGCCAACAGCTAAACTGGAGCAGTTGAAGGTTCAAAGCCGAGCTCAAGGGCATCTCATTATGGTAATGGGAGAGGGGCAGGTTTTGCTCCATCATTTCCCCTGAGCAGGTCAGACAGCTAAAAAATTTAAACTAAGGCTACGTTCAACAGCCCAAAACAAAAAATATTTAACCTACTTTCATTTATGATTAAAACAAGCAGCAGGTCCTTAAATATGAGAAACCTGAACTTGCAAATATTTGGTGTTTTGCTTCAAAAAATGAGTGACACATTTAAGACTTACTTAACCATAAGCTATGGATTTAATTCAAAACAACACATTCCTGTTGTGAAAAGATGCAAAACAAAGTGTGTTCTTGTTATTAGTTGTTGAATTAGTATTTTTTTTTTTTTATCAGTGTTAGCCACCGCCAACAGGGGATACTTGAATGTGTGCCATGCAGGAGGAAGGATTACTCCGGACAAGGAATATAACTTTTACCTTTGTTTACTGAAGATCTGCAGAGTTGTACAGTCTGAGGAACGCTCTAACTCCAGTGCAGACGAACTTTGAAAGTCCACACCAGAGCCAGCAAGCGACCACGTCAACACATGTACAAAAAGTGAAAAACGAAACCTTAACACACCTACGTAGTTCCGGTAGGGAGGTAACATTTCTGTAACAACTACTGCTATTATTTCAACATGTTGTATCAGCTACATATGACAGAAGTGCTTCACTAAATAACATGGGGCATAGGAACACTGATAACATTAACAGCACCATTAGTGCAATATGAAACATAATGGTGCCATTTTGATGTACTGCACCAGAAGGACCAGGAATTGGACACATGGTGTGACATGAAAAGGAACAGTAGTAGCCATAGCAGTGGTTAGCATTGTCACCTCACAGAAAAAGGGTTCCCAATTCCCAGCCCCAGGGTTGGGGAGCCCTTCTGTGTGGAGTTTGCATGTTCTTCTGTGTCAGCGTGGGTTTTCTCCTGGGTACTCCAGGCTTCCTCCCACAGTCCAAAGACATGCAGGTTAATTGGTGACTCTAAATTGTCCGTAGGTGTGAATGTGAGTGTGAATGGTTGTCTGTCTCTATGTGTCAGCCCTGTGATAGTCTGGTGACCTGTCCAGGGTGTACCCCAGCCTCTCACCCAGTGTCTAGAAACTAGAGACCATCCTGTGATGGGATCACATCACACAAAACCCAACTGGTGTGTATGTTGCAATGGAACACAGGATATGAGAGAAGTGAGTTTAGCGAAACAAGTGAACTGTGCCAGATTTATTCAGTGTGCCCTGGATCAGTGGTTCCCAACTGGTGGGTCGCAGTTCAAAAGTGGATCCCGGGTCCACTTTGAATGGACAACAAGTGACGCGTGAACATGTCGAGTTTGTAAAAAACACTTTATTGTGAAGTATAGTGAAATTCCGGCATGGAGCTTTTACTTTGAAGGGCCGTTCCTTGCTGTAGAGTGAGTGACTAACAGACAGCTGCATGACAGACACAACAAAGTAGCTCAATGACATGGCCAAATGCAAGTTTGATGCTAAACACTCTGAACTGTGTGGACCTTAAACAAATGACTGATGAGAAATCTGGCTGGACCAGTTGAGAATCACTGCCCTAGACTGTGTTGGATAGGAAGGATTGATTGAAAGTGTGATACAGTGATCCCTGAATGCAAAACAAAATGTGAGCCAGGGGCGTTAGTGGGGGCCCAAATGGCCCCTTCTCTACCTCACCCATCTTTAAACATGGCCTTCATTTTGACATTGTAATCTCACACACCAAGCAACAGCAAAGTGCGGCTTGCTACATTAATTACATTTTTCTGCATCTGGGAGATGCGTTCTTGTGTTTTAGGCAGGAAGAAATTCTTGGTAACACAGGTCATGATGTCACAGGATTCAAAGGACTCTGTTTACTGATTGGCTGCGGGTATTTTCAGGAGGCAATTAAGCGGCAAATCAAACTTCACTGCAAATCAAACAACCGCAGCTCGGAGCGGCCTTTACAGCTTTCTTTAGCAATTGCATGGCAATTCTCCGCAGGCTGCACTTCGCCACTGCATGGTGTGTTTTCAGCATAAAGTTTTGCAACTGTATCTTGCACGGTTGTGATGCTATCGTGGTGACAGAATCTGGTCATACAAACAGCTAGCAGTACTGAAAACTGCTGCTGTTGATATTTTCTCAACGATACCCGTCTGCAGCTGTTGTGGCTGGTGAATAATGTTGTGCGATAATCGTCCTATGTACTGTATCTGATAGGGTTTGTATGTTTCTGTCAGATAGAAAGTGAGGGAAAGTCTTCAGTCAGTCTGCAGTGTCAGCAGGTACGAGCTGGATCCACGAGTGTCCACTACAAGAGACACATCAGATACTTCAAAAAAGTATCAAAAGTGTCAGCAGGGGGGAATAGCCCAAACAAGGAAACTTTCCACCTCTGCCCACGACTGTGACTCATGCAGAAATCCAACCACTTGTTTATCTCTAAGTGTGTGTGGGTGTGTGTGTAAGTGTACGTGTGTGTGTGTGTGTGCGCGCTTGTCAACCCGTGCACATGCCCATGTGGTCAGTGTGTGACCCAGAATGACATTACTGTGAGCCACAGCGAAGCGTCAAACACCAAGCACATATTTAGACCCCCGTACGCAGATTAAAAAAATCACAGAATACACACGCATACACACACACATTCTGCTCAAGTGTTGAATATCTGAAGGGCGACAAAGACACTGACTCAGCTACCAAAATGTCATCACTCCTTTAAGTGAAGTAAGCCTGAACTGCAATTAAGAGCTGTCAAGCAGATACCTGGGCTGAAGTCGTGGGTTTGGAATGAGCGGAGGTGTGCGGGGCATCCAGCCAGATGGCACTGGTGTCTCCCCAAGGGAAGGCCCAGATGTGAATAACGAAAGGGCAACAGGTTCTCACACAGTGACACCGATACAGTACCAATCCACTAATACATATACATACACACTTTTGCATGCCGCCTAAATTCCCAAACTTTAAAAATAGCATCGGAGGTATCATTCCGGTGTCGTTTGTAAGTTTATTTATTACATGCAAATATTTGGTTTAGCCTCCACCAGTCGCTGCACTGCTCAGCGTGTCTTTCAAGTGGACACCTACTGAATCTCAGCCTCAGCAAGGGGATTCTGCCCGTCTGTTGTGTGGTATCTCCATCTAAACACTCTCAGAGGGGGAATCCTGAGATGTTTCAACTCAAATGATGAAACCACATCACACACACTCGCACACATATACACTAATACATGTTCCTGTTTCTGACATCTCCTAGAAAATGGCCTTTAAACAACTGCCTACACTAAGGTGACTCATACGCCCACTGTTCACATATTTCCACACACTATCTTACAAATTACACCCACACACACTTAAATTCGCCACTGGTAGTTAAGTTGTAAATGTAATACCTACCAGTGGTGACTCAATTTGTTGTTGCCAGTAACCTTACACGGCAGGTGAGCGGCAGGGCTTCTGATTGGCAGGTGCACAGGTAAAGGTTGACAGGATTTATTTATGTTTTCTTTTTTAATGCAAGGTGATGAAAGTGACCACAGGCACGGGATCGTAACTGAACAGCAGACAAGCTCAGGATCAAAGGTCCAAAAACAGGAGCACCTGGGAGGGATGTGCGCAGACTGTTTCATCTGATGCCATTGCTCAATACCATGGTTGCTTAATGCCAAAATTCCATTCAGTTCAATGTCTGCAGGGTGTTTTGTGTTTTTCTTGTTTGCAGCCTCGCAAACTTCTGTATGTAGCACACAGAGTGGTACGTGGGGTTAAAGATCCATCCAGGACATGCTTTAAAAAATATAAAAAATGCTCCATTTGGAATAATATTTTTTGTCTGATATGGTTTTCCCAAAAAAAAAGTAAAATCTTCACCCAGTTAGTGAAAAATCCATGCAAAATATTTTTTATCACAAAACTTTAACAGCTGGACAAGCTGTCTCCTACTTGCAAGTTGCACGCTGGACCGTGCATTCAAAACAAGTTGTGACATCACAAAATCATGCTTGTATGTACTTGTCTTGAGCAGGGAAAACCTTTTTCCCTTAAAAACATGAAAATGAAGCCTCTTGGTGTCAAACTCTGCACAGCACCTTATTCTGCAACATCCAAGTGAAGTAAAAATAACAGAGTGGAGGCGGGACTTCTTTAAAGTTTGGGTAAAGCCCAAATAAATGTGTTGTGGTGTTTGTCACACCACCGAAGAATGTGTCACTAACCACCCAGCCAAATTTGATTTAAAAAATCAGCAAGTGTATAAAATTAGGTTTTAAAATTGTGAAAAAATAAGCAGTATGCTCTGCTCTGAGACGCTGGGGGTGTGTCTGCTGAAGGCGCTGAAATGAAGAACAAGCATGGCAGACTTTTATTAGCGGCTAACCCAGTAGCACAAAGCACAACCAACCCTGAGCTAAAGAGCATGCAGTTGCTCACTACCGACATGTATGTTTACTTGTGATGTGAAATATAGCCTGCAATTGAATGTCCTCTGTATGGTTTGTAATACTTTAAAAAAATATTGTAAGTCTTAAACCTTGTCTTAAACTGCAGCTGTTAGCTGAACGAGAATTGTTCAGCAGCTAACATCAGCACAAAACACCAACAGCCACAGCCGGATTATCATTATTATTATGGGTCCCAGTCTCACTCCAAACTCGTCGGATTCCAGCATTTCGTCAGTGTCTTCTGGTGTCAGACACTGACGAAAAAAGCCATCCTTTCAGTTGGCATGATACGCAGTCGGCCAATGTAATAGTTTAATGCCGCCCGGCAGTGTCGGGGGAAACGCAGGAGGACAAGAACGAGAAAAAAAAGGTGGTGAAAGTGTGAATGGGGCGGGCGGGAGGGGTGGTGGATGGGTCCAACCAAACACCGACCTTTAGCCGGGAGAGCAGTCCTCGCACCCAGGCCAGAGTACCTTTCACATTTCACATCGTACCTGGACATGGAAAGTCCATGATCAAACATTGATATGTGACGAGGTCAGAGTGAGAATGTGTTGGGTCTTCACCTGCAAGATATCGCTCATATTAAAATGTCCTGACGAAGAGGAGACTCAAAGTTACCACAAAGAGATGCAAAGTAACTGCACAGAGGCACAAAATAACAACAGAAAGACATGAAACAACCAAAAAAAGACACCAAGTTAGCCCCAAAAAACTGATGAGTAATGACTACAAAGAGACTCAAAAC
Source organism: Cephalopholis sonnerati (assembly GCA_019142605.1). Lineage (NCBI taxonomy): Eukaryota > Metazoa > Chordata > Actinopteri > Perciformes > Serranidae > Cephalopholis > Cephalopholis sonnerati. Next base: position 31,421,456 of record JAGQAX010000008.1, read on the forward strand.
AACAACAAGAAAAGAGGAAACAGTACCGCAAAGTCTGTGTGTCTTGCTCCTGTGTAGGAGAGGTGGTGGGGCCTTCTGCATGTCTCATAATCTGCCCGGGTAACTGATTCCATCCAAAAGTCTGAAATATACGTTCATCACAGCTATTTTGCTTGTGTTTATGTAATTGTGGTATTTAATGTAGTTGTTTATTCATGTGTTTAATGGACTGCAGAGCTAAGAGTGCTTGTTAAACGTAGTGAACTCACTGCTCCCACAGAGGGGTTGAATGAGACGACACTTATGCTATGCACTCTTTTAAATTGTGGGGGAGGGGTATGTTAATGATGGCGCCGGTGCGTCATCAAGCCAGGATTTTAGCTCCGTCCCAAACAAATCCTAGACACAAAAATGGTGTAAACAGGTCTATCTTTTATGGTTTGCAGTCTTTCCACATTTCCAAAAGATATTCTCTAACATGTGTTAGGTGTTTAAGTGAATGATAAGAATCTCTCGTCTTTAACACCAGGATGTGAATAATCAACCTTCACATTTGCATGATGTGCTGATAATCAAGCCGCTTGTGTTACTTTGCAGCTCCACATCCTGAGTGCACCATCACCCACATGGGCTCCTTGTTGTTCACAGCCTGTTTGATCTTTGTGCGACTGACATGACAGATATCCCCATCCATCAACGGCCCAAACCTCACAATACAACTCTAACGTTTAATTACTGATCTCCTGTCGCTGCGGCGTCTTATTAAACATGGAACGACTACTGTCATCCTCACGGCTGAATGCTGTCTGCGCCTGCAACTGACAACTGATCCGCCCCAGCAGACTGGCTCATAATGGAGATATCTGCTTTGTCTGCCAGTGTATCCAGTCCTGAAGGGTGTAGGCAAACTTTCAATAACGTACAATAATAGTTATTATAAAGGAGTCGAGCCAGTTTCACTGACAAGCAGCTTTACTGTATATCACGAAACCTGAGTGTAATAATACAAAGCTTTTATTCCACCTCTGAAGTTAAATGTTGAATCAAATCAGGCTATTATAAGCTCAATCATATCATTAATATTATATTTCTGTCTACAGTGTCATATTTCTAAACCGCTGACCTCTGTTAACCTCTCACTACGGTCAGAACAAGCTGTCCTTCCACCTGACTCTGCATATGTGTGCATGAGATGACGTGGACTTTACAGCAGAAATGCAGAAGCACTAACAGACAGATTTCTTTGTAAGCATGCAAAATATCCCACTCACACATCCCACGACATTTTCTTGCTCAACCATCACACTAACGCTCCACCCTTTAAGAGAAATGTACGAATGCATGCTGGAGGCCTTGTAAAAGTTTGAGTACTGTAAACGTATATAAACATGTGCACGTACACAGTCACAAGCACAGAAGAATAGAGAAAGAAAAAAGCCCCCCTAAACAAAGAAAACAAACCCGGGGCTGGGTTTTACTCACACTGCCTTACACCCTCCAACATTTACACAGAGCGGTGAATCATGCTGTTAAATTTCATTGCAGGGTAATAATAAGAGAGGTGATAAATCTGCCATCAAACAACCGAGGGAAACTACAGAACATTACGTACAAGCTGCTGCGCATTACCCTTCTCTCCCTCTGCCGAGACACACACACGCACAGAAAAGTGTAAAAACACATCATGATAACATCACATAATGGCCCACAATCCCTGAGTGATATACAGTACACCTCCTGTGCCGTGGCTCATGGAACACTCCTCTACACTCCTCTCTCCTGTCTTTGGGCACTGGTGTGATAAGGCAGTGATGGGTTGTATTACTTCACTTGGGTACTCCCGGGGGGAATCCCCCCGGTCTGACTGTGTGTGTGTGTGTGTGTTGTCTGTGTGTGTGTCCCCGCAGAAGGGGAAGAATGCCACCATTGAGCACCATGCCATTGCGCCAGCAATGCTCTCCCCCGCACCCCCGCCCCTTCCCGTCCTCGCTTGCACTCTGACGTACAGTTGGAGCAGATTTTGTGACACGAAGATAAAAGCCTTCCTCTGTTTCTCTCTTTCTCTGCTTTCCTCTTTCTCCAGTGTCACCAGAGCGCTGAGTGCTGGTGCCTTGGCCGCGCACATAGAGAGCTCATTCAAACTGACACAATCACTTTTCACTTCTGCTTTGTGATAAGCCAGAGTTCAGAGTGTCTAAGTGCAATATGGCCACCATATAGTCAGCAGCTCTGTACAGGAGGCTTAAAGATGCTGCACCACTGTAGTGCACTGTACACTACAGCTGTGCTCTAACAACTGTGACAAGCAGCCCCACTGAGGCACTTTTTATGCAAAGGGCCTAACTTCCTCTGTCATAAATCTGACAACACTGACAAGCCTGCAGAGGTTTAACAGTTCTATACAGCGGCAGCAGACACTCAACCTGTCAGTGCAATTCTTTATTGCCACATAATTAGTTTTAGGCGCAGGAAGAAAAAGAATCACAAAAGAGAATTTATTTGATTTGTAAAATTCAATTTGTCTGGCAGGAAATAGTGATACCAAAAACTCACTCACCATTCATCAGAGATGTTTTTGCTGTCTGGCACAAATTGGCAGCTACGCGTGGAACTCAGTCAGAATGAACTTTACCCTGCAAAAAGAAAGCAAGAACAATGTCATGCAAATTGTCGAGAGATGATGGGATTGACCTTGTTTTAAGCAAGTTCTGATTGTTCACTTTTCTTGTCTGTAAAACTGCGTGGTGGAAGAATAAACGCAGCACATTAAAGGGAATGTTGCATGAATGGCAGTGAGTGTGAGGACAAAGATAGAGGGCACAGAGAGTTTTTGATAAATAGATTTGTAATTTTTTTTGCTTGCGGAATGGGAACGTTGGTTACAAAACTGCACACCCTTTTCTCTGTTGCACCTGCCTATTGCCAAAGTAAATGAGGAAATTTGGCCTTTAAATTCTGCTCTGACCTCAGTATGAGGCAGGAAAGGGGGGATGGGGTCAGGGGAGACACAAAAAAGGATATATCTTAAAGATTGACGGTGTCATTTATGGTCCAGTGAGTAGGATGCAGGGGGATATATTGGCAGAAATGGAATATAACTAATATGTTCTGTTTTCTTTAGTGTAAATAAGAATTGTCACTTTTTTGTTACCTCATAATGAGCCATTTATATCTACAAAGGCGCCTTCATCCACAGAGTCTGCCAAGTAGAACCACTGTGTTTCTACAGTAGCCCAAAATGGACAAACTACACTGGCTCTGGATAGGGCTATTCACATGTTCATGTTGGCAACCATACTTAGCAGCTCCTCTGTAATGAACTGCTTTGGAAAAACACCAATTTTTTTTTACCAAGAAACTTCTTTATTCATTATTTTACAGGTTTAAATCCATGTGTCCTCTGCAGATAATTCAGCTTCTGGTTAAAATCTCCCAAACTTCTGGATCTTAAGTTATCAGAGAAAAAAGATGAGCACATATTAGCAGGTGCTGGGCCAGTGGCTCGTCTACAATGAGCCAAACAGTGTCGGAAAAACACTGATTTGCAACATTAAACTACTTTATTCAGTGTTTTTACCAGTTTAAATCACTGGGTCCATTTGTTTTTTAAAAGAGGAGACTTCTCCGGAGACTTCCTGAATGTCTGGATCAGAGAGAAGGCATGCACACATTATGTTATCAAAGAAAATAGGTGAGCACACATTAGCAGGTGCTAGGCTAGCAGCCTGTCTATGACATACCAAACAGTGTCTGAGAAACACTGATCTGAAACTGCTTTATTCAGTGAGTTTACCAGTTTTAATCACCTGGTTCTGTTTTGGAGACGAAGAGACCTCTGTGGATAAACCTTCTGAACAATAAACGCTGAGAGAATCCTGACCGGGAGTTCGTGATTGGCACATGGGGGAAGTTTCAGCTGGTTGCAAACTGCAACCCTCACTGATGGACGCCACTAAATCCTACACACAGTTTGTTTACGTTCAAAGTAAAAAGGGTCATGGGGAAGTTTTAGGTTTAACATAAAGTTTAAAATAAGGGTTAAGTTTGAGGTTAAGCATGTGTGGGTTATGGTAAAGGGTTAGGTTGAGTCTCTGAGGATGTGAATCTAAACTAAAATAACATCCTCCTTGGTGACAATAACAAGTGTTTGGGCTTGTGTGTGTGTGTAGGACTGTCTGTCTGTGTTTGTGAGTGAGTCACCTGACACGCGACGCTGGCGGACGCAGTTGATTACCCACACGTCCAATTCTATTAAAAGGACACGGTCATAATCTCTAATCACTTCCATGTCTGGCGGAATAAGAGAGCAGGTTAATCTGGATTACACGTCACTACGGTGAGGTCACAGCCGAGGCAGCTGATACCCTGAGCGGCCAGGAAGAGAGCTGGAGAGAAAGCAAGCGAAACACAAAGACGGGGAGAAGACAGGAGACAAACAAAGAAAATTTAGAAACATAAAGTTTACAAAATCTTACCTCACATGACCGAAGCTAATGACACGCAGTTGTACCAAAGAGCAACACTTCACAATAATAACAGAATTATGAAAGCTGCCTTTTATAAAGATAAATGATCCATTTATAAGAGCTTGCCCTAGATGACCTACACAGTGCTTAAAAATCTGTCAAGAGGAAGAACAGCACAGTGCATGAAGAACAACTTGTGATCTGTGCCTATAGGATATGTCGTACCCTAATAAACCCTGAGGACAGATGTAAATCAACAGCACATGATGACAAGCACAGAGCCTGATAACCACACCAAGGAGCTGCAGAGAAAATCTAAATGATGGAGTGATGATACCAGGATTATTTATGCACTTTACCAAACCAGCGTTCACCCCCCTCAGACACAAGAAACAATAATACAAACTATTCACAATTAAAGGGATAAATTTCAATTACACGTTCAGGCTCTGTCAGTCCAATATTCTTTTTTAGCCGAGGCCTGGTGGCATGTGATCAGCTGATCCCTGCACTGTTGTACTGACCAACATTAATCATCAGTCACTCCTCAAGCATGTTACAAACAAACTGAGCATGACTGGAATGTCGGAGCCTCGGCACATTTCACTGCGTACTCAGATGAGATCAATGGGGAGAATTTGGGTCAGTGTATGTTTGAGGCTTTTCTCTCAAATGTATGCATGCATGAGCAGATGTCTGGTTTCTTATCTGCAGGTTAGTGAAGTTTGAAAGTGTAACACGTGGAGAGGGATTTCCCGGGCAGACAGGTTCATGTTAGGGACTGTTTCTTACTTATGAGGGGAAAGGGGTGGTGCAAAAAGTGGGAGGCATGTCAGAGAGGACTTGTGTTTTTTGTTTCACTTAGGAGATGGGCTCGGGTCACAAATAATAAGTGTCCATCTAATGAATATGTGCAACTGAAATTCACAACGTAATAAAAACCAATAAACAAAGTTGTAAAAAAAAGTAGTATTTTGTATTTATTTTACTGACAATTTTTAAAGAAAACAGGCCCTCCAATCCCACCTGTTTACTTTCACAGTTGCCAAAAATACACCATTTATCACAGCCAGGAACTGTAACAACAAAAATTATTGTTGTGTTTTCAAATGTCCTGACAGTCCTTGGACACATCAGGTGCGACAAAAAAATCTGAGCTTTCAATAGTGATATTTTATCAAAATCGTTTTATTCTATGTCTCATTAAAATTTTGCCAAAAATAAATTGTTTTTTCAGGGTTTTTTTTCCAACTTCAGGATTTTTTTGTCAGATATTTTTGGGGACTTCTGCCTCTAATTAATAGGACAAATATAGAGCGAAAGGAAGAGAGAAAGGGGGGGGGCGCAACACAGCAAGGGGCCGCGGGCCCATGGCTGCTGCGGCAAGGACACACCTCCCCGTATGTGCCACTCCACCACGCGAGCCAGTAGGCGCCCCACAACTTTCAACTTTCAGGATTTCATCTCTAACTTTTTACTTTTAACACTTTCCCCTGCCATTGACGAGGTATTTCAGCAATCTGTGTTTTCACTGTAATAAGATAGGGGGGCGCTGTTGCACATCTTGTGAAATAGAACAACACTGTCGTGTCCAAAAACAAACGAGGAAGAAGATCTGCAGGAAACTGCACGAAAATGCTAGCGCCGACGGAGGAGTTTACAGTTGCGCAGGCCATGGAGACGTCAATGGACTGAGACTGCGACACTTCCTGTTTTGATCAACATTCTGAATCCAATTTGGACAAAGACACAAACGAGTTTGGTGTGACGAAACAGGATCTACATGACGGTGACAGTGACACACATACAAGATGACCACAAAGGTGATGGACACAACAGCATTGACACTAAACGTGACTTTGTGTTCTGCTATACCTCAAACAGAACATTATTTCCATTATTATTTTTTTCATTTATACAATTTAAACTGACATAAGGAAATGAGAAAAAAACTAAAAATGTAAATGTGAAATTGGTTTTATACTTGAAAATGACATTCTTTGTAAAAAAAAAAAAAATGTATTTTTCTCTGTTTTTTTTTTAATCCGAACGTTGTTTTGAGTTTTTTTTTTTTTTATATAGAAATGCACAAATTTAAGTGTTGATAAAAAAAGAAATGGAATAAGGTAGAATAAAATTTTTTGTGTTTGTGTTTAAAAACAGGTCTCTTCTTTAGTTTGATGTATATACTGTTTACATATTCACAGGACAAATTATTCTGTGGCTCCTTAAAGAGTAGTGAGTATGATTTAAAAATGCTGGCGGTGGCTGGCAACTTAAAAATAATACTCTGACGGGAATAAAATTCAGGGGCTAAATTTTTAAAAAATCTATTAACTAATTTATAGTGGAGGGAGGGTCATGCATGTTCCACCAGTCACTCAGGGAGGCTAAGGGAAAATATTTGTAGTTAAAAAAAAAAAAGAAAAACAAAGTGACACCCGGCCACCTCCCTCCTCTGATAAGTACAGAACAGTCCCTTAGTTTTAACCTCTCTCCTGCAGCACTGTGTCCTCCTCACTACTTTCCCTCCGAGTGACAGCTGAAATAAAATGTGAGCTCAGCTGGTGTGAAAGCTGCTGTGCGAAGCTGCAAGCCATCATCACATCCACAAACCTGTTGCATGTGTCTGCTTGACGAACCGACGGTTATGTGTCTGACGGTGTTTTCATCCGCCTCGTCCCCGGACAGAGAGAAGCTGTGAGCAGCACTGAGACCTGTTTCTCTCCGGGTATGACGGCTATGTCAGCTGACTGTAAAACTATCCCCCTGCTGAATAACAGGTTAACACTGAGTGTGCTGATTTTGGAGCCGTGGCTCATTTCTAACTGTATCCTATGTCGCCCGGGTCGCTTTTGTCGGATGAAAACGGGGACACGCTTTCCAGCTAAAAATACCTGTCTACGACTATATTTGGCTTGGCTGGATCACAATCACAACGCTAAAATAGTCGGGCCCGCCCCGGCACAATGAATGGGCTCTCTGCTATCTCACTCTGCCTCCGTCGGCCAGCTGCTAAATTTAGTAACAAGGCTTGCGTCAATCACGAGCCTCAGTGCGTCAAGGCTGGCCCCGCCCCCCGGGGCTCGTCATTGGTCAGAATTAGGACGCTGACTGAAAAATACGCGCCTCGTGATTGGCTGCTGTGAGTTATAGTGCTGAGAGGCTCCGGAGGCTAGTTTTAATTTTCAGGTTGCTGCCTGGAGGACGGCGTCTTCTTCTTCATCTTCTTCTTCCTCTTCTCATATCCTGTCCACCGGCAAAGTGTGCCTTATCTGGTTGGTGACTGTATTTCCTCGCTCTTGACCAAATTTATCTGCAATTAGAAAAAGATTAACCACAACTTTCAGCAAGTCAAATCAACTTTAGACACGTTTTTTGTGTTGTTCTGCTACAGCATGACCTACATAGAAATTTCAAGTGAATTAAATATTATTTTAAGACTCAAAAAAAAAACACATTTTAACCAGTCAGGTAGTTTGACTATCAACCTTTATAATGTTATACTCCCCTACTTATGTCACACAAGTTATTTAATTTGTTAGCTCCTTTTTTAATGGTTTTATGTTTATATATATCTTTTTTTCCCCATGTATTTATTCTTCTAGTTTTTGTCTTTGGATTTCCTTTCACTTTTCTAGCTTTTCTCAGTTTGTTCCTGGGTTGGTGGGTGGCTTGTTCTGTCCTTGTTGGATCTATGTTTGTGTGCTGATGCTATGTGCATCTTACTGAATTATAAATAAAAAGACATAAATAAAGTCTAAATGATAGATTAAAAAAATAGTCTGCAATAATCCCATTTGCTCCCACTTGCAGTTTAAATCAGTCTCAGTTTTAGTCAGATCACTAAAATAAGCAGATTTGTTTTGAAAAAAGGGTGAAATCATCTACTTTGATAATATAACGTCACAAAATAACATTTTAAGATCCAATAATGTACAAAATGGAGTGTAAGGTCGGGGCATATTAAATCACTAGGGTTAAAAAAAGGTCATAAAAATTCAGATATCCTGTCGGTTGATTTGATTGATTGATGGTCTGTGTCATGACACGATAGCATGACAGAGACTTATTGTGGCCCCAAGGCACAGAATCTATATTGAACATCCTCACGTGCAGGCTCATGCGCCCCACAGAGAGGGAGAGTTAACAACAAATTAAGACGTACAGTGCCAGACCTAGCACATGTGGTGCCCAAGGCAAGCCTGTCCTACCCACCACCCCCCTAAAAAGGATAACAATTTCATTATTATTATTATTATTGTTAGTAGTAGAACTAGAAATTTCAACACAAATAAACAACTGAACTAACAAACAGTCATTATAAATAACAAACAATGACAGAACACAACATATAGGACGCATCAACATCATGCTGAATGTGCTTTTAAAACTACTATTAACATCAGCCGAGTCATTTTCCTGTTGTCATGTGAGAAATCCCACAAACCAGAACAGATTCATCGTCTGTTATTTGTTTTAAAAACGTTCATATTCTGTAAAATATGTATATGGTGTCTGTAAAATCTGAATCTGCAAAGATACAAATAGCTGTTGGTTGAAATCAGCGGAGTAAAGAGTGCAAAATCTGTCTGTATGAAGTGGGTGCCCAGGTGGCTCACCTGGTGTGTGCACCTCATGTAATAAGCCAGTGTCCTGACCGCAGTGGGTTGACCTGGATTCCAACCCGGGGCCCTCTGCTGCATGTCATCTCTTCTCTCTAACCCTTTCCTGTCACGTTTCACCTGCACTATCATATAAAGGCTGACATGTAGAGTTACTTAGAAAGTATAGAGCAGCAGAAAGTAGAAATAAGCTACTAACTTTACATAGTAGTGAGATACTTTTACCACTGATTCTCTTACAGTTCTCATAGAGCAAGTTGGTGGTGACTTTTGGCCTTTTGTTTATGTGTTTTGTCAAAGTGAAAGTGAGGTCTTAAAAGTCACACTGATGAGATCTGCTTCATGACACTTTCTCTCTCTGCCTTTCCTGCCACTCTTCCCCTGTACTATCAAATAAAGGCAAATAACCTATAAAGTATAGAGCAGCTTAAATTAGAAAATAGTAGTGCTTGGACACTTTTCACAACTGATTCTCTTATATCTCTGAAAAAGCTGATGGTGACCAACTTGTCTTTTGGCTTTTTATGTGATTTGATAGAGTGCAGTCTTACATGTCTCAACAATAAGACTTTTTGGGGTTTGATTCAAACCTGGGGCCCTTTGCTGCACGTCATCCCCTCTCTGTTCACCTGTACCATCAAATAAAGGCAAAAAAAGAAAATAAACTGCTCCTGTAAAGTTGTGCTTATTTACTTCAAACCACTGATATTCGTACATCTCTCATAGGAAAAGTTGATGGTGACCAACACGACTTTTGGCCACTTGTTTATGTGATTTGATGAAGTGAGGTCTTACATGTCTCACTGATAAGATATTTTGGGTTTGTTTTGAACCTTTGTTGCATGTCATCCCTTCTCTCTCTGCCTTGTCAAATAAAAGCATAAACAATATAGAAGTGTAAAAGTATAGTGTAGCAAAAAAAATGGAAATAAACTACTCCTGTGAGGTAGTGCTTATTTACATTAAACCACTGATATTCATACATTTCTCATAGGCAAGCTGATGGTGACTTTTGGCCTTTTTATTTATGTGCTCCCCCGTTCCTGTCACTCTTCACCTGTACCATCAGATAAAAGCAAACATATGGAGTTATTCATTAAGTATAAAGTAGCTTAAAATGAAAATAGACTACTCACATAATGCAGTGCTTGGATATTTTGTCATAGAACAAGTTACAGGTGACTAACATGTCGTTTTTCCTCTTATTTATGTGATTTTTTGGGGTTTGTCTCCAACCTTTGCTGCATGTCACCACCTCTCTCTACATCTTTCTTGTCACTCTTCAAATAAAGGCAAACATATGGAGTGAGTATAGAGCTAGAGTAGCTAACTCTTAATAGGCTTAACAGGCTTAAGTAAAGTCACATTAAGCTGTGCTTGGATACTTTCTCGCAGCAAAAGTTACAGGTGACTAACATGTTTGTTTTGCCCTTTTATTTATGTGACTAATAAGATATTTGGGGGGGTTGTTTCCAACCTTTCCTGCATGTCATCTCATCTCTCTATCACTCTTTACCTGTACTTTAAAATAATAGAGTTACTCATATATAGAGTAACTTAAAAAGAAAATAGGCTACTCATGTTAGGGAGTGCTTGGATACTCTCTGGTAGAAAAAGTTACAGGTGACTAAAAAAAGTGAAAGTGAAGTCTTACATGTCTCACTGATTAGATTTTTTTTGGGGGGGGGGTTGTTTCCAACCTTTGCTCCCTCCACCTTTCCTGTCACTCTTCACCTGTACTATCAGATAAAGGCAGAGTTACTCATAAAGTATAGAGCAGCTTAAAACGAAAACAGGCTACTTGCTTAAAGTAGTGCTTACATTCTTTCACTTTATATATCTCACAGAAAAAAAAATACAGGTGACTAACATGTCTTTTGTCCTCTTATTTATATGATATAAGAAAGTGAAAGTGAAGTCTCACATGTCTCACTTTTATTACCAGTAGTTTGTTTTAAAAAACAAATCACTTTTTTATTATGGTTTTAAATTTACTTCCTAGTATAATGATGTAAACATAGCTTGGACTGGAGAGCCTGGCAGACCCACAGTGTGTCTGCCTCAGCCAGTACATGATGCAAGCGCGCCTGGCGGATCCCCCTCTGCTTCCTGCCCTGCAACCATCAAACCAACAGCGTGTGATCTGTCTCCACCTCTCTGTGTCTCTGACTCTGGCACGGTGAGCGGGGCTTATGTGTCTGGTACTGTAGCACAGAGAGAGAGAGAGAGAGAGAGAGAGAGAGGGGAGAGGGAGCTCTACTTGGAGTGACGTCACCTCTCCCATGGCGTCACATTGACGTAGCGCATACCAGGCGCTGTATGTGGAGGCAGAGCCCACATAAATGCACTATTTGACTTTCTCCCCTCAGACGGCGCACATAAACAAACCCGCGTTACAACTCCACACTTTGCAAAGCACCCATCAGCACTGACACACTCAACGGGAGCGGACGCAGACACACACTCCACACACCCGGGAGTTTTTAATTTTTAATGTTCTCTTTAATTTTCTCTACTTTGTGTACTTTAGAAAAAAAGTACGAAGAAGAAGAAGAAGAAACTTTTTGCCGCCGATGCATCCTGATCCTCCGCTAAAATACTTTTTTTGAATTATATATTTTTCTCACCTTAACTTCGACTTTTGGTGATTATTCTGGATGGAAATAGGATACTTCATGCGAGGTTATTACCACATGTAAAGACGGAACCGCTACAGCAAACCAGTAAGTAAAGTGTGAATGAATGGGATATTCTGCCGTAAAGCGCGTATTTGTCAGATCACCACACACAACCCAAACATGTTAACCCTCAGCTGTGATCGCATGTTTTTATTATCTAAATCCTCATGTTGGATCTTTTCTCTAATGTCTCCATCTGTGTCCAACTTTGTGCGTCTAACCTGTTGATATGTCAAACTCCAGCACGCTGCTTTATATTGTCTGTCCGTGTGTGTGTAGCGTCTCCAAAGAGCAAAATGAAGCTGAATTTGAATTTAATTTGCGCTGGGAAGGTATCATATCCTTTCTGGTTGTCATGGAAATGAGATGCCTCTCACTCACACAATGAATAGTGGAGTCAGACGCACTAATGGTCTGAGTGGAGAATAGTCTAACCTACATTCAGGCAAGCTGAGGGAGAGGAGAGTTAAAGCTCTTTGATTTCATACCATTTGTTGGAGCTTTTGCCTCCTGATGTAGGATTCAAGGGGGTGCTGTAAATGAGTGATTTATGTGTTGTAGGATATGGGTGTGTTTGTGTTTATATAGGAGTGTGAGAGATACAGGCCACGAGGACAACAGTGTGTTGTGATTCTCAGCCCTGGTTTTGCTTTTTAGGATTAAAGCTCCTCACAAAGGTGAAAGGTGTTTTCCAAACAGTCATATAGTCTGAGCTGTCGCCTGACTGGTGGCCAATTGCAAATGTCAGCTGTCTCACTGTCTACTGTCTACTGTGAGGACACGGCCTCTCCTCCCATTGATCGCAGGAAAAACACCCTCAGCCATTCACCATAAAGCCGCATCCAATTTCTGAAGCCCTCTGTGAAGTATTTCGTAGAAACATCTGACAACACAGACACTGTATTCTATAGCAGCTGCCCAAGGCTTTTGGTGCTTTATCCGTGGAGTGTGTGATAAGAAAGTACCACTGCTTAGTTAGGGTACTTGAGTAACTTGCTGGTTTTACCTTTCTTTCTTTCTTTCACACACTTCACACAGGTTTACGCACGCACGCAGCCACGCACGCAGCCACTTCTGACAGCCTCCCTCTCAGGGCTGATTTACAGTACTCACATATTTCTCTGGTCTCTCCTTTATGTCCTCTCTTTTCTCTGTCTCTGTTTGCTGGAAGCCTCGCGCTGTCCGGGCTTATTGGTGCGAGGGGCTACCGGGGGCTACCGGCGCTCCGGGGCGCGTGCTTTGCAGCTCTTATGTCGTTCTCTTGGTTACCGGTGCGCGCAGGGCCAGAGCCCCACCGACCGGCTCGGCCTGAGAAGAAAGCGAGAGGGGATCCGTTTGCTCATGTAGAGACAAAAAAAAACAGAATGTCTCACTTTATTTTTTTTTTTCATCTTTTCAAGTGAATATGGCACTTTGTTCCACTCTCTTAAGGCTGTGACAAAAGCACATTTACGCACAATTACGCACGCAGAATTGAATAATGGCTTAACTGTTCCAAATCAACCCTAATCGAATAAGTGTTAGACAGCCTGGCTTATTTATTTAATCTGGTTTGTCTTTTTTTCTTAACTTCAACATAATTTGATGCTTCATGAGGCATTACATTGGTTTAAAAGCCATATCCTGACCAAAGAAGCATCAAAGAGGCATCAAAGAGGCCTAACGTTTCCTCTCACAACTGGTCTGTAAGTTTGGAGAAAAGTGGCTGCTTTATCTAAAGTGGACGAGTTTGATCTGTTGACACAAAGATAAAAGATGACAGCAGGCTGCAGGTGCCTGTAGCCCTGAGAGTCGGTTATGGGGGGCTGTGGCTTGTCAACAGACAGTGTAGAGGTGCATACCAGGAGATCGAGTGGTCTCTCGACTTCTCCGTATCCGAGAGGGTCTGGCAGAGAGAGAGAGAGCAAGAGTGTGTGTACACAAGAGTGTGTGTGTGTGTGACAGAAAGGGGGCGCTCTGGGCCTTGAAATCCGGCGGCCATAGTGCGCCCTGCTGCAGTGAGGGAGTTGGAGGCGCACGGCGCACAGGAGTCCGCTGGTTTGGTTTCAGGTCCGACTCTCCAATACTTCCAGATTCCTCTCTCCCTCTGGATGAACCCTGAGAAGGCGAATACGGTGGTGATCAGAGGCAAGCGAAGCGATGGCCTGGGGGCACTGGCACAGACTGCTTTTATAAAAGTTGTGACTTTTGTAGGTCTGTATTTGTAGAAGTTGTGTACAGTGTTTTATAGCCTGATTGAATTTGCATTTTGTAGCGCGAAATTAAAATTATAATAATAACGGCGCACAGGATGTTAGAATGAAACTTGTCGCCCACGTAAGTGTAAGTCTTGAAATGAGCTAAAAGTCCTCAGTTGTGGTTCTTAATATTCTCTTTGTGGCGTGGATTCAGTGTCATATTTAAAGCCAAAGTTGGTCTATATTTAATTCAAATGCGTAAATCTTCCTTTACTTTGTCTTCCAGTGGATTTACAGGAAAAAATGCAATGATTCATACAGTTTCGGCGACTGGCATCTTCTTGTTCTGATGTGCGCAAAGTAGTTTGCATGCTCCTTCATCTTTCTGTGTCTTTAAATCCATTTTCCTGTCTTGATCTGTTGGATTCGATTTTACGCAGTTAATTTTGTCTTTTTAGTGTAAAATCAAATTGTTGCTTACTGTCTGCAAATTGTGCCAACATTTCTCTGGGCTCAAATGTTTTAAGGTGGTGTGATGTTGTTAAGTTGAAACTCACCAAAGAAATGTGCTAAATTAAGTTTGTGAAGGCAGGAAAAAAGTAAGACATCATTTAATGCTCACCTCAAAGTGTGATTGAGTTTTTCTGTTGCTACTTTAAGATGATCGCTGCAGAGGAGATGATAGTATTCCCAGCGTTTTATTCAGCCTGCCGCCTCATCACTGGCTGTAACCCAGACCTCTCTCCTCCAGACACAGGTTCGGAAGAGCGCGCCCAGCCGAGCTCGGAGCCCCGGCGATCGGACACTTCTTCCTTTGCGACGCCCGCCGAGTCCTCCCCGCTCCAGGAGCCCTGTCCCGGCCGCAGCGACGCCACCCCTCCATCCCGGACACTCAGCACCATTCAGCGCGAAGCTCTTTCACCAGGTAGGGACATGTCTTTTTAATTTCATCAGGTCTTTCTTTCTTTCTCTTTCTTTCTGTCTTTCTTTCTTCTTCTCCTCAGCTGATGCTTTTGTAGAAAGCGCGACTGTTGTGGCTCAGGTGTGTTTCTCTGCACCCACTGTGGTGTTTGGTTATGTTTTACTGTAGGAAAAAAATGCACAAAAGCCCCCTTTAAATGTTTACTGTCATCTCATGTCTTAAATCAGAATTTAACTTTGATAATATACTCAAGTTCCTGTCTACTAAAATTCCAATTCATAAAGTTGTGTGAACATGCTGGTGATCTTTTCTTTGTGCGCGGGAGTTTGAGCTGGTGTGTATGTGAGATGTGAGTGTTTGGTGTGTCGGCTGGTGCGGGCTGAGTTGACATTTCAATCATTTGAAGAACTGGCAGAAAGAAAAGACTTCTGAGACCAGGCACACCTAAAATCCAGAAGCTGTGGGTGAATCACATAGGTCATAGACATCGATCCTCCCAGTGACTCAACAAGGTCTCCGAAAGCCTTTATGACTAAAACAGGCCAAGTTACAGCTATATTTTTGTGTTGTTTCACTTATATATATTTTGTAATATTATTTTATCCTGAACCTGTAAAATTTATATTCAATTTCCACATAATTACATAAGTATATAAATTAAACAGAATATAAATCCTTCAAATAATAGGTTATATAGATGTTTTGTGGTGTAATTGTGCCTCTTTGATTTGTGTGTGTGTGTGTGTGTGTGTGAGCATCTGTATGAAAATCACTTTTATTGTGTGAGGCCACTGATTTCAATTTTTCCTCATAATTCATTGACAAAAAAAATCCTGTGTTTTTGTATTGATGTCTGCAACTTCATGTTTTTATTTGTTAGATCTATGGCATTCTGACAATGAACAAGCGCGCTCAGTTATTGGAACAGCTGCAGTTTGTCCAGTTGAAATGCACACCTCGAGGTTAGAGACTGTTTCCCTTTCGCCTCACTATGCTGCACCACCTGTGTCTTCCTCTGCTTTGGGTTGTCTGTCCTCTTGCTTGCACACACACACACACACACACACACAGACACACAGGCACACCTGCTTGCATGCAAGTGTAATAAAGGCAATCTGATGGTGGTGTTGGAGTGGAGAAGGTTTGCAACAGGGTTGCTTCAGTGGCACAAAAATAAAGACGTTCCACAGATTCTGTTGGTGAGAGTGTGTGAGAGGGTGCACGCTTGTGAGCATGGGTGTGTGTGTGTGTGTGTTACTGAGTGAAATAAAGCACCGAAGAGGATGAGACGTTTGCAGACACAAGTGGTTTTACAGGTTCCTCTCAGGATAAGGGTGCATGTTATTGGCAGAATGAGCGTATACAGGTTCATGTTGACATCTTGAACATCATTAGTGATGAAAATATGTCCGTGTGTGTGTGTGTGTGCCTTTATGTGTGTACGAAAAACAACTCATCAAAAGCGTCTTTCCTCACCTGACACACACACAGACAAACACCACAATCCATACAGTTTGAAGTGACTGTCATCTGTCAAGCAGAATATATTTGCTTTACAGAATTTCACAGCCTCTCTCTTTTTGTCTTTCAACTCTTGTCAAGCAAATCAACTGGAAACCTGCTGTATTTAAAGGTGTATGTGTGCTGATAAAATACTGTAGTATATGACAGCTGCACTAAGTCTAAAACACACACTCAACACTGATCTGAGGCTTGACCTACTGACACAACACAGAGAGCCACAGAGTTCACCACTGTACTCTCCTCCGCTCACGCTTTATTTTTTTTTCCTCTTCTTCCTGTGATGCTTCTAATCAGTTGCAAAAGTACTTTAGGTATAGCCCAGAAAGGCCCCATGACGCCCATAATGCTGCATGTGTGTTTTTCCACGTGGGTTGAAGAGGTGGTCACTAGTAGAAGAAAAAAAAACTTGATGACGTCAAGCACACGTAGGCCTACAGCTTGACTCATATCCTCACTTAAAAAAAAAAATCTTGCAGCTTAATATTCACACAGGGACTCAGGGTTGGTTCGTCTGCACATGCTGCGACTGGAAGTGAATTTTGAGGAAACAATTTGTAGTTTCACTTTAATGTGACTTAAGAAAATTATGTTTTTTTTAAAAGCTGGTATCATTTTAAATTAATTTTAGGATTTTTTTATAACAGGTCAAGCCTGAGAGGTCACATCTTTGACCTTTTGTCTTTTTTCTTTTAATAAATACACCTAATAAAATTAAATAAATAAAATAAATAAATAAAAGTTATGTAGATGAGTGTCCCTCACATTGTTTTTTCCCCTTTAATTATTGAGTCATCCCTTTGTTTTCAAGCCCCTTCAGCCAAAACGCACGCTGCCCCTCAGGTATAATTTAATTGTGTTGGAGCAGCTTAAATTAATGTGTCACTCAGTCTGCTTCCGCCATGAGTGACATCAGTTATTTATCACGCTTTTATGACCGCAAACTAAAAGTTGTAGGCTATTTTAAAGATGCATTATTATTTTTATTATTATTAGCCTGTGAGAAGTTAGTAGGGAGAAGAGCTGATGATGAAGTTACAGGTCTTTTATTTTGTTAAATAAAATAATTGGAGACGCCTTTTTTAAAAGTTAACACAACAGGAAATAGGGAGCCTGATTGCGTCCGTTCGGGATGCTGGAATATGTGAGTGCTTTGACAACAGCAGGTCCCGATCCGTCCCGTATTTGACTAGACAAACATGACGCGCGGGGACCGGGGGCGATTACGGCAGAGCGCGCGCATGCTGGGCGTCAATGGGAGCAGCGCTGTGTTGACAGTTCCCCTGCTCGAGAGCGACGAGCAAACACCACAAAACCCTGGCTGCGCTGACACTCATGACTGATTAGCCCGCACGCACTCATCACGCACGCACACATACACACGTGCACGCAAACGCAGGTGTATTACGTAAGGGGTTTGATAAGACAGGAGCATTTCGTCCACACACACACACACACATGATGAAGAGGTGGCCTGCTGCTGTGACTGGGGCAGAATTAAATCAAGGGGAAAAACTCAAGACATACCGACTGGCGTCTGTAGCAGTTAGGGGAAATATCTGTGTCTGTATGTGTGTGTGTGTGTGTGTGTGTGTGTGTGTGTGTGTGTGTGTGTGTGTATCTGGGTGTGTGCATTTGTGTGTGGGTTGTGCAGCAAGCATCCAGCACCACCATGGGGTTCCATTATTATTTAATGTTATCTCATCTGCTTTGCCATCTGACTAACCAGAGTACACTCACCCACACACACACGCACGCACACACACACACACACACACACACACACACACACACTGGTCACAGATACTTCAGCATTTCAGTCTGTAGAGTGGATCTTGGATCTTTGCTTTGGCTGCTTTGCCTCTGATTTGCGCCCTGATGAACCGCAGCTTCTCTAACTTGAACTAACTGCGTGAGAATCAGCAGTGTGTGGGGTTGTGTGTGTGTGTGTGTGTGTGTGTCAAGTGTGTGCGTGCTCCAAATGTTTCTACCTATTCGGTGAAGTGCGAGAAGTGTTAAAGCAGGAAACTGAGTAAATGGCAGTAAATGGAAAGATTTTCCTTGAAAGGTGCGTTCAGAAAACTTTTATAACATTGCGAAATCTCTGACACCTCAAGAGCTGAAAAAACTGCCTGTTCCAATAGAGCTGTGCAGAAATTTTTAGTCATGCACTTTTTTTAATCGTTGACCCTGTTTAGCACGACCCGTGTGTGCATGTGCCTCCAGCAGAGTCTGCCTTCATCCTGTAGATTTACTGAAGGGTTGTTCCTGTGTTGTGCTTCTGTTGGCAGCCTCCTCGTTCATAAAAATCCTGCTTTTCTGTTTGAATCAGAGGTAAACTAATATGTCATTTCCTCCCTGACTGATGATTGTTGCCGTACAGCTGTACTCTACTAACACCATTAAAATGCTTTTTGAATGACAGCGTTTTGGAGGACATGTGGTCTGATGTGCCACGCAGCTCTAACCTACGTGTGTGCTCTGTCTCCCTGGCAGACATGCCCTGTGTGCAGGCTCAGTACGGGCCCGCCCCTCCAGGCTCAACCTACTCTGGCCAGTCCTTTAGTTACCAGGGCGAAAGCTACAGCTCTGACCTCATGACCCCCGACTACACCAAGCTGGACCTGGGTGGTGGCGAGATCTCCGCCGCCGCCACCACCTCCCTCCCGAGCTTCAACGTCTTCGTGGAGGGCAGCTACGAGCCCAAGTCCTCCTGCCTCTACCAGATGCCCACACACAGGCCCATCAAGAAGGAGGAGGAGAGCTACCCGACTGCGCCGCCACTGGAGGCCATGTCGTCCTCCACCATGTACTTTAAACAGTCTCCCCCCTCCACCCCCACCACCCCGTCCCTGCCGCCCCAGCCCGGCACCTCCTTCCTGTGGGAGGAGCACCCCCTGGCCCCACCGTCGCACCCCCACTCTCTGGGCTCCGGCCTGGAGACGGGCCCCCTCAAGTCGCCCCGCTTTCCGCACTTCTACCAGCACTCGCCGCCCCACAGTGGCGGCAGCGTCGGCGGTTACGAGAGTCTGGGCGGGGGGCTGGTGCGCACCTCCTCCTCTTCCTCCTCCTCCTCATCCTCGGTCTCCCATCCTCACGGTCCACCTCTGGAGCAGCCCATGTACCAGCTGCACCGCGGAGCCGGGGGCAGCAGCCTCGCCTTCCGCTCTCTGGCTCTCGGGCCCTGTGGCCCCCTACTAGGAGAGAGCCTGCCATCGCCTCCCCCGCGTGGCCCCCAAGGAGAGGGCACCTGTGCGGTGTGTGGGGACAACGCAGCCTGCCAGCATTACGGCGTACGCACCTGTGAGGGCTGCAAGGGCTTCTTCAAGGTAAATATACTTTAAAACTAATAAGTGTTTGTTTTTAAAGAGTCCTTGTTGCAGTTTCCAGCTTTTAGTTTCACTTCAAACAATCAGGAAAGTTTAAAACTGCATCAACATCCTTTTTTGGAGACGCCCTAAATCTATATGTTCAAATATTAGTAATTTCTAATAAGATGTCTGCCTCCTCTTGTTCCCATGTTCCCCACCAGTGCACACACTCAAACTCATACCTGACATCCCACCTTAAAATATCACCCAGTATCTGTGAAGTAGCTGCAAACTGACTGACGTATTTTATTCTGAAACAATTCTCTTGCCTTCGCCTCGCTCCCACTCTGCACCCGTCTCTGCGCTCTCTAAATCGCCTTTAGAGTCATCATGAAAGCACAACACACCCACAGGGGTCGTCTCTCCCGGCAACCAAGTTGGCAACTTGTGTGTGTGCGATCGCTTGTGTTACGTGAGAACACAGAATGATAAAAACAAACACTGTCTCTCAGGCAAACAGGGAAATTGCCCTCCATGCTCGCAGTCAGCCGCTCACAAACACAGTGTGGTGAGAGTCCAGTGGAAAAGGAATCCTCCTTGAAATCAAAGTCTCCTTTCAGCGTGTTTGCAGTGAATCAGTGGGTATGAAATTGACCACAATTCACTGACATAATACCGGGGACGATATGAGTCAGTTTGAGATTTGGTCCGTCAAGTGATTCAATTTAACACTGTCTCACATCCCATGATACCGCACACGTGCTCACACACACAACTCAACATCACCAAGAGACGGTTTTTAGTCAGACAGATTTCTCATTTTCTTTGTGCAAGTCATAAAACACAGCAGACAAACTTCTCTGACACGTGCGTGTGGTACAATAACTCATTCAAATAACAGCAAACTCACACTCAGTGACACTGCAGTCATCTCTCTCTGCACAGTTTTGGAATTATAAAACATTTCCGTGCACACTTGTTAGGCATTCTATTGGCTGCATGAGACAAGAGAGTGAAATTAAGAGACAGCAAGAAGGAGGGTGCAAACGCAGAGGTAATTGAATAATGCCTCTGGTAGGTGGAAATGAATTATCCTTCTTTTCAATTAGTTTCACAATTTGTTTTTATTTAGTAATTAATGAAAGCAGCGTCTGGTGGCAGCAGGCCGCGGGGCTGTCTGCTCGCTGCAGCGCTCAGCAGCCACACAACCTGTCAAACCTCGCTATGTTTCCTTTACACACACATGCAGATGCAACCAGCCATGCACACACGACATATGCACACGACCACATGTTCTTACAGTAGCATGTACATGTTTTTCACTCTGTTACACCCGCAACCCAGGATGCAGCGGCAGACGCATGCCTTTCACACACCTGCTCTTTTTCATATTCATATTATCAGGCACATTACCTCCATTATCCTGATGGTTTTATTGTCTCCCCAAAAATATTTTCCTGATTATATTTAATTATCCCTGAATAGTTATTACACATTAAACCATAGCGGAGGCTTGCTGAAAATTGTTGTTATTTCATTAGTGCAATTTGAGGCACATTTTCACCATGAATTAATTTTAGCTCTTAAACAAATAGTCTTTTTTCCCCCCTGTGTTTATTATTTTGGCAGAATAATGTAGTCCATTCACCGATTTCCATTAATTTAGCGAATCTATTCAGAATTGGAATTTCTAAAATTAAAAACGAGATCCCAGCTGTTAGTATAATACAAACATTATGCTGGAAACAAACAAAAAATCATTATAAAGTGACCTGTTTATATGCACACACTGTCCTAACTTACTTCAACTGTGCTTTTATCAGTCAAAATCCACGTTCAGCTCGCTGCACATGATTTTTATTTTCCACTACTTGCACAGCATGCAGGTCATAAAAAGGTTGGTGGTGTAAGAAAGCTGAAAATCAAGATGGTAAAGGGCACGTAACTTTATCACTGAAATCATTTCATTCATTCAGGAGATGCAACCAGAGGAACACCAACCACATGTAATGACACAGACATATCTGTGTGTAGGAGGCATGGCTTTGCACTTTGAATCAAGCCATAAAAGTCAAGTTTTTCCATAAAGAAAACAATAAAATCAGCTCAGAGATACACACGTTGACTACAGACTACCCTTTCACTTCCTCCACAGTCAGAGAGAGAGACTGCCTCTGGTTACGAAGCCGAGGAGAGGAGGGGATAGAGGAGGCAGAGGGAGGAGAAGGGGGAACAAAGTCCCTAAAGGCTTTTAATTTAAGCCAAGGCTATTAGCACATGTTACATGTCAAGAATCTGCCTCTGCATGCCTCCATCCAGCCCCCCACAACACCCACAGCATGTGAGCGTGTGTGTGTGTGCGCTTATGAATGTGCTTCCAGTGCATATAAGTCATTCCTCAACTCTGATTGTCAACGTTTTTTCACTTGAATGAAGTCCTTGCCCACACAAACATC
Source organism: Cephalopholis sonnerati (assembly GCA_019142605.1). Lineage (NCBI taxonomy): Eukaryota > Metazoa > Chordata > Actinopteri > Perciformes > Serranidae > Cephalopholis > Cephalopholis sonnerati. The sequence goes on from JAGQAX010000008.1 coordinate 31,443,591, forward strand.
ACTGCCGTCTGAAAATTTCCGTTTCTGATGCTGAGCAAATTTTAAATTTGTCATTGTTTTATATCCTCAGTGAAATTCAGCAAGACAAATTAAATGAACTGAACTAGAACAAAGTATACTCCACGCTCACACACACACTCACGGGCTGGCCTAAATAGTCATGCAATGTACAGAACACAAGAAGGATTTGCTAACCATATTGAGATAATTTGATCTCGCTATCGGAGACTAGTTAGTTACAGAGTATTAGCTCTTATATGTAGTGTCTCTGCTGAGACGCCAGTCATGCTCCATGCTGCTTATTAGAAAGCAAAGTCACAAGAGCCCCAACCACACACACACACACACACACACACACACACGCAGCAGTGGAGAGAGACAGGAGACAGGCCAGCTCATGAGAGCTTAATTTATCAGAACCTTAATTGATCATTTCAATCTGCAGGCTTTTATTGGAACCAGCTATCTCATAAATTAGGCCCTGAGGTCACTGAGGGGAAGACCCCCCCCCCTCAACCAACCACCAGGGTCAGCTCAGCTTTTACACCACCTTCACTTGAAATGTGCTGCAGACAAAAACACACAGGCTCAGAGTGTGAAACAAAAAGAATCACAGCATGCTTCATTTGTACAAGACTGTGAAAATGTCTCTAACTTTGTGCTGGCCTCGGTGCTGAGTTGTAAAGGTGTAAATAAACGTTGGCACGTCGAGGCTTTGTGCGTCATCCTCATGCTGCTTTACGTTCACTCCGCTCTCCCGCTAAACGGATGCTATTTTCCCTCAACCACATTAATGACCATAACTAACTTATCCCCGCGCGCACGGGTCACTGACCATTGAAGGGATGAGAGGGAGACATTCAGTGCGATCTGCGGTGCCATGGCAACGGCTCTCATCCGGCGCTGGCGCCCATTACGCGCCAGTTCCGCACTCGCGCCGGAGCATATGGAATAATTGGTGTGTTATTGGTCTCCCGGGGGCACGGGCATGTGTGGCGCGAGGGGTTCCTAATTGGATTTATTTGTTTTGATGTGTTTTAGAGGCGTTAAAGAAGAGGAGAAGCTGCGACACTTTCCGTGTGTTCCGTTTGTTTAATTTACAGTTTGTTCTGCTGCTGTCTCGCCTGAGTGGACCGCCGGAGTCACAGCATGACAGTAGTATAAATGCAAACACTGCAAATGACAGTAATTATGGTGTAATTGTAAGCTTTTTTTTGCAAATGTAATCGTTAAGTTGTAACAGATTTGCACCCCAGGCAAAGGCTTGCCCAAGAGTTTTAATCCAAAGACGCCTGTAAAGACTGGCAACATGCCTCAAGAGGCCTCATCGGGTTCATGCCACAGAGTTAGACGAGCACTGATGGTAGTATAGCTCTGTAGTTGTTTATATTAAGATTAATAACCTAACTGCTGACCTTCTTCTGCATTCTCACACTGCGTTATAATAAATAAATGTCAAAATACCTCCAATTCTGTCCATGGAAGTTCTCACTGAGCACTTTTTCCACCTTGACAGCAGCTGACTTTGTCTTTATACACAACTCCACTCCTAAAGGCACGAGACTGGCCCCTAGGTGCGCGCGCACGGGAGCGGACAGACATGCACTACCATCTCTGTGTCTCCCATCCACGCAGGCACAGGCAGCGCACCCGGCCCCCACGTGGCCCGTTTCTGATTTCATTTTAATAAGGTCAGTAATAATCGCGCGAGCCAGCCGAGGAGAAAACAGCTCCCGCGGGGCCCATTGAGAGAGGCGCGATGCGCGAGGCCCCGGAGGTGCCACGAGCTGACCCGCGAGCTTCACAAACAATCTGATCACGCAGCTCTTACGGCCGCTGTCCCTCTGTCTCGCGGGACCCGCCTCGGCACGCTTTGCGCTCGGTCCCCATTGTCAGCTCCGGCGCTAATAAAATTGTCCCTCCTGCAGGCGAGGCTTGTTGGAAAATTAATTTTATCTAATTATACTGATGTCAACGCCGCCTTTCAGCGCGTAATTAAAATCTGACCTGCGAGCTTCTGCTTTCATTCTTTGATGGGGAAGGGGGAAAAAAACAGAAATTGAATTAAACAAATCAAATATTAGGTGGCTGATTGTGTTTGGAGGCTGATTATCGGTATGCCTGTTTCTTCTCTCCTCAGCGCACCGTGCAGAAAAACGCCAAGTATGTGTGTCTGGCCAGTAAGAACTGTCCTGTGGACAAGAGGAGACGCAACCGCTGCCAGTACTGCCGCTTTCAGAAGTGCCTGAGTGTCGGCATGGTGAAGGAAGGTAAGAGGAGTGACCACACCTGAGTAGTGCAACACAAACCTGACCTCCAGTCCATGATGATAAAGTTTGTCTCTGCAATCAGGGTCTAATTGGCCGGTAATGACCTGGCCTGCTGCAACCTCACACACATCCATGTGGCAGTGACCTCTCTGTGGCGCAGGAACAAAGCAGAAAACACATTAGACCAATTAACACCTTTTAAACTCTGAATCCGGATGATTTTTTTTTTTTTTGAGAGAGACACAGAGGTGAACATCCTGCTCAAACATTCTCACACTCTCTCTTCATTTGTGTCATCACATCTGATAGAGCTGACTGTTGTTGCATAGCAGAGATGTTTTGCTGATGTGTGGCACTCTACTGCCCTCATTTCCCTGAGGTTTCTCACCTGTCTCACATACATGCAAACAAACCCACACACACATACGCATACACGCCTGTATCCCGTTAACATGTGTGCAGCCCGTAGAACAGCTCCACTGCCATCTGCTGGTTAGTAGCCTCCTGTGTAGGGATTGTGGGAAGGTTGGAGAGCTCCTGTGGAGGAAGCCTCAGTCAGGATTTTAGTGCTGTGAAATGCTGATAACAAGTCCATCAGTTAGAGAACAGAAGTCCTGTGTGCATGCTGTGAAATTTTTTACCATGTTCAACAACCTGTTCTTCAACCTGTTGTCCTCTCTTTGTCTCTGCTTCACAGTGGTACGTACTGACAGCTTGAAGGGGCGCCGAGGCCGTCTGCCATCCAAACCAAAGAGCCCCCTGCAGACGGAAGCATCTCCTCCTTCCCCACCCCTCAGCTTGCTCTCCGCTCTGCTCAGGGCTTATTCCCACTGCACGCCCCGCGACCTCAACTACAGCCAGGTACCCCCAAAGACCCTTTTTTTATTTCAGTCAGAGAGACACGCACGCTCAGTGAGAAATATGGCTTGTTTGGGAGTTTGTTCAGTTGTTTCTCTCTGTCTTTCCTCACAGTTCAGCGCTGCCGAAACTCCCTCCTCCTCCTCAGACGCAGAGCACATCCAGCTCTTCTACAGGCTGCTCACCATATCGATGGAGACCACGCGATGCTGGGCTGACCGGCTGCCCGGGTTCTCTGATCTTCAGCGTGAAGATCAGAACCTGCTCATAGACTCTGCCTTCCTGGAGCTGTTTGTCCTGCGATTGGCTCACAGGTACGAGAGCAAACAGCAGATGGATAACAACTTCTAACACATTTAATTCCACTTTTAAACCTCCACTCATTCATACGTGCACATTTAAAACTTCTTCCACAAGATTTCAAATAAACGCCCACGACTTTATCAGAAACTTTACTTCCTTTGGCAAAGTAACAACAGGCAGTTAATATCCTTTACCGTTACAGTACAGCGCGTAACTGTGCTGGCAAAGCTGCGTGCTGCTGTGTCGGTGTATCTCCAGAGTAGGAGGAGTGGAGCTGAGTAATCGCCATATGAACCAAATTATGAATGGAGTCTGTAGCTATGACAGCAGCTACACCCACAGAGTTCCGCTCCGCTCGTCTGATATCTGACGCACAGAGAGCTCTGTGTGTGTTCTGCGGGCTAAAACTGTGCTAACATTGTGAACTGTGAATTGACAGGATCAATTCCATCTAAAAGCCAGTCAGCTGAGGAACTGAAAAGGGCTGTTATGGAAGGAAATACATATTCAGTTCAGCTGACTGAAATTAAAAAAGGGAATCGACTTCATTTGCCCCGTGCGACCACTGGTGTGTGTGTGTAAGCACATGTGCGTCCCGCTCATGGATACCTGTGGTGCCATTATGACTGCCCTAGCCCATCTTTGCCTCAGAATTGCCCCGGGTTACTGGTGTGCTCTCACAAGGCATGTGGCTGGTTAAATTTATGGGGAGGACGGGGGCTGGGCTACAAGCTCATCCTTTTGTCTGCGCTGTCGTCTAGGGCAGAAAACCAACACAGTCACACACACAAGCACACTTACTCACACACACTCACGCACACCGATGATGTAGAATCCCAACTTTCTCTCCTCCTCCCAGTGTAGGTCCAGGTGCAGGGTGGGTAGAGGATGGGTGGTGGCATCACAGTCCCAGCAGGAGGGGGATCAGGCTGGGACTGTGACTCACGCTAAACGGTGGACTCATAGGGGCCTCTATCAAACACACACACACACATGCTCACGCACATGCACACACCGCTCATCTTCCCAGCAGCCAAACTCCCACGGCACAGAGGAAAACACACACAAGCACGGCACTGTCTTACTTTGTCCGTCTTCCGTGAGAGCAAAAGATGCAGTCCACGCTCCCATCTCATTGTTGACGCAGCCCTGCATTGACCCTGCGTTGAACTCAGATGCCTTGCAGACCCCCGCGCAAGCGTATGTCTGTATGCTTGTGATTTTGTGTCTGTGTGTGTGTGTGTGTATGTGTGCTCAGTGTGTGTAGAGTAAATTTGCTCCGCTCTTCTGGGCCTGCATTGCTGTAAGCACCCCGTTACCAAACAGTTTCTGTGGTTATTGGTTGATTACCGTGGTGACAGTGTAGTCAGGAGTGAGTGGAATGTGTGGCAGACATCCAGCTGCGTGTGTGTGTGTGTGTGTGTGTGTGTGTGCATCTGCCTGGCTGCCTGTCTGCCAGCCTGTCTGTGTAGTTTTGCACATGTGCAACTATCAAACACGGGTCAAATTGTATTTTGTAATGGGGCATTTACTCAGTCGGACAGTGCCGTAGTGAATTGGCTTCATCTGTTGTATTCATAAGTTTATGATACCTGATGTGATGTTTTTCCATTTTACAAGGTAAATTCCAGCTGTTAGTTTGTAGTAGCAGATTAAATCTATTCCACCTTGTCACATCTATGTGTCTATTCATCACTTTAAGTACATAGTGTCACAAAGCAGTGCTCACAAACACAAAACCTTTTTTAAAAATATATATTTTACACGTCTTTTGACGGAAATGTGTCAAAAACATATGAAAAAGATGGAAAATATTTTAAATTTAAAATAAAAGGCAAGCCGCCATAAAAGCACGGCCGTGCTGGGTTTGAAATTTGGTTGAGAGTACACCATAACTTTTACTCTCTATAGCAGGGATACTCAACTTGCTTTACCCAGGGGTCACTTGTGCAAAATGACAGAGAGCCAGGGGCCAGTTATCGAACAAATGTTAGTAATATTTATCAGTAAATATAATAAAATGAATCACCTGTTTCAGCCTTTTGACGTTTGCTGTCCTCGTTCATCTTTGCCAAGAGGCAAATGCAGTCACAGGTCAGATCTACGCAGGGGCGTCTCTAGGATTAGCCTGGACCTCTGTCTCTATTTTACAGCTTTTTTACGCACAATGGCGTCTTATTTATGTTCATAGTACCAAAAGAAAAATCCCAGTGTGAATCACAGGCCACATTTTTCCACTGGCCACGATCTGCATAAAACACTGACGCTATTTAGGGGAAGGTTTAAGGGAAATGTCAGAGTTCCACGTGTAAAAATATTACAACCATTAGCATTAAAAGCATCGTCAGAAGTTAAGACAGTAAACTTCTTGAGGTTCCTGGAGTGAGCAAGACATTCACTGTCCTTCCTCATGAGCATCTCCCATCCTGCCACGTCCACTTGCATCCATCTCTGCTTCCTATTTAAATTCCACCTCTCTACTTTTACTTCCTCCCCCCTCTCTCCAGCTCATGGATGATCATCTTGACTAGTTTCTGTGTTTGTGCATCTAAGAGTGGAAGGGTATTTTTGACTCCGTATGACTGACAGAGCTGGTGATGCGCGAGAGCATCTGTGTGCACGTGTTCTGCAGAGAGTGGGCGGAGCACCTCTTTTAAGCTGCAGTGAGGATAATTAGACATAAACGTCCGCTCCTCAAAACTGCTGAACCAATGTTTGTGTACGGTGTAATTTGAGCCCCCCCTCCCCTCTCTTTCTTCTCAGTATCAGCTGTTTCCCAAACACACTCGTCCCGTCTTCTTGAGATCTTCCAACCAAACACTTTTTCTGGCTCTCTGAAGAAAGCCACCCTCTTCTTCTGGGCTCTAATAAAAGACTAGTCATAGCCCTCCCTCATTCGCTGCTTGTTCTTTTTCCCTCTCTGCTCGGTGGTAAAGGAGTGGGATGTTGTGTGTCGTGAGTAACTGACGGCTAAATACATCTGAGAAGCCTTTTCATTTCCTCATTAAGGCTTTGTGTTTCCACTGCACACCACAGCCCGGGCACATTAAAGCCATAACAGTTTACCTATCTGCAAATACACACACACACACACACACACACACACACACACACAGCGGCCCTCTGCCCTAACCCCGCGCCCTCCCCACCAGAAGGAAACACAGGAATGTTTTAAAATGCTATAATTTGGAGAACACAACCTTAATCAGCTGCATGCTTGTGTTTGATGTGTGCCCTGTTTGTGTGTGCGCGCATACTGCCAGGTTTTCTCATTGTTTTTTATTGTAATTGTTTCCTTGCCCTAGTATCACAAGGCATATTTACAATACATGAGGGAAAATGCAGCGTTTCATTGGAGGAGAGATCTAACCAGAGTCTTCATCTGCTGTTTCCCCTCTGTGTCTCAGGTCGATGCTGTCGGAGGATAAGCTAGTGTTCTGCAACGGCTTGGTGCTGCACAGGTTCCAGTGCCTTCGTGGGTTCGGAGAGTGGCTGGACTCCATCCGGGACTTCTCCACCCACCTCCAGAGCCTAAACCTGGACGCCTCTGCCTTCGCCTGCCTGGCTGCCCTCGTACTGCTCACAGGTAAAAACACAAGACACTGAAATCTGACTTTAAAATCACTATCAGGGGAAATTCTTAAAAAGAAACAATTTACACAAGTTAGCTGCCCCGCTCCACTACATATAACCAATCGCTGTCGATCGCACAAGCTGCTTATGCGTAAATACACAGATACAAATCCACACACCTTCTTTCCTTTGTCCAGAGCTTTGCCTGTGGGTGATTCAATGTGACAGTGATCAGGTGGATACATCCTCTAACGTCACAAATGCGCTCAAAGACACACATGTGCATGCTTGTTCTCACACATCTCTGCCTGAAACAAGAACCCGATACCCAGGAGCACCTGCTGCACCTGCCTCACACCTGGCCCTCTAATCAGTGTGCATGTGTGAAAAATGGAGGCACAGCTTTCCCTGCGACCGTATGTCTGAGACGCAACGGAAGAGCCAAGAATTTAGTGGTCAGTAAAGTACATTAGAAATGCATTAGGAATAGTCAATTACAAATGTAGCCCAAGGTGACAGAGGACGCCCGTGCAATTAGGTGCTCATTTTTTCACACCCTCACGTCATCGTCAGAAACTGTATGTAAGTGTGAAATGGGTAAAACACCCCTCCCCCCCCTACGCTCAGCTTCCTCACCTCACCCTGCCCCCGCCCGCTCCTCCTCTTCCTCCACCTTCTCTTCCTCTGTCTAAGCCCTCCAACCCCATCCTCACTCTCTGGGGGAGCACTTAACTCTGTGCCTGATCGACCAGCCCACCGTGGAGCACAGCTCTGGAATGGCGTCTGCGCTGTTCTCAGTGGCGCTCTGCCACCTCGGCAAAGCACACAGCACACTGCCACGACAGAGCCGCCAGAGCCACCAGGCGATCGACCGCTTCAGAGTGGCCTGTGCAGAAAGGCAGCCATCGATCCCTCCCCGGGAGCTCGCACACATAGAGGAAGAAGGGATAGGGAGAGCGGGGAGAGGGAGGGAAGCGAGAGAGCGCGAGAGGTCTGAAAGCGGCGGTGAAAGGAGGGCTGGAGTGACTCTGCAGCAGCAAACACAGAACAAACAAAAGAGTCACATAAACAAACAATAAATAAGCTTCAGATAATGGATACCTCAAAGTGAGACTGGCCTCAGTGACAGCCTCCCTGCAGACTGGCTTGTGTGTGCGCCTGTATGTGTGTGTGTTTGTGTGTGCGGGGCTGGACACCCTGTTCTCTGCAGAATGAGTTAGTGTCACATTAAGCCTGGTACGGGTGCCACAGGAGTTGCTATGGGCAGCAGTGTGTGTGTGCGTGTGTGTGCGTGTGTGCTTCTAATTTCATTTGGCTGCTCACAGGGCCGAATAATCAGCTAATTGTTGAGCACTTTTGTTTCTGTCAATGTCTTAAATTGCAGGGACAATTTGTGTCTGTGTGTGTGCTATGTTTATATATATATATACATATATATGGTGAATGTGTGTGTGTGTGTGTGTGTGTGTGTGTGTGTGTGTGTAGACAGTGTACAGGGGGCTTATTAGGTTAGACTGTGTATTGATCTGCAGTGAATGAGACAAGTTAAGGCCTGTTAAGAACATTAGCCATACGGGCTAATGAGGTGGAATTCAATATAAAAGAAGATGTAGCTAATGCTCTGTCAGCTGAATGAGCTGTGATGTATGTGTGTGTGTGTGCGTGTTTCTTTTTTCTACAGATTTAATAATTTTTCTAACGTCTCTGTCCGTCTGTCTTCCCACAGAGCAAGTCCCAGGTCTGAAGGACTCAAAGCGGGTGGAGGAGCTGCAGAATAAAGTGATTTGTTGTCTCAGAGACCACCTGGGTTGCGGCCCTTCTTCCTCCTCGTCCAAGGCGGCGCCCCCCCTGAGTCGCATTCTGGGTTTAAGGGCAGAGCTCCGTTCCCAGAGGACCCAGGGCCTTCAACGAATCTTCTACCTGAAGCTGGAGGACCTGGTACCGCCCCCTCCGTTGATCGACAGGTTCCTGGACACTCTGCCCTACTGACAGCCCGGGGCTGAGCGCACAGAGAAAAACAAAAAACCCACGTCACGTCCTGTTCAGGCCTTTCCCCCCAGGAGCACGCACACATCCAGAGATGGACTCACTCTCACCCTCTGACTGATGCAGAGCAGAGAGAGCCAATGCTTTTCACACAACAGGACGACCAATCAAGAACGCCTTTCACTCAAACGGACAACCAACTTTTCACCAGTGTAAAAGACAATTACTCAAACGCTTTACCACTTTTTATTCGATCCTCCTGTTTTTCTCACGTGGGGGAGGATGACGAGGCTGAGATGGACGACGGACAAATGACTTTTTACTGTCCTCTCTCCGCCTGGGTGGGAGGCAGCTCATCCAGCAAAGAAAGAGAGAAGGTTTATGAGTACTGTTTATCTGTGTTTTGGCCTGACTCGTCCAGGATGAGGACTTCTTTTAGAGAGAAGGGGTGGCGTCGCTGTGTTTGAATGTTTTCAGAGCAGCGAAACACAACACGCTGTAGTTCCTCCTGTCGAGAGAAGGAAGGGGGCGTTTTCATACTGAAATGTGCTGAAATGTCAGAGGTCAGACAGCGTGAGTGTAGTAGACACGCAGACACATCACAAAGCAGGACACAGGTATTTCATAAACACATGGAAGAGGCTGTTGAGTTGGGCTCTTGATTCCAAGTGCAATTTCTTAAGTGCTATCTCACCAGAAAAGGAGGCGGCGGAGAAGGAACGGTTTAATTTCAAACTCTAAATTATTTTAATACAAAGACTTGTCCTGTACTGTCAGTAGCTAAAAGAGAGAGAGAGAGACAGTCTCCGCCTGGCTTTAGACAGCAGAGGAGATACTGTGCACTAACGATTGATGACTGAGTCACCCAGACTTGAACTTGCTCTAGTATGTTTTTTTTTTTTTATTAACTCATTTTGAAATCATAGGTCGAGTAGGAGTATGGAGGAATGAACATGGACAGAAATTGGCTTTTGAAGCACTTACACCCTGAGAAGGGCTAGAAGCACAGACACACACCCTACCTGCTCCCTCAGGAGGACGGCAGGGGACTCGGGGGAGAGGAGGGTGCTCGACAGATAGCTGTACGTCCAGGGGTGAAACATTCCGCAGTCATGCTCTTTTTCTATTTGTTTCTATTGTGGAGGCCGTGTGAGAGTGTGGAGGACACGGTTGCATACCGTCTTTGTGTGTTCGCTTAGAGAAGCCAGGATCATATGCATGGTGTGTTATAAGCCGTCAAGAGCTGCCATAGCCTGTCAAAAACAGCTCGACCTGTGTTTGTGTCTCAGACTGCGGCTCTGCGGGGATCTCCCCGGGCCTCCACCACCCACTCACACTCACGGCAGCAGTTTGAAATCTGAAAAAAAAATCAAATTATATAGATATAAATATAAATATATATAAATATATATATATATATATACATATATATATATACAAAACTAATATTTTGAAGTGTTTTTAGCTTTTTCAAATATTGTGGTACGAGTTGTGCATTGTTTTTTGAAGAAGAGAAACAAAAAAGAAAAAAAGTTGCTGTTTTTTCAATGTCCCTCTTTGGTTTGAGTTTCCTGTTCGATAATTTTTTTCTTTCTCTTTGGTTCACTGGATTTTCTGTTCAGCACTTTGAAATCATAAACTAGTTCTGATTATTCTGCCCGACTGCGTCCTGTGTTTTAATTTTCCTTTTTCCTTAATTAAATGACTTTTAGAGAAAATGCAAAAACAAATCCGAACACTCGTGTTCAAGACTTTTTTTAGGCAAACAAAAGACCACATCTGAGCTGATTTTATTCAGAATATAAGTGCGGGTGTGTGTGTCTGAGTGTGTGTGTGTCTGGTCAGACACAAAAGCCTCTTGACAGGTAAAAGGCCTCGCCTCTTTCCCAAGGGACCCTTGGGCTCTCACAGAGAGTAGAGGGGGATTAGGAGAGTGAGAAGGGGGGAGGAAGAGGGAAGCGAGGACAGCTTCATGTTAGCATGAGGTCCAGATCAGCCTCCAGCCTCGTTAAACACCATCGATCGCCACGGTGACATTTCACAGCACATGCCGTCTATACTGTCACTGCCATCACTCACTCGTCCTCCTGCGCAACAGCATGAGCACTAACACACACACACACACACACACACACACACACACACACACACACACACACACAATCTCTCAGACAGCCAGGTGATTGATAGTAACTGTGGTAGTGAAATTGTGAACAGCTCTGTGTGTGTGTGTGTGTGTGTGTGTGTGTGTGTGAGAAAGTGAGGGGAAGAAAAAAACTGCGCCGGAGTAAAGTTCAGAGTGAGGAGTAAGGAGTGCACCATGTTGAACACACTCAAATCTATGATGTGACATCGCAACACAGAACCCCAATAAATTTAAATGTGTTTCTGTCTACAGTGCCGGGCCCAGCACATTTGGCACCCTAGGAAGCCCTCCAACCCGCCCTTTATTTTTAATGGGTGGTCGCCTATATTACAGGAAAACCCGCCACTCCCTGTCTAATAAAACACAAACATAAACATAAATGCTTCCCGTGATAAATCATAACCAGGAAGAGCACATGCCAGGTGTTTGACGGCAACTACGGTAGTGAGATTGTGGACAGCTTTATCTGTGTGTGTGTGTGTGTGTGTGTGGGAAAAAGAAAGAGAAAGAAAAAGTGCACTAGCATAAAGGTCAGAGCAAGAACGTGGAGTGCACCACGTTGAGCATGCTCTATCTAAAATCTATGATGTGACACAACACAAAATTCCTAGAAATTTAAATGTGTTTGTGTCTACAGTGCCGGACCTAGCAGGTTCGGCACCGTAGGCAACCCCCACCTCCACCCCGCACACTTTTAAAATTTTGATTATTATTAATTTTAATAGGGCTGCCTGTGTAGCTTATAGGAAAACTCAAACACTGTATAATGCTTCTAGTGGTAAATAATAACCAGGAAGAGCACATTCCAGCAGACTGATAGTAGCTGTGGTAGTGAGAGTGTGGATAGCTTTATCCGTGTGTGTGTGTGTGTGTGTGTGTGTGTGTGTGTGTGTGTGTGTGTGTGTGTGTGCTCCTGAAACAGAAACAGAAAGAAAATAATGCACCAGAGTAAAGGTCACAGTGAGAATACCAGTGTGGAGCACTGTGTTGAGCATGCTCCATTTAAAATCTATGATGTGACACAACACAAAATTCCAAGAAATCTAAAAATGTTTCTATCTACAGTGCCGGTCTTAGCACATTCTACATACGCTCTATAAAGCTGAGTAGCACCTGAGTTAATTCTCTGAATATTTTCGGGTCTTCTTTTGTTTCTGCTGGCCTGTAGCTGCTAAGTCAGCAGCAGTTGTAGCATGGCTAGGTGCATTAGCACTTTGCTGGTGGTTTCTCAGGTGGGCGGTGTTTCAGAGTCTCTTGCTTGAAAAGTTAGTTAGTAACAGTAACTCTGCAGACCCCACCGGGGTCTGCAGAGTTACCCCCTGTTGGAAAACCAGGATTATTATTAATTTTTACTATTAATAATGATAATTTAAATAGGTAGCTGCCAGCGCTGCAATGGAAAAATCCGTCACTGCCTCTTCAATAAAAGAAAATATTTAAATTTAAGAACACAAAATGCTTTTAGTGGTAAATAATAACCAAGGAAAGTGAAATTTATTTGTAGTTTTTATATGTAATTTATGCAGGAAACTACAAATAATTTATAGTTTCCTTGTGATTTAGTGGTAAATAATAACAAGGAAGTGCACATTGTTTTCCTGTGTGTACACGTGTGTTTGTGGGTAACATGACAGAGAGAAACCCCTCACGTTCCTGTCCTAGATTGTGACGTGTCTGTGTTTGATCAGCACACAGGAAAAAGACACTTCACGCCATTTTTTGCAGCGGTGTGAGTGTGTACTGTACGTGTGCAAATGAACATGTGTTAATCCTATTTCCACAACAGTGACATCTCTGAGTGACAAGTGAAATAACACGACCAGGAAGCCGAGAGCTCTGCTCCGAGCTTAACACACACACACTCAAACTTGTCCTCACACACACACACACACACACACACACACACATAGTGAGCTGTCAGTCTCCTGGCCGATCGATCAGTGCTGACAGATAGCAGATATCCCTGGAGTCTTAATTAGAGGTCCCATTAGAACACACACACAAATACATATGCACACACACACACACACAGTCAAATCCTAATCCATTCAGAAATGCAAAACGACCCCTTTAAGACTGATGTTATCAAGATGTGTACATGTGAACGAGAAACCTGCATGTTTACTGAAACATACAGTATGATGAAATCTGAATTTGACGTGTCACAGCAGAGAAGCACGGGTGTAAATAATAAAAATGAATGATGGCTGTGTTCCATTTAGCTGCCTCAGCTTCAGGGTCCTGGTATTGTGCATGCTGGCCCTCTGTCACACTGTCATGGCTTATATTATTAGTAACACCTGTGCTGTTCCTACTATGACAAGTCAAGATGTCCGCTGTGAAAAAAAAGGCCCGTATCCGCTGAGCTGTCAGGATGTGCTGATCACACCTCCTTTAAAAACAGTAAGATGCAGGAGGTAAGAAGTGAACGGAGCTCCCTGCCGGCTTCCTCTCCTGCTGACAAACTTCCTGGATTAGATTGAAACGAATGGCACCTGAGTCCTCCTGAGCCTAACACACACACACACACACACACACACACACACACACACGGAGGCAGACACATAAACCTAAACATTTTTGATGATTTGCTATTTAGACTTTCACTGTCAGCTTTGTTCTTCCCCCTCAGTCTGCAACTCTGGGAGTCCCCTGGAAGTGGACAGACAGACACAAATAAATGCACACACACACACACAATATGTGTACAGCACCCAGGGGAAATCCCCTCTCGCTGGGGACTGTGTGTTTTACTGTGGCCCCTTGCATGGAGCATCCGCTGAGGGAAGAGTGTGTGGGGAGTTGGCCTAAATGTCAAAGGTAAAAGGTGTCGAAGAAGAGGAGTGGAAACATGCAATAGACCCACTCACGCAGGCTGATCTCAGAGTAGAGGAGGGGGAAGCCCAATTCTCTGTCTTTGTCTCTCTCCCAAACACAACACAGACAAAAAAATTCATGTTTCTTTCCACAGGATCGATGCTGTTTACACATGCAGCCAACTGTGAAAAGCCAAACAGACATAACAACAAATAAAACCTTCTGAAAATATGGGACATTAAATCTAATCACTCATCTCTTTCTATAACCACAGTTACAACTCTAACAATCATATCTGTATCATTTCGGTGACGTTGGGGCTGGCGCTTTGAACTGAAGAGGAATTGTCGATATATTGCCGCTGTTTGAAATATCACCACACTCTCATTATTTTCGATAGTCTGGCCGTTATGAGTAATTGTGACACATTTTAAAAGGTCACATCTATATACCATCACGTCATCACACGCTGTGACCCCACAGTTATTTAAATGTCTACCTTTAAACACACATTATGCCCCCACAGCAGGGCTGTAGCCAGGATTTTGGAAATTTCTAGGTTGTGAAGTCCAGGGGCCCCCCAGCAAAACCCCGCCAACGAAATGTCCATACTGTAAGACTTCAAATAAAAGCCCAGGATGTTATTTGCTTAAATTAAAGGCCTGTCCCAAATATGGGCCTGCTGATTTCAGAGCAGGCCCATATTTGGGACAGGCCTTTAATTCCTTTCACACAAAACTGTTTTTCAGAAAAGATGGGATATACAGTGTGAATAAACCAGTATGAATATAACTTGTTTAAAAATTAGGCTTCAGATTTTATATCAGTTATGAATCATTCATTTGATCTAGCTCTGACAGCACATCAGAGAGAAAGTGTAATGGCACTCGAGTATTACAGCACCTGTCATACCGACACAACACCACTTTATCCTGTTTAAACAAAACTCACAACTTGATTTAATTTTTCATTTGATCCGAGGACCCTTACAGACTAAATGAATATGAATAACTTACAGGGTAATTGAGGAATGGACACATAATTTGAGGTAGTCAACAGCCTGGTTTTATATATCACAAGAACTTCTATTTAAAAATGAACTGCTTGGTAACCAGACCAGGCCTCTAAATGAAACAGGCCTTTATTTGTCAAAATATGTAGCCACACAAGGGTGTTTAATTAAGTTTTACAGTACTTCCTGTATTTTTTTTCTCCCTTAATCATGATCAAAATGTTGTATTTATTAGAGAACACCAAAACGAATTTATCATAATTTATCAGTTTAGCCCATTTTAATTTTATATTGAATATAATTAAAACCCAGTGAACATTTTTCCGTTGATGGTTTAAAAACGTCTGTGGTCAACGGTGAAAAGACACTCAGAGAAGGTTCAGAAGGGAAATTTTTTTCACCAACTATTTGTAGATGTTGCTTAAACATTCACATTTAGACCACATAGAAGCTAGCCTGTTACTCAGCCACTGAGAGGTTTAACTCAGCAGTGACCTGGCTGACTTGCCTGACTTTAGTTTGATTTACCATACGCTGTGTTGCTTCTGTATTGAATCCACAGGTTGTTCTCAGCTGCAGCAAAAACAGTTTATTCCTCCGTACAAGTGTGAACAATGTCCATTTAGTTCCAAAACAGACCAAACACTCGGTATATGGCGTGACAAAAATTCTAGCGTGGTAGCGATCAAAAACCCTTTGCCCTTCCGGGTCAAACACCTGACAACAACAGTAACCCTCCTACATTTACACCTGAGCATGAGAACATCACAGTGACATAGTGAACAATAAATTAAACCCTGGATTATGTCACAAACATATTTGACTCCTACAGACCATATTCATCAGGATTTGCAGTAGTGAGATTTTTCATCCCCTACAGTGTGCAAATAAGGAGCCTAACTAAGCAGTCCCATACAAATTTCTCATTTTAAAGTCAATATTGCAAATCCCAGTGATATATGGTCTAAATGTAACTGTTCAATCAGTGTCCTCAAATAGTTTCAGAACCAATTCTGATTGTCTTTTCACCATCACCATTTTAAAACACCATTTAAACCTCAAAATGCTCACTATAATATTTAACTGTAAAAGTGGTTCTGGCTTTAGGATGACAACAACAGCCAATACAAATCACATACATAGTCACACCAACACATTTACAGCTTCCGCTTAAAAGACAAAGAAGACAATGTGGCACATACTACAATAAATATGTATTTAATATGTAACAATTTAATATAACATGAACAAAATTGCCCTTTAAATACAATTACAATGAAACAGAAAAATACATAATTGAGCAGTGTCCCTCTAGTTTGTCCCCCTAGTAGTAGGAAGAACTGTGATACAGAGATAACCTGTAAATAAAATAAAATAAAAAATACTGTATGTGTGCAATAGAAAAATATGTCATTAAATACTACACTACCAAAAGAAAATATATATAGCCTTAACCCATAGTATTTAGATTGGAGTAAAATTAAATTGTGATACTACAGTAGGAACTAGTGGCCAGTTGGCCTTGTGTAATTTAAACCCTTCATTTTAACGAGGTTCTCTTAATTTTTTCTTTTGGCGTGATTTTTCTTCCTGGATTATAACAACAAGATTTAATACAGTCAATACACAAACCCCTGACACATATGGGTTAATTTTTTAGAAATATCCCTTGTCGTTAAACAGTCCGGTCACGGGTCACAGTGATCAGGAACACAATGTGCTGCGGGTGCTGGTTGAGGTCGGAAACTATTCTTGGACGCACTGGGAAGAGAGTTGTTTACAAACAGCCAAGAGTGATAACAAAAACGAAAGTGTTGCCGAAAATTAGCAAATGTAGCGAACCGGTACTTTCCTAAACAATATGGAGGCTCTTATCAGTCTTTAGAGAATATAACTTACATCCTGGATTGGTGTTTTGAGTGGTAAGTGTCTCCGTGTGTCCTGTTTAGTTTCATTTATCCTGTCAGGTGACTGGTACACTGGTGTCACAAGAATGCCTAGCTAATCAGTGAGTTAGCTAAACTATAATAAGAGTTATCTGACTGCTCATTAAGCTGTTAGCTTCAGTTCTTAGCTAACAGCTACATGCTATGCTATTTGTACGTTCATTTAGCAGCTTAGCTAACTAGCCAACTGTTAGCAAAGCGTGTGTGTACAAGAGTTATCAGCTCTTTCCCACTCAAATTAAGTTTCTTGACTTTCGTATTAAAACTTAAATCTATACCTGGAGTTTACAATATACTTACAAAGGCTTGGCATTAGCAGCAGCATTGAATAGCCATTAAGATTAATAACACCCACTGACTAAACAGCAGCAGTATCATAAAGTGTAATAAACATTTACATGGCACAGTGTCATGTAGGGGTGCAACATTTATGATAGATTAAACTATCAATTATTTTTAAACTGATTCATTGTTAGTTGCAGTTTCTTAGAGTCCAAGTTGATGTATTTAAATTGCTTATTTGTCCAGCATTTAACCCCAACAATCCCAAAGCCCTAAAGGTATTGTATTTAAAATGATATGACAGAGACAAGCAGCACATTTGAGAAGCCGGAAACAGAATGAGAGGATGCTTGATAAATGACTTAAAAGTAGGGCTTTACAATTAATTAAAATTTCGTGAATGAATGACTTTGTTTCGTACCAAAAATAATGAAAAAAACATAATAATAATAAACAAACAAGACAGAGATAACAAGGCCAAAAAGGAGTAGGTAGAAGTAAAAGTTAAATGTCCCTACCCCTTCCTTACATTTCTTCTTTTAACTCATATTATTTCAACAAATTCCCAAATTTATTTACAACTTATATACAACTATCCCAGCCAATTTAACACCCAATTAAATAAACAAGTTATAAACCCAGTTTATTACAGTCCAAGTACCACTCAGTCTTACAAAAGAAATGCACACTTCCCTAACACAACCTTTCCTCATCTATATATCTGCAAAAAATATCTTTTTGTATAGTTTTTTAAAAACTGACTTATGTTTGTGCTTTGTTTATCAACATAGCAACATGGCCAAGTGCAATATCCAGTGGCAGGACCTGCTATTTTTTTTACTAAGGTAAAATGTGTCTCAACGTATGATCATAAATGAAGCATTGTGGTGCTACAGAGATGCCCCGGCCTACAAATCATACTCCAGACGTAAGAGAACGTGTTTGTTTGTTACAGGCCCCAGCAAAAATCACATTATCATCATTTCTGTTTATATTTTTTAGTGAAAATAAAATGCAACAGTTGCCATTTCAAACAGAATTGCGACTCATATCACAGTTGCAGTGTCTTTTGCAAAAATCGCAGTAGGATTCATTTTTGGAAATGTGCAGCTGAACTTAAAAGTTCAACAGATTTTCAAATTGTTGATTACTTTGCTGTCTTCTAATCAGTTGATTGAGTAGTAGTTCCTGCATAGATGCTACACTGTCAGTGTATGATGTAAGTAGTAATACTTCAGTTACTCTTTCACTCCAAGGATGCTGGCAGGAGAAAAAATGTATTAGTCTTATGAAGGTGCCAGTTTTAGATGTGTGGGCAGGCCCGCATGTGTCACCGAGTTTATTCATTTGATTTATGTATTTATTAAAATCATACTCTGCTGGTATTTACAGTGTGTGTGGGGGCAGTGAGATAAAGCTGAGCAGGTGCAGTGTCTAAGTTACAAAGAGGTGTTGGCTGTGGGCAGTCAGCAGGACACATGGCAGAGGAAGGCAACAAGCTGACACTGAGGCGCCTGGAGGCACCAATCCACAAGTTCATTAAAGTGGCTCTACCCACGGACCTGGAGAGGCTGCAGAAACACCACAATAACATACTGAAGGTGACGGCTGAAATCTGGCTGGACACATGATCGCACTCTCACATCCACACTCTTACTTCCGGTTCGCAGATGGATAACACGTAGTTTTTCCTTCATTTTCGCAGTACCAACAAAGCCAGCAATGGGAGCGGCTTCATCTGGAGCATATCAATGCCAGCAGAACTGTTCAGGTACACGATAACACTCTGTGAACTTAAAAAAGCATAAGTGTTTGTGTGTGTTTGTTAATTTGTGAAATGGAAGATGTGAGCCACAATATGATCAACCCGTAAGCAGTGGAACAAATTCCCGTTCCTTCACAACACTTCACACTCGCAACAACCAGCGTCTTTGTCAACACTACATTCAAGTCAGAGCCTGGCAGATGTGTGAGTGTGAGCATTGCGTGGATGATGATGTGAATCACTGCCTGTCGAAATTCCTGAACAAGCATGACCCTGCAACTGCATAGTATATTTTTTGTCTCAAACTGTCTGGACACTGAGCTGAGCTCTGGAGAAATTTGACGTGTCCTGATTTGTGATGACTAAGTGTTTCCAGTTTGAAAATCAAAACTAAAAACCCATGGCAGGACAGTGAAAGGTGTCTTCATCCAGTAAAGGATAACTTTGGTATTTTTCAGGCTGGACCCTATATTCCTGTGTTTTTATGTCCAAAAATTTTGAAACTGGTCCAGTATTGAGTAAAAACACTGCAGCCAGCAACAGCAAACAGGCTGCAATATAATCCCTGCAGGCAACTGAGGACCGTCAATTCACCTCCACTTTAAGTGGTTGTTTTTGCCACCGACTGGCTCAGATTATTATTATTATTATAAGTGTCTGACAACATTTTAGATAGAACCCTGCAGAGGTAGACCTCTTTGTTTAAGAGTTAGATCATTTTTGTTTAATTAGAAAGAGCCTCGAAATCGCTTTGTCAAACCCACCAGACCCCATTTAAATAAACAGTAATTTCATCATTGTAAAACACACTTCATTCAAAGTCGACAGAAACAAAATAAAACTCACAAAAACCATCTTGGTTTGTCTTTCCACTTATCCAACAATCACCAACTCTGGTTAGGTTGAAATAAACCCTTAATTAATCCAGGTACATATAAAAATATGCTGGCTCTGTACATACTAAAATTGCTGTTTATTCTAATGGAGTCTGGTGTGTTTAGTGTTGGTGATTTTGGGGCTGTTTCTTTTTAAACAAGAGGGCTCTTACTCTTTAACAAAAGGTCTATCTCTTTGAGGATCATTTCTATAATGTTGTCAGACATTTATTATAACAATCTGAGACTGTCAGTGGCAAAACAAGAACTTTAAGTGGACGTTAATTGATGGCGCTCAGTTGCCGTTATGGATTACGTTGCAGCCTGTTGGACCAGTTTCAAAAATTATTGTTCCCATTTGTCACTTAGACACTAAAGCATAGGAAAAAAGTGTCCAGGCTGGAAAACACTGAAATAATCCTTGAAATACACAAGTGAAGGAGATAGCTGTCCACTGTTTTAAATTGTTCTTGCTCTGATGTTTGACCCAGGCAGCTGAACCCTGCCACGCCACAGTGAGCACTGTAAATATTGTGTTTGATAAACAGAGGAAACAGCAGTTTGACACTGTCAACACAAGGTCCAAAAAACCTGCTGCACCCCCATATATGACCCCTTGTTTTTACGTAAACACACAAACAAAATTCCTTTTTAAAGCTACATGATAACAACCAAACCATCTCAGTGACAACTGAGCCGCTCCATCTGATGAAGGCAAAGAGATGTGGTTGAAAGCAGTTGAATAACCTAGTCAAATCTGTTCTTATAGGACGAGCTGGCCTGGAAAACATTGATCTTTATATTCAAACTGGCTCGGTTATTTATGGCTAAATAAACTTTCTGTGTAGAAATTCACTCTTAAAAATCAGGGCAAGAAAAGAGCTGCGACCAGACCTCAAGCGGACCATCTCTTGTGTGTAAGCACTTGCAGTCTTGTTCACATGGTGGGTGTGAAATGTCTCAGAGGATGTTGTTGCCTGGAAGCCACCATGTCTCTCAAGGTGAAATAACTCCAAACAGGCACAAACCCATCCTCTCACCATTACCCTGCAAACTCCAGGGACACACACAGAGTGCTTTCCTGTGTCTTCACGGTGTTAATCCAGAGTTAGGGTTACTCTGCTTTAGACATGTGTGCATGTGTGCTTATATTCCATATCCTAGAAAGACAGACAGATGTTAGAATGTAGGTAGATAGATAGTAGGTGAACTAAACTGTCTTTCTGAGGGTGTTTTTCAGTCTGTTTATCCTTCGTCCCTCCTCCCAGAAAGACAGACTGCAGTCCCTCCCCCTACTCTCTCATTGACATTTACTCCCACTAGCCTAGCGCCTAGCTAAACCCCAGACTCAGTACCCCCACCTTTACCACAGCAGCCAGCCACAGCAAACACCGTGCGACAGGGGAGCGGAGTCAATACTGTTTTATCATGAATATCTGCTATTGAGTCTGTGTTTGGTCGCTCTGTCTGTGTGTTTGAGCTTCGTACGCTCACGGTTCATTTGTAGGCTGACACGTGCCTGACCTGTCTCGCTGTTAATCAGTGTGTTTTTCAGTTTCGTGCGCACCAGGACGAGTGTATGCATGTATGTTTATTCATGTTGTGTAATTAGCACAATGTGTTATTGGCAGTGCGTTGACCCCCTGAGCCCGGGTCGGGCTGCGGCCTGCAGGGCTGATGGCTGCGATGTAATCCTCCTGTCACCCTCAGGGCACTGTGGGATGAGGGGGCTTGTGGTCCCCAGCCTCATATGTGAAGCTTATTAAGCCCACATCCCGACACACACACACATTTCCCATCACTAGAAGAGTTTACTGGGATGCTGCACCTGTCAGCATGAGCGCTCCTTTCACACTGGAGCAACAGGCAAAATGAACAGAACTATTATTTTTTTGAGGATTTAAAAGGAGTTATGTGTAGATTTAGAGTTAAGGATCATTTTGATTTTATGTCCTTCGGTGTAAATCGTTGACTTTTGTTAAGAGAGAATTTGTTTTGTGTAAATTAATATTAATGGTTGTGTGTTTTGTCTCATCTGTGACCTGTGTGTTTGTGCCGTGAGGGCTAGATTTGACTGCAGGTTTGCTTGTCCTTCTGTCTGTCCATGTGTCCTCAAGTCAAGCATCCCAGTACCTTACATTTCATTCCCTCTCTGTCTGTCCCCCTCTGACATTTATCAGACATTATCCTCAATCTTACTGAGATACTTCTTCTTTTCTTCCCCCCTGCAGCAGCTGAGAGCTAACATGAGAGAGATGGAGAAGCTGTGCGCACGGGTCCGTTCCGAAGACGCCGCCGCTCTGGAAGCGCTCGTCAAGCCGGTCAGAGACAGGGCGTCAGCCGCTGCACAAGACTTCCTGCTTTTGCACTCTAACCCCATGCCTCAGCCTGCGCCGACAACACCACCTGCTGCTCAGCCGTCCAGCTGTGTGTCCAGCAGTCTCCACGCTGATGACGACGTGTGTGAGGAGCCAGTGTTTGGCAGGCAAATGCAGCTCCAGCTTCCAGAAATTCCTGCTGATCAGAGTGCGGCGGAGTCCTGGGACAACCTGGAAGAGGTATGAGGGCGGAACCTTAACATACAGTCTGGATATCATTCTCTATTTATGCTACCATAAATACAGAGTAAATTATTTTCAAGAGTAAACTCCAGTTTTTGAAAGTAAATCTCATCTCGTTGCTCATTGCTTTGGTGTTATAGACCATTGTTTTCATAGTTCAGGGTGTTCAGCATATTCATGGGATGTAAGACAGGGTTTTTTTGTTAAAGTAAGCTTTACTTCTTTAAAGTGTGAAATTAAACGAGGACCAGATCTTCAGGCCCAAATCTTGGCTCTTGTGATGTAGCATTGTCCTCCATGTTTACTGTATATTTGTCTTTCTTTGACTCTAAACAAAAGAGGGGGATTTATTATTTTAGCCTGCAGCTTTTAGCGTCATTAAACTCGCTTTAACCATCGTAAACAATAAAACTTTGCCCTGAAATGCTGACTAAAAATATCAGCTCTTATTTATGGCAATAATTATTGACTTGTAAATGTTATATGTGTTTTTTATTTGCTTTATTACTTGTTTTTTGGTTTTGTTTTTTTTTGTTTGTTGTAAAGTTGTCACTCTCAATTTAGAGTCAGTCATTCAAACCAATAGCTTCCAAGGAAATCCAAAATAAAATGCATAAAGTGAGGTGTTTCTTAAACAACAGCTGAACTGTTATGACAGTTATCCGCGCAGAAAGTTTAGCAAAACATCAAACAAGAGGTCTTTTTCTCAGCAGACATTTTGCCTTGTCATAGGAGGAAACACACAGTTATGTCACTAATAACATTAAAGAAATACAGCACCCACAAAATGACCCTTTGCAAATCAATCAATCATGAAGACAACTTTGCTTTTCCACCACATTTTTTGCAAACTCTCACACAACTTGTCTAGTATAACCTCAGCACTTCTCAAAAACATGCATTTTCGCTAAAACCTTACAATTTAAAACTAAACTAAAAGTGAAATTCATCTATGCCGCCTCTGATACCAGAGTTTTAGCGATGTGTTTGAGAGGAACTAAGAAAACGACTGATTAAACAACTCGTGTGAGAGTTTGTAAACTATGTTTTTACATGGTTTTATGTTATCAAATGTGATCCCCGATCTGTTAGTAAATCAATATGTTTACCATTTTCCCTGGAGGCGTGCGAGAAAAGCAAAGTTGTTGTAACACTGCATGACTAACTGATTTACAAACGGTCATTCTGGGGGTGAAGTATCCCTCTAACAGTGGCTTTGTTTTATTTAAGTGTCCCCCTGATCTGTGACAGCGAGCCAGCACGAACAATATCAGGACCATGAAACCAGAGCAGCTAAATGGAACCCAGCCATCATTAATTTCATTATTTAAACCTGTGTCTTTCCTGCTGGGACGTCAAAATGTTTTCCGTAGAATGGCCTACATTGAATTACAATCAAAGCACTAAACGCAAAGTACAAGAAAGTAGTTTCCAGCCTTGGGCTGTACTAAATGTTGCTATGGTTACATGCATTATTCATCGCTATTGCAAGATCATCTAATGCAATTGACCCCTCTTGCCTGTTCCTACGGACGCCCTGATTTCATGCTGCTCTACTGTGATGCATACAATACAAATTAATATTCACTGTCATTAGTTAATGTGATTGTCAGTCCCAGACACTGACAGATCGGAGGAACTGAAGCTGGTGATTTGTGTGAAAAGCATCACAATTAAATAATATTTTTGTCTCTCAGGATCTGAAGGAACTGAGCGGTTTGGTGACGGAGTTCTCTCTGCTCGTCCATGTGAGTACGAACAACTCAACTCTGCTGTGTGCTTCCTGGCTGCTACATTCACATTTGTCTGTCCACATGTGTGCACGGCTACCCCTGTGAACGAAAACAATGTGACAGAGGCAGTTTGCCTATAGCGTTTCCAGGAAGTGGTGCGTATTTGACGGTGTGTGCTCGTGTTGCCTGGTAAGGCTCCTCTGAGAGGAGGTTACACAGATCGGCTCAGGACTACTGCTGGGGCCCCAGAGGCCCTTCACTGAGGCAGGAGGAGAGATTGAGGAGTAGACGAGGGCGAGAGGGAGGATTTGGGAGAGGACGGCGGGTTGTCCACAGGGGGAGTGGCGGGGAACAATGGATACATCGGAGCAGGTGGAGAACAGACGGCTCAGATTATCACTCTATCCTCAGGGATGGAGGGAGAGAAGCAGGGAGGCCGGGTGAAGAAGTCATTAACGGTGAAAAAGAAAGAGAGAGTGAAGATGTAGTTATGGTAAAAAAAAAAAAACAGAGGCATGAGGTGGGGGCCAGAAAGAGCATAGACATGTTGTTGTGGTGTCTCAAGGGTGAGAGACGCCGTTAAGGGAGTAATATTCCAGTGCTCAGTCACAGTGGAAATACTGAGTGTGAGTGTGTGGTTGTTTCTGTGTCTGTACGTGCGTCATGTTAGTGGCTGTTCCGGTGTCTGTGTTCTTATCTGTTTGTTTTTGACTTAACGTTTCTTCTAGAGCTGCGCAATCACAAGCCTGTGATGTGATGGTGCTGTATTAAACTGACAAATACAGTGTTTAAATGATGAAATGATTTATCAAGTATTTCCTATGTTATTTATTTAATCTGGAAAATGTCAACAAGTAACAGAGACAAATGTGTGTTTATTATCTTACAATTGCTTTGTCAGTTTGATTAGAGGCTTGTAAACAGTTTCAGTTTATTTGATTTTATTTCATTTCATTTCACCGTACATTAAAAAGTGAGGACATTATATCATAATATAAAGCAAAAACAATAAAGCGAAATATCTGTTTTTGAATTTTTTTACCCAATAAATGACTACAACTGTGCATTGTTTACCAAAATTGAAGTATGCACAAATCAATTAATCATAGGAATATTTTAGCGCCAGCTTTCACAATTGATAACTCTTGATTCAATTTTTTTTTAAAAAAGGTACATTTAATTGAGCTTTCAATCAAACCACACAGTTTTCCTCATCAGATGGAGTTTGCCGAGTTGTCATTGAATTATATTTGTTTAAATCTCTATTTTTTTGAGCCAACCACTGAATGGACCTCAGAGTGAGACAGTTTGGACAGCCAGTGTTTACAAGTCAAGAACAGACTTTCAAATTAACAAATGTTTTCTAAATCTCCACCAAATCTCATAAACACACTGGAAATGTGTGACAGTATTATAGCAAAATATTCAACTTATCATTTAGAGCTGATCATTTATTTCATCAGTTAATTAACAGAAAATAAATCAGCAACTATTGTGATAATCGAATCGTCTTTTTTTTTGGTCATTTTTAAAATTATTATCTGCAAAGTCTCAGGGCTGCTGTGAAACTGTGTTTACTTGGGGCAACAAAAAAGTTGGTTACAATGGACAACCAAGAAAGGCTGGTACACCAATGCAACTGGGCTGGACAGCCACAAAAAAGTTCACAGGCTGAGATCAGTGCAAAAAAATGTCAATATTTAAAACGTCGGCGCACAAAAAGAGTGTGTGAAAAAAAAAAAGTTAATAGAAACAGCAGCAAACGTTTCAGTCCTTGAGCACTGATGATAGTCAAGGACTTAAGTGTAAACCTTTTTTTGTGCACAGATAAAAATAAATTGACATTTTGTGGCTGTCCAGCCCAGCTGCATTGGAGTGCAGGTATCTACTCTGCTGTCCTTTAAGTATCACCTGCCCATTAGTATCATGATTAATCAATTAATTGTTTTGTCTATAAAACATCAAAAAAAGGGGAAAAATGCAATCACAAGTTCCCACAGCCCAGAATGACGTCTCCAGATGGCGTCCTTTTATCCACCCAACAGTCCACAACCCAAGACCTCTTCATTTATTGTCATTAATGACAAAGAAAAGCAGCAAATTCTCACATTTAAAAAACAAATATTTGACATTTTCACTTGAAAAATGACTGAAACAATTAATCGACAATCAAAATTTTGTTTTTATCGACTAATCCATTAATTGACTAATCACTGCATAACTGTAGTTCTGAATATTTGCTGAACCTTTTTTTTTTTTTAAATTGTTTTTGAACTACTTAAACGAAGCATAAAAACAGCAGCAGTCACAACTTTACAGACACAATACAAAACAAAACAGAAAGAAAAAACAACAAGCACCCAGGTTGACATTATTAAAACCAAATTGTAACAATATGCTGTGGTCAGGTCCAGTATTAATTAAGTAGAACAAAGTCCAGTCCAGAGGAGTCCACTGTGTCCATGACCTGGCTGCCATATAAATCCCTCGATATTGTTGTGATGGATGTAGGTCAGCTTTTCCAGTCGTCCAGTGCAGGCATGTCCTTAGAAATCCAGAATTGTTAATAGTGTTTCTTGCTTTATAAAAGTAATATAATCAGTTCAGCGTTGTGGTTGTTGCTTTCAGTGTTCACTTTCGCTGCCAAAATACAGTGAAGAGGTGTTAGCTCCATATCATGTTCTATCAACATAACCACCTCATTGTTCACGTCTCTTTGAAATGTTAGTATCTCTGCATGTTTCCAAAATATATTTACACATGGGCCTTTTTCTGTCATTTTATTGAGAAAATATTCAGCAGATTAATTGATAATGTTGTTAGTGGCAGCAAGCGGTCGTCTTCAGGTGTAAAATATTTGAAACCAAAATGACAGGAAGCTTTTATGTGTAAGGGAAGTTTTACAGCTGGCTCAGAGGTGAAACTTTGAGCTCACAGCGAGGAGGTGAAAGACGGAGAAGTGGTGTTGAGGGAAGGTGAGGAGGAGGAGAAGAAAAGTGGCTCTGGTTTGTTGTTTGGTCACTGTGTCCATCCAGCCCTCACATGGAGAGAGACAGCTGCCACTCTGAATATTTCATGAGATCTACACAATGCCACACACACACACACACACACACACACACACACACACACACACACACACACACACACTGTGACCCCACCCCCAGTGAAATCTCCTTTGAATAAACCTGCACCCTCCACACACACTTATTAAACACACTTCCCTTGTTAACTTGTGCTGTGGAGCAGAATTTGGACAAAACAAAACTTAATACACGACAGGTGGTTTCTGTTTCACATGTGTGTTTATGTAGGTGAATGTGCTCGCTTTAGTGTGTGTGTGTTAATATGTGTTTGTGTGTGTGTGTGTGTCTAACCCCTGTGCATCAGTCCCAGCAGGAGAAGATTGACAGCATAGAGGACAACGTCAACACAGCCGCTGCCAACGTGGAGGAGGGGACCAAGAGCCTGGGGAAGGTCTGTATGTGTGTGTGTGTGTGTGTGTGTGTGTGTGTGTGTCCTGATGATCTGATGTGTGTGTAGTGTTTGGGAGATGGGGAGATCGATGGCACTTTGCCTCCCAGCCATTCCACAGCGTTTGTCCCTATTGATCCGTTCGAATACGGAGGAAAGCTGCAATTAAGGAAATAGAGAGAGGAGAGGGATAGAGAGGAGTGGAGGGGAGGAGGAGTGATAGAGAGGTAGGATGAGAGGGGTGACAAGAGAGGGTCCATGTGTGTGTGTGTGTGTGTGTGTGTGTGTGTGTAGCATTAAGGAGAGGTTTGAATGACTGTTTAATAGTTTTTCAGGAGCAGCATTCGGGCTTCCATTATCAATTCAATACACTCTTACACACTGAGTGTAACTCAGAAGGACGACTCAGTGCCCTTCACACATATTACGCACTTGAAATGTTGAACTTTTTGTCTGTAATACTCAGAATGAATCACCTGTTTTTGTTAATTTACAACACACACACACACACACACACACACACCAGTGCAAATAGTTCTCTTCCAAGGATTGTGACCTTTTCTAACTTAACTTTCAGTTTTGTGTGACCACTAAAAGGTCCAGTGTGTAGGATTTAGGGGGACATACTGGCAGAAATGGATTAAGATATAATAAGGATGTTTTCTTCAGTGTATAATCGCCTGAAAATAAGAATTGTTGTGTTTTTGTTACCTTAGAATGAGCTGTTTATATCTATATAGTGAGCAGGTCCTCGTCTACGGAGGTCACCACGTTGCACTGACATGTTTCTACAGTAGCCCAGAACGGGCAAATCAAATACTGGCCGATAAGTAGGGGCATTCGCATTTACACATCAGCCACCGTAGTCAGCAGCCCCTCTGTGACAAGCCAAACAGCATGAAACTGCTTTATTTAGTGTTTTTAAAAAGCTGATTTTGTGGGTTCTTATGAATGCTTGCATACGCCTGTAGAACATTTGGGGAGGGAAAATAAATATTTGAATAGAGCCTCGATTTTAGCGGATTCATTGACCAATGAAACTCTTTGTTCCGACTGATGTCATGCCGCCAGGTCATAGCTAGCTTGCTGCCAAAAAGGGGGAACGTCTTGTCAATTTAGTTTCGTAACAACCACATATAAGACGGTATTGCTTGACATCGCCCAGCAGCTCGGATACGATATTAACAGGATGATTTAAGCTGTTTCACGTTACAAATCTGCATTTCTGCGACGGTGTTTGGCTTGTTGCTGACGAGCTAATGTGAGCTAATGCTGCTGATGTGTGCTCACCTTTTTTTCTCTGATAACTGAAGATGGATCCAGACGTTCAGGTGTTTTTTACAGTGAGCCAAATTATCTGCAGAGGTCTCTTCCAATCTACTAACTAGATCAAATAGACGCTCTCACATTACCCCTTCATTGCCTCCCCGTTGAGATCAGGGTCCAGTTCAAAATCCTCATTCTTACGTACAGATCGTTACACGGTCAGGCTCCTTCTTAAGTAGCTAAACTACTTCACCCGTATTCTTCAGCTCGCTCTCTTCAATCAAATTCTCTACATTTGTTGTTTGTCCCTCGCACTCACCTTAAGACACGCTGTGATTGAGCTTTTACGGCCATAGCATCTAAATTTTGAAATGCTCTGCCTGCTTCCTCTGTGGTTTCTTTTAAAAGCCAGCTGAAGACACGTTGGTTTGGGTAACTTGTACGCACAGAGATGTGCTTTTTTGTTGTGCAGTGTGAATTCTTCTTTTTCGTCTTGTGTGTGTGTAAATAGTTTTGCTAGTTGTGGACTTTTCACGTCGTGGCTGACGTAGTCACTTTGTCTTTATGATTGCTTTCTTGTTGAATATAGCCGTTGTGAAGCAAAAGCGCCATATAAATAAATTTTACTTAATTACTTTCTCTCCAAACAAACGGACCTGGTGATTTAAACCGGTTACAACACTGAATGAAGCAGTGTCATGTTAAAAAAATCTGTGTTTCTGACACTCGTGACAGAGCTAAATACTGAGGCCAATGTGAAATCACAAACGGCCCTGCATAGAGCCAGGGCTTGGTTTGTCCATTCTGGGTTACTGTAGAACAACATGGCAAACTCCGTGGACATGGACCCGCTCCCTATGTAGATATAAACACCACATTATAGGGTGACAAAAAACACGACAATTCAACTAAAGACAACATACTTCCTATACTGTCGTCCATTTGTGCCAACATATCTCCCTAAATCTCACACTGGACCTTCACCAGTTTGTACTTTAGTCCTATCGTTTATAAAATAAATGCCACATATAATGAAATATTCTTTTGAAATGCTTATTTTAAATTAAATTCACCCAACTGGCGACACAAACAAAGGTTGACCTCTCTGTAAGGTTGCTGGTAGATACACTGGGCTGCACATTATACAGGGCGGTGGGGGGTGGGGAGAGATAAAGCAGATGAGAGGGATGTCAGATGTTTTAACGTGTTTGAAAGCTTGTAATCTGTCATCAGGTCAAACAGCCTTACACACACACACACACTCACACACTCACATTTCCTCCACCCTCTACAACCTGTGCCCAGAGTCCTTTTAACTCGGCTCAGATGAAATTAAAATTCCCTCAACTGCCACAGGGGTGTGGACAAGCAATGCTAGCTTTTGAACTAGATTAATTTAATGGTGAAGTGTTAATCAAGTGTGTGTCCCTGCGTGTGTGTCCGTGCGTGTCATTAATTGTCATCAGCAAAGAGCACCTTCCACTCTGATGATAACAGCCGTAATAACACACAGGCCGCATCTCTCTGATTTCTCCTAAATGGAGATAATGAAAACTCTTTGATGCAGCTATGGAAGTGTTGATTTACATTTACACATGCAGGCTTGTTTGTGTCTTTTTCTTCTTCTTCTTCTTCTTCCTCCTTCCGCGGGTCGATATGTGATCATGAAAGGATAGACACGTCCAAACTCTATCGCAGACTGTCTTGAAGCCACAAAGTAATAATGCCTCCAAAGGTGTGTGTGTGTTTGTGTGTGTGTGTGTGTGTGTGTGAGAGGATGTTAAATTAAACTAGAACATGTCTCTTCGTCCTGTCTCTCTAGGCGGTGGGCTACAAGTTGGCGGTGTTGCCGGTTGCCGGGGCGCTGCTGGGCGGTGTATTAGGAGGTCCACTGGGCTTGCTGGCTGGATTCAAAGCCGCAGGGGTTGCTGCCGCTCTGGGAGGGAGTGCACTGGGGTTTGCAGGCGGCAACCTGGTCCAGAAACACCGCAAAGCCCGAGTGGATATACAGATGAAACAACTGACAGCACCGCCACCAGAACCACCACCAGAGCCCGAGTCAAACAAGGACAAATGACCCAACGGTTCTGGTTACTCCTCCGACCTCAGGTGCTGGCAAATCACTGAGGCTTCACGGTCGACCAACCAGTCAGAAGCACAAACCAGGCCTCCAGGCGGTGTCACGTTGCCTTAAAGACACTCAAGACGTCACCGAGCTTTGCTGTTACCGAGCACTGTCGTAAAACAATTCTGTAATAACAGCTTTATTTAAGAGTCAGATACTTTGATGTTGGGAGGTGAATGGATTGTCTGTGAGGACACTAATCTCGTTTTATACACACGACTGACCTTTTTATTCTGAACACAACCAAGTACTTATCTACACTACATGTTTCTGTGTGTGGTTGGCTCAGTGTGACTGCTTTGGCACCAAATACAACAAGTCGTACACAACCGTTGTGTTAAATGCTATCACGAATAAGAACACTGGGCCTCATTCACTAACAATCTGTGCTTAAACCGTGTGTACAAACGTTATGTACAAAGCATTCATTAATATTTTTTTACCTGACTTTGTTCTTATTCTGCGAACATATTCACATCTCCCTCAGACCATGTGTACGCACAAATAATAAAGGCCCGGGTGTCTTAGAAAATGTAAATGCACACCTTTTAAACTAAATGCAGAGCATATTAAAACTATTCATTTAAAAGGGCTTGATTGACGACAGTATTTAAAAACATTGGTTTACTCATGCATCGGCTTAGTGTATTAAATAAATATGAGATTAACGCCTTTCAATCCTGATCAGTTAGTGTCATAATTAAAATATTCAGCCATAAAAACTGGGGATGTTTCAATTAATTTTGCTTTCAACAGGCAGACATCAGTAACTGGTAACTAACCAGTAAACTTCAAAAAGGAAAGAACAAAAAAATGTGAAATGGCATAAAATAAAAAAGGTCTGCGTTATCATGTCTGCCACCCACCTTCTGGGCTCCTCTGGTTAGCTAATGGTAGCCTGGCGCTAACACAGTTGACAGTGCTAAGAGGGTTATGTGGCTCAAAAGGCAACCACTTGCTTGTGTCCCAGTGGCGGGACAGTGTTGCTGCGGAAACGGAGGCAGCCACCTTCCGTTCTTCCCCCCGGTAGCCTCAGTGAGAAGGTGCCCCTTTAGCATTGTCAACTATGTTAGCATCATTAGCCATACAGTCACTGCTAATGGCGCTAACAGTAGTTAACAAAGCTAAAGGCAGGGTTGCCACACATTTTCATGGACGAAAATTCCAAACTTTTCAATGACTTTTCAAGGACATATCAGATTCAAACATAATACCTTCTAGCTGGAGAGAAAATGGAGAAATGTTTATGGTGGTGAACAGAACGCTGTCACACATCGCGGGTTATTAAAGCTACGTTACGTCGATGGCTACAAAAAATGAATACAGTTATGTTACATTATGTGAAGGTCGCTTACGGAACAATTTTATTACACACAACAAAATTTTTTGACTTTCCCGAAATTTTCAATGATTCTTACTAAGTCCGTAACTTTTCCAGGCCTGGAAAATGTGATTGTGAAATTCCATGACTTTTCCAGGTTTTCCATGACCATAGGAACCTGGTAAAGGGGGTTTGTGGCTCAAAATTGAGCCACTTACTCATCGGGGAGACTTGGGGGACAGCAGAGGGTGGGCACAATGTTTCCACAGCAACACTGTTGGGTTGGGACGGCGTTAACAAGGGTAATCGCCAAAAAAGCCACCAGACCTGGACGTTGTGCCGTGAACTGATCGAAGAGTAGCAAAATGAACCTATAGATCGACATGCGTAACAGGTCACAGATATTACTGAGTAGCCCAGTGATTCCCAACTGGTGGATCATGGCCCAAAAGTGGGTCCGCAGGTGACTTACAGACGTGTCAAGTTTGTAAAAAAACAGCTTTATTTTGAAGTTCAGTGAATTTCTGGCAGAGAGCGTTTATTTTGAAGTGCTGTTTCCTGCTGTAGAGTGAGTGACTAACAGACACCTGCTTAACAGAGACAGCAAACTAGCTCAATGACATAGCCAAGTATGTTGCTGAATATATTCAACTGTGTGGACCTTGAACTAATGACTAAGGATAAGAATAATTCCACCAATTTTTAGTGCCATAACATTGCACACATACACAGGGTATACAAAGATTCTGATTTACCTCCGAGCAGGCGTTAAGTTATCCAGCTTTGCCAGGTGATGCTGCAGTCTGTGCCTTCAGGAGAGAGCACGTCTTAAAAACCAACGTAGCATGTTTGAAGAGAGTGACGAATGGCTCATCAGCTGTTTCTGACTGCAAAGAAACAACTTCACCCTTTCTCTGTGATTCACCTCGAGGCAAACAAATTTCCTTACGTAAAGAAATGAGGGCGTGGCGGTATGCTGATTGCAAATAGGGCGCACACCTGTCAGTTGAGAATGATTCTGATTCACGGACATATTCATGAGGGTAATAACAAAATTGGCTGGTGCACGTGTCATTAATCAGATTGTAATTTTGCTTACACTTACTTTGTGTGCGAACTAAGTATTGTGAATGAGGCCCGTTGTTTCATAAACTTGCATCTTTTTCGGGTTATTCTTTCTGTTCACCACTGGTCATGCCTCAGTGTCCTTTATGCAGAATACAATATCCAAATGTGAATGGCTGCACTACTGAGACTGCAATAAGAATGATGTATGGAGAAAATGTTTTTGTGCCTAACGTCACTGTGGTGTTACATCTCTTAATAATGTAAATTAAAGTGGCTCAGCTTCAGTGTTTGTATAAGTTATACTGTATGTAGATACAGAGTTGTGTCTGCTAAGTGTGAGAGCAAAGTTGCACATAAAGCGCCAAAGTGCCACATCACTTCAGGGACTGGAGTGGAAGAACCTGCCATGTATTGATTACACTGCTGCTGGATTTCTGCCAAATAAAATGTTTCTTTTCAACAGTAATGTCGTTCATTGGATAAATATCAGAGTAAATGACACCAGTAGAGTTCACAGAGACGCACGTACAAAGCACCAGGCAACACAACATCCTGTAAAATGGTTTTTAATTTACTTTTTCATTTTTTTCACTCTTCTTCTTTCCCCTCTGAGATGACTGGTTTAGAAATGGCATCACGCTCCCCTCCCTCCCCCCCGTTGCTCTCCTGTATGTGGGCTGATATGTCACTATGCAGGCATCTGTTGGCCTCTATGGAAGGGCAGGACACACAGTACAACCTTAGCAATGGGTCCCCGTAATCTTAATCTGGATTCATTCACACTCAGGGGATCTCAGGGATCTAGACTTGTACCAAAACCTCAAAGACATAAAAAGAGACAAAACCAGTTTTAAGAGAACTTGTATAAAGTGGCAGACTGTAAATTTCCACTGTTCATCACACGGGTTTTCCCCTCTCGTCTCTCGGCCTTTTTAAAACACTGGGAAGGCCGCGGTCTTTTCTCCCCCAGCATGATGACACATTTGACAACAGGTAATAGCAAAAACAACAGCCATTTCATAAATTCCTAATCGCTTTTAAAGTACATCGTTGCAAAAACTTTTTTTTCTCCTCTACTTGATCCCCGGGAACACAACTCAACAAGTGTTACGGCAAATACCGTGCCTTTAAAAAGGTATCCAGCCCCCTTTTACTTTAATGTTGTGCAGTAGTGGAGGTAATCAGCATTTTAGAGACTAAACAAAAATTACTTGGGTATAAAAATAACAGAACTCCTGATTGCATAAGTATTCATGTCCTTCAAGACAGTACTTAATAGAGGCACCTTTGGCAACAGTTACAGCCTTAGGTCTACTTCAAAAGGCCTGTAACAGCTTCACACATCTGGACACCAATTCTTTGAAATCCTGTGTAGATTTGGTTTCATGTTTGGGCTTGTCTTGCTGTGAAATACACATCTTTAGTTGTATGCTTTGACCAGGATTTCTCTGTACTTTGCTGCATCAATTCTACACTGACAAGCCGTCCAAGGCCCGCTGCAGAGAAGCCTCCACACAGCATGATGCTGCCACCACCAGGCTTCATGACAGGGATGGTGTGTTTTTTGGTGTTGTGCAGTTTAAATGGATGGTTCAGATTTTTTGAAGTGGGGTTGTGTGGGGTACTTATCTACAGAGTGTATATTACTAACAGTAGATGTCAGCTGGCACAACCCTAATCTGGAGAAGCAAGCTGGAGTCCAACATGGAAGCTAAGTTGTGTACTGATGGAGGGGTCAACAACAAAACTGTTAAAAAAAAGTCCCACCTAAGCTCATAAATCAGTTGAAATGTGTGCTATATTTAGAATATTTTCACAGCTTACACTTTGAGTCAGAGCGATGTCCTATGGGGAAACAAAGCTGTTACATCGCTCTCTTATGAGCCAGACTCCATTGAGAAAAACAGTGATTTAACGTTGCTGAATACAGGAGCTGCTGGTCTATCGCTGGCTCAATCACGTGGTTTGTTTGTGTTATTGCGTGACTTTGGTGTTTAAAAGGATTGGTTCTGATTCACCGAAGTCACACAATAACACCAACTAACTGATGCAGACTAGAAGCTTCCATGTTTAGTGAGCTAAAATTACTGTTTTTTCAAATGGAGTCTGGTGGCTTTGACGAGAGCATAGATGGGGAACTGAGGCCATTAACGGCTTCCCCATCGTAACAAGCTGTCTGACAGAAATGTAAAGCAATGCGATAATGCAGTGTAAGCGTTCACTTTTTTGAGTGGCTAAAATACATTTTGTTGCTGCCCTCCATCCACAGCTGGTGAGGTCACAGTTAGTCGTGGTCCCGTCTGAGGATGGTGTAGCAAATCTCACAGGGCACCAGCTTCTGGAACGAGCTCTCTGAAGGGCTGCTGGCCACTTTTCCACAGCAGTACATTGCTCAGCTTCTGTGTCCGTTGCCAGCCTGCTTCTCCAAACTGGGGGCGTGCCGACTGATCACTACCACATGTACCCCATACAACCCCACTTCAAAAAATCTGAAGTATCCCTTTAAGGCTTGTACTAAATTTAGTATGATGGCCAAAAAGGCACATTCCCTTTCATGTTACAGTATTTTCTCTTGATTGTTGACAAACATAAAATCCTAATTACATCCACTGCGATTCAGCGTTGTAAAACAGTGACGCACAAAAAGGTCAGAGGGGGCAATACTTTTTATAAGCACTGTAAGAGACATCATAATCTATAACCGTTTAGTACCAGGGAGAGAAGGGGTGCATCTCAATAGGCTGGAGTAGCTCCGTCTCTTTATCTTCTGTCTCAAGTCACGGTTTGAAATTAACCCTACGAAGCATTTCCAACATACTTTTCTATTCCTTCAGTGTGTGTGGAGAAGATATGGAGATAAAGCTACTTCAAACAGGCATATTGTTATAAGTTGTGCTATACAAATGAATTAGACTAGAGTTGGTCATATTGAGATGCAGCCATGAGGTCAGTGAGACTAAACAAGCGTCTCCTATCAGACAGGCTGAACTGGACTACCCACAGATAAGAACCGTACGACTGGAGTGAGGGAACTGCTCTGTTTTTTTGTTTTTTTTCTACAAAAAGCCGGGTGATGTAAAAGAAAAGGAATAAAATAAAGAAAAATCTGCATTTAATTTAGACCAACAATGAGACTCCCATGTAGCACAAACGTATTTACAAGCTCCAAAAAATAAAAGTAAAAACACTTCTCTTGATGCCTCTAACCCCTGCCCACACACGATTTCTTCTTTACCCCCCTTCTTTTTGATCCAAAATAAAAACTGTACGTGAAAGAGTTATGAAAATATAGGTTATTCCAACATGGTTGTGTCGTGGACTGAACTCTCTTTTCCTCCTGTTCTTCTTTTTCTCCTTCTTCCTCTTCATTCTCCTCCTCCTCTCCATCTCTCTCTCTTCAGTAAGGGTGTTGGGTGTTGCTGTTCTGTCCCGCTGGCCTGTCCCAACCCTAACCCCCTCCCTGACCCTGGGGCGTGGCATTGAGTCACAGGATCACTGGAAGGCCGGTGAGGTCACAGCTCGTCGCGGGGTGTGAGGATGGTGTAGCGAGTCTCGCTGGGCGCCAGCTTCTGGAACGAGCTCTCTGGAGGGCTGCTGGCCACTTCTCTTCCCGTCTCCTCCTGGGGGAGAAAGTCAGAACAAAGTTTCACATGATGTGGCACAAAACAACTTTCAGTGACTCTGTAGTGCGTGCTGACGCTGCTGGCTGACCTGTCCGGGCATGCTGTCTGTGGGGTCGGGACCATGGTGGAACTCTCGGTGTAGCTTGCCGGAGTGAAGGTCCAACACAAACTGTCTCAGCTTGCCAGGGACGCTGGAAGAAACACACAGAAACACACATCGGGTCTTTTAAAGAACACTTTCTCAGTTCTTAAATTAAAACTTTTTTGGGTGCGGCTTGTTCATACAAGTGTTTGTAGAAATATGTTTGACTCAAAAAAACGTTCTCATTCGCACAAACTTGTTATAACTGGATCATATCAGCCTGATGGGTGCCATTTAGGTATGTGTGTGTGTTTGTGAGATTTAACCCCCCCAAACTGCTTTACAGGGCCACCTCTTCCACTCAGTTTAAGGGAAGTCCCATTCACAAAATGTCCTCCAAATGACAAGAAGAAAAACGCCAGGCACTCCTCAGGAAACGCCCAGCTGGAAGCGTCTAAGAGAACTTTAGAGGAGCTGCATCTTTTCAGCTAGTCCTTTGGTTGCATCTGGTTGCTATGATTCGGCACAAGTTTGAGTACTTGCTTTGGATGAGCAGAGGTCTGAGGCACACAATACATTCGGTATATTAACATATTTCTCCTCCAATGTTGTTGTTGTTGTTCAGCACTTGTACATATAAGATGTGATGGTTTGTATATAAGATGTGGTCTGTCCCTGTTTCACTGTGACTTCACGATTACAGTGACAGTGACGAGCAGGGTGTTTTTACTCAAAGTTGAACATTTTTCAGCTCAGAATTAACTCCCAGCACCTTGTTGCCTTGCTGGCGTTTGTTGTGCAGTGTAAACACACAGCACCCTCATTGCAAAACATTTGAAAAATACACTGGCCTCAGAAAAAAAAAACTTGAGTGGACGCGGCCCCTGAGAGTTTTTTCGTGAAAATGCTTTTATTTGGGAAGTTCTCAGCATATGACTGGATGAATGAGACTTGGATTATACTGCAGGAGTTGTTTGAGAGTCTTAAAACAAGTGTTTCAATACAGTTATGCTGTTGTTTAACGTGGTCCCTGATCAATCAATATATGTATATGTTCGCCAGTTTCAGTGGAGGCATGTGACAAAAATGTTTTCTTCATGAATTTAAGATAACATGGCCTGACTTACCATTTATAAATGGTCATTTTATGGGTGAAGTATTCTTTTAAGTATCTTGCTATCTTGCTTAAGGACACTTCAACTTGCTGACAAGAGGAGCCGGGATCAGACCAAAAAGCCTACTCTGCCTGCTGAGCCATAGCTCCGACATGAAGTTAGTCTATAAGAACAGGGGGGTGGGACAGAGCGAATCACACTGTCAAGTGTTTTATGGGGGGGCCTTACCCTGAGCAGTGACCTGCATAGACACCTAGGCAGCTGTTAGCGCCAAAATTACTTAAATGTAAATGTGTTAAAGCCAAAATACGCCAATAAAATCTAAAACAGACAAAAGAGTTCATATTAGTTATTTATCTTTATGTTAGTAGAGTTCTGTAACACATTTAAACTCCACATTCATTAAGATTGAGGCATGATTAGGATTATTGTGTTTTTGTTTTGTTTGTTTCTCCCCTTGTGAAGACAGGAAGACTGTATATAAATGACTTCTACAACAGAGCTGAAGCACTTGTGAACTTTGTCAGCAGTAAGAGAAAATTCTTGCTACAAGAAAGCTGGTGAATGAAACAAATTCTAAATCGCTCGTACATGCCTTTTGAAAGCTGTTTGAGGCCCAGTAACTGTGTGTTTCATGAAGGCATTCCTACACAAAGTTCAGCAATAAAGAGTTGATATGAGACAAAACTGCTGGTGGCAGCGACAGAGGACATCAGTCCCTGCGGACGAGTCATGAAGCAGCATTAATCCATATCAACGCCGTCCTCTGAACTGTGCTTATTAACGACAGGTCATGAGCTGTTGGCATATCACAGAGGCGGAGCGGGTCCCCAGTCACTTCTAACCCCGTGTGTCAGAGCAGCATGCGGACACACACACACATGCAAAGACACACACATGTATAGATATATAACATACACTGCACTAATGTAATTACAAGCTGTGTGCCACATGCGGTGGTGATGTGATGTAATTAGGTTGTGGAGGGCTGGTCAGTCCTCAGGGCTTCTGTCTATCTGATCAGACTCTGATTGGGGACTGGGGGAGGCCGAGTGGTGGGGGGCAGAATAAATAAGATTAAATTAGATTAGACTGGATTAGTTTAGCACTTATTGCACGTGCCAAATCATGTCACATTAGCTCCGGTGTCCTGGCCCATTCATAAAGGACAGATTTTAGGAGGTGTGACATTTCTCTGTTGTTGAGTGCACAGTGGATTATGGTGTGTGTGCGTGTGTGTGTCTGTGTGTGTGTGTGTAATGAAATTAACTTTATTTAAGAAGATCTCGTTATGAATAATTTCACATACGGTATCAGTACCAGGCAATAATTGCTCAAAAATGTCCAAAAGAACGCTGAATGTATCAGACTGATTTGACATGTGGATGATTCATTTGTTAATTACAGCTGCGTCTGTGGGAAGTTTTCATTTAGGTTTGGCTATTTCTTTTTGCATTAAACAATAACCAGCCCCAGTTTTTAATTTTTTTTCTAAATGTTTACAAGGAGATGCACACATGGTGGTATCGCAGAAGAAATAAAATATATTGGTACTGTTTAAAATAACCACGCAATTAATCATTTATCTTACAGTAGATACGTTTACATGCACGCTAATATTCCACTTTTATTTATCCACTTAACATTCTTAATTTGATACAGGTCTTGTAAACGGTTAAGACATTTTACACTTCCTGTTAAGACATGTGGGATATGCCTGTGTTATTCAGGTATTAGGAGCAGTCTTTGGACATGTATACAATGCATTTGGAATAAACGTCTTAACTGGGGTTCTGAAACACATGGCTTCTTCCCTGTTTAAGGTCAGATCTGCTTTGCCAACAGTTTAGAGATGCATGCCCACAAAAAAAGCTCACATTTCTGGTTGGAAGGATAAACACACCTACTTTAAAACATTATAAAGGACTTAGATATTAACAGGTTTTTGTATATGTGCAAATATCGCAACTTTTCAAGAGGGTGGCTGAAGGAATGAAAGAGAGAAGCTGTGTTCGCAGGGTTGAACAAAACCTGACACAAACGACAATTGTTCAACCTCTCCATAATTGATATCATGAATGACATGTTAGGGCATGTTAATTGGAGTATGCACGGCTGCATGTACAGGGGAATATTAGTGGAATATTCATTTTCATTAGTCATGTAAAGAGCTTAGAAGAAATATTGTCTTTTTTTGGAATGAGGGCAAAAATAGGAATATTTTGTGCTCGTAAATGTAGTCACTGATAATCCTGCACCCTGCAACCTCTGAGGCTAAAAAATAAAGCCAGTGTGGAAGTGAGAAAAACTGCAGTTCCTCTAATGGCCACTTGAGGCTGGCTCTGGAAGCGAGTCCATCTCCATAGACACGTTAGAAGCAGAAATAAACATGTTTGTGGCCTGGTACAAAAACAGTTTTGGGCTCTATAGCTACTTTAAATAATCAGGACCACTGAATAGGGGTGAATTTTTTTTTTTTACACCTCATTATTTACATTTATTAAGGCTTAAAGTTACACATATTTACGGGCGAGGCAGCTTGAGTAACAGGCTTATCTGCAGGGTGCGACTACAGTCTATGAGTCAGCTCCAACCCTCGCTCCTCCACAGCTCTACCCTCTTGTCCAAATATGGTCACTTCTGACTCCAAAAGCCAAGATGGCAACAATTGAAACTTAAGGCTTCAAAACAGCAGTCCGTAAACTGATGGGTGATGTCATGGTAGCTACGTCCATTTTTTATGATGTTGCACACACACTCACATAGTCATGCACATCTACATTTTAAAGAGAAAGTAAAAGGCGGTACTCACCTGAGGTCTTTAAAGTCAGGAAAGACATACATGTGTCTGAATGAGTCTATAGCAATGACAGGGCAATCAGCAGGAGTTTTCTGGATATGGAGCAAAGGATGGCGGAACTTCTCGCAGTCTGCGTGCAGGAAGTTTATCGACCCTGAGGAGGAGACACCAGGGTCACCAACACTACTTCTGTACACAACGCTGTTCAGCTCATGAGTAACGTAAACTGACATCCCTGATAGGTTAAAAAAATGCCACAAACACACACAAGCTCACCTTTCTCGCTGATGAGCTGGCGAGCCACTTCATGTTGAAACTTCTCTAAGCTCTCTCCGTCTTCTTTAACGTGGAACAAGATGAGAAAAGGAATTCCTTCTTCAGTCAGCTCCTGAAAAACACAAATACACACACAAAGCGTCAAGGACAGATGGAGTGAGGGCCTTTCCGTGGCTCAGCAGATGGACTACCCACAGACTCCATTAATACCCTCCAGGCTGTTTGTTGTGTAAACATCTCTATGTACATCTACATATCCAGATTTAAACATCCATTTTATTAGACCAAAAAGCAACAGATCGAGCTGACAGTGCTCTTTATCAAAAGGCAGCTAACAAACCTCTCCATTTTCAAAGGTGATCTCCCTGACCAGAGGCACACACTTGTCCTGGGTCCAAGCGTAGGTCAGGTCGAAGTTGGTGAGTGAGCCGACGTAGATCATGTCAGGTACGCCCTCCCCGACAGGCTTGTAGATTATATTGTCTCCACTGAAGCGCTCGGCCTCAGATACAGAGCTGTAAGAATGAAGCAGATAAGGGAAGTTTAAAAGATAAACAGAAATTTAAGGATTGAAACTAAGCCTAAAATAAAAGGTGGTGTTGTGTCTCACCCAAAAGCAGCCAAGAATGTGCAGTCATCTCGAAGGATGTTGGAAACTTTTTCGTATATGTGGTAGTTTTCTGTGTCCCTGCTTTCAAAATAGCCTATGATGTGTCTCTTGCTCCTCTGTGAAATAGGAAAAAGATGTTGAGAAAAGAAACGATACAATTTTATTTTACAATGACTACGCTGAAGTTGTGATATTTTATAGACACAGCGTGTGTGTTTACTCACATCCAGAGTATTTATCTCCTCCATTGACTGTATCTCTTTCACAGGGTCGACCTGCTGCTGGCGGATAAAGTCAGCAATGGCCGCCACCGACCTCTGACCCCTGTACTCCCTCTTCATCATCATCCCATTTCGGAACAACTTCAATGTCGGATACTTGGTGATGCGGTACCGCTGGGCTATGTCC
The DNA here is from genome assembly GCA_019142605.1 of Cephalopholis sonnerati. Lineage (NCBI taxonomy): Eukaryota > Metazoa > Chordata > Actinopteri > Perciformes > Serranidae > Cephalopholis > Cephalopholis sonnerati. The sequence goes on from JAGQAX010000008.1 coordinate 31,485,886, forward strand.
GCTGCACGGAGGCAGAGGAGAAGTTAAGTAAAGAAGGACAAATCAATTGATGAAGAGGGAGAGGCTGAGCGAAAAACACATGGGGATGGGTGGATGAGGAGCGGAGAAGTGACAGAGACGGCGGTTAAACCTCAGTCTGAAAACACTGCCTTCAGTCGGCTCTGAGCTCTGATCTCCCACATGAAAGCTGCCCCCCGCTAAGAGTAAATATTCTCTCTGCACACACTGAATGAGTGTGTGTGTGTGTGCATGTGGCAGGTGTCAATCTCCCTGCGGGGTGTCTCTAAGCCTCCCGTCTTCACAGGAAGCAGCAGTTTTGTCATTAGTCTTCAAACAGTTTGCAGGTCATCAATAATTCTCTTTAATTTGCTTTATCTCAAAAGGCTGAGGCTGGCGGTTTATGTGTCTGTGCTTTGGTGTCCTGGGCATCTATGTGTACATATGTGCATCAAATATAGTAAGAGTGAGTGTGTGTGTGTGTGTGTGTGTGTGTGCCTTTTTGGTGAAGTTTATAAATAAAATGACAGTGTTATGGTAGTTCAGGGAATTAGATCACCATAAACAACAACCACCCCATATATTGGTATTAATAATAATTTGGACAGTTAATCATTTAGGTGGGAAAAAATGAAAACCTTTTCTGCTTTCAGTTTCAAAATTATTGAGATTAATAAAATTTTTTCACATCATTTATGAAATAAATAGTGTCACTGTTGATCAAATGAATAAATGGCACTGGCTCTGGTGACTTGTGATTGGCGTTTCTCATTATTTTGTTATGTCACAGGTAAAAATGTAGGTTAGATGTCTGCATCTGTTTGTCGTTTGGTACTTCTTTTCCTGACAATATTTAAGAGTGCTAAAAACTACTAAAATGGTAGAGCTGCATAATTATAGCCAAAATGATTATCAGACTTATTTTGAATAATATTGACATCATACTTTAATCACAATTAAAAATACTTCATTGCAATTTTACATAAAAAAAATGTTGTAAATGAGACAGGTCATTTTTTAGAGCGCATCTCCCAGAAGCAAAATATTAAATAAATTGAACCCAAAATAAAGGTTCCCTAAAAATAAAAATGCCATACTGAAAACAGTGTTTATTTGACCAAATGGAATGTGATCAGTTATGTAAGTTCAATCTGTCTTTGAGAGCTGGATGTCTGAGTTGATGCTGGACAAGGACAGGGATTCAGTGAGGTAACGTTAGCAACATTATTCTTTTTGGCCTTCACACTTTCATTATACTGCAGGTTGTGGTGTTTTTTGAGGTGGTTGAACAACTTAGTCGTGTTGCTTTGCACTGCAGACACAAGTCTCAAGCACCCATTGCATCTGATTTGCTCTTGCCTAAAGGGCTGGCTCAGATTTTTTGGAGTGGGGTTGTATGGAGTACTCATCCACAGACAGTGTATCACATAGAGTGGATGTAAGTCAGCAAACCCCCAGATTTGAGTAATGTACTACTGTGGAGGGGTCAGCAACAACACGTTTTAGCCACCTAAAAAAAAAGTCAGTATCAGTTAAGTTTACGCTATATTTAGAACATTTTCACTGCTTTACCTTAATGTCAGACAGTGATCTCCAGCTGGAAAATGCAGCTGTTACATTGCTCTCTTCAAAGCCAGACAACCCTGATTTAGCAATGCTGAACACAGGAGCTGCCTCGAACAGTTATTTTGTTTGTGTTACTGTGTGTCTTCGGTAAATCCGAACTTACCCTATAAAACGCCAGCAGCTCCCCTGTTCAGGGTGCTAAAATGTTTTTGTCAACAGAGTCTGGTGGCTTTGACGAGAGCATAGATGGGGAACTGAAGCCGTTCGTGGCTTTCCCATCAGAACAGGTTGTCTGGTGTAAAGGTACAGTAGGGAAAATACTCAAATGGGACTTTTTTTAGGTGGCTAAAACACGTTTTGTTGCTGACGTCCATCCACAGCAGTACAATGCTTAGCTTCTGTGTCGGACTCAAGCCTGCTTTTCCTGGGGGTATGCCGACTGACATCTACTGTATGTGATACACTGACTATGGATACGTACCACATACAACCAAACTTCAAAAAATCCAAACTATGCCTTTTAACGTCACTAGCCCTAAAACCAAAATACTTTCAAACAACGGATGATGATCTGTTTCAGGGGACTAGCTCTTTACCTTATGTTGTAGGAAGCCAAAATTGTGATCAAAATTGATATCTGATTAATTGTGCAGCTGTATAAAACAGGAAGTAATACTCACAATGTTGGTCACAGTCGACACGGGCAAACACCACCTGCTTGGTTTCAGGGAACTCCTCCCTCACTATGTTAGATGCCTCCTCAAAAATTGGATGGAGCATCTGACTGAATCTGCACCTGTGAGAGGGTTAGGAGAAGTGGTGTGAGGCCAAAAGGATTCCCATAAGTTGTAAGTAAATTAAATAGATTTTTAGATCCACTGGACTACATTTTGCAATATTTGACAATGTTGACAAATGATTTTTGCCTCCAACAGTTCCATTACCCGTCCATTAATTAGCCCAAATGAGATTAAAACAGACACACTGTGTAAAAATCCTTTAAAAATAAATCAACAAAATCTCTACTGTGGATGACGGCAATCTAATTATACTTATTGGACCATGTGGCATTCATAGGAAACGTCTGTATCATCCTCGACATAATATACAGACGGAGAAACAACACACTTACCAGTCTGCGTAAAAATTGACTAATGCCACCCCAGCATTATCTGCAAGGAAACACACACACACAAACAGGAAATAAATGTAAGCCTCTATACATTACTAAACATACTCATTAATGTATATTTGCTTGTGAATTAATTACAGTAATTAGGCTTATTAAACCCCTCAGTTTTCCTTAACTGAAAGAAAAAACAACACATGAAAGCACTTAAAGAGAACAGAAATTTATGACCAGTGACTCAAGGCCATGTACATTTATCTGTCATTCTACCTATAGAGAGGTGAAAACCCTCGCTTCTGGTGGACCACCATGGGACTTAATTTAGGAAAAATATGTATGGTTGTTCATGGTGAGAGAAAAATAACTTTTTGAACCTGTTTAAATTGTGCCAAAAAACACATGATGTTTGTCAATTTAAAAGACAATTTCGCAAGTAGGAGATACTCGTTTGTTTAAGTATAAGACTATAAAAATATGTAATTAGAAAGACAACACAAGTCACTTAAGTGAGTCATGACTTTCTTTCTCTCTTAAGCTATGATGCCTGTAAGTTTAGTACCAGGATGTACTTAAACAAGCAGCAGATCTTGCTCATTCTTTCCCTTCTAGGCTGCTTAAAAGACCAGGACTCACTTAATGAAACACCTCAGGTAGCGTACTGTTACATTTGTGCGTAGAAAATAGCTAAGTTACCTAGCTTGCTAGCTAGCTGGTGTTAGTTAAATAAATCATGTGAGCTGAGAGATGTAGTTCACTGAGCAGTTTCACACAAAACTAAATGGTACCTCGACAAACTGCGACTTTTTTGACTTGTAAAATTATCTTTAAAAGTCACAAACACAATATGTGTAATTCATCACACACTTCAAACAGAATGAAAAAATGATTTGTCCCTCCCCGTTGACTACTGTGCATAATCTAAGGTCTCATGGAGGACACCAGAAAGGAAGGCACTTTGCCTCTCTCTTGGTGAAAAGGGTAAGCCAATGACTTAAATGAGGGTCAGATCTGCAACAATAAGTGTAAATATAACAGTATGGATCACTGGAAATAGTATTAATTTTCTTTCCATGTCATCCAAATGTTTTAAAACCACATCTGGTGAGTACTGAATACATTTGTGGGAGGAGTGGTGACAAATGCAGCAATGAGTGTGGCCAATGTGAACATATATGCTCAAATTAATACAGGGGAAAATAAGTTTTAATGGTGCTTTCCACACCCACAACTGACTGTGTAATGGGCCAAGTTTGATTTTTGTGATATGTTACTAACTGACAGAAAGACACACAAACAGTCTGACAAAGCGGAATGAAAACAAACATCATTGGTGGACGAAACAAAGATGGAAATTTAACATGCATGTCTTAAAGACAAGTGAGCTCAATAAGTATTAAAGGAACAGTCTGACATTTTGGGAAATGTGTTTGGTTGCCTCCTTGCCAAGAGCTAGATGAGAAAGAAATTCAAGGAAATAAGCTGTTTCCCCCTCTTTCCACTCTTTATGCCAAGCTACAGCCAACCAGCTGTTGGCTGTAGCTTCATGTTGAATAAACAGACAGAAGAGTTTTATTGATCGTCTCATCCAGCTTTGAGCAAGACAGTGAATTACAGCATTTCCCAAAATGTCCAACTATTCCTTTAAGAGCATTTTGAAGCTTTAAGTGTGGTGCCTTACTAAGGACGTCATCAATGTTGGCTGAATCCAGACTGGTGATTTCTGCTTGTCCGGGAGTAGAGAGGCCCATCACCTACAGGCATACAGGGGAGGAGACAGATCAGCAATTAAACACAAGAACACAGGCAAGGTGGTTACGAAGACAACTATGTGGGGGAGCGGAGAAAACACCCTGAGGACAGTTGACTAAGATAACAGAAGACTTTATTTTTCCCCAGGGGAGAAATCCTGAAGTAAAAAGACTTAAGAATGAGTGAACCAACAAGCCTGTCCACATGCTGCAAACTCGTATATCCAGAGACTGACTCAACCCAACACCAGTTCTTACAGTGTTAATACTATGGTATTAACCTCATACTAAAGCAGCACACATGAAATGCTACGGTGTCACTTCATGCAATCCTATCATTGTAAAACATAGTGAAAACTATATTCTTTTACACATTATATTTCTAGCTGCGTGCTATAATTATGGTTATAATGGTGAGGGTGTGCAGAGCAGGCAAGGTGTGGTTTTAACCAGCAACTCTCCCTCTAACTCCTCCAGTGGGACCCCCAGTGTGCCCCAGGAAAAAAGAAGTATAATCTCTCCGGTGTTTCCTGGGTCTGCCCTGGGCTTTTATCCCCAGTCAGTTGTTCTGGTTCTGGGCTAATTACACAAACAATGTCAAACAATGTAATTATGCTCTCATGACTTCCTGCATAACTTGTTCTTTCCTTGTACCCTGTTTAGTGTGGACTATATTTCCATACAGGTCCACATGGACACAATGGTGTGCCTTACAAAACAGCACATATGCAAATATTTTACATTTAAATGATTCTCAAATTAGCTACGGTTATATTGATAGACTAATGGAAAATATTTATGGTTAGGATGCCCTTCAAATATCTGACACCTGACGAAGATATATGCCAATATCAGATTGAAATGTTACTCTATTTTTTCTCTCTGTTACTTCCTGTTTGTCAAGAACCTGTTACAGCATACGCACACCTCTCCCTCCTTTAATTAATTATCCAAACGCAGTATTTGGAACTTTTATAAAAGTCTCACAAAACATAGCACGGTGCAGCATCATCTATTTCTTACAGTGTGTTGAGCTCACATCTCTAACAGCGGCCAAACTACATCAGCTGTCAACTTTAAATAAATCTGCGGCGCTGATTATGAACTCCACCTGTATCATTCAACTCATCACCAAATCATAGAGTGAGCTGCCCTGAGGCTTAATTGAGGCTACGTGTACTGTATTTGCACTCTTATTCTTTTAGTCACTCTCTACCTCTTGCTCAGCAATGACGTTGCCCTCTTTTTTTTTTTTTTTACACACATCCTGTTTTTTTTGTCAGACATTTTCTCTGACATCTTATCTGTTAGAGAACATGAGCTGGATCGATGGTCAGTCTAATTCTAGTGTTCTGTGGTAGGAAACTAATCTTGCAGCCATCTAGTTTTCTTTCGTGTATCTCCCTCACTGGATCACTTAAAAGAATAAGGGTGTAATTATGATGTGTACCAGCTGGGGATTTTTGAATTCCAGCTCTGACTGCATCGCTGTATAAAAGAATCTCATATGAAAGAGATCGGCACAGAGAAAATTTAAAGGCTACAATGACATTCACTGGAGGGTGGAATGGGAGAAAGAACACCTGCCAACTGTAAACACAGAGATGCCGATAAAAAAGGCAAGTGTAGCCTAAATGAACTCTTTTTAATTCGAGGGCCTGTGTTTAACAAAGTGGACATGACGACAAGAGACCAAAAAAAAGACTGCATTGTCAAAACTTTTACTGAAGTATTTAACTGAGGCTGCAAGTGCAATCTGAGTTTTTTTTGCATCATCATCATGACACCCACTGCCCCTATTTAACATGAGCCACTGTAGTCAACACCTCTATAACATTACAATACTTCAAAAGTATGTGCACACTAACTCTTAATCTGCTGTTATCTTTGCTGACTCAAGATCCTCCTCAAACAGGATATATGAGGGCCGCCTTCTCTGAGGCTGTGACAAACCGTAATGTCAATATAAGTTCCAAGGAAGCCACAAATTTTCAACACAGTGAATTATCCAGACTGTCCACTGTCTCATGCTTTACAGGTGAACCTAATGTACAACTTAAGTTTTGCTCACATACAAACCAGTGGCCAGTTTAACTGTCACTGTCCTTGCCTTGGTTTAGTGTTGTGTAAATGTTTCCTAGTGTTAAATTAAAGCTGAAATTATTATTTCTAATATAGATTGATCTGTCAGTTATGTTTGTGATGAAGTGATTAGTAATCCAGTGAATGAAATGTCAAAATAGTAAAAGAAAACGCCCATCGTAACTTCACAGAGCGCAGGGTGACGTCTTGAAATGGCTTCTTTGTACTTACATTTTAATTTTTGCTCCTGAAACACTTTATATCTTGAATATTTTTAATATTTTGGTTGATAATTAATACTAAATTGTTTTAAAAACTAGGCCCAGTGTGTGACCCTGACCTGGGGAACCCTCTGGCTGTTCTGGTTGTTCTTACTGGTTTACGCACATTTGTGAATGTTAATTGTTGTAACTGTAATATGAAGCATTCTCTGACTCAAGAATTTCCTTCGGGATAAATAAAGATCTACTGAACTGAACTAAATTGAATTTCATCCAAGCAATAGTCCAAAATTATATTAATAATAATAATATTTAATATACAATTATATATATGTCTAAGAAATCAATCCTCACATTTCAGAGGCTGTAGCCAACTGCTATTAAGTTTCTAAACATTAAAAATGACTCTCTTTCTATTGACTTATAATTTAATAGACTAATCAATTCAGCTCTAAGCTATAGAAAATAGTTCCTGATTCATTTTCAAAGTTCAACAAACTCAATACTGAAAAAAAACTGTCACCATGCCTTTTTACCACATAAGATAACACAGCTGCATACTCATTTGAAATGCAACAGTTGCTGTGGTTAGACCGATGATAACACTTCTCTATAACTCGCAGAGAAGTTTGAAGTTTTCATCTCAGGCCCAAACTCTCACAACAGCAGAGCAGCAGAGCTGTGTCTTCTTCCGGGTTGTCAGCCAATTAGAATGAGCCACAACAGAGGAATTCACCAACCGGCGAGCATCATTCAGAGACACATTCAGACACACCAAGAGTGTGACATTAAAATTGTGCATCCATATGATGCTATATATTATGCTTGATCAAACACAGCAGAGCAACACATTCAATAAACAAAACGTGTAAACTAACCGTGTTAGCAGTTAGCACTGACTGCTGTCAGTAGGTTCTATCAGCTAATGCTAGCTCGATGCTTCATTCCCCCTCAACAAAGTTATCAGGAGTCCAACTTTGGCTCTTTTATTAAAACTTTGGAATATACGATGTGTTATGCAAGTAACACCTCGATTATATAAGAAGGATTATGGCTTGTTATACCCCTACAGCTAACGTTACTCAACACTACCGGCTAAGTTGACATTGCAGCTGGATAACTTGATTAGTTATGGGAGTCGGTTGGTGAGATCCGGTCAAAAGGCCTCCTCGGTCAACCTGATAAATAACTGCACACACAGGAGCGACTGAGCTGGCTCGCTGGTCACCTTGGCTACTTTAAAAGCCACGTCTCATGCCAGCATCGGTTAGCTAGCAGCTAACTATCCAGCGGCAGGCTAACTAACGTTACTACGCTAACGTTAGCTTGCTGTTGTAGCTAAAAAGCATATTCCCGGGTTGAGATATTTGTCCTTACCAGCAGTAGAACCGTGACGAAGCGGGTATCGAGAGAGGGAGATATTGCTAACAGTTTCATTGTACAGTATAGTTATTGGAGGTGGTGGTGTTGAGTCTTCCCAGTTCGTCTCGACGCCGCTCTTCTTACTGCAGCAGGAAACCGACGGCGAACCAATCTCACTGTGACCACGGAAACGTCTTGCTATTCGCGTGGCTTTCTGGGTAGTGTAGTTTTTCAAAACAGCCAAGCGGCTGAACCGAATGCCGGCGGAAACTACAAACATGACGGTTTATTGCTTTAACGGGAGTTGTAGTGTTTTGTCACCCAGACTGTGGCGATTCAACGGGACTACTTGGAAGAAAACTTTCTAAGATTTTCATCTGAGAGGGAAAGGAATCAAACGGTAAATATAACACCGACGAATGACGAGTGGAAAGGACGCATTATTAAAAATGTACTAGCATGAACGTTACGCGTAGTTTGTCCACTGTCACACATTTGTTCTCAGTGTTTCTTCAGTACGCTTATGAATAACTGATTTCTCCTGAGCAGGGGGGAGTTGCATCATTATGCTTCATTTTTTGCAATACTTTGTTCGACCTGTTTTTCACCATCTAGCAATGCGTTTTAAGCTACCGAGCAAAAACTTGCTTTGTGGCACAAAAAATAGTGACAAAACCTTCAGATACTCTGCAAACTATCTGCAAATATTATCCATAAATCCAGCAAAATTGTATGTGTAGCTGCTGTTTCATCAAACACAGACTCCAGATCTCCAAACACACACTTACACCAAAGTTTAATGCATCTCATCAGATTAGAAGAGACTGGTTAACACAAATAATTTGTCACTGAGGCATCCTCCCTCTGCCTGTAATCAGTACAGTAGCAGTGTTATGCTGGCAGTTATTTGTGTGAACAGGTGGGCTGGTCTCAGTAGGTGAGTGATCCTCTTTCTCTGCCCCTGCAGGAGCCGGGATCAAGGCAGGTAGGGGACCTGGACGTGCATCCACACCCACGAAGGATGCTCTGAACTGAGAAACATCTGCTGAAGAGTCCCCCTCAACGCAGCTATGGTAAGAATCCAACACAGAGAGCAGCTATCCAGATTTAATTTAGGTTTTAAAATCCCAGATGGGTTTTATTTTCTGTAGTTATTGGATGTATCTTTTGGTTACTTTGGTCTCTTTCCTGTACTACCAGCTTGTAATTCTCTCTCTAGAGTCAGGACCATTGAGACTGTGTGGAACAAACCTAATTGTGTGTGTTGGAGCAGCCTAATTGTTAAGGAGATTAAGGTGGAATGTTGAATTGAATCCCAGCATTAATATTTGATGGGCTAAAGCTGTCCATAGGGGGTTCACAGTGTGTGAGCAACTCACAGATGGAGTCAGAGGAAGATTTTTCTCTCCTCCTGTCTGGATATCAGTGATGGAGAGAAAGAGTAGCAGAATGTCTGTCTTATAGTGTTGTCAGGATACTTCAATTCCTAACTTCAATGACATTGACAGCATATGACTTAAAATGTTTCATTAAAGTAAAATATAATAAGGTTATAACATGACACTGTCTTCTCTTCTCTTGGTTAGTAGCAGAGAACAGCAGAATGACTGTGGTAAACATTAGCTATAAGAGATGGCGAGAAAGCGCAGCTCGTACTGATGTATTGATCCTGCGGAAAATGAGTATTGAAGATGTTTTGTTATTCAGAATTCATATGTATTGATAAATCTATTTGTTTAACAAAACTACTTTCTCATGTTGTTAATGCTGTTCAAAATAGTAAGCATCTCAATATCCATAAAATCTTCTCCAGTATTGGCATACAGTATATCACAATATCTGCAGAGGTATGAAAGTCACTTGCTGAGTTGTCTGTGTTAGTTGTATTATTCTGTATGATAGAGTGGGTTCAAACTGGAACACATTTCTCTGGTGTGATCACTTTAATTCAAACTTGCACACCACAAGTAAAAATAAACCTATTAATTATAATGACAAATGGTGACAAATGTAAATGTACTGGCCAGGGATACACTGTATATTACTTCTACAAGTTAACTGATATATTACTTGCAGGTGTAAAGATCTACTTAAAGGAATACCTCACCCATAAAATGACCATCTGTATATAAATTAGTCATGCTGTGTTACCTTAAATTTGTGAAGAGAACTTTGTTTCCTTGCACGCCTCCTTGGAAAACGGTAAACATACTGATGTATTATGCCAGTTCATACAAGAAGAACAAATACCTCTTTTCGACAGTCATGGGCTGGCTTCGCGCGGCTTGGTTTGGGCCGTCCGCCCAGCCAGGAAGGGATTTGCATTTCCATTACAACACGGCTACGTTTTGAAGGTGCATCTTAAACTGATGACGGCTTCTCTTAAGTGATGAAGTTTAAGAGCAGAGTGCTGATCCACGGCTGAAGTCCGCTGTTGTTTTTGCTGTATGTGTTTTTCCATCACACAGCAGGGCAGGTAAAGGAACTTCACCTGTTGGAGGTGAGCTGTTTGCAAAGATGCAGTAAGAGCCTGTTGTTTGCAGCTCTTCATCAACGTCTCACTGTGGCTGTTTCTGCTTTTACGTTCCTCCCTACCATATTATTAGACTTGCCTTTATTGAAGAAAATACACTAACAAAGTTCCACTAATTCAGTGATAAATACATTTTATTTCCTATAGACTCTTCACAATAAAAGTCCCCATTATGTTTTTATGTAAAAACCTTTATTGTGAAGCACCAAAAAAATGTTGCGTTTTCAAGCAGCACCATCACTCAACTTCTAATACGGCTGATATCGAGCATGACACAGTAAAATAAAGCAGATATCTAAAGTAAAACAGGACGCAGGAGAGAAACTAAACTCCAAACCACAGAGATTCAGTTAGAAGATACAGATGTACTGAGAGCTGAACACAGACACTTATAAAAGCACCTTTCTTTCTGGTCTTGTGCAGACAGAGGTGAGCAGAGTCTCACAACACACACGGCATGTTTAAGGGAGAGAAACGGGGTCATCAGTTGTTGGCTGCAGTCGATAAGACATCACCGCTACCCGCTTGAGGGCGGGTGGCCCAGCTTTTGGACCTTTTCTGGAGAAGGTCCATCTCTGGCACAGCTCAGCATGTCAGGGCGCATGTTAACTGATAATGGAAAGGCAAATTTGCACGTCATGGTTTGAGTCAGTGCGGCCAAAAGTGACAGTGGAAAAAGGACCAGTAGTTTGGTGTAGATCGAAAGCTTTACACCAAACTATTGGTCCTTTTGATTTACTGGTCCATCTACGTCCCAACCCTCACCTATGGTCATGAGCTCTGGGTAGTGACTGAAAGAATGAGATCGCGGATACAAGCGGCCGAAATGAGTTTCCTCCGTGGGGTGGCTGGGCTCAGCCTTAGAGATAGGGTGAGGAGCTCGGACATCCAGAGGGAGCTCGGAGTACAACCGCTGCTAGTTTGCATTGGAAGGGATCAGTTGAGGTGGTTCAGGCATCTGATCAGGATGCCTCCTGGGCGCCTCCCACTGGTAGGAGGCCCCGGGGCAGACCCAGAACATGCTGGAGGGATTACATAGCTCATCTGGCCTGGGAACACCTTTGGGTCCCCCAGGAGGAGCTGGAAAGCGTTGCTGGGGAGAGGGATGTCTGGGGTGCTTTGCGACCCGGCCCCGGATAAGCGGATGAAAATGGATGGATGGATGGATAGTTTGGTGTCGTCAGCCACAAGGCAAATTACTTCAATTAGTAGCTCAGGCTATTATTTGCTTAAATCACTGATATCAACAGGCCTATATTTGGGACAGGCCTTTAATTTCTTCCACACAAAACTGTTGCTCAGCAAAGATCAGGAAATGCAATCAAATTGTTTATTTAAACTAGTATGAATATTACTTGTTTAAAAATTAGGCTATGGATAATAAATCGAGCTCCAACAGACGGCAGATCAGAGACAGAGAGAGTCACAGGCACTCAAGGATTACGGCACAACACCACTTTATCCTGTTAAAACAATACTCACAACTTGGATTAATTTTTATTAAAAACCCTTTTGAATCTTTTGATCTGAGGACGCTTACAGACTGAAAAAAATATGAATAACTTACAGGATCGAGGAATGGACACACAATTTGAGGTGGCCAACAACTCACTTTTATACATCGAAAGAACGTTTAAAAAAAAAAAAAGAAGTGCTCGGCAACCAGAGCAGGCGTCTAACTGAGACAGGTGTTTATCTGTCAAAATGTGTAGCCACATCGGGCTAGTAAAAGGGACTGGGTGTTTTATTGGGACCAGGCTTTTAATTGAAGTTTTACAGGTATGTATTTTGCTCTGTAACCCTACATGCATATTTTGTGTACAGATGCAATGCACAGTGTCCTATCAGGCTACATGCAGCCCACACCCACACCTCTCACCCTGCAATCTGATTTAATCTGTCCGTCCTCCTCCTATCTTGCCCTCTCCTCCCTTTTCTGTTTTCTCCATCTTTTTCCATTTCGCATTCTCCCATTGATTTTTTTGTTTGTTTTTCCAGCTGATTATGTCCCTGTACTCTGATTCGCCGGTGGGCACATTGCTCTCTGCGCTTTAATTGGACATTTAATTAGATCACAGTTTTAGTTCAATTAGACTCAGAGGTGTTGGGAAAAGGATATGGAGGGGAGAAGAGGAAAAAGTCCCCGAGCTGGTCTCTGCCTCCCTCCTCTCCACTCCTCATCTCACTCTTTTTCTTCATCTGTCTTTTTCTGTCCGCCTTGCTGTCTCTCTCTCCGCCCCCCCCCCTCCCTCCTGAGCGCGGCTCATTAGTGATATAATGGGATGACACAAAACACACAGCTCCCCTAACTCTCAGAGTGTCTCAACGAGCGCCTGAACCACACACACACACACACACACACACACACACACACACACACACACACACATAGACAAGGTGACAGGGACTGTATGAGCTCACTGCTGCAGATGTTTTTTGGGTGTTTCTTTATGATCTCTTCCTTTGGTGTGGTACTGAAGCCATGAAGGGGTAAGCAAAGGTGTTTTGAGACAAAGCCCTGGTGTTATTAGTGCCTCTGATTAATCTCCAGCACTGCCTGACAGTCTGCCAGTCACAGCAGCATCGACCAGCCTGCACACACACACACACGCACACACACACACCACAAACATTAACGACATGCTGGGCAGAACCCTATCGACTCAGTGGAGTGCTCCGGTATGATATCACTACACCTAATGAGACTAAGATAAGCCTCATTACCAGCAGCGCTCGCTTACATGCCAGTCAAACGCAGGGCTATTCTGCACCAGTTTTAGCTCCCCCGTGGTTCCGCCCTCTTCCCCCTTTTGTTGTCATAGTTCTCACACAGAGCTCTGACTCAGAGCATAAACAACACGGTGCCCCAGTGGGCCAAAAACACATGGGCAAATGTAAACACACACCCAGATGTATGCCTGATATGCACACACTTGCGCTCAGGTGTAAGTCCGCAGAGGACACAAGTCAATCTCTGCGTCCCTCGGGCGGTCACACACACACACCACCTCCCTTTCTCACTCCCTCCTACCCTCCACCCTCAGGAGAAAGATAGAGAACCTGCCTCCACTGTGTCCTCAACACACACACACACACACACACACCTCATATCTGCACCAGTGACTTGTGCAGTCTCCTCTCTATATGTGTATATAAGTGTGCATGTATAGATGGTTTGTGTGTGAACGACAGGCAGGGGTGTTTTAGCCACAGGCGTCACTACCTGACCCCCGTGGCTGTGAGATTGACAGCTGTGGTCCCGCCTAATTGCATTACTCTCCCAGGTGATTGGCTCACACCCCGGGGGCTCATTTGTCAGGATGCATTGCGGTAATGATGTAAATTAGCCGATCTATGTGCCACTCAGCCTTCTTGCCCCCCGCTGATTGGCCCCGCTGTGCCCCAGGGCCCGGCCCCCAGCTGAGGGAGCCAGCTCATTGGTCCTTGGGGAACCAGGAAGTCCCCTAGAAATAGGGCTTTGCAGATTGGGCATCCCTGTGGGCTGATATTATCCTTCCTCCCACCTCTTTAGCTGTCAGTCAAAAGCCAGGGACCGGTCCCTGCAGCCTCTGTCTCCTATCTGAGACATAGACACACACACACACACACACAGTCACACACTGAGACATTTAAGTGGTATAGGCACCCATAATAGCCACATGTCGGCTGAGAGCCTAAACACACTCCGTTATAACTGTATAAACTGTATAAAGATACGACTGTATAAAACGTGTGTGAGTCGTGTGTGTGTGTGTGTGTGTGTGTGTGTGTGTGTTTCCTCCAGAATTGAAATAAAGGCCACAGGCTCAGGCTCTGTTCCCCACTGCTTACCCAGCATGCCTCAGCTATGTCCTCTATCAAAAGCAGACACCTTCACAGTGACAGACAGTTAGAGAAACAAATAGACAGACACACTGCACACAAACACACACAGCACACACACACACGCTTTGACTCCCCGGTTTCTTTGCCTGTCTGTCTCAATAGCATCAATTGAAGTGTTGGCTACAGTACACGTTTAATGTGTGTGTGTGTGTGTGTGTGTGAGGAGGCGGCAGTGTGTATTACGGCACTCCTGTAGTGTTGCTGAAAGGTTTGGCGGGAGTTTCTGGATTCTTTGTTAAACTCGCCGCGGTTATATGAGGCCGAATATGAATAAAGACTAAATAATGTCAGCATCAGCATGAATCGATACTTATACAGATGCACAATCACTAGGTCTGGACCTCCGCCCGTGATCAATAGTTTACTCTGAGTTATTGTCTTCGTATTAACAAGTGGAGTGCTCCCTGAGGAACACGTATGAATGGCTAAATGAGACCACTCCAAACCTCTCAACAGGACCTGGTGTTGTTTTTACACCCTCCTTTGTTTGATTTCAGACGCTGCATCGCAAAAGCCTTTTTAGCCAAATTTGGATGCACTGTAGGTGTTTCCAAAACACTCAGGTCCTCATGAAACTCTAATTGCCTGCTCTTGGCAATGTGAATGTCCCTCACATAGATTCAGATATCGACTTGTGTCCCTCATGTCAGTGTTTGGCCAAATTATTTTTTTCCTGCGTCTAAGATTATTCATCAATCAATTCATATTTTTTATTGTGGCAGCCGGGGGCTTTTCATATTGACTCCAAAAAATGTAGAAAGAGATCAAAGTAAGTCAACAAAAGTAAAGGGAAAGTTTGGATTGAGCTCCTGTCAGGAAGCATGATGAATGTCAGTCATCTGTTTTAGACATATGGGCCGATGATGAGACAGTGGGCACCTGGGCAAAGATACACAAAGATATACAGAAGGCCCCACCATCTCTCCTACACAGGAGCAGGACACACAGACTTTGAGATAATTTTGTGTCTTTTCTAGTCATTTTGTGTCACTTTGCAATCATTTTGTATCTCATTGAGCTAATTTTGTGTCTCTTTGAGGTCATTTTGTGTCTTTTTTGGTTGTTTTGTGTCTCTTTGAGGTCAGTTTGTTTCTTATTGAGGTCATTTTGTGTCTCCTTGTGGATGTTTTGTATCTCTTTGCGATTATTTTGTGTCCATGTGGTAGTTTTGTGCCTCTTTGTCGTCGTCTCTTTGAGGTCATTTTGTGTCTCTTTGAAGTAATTATGTGTTTTTGAGGTCTTTGTTTGTTGTTTTTGTGTCTTACTGAGCTAATTTTGTGTCTCCTTGTGGTTGTTTTGCATCTCTTTGTAGATGCATTGGGACTATTTGAGGTCATTTTGTGTCACTTTGTGGTTGTTTTGTCTCACTGGGCTCATTTTGTGTCTCTTTTAGTTAGTTGTGTCTTTTTTAGTCATGCTGTGCCTCTTTGTAATTGTTTTGTATCTCATTGAGCTAATTTTGTGTCTTATTGAGGTAATTTTGTGTCGCTTTGTCGATGTTTTGTACCTCTTTGAGGTAGTTTTTTGTTTTTGTTTTTGTCTTTTTTTGTCACTTTGAAGTAATTATGTGTTTTTGAGGTAGTGTTTTGTCTTACTGAGCTAATTTTGTGTCTCCTTGTGTTTTTTTGCGTCTCTTTGTAGATGCCTTGGGACTATTTGAGGTCATTTTGTGTCTTACTGAGGTCATTTTGTGTCTCTTTTAGGTCATTTTGTCTCTCCTTGTGGTAGTTTTGTGTCTTTTTGCCAGTTTTGTGTCACTTTTTAGTCACTTTGTGTCTACTTTTGGTTGTTAAGTGTCTCTTTGTACACGTTTTGTGTTTCTTTGAAGTAATTTTGTGTCTTTGAGGTAGTTTTTTGTCTTATTGAGCTAATTTCGTGTCTTATTCAGGTCATTTTGTGTCTCTTTGAGGTAGTTTTGTGTCATTACGTGTCTCCTTGTGTTTGTTTTGCATCTCTTTGTAGTTTTTTGTGTCTCTTTGAGGTCATTTTGTAGCATTTTGTCCATTTTTGTAGTTGATTTGTGTCTCTTTGCAGTTTCTTTGCATCTCTTTGTGGCCTTTTTGTGTGTCTGTGTGGTCATTTTGAGTCTCCTCTTCAGCAGAACGTGTTAATTTGAGTGACAGTATTCATGTGAAGGCCAGGGGGCCCCTGACACTTTAGGCCCCTGGGCCTGTGCCCGGTAGGCCCGTTCAGTAATCCATCCATGTTCAGAGGACGTTCACATCATGATATTACTTCCTACGCAAGTGCAGCCATGTCATCTCTGTCATCTCTGCATGTGGTAGATATTAGTATTTGCAGACTGCGTGTGTGTAAGTCACGTGCACACGCATTACTGACTGAGTAATCGCTGTAAATTAGAGATGTTTAGAGATGTTTGTGGTTGATTTCAGTAAAGCCCCTGTAAAAACTCTCTCTCACGGAAAATAACTTCCCATGACGTGGGATGTCATGTGCCAAACACACACACACGTCGACACTCACACACCTTGATGTGCCGTACCTACCATCCTTCTTTACGCACACATAGACCCACTTCGCAGTAAATGTATTAACTAACCTGTTTTAAGTCTCCGCCACGACTTGGCAGAGCGTGAGAAAGCAGCGAGCATGATGGGTAATTGCCATGCTGCACGCAGTGTCTACAGGAGCACACTTTATGAGGTGATGGCGGGCGGAGGGAGAGGGGGATGAGAGGGAAGGATGAAGGACACCGGCGTATTCCCTCCTCCCTTCAGATCGTTCAGTTTTCTTGCCAAGAGTTTAAAAGTTTTCAGGACTGTGATCGCAGTAATCAGCCTGCCTATACTTTATCAATACTTCCTATCAGTGTGTAAAACTGGTAGCGGTGAATCATTCGTGTGACCGATAATGAAAATGTTTTGGAGAAATCTCAGATTGTGGTATGAGTTTGTGCCTCCAGCATTTATGTGTTTAGGGGCAATAATTGATTTCTGTGTTGTGCCCCGCAGGGCTTGTCCCACATCTCTAAACCAACACACACACACACACACGCACACACACACGCTTACACACACACACAGCAAGGCATGCTGCAGTATTAATGAGACATGAATAAGACATGAAGAGAGACCCCCCTCTTACACGCTCACACAGGGTCTCCCCCTCCCCAGCTGCTTCCTGTCTGCAGATTACCCAGCTTTCACTGGGCTCTGGTTAAGTGGGGCCAGGAAGAGATTTAGCCCCCTCAGCAGGAGCAGGCACACACATACACGAGCGCACACATAGAAGCGTGCACACATACACACACTCCCTACTGTAAGCAAACATCGGAAACTATGTGTTTTATTGTGTGGTTGACCACTAACAGAGCTTCAGGTCTTTGTTATCTGCCTGGAATATGATCGATGTTTAAAGATAATGTGTTTTTGTTCACTCCTCTTTCACTCTCACTTATTAAACTGAATTTTAACTATCTGGGGTGACGATACTTTGTACTTTTATGATAATAAGAAGTGAATATACATAAAATTAATTGTAATAATTGTATATAATTTGTATAAAAAGCAACAATTTGTATAAAAAGCAAATCTGGTATTTTACCTTTGACTGTTGAAGCTGCACGGTGTGTTTAATCTAGAAGAAGAAAACAGAATCTGTGTAATGTGCTGTCTAAATTATATAGATTGCGAGTTAGTTTTTGTTTTCCACTCTCCGTTTTTATTGTGAATTGTGCGATGGTTGAGTACTAGAAAGATTAGTATAGATAACGGTTTTGTAAATATGGCAGATTCACAAAGACTGAGATATCTGTTCACATAAGAAACCTATAAATTAGTCAGTTACCTGGAGAAAGCCTGGGAGACAAGAAAGAGGGCTTAATATCGAGACAATCTGTGGATGTTGGGTCGTTTCTTTGGTGAGCAGTTCATTAAAGGATGTTGCTTTTTTTTGTTTTTAATTTGTTTATGGGTTCTTTGTGTTTCCTTTGTTTCTTTTCATTTTGTTTTGCACATGTCAGACCAGAAGGTGATTTTAAAATAACAGTGTCTTGTAATCCCATGTAGGATGGGCCAAAAAATGGCATGACATTTAAATAAAAATAAATGAAATGTTTTTTAACTCAATGCAGTTTTTCAGTATGTATCAAAGGTGCAGTGCTGAATGCTCATTGAATAAACATAAATGAGGGTGAGAAAAAAAAAAGAAAAAGAACAGAACAGTTTAAAAACAATGTACAAAATAATCCCTCCTCAGTCACTGCCAGTGTACTTGACATAATACGAGCTCACTGTCACACTTAGAGTCTGCGCTCAGTGAATGAATGATGTGCAGCGTAATGAAGCTGCACCTAGAAGTCGAGCATTTACAGGGTCTGGAATGCTTCTAGAAAAGGACCCCACACTTTCTGGAATTTGAATGTGGCAAATTTTTAAATGGTGTCTGTAGATGTGAGACTTAAGAATATTTATTTGAATTTCAGTGTTTTTTTGTCCAGACTGAGGGTGATTTTGCAAATTCCAGCTTAACCTGTTTCATTAATAGCAGCCATTTAAACATGACATAATGCACAACTTCAGTGTAACTTAAGTGTAACTATGTGCAGTTGTGGGGTGTGTAAAGAGGTAAATGATAAGGAAGCAGTCTAGACTCAGTTAATGTCACTGTGTTAAGAAGCTGTGTGTATGTTGCTGCAGGTTGAGTTGTGACCTTTATGTCTGTGTTGCAGGCCTCAGCGGCGTCCAGCCCGGGACCTGCGTCTCTGGGCTCACAGGTTCACGCTGCAGCTGTCAACGGAGACAGGAGCGCCCTCCTCAAACTCATCACAGGTAGGCTACCAACTTCTAAACACATTACAACTTTATCATTCACTAAAATCAACTCCATCACAAGAGGAGAGCACACAGAGACGTCAAAACAAACACAGGGGGTGCAGCTTACATTAATGTGTCGTAATGTGTTAGCTTTATTGAGTTCTATAAGGAGCATTTCTTTGCGTTTGCCCCGTCTGTAGAAAGGTGGGAGTGCAGGGGCAGCTGCAGCAGCTGGTAGGAGATTTGGGTTTTGCACAGAGAGACTACAGCAGAGCAGGTGCTCGTCAGCATGGAAGCTGGAACCGAGGTCCTTCTGCTAAAAGGATGGTCCACCCTTCTGCGAAAGAGCTGTCATTATCTGGACACTCAGCCATGTTGATATTTATACACAAGAAAACTGGGTCCTATCCAGCAAAAATATATGTAAAAGGACTTTAGGATAAAAGGAAAATATAAGATAATGTTTTGAATATTGCAAAACAATATTAACTCAGATATCATCAGATTTTAAAGGAATGCTTCATCCACAGGATCACCATTTGTAAATCACCTAGTCATTCCTTGAATTACATTACCTTGAATTTATGAGGAAAACTTTTTCTCGCATGCCTCTACAGAAAACACCCAACATATTTATTTATTTATTGATTAGGGACCACATTTAACAACAGCAAAACTATATCAAAACATCCGTTTACAAACTGGCGCACAATTTATGCAGTGTAATCCAAGTCTCATATATCCAGGTGTGTGCTCAGTGCTTCCCAAACTCATGCATTGCCACTGAAACCTTTCAATTTAAAATTGAACTGAAAGTGAGCTGTATCTGTGCTCTCTTTGTTAGTGAATGTTTTGATATAGTTTTGCTGTGATTAAACGTGGTTCTCAGTCAATCAATAAATCAATATGTTTGTCATGGAGGCATGCAAGAAAACCAAAGTTTTCCTTATAAATTCAAAGTAATACGACTTACAAATGGTCATTTTGTGGGTGAAGTATTCCTTTAAATTGTGCTCAGTCTTGCCTTTGTTTTCAGTATGCTGCTAAAATACCACAAATTGCTTTTTAAATTAAAAAAAAATGAAGGGAAATTATTCTTAACATTTTTTTTATCAACCAGACACATGATGAACACCAATAAAAATAATGATAGTCACATTTTAAAGGGCAGTTTTCTACTGTTACTCTCTTTCCACTCTCTAAAAAAAATCCCTGATTGCAATATTGCAATGTTTCGTGTCCTGACATGGTGATAACGATAAAAAAAATATGTATATATTATGCAGCCAAATCATAAAGAGCATCGAATGATCTGTGTAAATGGAGGCGACATGGTCCTCCAAGTTATCACTGTTGACTGTATTGCCTTATGACTTCCAGCTGCCCCAAATAAAAGGACTGATTTAGAAAAGTGGAAGTGGAATTCCTATTAAACACAAGCAGTAAAGTACACAGAGCTGCCTTTAAAAACATTTTATAACATATTCCATCACAAGCCACAGAATTGTACTGCAGCACATATTGACCCAAATCTTGATCTCTATTAAAGCTCACCCTCTGACTTAAACCGTCAACTGTGCTCACTGTGTGTGTGTGTGTGTGTGTGTGTGTGTGTAGCAGAGCCCTCGCTGCGGGACCGTGAGGACCAGTTTGGCCGGACCCCTTTGATGTACTGTGTGCTGGCTGACCGCCTGGATTGCGCAGAGATTCTGCTGAAGGCCGGAGCATCGGTCAACAAGACGGACCACAGCCAGCGCACCGCTCTGCACCTCGCTGCACAGAAGGTGTGGGCATCCACAAATGCACACACAGATGTACAGGCAAATGTTGCACACGTGTCAGCCCCTTTTTGTGGCAGAAAGTTGACAAAGTTAAATCACAAGAATTGAGAAGTGGATGAATTTATAAAGGTGGAATGAATATGAGGACTAAGTGTGATCTTATGGAGGTTTAACAGCAATAAGAGGAGAAGCTTTGACAGTCCATGAGCTGCAGTGGGAAGCCAGTGCCCCCTAGTGGCTGTAGTTATGGCTTTAGGGCTTATGGGGGTGGGGTGGGGGTCAGCTAATTTATAATTCTGCCACACTGACACTGTAGCTATGAGTTTCATTTAAACACTCTCATGAATAAAGAATCATTCTACATGGACAGAGTCTCGTTTCACAGCATTTTGTACGAGGAAAACTGTGACAGAAAGAAGCATGATGTTCTTTTCCCTTCAGTCTAGACTGAGGAACAGTCAGAAGAGACGATATAATAATGAGACAGGGTGGTCGGCTCTCTCTTGAGGGATGTAGCTGGGGAACAGTGGGATGTGGCACTAATTATATCTCTTTACAACTCATTTATTTATTGGTGGCGTCTTTTATGGGAGTGAGCTGATACAGGATCATCATATCATTGAGGAGAGAGGGGAGGTAATAGGTTATTGGGCTCTGTTTCATAGCTGGAGAGTGTGTGTGTGTGTGTGTGTGTGTGTGTGTGTGTGTGTGTGTGTATTGGGGGATGCTAGTGATGGGAAGCCCTGTCTCTTTGACATCTGATCAATAAATGGCTGAGACAGGAAGAGAGGCCAGGGATTACCGATCTAATTGGACTGAGAATAGGGAGGACGGCAACACACACACACACACACACACACACACACACACACACACACACACACACAGCCTAGATGCATGCTCACACACAAGATAGATCTGTCAGACTGTGGCGTTGTGGTCACAGGATGGCAAATATACAAAACACACTCGCACGTGGACACAGTCGTGTCCGCCTGGACACACACACACACACTGCAGTCCGGCGACAGGTGTTGCACAATGCATCACCGGATGGCACGGCAGTGAGAGCCCAAAAGTGAGGATGATGATGGTGATGATGATGTGGAAGGGACGACAGGCAGAGAGCAGCTGTATACTGTTTAACAGCTCATCACAGACACTGAACAGAGAGGCAGGAGGAGGGAACGAAGATGGATGACCTGCGGATTGAACCAGACACAGCTAAAAGCCTGGGGAGTGTGTGTGTGTGTGTGTGTGTGTGTGTGTGTGTGTGTGTGTGTGTGTGTGTGTGTGTGTGTCACTGCTGCTCGTCCATGACTAATACTGAGGAGAACTGGCGATTTCTGAGCAAATTTTGCTCGTGTGTTGCAGGGGAACGGGCGTTTCCTGAAGCTGCTGCTGTCCAGGCGCGCCAACTGGCTGCAGAAAGATTTAGAGGAGATGACCCCGCTCCACCTGGCCACCCGACACCCCTCCCCGAAAGCCCTCGCCCTGCTGCTCAAACACATCGGACCTGGAGAGGTTGACACACAAGACAAGAACAAGGTACTACAGTGCAGTCACACAGAAGTTTGTTTGTCCTCCCAACTGTCCACAGTTTGTCTTGAGTCAGAGTCCAGCCAGTCCCAACAATAACCTGCACACAGATAACTGACTGACTGAAGATAGTTTGTTAGAGGCAACAGGAATTTGACGTCATGCACACATAAACACCGAGAGGCACATGAACACAGTCTCCTTTGTTTGTCGGAGCTGATGTGTATCTGACATCAGTAGTTAGTTTTGTAATAATCCAATATGCATCATCGTGTCAGATGACAGTGGTTTCAGCGAATCTCAGAATAGCTCAGTAGCCGTCATGGCAGCAGTATCTGGGTTACAATCTCAGCCCACTGCTGGATCTTCAATATGAGCTTTGTGTAGCACGTTGCCGTCACATTTCCTGTTAAAGTGGAGTAATTCATTTTTTTCAACGTAAATAGAAACATCAAACCTGGAGTTACAACAGCCCTCTCTGTTTTAAACTCCATTCATCATTTTATCATCTTTGGCGCTTCCTTATCATCTTTGTCTCTCTCTCACTCTGTCTGTGCAGCAAACTGCTCTCCACTGGTCTGCGTTTTATAACCGACCGGAACACGTCCGCCTCCTGATCAAGCACGACTCCAACATCGGCATCCCAGACAGCGAGGGCAAGATCCCCCTGCACTGGGCAGCGCACAGTCAGGAGCCCAGTGCTACACAAACTGTCCGCTGCATACTGGTACACACAAGCACTCAAGTGAATCTGTCATCATCATCATCATCCTCCATCATCACCACCCGTCACTCTGCATGTCTGTGTCTTTTCTGTGTGTGTGTGTGTGTGTGAAGGAAGCGGCTCCCACTGAGTCCCTGTTGAACTGGCAGGACTACGAGGGGCGGACGCCGCTGCACTTTGCGGTTGCTGACGGTAACGAGGCAGTGGTGGAGGTGCTGACGTCTTACGAGGGCTGTAACGTGACAGCTTATGATAACCTCTTCAGGACACCGCTGCACTGGGCGGCTCTGCTCGGTGAGTGAACACACGTCCCTGTATGTGACCCACTGCAGCCTGAATGACAGCGACACACTGACATGAAGGATGTCACGTGGAAACGATGACCACTGTCCCCAAAACAGAATTCTAATTAGAGACATTTTTACACTGGTCAGTTGAAGCAAAGCCAAAATGGACTAGTTATTACCCGCTTGGTAAGATAATGTTTCATTTAATTTTGGCCATGCTAGCAGCATGTCTCTAGGGACGGCGGTGTTTGTCTGTCTATTGGTCCATCACTTTGGTCCATTCTGAAATATCCCATAAACCATCAGACGAATTGTAGGGCTACGACTAATGATTATTATCAATATTAATGAATCAGCCCATTATTGTTTTGGTTAATTGATTAATTTTTTGGTTAATAAAATGTCAGAAAATAGTGAAACATGCCCTGTGTGACGTCTTCGAATGCTTTTTTCCCCCTAACAAACAGTCCAAAAATTCAAAGCTATTCAGAATATTATTGTGTGTAATGAAGAAAAGCATCAAATTCTCACATTTAAGAAGCAGGAAATTGCCTTAAAATTTTGTGTAGACATTCAACTGTTCCTTTATACCAGGTGATGCTACCGTTAGCCTCAACTGTACTTAGTGTTTAGTGCTAAATAACAAATGTTAGCATGCTAACAGGCTAAACTAACGATGCGTTTCTTTCGCAATGGGAAGTCAGAATTACTGCGATCCTAGTCAGCAATTTAATCTGAAACACCCCCCTTAAGAAGAAGAAGATATACTTTATTAATCACCAAGAGGAAAATCATTTTTTTTAACTCTGTTGTCATGTACACACAGGCCCGAAATACACACACATGCACAAACAGGACCTAAACATGCATTAAATGGAGAGATGTCAGAGGAATAGCTGCCGTGGACAGGCGCCCGAAGCAGCTGGGGGTTTAATGCCTTGCTCAGGGGCACTTTGGTGTCACCCAGGAGGTAAACTAGCACCTCTACTGCTACCAGTCCACACCCCATACTTGGCCTGGACAGGGACTTGAACCAGCAACCCAACATACACACAGCACTGTCTCACGTCTATCTGTGGACATGTAACCATGGTGTTTTTATAAGCAAAATACAGTGTAATGTGTTATGTGA
Organism: Cephalopholis sonnerati; assembly: GCA_019142605.1. NCBI lineage: Eukaryota > Metazoa > Chordata > Actinopteri > Perciformes > Serranidae > Cephalopholis > Cephalopholis sonnerati. Next base: position 31,510,647 of record JAGQAX010000008.1, read on the forward strand.
ACTCTGTCAACTCAGGTGTTACATCATTCCCAACCCTGACCCCTGACCTCCGAGGTAAATGGATCACAGCATGTACTGACTTCATATTAACATGTTAGCATTGTAACTGTGAGCATGCTAGCATGCTGGTGTTGCATTTAGCTCAAAACAGTGCTGTGTCTAAGCATTGCTGTAGACTCAGCCTTGTTTGTTTAGGTTTAGGGTTCCCTGATGTCACGTTATATGACTTACATAGAGCTTTTCTAGTCTTCCAACCGCTCAAAGTGCTTTGACACTACATGTCATATTCAGTAGGGTAAAATGTGCATTCACTTTAAAACACATGGATCAGGAGTAATTTGGGGTTCAGTATCCTTGTGCCATTATGTCTTAAAAAACTTCTACAATCCTGCATTTCTCAGGAAAAGTTAAGTATTAATTCAGTCTAAAAGGAAGTTAAAAAAACAGAAAGTTACTCTTTAAAACCTGTTTTTTATTAGCACCATACAAAGAAAAACATAGTGGTTAGTAATTGTGCAGTGGCAGGAAAATGAATGACACTGGTGTTTGTGTCGTGCAGTGGTTAGTAACAGTGACAGTTGAGTTATGTTGACTTGATGTGGAGTTTTACTGCTCTTCTGTTAACAATATTTTAAAGTAAACTGAAAAGAAATATAACGTGCCTTTGTACGAGAGCATTGTCTAACAGAGCAGTTGTCCCAGATTTCTACTGCTTATCCTTGTCATTATCTGTCACACACACCTCCCACTAATGTCAACATGTTTATTTTAGGCCATGCCAGAATCGTCCACCTGCTGCTGGAGAGAAACACATCAGGCACTATTCCCTCAGACAGCCAGGGAGCGACACCCCTGCACTACGGTGCTCAGAGCAACAACGCTGTGAGTTGTATACACGTGTACACACAGCTGGGAAACTGGCTGAGTCAGCGTCATGCACCTTTATCCAGAATACAGTGTTGGTGATAATAAACTAAAGCTGTCTCATCCTGTATGTTCAGTATCCTTTCAAAGTACAATAAAATAGACTACACAAAAAATAATTGTGTGTGTGTGTTTGTAGGAGACAGTGGGTGTGTTTCTGTCCCACCCGTCTGTGAAGGATGAACCCGACCTGGAGGGGAGGACAGCCTTCATGTGGGCCGCCGGAAAGGGCAGTGATGATGTCATCCGCACCATGCTGGCCCTCACCCCGCACATTGACATCAACATGGCCGACAAGTACGGAGGCACCGGTGAGCACCTGAGAAACAAGAGGAACTGCTTTGACCCACTCTCTGTGTCTTCTTTTCAGGATATGGCCACATATACACTCGGGTCATGAAACACACACACACATTTTAATTCTTCCATTTGTTATTTCAGAGTGCGGCCTAATGCTTGTTTTAGGCAAGGCATGATGATGTCACAGGGGATTCCCCCCAAGGTGCTAGAGAGGCTGCGAGACTGAGGGAGAGAGGGAAGTGATACTGTCAGCAAAATTAGTGTGACCCTGCTGAATAGACTCCTACCAACTGCCAGCACTGTCCTCTGACACACACACACACATGCAGACACACATGACTTACTGCCATGCTCTGACCCCGGGGCTGTTTGGACGTATAATCTCCATGGCGATAGCCCCTCTGCTCAGCCAGGCGCTCATTGTTTATGCATGCATAACATGCAACGGTTGAGTCATGCTAATGAGACGGTGTGAAGGGCAGTGGAGGCGACTGGTGCCCGGATCACTTCCATGCACTTGACTCTAGTCTAGTCTGTCTGGGGACCGGAGGGAGGGCGGAGGAGGGGCAGCCACGGAGACACTTAAGTGTATTGCTCCTCATTAAATGTCTCTGTCTGTTTAACCCACCAGTGACCAGGCTTTAGCCACAGCCCAGAGAGGAGCGGCAGTCAAGGGGATGAATGAACAAAGAGGCAGATGAGGAAGGAGCAGTTGTCCTGAGGGTGTTTACTGTCCAGTTAGATTCAGTATCTCACTGAGTTTTTATCTGTATGTGTCTGTGTATGTGTGGATGTTCACGCAGCGCTCCATGCGGCCTCCCTGTCAGGCCATGTGAGCACAGTGAAGCTGCTGTTGGAGAGGGGAGCCATGGTCGACTCTCTGGATGTGATGAAACACACGCCGCTGTTCAGGGCTTGCGAGATGGGACACAGAGATGTCATACTCACACTCATCAAAGGTGGGTGTAGTTAGTACGCATGACTCGAGTCACAAACTTGATGACTTAAGACTCTGATGAAGGTCGGATAGACTGAAAGCTCAACAATAAAGTGAAACACAGCGTAGATGTAAGTGTGCGGAAACCTTTGTCTACCAGTTATGACTTTAGACTCAATAAACTCAAAAAAGACTTGCAACTCGACTTGGACTTGGACACCAGTGACTCGTGACTTCACTTGGAGTTGAGCCTTTTGACTTGAAAATACCTGATATCTCCCAATAAGCCCAAAAATTAAGAAGTATTTTATTTTAAATGTGACACAAATCAACTAATTTCTGTACATTTCTTGATTTCATTTTGACTTATTTTAACAATATATATATATTTTTTCATTTAGACATAAAACACAAACATGCAACAAAATACATTATCACTTTAAGTCTTACAGAAAATGTCTTACAAATCTGAGAAGATAAAGTTGTGGACATTTTTCCAGTATGAGACAAGGTAAATACAACGGAAGGGACAGAAATATATAAAATGTATTCTGTTGTGATACTGGTTAATTCTTTTTTTTTTTTTTAGATTAAGGTCAGTCACACTTATTTTAACAAACTTCTTTTAAAGTTTAAAAAGCATTCACAATTTCTGTAAATTTAATATATTATTATTCTACTGTTGAAAAAGCACTACGACCCGAAACTCAAACTTTTGGACTTGAGACTTGACTCTGGACTTTCCTGTCTTGACTTGGGACTTAAGACTTACTTGTGACTTGTAAAAAATGACTTTGTCCCACCTCTGCATCCCAATAACCACACAATTAGATTTTCTGTACTGCTGTGTTCTGAGTATTTATCCTTACCATACCATACTAGAGTCATAGAGACAGTATTGAATCACATAATGTCCAAGATTATTGAAATACTGCACATCATAAGACTTTAAATGTGTTTCCTCGGCTGTCATGTAAATGTAATGAATAAAGGTTCAGCACGTGTGGACCTGGTGGACGTGGACGGTCACACAGCTCTGCACTGGGCAGCTCTGGGAGGGAACGCTGAGGTCTGCCAGATACTGATGGAGAATGGAATCAGTCCCAATGTACAGGTGTGAATGGAAACACGAGAAACATACAGAAACTTTGAAAAAAAAAAATGCATTTTTGACCCCTTAAGATCAGATCCCTGGCCATATTAAAGGTTCAGTGTGTAGGATGTAGGGGGATATATTAGCAGAAATGGAATATAATAGAACAAGTGTGTTTTCTTTAGTGTAAAATCACCTGAGAATAAGAATTGTTGTGTTTTCGTTCCCCAAAATACCGTGGTTACAGGCTGTGGGCCAGAATTTATTCACTTTACGGAAAGTGGAAGCTGCGACTGTTTCATGTTAGGTCCAAGGCATTTTACACTAAACTGCTTCAGCAACTAACGTTACATGGACCAAACACTCTGTCTACTATCCAGTCAGTGTTCACCGCCTGGGCCTTGCTGCTATGACACGCCCACTTTTCAGCTGTCAAATCAGATTCCTCCCAACATCCTGTCCTATTTCACTCTGTAATACGCCACAATACTGAATCTAGATAATCTCAAAATGTCTATTCATCTGGACTTTAAACAAAGTACTTTATAACCATTACTGACATTTACATAGTAAATAGGGACGTGTCATTCCATCCACCATCCTCGTTTAACGCACAAGATCTCCGGTTTAGCAAAAGCAAACATGATATAACAGCAGTCTGTTGAAGCAAACCTGAGAGTTCATTTCAAACCAATTTAGTCAGAAATGATATGTCCTCAGCATCCATCTGTTGCACTTATCCATCTGTATACTCCCACAAATGACGACAGTAACACACAGTGGCGGGCTTTCTCTCCACCACACAAGGATTGTAGATATGCCTCCCATTAAATGCAACAAAAGTCAGTTGGACGGCTGAGGTGGCATATCCAGTGTGAATCACAGGATAAATGTGGAAATTACATCTTCCTCTGCACTGCTTTATAAACAGTTTGTATAAATCCTGAGCACCTGACTGTTACATGTTTGGCTTGTCCTGGGCAGGACCAGGCAGGACGGACTCCTCTGCAGTGTGCTGCTTATGGAGGCTACATCACCTGCATGGCTGTTCTCATGGAGAACAATGCTGATCCAAACATACAGGACAAGGAGGTAAAAATCTACTCTGCAAATACACCCACACATCTGTCTATGTTACGTTGAGGTTTTGGACACAGCTGTAGTTTGAACGGGTGCTGTTTTGTTGGGTGCACAGGGGCGCACTGCTCTCCACTGGTCATGTAACAACGGCTACCTGGACGCTGTGAAACTGCTGCTGGGCTACAACGCCTTTCCTAATCACATGGAGCACACTGAGGAGAGGTGAGGACAGAGGGCGAACCAGAGGTGAGGAGAGGGCTCGGAGATGAACTGAATGAGTGACACTGGTGTTTGTGTTGTGTTGTGCAGGTACACCCCTCTGGACTACGCTCTGCTGGGGGGGCACAGCGAGGTGACTCAGTTCATGCTGGAGCACGGCGCTCTGTCCATAGCAGCCATCCAGGACATCGCCGCTGCCTCCATCCAGGCTGTCTACAAGGGCTACACCGTCCGCAAGGCCTTCAGGGAGAGAAAGCAGCTCCTCATGAGGCATGAGCAGCTGCGCAAGGATGCAGCCAAGTGAGAGATGAGCACACACACATATACACACTTGTACCTAAAGCCTTGGTTTCTATTGCTGCACGATGCTCATAACTGTTGTGCGACTCTCATAAACGTCCTTCTCTCTGTCACATGATACCCTCTGTGTTTTATGCATTGCGTTCATCACTCACCCCTGTTTCTGTCTTCATTATCTGTCTCTGTCTTCTTCTCGCCTACATAGGAACAGTCACACTCTCTCCATATCTATCTTTCTCTCTGTCATCCCTGCACACACATACGTCTTCCCCCTGTCTTTCTCTCCTGGCTTGTTGTCCTTTTGTCATTTGCTCACCAGTCTCACCTTTATCTGTCTTACACGATGCTCTTGAGGGCACACTGACTTCAGCTTTTCTTGTTATTTCAAACAGGCAGCTTTGTTGAGATATGAGTATTTTATGAGATGTTTTTCTCCCAAATCTTCTCTTCTTATCAGATTTTCTTCCTGATTTATAACCAAGCTGCGGCTCAGGCTGCACTGAATAGTTGGAAGCGTTTTGCACGTCTCTTCATTCTGTTTAAACTTGGTATTTCTGCAGGGTTACAGATGAATATCGGACTGCACCAATATTCTTAGTATGATACTATTAGTAGAATTAGATTCCATTCTAACAACTCCAGAGTGTTTTAATTCCCAAGAGTCAAAATTTATTTAGAAAAAGGATAGATGAAATCATTTTTTTATTGAACAAAGCATTCTAATCCCGGTCCGTATTTGTTGGTGTTTAGAATTTTAAAACAACATTTTCTCTGCGGTCAAAAAACTATTTGGGAGGCACACACCCATATTGAATTACATTTATTCATTAAATAAAGTTGATTTAATTAAAAAAGACTAACTAATTTAATCCAGTAAATCACTTTAGTCAAATTGAAGACCTTTGATAAAATGTTTGAAGGGTAATGACGACACTAAAAGCGTCATTCAAAAACTTCAATGGGAACTTAAAATATTAAAAAAAAAAAAAATTAAAAGTCGTAGCTGTGACCAAACTCTTCATCGCTCCACAACTAAAAATTTGGCTTTGCACAGAAAGGGTACCTGGTAACATCTTGACATTAGAGTGCAGCAATCTTGTTTGTGTGAACTGGTCTGTTTTCATATGTTTGTACTAAATATATGTTATGAATATGAGGTGAACACGTGTTTTTCTTGCAATCCTCCAGAGTAAACAAAGAATCCAAAAAAGGCTAACCGTCTTTATGAATCGAAGACAGGTTAGACTGCACCATATTTAACAACAGCTACTGTTGCTAAACATTGTTCCTTGTTTACTTTAATTTTTTTTAAAAGTTAAAAGTTTTTTTAAAAGTTTTTGGATTCTTCGTTCACCATGGAAGAATGTGAGAAAACAGGTTTTTCTTCAGGCGTTCTTCACAAGTTCAAGTTAACACGCAGTAAGTCACTGATTTACAACTGGTCATTTGGCAGGTGAGGTATTCCTTTAACCTTAAATGTATATTATTGTCACCTATACTCCACAGTCAAATCCCTTCTAAAAGAATTATTCATACATCGAAAAGAAGCTCTGCACATGAATTTACCAGCCTGGACTTTTGCTGTTCTTGTGTTGCATCTCAGACCAAACTATAAGCCATGATAATGATAGATCTGACTGCTTGTTGTGTGTCATGTTCAGGAAACGAGAGGAGGAACAGCGGAGAAGAGAAGCTGTGCAGCGAGTCTCTGTGGCCGCTGCAGAGAAACGGAGGGTCCCCTCTGGTGAGAGCCGAGCAGGAGAAGCTGTCCTTAGTAAACATTATAGAGGACTTATCCATGAATGACTCAGTGGTGGAAACGAAGAAATCATCCAGAGCTGAACGCATGAGGAGCAAAGAGGAGAGACTCAAAGGTACACGTGCAGAAACTCTCAAAGTTGCTGTGATGCAAGTTGCAGTTTGAGTTGATGGATAATGGCTTGGCAGTAATAACATGGTGTTAGCATTAGTACAATAAACTTTAGACTGAGAAGTTTAATTTTTTTCCATCACACCGTGGGGTGGCTGGGCTCAGCCTTAGAGATAGGGTGAGAAGCTCTGACATCCGGAGGGAGCTCGGAGTAGAGCCGCTGTTCCTTTGTGATGAAAGAGGTCAGTTGAGGTGGTTCGAGCATCTGATCAGGATCCTCCTGGAGACCTTACCTTAGAGGTGTTCTGGGCTCGTCCCACTGGTAGGAGGCCCCGGGGCAGACCCAGATTAGCTGGAGGGATTATATATCTCATCTGGCCTGGGAACACCTTGGGGTCCTCCAGGAGGAGCTGGAAAGCGTTGCTGGGGAAATAGACATCTGGGGGGCTTTGCTGGCCCTGGATGAGTGGATGAAAATGGATTGATGGATGGCAAGAGTGAAAAACTGAGGCTGTTTTCAACTCCAAGATTTCGTCTTCACCTTTTAACATAAAAACATCAATGGATACGTTTTAAAAATCAAATAACTAACTAATGGTGGAGGGAGGTCACTCAGGGAGGCACAAGCGGGAAACAAGAAGAAGTCACATCCCAGCCACCCACCTAAATAAAGAACAGTCCCTAGATACTTCCCTGAAATACAAGCTGCATTTGCAAAATTAAACACACAAAAGCAGAAACATTTTGCACAAAACTTCTTGTATTTTTTTCTTTTTCTCTCCTCAGCCCACAAGAGCAGATCCTCCAGAAGAAGCAAAGCAGCTGAACCACATGAGGTTCCTGATGCGTCAAGCCTCCACAGTCATGTGACCGCTGACACTGTGCCCGCTGCTCTCCAGACCACCAGGCTGAAGGAACTTCTCTCGCCTGCCGGCTGCAGCCAGCCACCCAGTCTCAAACCCAGACCGCCCTCCATGCCCAAAGTCAGGGAACGACCCTCCTCAAGCACATGCATTCCCACAAGCGTCACAGCGACGGACCAAACTGACACTATTACCAAGGAATGCATCCTTCAAAGAAAGAGAGACCCTCACATGACAGTACAGACAGCCCCCGGCAAGACTGATGCCCACTGTGCTCCACAAAAGCACAGAAACCACAAGGAGCAGACTTCAGAAAAGGCCGTCACCAAAGACCAAACTCCCTCATTAAGGAGCAGTTCATCTTTAGACCACAAAAGCCCCTCGAGAAAGACTCTGTCTGCCACACACGCACCCATCTCCACACGCACGCATGGGGAGCACAACAAAGAGCAGCGCAGGAGGAGGAACGATGCTGCATGCATCATCCAGCGAGCCTGGCGAAGGTGAGTTTACACTTGTACCTGAAGAGGTGTTCAGTAGCTGAAGCCTCTCTGGCTGTGGGAGAGTGGCAGTGCCATGTGGCGCCCACATGTGCCCTCTCCCACATACATGCCAACTCCGTTCCCAGCCCTCCTGTAACCCTGCACCCCCCCCCCATGTTCGGTCTGGATGCCATCAACACTTGAGCAACGGGGGGGAGAGCGTGGGAGATGGGTGAGACAAGGAGGCAGGGGACAGACGGGCTATAATCTAGAGCTTTCATACTGGTTTAACAAGAGGCTAAAAGTTCAGCCGTGCTGCTCTAATAGCTACCATCAGCCTTTCTTTGCTTTTCTCTCCCTCTTACACACTCTGCGTTTCTCTTAGAGGCTGCCAGTCCGCCACAGGAGGCCCTCTGTTTCCATTCAGCTTCACAATTATATTCTGTATGTGCTGCCTATTAACTGCCTTGAATAAACTCTGTTTACTTTGTTTATGCTTGGTGAGTATTAGTGTGAGGACTTGCCAGCTTTTAGACCTTTGAACACGGTCTGAATTTTTTTATTGAACGCTGTGCATGTGTATGTCCTCGCATGGATGTGTGTCTGCAGGTTCCACGCACGCAGACAGAGAGAGGTACGAGCCCGCGACGAGGCGGCGGCATCAAGTGATACAAACCACGCCCACATCAGGAAGAAGATGGAAATCCGACCTCAACCCACGAAACTGTCGGCGAGTAAGAGCTCAGTGCTGCAGAGTATCTATGGTGAGATCACTGCTGCCTCGCACACACTCAGCACCGAAAAAGGATGTCACAGATTCAGCGTGGGTCACACATACAGTATATTACATGATGTATATTGTTGAAGGGAGCAATTACAGACCCTAAACAGTCCTTGCTGCAGTTTGTATGTCTGGTGGTTTAATGGTGTATTAATCAGGTCAGTGGCATGCTGTTTGGAAATGGAAGAAGTCCTTATTCTAACATGGTGCATCACTGTTTCCATCAGCTGCAGATTCACAGCTTACAATTGAACAAACGTGAACTCAGAGCTGTGACATCAGAGCCTGTCTGAAGCTGAAACCGACAGGGGAAACACAGTCTTGAATTTGTCACATGGGGTTCAATTTAAGTCAACGAGAGTAAGAGTGAATGTGCGCAGTGGCTACAAGTTAAAAGATTAGTTTGGTGATATTTTTATTAGGGACAACTGTCATGAAAAAAACAATATAGAATTCATTCTTCTAATAAGTGCTGCCTCTGTAGCCACATCTTAAAATATCCGACTCACACTGGGTGACATATTCCTTCAGTACGATGAAGGAACTAAAGGTTTAATGATACCTTGATCTGAACTGCACCCTGGACAGGTTGCCCATCACAGCTCCCAATAAAAACCCTGACACTGATACTAATCAGGAGAAGTTTCAGCTGGTTCTAATCTGAAATCTTCACCACAAAACCCCATTATATCTCCCTAAATCTTGCACACCAAGCCTTCCTTCACTGCTGAGCAGTTTCCCTAACACCTTGGACTTTTTTATGTTACTTAAGATGTTTGTTTGCGATCATTAGGAATTAAATGATCACTTTCAAAGGCCCTAGTGAGGATCGAACTCACGACCCCTGGTTTACAAGACCAGTGCTCTAACCACTGAGCTATAGAGCCTTTGTTGTACTACCAATGATCAAGTATGCTTTTTGAGACTACACCTTGAATAACTATGGGTGTGGGCCCTGACAAGATCAACCTGTTACAGGTGTGTCCTGAGCTTTGTTACGCAGCACCAGCTCACTGAATATCGACACTGTTCTCATGGTGTGACTGCAGATCTAAATGTAGATATCATCAAATATTTTCCTTTACCATCCTGAAGGAAACTACAGCAAGACGAGGGCGTTCATTTCATGGCGACTCCACTGGTTGTAAAGAGAAGTCTGAATGTATAGAAGTTACTGAGAAAACATTTTTCTAATGTGTTTAAGTGCAGTAAATTTCCAGCACAGAGCTTCATCCAGTGTTTCCTGCTGTAGAGTGACTGACTAAGCGACAGCTAGCAGAGACAGCAAACTAGCTAAACGACGTGGCCAAACATAAATATGACGCTGAATGGATTAACCTGTGTAGACCTTAGACTAATGACTAAGGAGAGATCTGGGCCCCATGGCAGGTCCAGTTGGGAACCACTGCTGTGGAGAGCAGTGCGACAGCAGCATTTTTTTAACCCACGTGTGAAACCATGGCTACTAGGTAACACGAAACCCTCAACGTTGGAAACAGAAGAAGCTGGAAATCAGGATGGTTGTCATGCCAGTGTAGAACATGCTGTAAGTGACCAGCTCTGGCAACAGGAACCCGTGTAAATGTCTGGGTGATGCTTCAGTCCACATACCAGGACAGTATCAGTCTGGTGTCCTGTGTGGAACCTCTGCTCGGGTTTCGCCCCACAGACAGGCCTGACCTTCATCACACATCACCAGGTGATGATGGGAGAACGGGCAGAAACCTTGCAGCGCCAAAACATACAAGCACGCACGCCATCGCCGCTCACAGACAGACAGATAGCCCCCCCACCCCCACCCCACCCCCACCCTCTCTGACGTGGTTCTCCCCTCCCCTTTCTCACCTCACCTCCATCTCTCTCCCTCTCTCTCCCCCTCCCTGCTCTCTGACAGTCCTGGCACTGTGAAAAGTTCAGAGCTGTCAGGGGGAATGTCAGACGACTGCGTAGAGCTATCAGCTGAACACACACAAACCCCGACACAGTGCCACACACATTCATGAGACTCATTCTCGCACTCCTTTTTTTTTTTAACTGAAAGTAGACAGGCATTTCACTCTGGACGGGGTCACACTGCTCCGCTAATGATCATAACAGGCAACTTAAAAATGGTTTAGTTTTACCTCAAAATCTATCTGTAGCAACAGGCATAGCGAGTGAAATGTGTTTTTACATCCCAAATACAAAACTACATGAATCAATGTGGCACAAAATTAGCACCTTCCACTAGCCAAATGCTAATAAAATAGTGGCTGGTAGATTTTTGCTTCATTCACAAGCCCAAAAAACCCCAATGGTCTATTGAGTGGCTGTTAAAGGTGAACATTCACGAGCCATTTGGCAGCTGGACAAAAAAAGTTAAAGGTAAACTTTAGTATTTCACAACCTGAACCCTGCCATGTTTTGTGTCTAAGTGACAAATGGGAACAAGTTTTTAAAATGTTTCAGTATTGAGAGATATCGCTGCGTCCCCGTAATTTATGTCCCTTAGGGGCAGCAGTAGCTTAGTCCAGAGGGACCTGGGTTGCAGACTGGAGGGTCACCGGCTCAAGTCCTCATCTGGACCAAATGCAGAATGTGAACTGGTAGCTGGAGAGGCGCCTGTTCACCTCCTGGGCACTGCCAAGGCGCCCCTGAGCAAGGCACCATATCTCCAATTGCCCAGGGCACATGTCCACGGGCAGCCCCCTCGCTCTGACGTCTCTCCATTTAATGCATGTATAGGTCCTTTTTGTGCATGTGTGTCTATTTCAGGAGTTAAAAAATTGAATTTCCCCTTGGGGATTAATAAAGTATATCTTCTTCTTCTTCTTGTAAGTGCTTGTTTTTGCCGCTAACAGGCTCCAGTTGTCATACTGAGTGTCTGACAACATTATGGAAAGGATCCTACAGTGAAATGAAACGGTTTTCTTTACCTTTTTGCTGATCTGGGGTCTCATTTGCAAAACAGAGCGTAGGATCCATGCTAAAAATGTACATACAGACGAAAGCCAAAAATGGCGTGTACCAAAAAATATCAGATAATTTCTACAATGAGGCTTCCACCTCACCATCTGCGTCACCAATTTCCTGTCTCCAAAATGTTCGGAAGCAGTCAAAGTTTCTCCCATCATGTCTCTTTTTATAGATCACAACTTTTCCGTCGGAAGTGGCGTACGCCTCTTTCAGGCCTCGTTTTGTGCGTGCGGATTGTTTATAAATGAGACCCCAGGTCTGCTTGTTATTACGTGTAACCAAGTTTCGCTTCAAGGAGAAGTCTCATTCTGAAATTTTTTCCTTTTTACATTGTCAAAATTTGCAAAATATTCAGCCATGACATTGAAAATCTTTTAGATAACTCTAAGATACACTTTCTGTGCTCCAACTCAACACACTCTTTCCGGCACTGCTCTCTCCAACTCTCACTGACATTTCCAACGTTGTTTTTTTTTTTTTTTAAAGATGAGTTTTTTTGGCTTTTACCTTTTGTCGGACTGGACAGCATGGCTGCTGCGGCAAGGACAATGCCCCCATACGTGGGATGCTCGCTCCAACCCCTAAACAACCAGGCGGCACTTCCAATGTTGTGTTAGTCACCTCTTGTAAGATTTCAGAGCGAGACTTCTGCTTGAGCGAGATGCGGTCACAATCACAAACAGACCAGATCAAGTGAAAGGTATGGAAAAACATTTAAGTCCTCCGTCGAGATCCTTTCCATAATGTTGTCAGGTACTAAGAATAACAATCTGAGCCTGTCGGTGGCAAAAACAAGCACTTTCAAAGGACATAAATTGACGGTTCACACGTGTCTGCAGGAATTACACTGCAGTCTGTCTCTCTCAATACTGGAACTATTTCACAAACTGTTCTTCTCGTCAGTCACTCAGACAGAGAAACAAGGGGAAATAGGGTCAAGGCTGAAAAAAGAACACAAGATTCTCTTTAAATTTGGCACCCTGTGTGTCAAATAATTGCTGTGTGCAAGCGTGAATAATTTGCTGATGAAAAAAGTAGACCTCTGCACCGTAGTGCAAACACGGCACGTTAAAAACACCATAAAGTTTAAGTAGTTATTTCCACTGTGCTCCTCTAACACGAGACAATTACACAAGTACTTCCTCTTGTGGAATCTCTGTCTGTAGTTAGTTGGTGATAAGTAGCTCCAGGTAATACACTGGACATTTTTGTTTTGATGATATAAGTAATTGTTTGTTATTATTAACTATTTTTTAATAATAACAATAAGGCCCTAGTGAGGATCGAAACTCACGACCCCTGGTTTACAAGACCAGTGCTCTAACCACTGAGCTATAGAGCCTTTGTTATAGATGCAAAAATCAGATTGGATTATAACGCTACACCTTGAACAATCATGGGTGTGGGCCCTGACAAGATCAACCAGTTACAGGAGTGTCCTGAGCTTTGTTACACAGCACCAGCTCACTGAAGGCGGACACTGTTCACATGATGTGACTGCAGATCTAAATGAAGATATATTTGTCTTTACTGTCCTTTAGGAAACTCTATGGCGAGACGAGGGCGTTCACTTCGGGGCTCTCAGTCTCAGCTGCTCCTGGACATGCCTCTACGCACCCAGAGCCAGTGTAAGTGAACGCACACACACAAACACACAGCTCTGATAAAGTAAAAGTCTCCACGAGATCATTTTATGTGCTTATTTTACAGTGAGCGGTATAGACTGTGTGCACCTGACTGATGCCGTGAATCAAGCGCGGCAGTACTCTTACCACCTGAGACCACATAGTGCTGGACAGGGGACCAGAGGCCGGGGAAAACATTGAAGCCGCACACACACGCACACACATGCGCACACTTTCATATGTTCTTTGATGTTTTCTCAGCTGGCTGGCGGCCTCTCCTCTATAGAATTACTTTACACATTGTTCGCTCAATGTGGCGAGCTTTCTAAAATTAAGCCATATGACATCAGAGCCATGACCTCACAGGGTGGGGTTAAGTCTACAGAAAATGGTGTGTGTAAAAGATAACCTTTCATCCATTGTGGAAGGAACACATACACACGCCATCTCCCTCGTTCTCCGTCGCTCTCGCACACACACTGAGATAACCTTTCCTCCTGTTGTGGAGAATGAGGCAGTCTATCAACAGCCGGTCATACAGATAGCCCACCTGCAGCCACGGACACACACGCACACACACAGAGTTACTTTCTACACACAACAGTCTGGTTTCTAAGTGCTTTACCTCTCAAGAGAAAGATGTATTTCTCTACTATGCAGTTTTTTTTACGTTACTATACATTTGCAAAAATAGAATAAATCTTGTGTAATTTTAGATGTACCTCAATTTCTTGTTTTATTGTATTATATGAAATAAAATAAAAATTGACACAAAACGCAGCGCACTTGGATTTAACTTTATTTTGCTTTTTTTTTTTGCTTTTTAGTTTAGTTTTTATAAATCAAAAGCCGCTAGGTTCCTCAGAAAGCACTGGACAGCGTTTGGCAACAACAACAATCCAAAGAGGCAAAAAGGGGACAAACAATTACCAGGCCAAGAATGAAGCAGTAAAGACGCAGCTTAAGACACAGAAAAGAAAAACAGGAGCTCATGAAACCAGAAGGTGGAGTTTTCATTGTCACAATAAAAACATGTCCCTCCACTGTATTCCTGTCTGAAGGTTTTGTTGTATGAACTCATTGCGTTTGTGCTCTGTGAGTGTTTTGTCAAAGTCACTGCGAGATGTTTGAGAGGGTGAGCTGAGCAACACACCAGGTGCCGGTCTGGTGGGTGTATCGGTCAGTACATGTCTCGAAGGCCCATGTTTCCACGGCGAGCCGAAGAGCCGTGAGCCACAGTGACGCTGTAACAGTAGAGTAGGTCTGTCAACCACTGCTCCCTGGTCGCACCCCGGGAATACCTCTGAAACACAGAGAGAGAAATCATGAGAAGTTAATACACATTATCTCTCAGTCCAGTAGGAATGGGGATCGTTTGAAAAATTATAATACCAGTAACCTTACAGGAATACATAACCCAAAAAAATGACCATTTGTGTATGTGTTAGTCATGCTGTGTTACCCTGAATTAATCAAGAAAACCTTGTTTTTCCTCATGAAAACGGCAAACATTTTGATTTATGGATTAATCTGGGACCATGTTTCTGAAAGACTACATTAAAACATCAGTTTACGAACTCTCTCACACAACTCATTTGGGGTTGTGGAGGAGCTGGAGCCTATCCCAGCTGACATTCGACGAGAGGCAGGGTACACCCTGGACAGGCTACCAGACTATCACAGGGCTGACACATAGAGACAGAAAACCATTCACACCTATGGGTGAATTTAGAGTCACCAGTTAACCTAGCCTGCATGTCTTTGGATTGTGGGAGGGAGCTGAAGTGCCCAGAGAAAACCCACTGCTGACACAAGAAGAACATGCAGACTCCCGAGTTTGAACCAGGCACCTACTTGTTGGGAAGCGACAGTGCTAACCACTGCACCACCGTGCTGTCTCTCTCACACAACTGGTGCAGGATAATCCAAGTGCCATTTATCTAGGGTGTGCTCAGTATGTTCGGCTGTGGCTCAGAGGTAGAGCGGGTCGGTTACTACTCGGAAGATCAGCAGTTCAATCCCAGGCTCCTCCAGTCTGCATGTCGAAGCATCCTTGAGCAAGAAACTGAAGGCCAAATTGCAGCGACTGTTCCATCAGTGTGTGAGTGTGTTAAAAAGTGAGTAGTTGGTGGCACCTTGTATGGTCTCTACCAAGACCTGGACTGTTGTGTGAGAGTTTGTTAACCAATATTTGATATAGTTTTGCTGTTGTTAAACGTGGTCCCCAATCAATCGGTCAATCAATATATCAGTATGTTCACAGTTTTCCCCAGAGGCATGTGAGAAAAATCAGAGTTTTATTCACAAATTCAAGGTAACACAGCATGACTAACTGATTTGCAATGGTCATTTTGTGGATGAAGTTTTCCTTTAATAGAGTACATAATTCCTTTTTCCTACTTAATTCGATACCCATCATGTGAACGTGAGCATTCAATTGCGTAAAACACCACCAGACACCACAGGCATGTTGTAAAGCCATACTTTAGTACATTCTGGTGGCATCTCAGCACTCAACTTCACCACACCACAGACTGTAAGGGCTGTAGCTGCTGCATGAGTGGGCCAATCACACGTTGCAGTAAATGGAAGAACACTTGTGGTGATTGCCGTGTAACCATACACATTTCTTTCTAAATCTGGGTAGAAAAGGATCAAAGGCAGGTATTGTTTGACTGGAGAAGTTACAACACTTCTTGGCACTGGGTCATTTGGGTCAATATCTTAACAAGTTATAATACACTGATTCCCAGCCCTGCCATACAGACTGTAGTGAAGGCTTAAATCCGTCCCTGTGAGTTTCCTGTTGGAGCTGTGTTTACCGTGAGGTGTTGTATGATCTCTTGCAGCAGAGCAGCGTTGGCCAGCAGCTGGTTGTGGAGCGGCGTGTGCTGCAGCAGCATCGAGAGGACCTGTCCGAGCTGCGGCAGCTCCTCCTCACTCAGATCTCCGACGCGCATTAACTGCAGAACCATTCGCAGCAGGCGAGGGACGGTGCTCAGCGCTGACACACAAGCACCCCATATTGCCTCCCTGCAAATGTGACACAAAAGCGTTTTAAACCCAGTTGTTGTAAATCGTCATCACCTGATGACGGCAAACTGCTGCTATTGAGGTCACGATTTAATATCAACAGGAGATCCCTTCAAAACACAGATCAGGAGAGGGTTGGAGTTAAAGATTCACTGATACTGATTAAAATGACAATGTGGCCGATACAGATGCTAGTATTTTTTGTTGTTTTGTCATTTATTCCCACTTTTCTGCCAGGGACATCTTCACAATATATATAAAAAAAACTGAACTGGTTCAAAGTCATTCAGTCCTTCATTACGCTACCTTGGCATGAGCACAAATTAAACCTCAAAAATTTATGACTAAACTTTTAATATAACCCTCTGTCATGAGTAAAAATATCCTTAAAAATACCTGCATTAAAAACCTTTTTTCCTCTCTAATATTTCTTTTAGACTGCTGTGAAAACAACAAATTTTTCCTTCCAACAATTGTATATATTCAAATTTTTCGCAAAAAACTACACTTTACAATTACATTTGAACACATCCTGTTAACATTATCATTGACCTTCACCCAATGCTCATTTTTACTGAGCAGAACTTGAACGAATCATAATGTAACTCAATGCGATCTCAGTAAGCTGTTAGTTCCAGCCACCGGCTGCTAACGTCTAACGCTGTCTAAGTTCTCCTCCTGCCGGACTTGTTCACAATGAAGCTTTATCAGAGAAAAAATAGGGCGCTTCCTGTGACATGTCAATGGCGAAGTTAACTGCCTTTTTTCTGTCCCGAAGACGTCCCAGGGAGGATCTCTGTTCGTCTCTGACACATTTTGTATTGTCCCCGGGACAATGAGAAGCTGCTACTCTCTTTTTAGCCTGCACAAAATTGAAGCGACAAAACCCAAACAAAGCTGAAAAAATTGGCCACTACCATCTGTGAGTGTCGTCTTATTTGCCGAATATCATGCAATACCGATGTTTGGCTGATGAATTGTTGTATCCCTAGCTGTAGTCATTCCACACACGCACCTTTTGTGGTTGGTTTCAGCAGGTAACTCCTGCTGCAGGGTGATGAGCAGAGCCAGCAGGCTGAGGCAGCACTGAGACAAGAAGCGCAGCACGGGCTCAATGGGCAGAACGGACAGGTCCAGTAACCTGGAAACACCTCTGAGCAGCCCGGCAGCCATACTGTCAGGCACCACCCCTAACTTGGTCTGAGACACACACACGCACACATAACATATACAGGGTGTTCATTCAGTACCATGATTTAAAATGAAGACAACAGCACCAGAGTTTAAAGAAAAGCACTAAATGATTGAGAAATCATCGACATCATTTCCTGCTGAATTAAAACAGTCTCTTACCAGGTATTTGCAGATGCCATTTTGTAAGATGTCAAAGCACTGGGACTTTGAACCCAGAGTTTCCAGACAGTGGCAGACTTCCTGTGAATTAAACAAGAAACAATTTCATATCAAACCAGCTTCTTTTGTAGATTTCCTTCATTCACATTCTGCTTACAAGTGTGACAGATATACTAATTTTAGCAATTCAGTGTAACCACAATACTTCCTGCTTTCAGTTGTACGATTTAAGAGGAACATTTCTCACATATTCTAATCAATAAATCTCCATGTCTCTTCCATGCCTCTGAGGCAAATTCTCTGAAATGTCTGTGTATACATGAAATATAACAATAAATATCCATGTCGACACTTACCACAGTAGATCCCAACTAAAGTTAAAGTTTATGTGGTTTGATACAAAATAAACATTTATTCAAGTAAAGAATTTAACATGTCAAACTCTGAGTACTCCATTGTGTAACCCTAATTGACGTAGATGACTGGGAGGCATTGAAAGGTTTTATGGTCAGATTTTTCATTGAAATCTTTTAATTCTCCGCAATGGACTAGAAAAAGTGTGTTTCTAAAAATTCTGACTATACTATGCCTTGTTTTCTTTGGGCTTATGAAGCTGTGACTGTGTTGTACTAAGTAAAACACAGCTGATGCCACCAATTCTGGGAATAATTTTCAAATACTGTCATAGAGTTACAGATACACCGACCAAACCCTGTTGGTCTCCGTTTCCATTTACAGATGTGTAATGTCAGGTGATGAGAGCTGATCAGGGTTGGAAGCAAAAGTGGCTGGTGGTTTCTAAATTGCACCAATCACAAACGAACAAAACAACTAATACACATTTTCCCATAAAAATGCCACAGCTGGAAGGCAGGGGTGGTATGTAGATTGATGCACGAGTTCGCCCGGGATCTTTTGGCTGTAGGCCGTTAGCACCATATGCTGAGGTTAGCACAGCAAGCGGGTTGGTGTGCAAATTATTGAATGAATGAATGAATGAATGAATGACTTTATTTCGAACCATAACAGTGTCCGAAAAGGAGTGGGTAGAAGTAAAACGTATGTGTCTCTACCCCTTTCTTACATTTCTTCTTTTAACTCATATTATTTCAATAAATTCACAAATTTATTTACAACTAATATACAAAGATCTCAAGAGTATTTACCACCCACCCGTCTTATTCACACCATGACAAGCACAAATGAAATGGTGAAGACTGAAGACCTGCCTGTAGGTTCCCAGTCAGCTACAACAGCAATGGACCAATAGTTGTGTCTAAGACTAGGATGACATGCTGGCATTGCTCCACTGTTGTAGGGGATGTTGTAACTGTGAACATCACCATGTTAATTCACACTCGACTTCAACACCCAGATGTGCCGATCACCAAGATAAAGAAGACATAAACTGGAGCCAAACTCCTCATCCCTGCTGCTTTCATGCAGCCTTTAGACATAGCGACTCAGTTTTGTTAACCCTCTGAGGACTGAGGGGGGGCTCAGGGTGCTGCAATAATTTTGGCACTCTCTAATGTTGATGTAAAATTTGGACAAATGTGAGCAGAATTTTTTAGTCATGTGACTTTTTGTAGTCAGCACATGTTCAGCTATATTATTTATGGAGTGTGATTCATGATTATACTTTTTAAAACAATAACAGGGGTTAAATGCCTCCTTTGTTTACCCTCCACCGTGGTAGGTTGGTCAAATTGACCAATTTTTCATTTCTATCATTAGAGTTGATGCATTGGAAAATTAGGTCATCTTCTTAAACAATGCTTTATGTTAAAAATCAATGGTAGGATAGTAAAAGGAAGAGGCAGTAAAGATATTACATATAAACGGTATAAGAGAAAATGAAGGAAAAACCTGTCTCAAAAAGCTTTAACCTGCCTAACCTTCTTTCTGACCAAAGAAAAGAGTCACTAAACAGCACCTAAATTTCATTTTTGTAGGGGTGGAGACGAGATGGATTTCAGGCCAATAAAGCCGCCACAAACTTTTTAAAAGTGAAAAATACGCCTCAGCTTTTCCTCATTAACTTCAAATCCAAATCAAATTTCTCATTAGCTTTTATCAAATTGAGGTGTGAGTGTGTGTGTGTGCGTGCTGAAGTGCAGGAGTGAGTGGCGAGCCAGTGTGTGTCAGAACGGTGCACCTGTTGGCATTCTCGCCGTCATTAAAAACAATCCCGTCTCATTAGTCGAACCAGAGTTGACACAGTCCGTCCCTTAATGCCCTCCCGCCCTCGCCACCTCGTGTCCCCTCCCTCCTCCTTCCCGCCACTTGCCTGTGATTGACTCAGACAGGGAGATGAGAGAGGCAGGATCTGAGGGCTTAATTGAGGAGCTGAATTAGTGATTATAAGCCCCCCACTTGCTCACACACTCACACACACTTGCCCCGGGGCATAGTAACGTTAACTGTAATTTCTGTGCAGAAATGTCACACTCCCATCATGCCATGGGCTCTCATTAGCATTTGTGCATATCCACTATGCCCGATAACCACGCATCTCCAACCTGCGCAACGCGATAAAGGTTCCCCCTCTCAGCCGTAGTGCCACGATAAAGCTTCCACCCTCTGAGCTCTATATGAGAGACAGAGAGGGACCAGGGGGGGGGACTGAAAGACCACAGCTGTGTCCAGAATATCAACACTTTTCAATTTTCAAAACAATGTCTTTCTTCCTCTTCCCTCACCAACTCCCTTCTAGATTAATTTTCAATATCGCGTCCAAGTGTTTCTGATTGGCAGCGGCTTTGGTACGAGCTCAAATGTATGTGAGGTTTAGGGAAACTATAGGAAAGCGTGTGCAGTGAACACACCTCAACAACATCCCAGTGGTGTGTGAACTGTTCCAGCAGGGTGGGATAGAGGCTGAGAGGTGAGAGAGGGGAGGGAGGCAGGGCGCTCTCGTCCTCCTGCAGGGTGGCGAGCTTGTCAGATGAGAAGCCCGTCAGGGTGGAGAACAAGAAGCTGAGGTAGTCCACGTCCTGCACAGCCGCTTCCTGGCTCCCTATCGACCAGCCGCTCAGGGACGATCTGGAGAACACAGCCAGTGAACACAGTTATTGACTCAAAATCTGCGTAAGATCCAAAGCTGGAAAGCCACAAACATTTTTTACAGCTCGTAATTTCTGAGTTTTCAAAATTTTACAATTTTACACCCCATATTTCTAAACAAAACTGTCCTGCTTACACATTTCTTATCACTTATCATCTAAGGACTTTTCATGATGACCTGATTTGTGAAAGCATCACATTGAGAACAATAGTTCACAGAAACACATTTGTGAAAAAATTCTTCCTTGTCCCGAGGGGAGGAAAGAACTGTAACAGTAGAAAATGTGAGTGAATAACAAGTGTGTTTTGTGAAGCCCGGGAGGCACATGCACACAGAAGTGTCTTCTCAATACTTCATGACGACTTTGCATTCCAGACTCCCAAAGAGCTCTTTGTATCATACCCATTACACACACATCCCATCCCATCTGAGCTCAGCACTGCCTCCCCTCAATTTATATAACACTGCCCCACTGACACAGACAGACAAATGCATGCAGACACACACAGCACTACACGGAAAGGTAAGCTGTGTGTAACAGAATATACAAATATAAGAATGGCCTCTACTGTCACCCGTAGGTTGACTATCAAACATACAGGGCATCCACATCAGCACCTGTCAAGAGGCAGGCAGAATAATATGACAGGAGTTCATCTGTGAAAGCGCAATACTGCCATCTGATGGTGCTTCGAGTGTCCAACTACTCTCTGACTCGCTTAACTGACTCCAAAAGTGAGGGCATTCCTGCACTGTCAAACATCTTTCTCCTCATGACTTCATGTGAGGGAAACCAAGTCTACTTCCACTAAGCCCTTATTTTATAGAGAGACTTTTGTTGGAAAAATCTGGTGCATGCCATTATTACCCCTAACTAGAAATTAAATGGGTCTTGGCACACCTGCCTGAGGGAGTGTGGATTGGTTTCAGCGGACCATGCATACACACCGATAAGCCACAACATTAAACAACATCTATCTATCTATCTTGTTACAATGCAATTTTCTGCTAGGAAACTTGGAGTCCTATCATTCATGTGAGTGCCAGGACAGATCAAGTACACCCCCTCATGGCAGTGCCCCACCTTACAACCCACAGGACTCAAAGGATCAGCCGCCAGCGCCCTGGTGCTACACTACAGGACACCCCTGGAGGTGTCCAATCCATGAAGGCCCCACCAAGGATCAGGGGTACCTTTGGAGTATCAGCGCATCCTACGAATGCTCAATCAGATTGGGATCTCAGGAATTCTGAGGCCAGGTCGATGGCTTGTGCTGACGTTTCTTCTACAGTCTGAAGCATTAGGTTGAAACTTCACTTGTGGATGTGCTATAAATTGAACTGAAGGGAGCTACAGTGTGTGTTTTTATTGGTATCTTTTGGTCCACCATGTGCCTTAAATGGTTTTTGGATGTGTGTGACTTTCCTGGGCTTTCCCGGGCCATGGAAATAACATTGGACTTTATACTTTGGGTGGTATTCCCTTTTAATATGCATTGTGAACTGTACCCGTGCCTCCTTTTTTCCACCTCTCTTGCTTTCTTTTCACTTGTTGTGTTGTAATGTCCCACTCCTCTGCTGTTTTATGTTCATACATATAAAAAAATATGTGTCTCCTTAAACACACACGTCAATAAACTTAGGTCATGTGGCATCCTGAAAGTGTATGGGGGTTCACAAGCTCACCGGAAGTGTACGATACGAATCAGAGAGGCGGCGAGGCCGGCAGAGAACCGTCCAGCCGTGCAGCAGCAGCTCAGATTGGCCAGAAGAGGCTGGGACATCTTGGGCAGAAAGTAGAGCAGCTGCACCATTTGTTGCTGGGACTCTGCTGGTAGCAGCACCACAGCTCCTTCCTGTGGATCTACACACACACACACACACACACACACACAGACACAGATGCACACTTCACGTGTAATTGCACAGAAACAGCAATGCCCTACACCCTCAGGGGAAATAAAATGAAGCTCTGTGGAGAAAATTTAAGAGATACCAGGAAAACCAGACTATGTTCGGACTCGTAAGAAAGGCACAGATAGAGGCAAAGCCACTACAGTAAGGGCTCAGATAATGTGTGTGTGCGTGGTGTTCTGTCTTTCTCTGACGCACATGCTGATGTCAGAAGCCCTCAGACAAAAGGAGTCTTGTGATGGTGAATTGCTGGCTCTGCGTCAGTTTCTATCTGACCCCCCCCTCCTCTTCTCCTGGCCCCCTCTGTCACACACCAGCCTAACTATCAAACCATCCTCAGAGCGGCGGATGTGTACGGGCTTATCACCACTTTCCGCCTCTGGTTGTAGTTCAGTCTTAGAAAGTTGTCTGGGGTGAGAAACATGGAGTTACATCGCCTCCTAGGGAGACTACGGTGTAACTCGTGGTTCATAATCCTCTTGTCTTTGTAACATTATTCTCTTTGGTAATGTGACCATTGTTGCTTTATTCTGCACTGTATTTAATACATTTATTTTTCATTAATTCGGTGGTGGAAATAGAAAGCTTGTTTTACTGCATCTTCCTTTAAAGGTCCAATGTGTTATGTTTAGGGGGATTAAGTGCCGTCTAGCAGTGAGGACTACAGATTGCAAGCAGATCAAACTTCTCCTGGTTACAATTCTTTCAGTGTTTATAGTTCAGGAGGGTTTAACCAGGAGCTGAATTATCTACAGAGGCCCTTTCTAGAGCCAGTGTTTGCTTTGTCTGTTCTGGGCTACTGTAGAAACTTGGCAGTGCAACATGGTAATCTCAGTGGATGTGGCCCAGCTCCATATGTAGATATAAACGCCTCATTCTAAGGTAACAGAAACACAATGATTCTTATTTTTAGGTGATAATACACTACAGAAAACATGCTCAGAATTGTATATTTCATTTCTGCCAGTATATCCCCCTAAATCCTACGCACTGGACCTTTAATAAATCCTAAATCGGAAACTAGAACTGAGCAGGAATTGTATTTAACAAGCCAGAAAAAAAAGGGTAAGATTACCCTCTATTCCCCAGGACTACTACGACTCTCTTTGGGCTGAATGTCTCAAAATTTCCACGTCTGATCACACCCTGATTTCATACCTATCAGATATTTGCCAGTTAATGGAAAACACTTGATGGGCCATCAAACCTCAAACATCAGTGCAATATCAGTTATCTGAACTATATGAGCTGGTGACAAATACGTTTTCAGGCATAGCTGTGATATAAATCTGATAATTTTATATCAAATACAAATAATTACATATGATATAGTCTGACTCATCAAATGTAGACTGTGGCTATAAACCTGTCATTAGCTGACTATTTGGATTGTGCATGCCTGCTTTGCCCTTTCTGTGAATTGTTAAGATCTACAACAAACAAAACAACTTCTGAACGCACCTAAGAAGACTCCATCTAGCCAGACTCTCATGTCTACTGTTTATCCATTTTCTGAGATCAGTCTGAGTTCATTTGCAACATCTTTTTACCCAGACAGCAGGATGCACCTGTGACAGTGACTTCCCCAATTTACTGAACCTTTCCACTTCACACA
This sequence comes from Cephalopholis sonnerati, assembly GCA_019142605.1. Taxonomy (NCBI): domain Eukaryota; kingdom Metazoa; phylum Chordata; class Actinopteri; order Perciformes; family Serranidae; genus Cephalopholis; species Cephalopholis sonnerati. The sequence continues at coordinate 31,535,058 of JAGQAX010000008.1, forward strand.
AGCTTCTGTAATATCGTCACGGTAATGTTCTGCAAGAGCCACAAACAGTAGCAAATCGTCTGTGGTTTATTGGGTCCAGTGAGCTCCTCCAGACCTACAGAACAGTCAGGCTTCACCTCTAGGGCACAGATTATCAAATTACGTTTATCTTTTTATCAGTAAAAATTGAATAACGCAGCTACTCTTTTTTGTGGCGTTTTGTCTGGTGGAGATTAGACATTCTGATGACCGTGCTGATTGCCCAACGTGCAAAAGTTCCACCAATACAAGTTCTCTCCTCAACACTATTTAGCAAGGACATGGTCGCCGCATCCTGGTCATAGCATCGCCCAGGGCGGAGAGATAGAGGATAGGTCTGGCTATGCAAGACAACATGATTTCAAATTCTCTCTGATCACTGTCTCTTAGTTTGCCTTTCTAATTGACTGTGCGTACCATAGAGCCTGCAGGCGTGCGTCTGCAGACTGTTCAGCAGGTCTTTGTGGCCACGAGACGCAGCAGCCTGGATGGACAGGATGAGTCGTGCAGAGAGAGCAGGGTTACGGTGGCCCAGCTGGGACAACTGCACAGGAAGAGATGCCAGCCATCGACACAGCACCTTACTCCTTCAGAGAGACAGAGCGAGGGATAGCATACATAAAGGTGCATGTGAGCAAAATGTAGCCGCAGTTATGGTAAAGAATGTGGTTTAAGGGAGTTTCAAGGGGTTGTGAGCTGAACACAAGTACTGTAAATTTCCAAACGCTGAAACAATGACTGAGGTTACCTTGCTATGTGTGTATGTCCTTGCTCCTGCTGGTAGAGCTTGCTGTAGAAAGACAGCAGCAGAGATCGTGTCTGCAGAGTCAGGTGCCTCTGCTTGTAGTAGACATACACAGCTGCCAACAGGTCCTCTGTCACTGCTGCACAAATACAAACACACAGACAGATGTTATTGTTAAAATGAACTATTCTAGTTCATAATCTAACAACCTATAATCTTGATAAAATGCACTGAAATTAACAGTTATATCCCTTAAATTTGTGGGCATGTACTATGGTCAACATCACCTTCTTAATCACACTGAGCTCTTGATTCATGTCTTTATGTTAATTAAAATCGACGTTTTCACAATACACCTCACAAGCTTACTTTTGCTCCTCTGTGTGAGCACCATCTTCCACACAGTACCCAGCAGCATGTGGAGCTGCCTGTAGCTCAGTTTCATCCCGCTGCTCAGAGTGTCTCGCACAAACGTTCTCAGAGGTGTCAGCCAGTCTCCATCCGTCTCTCGGCCGAGTCCTTGCCTCTGGCTGAGGGACACCATGACCTGGCAAAGTGTGATGTTTAGGGCCAGAGGCTCCGCTGTGAATCCTGGGACGGCCGCTGTCTGCTTACTTCTACAGGAAGGGCAGTGGGATTACAGGAGTTAGAGCTAGTTCAGACCTCATAACAGAGGGTATGATTACAGATCCTGTGTAGTTTATTCAGTGATGATTCTAAACATTAAAAGGTACTTTACTATTTTCAAAGCTTGACCCTATTTGCCCATGTTTTTGTGTCTAAGCGACTAATAGGAAATATACTTTTAGAGATTGGTCCAGGATTGAGCAAGACTGCTGCAGACAGCAGCGGCGAAACAGGCTATAATGAGACCACTGCTCACTTTTTTCCCCAGATGATTTCTCACTTGACTTCTCCACTGTTGCATTTTCCATCCTGTCTTTACGACCTGAGACACCTGGTGATGTCATCATGGTTCGCACTTCAGGTCGTAGAAAATCTGCTATTTTTTTGGTTTCCAGCTGAGAACCAACTTGTCTGATTTCATACATTTCAAAATTAGGTGCAGAAACCTGAAAAGAACCAGTTCCATGTTGGGGGCAAAGGTGTAATAAAACAATCTGAGCCTGTCAGAGGTAAAAGCAAACACTCTCAGGACTCAGTTACCCATAGGGATTACATTGGAGCCTGTTGTGCTGTTGCAGACTGAAGCTGTCTCGCTCGGAACTGGACCTGTTTCCAAAATTGTTGTTCAAATTAGTCACTCAGACACAAAAACATAGGAAAATAGAGTCCAGGTTGAAAAATACGAAAGCTACCCTTTACAGGGAGGGGTATGTTAGCTTGACATATCAACAAAGATAGTCCTTACCTTTTGAGATCAACCTTCTTCTTATGTTTGGGTGTATCCAGAGTATCATAGGGAAAGTTTTTCATGAAGTGCTGCTTGAAATCGCCCAGGTATTCTTTATAGAACCAAGCATCCTGCACAAAGACAAGGCATTATATTAAGTAGACCTTTTCTTGTAAAAGAAACAGCTGTGTGATATTTGTCCTCTCTGCGTCTCACCAGTGCATCCTGGTGCTCCTGCTGTGGTGCTAATTTTCTCAGCAGCTGCAGAATCGACAACACCTGAAACATTACTGACATGGCATCTGGAGTGAGCAGGTGAGCGCCCTCTGTTGTGTTCGAGGGAGAGTCACTGGTACTGGCTTCCACCCACACTTCCAGCAGAAGAGGCACCAGTGTGGCTGCAAAGCTCTGGACAGCCTCAGCTGAGTCCAGACCTTCACCCACTGTGGGTCCAGGGTCCACGTCCGGTCTACACTCCGAGAGAATATAATAAAATAATATAATTGATTCAATTTAACTGAAACAAAGTAAATAATTTGTTATGTTTAAAAAAAAAACTGTCTCTGATTCTTGTTCCTTGATGGTTACAGGAGTTTGTGCTATCATACCTAAGTTTGAAGGTGGACCGTGGAGTTGGTTTGGCCCCAGAATGCTCATACACCTTAACTCCAACCCTGCTGTAGGTGAGCTCTTCCCAGGTGAGCTGCAGAGGCGTAAGCCTGCCCTCTTCACGGGAGCCAAACACTCCTTCAGTTGGGACAAAATTATCACTTTCCTCAACTACTGCCTGCAGAAAGCGCCCAAGCCTGAAATACAAGTGAAACAAAACAAACTGTTAGCAGCAGCTGGAATTTAATTCTTCAGATTCTGTGTGCATATAGCCTCCATACCTGAGGAGCACCGAAAGTCGCCACTGCTGACTGGTCACTGCCCTGCTGGGGTTGACTGACAGTGCCCAGGTCCGTCCCTTAGCATCCTGGGCCTTCTTTTTGGCTCCTCCACTAGTCTGTCTGTGAGAAATCAACTCTAGGAAGTCAGTGAGGAGTACTGCAGGCCGTGCTGCTAGCAGAGCAGGGTAGTGTTCCAGCAACACATCAAGGACCTTCATGGCATCCTCCTGGATGCCTGCCTCGATGTGGCTCATGGCACAAGACAGGTGGGCACTGAGGAGGGGGAAAAACGGTGCCACTCGTTCTGCAGGCACAGACTGTGCAATGAACCTGAAAGCAGAGCACAATTTAGACAGTTTATAAGAAACAAAAGCTACTTGTCTTTTTTACAGTGTTGTTGTATTCCTGTATCGATGTTGTTTCACTAACCTGAGCACTCGTGTAGCTGCCATACGAACGTTGCAATCCTTGTCTGTGAAAACAGCTGCCACTTCAGAGAGCAGTCGAGAGAGATGCTGCTCTAACAGAGAGGGATTAACAGACAGCAGCTCTCTCAAACCCAACAAGGCACTATTTTTCACATTGGCATTGTAATGGTGGAGCTGAGACAGGAGGTCCTGGTGAGGTAGGAGGAAGGAGAGAAAAAGCAGATGAAATGTAGTATTCCCAAATTTCTAGTGAAAGCAAGTGAGGTGTAAACACAGATGGAGAGCTTACATTGATACCAAGCTGCCTGTGTGTGGTGGGGCCACTTGTGTCTCTCTTCAGCTGCTCAGTTAGATGGATTCCCTTTGTGCGAAAGTTGGTGTTGGTGGCATTATCAGCTTTGGGCTTCGTCTTCCCCACCTTTAGCTTGACCTTCTGGAAGTCATCCTGTCTCTTCTTCTTCTTGGACTTCATCCCTGCAGTCTACACTGCTCTCTGTGTAAACAGACATGCAGGTGAGATAATGGAGCTGGATAAGTGCATTGATTTCAATAAGAACCACACTGGCCACTGGCACGTTTGAACATGCCAGCTCAAATATGAACACACAAATTTTGCGGTACATTTTTTACTCCGAATAATCACACCAGGGGGGCGTTTAAACCACAGAAGCACAACTGCACCTAAGCTAAGTCAGATAGCTTGTAGCTAACTGTCTCGTACCGCGGTTCAGCACCATGTTCTTAATTTTACTCACCACAGGAAAAAAGTCTTGGTCGATACCGTCACAGGTTTACACAGCATCAAATACTCACTCGGTGAGAGTAGCACCTTGCTAACAATTATCAATACATTCAAAAAAAATAAAGAAAATATTCCGTTGTCAATCTCGTGTTGATACCTTGGGTCCTCTGACTGTGTACATTCTCGTTACATGGTCAGCGCACAACGGCTGCGGGGCTTAAAACATAAAACCTCTTTAACTGGGACCCTGTGGACGTTTTTAAGATGCCCGAACAATATTTAAGGCACCTACTTGTAATTAGGATAAAATAAAACACAAAATAGTCCTGAAAAATATTTACGTCTATGATATCTTGTTTAATTTTCCTCCAGCAAGGTGTAACGGCTAACCCCGGTGTCCAAAACGAACGGCTCGCATAGTTGTCCACACAAGTGCCTTTGAAATATTACGATAATTAGTAAATAAATTAAAAAATTTTTTTTAAATATTCTTATAACTAACACTGAGCGATTTAATATGACTAAATTTGACTCAGATTTATTATGAGGGTGCTCCGGGTTTTGTTGCAAACTAGTTAAAATGTCGTCTTTTTTTTAAACAGGCAAAATCAGTACTTCCTGTTCTCCCGGAGCTGCTGTCGGCTTTGTGTATTTAACATCGTAGCTAACCTTCTCCGTGATCTTGCTCTCTGAAGAACTCGCAGTTTGCATTAAAAAACCTCTGGTAAGTTAAGTTATATTGTCTTATTTTTAACTAGCGAAGATTTATGTGATATTTGGCATTAGGACCTGCGTAGATATTTTTAACAGCTAGCATAATGTTGTCAAAAAGCCAAGTTAAGGCTCGGCTAGGCCTGAGATTAACCGAAACAACGCATATCTGTCAAGATAACATACCTCTAACATGTTTGTGACTGTCCTAATGGGAATTACTTGGATTTGAATGTTTTGTGTAATACGATAACTGTCTTTGTCTCATAGTGTACAAATGGACAACATGGAGGTTCAGGCTTCAGCCACCCAGCCGCCACCTAAAAACGGGCCGCAGATGAATCAAAAGAGAAATCCCAAGGTAAGTATGACACCCAGGCTGTACTAACACCACTTTCAATCAAATATACACGACTGAAAATTATAACAGTACGCTGGTATTATCTCACATATTGTGATGCTGGGCGCTCTTGAAGGAAACATGATTTCCTTTTGATATTTGTCCCTGATAAATGATACTGTACACTGGCTGTTGTGATGCCTCATGGAGAGCGAGGCGACAGCAGTCCTTGGCGGGTGGACTCGGTGTCAGCCTCTGTGCTCTTAACCTTGGTTGTATTTGCACTCTGGTTTATGGAAACCCCACTCAGTGGTCTGGGCCTTACATCTGTGGCCTGCTGTCACTGTTGTGGTTCAAAGGGATTTCTTAGCACCAGTTTTGCAAAGGCCAGTTTGTCTGCTTTACCATGCAAACATTTCTCCAGTGTTCTGAAACTGCTCAAAGTTTTCACTTCTTCTCAGATTTGACATTGAGATTTATTTGTGATGTGACCGGGGTTCTCTGAACCAATTCCCAGTGGCAGGCTACTCAGTTTTTACTTCTGAGTGCTGCCACAGTCAAAACCAGACAGGCCTAATGTTTAGTAGGGCTCCTAGAGGGATGCTCTTACAAATGTTTGTTTCAAAAGCAGTTATATGTAAAACAGCTGCAAAACAAACCATCACCGCAATGATTACTTCACTCTAATGAAATTAGGCACAAGACATCCCACTGTTACACTTGTGAATTTGCCATATAAGTAAATTCATGAAGCACACATGCAGCATTTTGAATCTTTCTTGTAAAATTCATCTTGTCTCTGCTTTAGTAACGGCCATGATGGTAGCAAGAGATGAACCCAAATCCGAGCTACAAACCATCTCAGAAACTACTTCTATATTTTCAGTCAACCTATAATTCAAACTGGCATTGGTCTCCTTATCGCTCTGAATGTTTAGCTGTTATTTCATTATATTGGTTTGCTGTTCTCATCTGTCAATCATAGTGTCGGGCCTCCCAAACACACCACACTGGGTGTGAGGCCACAATACACAGTAGAAGAAAAGCAAAGACTTGGTGCAACATCTCAATTTCATTCTCTCGTGAAAATTACTGTGGTCTTGACCTCAGTGTTCTTTAATGTGGCCACTGTGGATATGTTTGCATATTGAACTTTTAGTCTCCATTCAGGGTGTCAGTTCTTTCTCTTTCTTACCTATTAAACAATTAATCAAAGTGTTACCGTTCTACATTCTCATTTAATGAGAATTTAGACTGATCACCAGACTACATGATTTAGAGACTGCTTACACACTTGCCTCTTTGACTGTCGCTGCTTGATGCAGAGGTCATGGAGAACAAGGGAAAAAATGTCTCCCTGGCATACATAGTGTGGCGGACAAGGACGAGGAGTTCAGTCCTCTGCTAAGTGTCATCCTGTCACTAATGCCTGTATGTGTCTCTCTCCTTCATGTGGGTTTATTCCCTCCATTTACAGAGAAAGCAGCCGCAGCATTCTGCTGAAATAGGTAAGTCCCTTAAACACGATGCCAGTGCTGAGAGTTGAAGCTTGAGATCTTGATTTCACTGCTTCATGTCATGGGTGGTGGCATGTTCACCTCTCTTGGAGACTCACACTCTCAGAGACTGGAGCTGTTGTGGTGCCATCCATGGGTTTGGTCTGTGGAGATCAGTGTTTGCCACTGCAGAAAGAATCCTGCAAAACCTGTTCCAGTACCTTGCAACAACTGTCCTGTCCAACATCCATTTCTCAACATTTAGATAGTGTTAACAATATACTGAACAATGTTAGAAGTGTGAACCCATTCTCCCAAGATGTTGCTACATTGAACGCCACCACCATAAGCTCCATTAGTCCGTAATGACGCCGAGACATGGTTTTAAAGCAGCGGGACATACAGTCATACAACCATGCATCGGCAATGATTGCTGATGACATTTTAATGCACTTTTTGTGCTGTCATGGTTGTATGAACCAGTTTTTTTTCCTCCCATAAGATATTTTTTTAACACTGCTGAATGCAGTATTCCTTTTTTATATAGTGGCCTGTGCTACACAGGCTTGACTGAGATTATGTCATATTACTTGAGTATTTATTAACAGTGAATCATATCATCTTATTTTAAATTATGCAGAGATCTTATTCACAGTTGAAAAGCTTCATAGTGCAACACAGAAATGTTTCTTCTGTGCTTGGGCACTGCAAGAGGCAAAGCGGCATAGGAGCTGGTGTCCTGCAGCCCAGTTTGGGCCTAAACGGGGGTTAGCTGGGAACTGTGTTCCTGTTCTTCCTCCAGGTTTCAAAAGCACACAAGGAGTTTGGGTTTCTAATGGTTGTTCAGTTCATGAAGACAGAATAAATTCATTGGTCATCTGACACTACAGGCAGTGTAAAAAACAAAACACTTAACATAAGTGTCCTCTACACTATGACGACAGGTTTCTCACCAGAAATGTATAATGAAGTGGCTCGCTGAACTAATTTGTTGGACATGAACTTTGTTGTCTCACTTGTTTATTAGCTGTAGGTCATTGTAAAGCTTTTGTGCTGAACATTGTTGTATTTTCTCAGTATTCACCAAAGGGACATCTATACAGACCCTGCCCTCTCTCAGCAAACAGCTGAAGGGTGTCACAGAGTGTGTCATTGGTAAGCAGAAGAACTATACATCTACTTTACCTCATTCCCTTCCTGTATGGAATACAATTCTTGTATGCATGACTAATAATCATCATGTCTACAGGTCTTCAGTATGTGTGGGAGTACCGCAGCCCCAGTAAATCTGTCCCACCACACTACCAGTGCAAACTCTGTACTGTCTCCCGCTTGCAGCATGATATGATTGCCCATGTGAAAGGCTGGAAACACAGCTTCAGATACATGGTGAGTGTTGCTGGTTTTTTTAATCTGCCTCAAAGGCATGATGTGATGTGGTTACTTGAAATGTTTCTCTGCCGGTTTGTGCACAGAAAAAAATGTACCCTGAGAAGGTTACCCATGAAGAGGAAGAGGCCGTCAAAGACCCTGCTGTAAGGAAGGCAATTAAAGAAATTGCAGCGGAGGTGGAGAAGACAGAGGGGAGAGGACAGCTCAAGGTGAGTATCAGACCCATATCACAGCAGCAGTTGCACAGTTTTTATCATCCTGAGTCAGAATAATATTGTGATATTGGCTGGAGTTTTCCTTCTTATAATCATTGGAAAGAAGTGTCTGTGTTACAGGGATAGTTTGAACATTTTGAAATGGGGCTGTACGCATCCAGGAGGACGCCATGAAGGTCCTTGTATGACATACAGTAGATGTTAGTTCGCATGCAGCTAGTTCAGAGAAGCAGGGAGGTGTCCACCATGGAAGCTAAGCAACTGTACTGCTGTGGACAGGGGAAGCAACAAAACTAATTTTAGCCACCTAATAAAGTGTGCTGCTGCTTTCAGCCACAGCTGTGCATTGCTTAGGTTTCATGTCGGCACCAGGGTATCTCACACATTCATTCCTTTGTGGGGGCCCTCCAAAATGAAAACATCTGCTGCCACATTGTGGTTTTCTGTTTTTGGATCTGGGCCGATCGTTAGGTTATTCATTGCTCCACATACTCGCAGCGTACAAGCATACTCTGCGCGGCAAGAAGAAGACGGATGACAGGCGCTGTGAGAGTGAAACTTTAACAGTTCATTGCGCTGGTTCTTAAAGTTTGTTTTTCTCACAAAAGGTAGGTTCTCTCACTGTCAGTCTGATATGATCAGATCAACTGATCAGTTGTCTACCCTGCGACTCAACATTCTACAAACTGCTGCTGAGGAAAAAAGGAATAATTCTGCTTGTGCTGCGTTCACAGACCCACAAAAAGCTCAGAATTTAGAGAGGGGTCACAGACTGAAACGTAAGGACACACAGGCCAAAGAACCAAAAAAAAAAACCGAAAAGTCAGCAACCTCAAGATAAAAGATTAAAACAAATGTCAGACAAGTCTCCTTTTTTTTTCTTTTTTTTAATTTTATTGTTTATATTTGAGCAATGTACTCTTATTTTAGATATCTTACATTTTATACATGATTTTGGATTTGACAATTTTCTGTTCCTGTTTTGGCTTGCAGGTGATTCTTAAGGAACCCTTTGAAGTACCTGCTTTTAAAGGACTCCGTAAGTTATCCTGCCATTAATTAATTTAAAGGATTTTCTGTATGTGGGTAACCTGAGTTGTAAACGTTTCTCGTGTCCTTTCTTCTCTCACAGGTTCTGCTGCTCCTAAATTTGTACCTCCACCAGCCCCAGGGATGGGACCAAAGGGACCACCCTTTGGTGAGTCATTAGCTGCGTTTAGACCCCAAGTTCCCCAGGACCTTTAGTCCAAGGGAAAACTTTTCAAGGAACTAAAAGGTTCCTTCAGGCCGTAGTTACCTGTGTGCCTGCCTGTTTCATCTAAAACACACACTGGAGAAAAAAATAAGCCTTTAGGTTTTGTCTCACTTTGATGGATTGTACTGCTGCGTAGTGTTTCTGCAGGATGGATGTAATGAATGAAATGCAGAGGAGGAAAATGAAACTAAGTGTCTGTCTCTTCAGTAAATAATGGTTTAGAGTTTGATTACTTATTTACACTTTAGAAGTTTGGAGATATTGTATTCCTCTCATTCACTGGCTTTCTCACAGCACCGCAGAGCTGTCTCTCTCTCTCTGTCTTTTTTAAAATGAGACGACAAGCTGACAGAAAACCTTACTTTACTTGTAATTTTATCAAACAAATTATCTCAAATCCTTATCTTAAAATGTTCCTAAATCAATATCAGAATACTTCCTTGTTTTATTAATGACACAGTACATGAGTTGATGTAGTGATCAGGGACTTTGAGGGTGAAATAATGTGTATATTTTTATCATTGAATCATAATCTGAGTAATACTGTGCATGTATGCCTTTTTTCTAATGATGAACTGTATGTATATTTAAATGTTCCAGGTCTTTCAGGTCCCAGGTTCTCTGACTCAAGGTTTCCAGGGGAGTATCCTCCTCCAGGTGGTCCTCTCTCTGACTATCCAGTGGGAGACTCCCAATGGGAGTCCGGCTTTGGAGGCTACTCAACCAGACAAGATCCCCTGGACTCTGGTATGAGTCGAAGACCTTACCCAGACAGTATGGGTCCTCCTCGCCCAGTTGGTATGGGAGATGGTTTTGGATCGAGTGGTGGAAGGAGTGGACTACTGGACGACAGCCCAGGCAGAAGGTATCCTGATGAGTACAGGGGCAGCCAAATGGGGAGTGGCTTATTGGACAAGCCACTGGAGAGGCCAGGCTTAATGGGAGCAAGCCCAGAGAGTAGCAACCTTCCTAATACTTTGCTCACTTACCTGGTACGTATCTCGTTTCTTACAATAGGTTCCTTCCCAACTTAACTAAAGTGTACTTGAGAATTTATTGTATGTTTGAATTCAAATGAATACGTTTCAAAAAATCACTTTTTTTTTTTTTTTTTTTTTTTTTTAGGATACTTTCCGGATAGAGAACGAGAGTGATGCACAGCTGGTGCTGAAGGTGACCCAGAAGCTAACAGATGTGCTGATGGAGTACAGGCTGAGGAGCGTGTCGACCGTAAGGAGCTTGTTTTTACTCTTCAATTTAAAACCAGTTGTTAAAGGTGCAGTCTGCAATGCTAGAGAAAGATTGTTGATATTCAAACCCAACTTGTAGAGAAAGTCTGCGTGCTGCGTGTCCCAAAACATTGCAGCATCAAAATCATTATTTTTGTACAAGTCTAACAGTGTGCAGTAGTTTGTCTACGTGTTGTGTTCTGCTCGTCCGTCTCCTACACACCTGTTTGGAAATAGATGTGCAAAGTATTCATTTGGCCTGATATTTGAACTAAAATCTAATCTGATACACTCCTCCCATCAGTAGGGTTGGGTACAAATTTAGGACTTTTAAGGGTACCGACTGAATTACATTATCCTACTATATTTCACCTGAGGTGGGAGCACCCCAAAGCCAGCAGCAGAGCTCTGCAGCCACTCTGAAAGTTTCGGCATCTGGACTGTTTCCTTTTCTAAATGATTTTAGGAACCGGCTGGTATCGTTGCCAACGAGCAGACACACATACACAAGCAATAAGATCAGGTCTGTGTTTGATTATAAAAGAGCCAAGATCAGAATTGCATTTTAGTCTATCTCACCCCTGCCGCTTCTTCAAAAATTACGTTTGTGATTACAGAGAAGGTTAAGTACACAAAGTATGTACCGTTGAGCACAGCCACCAGAACAGATGCAGGCATCGATTCAAATGTGAGCCATACCCAACCCTATCCGTCAGTGTTTCTTCAGAGGCTCCGTTTTACCGGTCCCTCTTGCTCCCACTGCCTTTCTCCTGTCCTGTGCATGAACCTAAACAAATAGTGTTGTGTGGCCGTCTTTCTTTGTTTCCCCATTTACAGAGCCAGAGCTGTGTAAGAATCCCTATTTTTGTCAGCGTACACACAGAAGGGACAGCTAACAGAATGTGAATTTGACAAACGGGGAATTAGATTAGAGTCGCTCACTCCACCTTTTTAAAGATTAATTATTAAATCTGATCTGGCCCTCTTGACCAGAGTTTTATGTATCCAGATTTAGCAGTTGTTTAATTATCTCATTAGTTGATTGAAACAACTTCATGTTCAACGTGTTCTGTCCCTATTTCCTCCTCAGAATTCTAGTCTGAACAGCTTCTCACTGAGCTCCACAGGCTTCTCCTCTTCAACCCCCAGTCTGCCACGCAGTAGCGACCGATTCTCAAGTAGTCTCTCAGGTATGTAAACACCAAGGTTACGTTCACATTACAAGCAAATTTGGCCCAAAGCTGTTGCTTATGCCCTGATGTGACACACAATTGGGCCACTCTCATATTTGGTCCTAAATTTGATGCATATCCAGTCACTGGCCATGCAGCCGCTGTGATAACAGTCATATCGCGTGGATTCATGTGATTTGTATCTGTACATCCATGGTTTTTCCACATCATGCTTCACTGCGCAGGAGTAGATTACTCACCATACAGTGTTAGCATTCCTTTAAAACTACAGAAGACTGCTGCAGCTGTAGTGCCGCTGTGGTAGGCTGCCCCAGTCGCAAGCCAATAGAGGTGACTACTAGATGCTTTCTGACGGTGACAGCTTGCCTACATGGTGTGAAAGAGTTGTTGAGAAGCTGACAGAGATACTGGAATGTAGCCTTTGACATCCTAATGTTTGGAAGAACTGCGCCTTCATTAAACCCCCAACATCACGGCCCCACCACTTGTGGCTCCTCTCCCTGCCACTCCACACTTCTCTCCACATAGAACTACATGCAACTGCTTTCTAACAGAGCTAGCAAACAGAGAGCCCAGTTGTACAATAGCCTGTTATCCCCAAAACAAATGCCCATTGCTCCAAAGGGCCATTTCTTTGAGATTACAAACAGACTAATTATTGGCTAATGGCTAATTATTATTCAGTGACAGTATTGGACCTTCCTACTATGGATCTAGCCTGAAAGCCAGCCACAGAGCTGCAAGGCTGGCAGCGGCGCTCCTCAGAGCTGCCAGGTTCAACTTTAGACAGGCGGTGGGAGCACCCCCAAGCCGCCCAGAGATCTGCAGCCTCTCCAAAGGTTTTGGCGTCTGGTCCATTTTCTATATTCTGAGATGAAGCTTGCATCATTCATTCACTTTTTTACCAAAATGCCTGTTTAGCAAATGTGACATTTTTTTGTGTGTGAGATTATTGGTTGCATGTGAGGCATTTCAGGGCAGAGATCAGTCTGGGCAGAAAGATTGGATCTGGGAAAGTAATTAGAACTGAGCATTACGCCCTCTGACATGAACGCAGACAGAGTCTCCTCTCGAACCTCCTGTTTGATGCAGGCTTGGCTCAAATCAGGAGTCATGTTGACGGGCAAGAAATGCTTGTTGCTCATACTTGAAACATGGAAGTCAAAATGTGAGTGAAGCATCTTTTTTTTTTTGTCCTGCCCTTTTAACGTTTCTGGCATGTTGTCTCTCTGCAGGTCCGTCCAGGTACTCCAGTGGTCCACCACGGTATTACAAATAACAAGCACAAGATGCGACACCTCGATCTTCTCATCCCTCTGTTCTGTGTGTATCAGTCGTGACGGTCCAGGAGTTGAAAACTTTGATTTTGTGTAAATGTTTATGCTTTTAGGCATTTTTTTCCTGTTGCTACAAAGTAGTCAGTTTTTTTTATGTTTTTACCTTTTTCAGAATATGGTCCGATTTAATTTGTGGGTTTTACAAATCACTTGTGCATGTTTTCAGCAGCTTTAACTGAATTTGAGTGTATGACCATTGATCTTTTCCCAAGGCCGTGTTCTATTAAAAGTAATTGAGAAAAAGACGCGTTTTGTACTCGATTCATTCAAGCTATTTTCTCTAAAGTGTTCTTTAGCGCTCCAACGGGTTCTGAGTGTAGTCCCACCGAAGTGCTTGAGACACTTACTCTCTTCTGCTGGAAAAATCTCGGTGGACGCATCAAATCAAATTTTAAAAAAAAAATAGGCGTCCCAAGATAACACTATAAAGCATACCTGTACCATACCTTCCTTCCCATTGTCATAGATTTCTGCAGCATTAAAGCCCCCAGCAGTTTCGAAGTGGATCCTATTCCAATGTTGCAGATCGACACAAGCAAATATTTTTAGTGTTCTCTTGTGTTAATAAATGGGCCATAAAACAGTATAAAAAAAGTTTATTTTCAAATGTTTGGAATGTTCACAGGCGGACTGTTAAGTAATGTAACAGTGAGTTGTTCAGCATGACACTTAATGAGTAGAAAACTTCAATTTCACAACTCAGTAGCTGGGTGCAATAAAGCAGAATTTAAGTTGGAAGACCAACTTCGTGAAAAAGACGCAGTCTTTCACATGATTGTCTAAATTCGAGCATTGATTTACAACGTCCTCAGGCATTTCTTGCCAAGATGTCCTCCATCTGCTTCACATTTATGCTGGTAAGAAGCACCTCTGTACCCAGGAAGTCCTGACCGTGAAGCTTCTGAGCAAGTGCAGCGAGTTTCTGTGATTTGAACTGAACCACAGCCTCGCCGATACCCTTGCCGTCACTGTCATGCAGTAAGGTGATATTGTCCCTCCTCACTTTGTATTTGCAGAAAAGACTTTTAATGTGACTTTTCATCACATCTGCGGGCATGTTCCTGATAAACAGGCACGTCTGAGCTGCCAGGTCCGGGTTCATGCTTGGTGGTGCTTCCTCTGGTGTCTCCGCTGTATTTAATTTCCTTTTTCGATTTGGTTTCTTCATTGTGTCTGTCTTTGGAAACGCCTTAACAGTCCTGAAATGGCTTTTGGCCATCATGTCCCTCATTATCATTCTGGTGGTTGTTGAGACCTCGATGGCACCAGAGCCCACGTGGCAGCCGTTGAGGTTCAGAGCATAGTCATAATCCTCAGTGCGGTTAAAAATAAGAAAAGCAGTGTCCGTTCTGTTGCCTTCCTTGTCAAGCAGATGTAGCACATTCTTGTGTGCGATGTTTGGACACCCAAACAACTCTTTAATTTCAGTCTTGGTCATCCCTTTGGGGAGATTCCTGACCATGACAGTGTACTCCTCCGTTGGAGATAAGACAGTTGTTGAGTCACTGTCTGGTCTTTGCTTTTTTGGTGACTCAGATTGCAACTCAATGACGGATTTCCTCTTCATCTGCAACGCAGAGGCATTTTTCTGTTTGTGGTTTGCAGTTTCCCTCAGAGGGTTCTGCTTGGGTTTCACTCCAACATCCAAAGCAGTTTCACATTCTTGCACAGCACTGGTCCACATCTTCTCAGTAGCTCCTCGAACCTCCACGCAGAAGGGGCCCAGAGACTGCTGGTTGAAGAGAAGAGCTTCACTTGCATCCTGCATGCTAGCAAACTTCACCAGACAGCCTCGGCCGCGTCCCAGCTCTACATTCACTATGGCTTCCTGCACAGACAACCCTTTGAAAAAATGGCAGATGACTTCCTTTGAAGCAGAGGATGGCAGACCAAAGAGCCTGACGTAGCCTGGGCTGGGGTCCAGAGTTTGCTCTGGCGACCTCACCTCATCAAACTCATCTGTGTTGTCAGATCTGGGGAAATCAAGCCTTGGCAATGCCTCGCTGTTTTCACTTTGAAGGGACGACTGGAGACCTTGAAGGACAGTACAAACCCCCAGGAGAAAGGCCGTATTGGAGTCAAGTGAGTGAGCGTTTGAAGGTTGTAGATTTGCAATATGCAAATTTGGAGTGTTTGGATCCAGTGGCTGAGCAGTAGGTGGCTGCAGATTTGCAGTATTGGGATTCAAATGTGGCGCATTTGCATCTGGAGCGGTCTGAGGTCTCTTGACAGTGACCTGCATGGGGGAGGGTTTCTTCTCCTTCTTCTTCTTTAACAATACCTTGAGTTTTTCCTCCAGCTCTTCCATGCTGCTGATGTACAGAGACACCATGGACCCTTTGAGGAAATTCCCATTGTACCGCATTGCGAGCTGGGCATCTTTTTCAGAGGTGAATGCGATAAAAGCCTCTCTGAGACTTCCTCCCACTATGTACACTCCACCATCAGGTATGTGGAGATGTGCAAAGAATGTCCGGATGTCTTCAGTGCCTGCCTTCACATCCAGGCCTTGCAGTCTCAGGATGATGGTCATTTTCTCACACCAGATTAGGTGGACTCTGAAAGTTAAGACAACAATGGTGAAAAATACAAAAAAACGCAACAACTGTTCTATGTTGCGGTTTTGCCGCGTTTTTCAGCCAAACAATAAACACGTGCGTCACAGGAGCACTGAAGAGGAAAAGAGGAAATGCTGAGTAACACTTTCTCTGGCTCCATGACACGCGCAACAATACTCACCACACGTGGGTACAGTGGATATTTGTTAATATGTGTTGTTTGCGAGCGGTGTTGTGGCTGTTGTCTTGTGTAGATTTGAGAACATGCTGAAAATGTAGTCTCTCCCACTCTGCTCCCCGCTCTGTTTAGGAATGCGCTCTTTCTCTCCCTTCACTTTTATTGGCTCTGGGGTGCGTTTGATGCGCAGTACCGCCACCTACCGGGCTGGAGCGTGAGCTGCAGGCAGGACAAAGCCTCTACAGCAGGAGTGTCAATTTTATTTTAGTTCAGGGGCCACATAAGCCCAGTAGGGGTGTGCCATGATAACACTGGCATATTTTTTATATCATATGAAAAGTTCATATTGTGATATTCGCGATATTTGGACTTGTTGACATATTGATGTCATACTGTTACCCACGGCAACAACAAAAATGGCTGTATGGGAAATAATTAGCGACTTTGCGTAGGTTCCAAAAAGAGGAGCAGCTTCAGTAGTGTGGAATAAACTGTGGCATCCTGAATGTTTTATGAACAGCCCCGGACCTCTCAGACTCTTTTAGCGAGTTAACGCTCAGAGGGAACTCATTCAGCGGCTCCTCTGGCAGCAGCACAGCATCTCTCCCTCTCCTGTTTCACCCGTACACACACAGGAGTCGGTGTCATCAAGTGCTTTTATGTGAATGTGTGATAGTTAAGTATCATAACAGCCTGTCACAGGTTACAGCGTGATGATTGGAGGAGAAATGGCAGAGCATAAAGGTCCAGGTGGAAAAAAAAACAACTCAGTCATTTAGGATTTTACTGAAAGAAGGAAATCACCTGTTGATTTATATATATAGATCCCAGGGGACATGTTTTTATATTGGGAGCTGTTTAAATGTGTAATTAGTCGTAGATTTTATTTAGTTGAACTATTAATATTGTATACAGAATCTGAATCTCACTCTGAGTTACTGTTGTTGTTCACAAACTAAAGAAATGAGAGATCATTTTAGTTTAGTTTTTACTGAATATTTGAAGCAAACTGTAACATGTAAAACTGTATCACTTATTTTGTTGCAATACTGTTTTTTTAAACCAGTATTAAAAGAATCAAGAATTGTCAAGAATAGTGTTATCGCAAAAATACCCTGAGATATCATGGTGTTATTTTAGGGCCATATCGCCCACCCCTATAGCCCAGTTTGATCTCCAGTGGGCCAGACCTGTGAAACCATTACATAATAACCTATGAATAACAACCCCTTGAAATGTTTGCCTTGTTTTAGTATAAAGAAGTACTTTCTGGAAACGTTCATCCATTTACAAAACAAATGATGAACTGTCAGTTTGTCCACATTCAGTCAGTCTACCTCTCACTTTTCATTACATCTGACCTTTGACTTCTGATTTAAGCAAATAATAGCCCAGGCTAATATTGAAGTTTTAGGGGTATATATTAGTTTTACATTATAATGTGATGTTCACTGGTGTGTACCCCAGGAAGAGTAGTTGCTACCTCGGTGGTGGCTAATGGGGATCCAAATAAATAACCAAGAATACTGGTATACACATTACAGCATCTGTTGTCTCCTGTTTGTGATGGCAGTGGTATATTTGGTTTCAGAGCCTGTATTTTACTGAACTGCCTTTTGTCCAGTTTGTTACATGTGTGGTGGAAATGCTGTCTTCTTCATGCATATGCTTATATTGTTTCATTCTTCCTATGCGTATGATTTACAGATTGATATATATTCACTATAATCTCGCCTTCAAAGACTGTCTAACAGATACATGTTATGTACTACATTGCATCAGGTATGCTTCTCTGATGTAATCAAGAGAACATAATTAAATCAAGAAAGCCCAAGAAAGCTACAACTGATTTCTCATCATCTTGTTGTCTGAGTGTAGGTATAAAGATGCCCCGTATTCACTGTTCTGGGCACAAACTCTGAGCTCTGAGCCTGAGGTTGTGCCTCAAACTCTCGTGCATGAAGCTATTCAGTCTTGTTTGCTGACTCCCAAGCAGATCACCTAAAAATTGCCACGTCATTTGAATAAAAACCATCACATCATGTCCTGCATATCTTTCCAGTTTAATTTTTGAAGCATTTCCACTTCAGGAAAAAATCTTTCTGCAGTCCAAAAATAATCAACCGTCACATCAAACAAAAATGTTTTCTTTAAAAAAAAAAGAAAATCTTCCATCCGAAAAAAGACCAAAATCTTTCACCATAAAAAGCCACAGATCTTCAACCAACAACTGACCACAATGATCAGCCAAAAAAAGGACTATGGTAAAATGATCCAAACCATTTAGCAATCAACATGTGCTTATTTTACTTGGCCTCACTCAGGCCCACAGATTGTTTTCCTCTGAACACCTTCCTAGTCTTGCCATCAACAGTCGAAGATCCACACATTGACAGAAACAGTCCAACTGGCTTTGTGAGGTTTCTAACACACCTTCTCATCTACCTTATTCCCTTGAAATAAATTCACTGAAATGTTTACAGTTTAAAATCTTACCCACTTAATCTCACCTAGGTGTCTCTCTGTGTCTCTCTGTCTTGAGGACTATGCAAACATATGATCAAACTCTGTCACAAGGAAGTGAATGAGACAGTGCTGGCACGGCTATCATTTCCTGCCAAAAGTCCCTTATGACTCATAAGCAGCTGTTACATAACAGAGCACTCTCCAGTCACTCAGCCCAGTTTAAAAATCTTCCTCCCCCATATGGGTTGTTTACTACCCTCATAAAAAATCCTGTTCGACTAGGACAAGCTGTATTTATGTATTATGTATTACACACCTATAATTCCTTACTTTCATTATTTTATTTTATATTTCAACTGCAGGGACATAAAGGTACAATAATTCTTTGTAAAACTGTCTTAACTGAACAGCTGTTAAGTCTAAACATTATTAACTGCAATATTCTGTGTAATTATTAGTCTTTCAATATCTGTCTTTATTCTTACCAACACCACTCTGGAATGTATATTTAACATATGAATGAATGATCTTTATTGTCATTGCACATGTTACAGAGCAACGAAATTTGTTTCAGTTTCAGTCAGTCCAAGAAACATAAAAAGACAGTGATAGATAACAGGGGGAGGACAGGAGCGGGGAGAACTGTGGGTCGCCATACAAACGGCGCCCCGTGCACATACTGTATATAATTCTTATTCTTATTTTTATTTATGTACATATTGTGTTGTACATTGTAGCATAATACACATATTTTATAATTCTGAAACTTTACAGGCTGGTTTAACACTTTGTAATGTATCATAAGCACATGTTTTATGCTTTTGAATATTTTACATACTAGTGTTAGACATTCTAGCACAATGTATATATTTGTATTATTTTTTTTTTTTACATTTTTTTAGGTACTTTATATTTTTTACTATCTATAATTCTGTGTTTTTCATCAGATAGGCTGTAATGTATTACAAATTCCCCCCAGGCATCAATAAAGTATGTGTGATTATGATTTCTGATTCTAATTATCTTGTGTTTATATGTAGATATACTTTTGCAGCTTTTGCTGATATTGACCTATGATGCCCTCTATCTCCTCTATTTTTATCTTGTGTTTTGTTTTTAACTTGTATTTATTAAATGTTATTTTGTCTTGAATTTTCTTGTTGGCTTGTTTTATGTTCATTATGTGGATTTTCACGTGAAGCACTCAATGTATAGACGTATTTTATTGTAAAGCACTTGTGCTGCATTTCTTGTATGAAAGATGATAAGTAAATAAAGCGTATTATTATGATTATGATGATGACGATGATGATGATGATGATTATTATTATAATTATTATTATCATAATCATTATTATTATTATGTCACATTAATAATGAGTTTTTATGTATTAATGTGATTATTTATAACCAAATAGAAACTTAAACATAGTTTCATTGCCTTAAAGTGTTATACAACAAGAGAACTACAATTATATTGCCGTTGTATTATTATTTTTTCTGTGACGCGCACATGAGCTCGGTCAAACGTCATCACGCTGGGTGAATGGGATTGTGGGTAAAAAGGAAGACCGTTGTTTACCATGGCGACGGGGACGCTACCGTCTGCTGTTAACAGATACAAAGTGCCACTAACGTTATTTCTGTTAATATACACAGATGTTTTTCACTGCCAGCAGTTTATCATCCCCTATAAGACTCCTTCAGACTGCAGCGCGGAGGAATATTTCGACATCTCGAGTCTGTCGTGTGTGCGCTGCGGTTCAAACCAACGACGGAGCACAACAGGTCTGTTACCATCACACCACATCACAAAAACGGTTTCACTGACGACTCTGTGCAAACACAAAGTTTAATTACTCTTAATTTAAAATGAATTCACTTTAAATGTGAGGCTGTTAACCTCCCACGACGGTAAGAAACCACAATGAGCCGGGTAACAGTTAGCTACATGCTAACGGCTAGCTAAGATATTACAAACAGTGAAGAGTTCAGCTAACATGACCGTTGGAAACTGTTAAAGGTGTAATCCGCCTAAAAACAATGCACACTGAGCTGGTTGGATTAATAGGGAGTAAAATCGGTACCTGCAAACACAGAGAGCAGCTAGGTCTGAGTAATGTGGTTTAAATCAATAATCTAATATTGATAATATAGTATACTTACTGAACAAAAATTGAAATGCAACCCTTTTGTTTTGCTCCCATTTTCACAGGTTTCAGTTAAAGATCTAAGACTTTCTAATGTATGCCATAGATAACATTCTCCCAAATTTATGTCACAAATTTTTAAAGTCCATGTTATTGAGCAACTCATATTTTCCAGCCTGACATGTGTGGCATATCAAGATGCTGATTAAGCAGCATCATGGCTACACATGTGTGCCTTGGGATGGTCACAATAAAAGGACAAATCTGTAAATGTTTACTGCAAATTATTACTTTTTAAACTCTGTAACACTCTTGAAATGGCTCAGGAGCAGTGGAGCTAAACATCTGCTCAAATGCAAGTCAGATTATGTAAAATTAGTTGCGTTTAAATCCTTTTTTAATTTAAACAACTTGTCATTTATTTTCCAGAACAGGTTAATCTGTGATATTTAGGAGATTAGGAGGAAAATGTTTCTCACGTTAAGAGAAAAATGGCTTGTTTATATATGGTATAAAGCAAAACTACTAACTAATTGTCTTATGGTCTTACATGAAGTGTAATCTGAACAAAACACAAAGATGTTGCCTTTGCGGTAGCTGCTTCAAAGCTTTGGAACAGCCTTCCACTCTCAATCAAATGCTCCCCATCCACTGACACTTTTAAATCTTAAAATGTATATGTTTTTAATGGCCTTTGGTTGTTTGTAGTGGTTTTAATGTTTTAGTATTTTATAATCTTTTTAACGTATGTAATTGTTCTTAACGGTTTTATATTTGTGTTTCATTCTTTTATTATGTACAGCACTTTGGTCAGCTGCGGTTGTTTTTAAATGTGCTATATATTCATTCATTCATTTTCTGTAACCGCTTATCCTGTTGGGGCTGGAGGAGCCTATCCCAGCTGCTATCACACCCTGGACAGATCGCAGAAACAACACATAAAGACATTTACACTCACACTCACATTCACACTAATGGGCAACTCAGAGTCACCAATTAACCTAACATGCATGTCTTTTTTGATTGTGGGAGTACCCGTAAGCCGGAGTACCTGGAAAAAAACCCACACTGACACAGGGCGAACATGCAAACTCTGCACGGAAGGGCTCAAGCATTAGCCCTCACCTTGCTGTGAGGCGACAGTACTAACCACTGTACCACTGTACACCACAGTAGCCCAGAACAGACAAACCCAACCCTGGCTCTAGATGGTGCCATTTGCATTTTTGTGTCAACCACTGAAGTTCGCAGCCCCTCTGTGACAAGCAGATTTGGAAAAACACAGATTTTTTAAATGTAAAACTTGCTTTATTCATCTTTTACACTGGTTTAAATCACCGGCCCCTGTTTGTTCTGGAGAGGAAGAGACCTCTGAGAATAAAAACTTTCGAAATGTCTGGATCTTAAGTGGTGGTGGACAAGCTGTCCGTCTCGGCTCCCACCAAAAACCTCCTGAACAATAAACGCTGAAGGATTTCTAATCAGGAGAAGGTTCAGCTGGTTGCAATCTCAAACCCTCATTATGAGATGCCACTATATCTCTGTAAGCTTACACACGAAACCTTCAGTTAGTGATAAGTAGTTTCTGTAATACATTGTTACTTTAGGTGTTTGTGTGATCACTAAGGATTAAAGAAATCAATAATAAGGCCCTAGTGAGGTTCGAACTCACGACCC
This sequence comes from Cephalopholis sonnerati, assembly GCA_019142605.1. NCBI lineage: Eukaryota > Metazoa > Chordata > Actinopteri > Perciformes > Serranidae > Cephalopholis > Cephalopholis sonnerati. The sequence goes on from JAGQAX010000008.1 coordinate 31,557,432, forward strand.
CTGGTTTACAAGACCAGTGCTCTAACCACTGAGCTATAGAGCCTTTGTTATCTGCTATGAACATCAAGTATGCTTTTCGAGGCTACACCTTGTACAGCCATGGGTGTGGGCCCTGACGAGATCAACCTGTTACAGGTGTGTCCTGAGCTTTGTTACGCAGCGCCAGCTCACAGAAGGCGGTCACTGTTCACATGATGTGACTGCAGATCTAAATATAGATATCTCAAAACATTTTCCTTTACCATCTTGAAGGAAACTACGATGAGACAAGGGCGTTCATTTCAGGGCTCTCAGTCTCAGCTGCTCCTGGACATGCTTTTCTTAACGAAACTCTATGAGGTAAACATCTGTTGGACCAGACAGTATAAAGTTGTTGGAAAGCACTGGGAGATGGACCAATGCACTGTGGCCACTGGTCTTTTCATGGGATTTGTTGTACCATATAAATAAACTTGGTTTGATCCCTATCTTGTGCCCAGGAACGTTACCTTTAGCCTTAGAGTCGGTAGGGTCTAACGCTACCCCAGAGGAGGACTGAATTTGTTTGTTGTATAATTTGGATGAAGTTGAGAATGAGGTTTATTTCCTGTTATACTGTCCCGTATATGAAGACATAAGGGATGTACTTTTTTAGTAATATGACCTGTTTATGTTGATTTCCTCTGGTGAGATGATCATGAAAAATTTGAGTTTTATTTCAGAAGGGGAGCTTTTTTGTGGCTGAGTTTCTTCGCCGAGCCTCAGAGAGAAGGCAGAGTATTTTTTTTTTTGAGGACTGAGCAGTAAGATAACATCTACTCTGAATTTTATTACTGTAATGTCATTTTAATGGTGTCTTGTAAATCCATGAGGGTTGGGCACATGTTTGTGTGCATGACACAAAATAAAGAAATCATTATCAGTAGCTAGAAGACACATTGTTAACTGCCCTCCTATGTAACAAAAGAAAAGATCATATTACAGTTTCTATTTTAACAAATTATTATTGCTTTTTTTGGTCAATGAAACGGCATGTTGCAGGGTCTATATGTGTTACATCTCTGAGGAGAACACTTTACTTACGATAGAAAAAAATCGTCTTCCTCACTCAAGCACAAAGTAAAATGTACGGTATAATAGTGCTGCCACAATACTAGAATTTATAACTTTGATACAGTACCTTGAAAAATATCGACATCACAACACGTTCAATACCGCAGGGGAAAAATTCACATTAAGGAAATTAAGATCAAAGCTGGTAGTGTTGTATCAGTTCTGTGGAAAATTAGTATTTAAACTGTATCGATGCATATTGATAAATCGATATTTTTGATAACACTACAGTATAATCTCTACAAAGGAATATTTTAGAAAGAGCAAGGAAGATTTTTTCACTATTAAAAATAAACTGACCTGGAAGCTTCCAACAGGAGCAAAATTCAGATCAAAAACAGTGACGATGCCCCTCTGATAAATCTTGATTAAAGATTCCTCCTTTTCTTCAGGTGTCTACCAGACAATCCTTGGTTAAGGTTGAAGCCAGTCCGGTTTCTGTCACTTTAACTTCTCCTTAAAATCTGTCATCCGGTGTGATCAAAGTACAATTTATATGCTTCTGTTTACAACTTGCAAATAAGTTCGATTAGAGAAAAGGGAAGAAGAGCAGCGAAAAGAGATTTTTTCTGCAGGCAGGCAGGCATGAAGGTGTTTGGGGGATTTCCAGTTGACACTGGTTTTAATAACAGATGTTTAGTGAGCTTGGATTACTCAGTGTCACTTACTGTATCCTTTCAGTGACTTATAGTCACCAGAACTTGATTAATGCATACTAAAATGAGTTAAATGATCATAAATTGATCCAACAATGATTAGCCTTTATCATGAAAGGTTGCTTTGTACTTCCTATCAGTTTTTAATAACAGTTTATTTACTTATCAAGCAGCATTAGTGTTTCTCTAATCAAATCAATCAGAGCTCAAAAATCTCTTTTTTCAATTCCCCATAATTTAGTTCCTTCTTGCATTGCCTTCTGCTGTACTGTCGCCATTAGCAAGTGCAGCAAAGGGTGAGTCATTCCTTCTCGTGCTGGGTGAGAGGCCATTTGTGCATGCACCAGTCATTATCCATACACAGGCAATCTTTTGTCTTAATTTAGTGCTGAAGTGTTGCCAGGTGGTTATAGTGAACTCACCCACTAGGAAACATGCAGCTGAGATTAACTAATATCTCAGAGGTACACTGTACCGTGCTCTCTGTTCCCACTAACTCTCCACTGGTTTCCCTCTTTTTACAGGACTGAGCTGCATTTGCAAAACTGGGTACCAAACTCTCATCACTGACAAGGTGTCTGTTACCTGCCAGCAGTGTCCACCTGGCAAACCAGTACGTGCAATCGGCCAAAGAGCATGCCTTTATTTACTGTTCATCTCACATGATGCTGTAGATACTGTGTCTCACACTCCAGTGTCTTCTACCGTTTGAAATAATGCTGACTTGACAAGTTGTCTCCTTTTACAGGCAGTAACAAAAGGAGGATTTGGGTGTATTCGCTGTCCAGGCAGTCTCACTGATGAGGGGGAGTGCCAGTGTCCACAAGGCAACATCCTGGGTGAGTCATATCGTGGAAAAGAGAGTTGAATTCCACAAATAATCTTATTTCAAGAGCTTATTGCAATATCTAGTTATTTGCAAATGGAGCTCTGAGCGTCAGGCTGAGAAATACAAAAAGAAGTTCACCAAACAGTTTGTGCATATGATCTCTCTCAGAGACAAACAGTTGACCTTTAATTTATACACAGTTGCTCTTTGTGCATTCATAACTCCTGTTTACTTTATTCCATCTGTACTTTTCTCAGCCTTTATCTGCTGAAAACTGAGGTTTGAAGGCCGAATCTCAGCCTCGCTTCTGATACATTTAACACCTGCTGGGAACTGGCAGTTTAACAGTTTTACAAAAGAAACAAAGAGGACGTAGTATCACACTGTACACTCCATAAGGCAGTATAATACAAGATAACATGCACATAATGATATTTTTATTGCGCTCACCAACTACGGCAACAAGTTATGATAACAAACAGTCTTAAATGTTGGACGTGCTTGCTGCAAATTTAACACAGTGAGGCAATAGATTATTCTGTATTTTGTCTGTAAATGTCTTAATATGGGCTGTTTTTTCAGTGGAGCGAGATGTCAACGGAAACCTTTTGGATGAGGCCAGGTGTGACACGTGTAATGGAAACTCCCCTGCTTCTTCTGTCCCAAACCTCAGTGGAGACAGGTACATATCAACGCCATACAACAGAAACACATATCCAGCTGTCACAGATTGTTAAGTTTAAATTAGCTTGAGGGCTTTGTATGTTATGAGGAGGATTTTGAAGTGGATTCTCTGGGGGATGGAGAGCCAGTGGAGCTTATGGAGTACAGGGGTGATGTGAAGAAAGGATGACTTGATTCCAGACTTTGTCTCCAAAATTGTCTTTCAGGTGTGAGAGATGTCAGGCTACCTTCATGAACTCCTCCTGTGAGTGTAACCCTCCCAATGTCCTGGTGAGTTCTGCTGACTCTCTACCCTCCTACAGACACCTCATACACACACGCCATTCAGTAACAGACTCAGTGTATCATCAATGATTGGCATGTGATTTTCCAGGCAGGAGGTTTGTGTATCCCTCCAAGCGGCCTCTCCACCAACGTGAATCCCAGCGTCAACTATGCTCAGCTGGTGAGTCTCTTACCATCTCTCTCTTGCTCAAGTCATTTGTTTGTTTTGCTGTATTCTGATTTGTGTTTTCTGCTCTGTTCCCTTTGCAGAAGTTCAGTGTCCAGTCTGCCTGGTTCATCAAAAACCTGTACTCCTCATCAGCAGCCTGCCTTGTAAATCCACATCTTACTTTGTTGCCACTGACAAATAATATTGTTTCTCGATCTGACATCACAGGGAGCCAGTTCAGGTTCTAGCCGTAGAACCTGTAGTTGTCAGTTTTCATGACAAATCTCAGACATTCAGTATAGCTATGGAAATTTACACTCCAAATTGATGCAAAAATGTGATTCAGCTGCTGTGCATTAACAACTTGTGTGTTTACAGGTCTTCTCCAACCTGACGGCGTGTCAGGCTCTGGGGAACATGTGTGTGATGAACATGCACTCCTTCAGTGGCGTCTCCACTGATGCCTGCGGCCTCTTCAACATCGTCTTCAGATCTAGGGCTGCTATGAGCTCAACTCAAGACATTTCCTACTGGTAATCAACACCATCATGGCATATATTTATATACTGGGCTTTCTTTGCACATCTGAATGAAACTAGGAAGGTTTCATCCCCCTGTACTGTAATGTAGTTGCACCCAGAGTGGACAGTAAGTGCTTTGGTTACTCTGTCTTCAGGAGAGGTAATCTGCCTTGGCTTTACTACGGGGACGAACCAGGACTAGCCAGTCGTGTGCTTCAGACAGAACCTGTTCCCATTGGGTTCAGTTTCAGAGGAAGAAACAAGGTGAGTGTAAATGCTGGTGGTTTTCCCTAAGCAAATTTCTGACGCCCCCTAGAAATGTCTTTAGGGGGTGCCAGAATTCCTCTATGCAGGAAGAACCCTGACTTCAATCATCCTCCAGTTATCACAATGAAATCATCATTTCATGATTCTACAAATAGAACGAAAACCTGTAATGGTACCAAAATGTTTTCTTGATCTGACGTATTCTGTTTCTCTGACAGAACACTGACATAAAGCTGCTTGCTGCTGTATATAACGTCAGAGGAGAGTTCCTCAGATGGGAACCAGTAGGAGGAGATAATCTCCAGGTAAGATTTCAAATGACTGATAATAAAATGAGATACTGAGTCTGAATACACTGAAGCATTGTAACTTATAATAAAATGTATATGGACCTTGATTTTCCCTGACAAATCCCACTTACTGTTGCCCACCACTGTTTTGCATGTTAACAGCACAAAGTTATCTTTCGTTACTTTTGACTAAATTAAGTAATTTTCAATGTGGCTCATATAAAATATGAAAGTAAAAACTCCACTCTTCCTCTCTTCTTCTCTTCGGCCCTTTAGCTTTGTCCAGAAACGACCACCAAACAGGCGGCTGCATTCAGCTTTGGAACTGCTTACCAAGAAAGTGTGAGTGTTCTTTAATCATTTAGCTCAGAGACTCTTTTGCGATGCCCAGTTGTATGATAAGCTGTGTGTGTGTGTGTTTGTAGTGTGATCTCTCAGTAAAAGAGCTGTTGGACACCCATCCCGAGCCGCTGTTCTATGATGTGTTTATGGACCTTGGTGGAGAAGACAACAAAAAACTTCTCCCTCTGCCTACACTCGTCTATAACCAGCAGTACAACGGACGGTTCATCAACCAAGGTGGGATTTTATTTTTAATAGAGTGTGTGTGTGGTTGTGTGTGTGTGTTTGTGTGTGCATTGCTTTAATGTATTTTGTGTTTGTAGAGAGCATGAAGAACTGGTACCTGTCTCGACGTATATTTGTTATCGACACACTGAGCGGAAGAGAGAAGAGCACCGGTTCCCAGCCCAAAGTCATCCGTGTAGCCAGCAGTGTCAAAATAAGGTTGGCTGTCAGTGTGTATACCGCCATTACTAAAAAGAAAAGAAAAGAAAAAAGTAAAAGCTTGTATTTATTACTACCTTGATGAGTGGTGCTGTTTTTGATCAAACGTGTGTGTTTTGTAGGTTCCAGCTGGTTCCACGAACCCAGGAAGGACAGGTTTTTCCCCCTCTGATGACTGTGACCTATAGAGACGTCCCCATCACGGATATAAAAACACAAACTGTGACTGTGAGTGGACACACACACACATACACATATACAGCTGATGCTATTACAAACATTAAGTTGCAGTAACACTTTTACTTAGTAGGCCTGTTAAAGAGAAAACGGCGGTATGAGTTGCTGTTTTATTTATGTCAAAAACAAAGTTTGGTTGGTTAACATGTTGACGTAATTTATCTGTTTCTAGACAATGTTTGCTGTGGAGTATGAGATGGATCAGAAAGAGGCGCGCATGAAGACAGATGTGAGTGGAAGTGTGCATAAAATGTTAATTGTTAAAGCTTGTGTAGGCAAGTGGTTTGGTTTGAGAGAACAGTAGACTTCTACACCTCCACTGAGGGATGGGAATCAGATACGGGTTTAAATTGAGAACCAGTGCCAACTTGTCTGATCCATTGGAGTCGAATGCCTCCGAGCCTATCATTTCCCTTCATCGTTGACAGCATGTTTTTCTGACAGTTGCACACTGCAAAACATTGTCGTCAAACTCAAGTCTACGCTGCTGGAAACAAAAAGGAGTCTTGACAGTTAAAGGAGAAGTTCTTTTCAGTGTTAATGTCACAGCACACAGCACTGCAGTGTCACCAGTGGCTCTGATATGTTTGTGTGCACAGACTGCTCTAGGTGTGATGGGTGGCGTGGCCGTCCTCTACTCTCTGCTGAAGACAGTCAGTTGGAAGAGGAGGATCGCCTCTCCGCTCGTTGATGTGGCGGTACAGCATCTTTAACACGTCACAAGCCATGTCAGTCCTTATGTTTTTGTCATGCTTGTGAGTAATGTCGGCCTCTCCCTCCTTCTGTCCCAGACTATGCTGAAGTTTTTGTTGTTTTATGCTGGAGATCTGGCCAATGTTTTTTTCGCTGTCACCGTGGGAACTGGACTTTACTGGCTCATCTTTTACAAGGTTAGTCTTATTCCTTTGGGACTTTGTTTTATATGATTTCTGATTTTCCCATTTGAGTGGTCTTAAATGTTTGGACCAGTATCTGATTCTGTAGCTGTTTCCCTTTGAGCCCTTTTTTAAAACTTTATTTCTTTTCTTTCTATGCCTCTATTGTCTTTGCATGGATTTCTGTTTTTTTTTTTTTCCTCTCTGCACAATTTAGACGTTAAAGGCAAGTCTTTTTCCTCCTATACTTCCTTTTCCTGATTTTTGTTAAAATGCATAGATTTAGGTATGATTATTATTGGCTGTTTCCCGTGATTAATTTGTGTATGTATCCCTTCAGGCCCAACAGTTTGTATCAGTGCTGTTACCGCTGCCTGCTCAGGAGGAGCAGTTTGTGACATACATTGGTTGTGCCTTCGCCCTCAAGGTTAGAAACCAACTGAGCAGATGAAAAAATTAGCAGTATTACTTTTGAAAGCAACATGGTGTGCTTCTATTTGGAATATTGAAAAAGTGTTCTGTGTATTTTCATCCAGGCTATCCAGTTTCTGCATAAGCTGATCCTTCAGGTGACAGTTGACGTGTTCTTCATTGACTGGGAGAGGCCGAGGAGCAAAACTAGCAGAACTGTACAAGGTATCAACAGATTTATACTTTGCAGTCACAATAAGAAGTAATTATCTGGCCGTTTATCACACTTGTCAACGGATGGCACCCACCTGTCACTTACAGAACCCACGCCCTTAATTATGCATAACTTTAAGTCTAAATAAATTCTAAACAGGTGGGTTATAAAAAAAATTTGCTGCTGTTTCAGCCACTGGTGAGCTCAAACGTGACCCCTCCCCTGTCAGCATCTGGAGGACCTACTTTGTGGCCAATGAATGGAACGAGATTCAGACCATCCGCAAGATCAGCCCAACTTTTCAGATCATGGCTGTGCTCTTCTTTCTCGAAGTACATCTTACACCAACACATACATTCTGTTCTTCTTTTGCAGCTTTTGTTTTGTCCCTTTTCCTCATTGCTGACATGTCACCCTGTGTTGTTCAGGTGCTGGGTTTCTCTAACTTGGCCCTGAGGGACCCCTGGCCAACTTTACAGCGCTCCTCACAGGAGTACACCCCTTCATACAGCCTGATGCTGCGTTACGGTCTGGCAGCCACACTGTGGCTCTGCATTGGACTTCTGCAGGTAAAAACTGCCACCACTCATGCTTATCTCTCCTTCCCTCTCTTCCCTTTGAGCTTTAACCTCTTCCTGGCTTTCTTAACGTCCTCCACTCCACCCCTCCCTACTGTAGACCCATTTTTTTTAGGGGGGACAGGGGATATTCAGGGGGAGATATCAGGTCAACAGTATATGCCACATGGAAGTTGTATACATCATCTGAAAGCAGGGAACCTAAAGATTAACTTAAGATGCAGCACAGCACTGTGTGTCAAGTTTTTCTAGTGACAAATCTGCATTGGGTTTTGGTTAGGCGCCTATTCAAGTTTAGAACATTACAGTGGAAGTATATGATGACCATTCACATGCTTACTAATGTCTCAAAACTTGTTGCAGTATTTTTTCGGTTGATACAATGTTACATAGATTTGCTGCTAACTTAAAGCATATTTTACAACTTGAGAATTAATGAAAGTGGGCAAAACACCCTCCGAAGTATCACATTAGGACACAAGACCTTGAGGAACACCACAGAAAAATCCATGCTGTGATTTGGTAAAACTTATTTGAGGATTTCTGTAAGAATGGCATTTGTTCGCAATTAGATGGTGAGCACTTCTCTTCTGGAAACTGCTGATAAACCTTACTGTCACTATAGCTATGAAAGTCATACATCTTCTGTATACCCCTGGTCTCTAGTTTATGGATGTGAAGTTTCATGAGACTGTGATTATTGTAGAGGCTACTATAGGTCATTTTATACAGTGAAGTCAAGTTTCAAAAAATGGTCTTACTACACTGAAATGGCTAACAAGGGGGGTTTGACAGGGATTGACCCCTTTCCTTCACCAAAATTTAGCTTAAATCTAGAGCACCCTTCTTGACAAGCTAGCATTGATATGATTCATACCAAAGGAGTCCTCAGGTCTTCTAGTTCCATTTGATATGAAAGACAGTAACATCGGCTGAGAGCGCAGAGGCCCTCGTGGAGTGTAAGATGATAAAAAAACAAGGGAGATACATACAATGCATACAGTACAAGTGTTTAGAGCTCATCTAACAGATAACCACTTATTCCTACAGGTGATTTTCTTCACTGTGTTTCATGAGCACTTTGTGGAGGACAAAATCCGTCAGTTTGTAGATCTCTGCTCCATCAGTAATGTAAGTGGCAATGTTTATATTACATTCAAATAATTTATCTGCCTGGAATATTTTACCTAAGTGTACTCTGTCTATGTTTTTATTTAGATTTCTGTGCTGCTGTTATCTCACCGTTGTTTCGGCTACTACATCCATGGGCGTTCAGTGCACGGACATGCAGATACAAACATGGAGGAAATGAACAACAACCTGAACAGAGAATCTGTATGTACATCAACAGATCACATTACAGTGTTAGTAGTTGTGTCATATTTAAGACTTTGTTGATTTCACATTATATTCATCCTCTTTATTTCTCGCTGTTGTTTCCTGTCACAAGGAGTCCCTGTGTGGTCAGAGAGGTTTACTTCCCAACACAGAGATCCAGACCTTTCAGGTGTCTCTCAACAGCCACCTGCGGGCACAGTACGACAGGATACGGGAGCAGATCGGCAGGGTTTGTGCTTTCTCAGTTGTGTTTTTATAATTGAGTTATAAACTGTCAAACCAAGACAAAAATGACTCTCCATTTTCAATTTGAATGTTTGCTTGTCTCCTGCACTCCAGAGGCACGGGCCATCGCGGCTGGTGGACGCAGGCTTGGCTAACCACTTTGAGCAGAGGGCCAGAGGCTACCAGACCATGAACCACTTCCTGGGATCCATTATAGACCATGTTAGTATAAATGCACATAAATCAACTCACACAGGCACATTGAAACGGGCAGAGTTTGATTGTGTATAGCTTTTTGCGTCATACATTACACTGTCCAGATGGAGGGCAGGCAACTGGAGGCAAAGACTAACAACACTACACAAATGCCTGTGATTTGTGTTGTTTATGGCTGTTCAAATCAATCAAATTAGGAAAAAACTAGGACCAGAGAATGTTGCATCTTAAGCAGAAACGTAACATAAATCATGAGTTAACTGCATCCACTTTTACAACCACATAAGTATAATGCAACACTTTAACAGTACAACATAAACAGTGACAAGCAATGGGTCACTAGCTGGGTCGCCGGGGGCTAACATAGGTCACTAGCGGGCGCAAGCCATAACAGTAAAGATTTCACCCAGGTTTAATCAGTGATGTTAGGCTAAAAGTGAACTGAGATAGTAAGCAGAGTACAGAGCTTACACGTTAGCTAATGCAGCAATACTCACTGTCAGCCTCCAGTAGGGACTCTAGCAAAGCCGTGACTGAGTCGATGCCCCCCTCTCTTCCGACGCCCACCGGCCTGTGTCCAGAAATTGCGTCCATGGCATCGAACCAATGCCAGCTCTATCTGCTCACGCCACTCCGGCTGTTGTGGCCTAAAATTCTTCTGTAGTCACTTAGAACTTTTTTGCATTTGGTGCGGCATTGTTCGGCCGTCTGCTGGAAACAGTGGTCAGCCACTCGCTGGCATACAAGCTGGAACACCTTCTCATTTCTCACGGCGCCATCCAGTTCCCGTTGTATTTCCTCTTCTACTATGATAGAGAGGAATGTCTGCATCTCGGTAACTGTCCAAGAAACGTTGTTGCGTGCTGACATAATAACAATAGACAGGCTGCAGTGTTGAAAACAATCCACTGCAATCAATGTGGTTTTTAAAAATGGCGGCTTTCCACTCTGTGCATTGAGTCCTTTGTCGAGCAAAAGTGACGATTATGTGTTGACCAATCAACAGACTGCAGCGTTGTTAGCGCCACTTTTTTGTACCAGATCTGTGTGCTAGGTACCCCTACAGAAAAAACGTAAACGTAAAAGAGAGACATGGGTGACCTCCAGCTGCTGTGTTAAAGTATACTTCAGGTATTGCTTTGGTTTGGATGGGGACAAAACTGTCAGCAAAACAAATTCATTTATTCATTCATTCATTAAGTGAAAGTTGACAGAAATTAAAAAACTCAAGTTGAGTACAGATACTCCAAAAACTGCTGAAGTGCTTTAACAAAGTATTATTACTTCATTACATTACACCACTGACTTAAGCTAGTAACATTAGCCTGATGGTGGTGCATCCATGTATAGAGCTGAAATATAAAAGACAGTTATACTCGAGCACATTTGCTCACCGAGCAGCTTTGTTTTGTATGACTCACATGTAGTCATTTTACTCTATTTCCAGTTCTATATATGTATATGGATTTATCACTTCCTGCCCTCCATCTGAATATTTCATCGCATAATAGTCGAGTGATTGCAAACAAGCTATGCATTTATTTGTTGGATTGTAAAGTATATGAGTTGTTTTGTTTGACCTGACCTGTTTTGCACAGACGAGCTTGTTCTTTCTCTAATGTTGCGTTATTTACCTCAGGCTCATCCAGACATGGACTATATAGTGAAGGACAAGCTGATGTTTGAGCGGGTCATAGGGATGGAGTTCCTTGAACCCTCTGAAAAAAGCATCTTTTACAATGGTAATGACATCCTGACCCAGACAGACTGTACATCTCTGTTTGTATATAGTAAATACAGTGTGTGTGTGTGTGTGTGTGTGTGTGTGTGTGTGTAACGTCTGTTTGCTTTCCTCACTGCAGATGAGGCCCACTCCTTCAGTGATGTGCTATTTTATGGAAACGAGGCCACACTACTGATCTTTGACACTTTGTTCTTCTGTGTCGTCGACCTCGGATCTCAGAGCTTTGTACTCGCAGCCGTGCTGACATGCGTACAGCAAATGGTCAGTGTTTGGTGTGTGTACAGTGTTTTGCGTTCACTGTGCCATAAAGAAACACATATTAACCTCCTTTTCATTCAATACAGATATTTCGCTTGATCCGAAACACTCTCGGGAGGAAGAACCTTGTCAACAAGACTCTGGTGGACGAGAGATTTCTGATATAAAGTTCCTTGCTCAGTAGCTGGTGATGTCAATGTTGTTTGGTGGCATTACTCTCAAAATGTTTACTGTTCACAGCTTGTGCAGCTCTTTTTTGTACTTTTCTTTACATACACAGTATTTTCACTGCTGTTTCCTGATGTAAATATCATAATTTTTGTAAAGATTCTGATGTTTTTATTGATTAAAATGTTTTGATATGAAGACGATTCAAGATGTGTTTTGATTTTCGTGAAATTTATGTGATAACATGAAGAACATTTTTATGTAAAGAAACGTTAGAAGTGTGCAACATACACTGTGGGATTATATATATTCAGTCACTCATTTTTCGCAAGTGCACACTGCTTGGGGTCACGGGGGGGCTGGAGCCTATCTCAGCTGACACTGGGCAAGAGGCAGGGTTCACCCTGGACAGATTGCCAGCCTATCACAGGGCTGACACATAGAGACAGACAACCATTCACACTCACATTCACACCTACGGACAATTTAGAGTCACCAATTAACCTACATGTCTTTGGACTGTGGGAGGAAGCCGGAGTACCCGGAGAAAACCCACGCTGACGGAGGAAAAACATGCAAACTCCACACAGAAGGCCCACCCCGGGTTCAAACCAGGAACCCTCTTGCTGTGAGGCAATGCTAACCACTCATTCCTTTCTGTTTCTTTACACAGTAACAGTTAGTGAGTTGTAATGTCAAACTGCTTTTTGCAGTGTTTTTGCCAGTTTTAATCATCCAGTCAGTTTGTTGTGCTGAGTAAGAGACTTCTACGGATAATTTGGCTCCTGGTAAAAACCTCCTAAAGCAGGGGTGTCAAGCACATGGCCCAGGGGCCAGGTCTGGCCCACCAAAGGGTCCAATCCGGGCCACTGGATGACCTTGCACACCTAATAGTGATGCACTTGTGAAGGCTGAGAGGTGTCAGGTTTCAGGAGCAAGTTAAACAGTGAATGGCTTTCTTCTTTTAAAATGCAGCTTTAGAGGCTTTTACAGTTCTTTTTCTTTCACTTTAGTTTGGCGTGGTGATGTCAGGATTAAGACACAGGAGTGGAAATGTACAGATAAATGCACATGTAATGACAGTGAGTAGTCGACTGACTGAATGTGGAAACACTGAGAAATACTGTTGACATTGCATTTATTCTTCTGAAGACATCACAGGCTGTTAGTCATCTGTTATGTAAATGGATTCATGTTTTTTTAATGTACTTCCTCAAACAAAAAAGAGGAAAATTCGGAGGTGTCTGTCACTGACAGGAAATTGGGCAATGGTTTTACTGCTCTGGCCCACCTGCGATCAAATGGGACTGTGTGAGGCCTATGAACTAAAATGAGTTTGACACCCCTGCCCTGACCAGAAGTTTAAACTGGTTGCCCACCTGCAGTACTCGCTGCTAGATGCCACTAAATCCTACATTGTGCTTCTTTAATGTAATATAGTGTATAGTGTAATGTAATTAGTAACACTCATACAGTGTTACTCATACAGTTCTTTTTCTTTCACTTTAGTTTGGCGTGGTGATGTCAGGATTACGACACAGGAGTGGAAATGTACAGATAAATGCACATGTAACGACAGTGAGAAGTCAACTGACTTTTTAAATGTACTTCTTTAAACAAAAAAAGAAGAAAAATTTGGAGGTGTCTGTTATTTATAGGATATTAGGCAATGGTTTTACTGGTCCGGCCCACCTGCGATTGAATGGGACAGTATGAGGCCCCTGTCCTGAACAATAAACACTGAAGAAATTCTGACCAGAAGTTTCTGCTGGTTGCAATCTGCCACCAAATCCTACACTTTGCTCCTTTAATGCACTATAGCAAGGCTCATGAAGTAAAAACAACATCTTCATGAGACTAGATCAATTAATCTTCAGACATTTGATTACTTACCCAGCTTACTGCCATGAAACATGTTTTTTCAAACCCCCCTTTTTGAAAAGACTGTTGGTTGCCTCATGCCATTAGAAAGTCCAGGATGTGCTGAACACCGCACAGTACATCAGGACACAAATAGAACAGCATGCATGATTTACCAGGTCACAGGAGGTAAAGGCTTTTGTCTCGACCCAGCGCTGCTTTCAAATCTACCCTGCCCTTTAGTCACAGATTACAGAGAGCTTTTGACATGAAGTATTTTTTAATTAATTGTTAAATATAGTCACATTCACATTAACCTTAATTTCACCCTCAAATATGTGCTTGTGTGACAAAAAAGCTGCAGCTCATCTCTCTGGTTTTAAAAGGCTCTTTCCATGCGTGAGGGTTTGGCGTGACGTCAGCGCGGCTGTCAGAGCTCAGCCAATCAGCGTCCAGTCTGCGGTGCGGCGCTCCAGAATGATAGAGACCTGAGGGGTCGGTGTCAAGTCATGAACTTCAGTAACTTCTTCACATCCACTGGTTAAGGTGAGTCTGAATTTTGCTCCGCACTCGCACTTTTCGACTGTTACATCTTGTTGGACTCTGTGTCGGTGACGTGAGCGGACATTATTGGGTTGTAGCGACAGTTGGTGGGTGTAACCCAAACACCACTAGCTACCATTAGCTTAAATTTGGCTGCTCACCTCGGTTAACTGACGCACGTCGAGCTAGCGTAAATATTTTCTGGTAATGTCATTATCGTGGCACGGTTTGTTAGCCTAAATCAGCTGTGAGACTGGTCCTCTATGTGGTAAGATCGGCTAACGGCTCTGAGGTTAGCTTACAGTTCTGTAGTCCCGCTCTGCTACTAGCTAGGGGAGGCTAGTGATGTCAACAAACATGGCAACTTTATTTGCAGAGCTCAAAGCTGGGACGGGCCCTCCGTGGTCTGTCTGACTCATAATAATACCCTCTGCGGAGGGGTTTTCACTGCCCAGCTTACTCCAACACAGCGGGGTCAGCCTGGAGGACAGTTTCACTAACACATTTAAGTAGCAGAGATTTTCACCCGAGCTGTCATCGCCTGAGCTGCTGCATCTTTCTCCAGAAGCAGACTGACTCTAAGGAGCTGCAGATACACTTAAATTATGCAATGAGAACAGATTATATATGGAGACACGCAGCTTGGATCTAGTTCAGTGGGTCATGACCAGACAGGACATTTCTCAAGACCCAAATGTCAGGACTGAGATTCTTGCCAGAGCTAATTTTAGCCCTGCTGAGCTGTAGTAAGAGAAGAGAGCAGACTTGCAACCCAAGCCAGACAGACACCAGTGCACACTCTGTCTCCTAATACTCTTTTTTTTTGTGACATTCAAGACAAAAAAGTGAAGGCTGTACAGTATAGTACATCTGTGGGAGGCTGTATGGCACGCCAGCACCTCACACAGTTACACTACAGTAGGTTTTATATTTCCACACTGAGCAGGATGTTAGTGTTGGGTGTGCATGCAAGATAAACAGAGTAATCAGATTAATTTTGCTAGGTGCGTTTCCATTTTCTTAGATAGACTCAGTTGCCATTTTATTAGGTACGCCAGCATGTACCAGCAATAAACCCTAGCTTCACAAAAGTGATTACATAACTGTTTTGGAGGGGTGCTGGTTTAACTGCATGGTCGTTTTGGAAGATGTAGGTTGTGGTGCTGTTACACTGTATTGCATTACATGTGTTTTCCATTCAGCCTACCCTCACTGATGTAACAGGGTGGACAAAATAACAGAAACACCTGTCAGTATAACACATTACAAGACAACAGCAACGCCATGATCATAGTCTTGAACCTCTCTGAAACAGTTTCAACAAAAACTGAACCTTACAACCTTCATGTCAGGAGTGTTGTATTAAATTGCATTCATTTAGCTTTATGTACCTAATATCATTGCAACTGGGAGTATGCATTTGTTAGAGCTGGACCTAATTATTCAACTACTCGGATATTTGTTTGGTAGTTCGGTATTCAGTTTTCAACTTTGGGATTTGGATATTAGTTTGGATTTTTCCTCACAGGGCACTGTCAGGTATTATTGTGTGCATTTATGTAGGTCTCTAATTTATTGGTGATCAGAAAAAGTGTCACTAGCTGTTATTATTGTCACAAAAAGTGCATTGATAGGACCTTGTCTAACTAAACCCCCTGGAATTAAAAACACGCATAAAAACATACCAAACCCTTTAAAAAATGCTGCAGCGCCTTGTCATCCATCTTATCTGAGAATGCAAACATGTCTGTCTGTGTCTTCACCTGAGTCATGTTTAGCACCTCACCCCCTGGCCAAAGCTTTGAATATTCGCTGTCAGTTACTACTGAAGCTCCAGAGCTCAAAAAATGGTATTCAGGGCAGGCTTATATGTATATGTTGTTGGTTTGTATGCTGAAGTTCACTTGAAGACTGACCTGCCAAATGCAGGAAAACAAGTTTTACTGGTAAAAATCATTCAAATAGAGTTTCCATTGCTGCCAATGATATTTACACTAATTTTGTATGATGGATCTCTTTTTGCCTTACTCCTAAATTTCCAGTTAGATGGCGGTATTTCACCACATGGGAATGACACTGAGTTTCGTCTTAATGTTAGGCTCAATAACCAGGGTGAGGGTTTCTGGCACTTCACTTGCTCTCATGGAGAAGGTAAAGAAGTCTAAAGGTCGAAACTCCAGTAACACTTGTGTACAGAACAAGTTTATTGTAGGTCCAGCGCTCTCAAGAGATGGCAAGACCATCCAGGAAGCAGAGAAATGAGATGGAGGTTTACAGAAGTTTATGTTCCTGCAGTGTTCTCCAGTACACCAGGCAGTTAATCAACAACTGTTTAAACCGGTGATTTGATTTTATGTGAATTGCTCACGGGCGTAATATGTGAACAATGGCCGACATGGACGAATTTTAAGAAGGGAAAAATACCAAATATTGGCCTGCAAAAAACTCTAACGTTCTTATTCAAATATTTATGTGTGGTTGGTCGGTGGGGTTATTTAAACACGACATCCTGACCTGCATTTTTGTGTTTTGGTGTACTGCTACTGTCAACCTGTCACTGCATAATCTGTGTTTCACAATGTTTGCTTAATGTTGCATGGAGAGACCACTCTGTTCTTTGTAGATGAATGCATCATGTTAAAAGTACATCTAGTTGTTGCGTTCTGTTCACTTCAGTTCAGACAGTTTTATTTATACCGGAGGGGCAAGTCAGTTTTGCAATCTACCCGGTTCATACACAAACTCACAGGTAGAAACAAGCAGCAGTAAACAGTGGTAATGTCAGAGATCAATACATGGGCTAAAGATGCACACTGGCACTTTGTGTAGTCCTGTGCACACCAACGACCAGGCCAAGACATTACATACTTCAATAAATAATAAGTAAATATAAATAATGTATGCCTCTTCAGTTAGTTTGTTTACATCGGTATACTGTATGTGTCTGTGTTGCAGTGCACCTTTAGCCATGCCTGTGACATCTCAGCTGCTCAGGGGTTTGCCCCGCTCCAAGGTCTTGGCCTCCAGTCTGTTACCATGCCAACAACACCAGTCCCAATTAGGACCCATCACTCACCGACCAGCCTCAAGACGGCCCTCTCACATATGGCAGAACCACCAGCACTCAAGAAGTTACCGGGCAACCTCAGTGCTCCGCAGTTACATCCTCACACCCCCGCAGGTCAACTCGATTCTGAAAGCCAACGAGTACAGCTTCAAGGTGTGTGTGTGTGTGTCACTCATGCAAACTAAGGCTGCAAATAACGATTGTTTTTGCTGTTGATTAACCTGTCGATTATTTTCTTGATTCATTGAACAATTGTTTGATCTATAAAATGTCAGAAAACGGTGAAAAATGTTGATCAGTGTTTCTCAAAGCCACAGCCCAAAGATCTTCAGTTTATTGTCATAGTTGAATAAAGAAACTAGAAAATAGTCACATTTAAGAAGCTGTAATCAGAAGACTTTGACTTTTTTTCTTTAAAAAATTATGTAATCTGATCAATTTACTATGGAATTAGTTGGTGATTTGCTCTAATGCAAACATAAACATGCCTGGCCATCTCTACATTTAAGTTCTCATCATACGATTTTTATTTGTTGTGGTCCCAGGTGCCAGAGTTCGATGGGAAGAACGTGTCATCAGTGATGGGTTTTGAGAGTAATCAGCTGCCAGCCAACGCTCCTATTGAAGACCGTCGAAGTGCAGCCACGTGCCTGCAGACACGAGGAATGCTGCTGGGTGTGTTTGATGGCCATGCTGGCTGCGCCTGTGCACAGGTAAAGTTAAATCTGTTTGCTACTCATCATGATAATCTAAGGTTAAACTTACTGTTCTTCGAAAGATTTATTCATTGTTTAAAATGTGATGATCGTATCTGCCACTGTCCTCACATCCACTCTCTACTCACGGTACATGGAAGCAGGTTCTTTCAAATAAACAAATTTAATAGTTAAAGGATGTTTCTTATACGGTCAAGTGACAGTTTTGTTTAAGCAAATAATTTGAATTAAGCACTGTTAACACAGACTAGTTTTACCTGGGGACCTCTATTAATTTGTAATAATTGCGGAGGTTGTTTGTGATCTTAATCCCATGTGAATCTGCCATGTCCTGTAATTTCTCAAGTAAAAATTCCACCTAAAATTCCATCCATCCATCCATTTCTGTAACTGCTTATCCTCTTGAGGGTCACAGGGGGGCTGGAGCCTATCCCAGCTGACACTGGGTGAGAGGCAGGGTACACCCTGGACAGGTCACCAGACTATCACAGGACTGACACATAGAGACAGACAACCATTCACACACATTCACACCTACAGGCAATTTAGAGTCACCAATTAACCTGCCTGTCTTTGGACTGTGGGAGGAAGCTGGAGTACCCGGAGAAAACCCACGCTGACACAGGGAGAACATGCAAACTCTGCACAGAGGGGCTCCCTCCTGGGATTGAACTGGGATTGCTGTGAGGTGACAGTGCTAATTACTACACCGCCGTGCCAGCCCCCACCTAAAATTACCTACCATATTTCACCAAAGACAGAGGTCATGTGATATTATATTATATTATATTATAATATTAGTCCCATGTGAACTGGCATCTCAGTGATTTGGGGTCGTATTTAGATTTTTTATTTTCTCTGCACCCCTATCAGTCTCTTCCCGGTCGAGAACTAAGAAAGCTCCACTGAAATGAAAGTTTTGGGTTCAGGAGGCTCACCTCACGACACAGCATGGAGACGCATTGCAAAAAGGGTCATCTCAAATCCATCAGAAGATCGAAATTTTGAAAGATGATGAAATGGATGACGTGACAGTGTGTTGCAGAGCTGGTCCTGTTTGTTTAACCTACATTTTAAAAAGGAGGTTGACACTGTACGTCACCGCAAGTAGTGTTGTGTAGAGTGGAGTCACAAATAACTGTGTGCATCATGACCAGGGGATAATGTCAGTAAATTCAAGTAAAACATGGACTTTGGGGGGGCGAAGCAGAAATTACATGAGGTCCCCAGGTAGTACTAGTTCTGTATGAATAGTTTGTAAGCACAATAAACTGGCTAGTTGACAGCACAGGTGTATTTACTCTTCTCCTAGTTTTCCATTGAGTTCTTTACACACACATTTCTACTATTTGGTTTTTAAAGCGTGTCCAGTAATTGAAACAATTTATACTTTTGATGCTGAGATGTTAGAAGTCACATATTTCAGATCTGTTTACAGGATAACTTTATATGTATTTTCACTTCTATACACCCTGTTGCATTTTCCGGCTCTCCTCCTCTCTGCCAGGCGCTGAGTGAGAGGTTGTTTTACTACATAGCAGTGTCTCTGCTGTCCCACAACACACTGTGTGAGCTGGAGGCAGCAGGTGGAGTCCGGCAGGGCCCTCAGTCCCATCCTGCAGTGGCACAAACACCCCAACGACTACTTCAGCAGGGAGGCTCAGACGCTCTACTTCAACAGCCTCCGAACATACTGGCAGGAGTTAATAGATCTCACCAGGTGAGGACTGGAAACAACACAGCAGATGATTCACGACACAGTATACACAACAGCACTGTGGCAATAATGCAGGCTTCTTCCTAAACGTCAGTGAGACCACCATGTAATTGACAACCAGGGTTGCCTTCACTTGCGGCACTGGCAAAAAAATCCCCCAAAAAGAATAAAAATCGCTGTCAAGTTTTAGTTTTTTTCTAACTTTTGAAGCTGGTGTCATCTGTACCTTGTAGCAACACGCCCACACCAACACTGGCCCGTCTGTTTTGCCAATAGCACTGTTGTTGGTATCTGTTTTTGACCTGTGGTTTTCTCTCTCTGTGCTTAACACACACTGCTCTCTCTCAATGTTTTCAGCCCAGGTGAAGTCCCAGACACCCGCGAGGCGCTGCTGAACGCCTTCAAGAGGCTGGACAATGACATTTCTCTGGAGGCTCAGGTAGGAACAGTCTGCTCACCCAAAAATCAAAACTGCACATTTCTCCTGTTACCTGCTGTGCTTTTTTTTTATCAGTCTAGATTGTTTTGGTTTGAGTTGCTGAGTGTTGTAAATATCGGTCAGTATTAAATGTCTGTCTTAGTTTGGGCAGTTTACGTTTGTATTGGCTGTCACATGAAACTTACATTTGTACGGAGTGTCCTCCATGTCTAACACAACATGAAGTTGCACATGGTCAGTAAGTTGGCAGCGATGCAGGCTCACAGTCGGAGGGTTACATAACCCACTCCAGCTCCCTGCTAATTGGTTTGGGTGACACTTAATGTGGCGGACCCCACATGTGAAAATGGAAATAAAGTACACATGGGTAGGGAGAGGGTGTAGGGGGCGGTTTGGGAACAGCCCCAAGTAATTGATACTCATGTCTGAGTCAAATTGCAAGTCATTAAATTTGTTCTGAGCACAGGACGTCAGTGCTGTTGCATGCATTAAGATGCATATTGAATATCACCTCTGTCCCGTGGCAGCTGTGCCAAAAAAAAGAGCATCCAAATTTAAACTTTCATAGATGAAAGAGGAGCTCAGGTGTCACTGCCTCTAAATGTAATTTAAACCATGCACCACATCCTGTCTGGAGGCTCAGTGTTATTCTGCCACACAGGTTGGAGACCCCAATGCTTTCCTGCACTACTGGGTGCTGAGAGTGGCCTTTTCTGGAGCAACGGCGTGCGTGGCTCACATCGACGGATCAGACCTGTAAGGAGGATAAATACATGCACACATGTTCCCGTCAGTGTGTCAATAACACGTCTCAGCCTTGCTTCTCCTTTCTGTTTTCAAAGGTATATAGCAAATGCAGGAGACGCTCGGGCGGTGTTGGGAGTGCAGGAGGAGGATGGTTCATTCAGTGCGGTCACACTCTCTAATGACCACAGTGCCCAGAATGAGGATGAGGTGGCTCGGATACGAAGTGAGCACCCTCCGTCAGAGAGGAAGACAGTTATTAGACAGGTACTACACCTGCTGATTTGCTCAATTAGGTCGTTGTTGCAGCATTTATTATAACATCCTCCTCTCTGTCTGTCGTTTTCTTAATCAGGACCGCTTGCTTGGCCTCCTCATGCCGTTCCGTGCATTTGGAGATGTGAAGTTCAAGTGGAGTATTGAACTGCAGAAGTGTGTGTTGGAGTCCGGACCTGATCAGCTCCATGAAAATGAGCACACCAAGTTCATCCCTCCAAACTACCACACACCCCCCTACCTGACCGCCGAGCCAGAGATCACGTACCACAAACTACGCCCGCAGGATCGCTTCATGGTGAGAGAAGACAAATCCTCTTTGTATTTGTTTCCAGAATATTATGTGATGCATTACCTCATTTCCAAAAGGAGATTTATAGTCAGATAATCAGAATTAATTACCATTTTGTGTCAACTTTTTCCACACATTTAAAAAATATTCCACATTTGCAGCTGCTTGAATCTCGCTAAAGTTTGGAGTGGGCGACTGTTTCTGTTGATACTGGGAGACATTATGTATCTGGCATCTCTCTTTTAGATAGGAAACAATAAAGGGACAGTCCCCACAAAATCAAAAATACCTATTTCTCTTCATACCTCAGGGTGTCTGCAGGTCCTTAAAAAGTCCTAAAATGTCATAAATTAAATATTAAAATTATCAGACCTTAAAAGGTCATGTGAGGTCTTAATTGCGACAGACATTTTATCTAATTTAATTTATCCATCTTTTTATTTCTTTTTGTTAAACGAGTCAAGCTCTTGTGTGTGAAAGTCCACATTTCTGATATAACAAGTCTTTAAACCTACCAGTGAACGCAATGCTTTCTTTTTTCTTTATACTTGCACTTACCTGTCACCTAACTCACTTTAATAACCATTTTCCTACATAAAACCTTCCTCTGCGTAGGCCCACACACAAACTACCTAACTTAATATTTACTTGCGATGCTTGAACAATGATGTTTTGTCCAGAAATTATTTTGAAAAGCATGAAATTTAAGTGTCTAATACCTGTAGACACCCTGTTACCTGTAGTGCTATTTATCAGTCTAGACTTTTTTGGTGTGAGCTGCCGAGTGTTGGAGATATCAGCCGTAGAGATGTCTGCCTTCTCTCTAATATAATGGAATGAGAGTGCACTAGGCTTGTGGTGCTCAAAGAGCCAAAAAAAAACCATTTGAAAAACTCTAACATCAATGTCTCTTTCCAGAAATCATGACCTGGTTACTCAAGATAATCCACAGACCACAGTTTTTCAAATGTATTTTTTGGTGCTTTGAGCACCACAAGTTGAGTGCCGTCTGGTTTAATTACACTGGAGAGAAGGCAGACATCTCTACAGCTGATATCTCCAACACTCAGCAACTCACACCAAAACAATCTTAAATTTCGGGGTTAACCTTCTCTTTAAGTGCACTGGCTAATAACAACCATGACCTGCAGATTTCATCAGTCACAGCTGATTCATTCTGAGATCTAGCCAAATTGCAAAATAAAAAAGAGAAAAATAAAAATAAGCACCCTTTTTGATGTTTTTTGGTAAAACAGGTCTTTTTTTAGAGGAACTGTTGAGAGCTGAAGAGCTGTATGACCTTTGCAGACAAAGACTGTGTTTGTGAGGAAAGAATTTCCAGTGGCAGTGTTTCCCACGTTAGACATGGAGTGTTTTGTAATGAAGCTCATATAATGATGTCACTCTAGGCTTGGAGTATGTGAGTGACACGGCTAATCTGTTACAATCAACTGTGTTGTGAGTCAAACTCTCCTCTGTCTGTCCCTGCAGGTGATTGGCTCTGACGGCCTCTGGGAGACCCTCCACAGACAGGAAGTGGTTCGTATCGTGGGGGAGTATTTAACAGGGGTGCACCAGCGTCAGCCCCTCAAAGTCGGAGGCTACAAGGTCACCCTGGGACAGATGCAGGGGTTGCTCGAAGAGAGAAAGGCCCGCGTCTCTTCAGCTTTCGAGGATCAGAACTCGGCGACCCACCTGATGCGCCACGCGGTGGGGAACAACGAATTCGGCACGGTCGACCACGAGAGGCTGTCGAAAATGCTCTCCCTGCCCGAAGAGCTGGCTCGCATGTACCGCGATGACATCACCATTATCATCTGTCAGTTCAACCCTCATGTGATTGGAACACAGAGGCAGGACGGGCAGTCCTGAGCTGCACAAAAGCCATCCACTGAAGAGGACGCACACTTCAGTAACTGTGTAACCTTAGATCTACACACGAGCACACTCTGTGGACACACAGGCCATATTAAGAAAATATCTGTCCAGCAGTCGGAATGAATCATTTTAACTCTATTTATGTAAAGGATTTGTATGTTTGTATGCAGTCATGAGAAGATCAAGTCCCTCATGAAGTCCAAAGATCTTCGTTGGATCGGAGACTCTTCTATAACATGCTGCAAATATCCTCTGGCAACCGTTTCATACCCGCCTCTCTGCGTGGCTGATAAAATGCTGTTACAAACTGATTTTTGTGCCAAAATATTCAACCTCCTCGTCTGCAAAGACTCGACACCAGGGGTTGAAATTACCGAGATTCCAAAGAGGGTGAAGGTTGGGATTTTACAAGTAAAGAGGCCATCGTTGATGCAGCACTGACTCGACCTCCTCCCTCTGACCCCCTTTACACCTGGCGTTAAAATGGATGCAGTCGGAGAGAGCTTGACCATAAGTACAGGTGGAAATGCACCCAAAATGCATCGAGACCATCTGAACACAAGCGTAAATGCAACTGAGTTTTCAGTCCACATACAACACCTAAGTGGGAGGAAATATGTAATCACACACGCTAGTTCCAAATCAGCGGGGCAGCACTGGCTCTCCGTCACTTCATGCTTAAGCTGTGAGACACATGGTGGTCTCTCTCTCTCTCATCTGATGTTGAAGGCTCATTTATTTTCACTTTTCAAAAATACTTCCATTCATTTCGCTGCCGTACACTCCTATGCGTCCATTATGTTGACATAGATACATCCACCAGATGGCGCTAGAGGGCAGAGTCAAAGTCTATGACAACAAAGACAGGTCGTATTATAAGGGTTTCTTTTAGCGGAGGCAGTGTTATAGACGGCAGCGATCTATGAGGCCATAATGACACGTGGACGGAGAATCATTTTCACTGTAGAATTTGTTCAGTTCTGCTGTTTTTTAAAAGTCTCAATCATGTCCTACAGATGTATCTCAAACAAACTACGCTACACTGCCCCCATAAGCTCTGGTGGTACAGCTCCATTTTGTCCGAGTCTCTAAGCTTCCAGAAAACATGCAAAAATACAGATAAAATGGACGCAGACACAGACATACGTATCCAACGTTGAGTGTAGATGTGCTATAACACCTCTGAGGTGTCTCCCTCATCTGTATTGTACCCGTTCTGTCGGTCTTTACAATCAAGTGGGGCTGTTTGACCCTCATTGACCTCGCTGTTGCCTTCTAAATCTTCCTGACTGGCACGTCTATAACAAACTATGGACGAGCAGTTTTATTTTTACGCCAATATTGGCTATGAAACCCGCAGAAAATATCACGTGGGCCCTGTGTAATTTTAGTTAACTTTTTTTTAATAAAAACATATTTAAAATTCTTACCCTGATAGCTGTTGATAGGCGGGGTGCCCTATTTGGACTGGGTACGGTGGTTTAAGCTTGACAGGTCGATCAGGTCTCAATGTGGACACTGGAGACACATATGCATACCAGATTTTAATGTAATCAGGTTAAATCATGTCTGGATACAATCTGGAAAACAAGACACATTTTAATGCAAGGTGTAAAGGGGGTCTCTGATACGGACTCTAACTGGCCTCCGCCATTATAACCCCAACACTCGTTCTCTGCAGTCTGGTTTTGTTGTTTGCATCCCAGGCACAATCTCCGTCACCTTCCAGGCTGCTCCTGCGTCTGTTACAACACAGCACTGTTGCATCTGTTCATTTTTACTTCTTCGTGTAGCCATTGTATGAGATATTCTTAGTACTGTCCAAACATACTCGTTTTGTTCTGCATTTACACTTCAGTGTGTGAGTGTCTGATGTTTACTCCAGCACTCTGGGTTTCAGGTGACACACTAACTATCAGGTTTAGGTGCTGACTTTGAGCTCTCCGCAGACACATCGAGTAAAAGTTGGTAGTTCTTTTCCCACGCTTTGTGGGTTTAAAAGGGACGTGTGTGTGTGTGTGAGTGTGTATAGAGTTTATCTTGCCTTATGTTATTTTTTTCTGACTGGTCATTAGCAGTTAACAGTTTGTTACAGTTTGGGGTTTTCTTACTCATGACAGCCATGCTGAAAGCAGAAGCAGATCACTCTCCTGATACTCTCCAGTTAAACACTAATGACGGGGTCGTAGCTGTGTGTGTGTGTACATGTGTATTTAAGCCCAAATGAATGAGCAGAATGTAAAAAAAAAAAGGCTGTTTGAATATTAAATATTATTTATTCAGCTTTTGCAGTATGTTACACGTCTTTATCTACAGTTTTATGTATAAATTGTAACTTATGTGGATTAAGTTTTGTATATGGAATGGTTTAATAAAACACTGATATACAACACAGGTACTGTTGTTGTTGTGTGTTTTGGTTGACGCAGGCTGGCAGCAGTGAACATGTTGGCACGTCCCTGAATGCAGCACGATGACCCGCTAACCTCCAACCTAGTAGAAGGTTAGTGTGCGTCACGCTGCGGCTGTGACATCAGCCGATGAGTCACTTGTTGCCACTCAGTGAGTTCAGTGTTGCGTGTGTCAGTGACCTGTAATCAGCAGTGGAATATAACAAATACACAAACTCACTGTACTGTTAGTCAGATGTGGAAAAAATAATCAGTGACTATTGGTACTTTTTTAAAAAAATGTTTCTGGGAAAGTTACAGCTTCTCAAATGTGACATTTTCCTACTTTTTTTTTTACTTAAAGGGACAGCTCACCCCAAAATTAAGAGTACATATTTTTCATTTTACCTGTAGTGCTGTTTTATTAGTCTAGATTGTTTTGGTGTGAGTTGTTGAGTGTTTGTGAGATATCGGCTGTAGAGATGTCTGCCTTTTCTCCAATATAATGGAACTAGACAGCACTCAAAACAAACTCAACAGCAAAGTCTCTTTCTAGGAATCATGACCCTGTTACTCAAGATAATCCAGAGACCTTGTGAGCAGTTCCATGTAGGGACTATATTCTGTCTACACCCACCAACTGTATCACAGCACAGAAGGAAGCGTGCATCTACTCATGGACGAGAGGCTCATGCTTGTGTAATGCGAGATGTAAACATTAATTGCGTCCTCCTTAGGTTGAGCTGTAACATTAGCTAGCTCAGTGGTCCTAGGTGAGCTAGCAGTAGATGCTCACTTCCTTCTGCTCTGTGATACAGTTATTGGGTGTAGTGTGGTAGTTAGAAAATAGCTCCGACATGAAACTGCTCACAACAAGGTCTGTGGATTATCTTGAGTAACCAGGTCATGATTTCTGGAAAGAGACATTGATGTTGAGTTTTTTTAAATGTATTTTTTGTTGCTTTGAGCACCACAAGCTGAGTGCCATCTAGTTTAATTATATTGGAGAGAAGGCAGACATCTCTACAGCTGATATCTCCAACACTCTGCAACTCACACTAAAACAATCTAGACTGATAAACAGCACTACAGGTAAGAGGAAAAATATGTAATTTCTGCATTTCTCTCCAGTTTCTGATGTTTTACAAAGCAGAAAAGAGAGGAAATCATGAATGAACCAATTGGCATGATCCATTATGAAATTGTCAATACAGTCATGAATAAAATTTTTAAAAATGAGCTCCACCTGAACCAAACTACACCTGTATAGTGCTGCTTACACACTGATGCAGCGGCACCAACAATCTAACAATATAACAGTATAACACTCACAGGGCAGTGGAGGAAGAAGAGCTCAGGTCTTTTACTTCAGTAAAAATAGCAGTACTACAGTATTAAATCACTGTGCTACAAGTAAAATACCTGCATTCAAAGCTTTACTTAAGTAAAAGTACAGAAATATTAGCATCAAAATGTACTTAAAGTAACAAAAATAAAAGTACTCATTAAGCAGACTGGCCCATTTCAGAATAATATGTATATTATATTACTGGACTATAATGTGTTAATTAGGATTGTTTTAATTGGGATACTTTATAGTAGTAGTTTAATATATAATAATATGTCATAATTTAAAAGTTTGTAAAGTAACTAAAGCTATCAGATACATGTAGTGCAGTAAAAAATACTTGACCTCCCTCTGAGATGAAGTGGAGGTATAGGGTAGCATACAACATTGAAATACTCAAGTACAAGTACCTCAAAATTGTACTTAAGTTAGTGTACTTAGTTACACTCCATTCCTGCAAAAGTGGCTCTTTCCTGCATTGAGTACTTTTACTACTTTAAGTACATGTTTCTGGTAATACTGACATACTTTAAATCCAGTAACATTCTCAATGTAGGACTTTTATTTGTGATTGAATATTCTTACCACTGTGGTTTTGCTACTTTTACTTTCTCCACCACTGACAGTGACACTACAGGCAACACAGACACAGCTGTTTGATCCACAAAGTTATTCTCTTGAGACAGTTACCCGCCACTAGATGGTGCTGCAGTATCAGACAGGACACAGGGTTTAACTACGATGATACAAGATCTGGAAAGATGAAGACATCAGCTGGATATGTGTGTGTGTGTGTGTGTACCTGCTGCATCCCGTAACATACCTGCAAGCATCAATAAATATAAAAAAAAAGTTCTTATATCTACTAACAACTACATTATAGGGTATTATAAAACAATTAAATTGTTATAAAGTGATTAGAAATGCTACACAATGGGGTTTAAAGCGAAGCGTTTCTTTAAAAGCTAATTTATTTTACTTGTTCACTATTTCTTTTTTAACCAATTACCTACTGTTTTGTAGTATGTTTAGGGTCTCCATAACAATTTATTTCATTTATGTGGTTGTTAAATGTGGCTTTAAAAACATTGACCTATTTCATTTTATATTAATTCAATTTTAGATAGTGTTAACCCTTTGAAACCTAAACCTGAGCAAATAAGCTTGATTTATTTTTAAAACATGGGAAGAAGGCAATGAGTGACGAAAGAAGAAATCACCCAAAAACTTTTGGTAAATTGGTAAAAAGAGAAAATTAAAAATAAGAAAATTAGCATAAAAAAGAAAGCAAATTAAAAACAAACAAGCAAGAATCTAAAATCACCTGGAAAGAGTGCGTAGAAATTACAATACTTCTGTAACATAATTTTAAAATGTAAAAAAAATACATATATATTATTATTATTATTATTATCATTATTATCATTACTATAAATAGTAATTCGCCAGATTTTTTCTTTTCTCCCATTTTTAAAAATATTTTTCTAAATCTTTTTTTTTTTTATTTGTGGGGCTTTTTTAAAGATCTCGCACCAATTTTTTGCTCAAGACTCAAAGGCTTAAAAGGTTATTTAAAAGGGTTAAACCTCTAAATGTAAAGAAAAGTAACAATTGAAACATAGTGTTTTGTCTATTCACCTAATTATGGATAAAAAATATCTACTGGGAATATAAATTGCCTGGTTTTCCATCAAATCCTATACTTCCTTTCCATCCCATAACTTCCTTTGAACAATATCTTCATCACTAATACAACAGCCAGGATGACTCTGAAGTTATTTTGAAAACATAAAATACTTACAGGCGTCAACCACAAAGTTTAAAGTATTATATTATGATTTTTGATGTTTTAAGAACATTGTGAACCTGTTTTCAAAAAGTAAAAATGAAACTTCAAACTGTCTCATTATGAAGGATCTATGTAACTGTGACAACAAATACCCTCACATGACTCTCGATAACAGCACACTGCAAATATTGCAGACTGTATTGTGGCCTGGTGGTAAGATTAATAATGTCCTGTCTTTATTTGCAAATATAACTTTATACACATTTCCTGTTGTGCCACATATGGTCACACTGAGAGAGAGGAAACTTTACTTTAAGCCAACATCTCTTTTTGATCGTCATCATGATGACTGGACACATGGTGTGTTTAGTTTAAAGGTGACATTCAGTCAGTTACTGGAAATAAACAAAACATTTTGGTCAGCTGTACGCCTCGTTTCCGCTGCAGCATGGATGTTTTTTCTTGGACTAGTCTGTAACAGCAGCCTAAGTGACATTCCCTTATGGAATTTGTTTATATGCTATGACTTTTCCGTGGGATTAAGACGCAGGATGTGTAATAAAAATGATCCCACATAAACTGACTGTCTGATATATTTCAACAGAGGAGGGCTCAACACCTCATTTAGTTAAAGTAATCCACCACTAGGGGCAGTCACAGCTGGTCAGGCTGCACTGTGGAAAATCATCTGACACCTTCATTTTTATTCACAAAAAAAAAAAAAAAACATTTAGTTGATTTTTAAAGCAGAGCTGATCATTTCAGTCATTGTTTGAAAAAAATGTAACATTTTACAAAGTACAGAAATGGTCTCTGAAGTAGAAACGCTCATAGATCTACAAAATATTGGTAATAAATAAGAGAAAGGCTCTTACAAAATATAAATTAGAATTCTAAAAGATACATAAAATATTGAAAGACTTTCAAATATTGTAATAAAATAAATAACAGACTGCACAAAAAAGGTATTATAAAGGTGGGACATTAATTTTCAGAATATATTTTTCAAAATTACAAATTTATTTGCTAACACTTTATAATAACCACC
Organism: Cephalopholis sonnerati; assembly: GCA_019142605.1. Taxonomy (NCBI): domain Eukaryota; kingdom Metazoa; phylum Chordata; class Actinopteri; order Perciformes; family Serranidae; genus Cephalopholis; species Cephalopholis sonnerati. The sequence continues at coordinate 31,587,361 of JAGQAX010000008.1, forward strand.
ATAAATAAATCGTAAAATAATAAATAATTAATAAATGATTGATAAAATGATTGATAATTAATTAAGCTTTAGTTGACAGTTATTCTACTGTTAACAAACAGTGAAATTATAGTTAATAATATTTACTAAATGTTGGTGTTTTAACTTTTTATTGTTGCACTCATTTATAACATTTATTTACCATATTAAGTGTTTGTTAATGGTTATTAATTGGTTTGTAAACCATCTGTAAACATTATTTTGATGGCTATTACAAAGTTGTAACTGATCATTATAATCCCTTGTTAAAATGGTTGATAAATCTTTAAACATTATTTTGGTGGCCATAAAGTTGCACTTTTTACAGATGCACTGCAGTTTTTATTAACCATTTAACAAGGTATTAATAATCATCAGTTACAACTTTATGATCGCCATTAAATAGTGTCAACAGGACACTTTGCAAACCAATTAATAACCGACAACAGATACTTTATAGTTTAGAAAGTGTTATGATGTGTGCAACAATCAACTCTTAAAGTAACATAAATCATAAGATTTAATAGTAAACACCATTAATTATCAGTTCATTGATTGTTAACAGTAAAATAACGACTAACTACGACTAACTATCAATTCATCATTTATATTTGACAGTCATTATCAAGTGTTACCATGGATTCCTTCTTTCCCTCCAGATGTTGCACCACTGACGACCACAGGACGGAGCGGTTAGTTAAATATAGATGATATAATAGTTTCACATTTTTACTTCCGCATTATATTTATGTAACTGTGATAAATAATCTCTGGGAGTACATTGTGTGCTGTGTACAGTATGTATTAAGCACATTGTACTAATGTGATTTGGATCCAAGCCAGATGTTAAGTTCTTGAGGCCAGTGTGTTTTGTTTGCATTATTGGCACTTGTCTTTGTTTGTTGTGAAGCGTAATGAAAATGCTGTTTAAATAAGATTGCAATAAATGGGTTGACAGATTTCTGACTGTTTTTGGGAAGCACATATATGTCGCATATAATAAATCGTGGTTTTCTAATATGTTTTTGACTTAAAACATGCAATACAAGCTGGTGTCAAATAAAAAAATAATTGTTGATTGTGGGGATAACAAATATTTTCTTTGTAGTTCTAGTGGATCCTGTACTACAGGCATGGCCAAACTTTTTTTTACTGTGAGCCAAAATATAGCTATGGGCCAAACAGTAGTAAATTTGTAGTTTTAAATCAGTTACACGGCAAGAAAATCAATGTTTCTACACCTGAAAAGCCGTCGCCATAGAAAATGAATCTTTTCTGTGCAACACTACCAAAAAGTACTGGTTTGACGATATAGTAGTTTCCTGGTGTGCCAACATATTACAAAAAGTGTTTCTCTATCCTCTGTCTTTTCAGGTCCGCCGCCATGTTTACCGCCATGACGTTTTTCTGTAGGCTAAAGCGGAAGTTAGCATAGCACTGTTTCCCTCGTCAAAAAGCTTACCGGCTTTTTCCATTGGATTTTGAATTACTGCAGAAAATAAGCTCTGAGGCGAACAGAAGTTTACGTCGAGAAAATAAGAACCAAGTTACCGTTGCTGTGTTGCCTATATTTCACCGAAACTGCTTCCAGAAAGAAATATTAGCTTACCGTTTAACTGTCATTCAAGATCGTTCGTTACCAGCCGGCCGCCATGTTGTTTGCTGTAAGACAAACGGCTGAGCTTGTATACGTCACCTACCAGCGGAAGTTGGTTTGCTTTTGTGCAAAGCATTCTGGCAGTTGTAGGTTTTCTACCTCCTGGGCAAAAGCGAATGCCGCAGCAGTTTCCCTCTAATTTCTCTGCTTGTGTAGCACCAATTTAAAGGTATTTCTACTGCATAGACAGCCTAGTTTAACGAAAGGACAATTTTACAGCAGTAAAATACTTTTTTAAGGAGCAGGAGAATTTTATTAACACATAAAGGATTACTATCGTCTTCAGATATCACAAACATCATAATCACTGGAGACTAGTGGTTTTCAGTGGATATGGAGGGGATGAAAAGCTGTAATATGAAAAATAACTGAAGCAGTCAGACAAATGTGGTGAAGTAAAAACTACAATATCTCCATCTGAGATGTAGTAAAGTACAAGTGCCTTAAATTTGTATTTAAGTGTAGCACTTGAGTAAAGGTAACTAAATATATTCCACCACTGAGTATTTCTATATTAGGATAAAAGAGTGCCCCAGCACATCTTGTGGGAATCACTGGGGACGAAAACAATCATGTGAGACTGCGTGGTGATGGTGAGGATTGATTTCCAGAGGTGAGCAGGTCATCCATCACACAGTTTACTCTCTCTGTCTTTCCTCCACCTCTCCTCTTCTGTCCCTCAACCTTGCAACTTCTCCCACCAGCTCTGTGTGTGTGTGTGTGTGTGTGTGTGTGTGTGTGTGTGTGTGTGTGTGTGTTGTTGTGGAAAGTGTTACCAGGATACAGGCAAGGAGAGAGTACAGACATAAACACTGGAGAGGCTCCATGTTGAGTTTGTCATTACGAGGCCGTAGCTCAGTCCACTCCTCCGACACTGTTCTCTGTTTGGTTTTGGAAGCTGAAGCAGGCCGTTCGATGGCTCACTCACACACACACACACACACACACACACACACACACACACACACACACACACACAAATATGGCACATGGATAGGAAGGTTGCACGGCCATGGCTGCACATGTTGCACCCGTATTCAACTCTCACATGTGTGTGTAAGAGAGGGTGATTTTCCTTGTGTGTGTGTGCTGTGCCCTCTTTGTGCTGCCTGAAAGCCGACAATCATCCCAAATCATCCTTTCAGCACCGCTAACAATCTGCGGCCTATCTCCCACTGTCTGAGAGATGACTCACAGCATCGCTCTCTGCAGCAGCACCGTGGCCTTGACTGCTCAGCGACAGACAGACAGGCAGGGAGGGGGGTGGATGCAACAGCACTGACTATAAGCACAGAGTCAGAACACTAGTCAGAAATATGAGCACAGAGAGCCGAGAGGAAGTTGTTTGTATCGCGCTGAGGTGTGGACACTTATGTCACCGGTCACCTGCTGCACCACGCGTCTCGTCCGACATGTACTGCACACGTACTGCACATGCATCCACACACGCATACACACACACACACAAACAGAGGTGCAAACCAAAGTGGATCCCAGTTTCTTTGTTTATTGGGAAACAGAGCGGTGACTGGTCATTACAAAACACAGAGATGATTGTTCATTACACACAGTGACGTTCTGGGTTTAAAATGTTTCCAGCTTTAACACAACATTCAACCGTTATGTGTCACATTCAACACAAAAGCTCCGGGTCAGAAACTAATTGAATTATGTGAGATGATTAAACTGCTAATGAGACAACCTGAGTCTGGGAGTGAAATTCAAATAAAATACGTTAACAAGCTTTATAAATGCATGATTAGCATGGAGCCACCTGATAGTGATTATGTATGCACAGCACCTATTAATCAACTCTCTCTTGTAAATAAACATAACGTCATGTAAATGTGTGTGTGTCTGTCTGTGTGAGGATTAATGCAACTTTTAGACCAGGGGGGAGAAGACACTGAAGCAAATCCAAGTCCTCATTTCTGCTGTTGTGCTGATGAAGATTTATTTATCAGTTTCATTTGTTTATATGGCAAGGAGAATGCTCATCAAAGTTTGTACATGAGCCAAGAGGTCTAACTTCAATCTGTTGCACAGAATGAGGGGTACGACTTGGTTTGAGGGCTGAGGCTAGAATTAGGTTCAGGTTAGGCCTGTAGATGTGATGCTTCAGGTCCTTACAAGTATAAAAGTACAAATATGCATGTGTGTGTGAAGTCTCTACATCATGGCGTTCCTCTCTTCCTCTTCAGTCGGCTTCTTGCCCTCTTTTTTACCGACGCGTTTGATCACTACGACGAAGACAATAACTGCAACAAGACAAAAATGAAATTTTAAGAGTCAATTACAGCCACAAACGAAATGTAGTCAGCAACATAAAACTATAAAACAACATCAGACCGTACAGTGTGATGGACGCTGGTTCATGTGTGATGAGTAGGCCTGTCACGATAACTACTTTTGTTTGACGATATATTGTTTATGCCACTGATATGATGATAATACGACAGTATAATAATGCAAGTACCGTCCTGATGCCTTCAGACTTTTTTGGAAAGGCTGGATTGGGTATCTGTAACAGACTCTTATGAGTTGCCTTCATTAGGTAATATGTCTTTGTTTTCACTCGTCAGTTTTTTATTAAGACGATTGTGTTTTTCTGGGTTCTTGGGTTTCTGTTTACTGCGCTCTGACGGGGTGGACGTTTCCAGCCACCTCTCTGTCATCTCCACTAAATCTGTACAAAATTTAGGCTCTTTTTGCAAGTGCTGGTGTTGCTTTTTGTGGTTGGTGTTGGACAGTGGTGGCTGCAAATCACGCACCAGGATGAGGAAATCAACTCAGTAATCTGTAAACTCTCCTTCCTCTGACTTCTAGCTAGCTGCTAGCTAGCCCTGGTCGAGGTTTTTAAATGTAAGCATCATAAACATTGAGGATAAATGAAGGAGAATGGACCTCAGCTGAGCGAGCATCCTACTAGCATTGTGCAGGCACCAGATAATAAACTGGACGACCTCTGTGCTGCATCCAACAGGATATCAGAAATCCTAATATCATTTGATTCACAGACACCTGGCTAAATCCTGGACAGCGCCATTCAACCAGGTGACTCTTTTTTATACGCTGATCAGACAGAGCAGAGGACTCTGGTGAGAGAAGGAGAGGAGGCGTGAGCTTTAGGGTGAATAGGGACTGGTGTGACGGTGGGATAGTGACGTGCTGTCCCCTTCCTGCTGTGGATCACTGCTATACACCATTCAGAGGTGGCTGCAGAAAAAGGTTTGGGAGGAGCAACCATTTGTGTGGACAGTTAAATTATTCCACAACCAAGAACTATCTGGAAACATGGACAATAAAGCAGCAGCCTTCAATGTAAGAAGTCCAAAAAAAGACTAAAGTGCGCAAGTTAAAGGAGCAGATGGGACATTTCACTGGAGTTGCACCTTTTATAATTCCATGTGAAAACTAATGGATTGATGGATCCTCTCCCTCCTGTGTTCCTGTGCTGCCTTTCCCTCATTTGCCCACCTACACACCTGCCCTGCATCAGCCTCATTAGTCCCTCCCTGCTCCAGTTTTTCCCAGCCAATCAGCTCCCTGCCTGTTCATCTGCATAATCACCTTATTCCCTTCACCTGAGCTTTTTCGCGCTTTTCCCCACCTGCACGCCATCACCTTATCAGACTAGATTGTATTTAAGATCTGGTTGTCAGTTCGGTCTTTGTTGGATCCTTGGTTTTGTTATGCGATCTTCAGTTTGGCTTTTGTCCCGCTCAAACCTTGAATAAAAGGGATTTATTTGAGTGGCTGTTGCCTGCGTTTGGGTTCACTTGCTCTACACCACATGACGAGTACATCCTTTAAAAGAGCAATTACCTTTGAATTCTTTAGAATGTTCAGACAGTGAAATGTAAAAAATGTTATCCTAAATACAGTAAATAAAACATGATGCTCAGCCTTTGTTAACAAAAATTTCATTTGAATAAATATGAAACATTTGGCACGGGGTTATAGAGTCACTCCTTAACTACCAAAAAAGGCAAAAAGCCATCTGAGGTGCAGGACGAAAAGCCTAGACCGCTAACTGTGGGTCCAGCACTGCTAAACAGGCAATATACTATCAAACCCTGCTGTTTATTCTGGCATCCTGTTGGCTAAAATGTTGGTGACGGTCTTATGTAAACAAACATACAGGTAAACACAAGGACAATATCGTAGAATATATGGACATGACCTCTTTCATTTCTGCTGACCTCAATAAGCTGATAGCTATCGTGACAGGCCTAGTGATGAGTTGGTTTTCACAGACGTTTTTCAGACTTACTGCAGAATCCCAGAACGCCAGCCAGGATCCCGATGGTGGGTCCCATCCCCAAGCTGAAGCCACTTGTCTCTGGTGCGATGTAGCAGTAGCCCAGCTCTGTGCAGTTACATATTCTCACTGGTAAAAGAGTAGACATGAACACATGAGTTAGTAATCCTTCATCAGGGACATGGTGTGCAGTGTCAGTGTCGGTTTGCCTTAAAAGGATGTAACTGAGGTGAATCTGTGTATATAAATCCTGTTAAAAACACAAACCAACAATGTGTTATTGGCTGTTGCTTAGCAGCTGTGGCTCAGGGTGTAGAGCGCTCGTCAACTAATTAGAAGGGTTTGATCCCTGGCCCCTGCAGTCTACATGTCAAAATGTCCTTGAGCAAGATACTGGTCTCATGGTAGCCTTGGCCACCAATACATGAATGTGTGTGTGTGAATGCTGCTTGTGTTGTAGAGCGCGATGAGTGCTCACTATGACTACAAAAGGGCTATATAAGTGCAGAACATCTACTATTTATGTCAGCCTTTGAAATCCTGTGAAACCTGTGTTTTCCTGCTGAAGAAATAATAAAACACAGTCTCTAAACACTTTACTGATTTCCCGTCTGTCTGTGGAAACTAAGCGGCGAGCACATGTGTGGACAGATCTTTAGCAATCATTGTATTTACTGTGAGTGATTTTTTTTTTCCAAATTTATTGTTTGCTTTTCACTTATTTGCTTCTGATTTGCTCATAATGTAGTTTTAAAAAGGGTCAAAAAATGTAGTTTTTATGTTTTAAAAAGCTAAAAAAAAAAAAAAGGGGGGGGCGACAGCAATTTCCTTAAACATTTGAGCGCTGTTGTTTTTAGCAAATCTTGCTCAAACTGGAGAAAATAGTAATAGTCAGGACTATTTTCAGCAGCGAATAAATACATGTTTCATGCTATTGGGAGTATTTACAAAAACAAGGCAGTGACTGTTTGAAAAATAAATTAAAACCTGTGTTCATGGTAATGAAGGAATATGTTACGTATTGTAACAGTGTGGCTCCTTGATATGGTTTTAATGTTTTTATAGACAAGAGTAGAGGTCAAAAAGGAATAAGATATATGAGGATTTGGCTACAGAGACAACAGATGTGTGGATAAATTCATTTGTTTTCATCTTAAAATTCCTCTGCTATGATTAATATTTTGTTAAACATGGTTTTCCCTCATAAAAAGTTGAAATAAACAAATAAATAACTGCTTGTGCTAGGTTGACCTGTGAAAGAACAGTGCACATCAAGATGGCTATCATTAGAGGAAACATCAACAGATACAGTCATAGACTACGTTCGAGCCTCAGTGAGACCCAGACTCAGATGAGGAGTCTGTTGTGCACTAAAAATCGATGACTAGCAGACGTATCAGGAGGCTAAGTGTAATTAGCATCTTTTATTTGTTTATGTTGCACGTTAGCTTGCAGGCTAACTGGCAGCGGCTAACACAGCATTAGTGGTTGTAAAACATACATTAATATCTGCTACAATGGAGTTTTTGGAAAATAGTGGAAGGAAGTTCCAGGGGCTGGTTGATATCTAACGACTGCACACTCTACTGTGTGTGCTGTCAGAACTTTGACTATGCTAACGCTAACTCTGCTCTCTGTACTGACAAATCCTCTCTGCACTGGAGGTTTCAGGTTTCTTTGCCAGTGTTGTGTCGAAGTCTGTTTCCCTGTTGATACATGTTTCCTATATTAGGGGCCGTACACATGACGTGTCTTTAAGCACCTGGAAAATGCAAAGTCAGGCATTGGGCGCTACTCTTGTGCCTTTTCTGTGCCAGCTTTCAAAAGCGCTGCAGCAGGTTGTGTCTGAGGTTGCTAAGCAACCTTAAGAAGCACCTCATCATAGCACGATTACCGGAGGTACTAAGTGCAGAGCTGATCCGCTTCCGGGCACTGTTTGTTTGTAGGCCTGTTGTCCGTGGGACAGATGTAAAGTTCTGGTAGCCCTGCTCTAAATGATCAAGTTCTTCTCCATATATGCGTTCCAAAAGCTGACCTTAGTTTAACTCAATATACAACCGTTGCTCCCTGAAAAATAGGCACTCAAAACGCATGCATGCCAGTCTGGCGTCGCTCTGGCTTTTGAGCACACCTGCTGCGCGTCTATACTGAAAACAGTGGATTTGGGGATGCAAAAAAACGTGGCATGTGTACAAGCCCTTAGAAAGCAATTGGCTCTCATATTAGTGATTTATTTAATCTAACAATACTGGTCTAATATTTGAATCTCTGGTTTTAGGGAAGTGCACAAAGATCTCCCCCTTCAGTAGAAGAATATGAAAACAATCCTTCTCACAGATTCAAGTCAGTATATTTTAGGAGACATAAATATAAGAAAAAATAACATTTTTGAGTGGAGAGGAACTTTAACTTAAAGAATGAACTCACCCTCAAACGCCTGTGTGACTCCCATGCCTGCGTTGTCTTTAATGTTAATGTTGAGTGTGACAGTTTTATCTTCAGCCGGTATTTTCTTCAGGGTCAGTTTAGCTGTTGTACCTGCGTTACATTCAAAAGCAAAACAAAAAGAATGTTATGGTCTGCACGACATCTCCTGATGATGACCTCAGTATTACAGCACGTCAGCGTACCGTCGATGCTCCTCAGGTCCCAGTTGGGAGATTTCTTGCCGTGGGCGAAAGCGAAGGTGAAGGGCTGGGAGAAGGGGGCGCTGTCTGTGTCTTGAGCCTTGATGATGACGGGTTCGGGTTTCTTCACACAGATGAAGGCCTGGGTCTCTGTCAGTTTGGGGATGTTGTCGTTGACATCCAGCAGCCTCACGGACACAACACGCTCGGAGGACATTTTCGGGTTTTCTTCAGAGGGAAAGCAGAAAGATTGTGAAAAACATTACTTGATACAAAACCACTTTGTTACAGCACTGTCATGGAAAAATATAAATTAACCAAGTATTGGTAAAAAACTGTCTGCATGTTTATCCTTAGAAAGAATTACCCATCTACTTAGGGAAAACAAATACTATTCAAAAATGTGTGGTGTTCTTATCCTAAAGAAAGAGACTTGAAAGTATACTGGGTCAGCTAAGTGAATTTGGAGATGGCTGATATGCTCCTCTGCTAAAAACTAAATTCTTTGATTCTATTCATTGCTTTTATTATTCATACTTTTTAAACCTAAAGAGCAATGTAAGTTAATTTAAAAACTGTGTTGCCCCCATAACAACTGATCAACACAACAAACACTCTAATAAACTGTGATGTGAATCTGTTATCTCACCCTTCTCAAATGCAGTGACAGTGACTTCGAAAGTCTCCACGATTTCTCTGTCCAGCTTGTCTTTGGTTTTGATCTCTCCTGTGGCCGCATTGATCTCCAGCCAGCCCCGAGTGTCACCGTCCAACTTAAATCTGCACACAATCACACACACAGACACACACACACACATAGCGTGTAGATATTTGAAATAATGCACGACACATCAGGCTCTGAATGTGGGCCTGGGGGAATGATGGGAGTCACAACAAATCAATAGTCTTGTTCGGGTACACGTGATAGTCCTAACATCATCCTGACATTAAAAACAAAGCCAGTGCAGATCTGGTGGGACAATTCCTGAGCTATGACAGCTATGTATGTGTGTTTGTGCAGTCTTCTATCAGTACATCTTGGTAGAGCTCGTAAAGTGGATATAGCATCAGTGTTGTGTCCCTCTGGTTTCTTAGGTGATGCTTAGAGGTGTTTTGATAGACATAGCAGCCTCCATACATACTTTAATCAAAGTGTTTCATAATAAAATACATAATGAACACTCCTGGAGAGCTACAGAATAATATTGCTGCTCGGTCTTGCCTGTGTCATCATATTTCTGTGTATTTACCCGATCTCTTTGCCCTCTGGATCCTTCGCCTCCACAGTGAGCAGCACTGATCCCTTGGTGGTGTTTTCAGGCACGGTCACATCCAGGATGTCCAGACTGAACTCCGGGACCTCGTCCACGTCAGTGAGAGACATGGAGACAAAGGCTGTGGATTCGCTGCCGTACTCCAGACCCTTCATCAGCGGCTCTGGGTTACGAGCATCAATCTGGAGCCTGAAGGTGGGAGAGGACTCAAAGTCCAGAGGCTGTTAGGAGACAAGCAGGCTGGTTAGAAAAAGCAGGAATAAAAGGAGACAAAGAATATTTGACACAGTCGTGACTCTGCTCTCTGCTTATTCAATGCAATGTACATTTACAACCAAGGGCACATTCTCTTTTGATTTCATAACACAAGTTGGATCCAGCAGCTATAAAATCAGCTCAGACTCTTGTGAACAGCAGCTGTCAGGATGAAGGTTATTAGATAACTTTTTTAAAGCTATAGGGGACCTCCTGTGTTTCAGCGAAGAGTTAAAGATCAGTGAGTTGTATTAAATCATCTGTGTGTGTTTGTGTGGGAGTGCAGAGTGGAGATACCGTACCTTAGCTACGACCAGATGGCCGACGCCTTTGCCGTCGGTTTCCACAGCAAAAACTTCATCGTCGTCGCCAGCAGTGATGTGGAACTCGATAAGGGAGCTGCCGCTGTCTGGGTCATCAGCGTCTGTTGCTCTGATGGTGAGCACTGTGTGTCCCACAGGAGTGTCCTCTGCCAGAGTGTGACTGCCGTACTGCACACAGACACATGAAGAAAATCAGCCAAACATCTCGTGAAATAAGAGACAGGAAGTGGTTCACATACTTACATCTCTCTTCTCAAACAGAGGCATCTCGTTGTTGACGTCGATCACCTTGACGACGACCTTACATTCTGTGCTGAAAACTGTTAGACAAGGAAGTTAATACTGACTCACCTCTATGTACAGGTGTGTTACATCAGACAGTTTCATATGTGTTACCTGGGTCGCTGACTCTGACATTGAGGTTATACATCTGGTGGTCTTTTCGCTGCAGCAAGCGCAGTGCCTGGATTCTTCCTGAATCAGCGTCGATGGAGAAGGCAGTGGGTTCGGTGAGTGGATTCTGGGACAGGATGGTGAAAGTCAGCTGAGAGTTCAGTGTCCCCTCTTGATCGTCATCATGGGCCAACAGCTGTCCAATCAGGCTGCCTGGAAACACAAGAACCAGAACTTTAGAATAAAAATTGTTCTTAAATTTTAAGGGCCTCCAGAGTCTTTTAGGCTTGTTACAGTAGAGTAAATCCTACTGTCAATACAGATCTTTTATCATGGCAAGCCTTTTGGGCTGACTATCCATCCATTTTCAGCCCCTTATCTGACGCCGGGTCATGGGGGCAGCAGGCCAAGCAAAGCACCCCAGATGTCCCTCTCCCCAGCAACACTTTCCAGCTCCTCCTGGGGGAGCCCAACCAACTCCTAAATAAGTTTACATTACCCCCAAATGATCTGTTCCGCTACCTAAGAATGAGGCACTACACTAAAAGTCGTAAAGAGAGGGAACAGATTAAAAAAGACCCAGCACCTATCAAGCAGCATTTCATCATGGTCACAGAAAAACACTTGCTAAATAAAATGGAAGAGATGTCAAGTCATGCAGCCGTAGCGTAGTTTGTTCGTAGCCTAACTTTAGCTTTTTACTTCTGGGGATTGCATTTAGGTGTCTAAAATTACAGAAGTGGTGTTAATTTGTGTTATCTTTCTGAACAAAATGTGTAAGTATCATTAACGTTTCACGTGCAATCATCCAAAATTCAATTGAAAAACCCCTTAAGCTTTTTAATCAGGGAACCAGGATGACGCTAACTTCTGTGTTGGCCTACAGAAAAACATGTCATCCAACGAGCACTCTGTTTAGAATCATTTTTGGGCTGGACCACAATAACGAGGTAAAGTTCGTGACTAGGAAAATGGCACCACTTTCTGTTTCAAATTAAAATCCCTCCAGTGTTTCATATATCATCAAGCCATGTCCTAGATTATTTTTTGGGCATTTTGCCTTTAATCAATAGGACAGCTAAGTGTGAAAGGGGGAGAGAGAGAGGGAGCGACATGCAGCAAAGGGCCACAGGCCAGAATCGAACCTGGGCCGCTGCAGGCAAGGACAAAGCCTTTGTACATAGGGCGCCTGCTCTAACAACCAAGTAACTGACGCCCCATGTTCTCGGTTTTGATCCAGTCTTGTTAGTTAAGTAATGGATCCCAACTTTGAAGCACATGTAACACATATGCCATGAATGGCTTCTGTGATAACCACACACACATCTTACCTACAGGTTCGTCCTCCTGCACCTCAAACACACTCTCCTCATTTGCACACACTGGTGCGTTGTCATTCACATCCTCCACCAAGACTTGAATCTCCATGGGTGGATCCACCTGTTTGTCGTCGTGATCCACTGCGAACACGACCAGGATGTACTGAAACAGAGACAACACAAGATCGAAAATCAACCCTGAGATTAGGTTTTGATTTCTACATGAGATAAAAGAGATTCATAGAACAAACTGTGCTGTGTACCATGTCTTTGTCTTCTCTGTCCAGCTCCTCTGTCAGAAGTATTCTTCCATCCTCTGTGATCTGGAAGGGGAATTTCAGCTCTCGCTCTTTCTGCACTAACTTGTAGATGGCGCTGGGATCATTAGACTGGACCTGGATCCAAAATGGCAGGAGGGAAATTGTTAGTCACTGGGTAAAGAGAGCGTACTTAAACGTGACTTCATTTGTGAGATTTGTGCGGAGTTGGCATCCAAACACACCTTTGCGATATCCAGAGGGTAAGTCTCCTTTAGGTGCTCTGTAATAGTTATAGGTCCAGGATTGACCCACAGGTTTTGCTGCACAACAATTCGCACTCTGGCGTTTCCACTCAGCGCGGTGTCTGACGCTCCTCCCAGGTCCTGCACACGCACAGACAGGGTGTAGTCTGGGTCCTCCAGGGGGTCCACATTCCTCCTCCTCAATTCTGATAAAGCAGAGGATGACAAGGGCTGCAATTAGAGCCACTGTTTTGTTTTTATCTCTGCCAGGTGTAAACCTTAAAGGGATCATGTGTCTGGTCATGTGTGTGTGCATGAATGAGTGTGTGTGTGTGCGTGTATGTTTGTGTTCTGTCCGCAGCTAATCTTACAAATTACTGGACCAATCAGCCTCACATTTTGCATGCACATATACGTGCAAGGACCTCTTGAGCTTGCAGTGATTCACAGTTGATGAAAAAACTATTTCATTGACTATTTTATTCCAAAATTGACTGCTGACTCCTCACTCCTCTTGACCGGCCGCAGGTTTTCAGGTAATCGGCTCGGTTTACCGTCTGTTACAGCCACATTTTGGTGTTTGTAATGGCTCAAAAACTGATGAACAAAAACTACAAAAAACATACAGAAAAAAAAACAATTAATTCCATACACTGTATGTGATGATCCATGAAAGTTAGGCACATTATGGGATGAATTAGTCAGTCATTTTTGGAATCTTCACCTCCATCTTGACTGATAGGGGGCCAGGAGGGACAAGACCACCGGGCGCAGCTGCGACATGGTTTTGTTATGTCCACAACATGACGTCATACCACACCAGGAGCATTTCAAAAGCAGACCATTTTGCTTGCCTTTATTAGGTCATTTTTCCTTTATATTTGTGCGTCTACCCTAAGTAAATAAGAAGGCAGTTGAATGGTTTCTTTCGTCTTCTTTTATTTGTTTTAATCATGTTAATTGTTTTAATTTCCCACTTGTGCTGTAGCCAAAGTTAATACCGTTCAAGGTCTAGGTATGAACGACATGGATCAAAGATTTCTGGCTGTGTTTTAGTTATTAAAAATGCGTTCATCCTCATAATTATGTTGTATCTATATTTCACATACAGCACCTGTTAGTGAGAAAACTCGATCTGCTCTGTCTAACACGCCGTGGCTCCGTCAAAAATAGACGAGGCGCATCTGTGAAAATTACAAGAATTGTCTTCAGCTCGGGTAGTCGCAAGGAGATCTGTTCTCTAATGAGTGAACTTTTCTAGTTTTTAGTAATTTGTGTCAGTGGGAGTATTGTAAGTGTTGATGTGCACGTATGAAAGTGTGTCATATATTTATATATTAATAAATGTGACCAGACGAAAGTGCAGGTATGTGTGTGGAGGAGGAGAGATAAATAAATAGATGAATAAATAGATAACTAAATAAATAGTTATAATATTGATGAGTCAGTTAAGTAATTTTACAAATAAATAAACTGTAATAATATTGATAATAGGTTCAATATCTTCACAAATAAATAACTAAATAAATAATTAATATAAGTAGTTGCATAAAAGTTTAAATTGATAATTAAATTAATCAATTGAAATTAAGTGTTAGGTGTAGCCTAAGGAGGCCCTTCCCACACTACCCATTTTATTTTTATCTTCTTCTTTTGTCTCTTTATATTTAGCTTTCTTATCTTTGTGTCATTGCATGGGCAACAAAAAGTTAAAGTCTGGTGGTTGATCATCACAAAAACATTTCATTGGATCTCTAATTTCAGGACAGCTGAGTCACATGGACACAATCTCAGTGATTGGTGGTGGCTTAACCACTCTCCCCGGCTGAACTCATCAACTCAGCACCCAATAAATCACAGCACCAGCACTAATCGCTGTCTTCATTGCAGTCTGTGTTTATCTACATTGACACCATCCGTCACTCTCACACGCTCTAGCTTTTACACACCACAAATCCCTCGGCTGGGATCACCCATGACTTTTAAGATTTTAGAAACACACATGTCAAGCTAATCAAAGGTATGTGTACACAGTTGAATGCTGCAGGATTGTTCTCAGCTCTCCATGTTTTTTTTTATTCTGCTGGATACAAACCTGCTCTCTCCACACAGGTGAAGAAGGGGTTGTCTTCATAGGGGACGTTCTGCACTGGACAGTAGTCGTTGAACTTTGTCTTCAAAGCGTCAATGCTCTGATCTTCTCCCCTGCCATAATGGATGCCTTCTCTGGCCTTAAGCATCTTTTCCCCTGTTAAAGAACACACACACATCAGACACTGTTCAATACAATCAGCTCACAGATAAAAACAGGCATCTTCAAACACGCACCATTCACATGCTCACACACACACACACACTCAAAGTAATCAGCGATCAACATCACGCGACACATTTAGGCAATCTGCCTCCAATCAGCGTTAATCTTGAGCACACAAGATGAGCTGTTTAATCTGGATTTACAGTGGCACTATACTGCCAGATTATAGGCAGGGATGGACAGATTACAGACTTTCCCATGGAACGTGTTCCTAGTTCTGAACGCCGACGTCTGGGTTCATGTCTGTGCGTTGTTACCTGCTTCTGTGGTGGAGATCTCTCCGGTGTTTGGGTCGATCTGGAACATGAGGATGTTTTGTTTGTTGGGGATCTGGCTGACCAGGCTGTAGCTCAGTTGAGCGTTGGGAGTCTGTGGGTCGTCCCGATCCATTGCAAACACCCGTGTAAATGGGACACCTTGAAGAACAAAACACAGATGTTAATGTCTTGTGTGCTAACCTACATGCATGCCAGGAAAGCTACCAACTAAAAGGCTAGTTTTAAAGAGCCACAATGGTGCTGTAGATGCGAAAGTCTATGAACTAAAACACTGGTATTTTACCTCCAAACACATTCAGAAGCACAGCAGTTTGTGGGTTTTTAGGAGAGGTTTCCCACATCTAAGACAGCTGTTGTTTTCCCTTCATTTAAAGAAAGAATGAAAATCACTCTGCAAACTGAGACCACAAATTTGCTTGAGCTTCCCATCTAATTCTACATTAAGTCGCCTTAATCTCTTTGTCAAAGTTGCGTTGTTATATCTAAGTAATACAGCTGTAATGATTGTAATTTTTTCTTGTTGATCATCCTCGAAAGCAGCTACATCCAATACACAAGAGTCCACTGCCAAATAGCACTGTATGAGTCCTTTGCTTTTTCCTTAAATGTCAGAGTTAATGTCCTTAAATCAGAGGTAGGCAGTTTTTTTTGGC
This sequence comes from Cephalopholis sonnerati, assembly GCA_019142605.1. Taxonomy (NCBI): domain Eukaryota; kingdom Metazoa; phylum Chordata; class Actinopteri; order Perciformes; family Serranidae; genus Cephalopholis; species Cephalopholis sonnerati. The sequence continues at coordinate 31,603,238 of JAGQAX010000008.1, forward strand.
ATCACTGGTCAAAAAAATCCATAATAGATTTTGAGCATATTGTAATTCAAGAGGACTGAGAGAAAACTAGACTTCTGCAGCTTTTCTTGGCTCTGTTTTTAGGCTTTAGAATATCTAGCCCGTAATGGGAGACTTAAGACAATCACAGGTCGAGGGTGTTCCTATTGGCTGTTCTACAGATGCAGACGCGTGAGCACGTCCCTTCAGTGCCTGATTTATGTTGGAGAATCCTGCAGAAAAAGAAGCTATTCCAGCATCGGCAACAACTGCCAGCACCGCAAGCAACCCAAAAAAGGAAGACAGACTTATCAAAAAGAGAGTCTAATAATAAAATAAATAAAATGTGTCAACATCAACAAAGTGTTTCAGAGCTGGAGAGAAAATGCAGGTTCATGTCTATGTAGCTAACATTAGCTAGAGTTAGCACAGTGTCCTCTGCCTCACTCCCTGCCACTACAGACCACCTCGCTGGGAAGAGAGCAGGCAGCAGCTCTAAAGACAGACCCCGCTCCAGGATGAGCAAACTTTCTGTGGCTGCCATTACACAAGTTAGACCCTGGCGCTGCTGCTGGCCACCAGCCTGCTGTGACATTCAGCACTGGGGGGGGGTTTGAACTGGGCGAATTCGAGCTGCTACAGCCACCAACTGCAAAGCCTGTTCCCGGAGCTGCTGCCTGCTTGCCTCTTGGAAAAGCAGTCCAGAGCAGCAGGGAGTGACGCAAAGAGACCGTGGGGTGGCTGACTAGCTAATTCTTTTATTTCTCACGTGTGGTCTGATAAACAGAAAGAGAGCAGAGCAAGACGGGGCTGAGTTAATGTGCTGCCTGTAACTGTCAATGAAATAGGACTAAATAAATCAATGTATGGGAAACACTAGTCACTGTGTGAAGCACGTGAATGCGCCTGTGGTCATCTGGTGGGAAGGGCTTCAGACAGAGAGGGGAAAGCCACAGGAGGGTGTATTTTCCTAATTTTTACCTTAGCCAGATTTCTGCGTACCACAGCTTTAAGTTACTTAAATGTTAGAAAAATAATCTTATTATTGGATGCTTGTTGTAACTTTACATTGAAGCCCTACACTGTTCACACTGATTCAAACATTAAAACCCAAGGCTCGATGTTTTTTTATTGCTTCTAATGGAAATATTCCAGATGTCCTGTGAATCATTTTATACACACTCTTTCTGACCATTATAATTGGAAACTTTTTTGGCATCTCAACGAGAATTTGAAATTAAAAACTGAGGGTTTGAACAGAGTTAGGATGCACAGCTTGAGTCTATAATGAACTAATGTCATAGCTTTGAAATACAATGCATTTTTTGGATGTAAACACGCATGCATGTGGGTGAAACAATACACAGTCCTGTCAGTAGTTTCACACAATCCCTCTGATGTACAGGTGAAATGCTGCGCTGCCCCGGCAAAGGTGTGGCAGAAGAACAAAGGTCCTCTAATCACATTCAAAGTACAAAAGGTCCCATACTGAATATTTACAGCTTTACATGTGAACGACCTGTAAAGCAATACCAAGTGTTCCTAGGCCACTGTGTACGTTTACATCTTTGCCACTGTACGTTTTAAATGTTTCCTCTCCTCTTATTCATGATACACACCTGCTGGATTGTTTTCTCTGACCAGTGCTGTGTAGTCACTCTGGTTGAAGTACGGAGCGTTGTTGTTGATGTCCAACACATTTATTGTCACATGAATTGGACCATCCACAACTTCATCGTCTGCCAGCGCCTCCACCTGGATAAAGCCGCACACACACAAACACATGTATGTTTAAATACATGTTTTATAGCGACTACAATGCAGAGGAATATTTTTCTGCGTGCTTGCAAGAAGAGGAAGGACCGTGTTACCATGATCATGTAATGGTCCTCTCGAGACCAGTCCAGAGGCTTCTCCAGGTACAGCCACCCGTCCTTTGAAATCCTAATGTTGTCCTTACCTTCGCCACTCAGCCTGAAATTATTAACACGAGGGTGGGTCACCTGAAACTGTAGAGGGAAGGATGGGAGAAAAATAAGGAGACTTGTTTAGAGCCTTTTGACCCTTCATATCATCACAGACAAAAGGGAAAAAAAAGAAATTAGTTCAGTGGTTCTCAGCCTCGGTGTCGGCCCCCTCCAAAGAGTCACAGACAGAAACAGGGCAGAAACAGCAAAGGAACGATCACCCCTGAGCTAAAGTCTAGAGTGTGGGACAGCTGACCTGAGGGACCTGGGTTTAGAGGGTCTGTGAGGTAAGATGGGGCCAGACCACTAAGGGCTTTGAACATGCCAAAAGCCTCAGTGATCATTTGCGTTATAAAAAGTTATGCATTTTAAAACCAAAAACTGTGACTGTAGCCTTAGCGTTTACTTTACTCTTTCATCCTTTCATGTTGGACTGAAGGCAGACTGGATGCTCCAGTGACTTACTGTCACCTCCCGATGTACAACTGGTATAACGAGACAGGGTGGGCTAGAGCTGGCTGGTTAGCATGCTCATTTCAGTTGCTATCTCTGCAACTGTAAACTGTATTAATTATAGACATAGCTACTATGATGTCATTAGTTGGTTTGTGGACTGTGTTTTGAAGCTTCGAGTTCAGCAGTTTAGCCATCGCCATGTCATTTTTTTGGAGCCAGAGGTGACCATAACTGGACAAGAGGTTGGAGCTGTGGAGGAGCGAGGGGTGGATCTGACTCACAGACTATGGTGACGCCTCCACAGCCTGTCACTCAAGCAGCCCCACCCTTAAATATGCATAACTTTAAGCCTTAACAAAATGTAAACGGGTGTGTTAATAAAAAAAAAAAAAAAAAAAATCAAGTACCAAGTCCAAGTACCTTTGAAACAGTAACTGTACTGGCATGTGTGTAATACCTGATGCATGGGATATGGCACCGGCGTCCCCTCTGCCACATCCAGCTCCGTGTTCTCAAACGGGCCCTTCTTCTCCTCCAGATCCTTCCCAGCAGCCTATCAGAGGGCAGAAACACAGGTCAAAGGGCACTGAGTATTGTACAGGAGGAAGTAAATCTGAACCTCTCCCACTCAACGCCCACATTTGTCCTTTCCACTGTAGCTCCGTACTGTAGCTGAATGTAGTCAGGCATTGAGGGCACGTTTTTACAGGCCAGTTATTTATTGAACCAAAATTACATGACAAGTGGGGGAACTCTTCCACTGCAGGACAGGAGAGCAAAGTCTACAGGGAAAAGATTGACGCTCAGTTTGGTAACGATTCACACTTAATTTTTAGTGTTTTAAATGAGTTACCAACGTTCTCCTGCACACATTTATTTAAATTTGAGTCTCTTTGTAGTCACTATGAGTCTCTTTGTAGTCATTTTGAGTCTCTTTGTAGTCACTATGAGTCTCTTTGTGGTCATGAATCTCTTTGTAGCCATCTTTAGTCTCTTTATAGTCATTTGTGTGTCTTTGGAGCCATTTTGAGTCTCTTTGTAGTAACCATGAGTCTCTTTGCAGTCATCTTGAGTCTCTTTGTGGTCACCTTGAGTCTTTTTGTAGTCCTTTGTGCATCTTTGTAGTCATCTTGACACTCCTTGTAGTCATCTTGAATCTCTTTCTAGTCATTTGTGTATCTTTCTGGTCATCTTGAATCTCTTTGTAGCCATCTTTAGTCTCTTTACAGTCATTTGTGTGTCTTTGGAGCCATTTTGAGTCTTTTTGTAGTCATCTTGAATCTCTTTGTAGTCATTTGTGTATCTTTGTGGTCATCTTGAGTGCCTTTGTAGCCATTTTGTGTTTCTTTCTAGTCATTTGTGTCTCTCTGTATTCATCTTGAGTCTCCTAGTAGTCATTTTGATTCTCTTAATGGTTGTTTTGAGTCTCTTTGTAGTCATCCTGAATCTCTTTGTAGCCATTTTGAATGTCTTTGTAGTTATTTTGTGTTTCTTTCCAGTCATTTGTGTATCTTTGCAGTCAATGTGAGTTTTGAGTTTGTAGTGACATGTTTAACTTTGTGATCATCTTGAGTCTTTTTGTAGCCATCTTGTGTCTCTTTGTGGTCATCTTGAGTTTCTTTGTAGTCATCTTGAGTTTCTTTGTAGTCATCTTGAGTCTCTTTGTAGTCATACTGAGATGCTTTGTGGTTGTTTTTCCTCTTATTTGTTGTCTTTTTGAGTCTTTTGTGTCTCTTTACAGCTGTTTTGTGTCTCTTTGTAGTCGTTTTGTGCCTCTTAGTGGTCATTTTGAGTCTCTCCCAGGTAGGTATATGAGTCTCTTTGAGTGACATTTTGTAGGTGAAGGCGAGGGGGCCCCTGGGCCTGCGCCTGTTAGGCCCTTACAGTTATCCATCCAAGCACACAAGCACTTCCTACGCATCAAAACCGTCCTATAAACTATTCATTAAATCCAAGCATTAATCCACACTGACTGTTTCACACACATTTTAAATGGGTAATGTATTTGTGCATTTACTATGAATATGTATTGAAGGACAGGAGCAACATTTGGCAGTATTATGTACTCACAATGCTGAACAGGAGCGGGAGCAACAACAGATGCATCATGGGTGTCATGATCGCAGTCTGGAAAGGAAGGGGAGAAGAGGAGGAGGAGGAGGAGATATGGGGGATAGGATTATATACAGTGGTGAGGGAGAAAACAGGAGGTTGAGGCAGCAGAGAGGTGACATGAAGAGGAGGATTTAAATTACACAGTTAAAATTTACAGAGCATAATATTCATTGTGATCTGCTGTTAAATTCACATCTCACACTTGTAGGAATAATGGAAATTGACGTTGTCCAGAAACAATTAACCGCAGTGCGCCTCACTCTGCTCAGCACACCGAGTTATTGATTCATAAAGACAAAGTAAATCTGTCCTTGGATATCCACACATGCACATGCCATCTCTATGTGTGTGGCACCACGTACACGACCATGTGAACTACCCACCTCGGCACACAGGAGAAACTGAAAGTCAGAGCTTATAAGCAACGCACGACTCTGGTGATTTTCACAGTGGGTGTCAATATGACGCAGGTGGCCAAAGGTCAATGTGGAGTGTTTAACCTTAGCGACTTTACAGCACCCTCAGAATGACATAACAACCTTCACTGTGTGTTTGTGTGTGCGGGTGTGGCTTTTTTGTTTAAAAAGAACTGACACGTTTTACTGTCTCTCCGCACGGTCGGATCATAAGACAAAGTCCCCACCACCTCTCCTACACCGGGGCGAGACACAGACATTGTAGTTTTGCCTCTAATTTGTTGTTGATTTGCATCTTTTTGCGGTCAATATGCAAAGAGATGCAATTTTTTCTGCATTTTTTTGTGGGTTTGTGTTTCTTTAAGGTCATCTTTTGTCTTTTTTTGGTTGTTTTTTTGTGTCTTTGTAGTTGTTTTGTGTCTTTTCGTCGTTTCTTTGCATCTCTTTGTTGCCATCTCTGCCTATTTCTGGTCAGTACAAGTCATTTGAGTAACATTTTGGGGATGACAGCCGAGGGGCGGCCCTGACACTTTGGGCCCCAGGGCCTGTGCTGTAATCCATCCATGTCTCTCTGACACCCAAAAGTTACATATGAAGTTTAAATGATACTATCATGTGTCATACAGTGTGTCTCAAAGAAGCTGTAAACCCAGAAGGCAGCAGAACATGTCAGTACTGATGAGTTAACTTACTCTAACACCAGTTTGAATTATAAACATAAAAATATTCATCAGTGTCAAACAAAACTACCATAACATGCATGATTGTGCTTAGCAAATATATCTAGAATGTATTGATAAATGACCCTCTTGTAAAGTGCAGGCGAGAGAGAAGGCTGCCGCAGGAAAGTGAAGGTGACATTGGGTTGTGGCTAATGACCTTTTTGTAGCACAGGACACTTTTAATGCCACCGCCCTGGTCACACTCCTAATTAACAGGATTTTAACTCTTATTCAGGTTTAATTTAATTAACTTTGATGTGCATGTCTGTCTCAGTGTTGACCACTACTTCTGCTAACTGGCATATTTTAATATTCACACAAATCCACTTTGATTTAACCGACTTTCAGTGAGGAAAATATCCTGTTAACTGAATTATTTACTGTATTTTTTCAACAAAGCGTTGATGGACAAAGTGGTAGAGCTGTAATGATTTGGGTGTTGCAGGCCCTAACTTTCTTCCTTTAGCACAATGACTGTATGACCTCTGTCAGTCTACATTTCAGCTGCTATGACACCAAATCTAGCGTCCCTCACATACAGTAATATCCCCCTCAAAGCTCGGCTCCGGCAACAACCCAGGAAGCCACAAAGAAGCAGAGGTCGATTGTCAGATATGCCAACACCAGACGCTAAGGCCCTGTCAAAGTCAAGTGAAGATCACAGCACTCCTGCAACAAACTAAAAGCACACGACAAATCAAACTCCGCTTGTTAGAAAACAACAAAGGCAGTCCTGTTGTAATCCTACTCACAACCCAAATCTACTCCAAATAATCAACATGTCCAAAGCTGGGAGACAGAAGAGCGAGGAGACTTACCTTGGCGGAGAGATCGAGCGAGTCACTCCTCAGATCTCAGAGTGATCTGAGCAGCCCCATCCTGTCTGGTCAAACGTTAACCAGGTGTTAACCAGCAATGTTTTATTGGATCTAATGATTGTCTAATCACCCTGCCCTCATGTGGAGTTAGCCAATGGGGGCGTAGCTGAGAAGCAAGAAGGAGACAGGAAGAACAGAACAATGATACATACAATACTGTAAAAGACAAATCCAGTAGCACTTAATATTAGCCACAGATTTTATGTTATGGTTATACATTAAAGAGGTTATAGAGTCCTGCTGGTGGGTTAAAGTCGCACAGCGTTACTCACAACAGCACTTTTTAGTCTGCAGGTATGTGAATTGTGAACAAAAGAGAAAAATTGGAGGAAAAGGGAATAAATAATGGGGGGAAATTTCTTTAGGAATCTGTCGTTCAGCGTTTGAGTTTCTAATTTCCCCTCAGACTTTGACCTCTGCACCTCTGCACCGTTTCCTGTCAGATTTTCCATTACTAGCAGAGCCTGATAAGGAGTTGTGTGTAGACAATGGGACCAACAGATTAAACTAACAATGCAATGCATCATAAGAATGCAAACCCATGGGGTCATCTGGTGTGATTTAGCAGGTCAAGGCACCCACTATAAAACTGTTAAATAGCAGGTTTGATTCCAGCACATGGCCTTGACTCTCTCTGAACTTTTCCACCTCTATAAATGTGTATGAATGAATGCCACAGAAATGCCTCAAAGCACCACATTGATTTATGCTTTATCTTGATGATGTAACCTCACATATATCTGTGACTGTCTCCAAAACATCCCAGTGCACATACAGAGCTTTACAAGCTGCAGAAAGCTGCTCGGAAACAAGGTAGAGATTTGTGTGAATCCGCAACTGTAGAAAAACAGGCTGTGAAGTGAGTCACCGTTTCACAGCACCGTTATTTAACCAGAACCTGTGACTGCCGTGTTGACGGTTCAGCGGATGAAGCCATTAATTCAGATGGAGGTGACTCTGTTATGTAAGTTATGTATGTCTGCCTTGTGATAGATATTCTGAACCGACTTGCACCAACACCATCTGCCTGACGCTCCCCGCACCGAACATACAAGCACATACACACACTTCCCGGGTTCCTCTGCATGTTACCTTGGCAACATATTTACTGCTTTTCTGACAAAACGGAGTTTGGGATCTGAGCAGGCGGTGTCTGGGCAGGATGTTCGGTGTCACACTGTGACCCAAATCTCTGATCAGTCCCTGAGCAGTCAGATCACTGCACTCAATCATCTGTCTCTCTCTCTCTCTCACTCACACACACACACATACATGCACACATACAGGGGGACTAATTTTGCTTCAGAAAGTTCAGCTTTAATGTCACCTGACTCATCTGTTATCAGCTCAGTTGTGTAAGTGTGTCCCTTTTGTGTCAAAGCTGAGTCACCCATGGTAATATCTCATTGGTAAGGTTGAGATGACAGACCATAGGTGAAAATTTTGTGGTGGCGGAGGCCACAAGGGACACTTCCCCCTCACGATGTAGGACATGTGCATTAGCCACCCCTCCTACAATAAAAACAGTAAAGTAACAGAGGATTTATTTTGACAAAATCAAAGAGATTCATTCAGTCATTATCAGTAACCGCTTGTCCTATTTAGGATCGCTGGAGGCTGGAGCCTATCCCAGCTGATATTGGCTCGAAATCCAGAGGCGGGGTTCATCCTGGACAGGTGGCCAGACTGTCACAGTGCTGACACATAGAGACAGACAACCATTCACAGTCACACAGTAACACCTACGGGCAATTTAGTGTCACCAGTTTACCAACTTGCATGTTTTTGGGAGGAAGCTGGAGAACCCAAACTGACACAGAGGAGGCCCAGACAGCTGGCGAGTTTAAACCTGGAGCCCTCTTGTTGTGAGATGACAGTGCTAAATATTGCGTCACAGCGCTGCCCAGAATCAAAGACATGTAGACCATAAATTGATCCAGAAAAATTCACCAGAACGCAGTAAAATAACCTCCCCATGTGTCCCCCTGCATGCGGAGACCAAACCTGCGCCCTTGTGACAGACAAAAGCCACAATTTTTAATCTCAAAACTGGATGATGTCACTTTATTTCGATAAGCAACACTGAAAACATACAGGTAGCAAAATACAATACAATATATCAATCTGTTTTTTATTTACAGTGAGTGCAAAAAAACACAACACGTTATAAATAACTCAGCGTAACAACGAAATGATCATCGCAAATCACCGTACTTCATCATCAACAGCTTACAACTGGTAATGTTAGCACTTGGGGAATTGACAGACCACACATTTGGCAGAAGGACAAGGAAAGTGAGGAGACAGGAGAGAAGAGGCTAATATGAATGTAACACAAAAAAACGTCCTTCTCTCAGTTTCCATCATTAACTTCCCACATTTATGACACATGACACTTCATTTGCAGGTTGTCCAGTCCATTACAGAGGCTGACAAACTGAGCTCAGTCCGCTCTGTCTGCTTTAGACTGCAACACCTGGATAAAGGTGCAGAAACGTTGCAAACACCTCTCATGTGCACCACGCTGGCTCAGTGTGAACACAGGACTGAGGTTTGAAGCCTTTAGCCCTTCAGAACCAGGCGTCCCTCCAGCCTATGTTCAAACACTCTGATCTCCAGGCTGGAACTTGTTCACCTGCTCAAAGGTTTGCTGCAGGGTTAAAAAACAAGTGTCTGTCAGGCTCCTACAGCACAGAGAGATCATGACAGGACTTTGATTTCAGCCAGAACGCCACACTGGGATTGTTCTTTGCCACCACCTTGTCGAGGAAGCGTTTGGCCTTCATGGGAAGGCTCTCTCGGCGTGTGCTACAGCTTATGTGTCTGCGACGCTTGTTGGCTTCCTTGGAGTCTCGGCGTAGACGCAGCTGTCTCACCATGCCGTGGAAAGCCTCCCAGACGTTGTGCTGCATGGCGGCTGAGGTTTCAATAAACTTGCAGTCAAACACAGCAGCACAGGCACGACCCTCTGAAACAGGAAGTCAGTGATCAGTACTTGCGCATAGAAAAAAACCTCACAGTGACCAGCACTCATCAAACACAAACAGACAGGGATTTAGTTCACTCACCGCTGACTGACACCTCTCTGCGTCGCACCAGGTCGCACTTGTTCCCCACCAGGATGATTGGTGTGTGCTGGGCAGGACGGGAGCGACGCAGGGTTATCCGGAGCTCGGAGGCTCGCAGGAACGAGGCCCGGTCGGTTACAGAGTACAACAGCAGGTAGGCATCACCTGTCTGCATGTAGTGCTCCCGAGCCCATTCGTTATCAGTCTGCAAAGACAAACATGCACCATTAGATAAAGGATTCACAGTGTGGCATGTACAGTGTGTCCTCCTCAGATTCACACAAGGCAATGCAGCTGTTTCTCCACCTCACCTCTGCATCCCATGTGTCGAGCAGAGTTATAGTTGCAGGCTCTCCGTCCACTTCAATTTCCTTTTCACACACTTCATCTGAAATTATACATATACACAAGGAAAAATAAACATTAGGAAAATAAACATACTATCAAAATAACTGCAGTTATATTATTATAATAAGAAATTAACAAGTGCATGTTGCTTAATAAACATTACAGTAGCCTTTTCACATGTTATATATGCAAGTTTGAAATCTCTATATAGGGGTTTGAGGTTTTTTTTGTATCATTTTAAAATGTCTTATAAAATTAAGACAGATTTGTTTGTCAATAATAACACAATAACTTTCAGCATGTTTTCCTCACCTCCACATAGCTCGCAGTCATCACTGTCCATGCTGTCCGCTGCCCCAGCGAAGATGCTGGCGAAGGCCGTCTTGCCGACCCCGCTGGCCCCTAAAAGCACCACCCGATAGGGGCCCCCCGGTTCCGTCGGCTCCCCGGCGGAGTCAGTGGAGATGACCGAGTCCGAGGACGACCAGCTCCCGCGGCTCCCGTCCGACTCCCCGGCGGAGCTGGTGCAGGACTTGGAGCGGGAGATGCAGGCGGGGACCCGGGCCAGGAGGCTGTCTGTGAGCAGGTGGCTGCCCGGGTCGCAGATGCTCCACCGGTGGAGCTCGGTCTGCAGGCGGAGGCTGTGCCGGCGCACACTGGACAACATGTTTCCAGACCAGCGATAAAATTAGGATGAAAACACCCTTCAAAACAAAGTTAAACGAGTCGATTTCTTCCTTAAAAGTCGCTTTTTACAGCTTCTTATCCTTCAAATACACATTAGAAATGTCCATTTGTTTCTTAGAGACTCACTTTAGACAATAGGGAGCATAAAGTCTGTCCTAAAATAATGAAAAAAGACAATAAAGTAAGTATAAATGTGCTCTGCTGCAGATATACTCAACGATAAATTATCGCACCCTCCCTGAAACTCTTTCTATAATCCCGACTTCAGATGCAAAGACATGCATCCCGCATTAAAAACAAACTTCAACTCGAGCATCGCAAAAACATTTGGTTGGCAAATCCCGGAGTGACATTTACAGCTGGCTTCTTCTCCGTGTGTCTGCAGCAGTCTGTCAGTAATCTCCATCTGAGAGTGTCTCTAATGCTGCGATGGGGTTTCCCTGGTTTATAAAGACGAGGAGGAGGAGGAGGGATCACACAAGTGGAGCACGAGTGTTTACTGTGCTGTGGTGAGTATTTACTGTTTTGACTCACTCTCACACTGTCAGGCGATGGGTTACTGCTGCTCGGATTATTTTTACACCAAAGAGGTATTGAATTGTGCAACATGGATATAAAAATAATTTAAAAATGTGTTTGCAGTACTTACAGATGAGGTTTTCTGGAGATTAATAGATTTGCTCTGATATCCTCCTGAGACCTGAACTTCTGTTTGGTATGCATTTTTAATTTTTCCTAGCTATTTGGGATCAGTAGGACCCAATAAATATAAAAAATGAAATAATGTCAACGATAATTAAGTCCTAATATCCTCAAATGAGACAACAATTAAGTCCCAATGTCCTCAAACAAGACAATAATGAAGTCCCATTGTCCTCAAAGGAGTACTTCCAACAGTGTCTCAGACTACAAACATTATTAATCATGAATAAACAAGTTTCAACCATAAAATGTGATCAGGTTTTGGACCTTGTCCACTTTGTGTCAGGATCAGCTGCAGACTGACTTGGCAGAGATGGCTGCCATCTTGTTTTGACATGGTTTAGTGTATTGTGCTCTTACTACCACGAGATGGCACAAAAAGTGTCCACGAACGAGGACAACAGGTCTGAGTTAAGCAGAATGAAGTATAAGGTCAAGTAAACCCAAAATGTGATGTCCTCATATGAGGACACAGGGTCTCAGGAGGATATTGAGACATGGGCTGGAGTGGTGGAATGTAGCTATAAGTACTTTTATTAAAGCGCTGTACTTAAAGGGGGTTAATGTGACTTTTAAGAGAATATATAACATATTTCTGCTTTGAAATGAAAGGTTGACTCACGAAGAAACAAAACACATCTTTGCTTAACTCAGTACACTTGTGGGTTTTCTTGCTACAGCCTTTGTTGGTATGGTATGACCAGTATACTATTCTGCAAACCACAGATGCGTCACATTTGCATGAATTTATGTAGCAGATACTTCAAAAAGTGGGAAGAAACCCCCTGCTGACACGGAGAGAACATGCAAACTAAAGGGTTCGAACCCCAGGAACTCTCTTGCTGTGAGCCAACAATGCTAACCACCATACCCTACTAGAGCACCAGTGGTGCAGTGGTTGGTGTTGTCACCTCACAGCAAGAGAATTCCTGGTTCGAACTCTGAGGTGGGGGAGCCCTTCTGTGCAGAGTTTGATATTAGTTAAATCATCTTAAATGCCACTAACATAAATTAAAACTATGGCCATGGATCCTTTGACTTATCTAGACGCCAAATTGAATTTACTGTACAGAAACATTCTTCCTTATCTTTTAATATTGGCAGATAGGAGTAGACATTTGAAATAGATGTAAGTGTCTATTTTCATACAAAATCCTGAAATATTCTGATATAAAGATGTAATGACTGATACATTTTGTGTTTAAACTCACTAACTGTGTCGCAAAAATGTAGAAAAGTAGGCACTTTTATCACTGGTTTTCATTGGAATTATAAATAAATACATTTCAGTTCATGTTTTATTATTAAAATATGAATTTTCTTGATTCCAAAACACTAAGCATATGCACTGCATTCTGGGTGTGTTTACATTCATTTGAGGTGTCTATGCAGGCTGGGCGGAGCTGTATGGATAATAAAGACCCCATGATTATCTTTAAAACAGTGAATTAAATCTGACTTGATCCGAGAGAAATGTCAGACAAAAGGATAAAGAAATACAGAGGGAGTTTCCTGACCTAAGAAGGCAGCTTTAACTCTGCAGGAAAAACACCTAGTCCACACACACTGTATTATAAAACTAATTTTGTAAAATATTCTTAATATTTTCTTTCCCTTGCATCTTTGAGTAAATGTATAAATACAGAAGCATTTTACTGCACTTATGGTCTTTTTAAATAGGCTGTAGAGTTAGAGGCTGTGTCAACCTAAGTGTTGAGTCCAGCGTGTTTTGTTTTTGTTTTTTTAGATTATTTTTTCGGCATTTTTGCTTTTATTAGATGGGAAAGTCTAATGAGGAGAAATGAGGAGAAAGAGGAGGGATGAGATGCAGCAAAGGGCCAGAGTTGGAACTGAACCTGTAGCCGCTGCCCCAAGGACATAGCCTTTGTACATGGGACACCTGCTCTACCAGGTGAGCTTTTGTGGGCACCCCGAGTCCAGAGTATCTTTTAGAAATTTTTTGCGATGGGAGCCTCACTACGCTACAAAAGACAGCATCTATTCTGAGCGTGTAGTCTGTGCTGAGCTCTGTACGTTTGGTGTTTTTCTTTGAGCACCAAGAGTTGGAAAATGTTCAACTTTGGGTAAAATGCTGCACTTGTCACTTTCATTTTTTGCCTAGCCTTTCTATCATAAAGATAGAGGGGCAAATACCACAAAGACCAACCATCACATCTAAATGTTCAAGTGCTGAACACCAACAACAAACTGTGTCGATATACTGTAGGTTAAATATTAATATGTTTCCTCTCATGAATCCACACAGACCGACGGGTCCATCCCCTCTCCCTTCATGATTCCCCTTCATGCAGAGCGAGCTGGCCTCCTCTACATTGCGACATTATTACCTGTGCGGCTATTACGTATCACAGCAACACAACGCAGCCAAAGCATCTCAGCTGAAAAGACGCTGCGTCCCCAAAGTGCTCTCAAACATTCCCAGCTGGGCATTTCCCGAGGAGCGCCTGACGAGAAATGCTTTTAAGTGGACACAGGGCCTTAGTGTAACTTCTTTCCATGCTGACAACATAAACTCAGTGAACTCAGTGTGAGTTTTTCTCTGGACTCCACACTTGTGTGGCAATGTTCAGCACCAAGTGGAAAAACTCATGTTTTGCCAGCAGCATCGATCCTTCCCCACTTCATCTCCAACAGCCAGCTGAATGTAACATGAGGCTGTCGAGGGGAATTTTGTGGGGAATCATTAAAGAAAAAGACAACAGTTTGAAGTACAGTAACATGGGAACACGATGCACTGAACATCACAGCCTGCAGAGGTGGTGTTTAAAGGTTTCTGAGGTGGACTTTTCGTTTTATTCTAACCCAGAACTGCAACATTAACAGAGCACTACCTTGATAATCGCTCTTTCAAGGCATTTTCAAGCAAAAATGTCTTAGCCTCTTAATTATAAAACTCTGCTGCTTGTCTGTGTCTAACATGACAGTGAGCAGAATATCTTTAGGTTTCGTCGAACAAGCAAGCTATCACCTTTGGCTTTGTGCATTTTTAACTATTTTCTGACCAAACAATTGATAAAATAATCTGCAGTTTATGTGTTAGTTTTAAATTGAAGCCCAAATTTCAATGTCAATACAAGATAAGGGCTAACTGCGTCTACCTCTCATCTCAAATGAGAACTGATTTAGTTGCATATGAATCATTCAATAATTTGTCTCTTTAGGACTGAATTTATTTATAAATGAAGCTTTGTGTAGGCGCCAACATGAATAACTGATCCAAACCTCTGCTGCTGCCTGTCCAACCTAACAGATGATTAACAGACATGCTAGATTACAACTTGGGCTAATAAAGAAAGCATCAATTATTCCCAAATCCTATTTGCTTCAATCTTGTACTCAACAGCTGCGAAAGATCACGTCACAGGAAGCAGTGTTTGGCAGGTTATTTTGATTAACAAAACTGTCCCTCGCGCAGATGAATCATTTTAACACTTCAGATGTGCGTTTTAGCGGAAAGGTCAAATAAATGCAAGTGATTCAAGCAGCAATTTCCAGGAGCATCTTGAGACAAAAACAGACGTGTTGTTGTCTCATTAACACCAGCAACGAAGTGAAAGGATCAGACAGACGTTGTAAAGTAAAAGACACAAGGTGTGGCTCAAAACTGATAACTGACTTTTATATCAAATGGCTTAACGCACTCATTCAGTACAGGCAAGATTTATTGAGTGCAATTCTGTGACTGTTGGGAGTGAAAGCAATGGAACCTTCTGCAGTATCTTTTCAGTATCAGAGAATATCTGAACATAGCGTCCTATCAGGAGTTACTGAATAGAAGCTTTGCGGAGAGGCTTAGCATGTAAGCCGCAGATCCACTGCCAGCAGCACCAGCATATTGTTAATGGGCTGGAAACCACCAGTTGGTATTTTGTGAATGATCCATCTAGCAATGTACACAAATGTCCAGAGAGAGCGTGCATCACATCACTCTCAACTCGTAAACATCAGATTTTCATTTGCCAAAGCACTTTGTGTGTGAGAGAAAGAACGGCCAGGAGCCGGGGAGTTATTACAGTAATTGTGGGATTACGCTGCTTTTTCGTCTGTTGTTTTTCAGGACTTCTGTATCGGGTTGTGGCCTCATCTGCGGGACCTGCTGCTGTGTATTACAGCGCTGATCTGATCTGCCTGACAGATGATTGGGCGACATTAAATCCTTGTTAAGTGCTGGAGCACGACCAGGATGAGGGTGGAGGGGGAGCTGTGCTCAGGCTGGCTGCAGACTGGCAGGGTCATGGTGATGGCTATAGATGGGAGCTGAGTGTGAAGTGACCTCGTTCTTTCTATCTTCCTTTCACTTCATAGAAAACATACTCTGTCTCATAGTGAGCAGAACAGCCAAAACACAAGAAAAACAAGCATATTTGTGCCTTCATAAAGATGTAGCAGAAAATCATAAGATGTCAAAAGTTCAACCAAAAACACCTTCCTGATTTTGTCAGTAATATTAACCATGGAGCCAAAGCTTTTCAGACTAGGTTCTTTTCCAAATAACATGTGCATGCATGTTGGTGCATGTGTGTATTTCACTGACTAGTTCATTGCTGCCAATTTGCACTGCTCTCATATGGCAGTTACTGTTGATATTGGGACGGTGGTGTCATGGAAAAGCAGCGCCCATCCTCTGGTTCCCCCCTGGTTAGTAACGTTACCTTAACCAACAGCACTGTTGCAGTTGTTCGGTGCTGTTTATGGAGTGAGCACTGTTACGCGGGATTTATACTTCTGCATCAAACGGACGCCGTACCTACAGTATGGACCTACGCCATAGTTTGACATGTACCTCCCAAGAAATGTCTACTTTTGTAAGCTGAAACCATTTCCCTCAGTGGAAACAAAGCTTTTATTTACTTTAATTTCACAGATAAGAAACAATAAATTGTGAAGCCTCTACAAAATAACATTTTAAGTCTTGTGTGTGATTTATCCTGGCTTCATATGAGCAGAGGAAATCTCTGCTCTTTCCTAGGCTAATTTATACAATGTAAAATGCCATAGGCTTGTGCTAATAACATTAGCATGTTGTATTCGTTTGGAAAATGTGTTTACTATAAGACAGCTGTTCAGTCGGGGAACTTCGTGAGTTGTAATGGAGCAAAATTTTGTAACGTTACCTTTGTTAAATGTTGCTGTTGTCCCTGGTTTCATATGACAAGAGGAAATCTCTGCTAGCTGCTAGGCTAATTTATACAATGTAAAATGCCATAGGCTTGTGCTAATAACATTAGCATGTTGTATTTGTGGGGAAAATGTGTCCAGATAAAGACAAGTGCTTTGTCTGTGAATGCTGCGAGTTATAGTGAAGCTGATTTGTGTACTTGTGTTTGAAATTGTCTCTATTAAGCCATGTTTAATGTGTGTTTAATGTGTGTTTTGAATCAACTAAACTTTACAGCACTTCACTGAAACCCCACCGACTAGTGTTTTGGAGGTGTAACTGCAGAGTGACACAGACACACCACAGCACAGGTATAAATGCTCACAAGGGCGTAGGCCACATGCGTATGCTCTGTATTGAGCTGACGCACAAGTATAAATCCGCCTTCAGCTGCTTACCGCCAATTCAGCCTCCTCCATGTTGAGAACCGTGTCCAGACAACTCAGACATAGTCTTAATTTTGCATAGAGCCTCTTTAATGTATTCTTATTATTACTATTTTTTTGTCTTGTGTATGTTTGTATACTGTTACATAATGTTTACATTTCTTGAGCATCTAATAACGTGTCATGCTTCTGTGTCAGGTTTTTTTATTTAGGGAAGAATTTACAATGAATCATCTGCCCACTAAACTGGACGTCATGCAGCACTGGCTATATTTTACCTGCAATTATTACCATTACTGCAACCTTGTACTTTATCTGCAGTGACTTTTTGGGCTGTAAATAAATACATTTATGTTACCAGAATGTAGCTTGCTTTTTGATTTGATTTGATTTATGATTTGATTTGATTTATTCACACATCAGAATGATACCTATATCATTCAACAGAGTTCATGTTTTTGTTTATTAATTTTGTCCATTTCCTGTTAGTTTATTTTATAAACCTCTGTCTCATATCATTTCAGTTTCCCACGTCCTGCACTAATGTGTTTCACCTGCGTCTGATTGCCACACCTGTGTCTTGTTATCCTGTCCTCCCTGGTGTATGTGCTTGGTGTTCCCTTCCTCCTGTGCCAGCTCATGTTTGCCTCAGGCCCAAATCGAACCCCTGGTTGCCGCCGCAAGGACACTGCCTTCACACGCCTTCACACGTGGGCTGTGCACTCTACCCGCTGAGCCACTGGGCGCCCCATGCCTATTTGTTTTTGACTGTTTTTTGACTCTGCCGTTGCCTTGCCCTTTTTGGATCTGTTTGCCTCGCTGACTGATTACTGGACCTGTTTTTGTGATTAAAGACTTTGATTATCACTTACCTGATCTGCCTCTGCTGTGCATGTGTCTATTCCCTGTGAGCCTCATATAAAGAAAGTGTCAGTGGAGGTGTCTCTGTGCACCGCTCAAGTTATAATTACAGTTTACATCTACGTCTGTGAAAACATCTATGCCTCTCATACACATTCCCCCCCCAGCAGCACAGATGATCTGTACAATCAGCACATCTTCAAGGTGGACACCAAAGATCAGTGTCATCAATTCAGTATTTGACCAAATGTTTCCCCTTCTGTTCCTGAGATATGACGTTGGGTAATGACCAGAAAAGGTTTTTTTTAAGGGAACATTATGATGTCACAGTGAAGTTGACCTTTGGCCTTTTGGATATATAATGTCATTGCTTCATAATTTTATCTTACTGGACGTGTGTAAAAATGTTGTATAATTAACACATGAATATTTGAGTTATGGCCAAAAACATGTTTTGTGAGGTCACAGTGACCTTTATCCACCAAACTGTAACCAGTTCATTCTTGAATCCAACCGGACAGTGGTGCCAAATTTGAGGAAATTCCCTCAAGGTGTTCTTGAGATATCACGTTCACAAGAATGGGACGGACGACCTGAGAATGTAATGTCTTTGGACACATCTATCACCAGCATGTAGACATTAAAAAAGTATTTTACACTTATAAAACTTAAATATCTAAAAAGATAAACTAAAAACTGAAACAGCTCTTTGCTCTGAAACCAGTTCAGCAAAGAAATCATCAACTACCTCTACTTCAGTTGTATTTGGCTGTGGAAACTTCAAAGGGCTCAGAGGTTTATCATATAACAATCAGACCAGGTTACTGCACACCAGCTCACAGAGCAGTGAGTAAATCTGTACCTGTTAAATATAATCGACTTTTTATGGCTTAGTATGAAAACAAGTCCCCACTGCTGAAATAATCTTTGGTCGGTACAAATCTTTGACGTTAGGCCACAGAAAAGAATTTAGTCAATACACTGTACTCAAAGTTCAGCTTCACAGGACACAGTCCATCCGTCATTAAAATGCACTGCAGTGCAAGAAGCTTCTTTCTGTCTTAACAGTCTCTGAAAAGAAGAGTTTAGCAATGTTACTGAAGAAAGTACTTAGTGCATTTAAATGAATTACCTTATTAGTATTTTACAATTTAATTATTATTATTTTTCATTACCTGCTTTAAGTAGAATGCCACAGTAAAACGCTTTTAAAGGGTGATCAGAATTTATATTTTTCCTCATCCAATACATGAGCAGTCAGCGGTAGTAGTAGTCTGTGTACACAAAAGTGAATATGTAAACCCATTTCCACCAATGTGATGAAAAATAAAAACCTATAAGTCAATTTAATGAGATACTTTCTCAAAATAATGACTTAGTATCTAAAATTATTGACTCTAGATTATGTTTGAGATACTAACTCATTATTTTGAGATACTAAATCTTTCTTTTTGGACATTAAATTGTAATATTTCAGATTTTAGTTATTTTGAAATACTTAATACTTTTAGGTTATAATTTCGTTGTTCATCATTTTGATGAACTAAGTCATTATATTTAGAAACTAAACGTAATTATGAAAACTGTGATTATTTCGAGAAACTGAGTACTTACATTGAGATACTAAGTCAGCGAATCTTTAGACACTAAGTAATTTTTGGGGGGATTCTAAATCATAATTTTAAGAGACTAAATCATTATTTTGAGGTGCTAAGTCATTATTTTAGATACTGAGTTATTTTGGGGGATACTAAGTCATTATTTTGGGATTCTAAATCACTATTTTGAGATGCTAAGTCATTATGTTGGGATATTAAGTCATTGGGTTGTTTTTTTAAGATTCTAAATCATAATTTTAAGAGACTAAATCATTATTTTGAGGTACTAAGTCATTATTTTGGGATACTAAGTCATTTTGGGGAATTCTAAATCATAATTTTAAGAGACTAAATCAGTATTTGGGGATACTAAGTCATTATTTTGAAATACTGAGTCATTAAGTTGGGATTATAAGTCATTATTTGGGGATACTAAGTCATTATTTTGTGATAATAAGTCATTATTTGGGGATACTAGGTCATTATTTTTGAAATACTAAGTCATTAATTTGGGATAATACGTCATTATTTGGGGATACTAACTCATTATTTTGGGATAATAAGTCATTATTTTGTGATACCAAGTCATTAATTTGGGATAATAAGTCATTTTTGGGAATTCTAAATCATAATTTTAAGAGACTAAATCAGTATTTGGGGATACTAAGTCATTATTTTGAAATACTAAGTCATTATTTGGGGATACTAAGTCATTATTTTGTGATACTAAGTCATTAACTTGGGATAACAAGTCATTATTTAGGGATACTAAGTTATTATTGTGTGATACTTAATCACTATTTTGAGATGCTAAGTCATGTTGGGATACCAAGTCATTGTTTTTTTTTTTAAAGATTCTAAATCATAATTTTAAGAGACTAAATCATTATTTTGGGACACTAAATCATTATTTGGGGATACCAAGTCATTATTTTGGGATATTAATTCATTAACTGAGCTAATAGATCATATTTCGAGATACTAGGTCATTATTTTGAGACACTAAACCATTATTTTTAAATAGGAAGTAATTATTTTTAGGCACTAAGTCGTTAATTTGGGGATTCTAAATCATAATTTTAAGAGACTAAATTATTATTTTAGACACTAAGTCATTATCTTGAGACAGATTGTCATTACTTCAGTAAAGTACCTCTGTATAATGACTTTCAGGATCTTCCTTTTTTCATCACATCAGCAGAAATGGATTTCCGCAAGTGAAGGCTGTTGTAAGACGAGAAGAAGCAGGAGAACATTATGTTTTGGCCTTGAGGTTTTAGCGGCAGTGACCTGGTTACAGATTTTTTTTTCCTGAGTCTTTTGGCTCAGATGTGGGCCAAGGTGGTAATTACGCAATCAAAGCGCTGGCTGAGGCTCATTCTTAACGGCACAATTGCTAATAGCACTGTAGAGCAAGATAAAAAGGACAAATCTAAGTGCACCTATACTACAGATACACAGACGTACGAAAACTTACATAACTTCCATCTTTTAATGTTTAACACATTTGTTTGGTCTTTTTGATGTGGATCTATAGACTGCTGATCGTACATGTAACAGTATTTATCTGCATTATTCAGTATTATTCTGAGGTTGCAACACACTTGCACAGCACACAAAAAAGTTAACACTAAGCTGAAGCTACAGTCTGCAAGTTACTGAACACAAGACAAGGCTTTAAAGTAAATGTGGTCAACATTTTGTGGCTTCTTCGACCTCTATCTTTCAATATGTAGTGAATTTACATATGCAAATACCTCTATACATGGAGTGATAAAGAGATAGTAATAGTAATGATAAAAATAATAACAATAATACTAATAGTACTAGTAGCAATAGCAGTAGTAGTAATATTACTTTTATTAGTAGTAGTAGTTTGTTGTTGTAGTTCAGTGTCCGAGTTTTAATGCCAATTTCTAGACAGGTAAATATATACAGGTAAATACCTCTATACATGGAGAGAGAGATGGTAAAAGTGACAATGAACATAATAACAATAATAGTACTAATAGTAGTTATAGCAGTCACAGTAGTAGTCACATTACTTTTGCTATTGGTAGTAGTGGTAGTTTGTTGTTGTAGTCATTCAGTGTCTAAGTTTTTTTTTTTCCAAAGATTATTATTTGGGTTTTTTGCCTGTAATTGATAGGACGGAGAGAGGGCAAGACACGCAGCAAAGGGCCACAAGCCAGAATCGAACCCGGGCCTGCTGCAAAGGGGACAGAGCCTGTGTACATGGGGCGCCTGCTCTGACCACAAGGCCACCGACACTCATTTAGTGTCCAAGTTTTAATGTCAATTTGTGGACAAATATATATGTATACATTTAAACGTAAATACCTCTATACTTGGAGGGACAGAGAGATGGTTACAGTGATAACGAAAATAATAATAGTCATAAAAGTACTAACAGCACTAGCAATAGTAGTAGTAGAATTAAGAGTAATTGTAGCATTAGGAGTCATAGCAACAGCAGTAGTAGTAATAGTAGCAGTAGTTAGTTGTTTTTAATAAAGAAAAAACAGAAAAAAAATTAGATTATTAAATTTTAAAAAATTAAATAGAATAGAGAGATGTAATAGTGAAAAAATCTAATTACAAATTAATTAATTCATTTTCGGTAACTGCTTATCCTGGTACAGGGTCACGGGAGGGGGTGGAGCCTATCCCAGCTTTTATTGGGCAAGATTTGGGATACACTGTGAAAAACGTCGCCACACTGTCATAGGTCTGACACATAGAGACAAACAGCCTAACCTGTGTGGCTTTGGATTGTAGGAGGAAGCCGGAGAACCAACAGAAAATCCACAATGATACGGGGGGAACATGCAAACTCCACACAGAAGGGCCCTGGCCGGCCGGTGGATTCGAACCCAGAACCCTCTCGCTGTGAGGCCACAGTGCTAATCAGTGCAATAAAAAAAATACAATTTACAGTTAAAAAAATAGCAATAAAGGATAAGAGAACAACAATAATACTTGCTCTAAAAGTAAAGGGACACAACAGCAAAAGAAATAAACTAAGCCCTCTGTGTCTACACGTCTGTAAAGAGAGAGCAGTTTAAAAGAGAATATGAGGCAGAATACTATGAGTGGGTAAATCAACACCACTCATCCCATCTGAAGGCAGAACATTCCAGCAAACTGAACCTGAACTATTTCAAAGGAGATGAGCTGTTCAACCATGCTGACGTGAAAACCACTGTGCTGCTGAGGATATTTACTCTTTGTGCATCCAGTCTGCTGCCATCAATCTTTGAGACTACATCTTTAGGCCCTGAAGTACGAACACAGCAGGCTGTGCAGTACTGTCTGCCTCTACTGATGCACCAGCATCTCAATGTCTCTTTGAGAGCCACGTGCAGCCTGAAGGTGAATGATTCTCAGACTGATGAATGAAATATGAGCATTGTGACCTCAGTGTGGGTTAATACCCGAGGCTTGGCCATCCAGCCTTCTACAGAACATTCAGATCTTCCACAGAGGTCCTGGGATCACAGGGAATAAACTTCCAATCTGTGATTCAGTCTCTCCATCAAAACAACTGCATCTCTTTCTCCCTGCCTCCAGCCGTGGAAAGTCATTCATTCGATCCATACGCCAGGTCTTTGAGCAAGAGTCTGGCTGGAACGCACGGCTTAAAAGAGGGATTGGCAACGCGGCCAGCAGCGGCTAGTAAGAGCTTTATACAGACAGACAGACAGACAAATTCCAGCTCATGCACACACCAGCACATGGCCTCCGAGACTGTTGGAGGAGTGATTTGGATCAATATCCTGCTTGGACGTGTGACACTCATCTGCCGGACACGTGTCCAATAGCAAAGTGCTGAATGTGATGGCTCTGAAACAACAAACAGTATCTTACATTGCCACAGCCAGGCCAGGGCAGTAGCTACTGGTAGTTGCTCGGGTGACCGTTGCTATGCCGGAGCTGGTTTCTGTCAGAGGCTCAACAAGTCTGTTTTCTTGTCTGGACTTTGTGTTGTTGTAAAGGTAGTGATCATTTTTAGCCATGCAAGAGGAAATGTTGGTCTACCACTTTGGTCCTGACTGAAATTCCTCAACAACTAGTGGAGCTTCTTCAAATGATCTGATTGATAAATCGATTCAATGATTAACGATCTAATATCAATAATGCAAACTGAAAACATTATTTTAAACTTTCCACTGCACACCTGTGTCATCATTTACATCCAAGCACACCTCTTTCCTACACAATCAAACAGTGCTAGTGGCCTAGTGCCAGGCAGGAAGTGGCGAGCAGCTAAGAAAAAGACGAGGATGTTAACTGATATCGTCTCATATTGATTGAAAGCCCATTGAGGGATCGACATCCAGATTGTAGCTAGGGTTTGGTACCGAAACCCAGAGCCATATCACAAGACCGGTACCTACACACTAAATTGCGACTCAAATTTTGGTGCCTCATGTCAGTGCCACAATGTGTGAGCAGCTAGTGAGATCACGTGTATGTCACTGTGATGCCAGTATGAAGTTGAACACAGCAGTGCACTGTGTTAACAGCTCAGGCTATTTGTCGGAGAATACATGCTACAACACTTCAGGACCTAAGTTAGCCTTCCATTGGAATCTGAACAGGCTCACTTAAGGTGGACTGTTAAGGTGGACCAGCCATTCTCATTGTACTGACAATCACAGATAAAGCACTGCCGGGTCTCTCCTGAGTTAGTTAGATAATTATTTATCCTAACTAAAAATTTATTTTGCCATTATTATTACTGTAACTGCTATTTAAATTACTGTGGGGTTAGATTTTATTTATTGTGGGACTTTGCTATGAGAATTTGTTAATGAGTTTGAGTTAATATATTGTTCAATTTTAAGCTTTATGTTTGGGATTTTTTTGGGAATTTAAAAAAAAGGCAGTTCTCAATGTTGTGTTTTATTTTCTTTAAGAGTGTCAGGCACCATTTAGGCCAGTGGCTCCCAACTGGTCCAGCCATGGGGTCCAGATTTCTCCTTAGTCATTAGCTTGAGGTCCACACAGTGTAATTCACTCAGTGTCATACTTGAATTTGTCCATGTCGTTGAGCTAGTTTGCTGTCTCTGTTAAGTAGCTGTCTGTTAATCACTCACTCTACAGTAGGAAACAGCACTTCAAAATAAAAGCTCTGGGCTGGAAATTCACTGTACTTAAAAATAAAGTGGGTTTTTTACAACTTTAAAATGTTTGTGAGTCACTTGCAGTCCATTCAGAATGACCCCGCGACCCACCAGTTGGGAGCCACTCATTCAGGCAACGATTTTGTTTTCAAAGTACCATTTTAGTACTGAAATTGAAACAAACCCAAGCAATATCCAACCCTAATCATGGCAGCAAATATCGTGTCGTTGTCCAAAGAACTGATACATAGTCTCATGATGACATTTGTAATTTATGCCCCTAATTCTTAGTCTACTTTTAATGTCCCAAACTGATGAGCTTCTGGACGCCTACACTGGACTCCTCAGGGTCTCCACAGACTATATAATAAATATATGCCATATGTAAACTTTGACTTTTGTCATTTGACTGGCACCAACAGTTTAAATTCACACCGTGGCCACAGAGAAACAGCAGGTGTCTGCATAATCGCCACGCTGCCTCCAGCACGCCACACACACTGACAGGCCGCAAAGCTACAACTGTCATATGCATAAAGGGAAAGCAGAACATCCCACAGACCCATTTATTATACAACAACGTTGCTTAACAATCACGCAGAGTGGCGAGCATCCAGTAAATAATAATAATAATTACCCTGTTTATGTAAAGATGCATTGTATTGGACCTCAGTCAATCTGACAGACCCGAAACACAAATCATATGTGAATTCAGGGCATGCACACACACACACACACGCAACTACATAACTCCCACGCAGCAGCTTTGTGGTTGGAAAGCATGAACAGACTGGTGTTATGCAAAATAACAGACGGAACAGATCGGACTATAGCCCACGTCGAAAACCCCCGCTGACACTTCATGAAGTGGTCACTACATTCAGTAAACTGTGACATTAGAGCACAAAAACCTCAGACTAAAGACTTTTTTGTTTGCCTTAAGTGTTCAGAAAATTCTGTTTCAAATAGCACACTTCCTGTTCAGACAGTCGTGAACTAGATTATTTTCAATGGATGGTTGTAGACACATCGTCATCATACCACCCAAGCCTCTGTCACTTAAACACGTCCCTGAACAACACAAATCCACTAATTCACACAGTAAGTGTTATTCTAATGGACACAGAGTACCTCTGTTACATGCTTATCTACAGTCACATCTGTTCACACCTGGTATTAACCTGGGTCTTCTGTGATTCGATCAAAAGCAGATGGCTTTAAGTACAGGTGTGAATGCACCCAATATGTCCGCAATGTGTATATGGCTACATTGTTTAAGCAGTTTGTACACTAATGTGTCCTGGGCCACACTGAGGGGCCGCTTACTCAGGTGACGTGCTTGCTAACTCCTCACCAGATAAGCAAACTTTCTTGTGCTGGCTGCTAACAGATGCAGCAGTGACAGACCTCTTCTTAGCGGACCCACAAACAGTTAGTTCAATGTCTGCCCAGTGAGCACCAGCTAACACAGATGCAGCTGTTCATGAAACCCGTAATAAGTGTTCGTCGTGTGATGCTAACAGATAGTCCTATCGCTGTGTGTTAGCGGGCGGACTCTCACCAACTGTCCCCAGTAAGAGCAGTAGTCTCCTGACTCCAGGGAGGTGGAGGGAAGATAAGTTGCGCTTGTCCTTTGATAAAGAGACAGAAAGACAGCGGGGGAAGGAGGGCTGAACCAATCAATAAAATTAGATTATACCCATTTTCATCATCAGATATCTTTTTGTTTGCTTTCTGGAGTAAGATGTCGTCCTCAGAGTTCATAGATGGCATGGTTCGTGTGCTAATTTCTCCAAAAGCCAGACATCTGATGAATAAAATCCTTATGCAGTTGTAAGATTGTTTAAAAACGTCCAATATTTCCAGAATGTTTAATAAAAGGAAAATTAAAAACTGGGTAAAACAATTTATGGAGGAGCTGTGTTGACACTGATCAGCTGACTGTCACTTCAGACGCGGCAATCACAGAGGCCTGAAAGAAAGAGGAGAAACAAAACTCGGCAGAAATGGTGTTGATGATTGTTAAATGATAAGGTAAGACAATCCAATTACAGCTGGCAGCATCTTGTTGTGGAGCCTTATTTGCATCCCAAGACCGTATTTTTCATGTACATTTTGTAAGTTAGCCATCAACTAAAAATCGTTATGCACAGAAACCTTCTAAACTCAGTCCAGTGCATTTTATTGTTCTATTTGTTGCCAAAATTCGCAACACGAGACAAATTGGAAAGACACATTTGCTCCCCTGCTTCTCTCCACTGGAGGTCCCTATCTGGTTGCTACTCTCTGTCCGTGTCTTGCATTTGGCACTGCAGTTACCTGAGGAAATTAAGCTGTCCTCCTTTTCACTGTTGCTCCCTCTCTGTCTTTGTGTGGTTCTCATCCTCTGTTACATACACCTCCTCCTCATCGTCATCATCCACCTGAATATTACTATCTGACCTGCTGAAAGTAGGCTATCTGAGTTATGAAACGATACTGTGTGTCCTGTTCCTCTCTCATGTTGCGGATGTGTCCTGCAGGTTGTGCCACATTTTCTGTACAGATTCATGGTCAAACAAGACTCTAGGTTTTTGAGGGATAGGGAAAATACGTAAAAAGTTGAACCTGTTACCAAACTTCAATCACGGAGAAAAGTTTTAGAGTCTGTGTGTAAACTTTATTGACACAACATGGGGTCGATTTATTTTTAAACATGCGGCAATTTCGGATGGAAAATACAGACTTGGTGTGCAAAGGCCTTTAGAGGTGTCCACCTGTGATCTGATCACCCAAGACACGTTAATACCAGGTGTACACAGGGACTCTAAAATGCTCTGCTTTCCCCCGGAAAGAATTCTTCAGTCAATAACAAATGTTTAACTTCTTAAAAGCCTTTTTATTACACAGATTACTTTGTAATTTCATTTATTTGATGATGTTTAACAGTAAGTTTCTTTGAATAAATTAAGAAAATGTTGAGAACAACACACAGAATCTCACAGACGTCACGTATTGCTGTTGTTGGCAGCAACTGTTGAGTGCTTTGTCGTATGATGTAGCCAGACTGCTGACAAAGCCCAGAGAGCCTGAAGACAAACACGTAGAAGACGAAGACACATATGTGTATACGTGTGTGTTTGAGTCATCCGTATCTAGAGTGCAATCTGGTGCGCTTCTGTTTACGGAGCTGTGTGAGAGATGGTGGTCTGGAAGGCGAAGGTGATGTGGTTTCGTGCGAGATCAAGATAAGGGTCTGAGAAGGTGTGTGTGTCACCAGAGAAATGTCTCCACTGCATCAGCTCGGACATGCTGAGATGCTTCTGCTGTGCCCCTCCGCGGTCGCCCTGACGACCGAGCTGGCAAGGCCTATCAGAAAGCTGCTCCTCTTCCTCTACGACAGCTGAAGATGAGGAAAGATGGTATGATGAGTCACGTCAAATACTGGTGTCAGTACATGTGAAGCTTTAGTGGAAGAAGTACTCAGATTGTTTACTTCAGTAAAAGTGCTAATACCAGTGTAAAAATACTCCACCACAAGTAAAAGTTCTGCATTTAAAACCTTACGTAACTAAAAGTACAGGAGTTTTATAGCACAATGTACTTAAAGTATCAAAAGTAAAAGTATTAATTGTGCAGTAAAATGTTCTCTAACAGTTTTACCATTATATCTGATGTTTTAGGGTTTATATGGCTGCTTTATTAAAGTGCATGTTCAGTGTTTCTTTAAACCTGGACTGTTTTTTCCAATGTTTCTGTTGCAGACGGCTGCAGCGAAACAGGCTGCAAAGTTACCACTCAGGGCAATGGAACCACTCTGCACCGTCAATTTACGTCCACTAAAAGTGTTCATTTTTGCAACTGACAGACTCAGATTGCTTTTTAAGTGACCGACAACATTTTGGAAAGGATCCCTACAGAGTTATTCCTCTTTGTTAAAGAGTAAGATCCTTTTTGTTAACCCACAACAGCCCCAAAATCACCACCATCAAAGCCACCAGACTCCATTTAAATAAACAGTAATTTTAGCATCATAACACACACTTCATTTAAGTTGACAGACACAAAATAAAACTTACAAAAGCCATCTTGGTTTGTCATTCCGCTGTTCCAACAATAACCACCTCCGGTTTGGTTAAACTAAACCCTTAATTCACCCGCTTAGATGTGAAAATATGCTGGCTCTATCCACACTAAAATTACTGTTTATTTAAATGGAGTCTGGTGGGTTTGGCGATGCCGATTGCAGGTCTCTTTGTGGTTACTCTTTAACAAAAAGGACAACTTATACTGGGTCTTTTCAATAATGTTGTCAGGCAGTTAAGAAAATAATCTGAGCTGGTCAGTCTGACAAACAAGCACTTTTAGTGAATGTAAACTGACAGTGCAGACATGCCGCAAGAGGATACATTGCAGCCTGTTTCATCGCTGCTGGCTGCAGTCCTCTCGCTCAATACTGGACCTTTTTCAAAAATTGTTGTTCCTATTTGTCACTTAGACACAAACACATGGGAAAATAGGTTCCAGGTTAAAAAATACTGGTTGTGTTTTTTTCAACTACTTTAATTATTGTTTGGTAGTTTAATCTACAGCAATGCAACATATTCCATTAGATCATGATATGTTTGTAGTGTCGCTGTCCTGTGAGAACCATGAATCTCTCAAAAGTCCACTTTTTATGGTGTCAGAAAAAAAGGTCTGTTTTCAACTTTGTGACGATGCATTTTCCAGATTATCTGAGAAGGTTTTTTATGACGTTATTCAGTTTCAGAGGCAGGAGAATTTTCTTAACACACAAATAAACGCTTCATCCTTCAGTTTATCACAAACATTCAAAATTAAAATCACCAAATCTGGAGATATGTGGTTTTTGCTGGACAGGAAGCAGGTGAAAATTTGTAATGGGAATAGTAACTAGTAACTAAAGCTCTCAGACAAATGTAGTGGGGTAAAAAGTACCATATTTGCCTCTAAAATGTTGTGGAGTGAAAGTGTGACGTTGCAGGAAATGGAAATACCTAAGTCAAGTAAAAGTACCTCAAATCTGTAGACTTTACTTATGCAAATGTACTTAGTTAGATTCCACCACTGATATGGGGTGTCATCAGTGTGCCTACCCTGGACTGAGCCGTCCATGCTGCAGCTGCAGTTCAGCAGGTCGTGTGTTAGAGAGAGCGTATCCGTCAGGCTAAAAAGATCTCGCAGTTCACTGGTGGAGAAGCTGGTGTGCTCTGCCTTTTTGCCCAGGTCAACCACCGTCCCAGAGAGCCCCTGTTTGGACACCTGTCTCTGGAATATACGCTCCTCGATGGTGCCTGTGAGGACGTAACAAACACCGGGACATAA
This sequence comes from Cephalopholis sonnerati, assembly GCA_019142605.1. Taxonomy (NCBI): domain Eukaryota; kingdom Metazoa; phylum Chordata; class Actinopteri; order Perciformes; family Serranidae; genus Cephalopholis; species Cephalopholis sonnerati. The sequence goes on from JAGQAX010000008.1 coordinate 31,633,069, forward strand.
AGCTTCACATCAGTCTGGTTCATGATGTTCTGAACATTCAGGCTCATTGTGTGTTTTCTCTGACCTGCAGTGAGGAGACGATAGATGTGCACAGTCTTCTTCTGTCCATCTCTCCACACTCGAGCCATGGCCTGGACACAGCAGATAGGGAAAAGTTGGTAGGGGCGAATTACATTAAAGTGCACAGCGCCATCTGGTGGATATGTAGATGAGTGTGACAGAGTCTGAGGGTGCTTCTTTCACACCTGTGGTTCAGATCATTTGGCACAAGCAAAGATTCATCTCCACACTGACTTTTAATATACATAGTCAGAGCTGTACTTAGTGACCTGCACTGACATGTAACTCAGTAACTGAATAGTTTTGTTGATGTCATCCTGTGTCATCAATGGTTGGAACCAAGTGGTGAAATCAAATTCTGGTGGTGAACAGCAAGCCTCGGAGCAATTTATGGCACTTTACGTGTATATTTATGTTCTCTGGTGTCAAAAAGAGCTAACAAAAAAAATGTTTATGAACATTAGTTGCCAAGACTGCAACTCAGCCCTTTTCTTAATAGTGACGATCAGCACAGGTCGAAAAAGGACGCAAAAGAAGCTTCTTTCACAAGAACATCACCGGGTTGAGGTGTCACTTTTTGATTATGAACTGCCAAAAGAAACAGAGTACAACACAAGCACAACACATCTCTGTTTACCTCCTTTTCAGTTTCTGATTCAAAATCCCCCCACTAACAAGGTCACACGTGTACTTGTTACTATGGTTACCAAATGATTTGCACACATACTGTATACAGTGTAGTGCTTATACAGGTTATGTGAGATGGCTTCATTAACAGCAGCTGGTTTTATAATCATGTATCTACCATGATGAAATCCTGTGATCTGTCTGCTTTCAGACCACACACTGCAGGGTAGCTGCACATTTTTAAATTACAGATTTTATGACTTTAAAGATTTTAATTCCTCTAAAAGGAGAAACTAATACCTTTACTGCAGCAAAAGAAACCGAAAAAAGCTTCTAGTCATTTCTGAATAACCACTTCTCATTGAATTTGCTTTATCGATGGCTGAGCCGGCATTGTTTGCTCGATGTGCTTGTTTTTTCCCTTTGTCCCCACCGCAGCCCTCAAATCGGCACCTGGATGTACACGTTCTTCTTTTAGGTTAAAGCGAGCGTTCACCCCAATATCAAAAATACATATTTTTCCTCTTATCTGTAGTGCTATTTATCAATCTAGAGTGCTTTGTGTGAGTTACAGAGTGTTGGAGAGTTTTCTGCCTCTCAAATATAAAAGTGCTCAAAGTGGCAAAAATACATTTAAAAAAAGTCAACAGCAACGTTTCTTTTCCAGAAATCATTGCCCAGTTACTCAAGATGATCAACAGACTTTGCTGTGAGCAGTTTCGTGTAGGGAACTATCATCTTTCTACTGAACTATGCACGCCAACCAAATCACAGCACAGAAGGAAGCGTGCATCTACTGCTAGCTCACCTAGCACCAATGACCTAGCTAACGCTACAGCTCAGCCAAGAAGGCCGCCATTAATGTTTACATCTTGTGCAGTCAGGAACACCAGCCTCTCGTTCAAGAGTAGATGCAAGCTTCCTTCTGTGCATTTAATACAATGCTTTGAGAACTACAACCTGAGTGCCAACTAGTTCCATTAGATTTGAGGGAAAGCAGACATCTCTACAGCCGATATCTCCGACACCAAAGCAATCTAGATTGATGAACAGCACTACAGGTAAGAGGAAAAATATGTATTTTAGATTTAGGGGTGAACCGACCTTTTAAAATGCGAAACAAAGCCACAGAAGGTGTACTACCAAGCAGTAAAGTACAAACAAGTAAGTATTGGACGTTGCAGAAATAGTCATTGTTGTGGTATATAAAACAAAATAAACTGCATAGGCACCCTGTGTATGTGTGTGATCACCACGCAGAAGAGACAGAAAACAAAGAAAAGTGTTCCGGACTTAAAACTTTTTTTGGCAGGTCTGTGAGTGTGTGTCTCACCTGGATGTCATTGGCAGGGTTCCAGTCAATATCATACAGCACCAGATGGGAAGCACCCACCAGATTGAGCCCCACCCCGCCTGCTTTGGAGCTCAGCAGAAACAGGAAGTTCTGAGAGTAGGGGCTGTTAAAAGCATCAACCAGTCGCTGCCTCTGGCTGGTCGGGGTGTGTCCGTCAAGTCGGCAGAAGGTGTAACCCAATTGGACACACAAGTCCTGGAGCAAGTCAAGTGTTTGTGTATAGTTGGACACTACGACCACCCTGCGGGGGCACACATACTTTGTCAGTATATATGGACAAAAATGCAAATGCGCACACACTCACACACCCCCACACACCTGTCTGAAGGGCTGATTTGTCTGATGGCGGCCAGCAGGTCTGACAGCACCAGAAGTTTTCCAGAATCAGCAGTGTTGAATCCACCTGAAGAGTAGGATTCTGGGAAGAGCTCAGCCAGGCCCTCGTATAAAGTGCTCTCCACTGAACCACTGTCTGTTTTCTCCTAAAAAAAACCAAAACAAAACACAGTGCTCACAGTTAGGACTGGTAGTAGATCTCTAAATATAAATGCAGACTATTCTGACCACAGAACTGATGCTCAGAGTTCAACAAACAATATAAGAAAAAAATAAGATCAATATCTTGGACATTCCCTTCAGTTCCCTGCTGGCTGACGGCAAGGTAAAGCTTAAGCTAAAAAGGCTCAACCCCAATACACCCCTTGCCTCTTTAACTTAGCCTTTGACTCTCTGTTTTGTACGCTCACGCCTAGGGGTAGGGTGTCCTGAGTCTTGTCAGGGTGACATTGCCCTCCAAACGGAGGTTTTTCAGAGGCACACTTTGCACCCTATCACGACAAATCATTGGCAAGATGGCTGCACAAGCACCAAAAGAAACCCCCAAATGTATTTTTCTCCTTATCAAAGATTTAAAAATTTCAATAATGTTACATCAATAATCATATTGTCTTAGTTAAATTTCATTTCAATGTATTATGTTCCTTTTCTTTATAGCCAGCATAGCTAGCTAACGTTATATTGTTATTGTTAATTTGTGCATGTCAGTCCCTCATTTTGACATATCTCCATATCGCATTTCCCCCCTTTGATGGCATATAACACCCAAAATTTAACTGAAGTCCAGCACCAAGGTTGCTGCACTTGTTACAGCTCTTCTGATATCAGTGCTGTCTGGCAAGGTAGGAATGCGGGTTTCTAATGTTAGCCCACAAAGCACTTCTAGTGACCTGGAAATAAAGCTGTGTTTTTACTGTAAATTTGATGGCTTGTTTCATCGATTAACAGCATGAAACTTAAGTTGTGAACAAATCTTGTGTGGTCATACTTTCCTATTTCCATTAGCTAGATGGCAAATGTCATTGTGATATTACCATTGCTGCCATAGTCGCATCTTTTTATATAGACGCCATCGATGACAAAGATCATACTGATGAAATATCAGGGTCTTTAAGGGTTGTCCCATTTCATATGGGAAGATTTAAAATTAAGAAATGGGAATGTGACCTAAACCCCACTTCAAAAAAACCTGAACTGCCCCTTTAAGAGGCTAGACCCAGGTTTAAATCTCCTTTTGACAAACAAAGACCTTTACCTTGACAGTGCTGTGGAGCAGCCCAGGGTGGTTACACAGCTTCTTCAGTGCAGTGATGCAGGCCAGGTGTGTGTGCGTTTGCATGGAGCCCTGAAGGCAGGCTCTGAAGACTCTGTGGCAGAGGAGATTCTTGTACAGCTCTCGCTGTAGAGGGGACAGGTCGCAGAACAACGTCCAGTCGAGGCGAGGAGGCAGGTAGCGGTTGATGATCTCCTGTGTCCGTCTCAGGATGAACATGCCAGTAAGGCGAGAGAGCTCAGCTGCCCGCTCCTCTCCCAAAACACGCTCCTCCTGTTGGCAGAGACAGATCAGGATTAATGCCAGATAAAGTTGTTGATATACAAATTACTACATCGAAAGGGGCAGAAGTGGCACTACCTCTGTGCAGGAGGGCTGTCTGGAGCGTAGAATCGGCTCCTCATAAACTTTCCTATATGCAGTGGATGAGCCGAGGATCCCGGGATTAACAAACTCTATAATAGCGTAGAACTCCTGCAGGTCGTTCTGTACAGGGGTGCCTTCAAAACACACAGATAATTCATTATAAAACCTGTAGATAAAGTCTGAAAAACCTTAAAAATTGCCTCCATGTTTCTCTGTTAGTGCACCTGTTAGTATGACTCTGCGACTACAGCTTAGGCTGCTGAGGGCTGAGGACGTTTTGATGCTGCTGTTCTTTAATCTGTGGCCCTCATCACAGATTACAAGACCAAACTCCACTTTCTGCACCTGAAAGTACAACAAAATAATACTGTAACTAAACAAGAAAATAATATAAGCTGATTTGTTTGTAATATGCACATCTGACAGCAAGACACGAGGTGGACATACCTGCTCCAGGCAGCGCAGCAGCATTTCATAGCTGATCACAAGAACGCTGTGCAGAGGGGATACCACGAACTGCTCTATCCTGTGGTCCTGTGTCAACAAAGAATCTATTTTAATGATTTAATGCATTTTAGATGAAGGTAAACGAGTGAATCTGAACCTTTACCACAACTATAAAGTGCTTTAGAAAAAGATGCAAGACTAGGAAAAGTCCTGGTCATCTCCCTTGGCTACAAGCCTAAAAAATTAAACCTGAAACCTCTGATCTAACAGAGATCTTTCCGTTTATGCTGCCATCATGGTGCACATGCTCCTTGTAAAGAGTCTTTCTCTGTAAGAAAGAATCTCTCCAGCCCTTCTCACCTGATCCACAGTGAAAACGCTGATCCTCTCACGGCCCAGCCACTTGTTAAACTCTGCGCCCCAGTTGTGTACTAGGCTGCCGGGTGTAACCACAAGGACACGCTTAGCGACGGGTTTCCCACCATAAGGTCCTTGTTTAAGCAACGTCCAGGACAGTGCCACACTCTGGAGGGTCTTCCCCAGACCCATCTCGTCAGCCAGGATAGCCCCGTAGCGGCCCACAGCTCTGAAGCACAGACAATAAAACACACCAAAATAGGAATCTTAATCATGGCTTCAAGGTGCATGTCAGTATCTGTATCTGTATTCAGATGGAAGACCGGAAGTGGGCATGGCTTATGAAAGTAGTCAGGTCAAATTAGGCAAATGTTGTATTTTATAGCCTAATATTCATTCGCAACACAAATGTTGTTGCCTTTAAAGCATCATATTGATTTCATAATGGCATATAATTAATTATAAAACATATTAACACATTCCTCATACTATACATTTTATCTCTCACTCACTTATTTCTTTATTATAAAACTAAACTTAGTTTATGAACTGTCTGTGTCTGTATGCCTTTGAAATAAATTCTGAAATAAATAATTGAGGAAATAAATATACACATATATAAATAAATGTATATATAAATACATAAATGTGTCAGTATAGTTGAATGAATAAATCGGTTTTTATTTTTTTAAGGGGAACGTTTTTCAAAGGACTACTTTTATTTATTTCAGAGGACTTTCCTAATACCACATTTACTTCCCAGCTCTTTTTATTTCCATCTGTTTAAATAATGAAATACTTGGCGGGGCATTACAGAACGCTTAGCTAATTCCCTTAAACCTTTAGCTAATACATAGTGTGTTACATCTTAAACCGATGAATATTGATGAAAATACATGGTAAAATATGTTTTTTTTTTGTTCAATATTGCCATTGGGTATTTTAAACGGAAAAATTAACACATAAAGCTAAAAACTACAGTTTCTAAGCTTATTTTTGATGTATAATTTGTGATGGTTTGAAAAAAAATCCAGGTGTCACAGGCTTTTGTATCGCTGTTCCAGCACGACGCCTCCCCTTTACTAATGCAATCTCAGCTCACTGTACGCTTACTCGTTGGTAGTGATCAGAATATAGTGATCACTTGTCACTGATGTGATGTAAATGAAACTACTAGTTAGTGAAACAAAGTCTATGTTGCAAACAGAATGGACAGTTTTATCTTGTGGCCATCCATAATGACATGAATTGATTTGATGAAACATATTGCACAAACAATTCAAATTTTTCCCCCCAAACAACAGTAAGTAACTTCAAGGAGAGTAAATATCTGTTTCTGTTGCATTATTTCTGCTTTCCCAAATAACACATATTCAGATTTGGGTACATCCCTGTAATGGCCTGTGATAACTTCTCCTGCTGTGAGGCTCAAACAGATTCATGTCTAAACAGCATTTGACAGACTGATACAGGAGCAACCTCCATTACCTCATGCCCATGACACACTCATAGAGAAAGAGCAGGCCGTCTCTCTGGTGGGGTCGCAGGTGAGTAGTCAGGTACGGGTCGACGACAACATCAACCACAGGAAGCCCTGACTTGTTATTAGACCACTGGTGGTTCGCAGAGGGGCGAGGCATCACCAGTGCACCTGGAAAACACCCAGAGATCCCGAGTATGTACATACACAATGTTTTACATGAAAAAATAAGACATGTCAAGGCTTCTCACATGAACCAAAAGATTCCCAAAAGTGTAAAAAATAACAACTATGACGTATCATTCAGAGTTATTAGTCTTCATACCTGGAGCTAGTGGGTCATGACGAGGTCTGCAGGTCTGTTCCTCCTCTGATTTGGCTCCTGGATGATTTGTTCTCCCCAACATCGTAGGGGGGCAGAAGGGTTTGGACGCCAAACGACGAGAGGGAGGCGGAGCTGCCTTTGTTTGCGGCTCCTCTTTCTCTACCTGGACCTCTTGGAAACAACGGCCCCTGGCAAAGTCCTCAGCAGATATGACCCCCATCACCTCCACCTCCTTCCCTCCGATCATCAGGGTCTCTCCCTCGGACAGGGAGGCCAGCTCGGACACCTTGTAACCACTTCCTAAACACAATCACGCACAAGCATACCTATGAACTCATGATCGTTTTTTCTGGGAGAAATGATCTCCGGGGGTTTAAAGTGCTCACTACATCTACTACAATGTTATGTCAGCCTTCAGAGGTTGCTTCCATTTCCCCCAAGTGGCCAAAAAATCAGTGGTTTGTGTTTTAGGATAAACAATGGTATACCAAATGTTAATATATTAACCACTTTTGCATTACAAAATACCAAAACTCCAGCTGACACTCAAAATTGAGGAAAGACAATGAGACCTAATATGAGTTCGAGACTTATATGGAACCATCTTTTGCTTTAAATCAGTACTATAAGTGACTCATGTTGAAGATTTACTTAAATCTCAGAGGCCACCTGGGCTGCATTCACTGGCATTAAAACATGACAATAAGCAAAAGACTACATGTAAACTGGGGTGTCGCTCTCACCCTTGCCAATGTCCTTGCCCTCCATATCTTTCAGTGTGGCTGTGCGTCCTCTTGTCACCAGGATGGCATCACCCTCCCATCGCTTGTGTTTCTTCTTACTGGCTTTACACCACATCACACTGAAGTAACGCACCCCGTCCTGACTGCAGCCAGAGTCTGAGCCTGCAGCTCCAGAAACACAAACGGACCCCACTGGAGGCTGGGGGGGTGGAGATCGTCCAGGAGTCAACTGAGGGCAAACGTTCCCTCCTGAAACACAGAGAAACAACGCAGTGAAAAACCAACAGGAGTAGCTGAGACATAACTCACCAGCAGAGGTCACTGTTGCACTGAGGCTACACATCATACCAGATGTTCACACTTGAGATGAGACGAGACACAACATACCTTGATTATGTATTCCTTTGCTTACACCCTTGGTAACATAATAAAGATATGTGTATCAGCATGAGAGCGGATGTCTGTTTGACATGTAATAAACACAAAACCAGCCAGCAGAATATTAACATTACTTTTTAATGGAAATAAGTGTACATATGGACAGAGTGTAAAAGAAACTGACAACACTTGTATACCAACATTACAATACAATCAATGTTGTAGTCACGCACATTAAATCACAGTAACATCGCAAAGACCAATTTCACATCTCCCTTCTGCTGATCTCTTCACAGCCACAGCCGGCAAATCAGCAACTACAGAGAATTTCTGACTTGAACAGATTTCTCTCACTTACATGTAAATTCAGCAACTCACAGAATAAGATTGGTCATCATTAACATCTTGAGTTTAAGGCCTCCGGCAGTTTATCTTGCGCTTCAATCCCAGGTACTAAAACAGTGTTTAGAGTACTTTTTTGTCCATTTCTAACCAACAGAGTTTTGGAAAAGCGTCCATAGTTTGGTTACTTGAAAATGCTACAAGGAAATGCCTTTTTAGTTTGTCACATTATGTTGGAACAGATGTCACATCAAGAGGAATTTTTCTTTACAAAGAATGCATCGAGGGCTTCACAATCCCCAATATGATCTGAGCAGACTCCGGTAAATCACGGTTATCATAATTTTTCTAACAAGATCATCAAAGAGAAACTTTGGTATTTTTAAATCTGGACTGTTTCCCTGTGTTTTTGTGTCGAAGTTACTCAAGGGAACAACAATTCTTCAAATAGGTCGAATATTGAGAGAGACAAGGCTGCAGCTGCAGGGGCACTCTCAATTTCGTCCCACAAAAGTGCTTGTTTTTGCCACTGACAAGACTCAGATTGTTGTTAAAGGTGTCTGACAACATTATAATAAGGAAGCAAGGCAACATTTTTCCCATCACTGGTCTGTTTGTTATTGTGACTAAGTCTTGCTCAAGCAGAAGTCTTGTTCTGAAATCTAGCAAGAGGTGACTTGCTGCAGGAAACACAACAATGGAAATGTTAGTGAGAGTTGGAGAGAAATGCCAGGAAGAGTTTGTTGTGTTACATGTCGCTGATTTAGACAATGTGGAGAAGTCTACGAGATTTCAGAACGAGACTTCTCCTTTAGCAAGACTTGGTTACACACACTGGCAAACAGACCGGACCAGTGAAAGGCAGGAAAAAATGCTTCACTTCTCTGTCAGGTCAAGCACTTTTGATAGAGGTAAACTTTACATTGCAGCCTGTTTCGCTGCTGCGGCTGCAGCAATCTCTTTCAATACAGGACAAATTTCAACAATCGATGTCTCCATTTGTCACTTAGACACAAAAACATGAGAAAATAGGGTCCAGGTTTAAAAAGAATACAAAGCTTTCCCTTTAACACTATGCTAAAATTCCCCATGATTCATACTAGTGGAAGATCAAGACAAGAAAAGCTCCATCATGAAATGGTACTCACCGTTCATTACTACTAAATTTCCCTTCTAAAACCTGGACCTTCCCATTTATTTTACCGATACTGGCCTGTCAGTGTTTGTAATGTGAGCCTTTACAAGTATTGTTGCTGCTTCTGCCATTGAATGCAAGAATGAGGATACACTTTTAACACCGACAAGCATTAACACAGACCAATGGCAACACGAGTCAGCCTTTTCCTGCAATATGCAAACAGGCTTTCAGCATCTGTACGAGGCACTATGTTTCCAAACGAAATTCAAGCTCTGACACAGCTCTAAAAAACTGATGAGTTTGATTGCTCCTCAGAGCCTCTCCCTTTCTAACACTGGACACAGATGTGCGTGTTCATGCTCGTTATAGAGGAATTGGCAGTCCGTGTCTCAGTCGCGCAGCCTTTAGTTTCTCCACTTTGATCTTGGCTCTCAGAAGTTCCTCCTCCAGGTCCTGCTTCCTCTTCAGCCCCTCCCTTTTCTCCTCCAGGTACATGGCAACCTTCCTGTGATTAGGCTAACACCAGCTCGTGCTCCTCTTTGGCCAGGTGCAGAGGGCGAAACCTGTCGGGCTCGTGGTGAGGGTAGATGTCGTTGGGGTAGAGGTCGTGGCGTAAGGGCAGCGGCGAAGTGGAGAGGGGGATATTAACAGACGAGGGGACCGGAGAGAGGGATGCTTCGTAATCGTGGACGCTGCCCAAGTCCTGCTCCCCCTCCCGCTCCTGGCCTCCGTCCAGCACTGGCCCTGTGTGTGTGGCGAGGATGGGGAGATCTGGCGGTGGTTTAACATCCTCTTCAGGGTCCAGCTGGACCACCTCATGGGGGATACTTGGGACAGCTGCTGAGTAATCCTGGAGTCCGGCCAGAGAGGAGCTGCTGCCAGGATGCTCGACAGGAGAGTTGTGCTTGCTGTATATTAATCTACAAATGGAACGAAGGATAAAAACAAGTGAAACTGGAGTGCTTAAACAGCGTTTATTGAGTGTCTACATCTTGTTTATGTGGAGTGTGTGGAGACCTCTGTCGGTGACGATGCACACTAAATTAATCAATCAAAGGGTCAGTTGACTAATCAGAGTAGATGAGAGGAAATTAAGTGACTCACCAAAGTAAAAATAACAAACCTGTGCTCACTACAGCCTCACAGAGAATACGATGCACTTGCTATTACACATAATTATGCATACTTAATTAATCTGCAATATGTATTCTTGGGCAGGTATTTATCTATAAAAAAGAAAACAGTTTACACTAAAAGGGGTTTGTTGGCCTCTGCATACTCTCCTGAGCCAATATTGATATATTCTACTTAGCCTCATTTCCCTTACTTTCTGTAGTAGTGGACCAAGTTCAAAACTTAATTTTAAGGTTCAATTTGAGACTGGCAATTAAATTAAATGTAAAAAAGAAAAAGACACTACGATGCACCTTAAACTAAATTGGCAGATTAATCAATATCAATAGAGCAGTTGAGTATTATCCATCTAAATGTACAAACTTTATTTTCCTGCTCAGCCTGATGATGTACAGAGAGTGTAATCTGATTGGTTTTTGGAGCTGTGAGTTCAGCCCCTCCCTTCCTTCCTCCTCTAAGAGTTGAATCAGTGTCGTGACCACATACTGTTAATGATGTATGTGCTCGCTAAACCCTCGACTGATCCCTCAGGACTGCATTAAAACGTGTGTCTGTGCTCGTGGGTGTAAATCATGTACCTGCGCAGTGCCTGGTCCTTTTCATGGATGGGCACATGGTGAAACAGGTGAGGGATCATCTCCATAATTCTCCTGGTTGGCTCTGAGATGCTGGCTCTGTACTCCGGCTGGGCGTGTCTCCGCTGCATCACTTCCTGCTTGGCTGACTCCTTCAGCCTCTTGTAGAGGGTCCTGAGGCCCTGAGCGGTGCGATGGGGTCGGTCCCCTCCCAAGGCGTTGTACTGCTCAGCCACAGTGTCCCAGCACTTGTTCTTGTCCACGATGACCGCATGCTTGTTGGTGTGCTCCTCCAGGATGCGGATGTGAGGACGGACCAGCTTCAACAGGTCCAGCTTCTCAGAGAGGGTGAAGTTGGAGGAGCGAGCTTTACCCACCATACTGGACAGAAACACAGAGCTGGATGCCATCTTAGAGCATAGCGGACTCACACAGACCAAGTCAGGCCTATGGCGGTCACCGTCCAGCAGCCGCGCTCAGGACTAAGGCTCCTCACTCTTTCCACCTGTCTTTTTGTGCCCCTGCTGCCGCCTTCTCTTGGTCCACCGTGATAAAGCTCACACTGGTCTCACTCCCATATATTTCTAATTTTCCTTCTACTCTTCTTTTATATCAAACATAAGCTATGTCTAACATGTGCATGGACTCATACACTACTCCTAGGTTCCCTCTCAGCCACGTTGCACAACAAAAACAGGCTGTGCTGCACACAATAAGAATCAGGCTTAACTAGGCCAGCCTCGTTTAGGCCCCCGCCTACCGCGGAGGGCTTTGGATGAATTCCTCCCAGCTTAGGCTGACGTAGCTAAGCCGCTTAAGCCCAGCCCGACCTACTTACAGCTCGGTCTCTCTAAACCCCAAACCAAGCACAGCACAGAGCACAGCACAGCCACACTGCCTCCACATTATAACACAGGCACAGGCAGCAGCAGCGCATCTGTGCCCTGCACAAATGAGGGAAACAGTCTTTAAACAGTGTATTACAGGTTATTACAGGTCACGGGTCTATTTTCCAAAAGTGAGATAAGGCGCTGGTTTAACTAACTGAAGGGGGGAGGGGTTTGTGAGCGCGCTGCGCATGCCCGCACTAACAGATCGTTTATATCCACTTAATGCCGAGTGCGTAAAATAAACCAGAAACAGGGACTCGCATGATTGAGACACGTGTTCAGGGGCGCGTGTGGAAACCGTGCCGGGAGAGTAAGCCGCGTGTGTACAGGATGGAAAACAGCGGCACTAGTTGCTCTTGCAGGAGGAGGGAGCGGTGGCTCACTGATCCTGAGCACAGTCCTAATCTGCCCGGCGCTGCCGCTGCACACCCCGCTCATTTGCATAATGCTGGACCTGCTGTCACTCAGCCTCAGCCCGCCTGGTTTAACATCAGCGTGTGTGTGCATGTGTGTGTGTGTGTGTGTGTGTGTGTTATTATTAGCCACAGAGACGAGACAGTCGGGCACTGCGGAATAAGAGAGCGCTGTCACTTAAGGCGGCGTCACATGTAGAAGAGACTGAAGCACAGCTGTGCTGATTGATCTGCACGCCGGTCCGTAATTATCGTGTAGTTAAATCAAGTGAAAGCATCGACCCTGTGTTGTTGTGATGGGATAGGTCATGTTTGATAACGAATTTTAGTATGTGTAAGACCAACATCAGTGTGGAGAGAACTGGACTTGCTTAAGCTTACAGGGGTTGTGAGTTAAAGCAGACTACATCGTGCCTCTGAAAAGGCAACTACATAACAATAAAGAAGTGCAGCTTCATGTGCATCACCTTAGAAAAGATTGTGCAACCAAGCCTGTACAGGAAGGAATTTAGTCGCAGGTGTTTCACAATAATTTGCATCTGGACAGGAGATGCAGGCAGAGGATTCAGCATCATGTTTCCATATTTTTGATCATTTGATATTACTGTGCATCAGTGAACCTGGTAAACTAGTGTCAGGTAAAGCAGTGCAAGCTGCTATAACTTAACTGAATGAAATTCCCTTCTAATAAACATTGAATAAGGAAGATATACACCTTACATGAGTGAGAAGAGACACAGTGTCAGTCAAATGTTTTTATTACCTTGTATTATGTTGTATACTGAGGTATTTCTTAGTCAATTTATGTGTACATTAATTGTAAATAACCTTAAAAATAAAGAAAAATGTATATATATATATGTGTAACATATATATATATAAATACATTTGTGATTAAATAACCTGGACCTAATTGGCAGTGGCTGTGGTTGTGATTGCTCTAATTAAGCACCTCTGGGAGCAAACATGGTGTTTATTCCTCCTTTTAACATACAGGCTTAATTGGCTGATCTTTTCAGCACCTGCATTTAATTGAACACTAATTACGTGTTTCATTACGATCTCAAAGCTTGCCAGTTCCTTTTTTTTCTCTTGAATACAGAAGTTTAGCTCCTCAATGAACACTTTCACACCCAGCAGTCATCATGGGAGGGAGATGGTGGAGAATTAAAAGCTGTGAACCTTTTAAATTTGAACCTTTTTCCATCAGCGATCTTTCCAGCTTCTGGATGACTACTACATTATCAGTATGGTATCAGTGAGTGTAAATATGCATTCCCCTCACCTTCACACACAGTACTTAATGCAATCATGCCTATGATATTAGCAATATTACCACAATCCCACTTAGAAAAACGGCACTTAGCCAGACTGTCTTGTCCTTCAGAGCATCTCATCTACAGAATTCAGTACCACTATGAATCAGAGATGGTTTATTGAAAACAAGTGTCAACACTGATGTTACTTTTACCTAATTTTAAAATTACTGTATTCATACTGTACCTGTGTCATCTGCTATTTGGATTTTATTCACTCATGTTGTTGAACCGTGATGTTAAACACTATTGTATATGTTATATCTTTTTACCACAATGTTGTATGTTGTTAATTAATGTATGTATTGTATTCTTTCTGTTATTCTAAGACACTTATTTACACCAGGTAAAGGGACTGCAGATAAAAACTAACCTTTCCACTATCTCACGTGTATTTACATTTGAGTGTTGATTAATGTACATCAGGTTGTTGTATACACCCACATGCACTATCAGGACTTGTACATAAATTAAATGGAGAGTGGCCAGAGCGAGGGGGCTGCCGATGGACGGGCACCCCAAGCAGTTGGGGGTTCGGTGCCTTGCTTGAGGGTACCTCGGCAGTGCCCAGGAGGTGAACTGGCACCTTTAGCGAACCTCCGATTCTCAACCAGAGTCCCTATAGCCTGAGCTGCTGCCACCCACATATGAATGTATTTAAGAGATTATCTTGTCGTGCGTAATTTTGTCCAACAATATTATATAGTATATATAGTAATATTTGCCCAGAAAAGATGGATTTATGTAAGGTTGAAATGTTAAATAAAAACATACTTTTTGTCTTCAGCACCTATCCCAGTAAAGTTGTGTTGCATAATCTCCACATGACTATCCTTACCCATAACAGGTACTGTCCCAGCCACAAATCTTTGTGTCTTACCTGCTGGTCTGTTGTCTTCTGTGGTCCCTTCCGAGCCAGTGTTATGATCTTCTGTCTCAGCCTTATTCTCCTTACTTTCAGCTGTACTAAGAACACGAGCCAGAGCCCTTGATAAGGCTGGAGCAGGCTCGGCAGCTTTGGGCTGGACATCGTACTCTGTTTTCCTCTGAGCTGGTGCTGCTAAACTTCTCTGGACCTGCAGGACGAGAAGAAGAGAGAACTCATAATCTGAGAAAGTTGGATGATGGGAATCAAAAGAACACTGCCGGATCATACTGCAGGTTAAATAATGTGAATAATTTACCTTTTCCAGCGCATTGCCCAGACCAGGTTTAGGGGTAAGGGGCTTGGATTCAGCCATGAGACATGAAGTAGATGCTCCAGGGGGCACAAACCGAGGCTTTTTTACAGCATTACCCAAGAGCTGGCTGGGAGCTCCTGAACGTCTCATTCTGCTACTGGCAACCCACGGTAATCTATTTTTCTAAAGACAAAAAACAATTAAAACGTCACAACAATTAATACCGGCAACTAATTAGGTCCTATTCAGTATATTAAGCTGTCAATGCAGTGGGGCAGAAACACCCCACGGATCTTTCAAAGCGCAAGAAGAAGTGTGTGTGAAGAAGACTGTCTTTCTGGCCCATCCCCACCTATCTCAATTTATTATTTAAGTCACGGTTGTCAAACATACGGCCCAGGGGCCAGAACCAGCCTGCCAAAGGGTCCGATCCGGCCCACTAGATGAATTTGCCCACTTAATATTGATGCACTCATGAAGGCCTAAGAGGTGTCAGGTTCAAACAGTGAGTAGATACATCATGTAAAATAGGCTTTTCCACCCCGACCAGAACACAGTTCTCTGAAGTAACAATGAATACTTACTGTGGTCATATTTGAATATATTAAAAATGGTGCAAAATATTGTCAACCAGCAGCTTCAGTACAAAAGTGTCTGTATCAGACTCTTAAAACAATATGGGTGGAAACCTGTTGCTGAGGCACTGACAAACCTTCAGACTGGAAATGGTTTATAAGGCAGGAGATGACTTAACCTGCTTCTAAAATAGTCTCCACTTCAATGGAAAATTATGAAAACAAGTCACATGTAGCTAAAGTGAGTGGTAGACTGACTGAATGTGGAAATACTGTTGAATTTACACATATTTTTCTGAGGATATAGCAGGCTGTTCATCATTTGTTTTGTAAATGGATGAATGCTTTCACAAAGTACCTCTTTGGATGAAAGTTTTGGGTTGTTATTATAGGTTATTACGTAATGGTTTTACTGGTCCAGCCCACTGGAGATCAAACTGGGCTGTATGTGGCCCCTTATCTAAAATGAGTTTGACGCCCCTGCTTTAAGTAGTTTAGTGTAAGTAACCTTGTTGAAAACAGGAAGGTTTAGTTACTAACATTAAGTGTATAAATTAGACCAGCTTTGGCAGAGAGAATACAGACCTCATAATACTTCTGTTATATCATGATACACTAAATTATTAAAGGCTTTATGTACAATGAATCACTTCAACAACTTAGCAGACATATATACCAAAAACTGTGTCCACACTTATACAACTCAAAACAAGTTTCTCCCATTTTATGTCTCTAGCTAAATTAAGACACCACTTTGGCTCTGTAGCATGTGATAGACACTTAACATTTCATTTACACAATCAGTAAATGATATGACGCTGTTCCCAGGAACTGGGAACATAATTAGATATTTTAAGGAAACAAACCTAACACTATGAAAACAAGACTAACAAGACGATTCCAGTCTTCTCACATATTGATCCTGTTGATAATCAGCTAACCAAGAGCTTTCTACCTGTGTTAACTACGCTGAAAGTCTTTGAGCTGCTACACCTGATTAACTAGACATTATCAACTCATCCAGCTCTTATGTTAGCTAACGCTACATTAACCTGTTGCATCCACTGTGGCATGTTAGCAAGCTAGCTAACGTTAATGTGCTAGCTACAAACAGTCAGTAACACAGCTAACCCAGGTGAAACTCGGCTGTAATGTCGCTTTTTTATAACGTGTGACATCGTGTCATACATACCCGGACGACTTAAAGGTTTGATAGCAACACAAAAGATCACAAAATGTCGCTAAATTCAAACGAAATAATTTCGTTTTATTTTTTTCTTTCTAAAACTCGATTCTGTTCAGGTTCTCCCGCTGAATGATTTGAAGAACGTGATTGGTTTAACTCCGACAGTGGGCGTGGTCAAAAGGAGTGGGATGCGTTTGATTTCTAACACCGCAGTGGTTTACTCTCACATCCCCATTGGATTCACTCAACCCGTCAGTCCCTGAGTTACAAATTGAGCACACCCGGTGGTGACCTCACTTCACCCATTTAATAGCAACAGGACAATAAAACATGATACTTTCAACAATATATATTGATATATTATTTATTTATTCTACAGTTTAGTCTGTTTTAGTTCCCACCACTTGCTTTGACATTGTCATGAATTTATTGTTTATTTAAATTTAGTTTATTAACATCCCCATTAGCTACTGCATTGCAGCAGCTATTCATCATGATGTCCACAACTTTACATTTGTGACTGTACACAAAACAACCCACATAATAATCACACAATAACTAAGATATGTGCTTTTTTATGATTTCATCTGGTACCTAACTGCCAGTTTGGAGCTTAATTTTGCTCTGATTACCTCATGATGCTCAATTGTTGTAATGTTAGACCAAGTATTCACATACATACTATACATTCACATTTGTATATTTCCATACACACATTATATGTGCATTAAAAGAATAGTTCCTCAGAAAAACAATATTTTTACCATGCATGAAGTTCATTACAGCATATGAATCACATAGGTCACCTCGTTGTCATACCAATTAATTTAAACTAATTAAAATGAACAGTCTAATAACTGATGTCAATACTCCAGCACTGTATTTAAGAACAATTCTGAGATACTTCTACCTTATTTGAGCACCTGAATTTATGCATACTTTAATTTCAGACTGAAATATTGCACATTTCTTTTACTACACTTATTTGACAAATATAATGGGCTACTTTAAAGAATTAACATTTTAAAAACATATAATAAACACGTAGACAGTGTACAAATATGTTAGATGTGCTCTATTGTACTAGGACAAGCAAAAACACTGAAATGAACACCTTATGTTAATGGATAAGTAATTACAATACAATTATATTTAATTAAAAAACACTGACAGGAACCTTTCCAATGCATTGAAATCTGTGACCCATCAGGTTGTGGTAAGGGTTATGATTTAAGGGCTAGGTCACTGATTCCGACAGGTCACAGATTATGGTGTCACACTGATACATGATATGCACTTTAACTTTTGATACACAAAGTAGGTTACATTTTGCTGGAAAGACTCACATTCTTTACAGGCTTTACTTGTAATGGAGTATTTTTACATTGTGTGGTATTAGTCTTTTTTTTTTTTTTTTTTTTAACTTAAAAACAGGATTTGAATACTTCTTCCAGCACTGAGCCTGATGGAAATATAAGTTCAGAGAACATAAAGGCACTGGGATGAGTCCAGGGGTTTGGGTTGCTCTTTGAATTTTGTGGTCTGACAGTTTGTGTCATCTGACGTTGTGCAGTCTGTAATCCAATCAGGCAGAGAGAGAGAGGGAGAGAGAGAGTGTAATCCATGTTAATCCCACATCCAGAGAGCGAGAGAGAAACCTCAGATAGGATGGGTCATTAAAACAGTTGAAGGACAGCAGTAATCTCTGAAGGCACCGCAACCTTTAGCTTTACTGGTGAGGCAGTGAGGAAAACAACACTACTGCAGAATTTGTCTGTTTCATTGAGTGTCTCTCCTCCTGTAATTCTGTCTGTCTCTCTGATCTGATCTGATCTCGTCTGACAGCTGCCTGCCTGTGTCCCGAACCCTGGTTGTCAGGGATACCTCTCCATGGAGACGCACTCCCAGAGGTAGGGGAGGGCTTTCAGGGAAAGGAGACCCTCACCTTGATGGAGCAACAAGTCAAGAGAGAGGATGAAGAAGGAGAGACTGTAGTAGGAGTGCAGAGATAAGAGGGGAGGTCACCTGTGGGAGAGCAAGTGGAAATCAACAGAAGGAAAAAAGAAGAGTTGGATGAAGTGAAAGTTGTTTTATCAGGTAGGAATATTATTGTGAGAGAAGAAGAAACAAATGAGCCAGCACTGTGGAGTGATTGGAGTTTTGTTCCCTGAACTTTTGTAAACTGTCTGTGTGGTTGTAGGATGGGCTACGATCTGGAGAGGTTTGTGGGCTATGTGAATGAGGGTCTTTTGTGCTGTGTGTGTCGAGACGTGTTGGAGCGCCCCCTCCAGGCACCCTGCGAACACGCATACTGCAGTGCATGCATCAGCAGCTGGCTGGTCCATCACCCCTCCTGTCCTGAGGACAGACTTCCACTGGATGTGGGCAGTCTCAAGCCACTGTACAGGTCCGTCTCTGCACGTGTCTTTCATTATCTTAAAAGAATTGTAAATATTTACTTTTAATGGGGAACAGCACCTAAATTAAGAATTCAAATGTTATTTCCATTGCCACTGAAAGTTAAATTAATATTTGTGAACATGAGCCGCTCTCTCTTTCAGTCAAAAACCAGAGAAGTCTCAAACTTGTGATGTCATCAAGTATAAAGTCTGAGGGTTTTCCATAGACAATGAATCAGAGCCTGTTTTTCTTATTTTTTTTATACCCAAATGAGCTTTATTCTGTCGTAGTGTTCTCAATTCTGAAACAGAAAATGTACATGTACTCAGAACATTCCCCTGCGTGCTCTCTGTGTCATCCAGAGCAGTTTTCGATTCATTGTCTATGACATCACAAATTTGAGATTTAGCCCCCTAGTTTTTGGATTTGGGAGAGTTGTTTATGTTCACTAATATTTTTAGACTGTCTTAGACCGTAGGAGTAACATGTACGACTTTTGTAAATGGGTAAAGTTCTTCACAACTTCTTTGTATTTCATGGTGTCACACACGAATGCTGCTCTCCGTGCTCAGCCTCATTTCTCTGATGCTGTCTCTGGTCACAGGTACATGCGTAATGACCTGAACCGTCTGCAGATACGTTGTGTGAATGCAGGGCAGGGTTGCGAGGTGGTCTGCACTCTGGAGAGCCTGCACACCCATGAAGATGAGTGCGAGTTTGCCTTCATCTCGTGCTCTAACACAGGTATGAAACCTCACACTGAGCTCATCTAATGTGTCATTTGTTATGTTCATCTGTAGTGTTTTTATGGCTCTTAAACAGTTATCCATGTGGATGTGGGATATAAAGGTAACATGACACCTGTGTGTGTGTGTGTGTGTGTGTGGGAGCAACAGGTGGCTCCTTTGTTGTCATAGCTACCTTCCAAACTAGTCCACCTATGGGACTCGTGCAGCTCCCACAGACCCCACACAGAGTGCATTCAGGGTCAACTTTCCATCACTCTTTAATGAGAAAAGTGTGTATGTATATACAAGCGTGTGTTCTTGTCCTGACAATGTGTCTGTGACCTGTCATTGGCAGGTGGAGAGTACATATGTTACCACTGTGGTAGGTATAGTTACAGTGTGAGCATGCAGTGTGGCTGTTTGCAGTGTTAACATGCACTTACAGCAACATTCAGTTTTACACTTCCTGGTATTTCTGTTGCTGTCTATGACTGCTGTGATCTGTGAGAAGTTATTTAATCTAATTAAGATGAGGCATTAGTGCAGCAAGGAGTGAGAAAGTTGGGGTGATCTAGCCTAAATCCTCAGGGGTGGAAGACATTTTTTTTTTTTACAACACTCTTTTTCCCCAACTTTTACTGATTGAAGTGCATTGTAAAATTGATAACTCTACTTTCACTTCCACAAAGTAAAAAGTAGATTTTATTTTTTGGATTTTCCCTATTACAGAATTAGAAAATAGCCAGACACAATGTTGTCACAAAATCAGGAGCATAGTACATTTACATTTGCGATGAAATTAGACCTTTTAACCCTGTAATGTAATCTGAGACGGCTTTCAGATTACCTTACCTTACCTTACCTTACCTTACCTTTCAGACACAATGGGTTCAACGTTTGAAAGCACAGCTGAAATGAAGAGGATTGTTTGGGCATCTTCATATTGCATGTGTGACCAGATCTGACCAGTCTTCAAAATTTCGATAGTTACTTTAATAACTTTGAACACAAATAATTTAGAATACTAAAGAAGCTTTAAACGACATTCAAAGAGTCATTTAGCAGCAAATGACAATTTGCAATGTAAAGATATGGTGGAGTAATGGCATCAACAGTAGAGAGTGAAGTCACACTCAATTTGTGTGTGATGTAATCCAAGCTTAGCTGTGGTTTGTTGTGGTACAGTCTGACTGGTGGCACGTGAGTGTGAACGCAGTTGAGTCCCTGTGTGTATTCCACTGGCTGCAGCTCTTCACTGCTGTCAGATGGCAGCCAATAACCCCGTCCCAGCCAATGCTGGGAAAGCGCTTTAGCAGAAGCATAGCACCCAGCCTCCAGTTTCCACCCAGGGTTACGACTGTTAGCTCAGTCAGCATGGTTGCCGTTTTTAGCCCTGTTCGCACTGTTAGCACCATTAGCTGCACTCAGCTACCTCCATGTTGAGAGCTGTGAGCTGGCAATGTGACCAGACTCTGCAAGGCTATTAAATATCGCTTCATATCAGTCATTACATTTACATGACATTAGAGAAAATCGATGTATTGCGTTAGTCAAAATTACTCCAGTTCAGTTATTAAGTCAATCTAACCCAAACTGGACTAGATGCTCCGCGCGTGCTCCACAGTTTCCACCCTTGGCTTTGACTCGGAAGTTGAATAGCATTAAATGTGTAACAGAAGAGGAAGACCCATGCTTACAAACATTTTGGAGACGGGAAACTGGTGACGCAGATGGTGAGGTGGAAGCCTGACTGTAGAGGACGTCAAATATTTTTTGATGCATGCCATTTTTGTCTTTCGTATGTACATACATTTTATAATATGGATCCTACGCATTGTTTTATAAACAAGACCCTCTGTGCGGACACCATCTCTTTATTTTCAGCTCCGTCTGCTGTAACCGTTCAGCAGCTCCAGTTAAATTGCATGTGTCATACCCCATAGCTCCCATGTGATAAAAGACGATGCCCCAGTGTTAATTCAACAGCCTTGAGACTCTGAATCATAGATATGCTCAGAATGTCAAAAATAGGCTCCTTTAAAGTCGAGCTCCTCTTCTTGACAAATGTTTTACTATTCCCACTCCTGTGTGTACTACTGTGACTTTCATATTGTTTTCATTTGAAGCCCTGTCTGCAAACCAAATTTCCCTTTATAAAATGTTTTGTAAGACTGTCTGCCTGCTGTGTGCATTCATAAATAAACTGAGTACATGGTTGTTTCATGTCCTGTCAGGCTGCCCTGTGCAGGTGGAGAGGCGGGGTTTGGAAGCTCACCTGTCAGAATGTAACTTCCGCAGCAGGGAGTGTCCCAACGGCTGCGGCCACACCCTGCTCTCCATTGACCAATCACAGCATAACTGTGTGGCAGAGCTGCGCACAGAGGTGGAGATGCTCAGGTAATCCTAAACACAGACACGAGTGCTACAGTTGGTATTAGTTTTTTTTTTTAGATCATCATTGTGTCTCACTAAATATTTACGGCAGGGCAGAGATGCTGTGCAAGGTGGAGGAGGTGAGACGAGAAATGGAGTCTCGGCTGGACTCGCAGAGGAGACACATGGTTCAGAAAGAGTCGCAGCTGAAGAACGACATGGAGGAGCTCAAGGTGACCTGTCAGTCCTTCTTGTGTTTTTAATTTTTAAGGTAACAACTCAAGTGTAGATCTGAAGGACTTGAACATCACTCGAGTTCAGGGGTGTAGATTTTGTTTCAACATTGAGGGGGACACACTTAAATTAGGGAGGTTGGGGGGGGTCCTTCCTTAGGAAATTTTGAGCATCAAAGCTCTCTGCATGTTCGGCATGTTGGACAGGGGCCGCTAGCCTAGCACCTGCTGATGTGTGCTTGCCTTTTTTCTCTGACAACTTAAGATCCAGGGGCCGAATTCACAAAGCTTCCTAGTGTTAAGAGTTGCTCCTAGTGACAAAATTCTAAATTCGAATTCAAAAACTGATTCACTCCGGGAATTTTTGTGTAATTTTAATATAAATAGGTGCCAGAGTGCATTAAAAAAGGCAATAAAACAGCAGGGGAAGACTTGAGAGGCCTGGGCTAAGCCCCGAATGTCTTCAAATCCCAGAAACAGCCCTGCGTACAGCAAAAAGGTTCAAAAGTCAATTCATTCATTACATACACTGATAAATATTATTGTTTGTTAATTACCTGGCCACTGGTCTCCTGTCATTTTGCAAAAGTAGACCCCGCATGTAGCAAGTTTAGTATCCCTGGTCTATGCCGGAACACATGGTGATGCGTGTTCAATCGTCCCCTGTCCTCTCCGTGCAGGGTCAGCTGTCCCGTGTGATGTGTGACATGCGTGCCCTGTTAGGAGCAGAGCGCCTGAGAAGACAGGAGCTGGCAGAAGCAGAGCTGGAGAAGAGAGAACTGTTGGAGCTCCTCAGAGACCTGCAGCCGACCAGGGGTCAGCATCCCTTTGAACAGGCATCCAGTGAGCAGCATCATCAGGGAGCCCAGCAGACATCTGCGTGGGAGCTGAACACCGAGCCCACCAGACACCAGCAGAGGGAGGCGTCTTTACACGCCTCCAGTCTGTCACTGCACTCAGCTCAGGCTGTGAATATATCTGGTCCACCTCCGTCCCCTCAGCTAGGAGAGGGGACGCGCAAGGGTGGTACCAGGAGCCTGACTCTGGACTGCATCAAGAGGAAGAGCCGGGAGGTGACGGTCATCTGAGTGGACCGGACTGCTGGAGGATTAGCCAAACCAGGAAAAACTAAATCTATATTTTTGTAACATTTGGCTAACAGTTTAGTGATTCAAATACAGTGTGGGTACAGTAAGGTTCGGTAGTTTCTGGTAAACTCAGTGTAAAATGACAGCTGAGAAAAAAATAGTCTGAAGTGGAATCAACCATATGTTGTGTTTGAAAGGTCTCTCTGTGTAATTCTACTAACTAAAGTGATGTTCTGACTGTAGGCTTGTGTGAAAGTGAACAGACATTCATTTTGTAGACTCACCACTGATCTTATCTGTAAACAGATCATTGTGTAATGTCTCTTCCATTTTGTATCCCTCAGGTTTTAATTAAATACAGTCACTTTGATTAATTTTAATGATCTCAGGACCAAATTATTCCTTGTTTCCTCGTTAGTGACGACATGTTAAGTGGTTTTTGAGAGTCTTGCAATAACAAGAACTTCTACATTTTTTAAAAAGTCTAAGCTAACCTAAAATATTAAGAATTGTGTCTTGACTCAGTGTGTAATCTTTTAACGGTTTGAGTCTAAAGCGTAGTTGTGCAAAGGATGATCCACAGGCCAATGGCAGCCATCAGAAACTCCTTGTGTTATCCACTAAACTAGGGCCAAGCTGTAGAAATGATTTCCTGGTACTGATGACTCCTGTATCAGGTGCTCTCTTTCCCCAGCAGACCTCATACACACATTTTTCTCTCGCCCAAAGCTTAAGTTCTTTTGGTCACATTAACTCTCTGGAGTTCTGAAGATTCCCTTAAACCCATGTCCCCTAACTTCTATCTTTGGTGTGTCTCCTCTTGAGGGCAGGCTAACTAAATACCAAACTGTTTTTGTTGCATTTGCCACCCTCATAGCCAAATGGCGCATACTGCCACAGTGGAAGAGCCCTAACCCCCCTGGTACAATGTATTGGTTTAAGGATTTAATTTCTTTTCTCCACCTAGAGAAAAACAAGCAGTCAGAGGTCCTGTAAAAAGATTCCACAAAACTTGGGATCCCTTTCTCTCCCATATTAACTCTTGGACTTAGACTATTAGTTTGTTCAATAACTCTTCTTATCCCCTTGTCTTCACATTTAATTTTTAACTTATTATTATTCTATCTTATTTACTTAGTTATTCTCTTCTTCTTTATCTCTTCTGGCACTCAAAGCAGTGTGATTTGTATCCACTAGGACATTTGGGAAGGTGGGATTTCGGGGTGACTGATTCGTAATGTGTCGTTTGTTTCTATTTTTCTTCATGGGATGAAAAATTCACACTCCAGAAAAAAAGAGAAACTCTTCATGGGGCGTCCAGTAGCTCACCTGGTGGAGTGGGAGCCCTATGTGGTGGGGCTGTGTCCCTGCTGCAGCGGCCTTGGGTTTGATTCCAACCTTCGACCCTTTGCTGCATGTCGTCCCATCTCTCTCTCCCTTTCATGCTCAGCCTGTCCTATCTAATAAAGCCATAAAAAGCCATAAAAATAACAATTTTAAAAAGGAACACTTTGTGCAGCCCCCCGAACTTGACATAAAATACATCCATTATACTTTAATCAGCCATTTCCATTCCATTACTCTCAATAAGTAAAGGATGATGCCCTACAAGGTGTCCATTATCACTTTCTAATGGCCGACAGGGAGGCGTGAACTGTCCTTTCGCTTTTTAAGCATGATAAAGGTGATGAGTGCTTTAAGAAAAGCTAGTTTGCTGAAACACATCTGATGTTTGCTTAAAAACAAAAGTGTCTGCTCAGTTACTATGACCTTTATTCTCTGAATACAACTCATGATAACAAAACATAAAACATCAACACAGGATCTGTACGTCGTCTTGACAACATCATCCCACCACGTTTCCATGGAGACAGTATATATAATATCCTGATTGGTCCGTGCGTTGCCATGAAAGGCTGCAGTCACTGCCCAGGTGAATTCACCTGGTGAAGGAGCGAACGTGTCTGCCCCTCCCACCTCCGCTCCCTCCCCCGCCGCTGAATTTGCTCCCC
Source organism: Cephalopholis sonnerati (assembly GCA_019142605.1). Taxonomy (NCBI): domain Eukaryota; kingdom Metazoa; phylum Chordata; class Actinopteri; order Perciformes; family Serranidae; genus Cephalopholis; species Cephalopholis sonnerati. Next base: position 31,658,399 of record JAGQAX010000008.1, read on the forward strand.
TGAGATCCTCTACCCCCTCCTCCACCTCCACCACCACCTCCTCCAGCGCTGCCGCCACCTCCTCCCCCACTGAGCCACGAGAGTCCGGCGCCTCCTCTTCCCCGCGGGGCTCGGTCCCGTGGAGCCAGCCGATATGCGCCTGGTAAACAGAGAAGAGAGATTTTGAGTTCAGTGTTTAGGCATTTAAAGTGCAAAATAAAGTTAAATGTGTGTGTGTGGGTGGATGCTTCGTACTTGCTGGGGGTTGTCTGGAGGGCAGCGGTCCACGTGTGAAGTTGCTCTGGCCTCCGCGGGGTTCGCTGTAGGTTCCTCTGTGAGTGACAGCTGGAACTTGGCCGCTCCATGATGAACCACGGCCTCCTTCTCTGCGAGTGTAGTTACCTACAGAACCAACACAGAGGATTTAGCTCCCTCTACTGGCCAAAAATGGCTCTGACCCACAGTACAGCCAAATTCAAAACACTATGTTGATAGTTTGTCAAAAAAATCTCAACTCCAAGTCCACTAGAAAGCTGTTTTCAGAACTTTCACTACATCTCATGGTCTTTGTTAGTGGATGGAGTGTGCTCAGTTTTCATAAACTGACGCAAATACAGACTTTTGGTCACGTAGTAACAGGTGTTACAACTGAGCCATGTCCAGGACAACTGAGCAAACTCCATCTGCTGATGAAGACCATGAGACAGAGTTGAAAGCTCTGGAAAGGTTTAGTGACCTTGGGTTAAGACTTTCAATTCAAACTACCATTTCCAGGGTCACGAATGAACTTCAGTGCCCAGATATACAAATGCATGTGCTAATATTTACAGTGTACTATTTTGGCTATTATTAAACAGCCAAAATTTTAAAAAGTCTGCACGCTCAGCTCAAATATTTTTTGAGAATATAATGGGCGCTGACCCAGAAATCACAAATGATCTCATCAGCACTTAGAAACAATTGCTTTCAACGATGCACAGCAGCAGAGGACAGCATACACATTTCAGCCCCAGGCTTTCCTTCATATGCTGCATCAGTTCAGTACAGTATAATGATGAAAGACTGAAATGTGTCTGCTTTCCTCTGCTGCTGTGCATCATTACGAGTACAACACAATTATTATACAAGCAGCGGACTGTAACATTAAGTAATAACATGATGATAAAAAAGGCATATTTCAGCAGAAAAAGCCACAAACTAGCTAGCTAACAGACCAAATAGTCAAATCATTTTTTCGTTTTTGTGCCATTACCCGCGCTGTCATACAACTGAGTTGCATTGTGAAAGAACAGTATTTGACAGCATTAAAATCTGAGCTGAGCTGAGGCTTGAAGTCCTTTAACTCATAAACACAAGTCTTAAATATCAGCTGTGTGTGTCTCTATACGTACCAGACAGCAGTACACCTTTGGGTTGTGGTGGAGTGAAAAATCGAGTCTGGCTGTGGAAGGTGCCTCTGCCTCTGTTGCCAGTGAACAGTCCTCTGGTGGGGGGTTTGGGGGAGTTCTTTGGGGGCCGTTTTGGAGGCAAAAGTCCAAGGGGAGTCGTAATGTCTTTAAACTCCGCCGCCACAAAGTCATCCACGTGCATACTGGGAGGACGGGAGGTGTTCTGTTTGCGCTGGCGAAAGATATCGTGGGGTCGGTTGAGATTCTGTCCAAACCCTCCTCGACCTCCGCGGCCGCGAGGAGCAGCCATGATGTGGGCTCTCTTCGCAGGCTCGATGTAGTCTGATTTACCGCTGCAGAGACGAACAGGAGACGACATTAAGTCAGTTGATTGAAACAAGAATCAAGGTGTTTGTTCTCTGCAAAGACTAACAGAGCAAATATGAAAAAATCAAAATCCAGCCGAACACTGTCACTGTACCTTGATGTAATGAAGGTCTCGTGCTTGTGTTTGCCCAGTCGGAAGCCTTTTGGAGCCTTCGTGTGACCAGGAGAGGAGGGCTCAGACAGGAAGGAGCGCTCCAGTTCTGCCTTCAGGTCCAGTTCTGGACAACACTCCTGAGCCAGACCCACCAGATCCACCTTCACCTGCCCCACAGACAAAGTGGCAGTCATTGACAAAGGGTCCATTCGCATAAAGACTACAGGCTGACATATTTTTGGGAATCGCGAGTTCAATTATGATGCATTCAAGCTCTATTCAGTAAAAATGAGTATTGGGTGAAGTTGAAATACAATGTTATCATGATGTGTTCAAATGTAATCTTGTAAAATGTAGTTTTTGGCAAAAAACTTTAACAACTAAAGTTGTTCGATGAAGAAATTTGTTGATATTTTCACAGCAATATAAAATAGGTATTAGAGAGAGAATTATAATATATATAGTAATACGACTTTTGAAGCCATTATTTTTTCATTTTCAAAAAAAGATGCTTTTCATGTGAAAGACAGTTATATTTAAGGTTGTTTCATAAATTTACATGATTGAATTTGTGCTCATTTAAAGTTAGTGTAATGACGGACTGAATGACTTTAAAACAGTTATTTTTTGTTTCTCTGGCACATAAATGACAACCACATGCCAGAGAGTTTTGCAGGCACACATACACACTTACCATATCGAGATCTGCTTCGATGTCATCCGTTTGGAAGGGAGAGAACCACAGAGTCTTCAGCTGCTCATCCAGAGCTTCAGACAGGATGAACACCGTCCTACAGATAACAAAGAACAGAGGCATGATATACTTACTGTTCCATCCAGTGTCTCCTTTCACTTTCCATGAAAGTGATGCATGAGTCCCATTTTAGTATATCATTTGTAAAAGGTTTAGTTTTAGTTTAGGACAAAGCTGTAGCATATGCGTTTCATGTTGACACCATGTTGTCATTTTAAGGGTTACAATTTCCCTAGCAGGATGGTAACTGCCTCCCTGTGATTGGTGACTGAATGAAGACAAAAAATCTTGATCTAGGTTATCTTGTACCTGTGATTAAACTGAGCCGCGAGTGTCTCGGGTGGTGGCAGAGTGGGCTCAGTTTCAACTGCAGGAGGTGCGTCTGCGGCCGTTTCCAATGTCTGCCTCAGAACAATCACAGTCTCCAACATCGTCTCCAATGAATCATCCTCCTTGCACAGTTTCTGCAGGCACAGAGTTACAGAGTCAGTTAAATGCCAAGGCAGCATCATCCCTAACTGTGCAGAAATCATACACACGTGTGCAAAACTTGTACCGTAATCTGTTTTTCTAAAGTGGGGAGCGGATGGGACTCAGAGTCCTCCCACTGCAGTAGTACTTTCATCTCGGAGCCTGACAGCAACCGTGGAGAAACGAAGGCCGACTCCTCGCCAGACCCCTGGGCCTCATCTACACACTGGATTAGAACACAGATGACAATAAAATCAAACTATCACATGTTATGTGCAACTCAGCAAGCGTAGTCTTGCAGAATTAGCAATTCAGATGCACCTCCCACATGCTTAGGAATTCATACTTGAAGCAGGCGCAAACGTCCAAGTTTTAACTGCTTCCAACAAACATTTTATGATTTCCACAATTACTTTGACGGCATGTACACTTTCAGTACACATGGCATTAACTTTCGTGTGAAACGTGGACCAGCTATAAAACCAGGTACTGACCATTGTCTCTGTGTTGACGATCTGTCGGAGGAAGTCAAGCAGAGCTGAGAGCAGATCTGCTGAATCCTTGTTGAAGGCAAACACCAACCTCTTCAACAGCGTGTATAGACCACCACCATGTTTCTTCAGACCGCTGAAACAAAGATGAAGTGTCATCAAAGTCTTGTTTAACATAGAAAAGGACAGGACGCCTGACAGGAGGAGAACTGATTATAAAGGGAGACAGCCGTAATGAGGAGAAACAGAAAGAGAGCATTGTCATTTACACTTTGAGGTGGAAGAGTCCATAGTCGTGCTCAGTGAGGAATGTCAGAGTCCTGATACAGGTGAGGAGGATTGGGACACTGCTCTCTGAAATCCCCAAAACCTCCAACAAGGCGTTGCACACTGATGTCATCATCTCTCGCCCTGGAAGTGCATTGGCCAGCTGCTCCGCCTCTGACACACAGCTCTCACCAGGCGGAGAAACCACCAGAGAAATGTCCTGGTGAAAATGGAAATTAATATTTTTTAGGCTGTGTCCTTTACCATACAAGGACTTTGTTTACATACATGTATGTATGTTTGCCTTAATAAGCACGTGTGTAATAAGCACAAGTGATTCTGGGCCTCAGAGTGCCATCTAATGGTCCACAGAGGTACTGCCAATTGGTTAGATTAGATTAAAAATGCTGGTATTTACTAGGCTAGTTATTTCCATATGTGCTTTAGAATTCACATAAATAGAAAACAACAAATTAAAATACAGGATTTCAATGACAAGTTACGTTTGACTATCACTCCGCCAATCACTACACATCATGTGGTAGTAACAAACCTGTTTTGCCACTGTTGGCTTGCTCATGTTCCCTTGGATGAAGTGACATAAAATGGATTCAAAGCACGTGGTGAGGAAATATGACCCTGAATACATTAAATTTGGATTCCTAATTTAGTTTAGACACAACACATATTCATAGCTGTTTATTTTTCTTTCTTTTTTGTCATGTTTTTTTCCTCATTTATTTAGGAAGGAGGCCCTTGGAATTTTTTTAACTATCAGAAGTGGATGTTAAGGGATAATTTGGATCTACTGAAGTGGGATTGTATGGGTTGCTTACCATAATCAATGTATTACCTACAGTAGATGGTGGCTGGCACACATCCATTTTGGAGAAGCGCCAGGAGTACTGAAACTGAAGCTAAGTGCAAAACTAATTTTAGCCAACTGCAAAAAGTCCAACCTATAAAAACCTAAAAACCCAGTTTAAGTGTGCGCTATATTAAGAGTATTTTCACCTCTTGACCCTACCGTCAGACAGCGTGTTCTGACAGGGACACCATTAACAGCCTCAGTCTCTCATCTATGCTCTTGTTGAAGCCACCAGACTCCACTGACAGAAACATCCATTTTGGCTCGCTTAACATGAGAGCATGGGAGTAAGTGATATTGTGTGACTTTGGTGAATCCAAACGAACCATTTAAAAACACCAAAGTCACACAATATCACAAACTAACTAATCGAGGCAGCAGTAAACCTGCAGCTCCTGTGTTCAGTGATGTTAAATCACTGTTTTTCTCAGTGGAGACTGGTGGCTTCGAAGGCAGCAAAATAAAGCAGAGAAAAATCCTCTACATACAGTAACATTTAAACTAATACTGATATTTTTAGGTGGAACCTATTTTAGTTGGCTAAAACATGTGTGTCGGGATCCAGCCTGCTTCTCCACACTGGGGGTGTATGGTAGGTAATCTATGGTAGGTAATACACTGAGTATGGCTAAGTGCCTCATACAACCCCACTTGAGAAGATCCAAACTATCCCTTCAAGTCACAAAAGTTTGAGAACTCCTGCGCTGTACTGCTTACCTGGTCACACAGTGACTGTAATATTGTCCCGACTATTTCGCTGCACTGCTGCTGCTGTAAGGAGTGGTCAGCGGGAGGAACCAACAGAGACAGCAGCAAGGGGAACAGATCGGCCAGCTGTTCATCCCCAGACACAGAGCCGGAGAGCAGGTGCAGTGCTGCGCTCTTACAAGCTTTCTGCGACACCAGAGCGTCCATCAAGGAAAGCAGACGCAGGACCTGGCCCCAGCACACGCCTTTCCCCTCCACCCTGCAGTTAGCACATTGCATATATTAAAACACAACTCACAGCATAAACACAAACAACTGACTGAGTGTGTGTGTTTTTCACTCACGGCTGCAGCTCCTCCAGCAGCAGCTCCAGCGGCATCTTCATGATGAGTGTCGCAGTGGGTGAAGACAGGTCTGCCAGCTGAACACACATTCTCCTCAGCATGGCCAGGAGAGGAGGGCAGCTGGTGGCACACACACACCTCAACGCCTCGGAAAACACTTTCCACTGCGCCCGTATGTGCATGCTCCACAGCTTCCTTGTGTTTAAGGCTACAGCCACATCTTGAACCGAAATCACCTATGGAGCCAATTTTAGGTCTATTAAAACGAGTGTGTTCATAATTTGTAATCATCAGAAGTTGAAGGGAAGTACAAAATAGATGGATGACCACTAGGACAGAGAGTTACCTGAGTGCTCTGCATTGGCAGTGGAAGAGGCAGAAGTTCAGACAGCAATGTCAGACCAGAGAACAGACCTTCAGGAGCTTTTAACAGTGAGCTCAAAACCTCCTTTAGCATTAGAGACCACGTGTTGCTGGCCAGAGTCTCTTCTGTATGAGTCACCTGCACCAAAACACACACACACACACAGACTCAGAATGATGACTAATAGCACTTTTTGCAGAATATTTCTTGGCCTTAACAAACATGCCTACTTTCTTGCTCATTCACACACCTCTTCATTTACACCCTGCGTGAAGGTGAGCAGTACATCAACGATAAGTGCCTGCACTCTTGTCTCCTCTCCGTCTAGACGTCCAGACGCGGGGATGGAGCACACTATCATGTGGAGCGTCACCAACACGCTGGCCACGCGAGTGTCCCTGAATTGGAAAGCTCCCCCGCGCAGCAGCTCCGTCAGCATGGTGCGCAGCAATCGCAGCGTGCTGATACATATACTGAGGATCATGCAGCGCTGCGGCGTGGGGCCCATGTGTCCATGCACACGCCATGGCTGCAGCAACACGCTGCACAGCTTCTGTAGGACACGCACACACGTATCCAGACCCTCGCCGGAGAACAGCTGGACCCCTGCGAGACTCCACTTAAGATCCCTCTGCTGACCTGTACAAAGAAGACATTGTGATAAACGTGTCCAATATTGCACAATGGCTCCCACTTCTACAACAGTCGACATTAACAAACTCAGTAATCAGCTTTACAGCTTAAGGGCACCCTGTGGAGTTTTTGACCACTTGTAACTATGAGTACAGTTTCCTGCTAATGGTCTCCTGCTATTCCATTGATCTACAGGTGGTGATAATACACTAAGAAATATAGTAATGTGCCGGCAAAAGCAGGGAGGAGGAAGAGTGCAAGTTTATAACCATGGACATAAACAACACAAGATTTAAAATACTTAGAAACTGTCCTCTCAAATGTTTTATGAGACAGAAAATCCATTCAATGATTTTGTTAGACCTCCACGATACACACAACGTGCTTTGTTGGGAACCTTAACAGGAACAGTGTATCGGATTTAGTGACCTCTAGCAGTAAGGATTGCAGATTGCAGCCACCTGAAATTTCTCCCATGTAAAGTGTGAATGAGTATGAACTCCTGATAAGGATTCCTTCAAAGTTCTGTGTTAGGAGGTTTTTACCGGGAGCCGAATCATCTGCAGAGGTCTCATCCTCTCTAACACAAACAGATCCTGTGATTTAAACACTGAATAAAGCAGTTTTACATTAAAAAATCAGTGTTTCTCCAACACAGTTCGGCTCGTGGGCTGCTAGCCCTGCACCTGCTGGTCTGTGCTCTCTTTTTTTGTCTGATAACTTAAGATCCAGATGTTCAAGAGGCTTTTAACAGGAGCCTAATTATCTCAGAGGTGTCTTCCTTTCAAAAACAAACAGACCAGGTGATTTACACTAGTAAAAACACTGAATAAAACAGTTTCACTTTAATGTTTTTCTATGGCAGCCTGTCACAGAGGGGCTGCTTACTATGGTGATCAATTTGAAAACATGAATGGCCCTATCTGGAGTCAGTGTTTGGTTTGTCCATTTTGGGCTACTGGAGCAACATGGCGGTGCAATAAGATGGACCATGTGGACGGAACTTGCTCTACAGGAACTTACCCTCTACAGCCGGTGGGGCAGAGGCGATGTGACAAAGGACCCTGAGAGCAGTGACCAGTCCAGCTCCCTCAGCAGTCAAAACATTTTCCACGTTCTGAAGTCAAGAGAGGACACATGTTTAAACTGACACAAAGTGCTGATATTTGCATACAGCCTTGACTCATGCTACAGAGGAGGTATATGTGTGAGCAGTTCAGACTTGTCAGTGAAGCTCTACATTCCAAGGCGATAAACTGTAAATCTGACGGCTTTAAGGTACAAAATAGATGAAAACATATAGTTGAGTGTGTGACTTAAACACACACTACTTGCTCTGGTAAAGGTTTTGCTGTTTACTAAGTTTGTGTTCTTATATATTTTTCAGAAATGAGCCCCCTCCTTAGCCGGCCTGGTTTAAGTGGTGACAACACTGTACTGTTTTCCTCTGATAATAACATTGAATAAGCTTTACAAATCACGATTAAAAAACTGTATTCTGAGAGTCCCAGTGGGTTAGGGCAAGATGAGAGATCTCAATTCCTTCACTGAAAGAGTGAATGGATTCGCTGAATTAAATGTTATCGACAAATCATTGGCAGCTGCCCAGAAACAACCAGCGCCAACTGAAGGGATTTATCACTCCATGAATTAATAGGACTCAGAAGTTATTAGGAGTGTCTGTGGGTGATATAAAGAGATGAAAGCTCACATAGTCACTGAAAATGAAAATGTAGTGAAATATTGCTTTACTTTAGCAGTGCACATAGTGAGGGACAGATCTGTACCTGTTTGATGTAGTCTATGAGGGTGGGAACGCTGCCAATCTCAAAGCGGACTTTTTCCAGTGGCTCCAGCCATTTGCTGAGCTCTGAGGCACAAAGATAGAACAAAATATTGACAATCAAAAAACAGAAACACTCATACCAACAGTTCTGACATATGGCATGATCATTTACAGGGTTCCCAAACGTTTTTACCCACGATTGTTCAAAACTTTTCCATTAATTTTACATGTTGTTTTATCCAATTTCCATGACTACCGTGACTTTAAGCAGTTTGAAATGGGTGGGCTTATACTGCCATACAGCAAAACATAATTAAACATGCACTTCCCAGGTATTTGTGGAAAAGCAAACTGCTAGCGCTTGCTAACTTAAATCACTCATTGGACATTCTCACCGCCAACTAGCTACATATGCCAGAAGACCAAACTGGAACATACAGGTACTTTGGGAAACATCAAGGCCACGCCCCTTTGGGGAGGGTAGAAAACAGAAGATCCTGCAGATGTCAATACAATTTGACATGTGTTTCAATTATAATTTTAACCCGTTTGTATGCATCTAGTTCTCATTAAACAAACATTTGTTTTATAGACATGTCTGACAATTATTTTGTGACCTTGCTTGAACTTGAGTGCTCGCAATACCTTAATAAATAAAGATTAATCACCGTCATGTCCCTTGAGGTTTTCCCAATCCAAGTGACCCAACATACTAGCTGGATATTGCTTATGCGAATATCATGTACATATATAAGTGTTTGGATCATGATGCCTGGTGGATCTGTCTAATATGTATGTTTGATTGGGTCATGAGGTAGCATCAGGCTAAGTGTTGTCTGTAAATAATAATCTTTAATCTACAAGCTGAGATTTTGTTGTAGACGACAGTCTGGTGCTGCTATACCGTATGACTGTAACGTTACAGCAGCGGCCTCGGACTCAAGCTAATGTTAGCTACACATCAGTAGTAACTGTTACCAGCATCATTTAGCGGTTTACCACACTGACAGCGAATATTCACTTGTTTTACATGCCTCAAATCTCAGTGAATACGCTACATAAGTTTTTCAGCATTTCCCCGGTTCTCTCTTGATGTGACAGCACAATTATTTTTCCCAAAATGGGGCACGACCTTGGTGAAGCATATTTTAAATAATAGCCTAAAAAATATAAAACTAAAACCTTTAGATTTCCAGGCCTGGAAGACAGTTTTCGTAATTTCATGACCATGGGAACCCTGACTTTAATGTAACATTAGTAATATTTACCCTGTAACTTGGCATTAAGGTCATCAGCCTTGGCTATAGTGAGTAGTGGGGCAGCAAATTGTTCCATCATCCGCAGTTCATTAGAGGTCTGTACCACTAGTAGCACCAGCATGCAGGCGTAGTTATATGTCACTGCTTTGCGAGCTTTGGCCTCACTACAAGAAAAGAAGACAAAAAAGTGAAAACATACTCAGAAATCACTGAAATAAAACCAAGCCATACAGAGAGAGACACACAGAGAAGAAGAAGATGGCTGTACCCCTGTCCGTCCTTGCTGTGGTGCTGAAGCAGGGTGACCAGGCACGACAGGTTGTTGTCCAGGCTGAAAACGTGGGCCACAGCGCTGCGACCAGTCTGTGTGAAGGTCATCAGGTAGAGCGCATGAAGCATGCCCAGTACCTCCGGGTTGTCACCTTCCTCTAACCCAGCTCCTCCGTCTCCCCCTGTGGCTACATGGCTCATGAGCTCTGACACACCCTGCAGAGCATGCAGCGCCTGCATTAGCCACACGCCGAAGCCCTCCTCACCACACCCTGGCCCTGTGACACCCCCCTCTCCCCCTGTAAATGCGGTCTCCTCGCTCTCAGCTTCTGCCATCGATGCCAGGAGACGCAGCAGCAGGTTCGTGGGAGTGGGCTGGGCGAGAAGGAAGAGCAGGCCTGACTGGGTCAGCGACAGGAAGCGCAGGAGCTCCCTAACAGCTTGGGTGACACCAAGGTGGCCGGCCGCCGCAGCCGCTGATAACACCGCTGCTGTGCTCTCCAGGAAATGACACGCATGCATATACCTGAGAAAGTTACAATTACAAATCCAATCAAAGACTCACAACCACATTCAGCTTTATATCTGTGAGTCTGCTCTGTGTGAGGTCAGAGGTCACGTATGTTTAAATGTGTACCTATACAGCGTTGGGTATGGATCGTCCCTCTCCTGGGGTCCTGTTACTCTTGCAGTAGTGGGAAAGGCTTTCCCAGGTGGCTGCACCATGCAGTGAGGGGCTGCTTCTAACAGGTGATGTAACTCTTCTAAAACTCCTGCCAGCCTATCAAGCTCTGCCTCACTCACAGGGGGGGAGTTGATGGATGGTTCCTCCTCCATGGGGCTCTCAGCCTCCTCCATCTCCTCCTGAGAATGACAGCCAGTCAACGATTATCATGAAAAATGCACTTTGAAGTCTTTGAAGTTAGTATCATATGTGTGAGAATGAGTGTGTGTGTGTGTGTGTGTGTGTGTGTGTGTGAGTCTACCTGCTGTGGTTCACTCAACGCTGCTGCTGCACGCTGCAGGTCGACCAGTACCTCATACATGTGGCTTTTCTGTAATATGGCGTTGCCAGCTGTGATGACCCTCACCGTTTCTTCACGTAGGAACAGCTGGACTAAACGCTATAAGAGACATAAAGCTTAGTGTCAGATAGCAATGAGGCAATCATTCATCATGTTGTTCAACTAGCAAGTGTTTTTGAGGGTTTTCTGTACATGTGAAAGGTGGTCAGTGAGTCCTGAGTCTGTGAGGCGGATTAGCTTCTGGGTCAATAACATGGGTTCCATATTTTTGTGACTGAACACACCTGGAATATCACAAATTTTAATTGCGTTCCTATTTATAATTAGGCCACATCCACACTAATACGTTTTGAATCTTCTGTGCACATGAGCTATTTGCACTGTTACATACACTGGGCATGTGCGTACCAGTGTAAACAGGAAGCAGACTGTTGACTCTAAAGTTGGTTGCTTAGTTAAAGAAACTACTACTGAGATGGCGAAAAATAAGATTTCTATGCATACAACAAGGAAGGAATTTAGGAGTTCCAAAACGCTTGAATGGTGTGGACGCTTGGCATAAACGTAGCAATAGTTTTGCATTATAAAACAAGAATGTGTTAGTGTGGATGTAGCGTAGACATGGCATCTTTGCTAAAGTAATGTAAAAGAAAATCTGCATAAAACAATAAAGTGTTGACAAGTGTTTAAAGTTTGTATATTCTTTGATGCTAACCTGATAGCCACTCTTCTCTGATTCTCCTGCATGCAGGAAAGCCTCTGCGCCAGCAGGAGCGCTGGTCAGAGCACCGAGTGCTTTCAGGATACTCAGCTTCAGCGTGGAGGAGACGTGGTCAGCTTGGATCAGCTCCAGCAGCACACCCAGGGCCCCTTCACGCAGCAGCACTGTGAGGCCCTGTGGGCACTCTGCAAGCTGTGAAGCTAGCTTGGCACCAGCTTTCAACTGTCTGAGATTAAGAGCAATGGGTTGTGTGAGAGCAATCTCCATACTCAGAGCTTGGAGCGCCCATTGGACTAAAACTCCAAGAGGTTCCTCCATCTCACTCTCTCCTTGTTTGACTAAATAAGCCAGCCCTTTGGCCAGTAGTGCAGGTGCCTCTTCCAGAGCAGTGACCCAGCGGGCATCTCTGTCATCTCCGATACTAGCTAGTAGCTCTTTAAGCTGGGTAACAGCCTCAGCTTCCTCTCCAGCTGCTGGTTCTTCTGTTCCACCAGGGTCCCTGGGTTCCTCCACACTGGCCTTCTCAAACTGGGTATCAAAGCGGGTCTTGTATGGAGGAGTGAAGTAGAGCAGGGGTCTGAGTTCTCGCTCATATGGGTCATACTGAACTGGTGGGACAGATGCCAGGTCCTCGGGAGTGTAGTCCATGTCAAAGGTGGGCAACTTGAAGCTTCCATTATCCAGATCATCCTCATCGCTGGATATCTGCTCATAGCCGTCATCACCTGGAAGATTGGGAGAGACGAGAGAGAGAAATTTGACACAAGTTAATGTTTGAATCCTTCAACCATTCTTAAAATATGTGCGAAAAAACGAATGAAAATGGGGAGGCCAGCAACTTCTACATATTCCCTTGCTCATTCACAAAATCATACACAGACAAACCTACTCACACACGGCGCCTCACTGCAAACATGCTGGGTTAGTTTGACATGCAGGATGTGACTACAGCAGAAGCATCAGCCATGGCTGTGATTATGATCTCCACATGACAGCTTATGCATGTTGATCATAAGCCTTCAGAGCAGCTCGGGGTAGGCTAGTTGAGAGTTTGCAGCGCCTGGCAGTTGTAGATGGAGGCAGCATGCCACAGCACACACTCTCTCCAACTGTCACTCAGTCCCAAATGGACCCTGCTCCTGTGGCCCCCGGGGGAGTCTGATGGGTTTGCAGTACCGAGGGGTTCAGGGCCGGGCATCCATTTGGGATTGCAGACTATCCTACTCTCACACATAAACTCCCCTACCTTCCTCCATCTCCTCTTCCTCGTCCTCACCCTCATCTTCCTCCTCCTCTTCTTCCTCCTCTTCGGGAATGCTCCCCTCAGTCCGCGCATCTTCTTCCTCCTCTTGCTCCTCCTCATCCTCCTCCTCATCGCCTTCCTCCTCTTGTTCAGCATCTGAGTATGTTTCATCAGCAGGCAGCGATCGTTCAGGAGACACGGCCTCCAGGTAGTCGTCACGGCCCTCGCATGGCTCCTCTTTGACCACGCCCACTGTAAATGTCACAAGAAAGACCCAAGGGCACACTGTTAAGCGAGCATCCCCACAGGGCACACATAAAGATGCAAACTATACATTTATCTACACACGCAGAGGCCTACTTATGCAAAACAGCTTAAGGATCACACCTGCCTTTCTGGATGTTTGACACAACGTTTAGACTGTACATAAATGTCAGCCACTGTCCAAAGCAGAACACTTTTTACATAGGTTGAAGCAACTGGCAGGCAGCCACTGGTTTTTCAATCAGCGTGCACATACTTGCTTAGGAACGCATTATCATGAACATCATGTGCCCTTCACCTGTACAAGAACACTTAGTTTTCAAATACACTTAAAGCACGGCAGGGATTTGCATCTCCGTTACAACACGGCTACCTGCTTGAAGGTGTGTCTTCAACTGGTAACGCTCTTGTCGTGAGTTGATGACATTTTAAGGCAGCGGCCTGATCCATAGCTTAAAGTCTGTCGCTATTTGGCTGCGAGTGTTTTTCCATTACACAGCAGGGCAAGTAAAATAAGTTCACCTGTTGGAGGATGGCTGTTTGCAGAGGTGCAGTGAGAGCCGGTTGTCTGCAGCTCTTCATCGAACAGCTGTTTCAGCTTGTACTCTTCCTTCTTGCGGTATTAGTAGACTTGTTTTTATTAAGCAATAGCTGCTATCAAAGTCTGGCTAATTCGGTGGCAAACACATTTTATTTCCTTTACCTTTTTCAAAATAAAAGCCCCCTGTTATTTGATATTTTATGGTGAAACAGCAAAATAAGGAAATGTTGAGTTTTCATCAACAGTAACTAACACGACTCCTGTACAGCTGAAAGCCAGCATCAAACAGTAAAATAAAGCAGATATTTTTAGTACAAACGAGGACACAGGTGAGAAATTTAACTCCAAACCAAAGAGATTCAGTTAGAAGCTCCAAAAGTACTGAGAGCTGAACACATCAAGAGTTTTAAACCGTGTTTCTCACTGGTCTCCTGCACAGACACGAGATGAGTCTGAAATCACACTCTTGTTTTAGGGGGAGAAGGGGGGCGTATCAGGTAGCTGCAGTTGGTGGGACATCATGGCTACTTGCTCTGAGGTGTTTAGGTATTCTTTTGGCCCCTAACTTCAGAGATGGTCCATCTCGGGCACGACTCGGCGTGTCTAGAACGCAAACTGACGCGGCAAGGTTTGACACAGCGCAGCCAAATGTGCCAATGGAAAAGCCCTAATACAACCATACCACCATATAATAATAAGGTTACTGCGAAAAATACAGCATTAGCAAGGTTTATCTCTGTGTGTTCATTTTCTTATTCTACTGAGCTGGAAGCCTGCTGTGACTGCGCCAGTGTAACTGATGGTGAAAACACTGGCAACCCTCCGAGATTAACTGCCATATAATAGGGACGGTGAATAATTGTTCTTACCATGTTATTCCATCGTTATTGTTTAAAAAAACGATGCCCGCTGTGTATGTTTTATGTCACACTAGAGGTTGACACTGTTAGACGTCACACTTCTTTTGCCTCTGGAATGCCGCCAGGCTATCTAAAACCATCATCATCTAAAAATGCGTTGTTTGGTTCTGAATAAAGAATGAATTCAAGGTATTGTATCAAAGTTAGATGTTCCAGTATCGTGACAACACTATATGATAGCAGGTAACGGATCTGCAGTTCATACCAGTCACAGGGACCTGCTCTTCGTCATCATCATCTGGGGGTGGAGGCCCAGGTGGAGTGCGGGGCCCTCTCGGTGCTGGTCTGGGTGGGCTGCCATTGTACTGGTCATCTTTTTCCCACTCTAAGAAAACAAACAGTACAATAGATTGACAATATAACAAGCAAATAATGGAAAATAAGAGATAACCTCTTTATTAGATGTTTCAGGTTCAAGAGGTGGGTGTGAGGGAGAGTGCGTTCATTAGTTTCAGTTTAATGATGCGCACCTTGTTTTATGATCCGCTTGGGCCCGCTTGGCTGTTGAGGGGGTGGCGGTGGAGGAGGAGGGGGCGAGGCTTGGTCATGTCCATGTGAGCGTTCTGCTGTCCCGTACACTGCTACCGTCAGACTGGTGTACCAGCCACGCAGCACCAAGCCGTCAGTGTTCACCTGACACACACAAACGCCATTTAGTTATTCACAAATCAACATTAAGAAAAAGATCTTATTTGTGGATTATTATTATTATTTACCTTTCCACTGGGTCTGAACACGATGGACTTGTTCTCATCATATTCCAGACTGAGGGCAGAAAGCAAGACAGGGTAGATTAAAACATCAGTGCAAATACACACCAAGGTTGAACTCGTGTGTGTTTGTTCATCGTCTTAGAGATTTTAGTGTAGAAAAATAGCGTGCGACTGCAACAAAGCTAAGCAGCAATCTGTTAAGTCCTAGATAAACCTCTTTCCAAACAGCACAAAATTGCTTTGTAATTATGTCTGAAAAGCACTCCGTCATCATGCCGTACATCTCTCGTTTTCTCCTCAGCTCTGTATTGCCCAGTGGCCAATAAAGAGCATAATCTTTAAAGAGAAATGCCTTCTTCAGGTTTCACGACATTAAATTTAAGACTTTAAGAGGAAGTTAAATTCACAGTGTATTAAGACATTTAGACCTGCAGATACCTTGAGCAGAATTATGGGTTTTTCCTTCTAATTTTAGCTTTTGTCCTGAGCCACAGGACAACTGTACCGTGGTCTGTTACTACTATTTATGCTTGCTTGTGTTTTTTGTGTATGTAGATATTTTTGTGTTATGTGTTCTTTGTTTGGCATTTGCTGTCTTTTGTTTTTTTTCCCGATGAATAATAATAAGAGGGGAAAAATCAATACTGCGATATTTTGCGTGGCAATATTGTATCAACCACAGATGCCGACAATCTGAACAGGAAGTGGGCACCATACTGTATTCCTGAACTGTTAAAACAGTAAAACTAAGCAGTGCTGATCAAATTTCAGTCAGACTCTGTTTCTGTGTTGCCTATTTCTCATCTGTTCAGCAACATATTTTAGCTTACTGTTTGACTGTAATTCAAGATCATTTGCTACCAGCCAGCCGCAATATTATTTTTTGGACTGGCAACTCGCATTACGTCACCCACCAGTGGGAGCATTTATTGGTCCATTGTGGCGCAGTGCATCCTGGTATTTGAGGATTTTCTACCGCTTGAGCAAAAGCAAAAGCCACAGCTGTTTTTCTCAGTTTTCTCTGGTCACGTAGCACAAATTTCAAAAGTATTTGTGTCTTTTTACTGCATAGACAGCCTGGTTTTATGAAAAGACCACTTTTCCAGCATTGAAACCTCTTAAATGTTAAACAGATAAAACATTCTGAGAGGGAAGATTCAGTCTTTCGTTGAGCTGGTCACACTGCATTGACATAATGCAAATGGTCCCAGTAGACATATCTGAGTTTTAATGGGTCACAAATCACAAATCAAAAAGTTGGGAGGCACCAGTCTTTATCAGACATCATGTCACTATCATGTATTGGGTGTAAACAGGACCAGGAAGCTTTATAACATGTTAGATAACACACCTATGTGTCATATTTCATGTAAAAAAAAAAAAAAAAAAGGCAAAATGTCATGAAAAACGTATCTTGTAAAAAAAAAATCAGTATTATCGGGGTTATCAGGATCACCCAAATCCTGATTATCACCTCAGCTGACAAAAGGGATTCTTGTGTCAAAATCATGTCGGTCAAATTTGTCTTTGACATTTAGAAGACACTTAAATAGCAAACAGACAGGTAAATGACCTACTCCCAACTTTCCCAGCAGCGATAATAACTTGGGTGTGTCGTATTTACAGTTTTAAACAACTCTTACACAATGGACGGCTCTAAATACAAGTTCATGCTCTTCTGCTGCTGTGCACACTTCAGTTGTTATGTGGGTGCAATAAAAAGGCTGGACTCAGTCATTACACTGTTCATCTATTTCATCGGCACCGTAGTTTTTGCGTCACTTTCAGCCACTGTGTAGGTGGGGTTGAGTTTCTGGAGAGACCAGTTGGCCAGCCTAGGAACAAAGAGACTTGAATATGGGTGGGTGCACAGACATAAACACACCCACCCCTCCAGCCTCTGAGAACAGGGCTCGGATGCTACCATGACAGGTTCTACAGGTGAGACAGACACCTGCATCTTAAGCACTTTTGAGATCAGGAAATAAAGAGATGAAGGAGAGTCTCGGAGCAAACCCGAAACAAAACGAGAGTGAATCTGACCTGCCCAGTCTGTGGAACGTGGGGTTGTTGGGTTTGGTGACATTATTGAAGAACAGCTCCAACTGGAAGGCGTGAGGAGACGTCTCCCTGGAAACACAGAAACACACACATGCACATTACAATGGCAATCAGGGTTCAGTCCTGTTCTATACAGAAATCTTTATTGATTATTACATTAAATATCAAGATAGGAGTGGGCGTTACGACAGTATAGATTCAGCGTCCATTTTATTAGGTACATTCATACAGCTATCCCAATTCAATACAACAGCTCTGCCATAAAGTCTACTTTTATTAAGTATATAATGTTCTGTTTTTGTTGATATTGTCTGACACGTGTCAACTAATTTAAAAGTTTATTGTTATGGAATAGGGTTTACATTTTAAAGTTTAAACTTTATTGCTAAACGCACAACAATTAACAATTTTCCTTCCCATATTTTTTAAATCCTTGGCAATGAGGGGGGAACCACGCATTTACGCTATGCTACAAATGCCAGCAGCGTGATGAGGCGCTAAGCATCGACTCTGTGCTCAGCGATGCCCGCTTTTTTCCCTGTCCACCAAGAGTTGAAAAATAATCAACTTCAAGTAAAACGCTGCATTTGTCACAGTCACTTTTGACCCCGTCGTTCATTCACAGTGGCGGAGGGACAAATACCACAAAAACCAACCGTAAAATCTTACATGTACAATTGCTAAACAACAAAAACAATGGAAGAGAAATATGTTAACATACTGAAAGCTATATTCAGTTCCTCTCATGAGCCTACATAGACCAGCAGGTCCATCATCTCTGCCTACGTGCTTTAGCCCTCCATTCATTCATAAAAGTTTACTGTCGCAGAATTTCTGTATCATAGCAACCAGATGAAACCAAAGCATCTCAGCAGAAAAAACACGACGTCTCCGAAGTGTTCTCAAGCACGCCCCGCTGGGAAAAAAAGCTTTGGTGGACACTGCCCTTTAAAGAGAATCAGTCACTGTCAATGACAATCTTAGATCTTAGGCTTCCATCAACAATGCTCACTGAATACGTTTAAAAAGAAAGGTGTCAGATTGTGCTGTACTGGACTACATTATATTCAGATGAGGGTTTCTAATTTTCGTCCTTACATACATGACAGGGCAGAACATTAGAAGCACCTCTAAATATGATGCAGTCCAGGACAACACCACCATGAACTATGACCTCACTGCACTGTATTAAAAAAACTTTAAATTGTCTGGAACTTTATTTGCTAATTTAGCCAACACAGACATTATCTATAACCATCTGATTTTCACCTCAAGTGACTTTATTACAGTATACACAGTGTCACTACTGCGATACATAATGACAGATAACCTGATCAAGTATTTTATCCAAATTGTCCACCTCTACAAAACACAGAGTCCTTATCTGCTCAGGTGTGTGCATTGTTGAGCACTGAGCCCATTCATTTGGTTAAATTACATCACACATTACCCAACAGGCTCAGCGGGAACCAGGATCCACACAACAATGGAGCTCGGATGTCAAACTACTTTCTTACAGGTACACACATACAGCTCAGGTTCCTGCAGCAAGCAACCATCGCCAGAGGCAACACATCAGTGGCAATGAGGTTAAGTAATTCCTGCAACCTCCCAACTCATTTCTCTCTCAACTGAGTGCTGATACCTGAAGTATGGGTATCTGCTGATACTGAAGAGCTTTTTCCCAAATTTACAGTCTACATACTACATATTGAATCAGTCATTTTTTATGTGAGGTAACAAGTAGTCAGTGAATGCTGTGGCACTAAAAACAGAGTCAGCAGTGCACCATGAATGAATGTAACTGTTGGTGGCAACACTGAATTTTATCAATATCAATTTTATTAGTCACATGTAAACAGTGAAATTGAAAATGTGTGCATTAAAAAGACTTGAGATTAATAAGAGTGAATTAAAAAGGAAAACTAATACATTTATGTGTATGAATGGTGGGGGGGACTCAGTCTTAGGCAGTGACCTCATTGATGATCCTAAAGGCCTCAGGGTAGAGGTTCTTTCTGAGCACCATCTATTGTGCGTTAAGCTGAATAAACCACTCTTTGCAGGGTGTTGCAGTCCTGCTTAGTGCAGGGGAAGTTCCCGTCAGGATGCTCACAATGGTGTGGAGGTATTAACCCGTATTTGAGAGTAAACACAGAATTTCCTCAAGCATCTGAGGTGAAACAGTCTGCCTTGCCACTGACAGAGAAAACTGTTAATTGCGAATTGGTCATGTTATAATCAATACCCAATATGCTGAATAGAGTGTGTGTCTACTTCAACAATGATACTGATCCAGGGCATCAATTAGTGCATCCCTATCTGGAAAGTAGTAGCTAGTTAACTGTTCAACCATTGACCCACCTAACATTGTGTACACCCTCATCATTGACATATCATTTTAAACACCTCTCAGAATGCCACACTAAGTGAACTTAGGGTTCAATCAACACCTGTCTACATCAGTGTAAACAAAAACTGAACGTTATAACCTTCAAGGCGGATTTATTACAGAGTTGCTTTGTTAGGCTGCGTTAGCTTTATCTAGATGGATCTAATAAACTGGTAACTTACTGTACAGTATGTCAGCCACTGAGTGTTTGCGGGTGTCGTGTTGTTCTTACCCAAATGCTCTGCTGTCAGGTAAGTTGCTGTGTGCTTTGATTCCTGGAGGAATGACCCGCACCTCTGTGATTAGCACCCCGCAAGGAAACCGCACCACATCCACGTTGGTTAACTGCAGTGCATTAAACATGATTAATAACATAATTAAGTTAATACAGTGTCTTTCCTCACCAAACTAATCACAACTTATACTCAAGACCAGAACGGTCACTTTGGCTGCCCGCTGTGAGGTAAATACTGGCCAGGTTGAGACTTTACAGTTAGCTTTAGCCACTCAGCTAACTAGCAAACAAACTGCGCAAGGATACAAGAAAACAACAACTGCGTGTCGTTCTGTGATACTGTTGACAAAAATACGTTTGACAAATATATCTAGGAATATTAGGTGTACATTTAGGCAACACTTTAGTGGAGTACGAGCTGTGAATTGCAACGTTGTCACAACAATCATGATAGAGTTGCTAATGTTAGCCATGTTGACATCGTTAGCTTGGAAGTTTAGCATCATTCTCCAAAACTCTTTATTAAAACCAATATGAGTATTGAATGCAGGCAGCGGTATAGTAAATATACAAGAGGGTGCTAATGTGTCAGAAATATTACCTCCGCACTCTGGTGCTTAAACGTATCTAGAAAAAGAAGCTCCGTTGAGGTGTCCCCCGCCATCGCTTCTTGCTCTCTGTTCGGCCAGGGGTACACTTCCGGGACAGTGATCACTTCCGGAGCATGATCTACAGCGCGAGCGCTTCTCTGACATAAACATAAACAAATGTAAATAGGATTTTTTTTTTATTATTTAAATTGTTCTTATTAGAAAACAAATCTAAATTACATAGGTTGATCAAAATTATTATTATTGTTATTATTGTTGTAGTTGTTATTTTCGATGTTGTTACAATAGTTAATACGATATTAATATATTCATATTTAATATTATAAAGTCTATTATACAATAACTTTGTATAACAATACACTTTAACGTTTTAGAAAATATTTATTGTTTAATTTAATTTCTGAAAAAAAAACATAAAACAGGTACATTTGTGACATAAACACAAACAACTGTAAATAAGAAATAAAGAAGAAAGTAAAAGAAAAGTTTGAATCTAAATCAGATTACTTGATCAATAAATATCCTTCTTCTACTTCTTCTACCTCTTATTATTATTGTAAGATTACTGTAAGACTAATTATAATTGTATAATACTGATATCTACATATCAAACAATATAAAACATAAAACAAATACACTTGTGACATACACTTAAACAAATGTAAATATATATACATATATATACATATTTAGATTATTCTAAATAGAAAATAAAAGGAACGTTTAAGTCAATTTAAATCTACTTTTTATTATTGTCGTTGTTGTTAAACTACAGGACTAAGGTTACGAGACTAACTACAATAATACAATATTTATATCTATATATATCATATAATAGAGTATAGTATGATAACTATTATGATAACAATATACTTTAACTGTTCAAACGTTTTTTATTTTAATGTCTAAAAAAGTATTAAACATAAAACAAGTACTTTCATTTAAAAAAAAAAAACACAGGGGTCAAACTCCTGAAATATTATGAAGTCCAAACTTTTTTCTATTTTTTCGGCGCTCATTATTCAACTCATGTAACTTACAACAGTTTTACCCGTGATTTAAATTATCATACATACAAATACGTAAAAAAAAAATTATTAATCATAATGTACAAATATTTCTGTCCTCCATGGTCTGCCACGTCCTAATCTGCAAACCACCTGAAGGAGGGAGGGGGCAGGTACAGAGTCACGTGGTCACACAGGTAGATGCACTAAAAAACGGGGAACGTTCAGCCATTACTCCGCGATGGTGACTGCGGGAGGCTTCACGTAAAATCTAACACGCGACGAAACCTGGATTTACGGACCTCACCTTTGCGCTCAGGTGTCAAAGTAAAGGTGTTTTTTACCTCTCGGCTCCCGCGTGTGTTTCCTCTCCGGCTTGTCTGCAGTTACCGTCCCTTACTTTAGTGCAGTATTAGATTAGTTTTTTTGTGTTGTTTTTGGGCTGTGTTTGTGTTCCGATGACGGCGCAGGTAGACTACCTGGTGGTGCTTTTCACCGCCACATCTGGCGCGAGCGGAGAGCTGCTGGGATCCGACGAGAAGGAGCTTGTGCAGTTGGTTTGGCAGCTGGTGGATGTAAAGAACAAAAAGGTAAAGACTCATTACTACACCACTTGTTACAGCTAATTATTGTTATAGTGAAGCAGGAAATGTGGCTGTAAACAACTCAAGTTGGAAATAGATTGAAACACAAACGACAGCCGTTTATAATAGTGTTGTGACTCAGGTGAGTAAACATTTATAAGCTGAATATAGGCCCTGAAGTTAGTCAGTTCAATGGGAGGACCATTGTTTTCCACCAGCTGATGGACAGTTAACATCAGTTATATAGTGTCAGTTACTCTGAAACATCCATTGTGCCTCACTGAACCTGTAAATTAAATATTTTTATAGTTTAGACACTGTTTTTAACATGTAAATATTAAAAATGTCAATATATGTATATAAGCACAGTGTATACTGCCAAATCCAACTACCTCATGTATATAAAGCATGTGTAACATTAATAATTCTACAAATTTGGTCCTCAGATATGCACATTAAGAATAACAATAGACTTACTTGACCAGTAAAGCTACTTTGAATTCTAACTATCTTGTCCTAATGTTATCTACATTGTGAGGTATCATGTCACAGCCATTTAATGCTATTATATCAGCCTATGTCTTGTGAGTTTCTATCTAGGCTTCTGTTTCAAGACTGACGTGTCTTTTTTTCTCTGAACCAGTTGGGCAAGGTGAATGAGCTCCTCATTAAGCCTGACCTCTCAGACTTGACAGAAGAAAAAGAGGAGGAGGATGTGGTGGAGGAGAGCGAGGAAGAGGAGAACAGATCCGGAGCAGATAATGTCTCCACCGCCACAAGTCTTGAGACGGCATTAAACCTGGTAATAACCTCACTAGAAGTCACTTGAAATAAGTGCTCTTATTACACAGTAATTATGGAGACGCCTGAGGATGAACTCTGAACGTCTTCATTTCTTTTTTGCAGTTTCATCTACAACTGACAAACGAGGTGAACAGCGCAGGCGCAGGCACGTCGGTGTGTTTGTGTACAGACGGGCAGCTCCACATCCGTCAAGTTATTCACCCCGAGGCCGCGAGCAAGGTGAGCGAGCTGGGTGGGTAAACGCCTCGCAGCCAGGGCGGATGTTCAGCTCAGTGCTGCAGGAACCTTCAGCGCTCACACAGTCACAAAGAGATGTGTTGTGTCAGCACTGTGCTCCCGGTTGAATTTAATGTTAACGATGAAAGTCGATCCACTCATGCAAACCTGTCTAATGACACACGCCCATGCACATACCGTACTTGTGCACATGAAACACCACTTACACAATGAAGCTGGGGAAATTCTCCCACATGTCTTGAAGCTGCGTGAAGTGTTACACAGAGATTATTCTACTGGCTTGAGCAAACAGCGATATGATGGCAATAAAAGGGCAGCTGTTGACAGGCCACGTGTTCACATCCTTTCATTTCACTTCTTCCCTCTTCAGAACATCCTGGTCCCGGACAGTTTCTACTCCTTCTTTGACCTTCGCAAAGAGTTCAAGAAGCACTTCCCCACGTCTGACCTCAAGGCTTTGAATGTACACATCATGGCAGAGTGTATCCTTTAATAACATGTCACCTGTTTATGTTTGGTGTGCCATTGAACGTCTGTGAACTACGCTGTTATAAATAATGCATTTAGAGTTTAACTGTTTTTTTTTTTGGACGGCCTTCGCCTCAGCTTGATCTCTTGAGCACATACATTGCTCTGCAACACACACCACACATGACAGAAGTTTATAAGCCACGGGTGTTGGCTGCAGGACTAGAGGTTTTGAAATGCAAATAGGGAAACAATGGCAGCACCTTACTGAGCGCTCAGTGAACAAGTGTGTGTTTAGCCAACAGGGCAAACCCCACACGCCCACTGGAACAGGATAACTAACATCTGTGTGTGTGTGTGTGTGTGTGTGTGTGTGTTTCTTTTGCCTCACTTGCTTCTTATTTACCCGCCATAACAATGTTGCAATGGCTGATGTTGTTTTCACCTTGAGAGTCTGTGTGTGTCATCATGGCGAGATGTGGTGTTGGACACCTGTTGTAGCGGGAACTACCACAGAAGCGGTTGTGAATATTTTGTCTGTCTGTGGACACGCTTTGTCACCGCTGTGGTGTCACAACTGTGCGAGATGCAGTCACGAAGTTGAGATCGCAATATAAAGGCCAAGTTCAGAGATAGGTGTGGTCTGAGCAAGGGTGTCGGAAGTGAGAAAGTAATGCCGTGTTCTATTTTCCTCGGAAGTTGGAAGTCGGAGCTGGGAATGATACACACCCAGTTGTCACACCTTAGTTGAGCACGTTCCAATACAGTAAGTTGGAAAACCAAGATGGTGTCAGCAATACCAGTTAATAAGAACACATTACACTGTAATTCGAGCGAACAAATACCGCAGCAACATGTCCACAGATAGAAGTTGGACCATACTGTGTGTATGGTTGTTTTAAAGGGATAGTTCAGATTTTTTTAAAGGTTTTATGGAGTTCATTATCCATAGTCGGTGTATTACATACAGTAGACATCAGTTAGCACGCCCCCAGTTTGAAGAAGCAGGCAGGTGTACGGATACAGAAGTTAAGCAATGTACTGCTGTGGATGGGGCTCAGCAAGCAAACGTATTTTAGCCACCTAAAAAAGTCCCACCTAAAAAGTCAATATCAGTTCAAGTGCATACTATATTTAGAATATTTTAACCGCTTTACTGTTCCGTCAGATAGCCTGTTTCAACAGGGAAGATTTTAAGGGACCTCTGTTCCCCATCTATGCTGTTGTCAACGCCACCAGACTCCATCGACAAAAACAGTCATTTTAGCTTGCGCAACACGAGAGCTGCTGGTCTGCCACAGTTAGTTAATTTGTGTTATTGTGGCTTCTGTGTTTAGCAATGTTAAATCACTGTTTTTCTCAGTGTAGTCTGGCTTTGAAAACAGTGATAAAACAACTAAATTTTCCCGTTGGAAGTCACTGTCTGATAATAAGGTGAAGCAGTAAAAATATTCTAAACATAAAATACATTTAAACTAATATTGTTTTTGGAGGGGGTGAGGTTGGGGGAGGTCCACAGCAGTACATTGCCCAGCTTTCATGTTGGACTCCAGCCTGCTTCTCCAACTGACTCTACTGTACGTAATATACTGTCTATGGATAAGTTCTCCACTTCAAAAGATCTGAATTATCCCTTTAGTGAAACACAAATATGACAGAAGTACTAATAAACAGTATATTACTGCAGCCTTTATTACTGTTGATGCCTAAAGCAGGCATCTTGGATTATAAGGTCGGAGAGACCCGACATCAGGAGGCGTTCCAGCTGAAATTTTTGCCTTCGTAAAGATCAACATTTCTTTTTTCTGTTATTATTTTTTCATTTTGCACCTGTTGCACACCCATACATACAAAAACCTTTTTGCCCTCTCCACACTGTTTGACTGTTTTCATTTTTTTTGGCTGTGTATTGTTTGCTTTCCTTGACTGCCTCCTCCTCAGCTCTTAGTATACCTGTTGATGTGCCCGCCATGTGGGATCCCTCAGCCGCACTGGATCCGTCAGCCATATTGCCTCCAGAAGCAGCAGTACAGCAGGTCCAGATTATGGGCAGCATTGTTCTTGCCCTGCTTTCTGAGCCATTCAGTGAGTAATCTCTATACGATTTTACACAACAGTGAAACATCAGGGATGAGTCAGTCAGTTTTACATAAAGGCCTCTGAAGAGTATGTCACTTTAAGAGCACCGCTAAGATGATATTTAAGGAAATTAGAGCTGAAGCACAAAATGAATCAGCAACTATGTTTTGTTTCATTAATCCAAATGATTATACTTGTTAATTCCCAAAAAGAAAAGCCTCTTCATTGTTAGGACTTGCTGTTTTTTTGTCGTATATGATTGTAAATTCAATATATCTTTGACTGGTGGACTTTTGTTGCTCTCATTTCTGGCATTTTTCATTATTTTCTGACATGTTTTATGTCAAACATTTAGTCAGTACACAGAGATAATAACTGGCAGATTCACCTGAAGTTAAAATAATTGTGAGTTGCAGCCCACAAGTACTTTTCTCTTTATATTGAAAATCCAAAATATAGTCTGAATTTTACCCATTAGACCATTATCTTGTTGAATACAAAGTTCTATATTCAGGTTAAGTTACGTGATCTTATCTGTAATCTCGTTTTGGAAAACCAAACTGTTGCTTTCCTATTACAGACCACACGTTTTCTACCCAGGAGAGAGTTAGTGAGAAGTTTGAGACTGGCACTTGGTGAGTAAAGTTTGCTCAAGATAAATATTCTTTTTGTTCTCTGCCTCTGAAGTCAACTCCAAGTCCACTCCTGCTGTGCTAATGTTTCTCTATGTGTGTGTGTGTGTGTGTGTGTAGCAGTAAGATGGAGAAAGTGAGTGACAACACAGTGATCAGAGCCAGAGGGTTGCCGTGGCAGTCTTCTGATCAGGACATTGCTCGATTCTTCAGAGGACTCAACATTGCCAAGTATGTTCTTGCTATATTAACTGCATTCTCATTTATGGAGGATTTTGTATCGATCAGTCGACATCATATATGTGAAACCTGCTGTTTACAAAAGGTTTAATTTCCTCTGTAATGCTCTGTATGTTGTGTTGTGTAGAGGAGGGGCTGCGCTGTGTCTTAATGCTCAGGGGAGGAGGAACGGAGAAGCTCTTGTTCGTTTCGTCAGTGAAGAACACAGAGACCTGGCGCTGCAGAGACACAAACACCACATGGGCAACAGATACATAGAGGTAACCCGTCTTAAGTCTGTATTAATTAAAGACATACTACGCAGGATTTCCCCAAAAGAAATAATGTATTGACTCATACAGATGTAATCCCTCTTAGTCATCACTTGTGACTGTGTGGAAGTGTGCGGCGGTGTGTTTTTCTGCAGAGACTCTGCCCTCTTCTTGTATTCCTTATTTTCTTGTTACTTACTGTGCCTAGGACATGTTTGAGTGTGTACCTCCACAGCAGTCTTTATAAAAAGGTAGCAGCCAGGTGCCAAACCATAAGCAGCAAGCATCCAAAAGACACAGTGCTGAAAAAATGCAGATATAACAAGGCGAAACGCCAAACAAGAGTGAATCTGGGATTGGCTTTTACCTTCACTTTTGCTGGCGAGCATGTTAACAAACAGTAACTAACAATCCTGCATAGTATACCTTTAAGTAAAAGAGCTACACTACCTTATCACCTATGTGTTTTCCCTGTCATTCATTGCAGCTACATCTATAGTGACAGTAATTCTTAATTTCTGTCTTGTTCCCTTTCTGATGGCAGGTTTACAAAGCAACAGGGGAGGACTTCCTGAAGATAGCAGGAGGTGAGGAGATACAATCATGTGTAATGTGCAGTGTTTTATCTTTCCAGGAGCAAAGTGAGGCATTTCACCATCAATTGGTGCAGAAAATAAGCAAATTGGTCGATAAAAATTCCCCAGAATGCAGAAAATGAAGAGTTTGGTGCTCAACATTTTCTGGCAGAGGACCCCAAACTCTCTGTTTTAAATGTGTCCCTCCCAATGTTGAAACAAAACCTACTCCCTTGGTATCAGTTATAGAATAAGAACCATCACCATCACCAAGTGCTCCTAAAGGAAGGAGAGCTTAAAGCTACAGTGTGATCATTTCTGTTTGAAACTTGTGGTTAAACTGGTGTGTCCTGTGTCCTTGTGTGTACTCCAGGTACATCCAATGAAGTAGCAATGTTCCTGTCCCGTGAGGACCAGATCATAGTGAGGATGCGAGGTCTTCCTTTCACCGCCACACATGAGCAGGTGCTTGCCTTCTTCTCCCCCGGGGAGGGCCTTAAAGAGACGTGTCCGGTCAGTGGTGGGAAGGACGGTATCCTATTTGTTCGCTATCCAGATGGGCGTCCCACTGGCGATGCCTTTCGTTTTATTTGCCTGTGAGGAACACGCCCAGTGTGCCCTGAGGAAACACAAGGAAATCCTGGGGAGAAGATACATCGAGCTTTTCAAAAGTACAGCAGCAGAGGTCCAACAGGTATGTCAGGGTGTCTGCCTGGATGTGGGTGTGCAAAGTGGATATTTGTGTGTATGTGTAGAAACTCTTCTTCATATGTCCCCTTTTTTTGGAATTAATGATTGCTCTGTTTTGTCCTCCTGTTTGTTTTCTGAGGGCAAAAAGAGGATTTTAAGGAGCTGTTTGAGTCGTGCACACAGTAGAGAGTGACAATGTGTGGGTGTGTTCCTCCTCAGTTAGTTGTATTGGAGTAGGGCTTATGGGTGGGGACCTGCATAACAAGGTGGACTGTGTGTGTGTCTGTTTCCCTTAAGTATGTAGGTACACACAAACACTCCGTGAGAGATCTCTCTTTCTCATTTGTTGGTCCTCCTCCGTCTTTCTCCCTCTCTTGTGAGGTGAACTCATGTGGGCTAATTTTCTTATCTTCGTGGACCGATAAGCTCGCGGCCCACATCCATATCTATGCAGAGGCTTCTCCTCATGCTTTTATGTAGGACAGAGAGACTGAGGTGTTTTATTGGCCCTCTCCAGAAATGCAAACAAGCCATCGTCTGTCTGACGTTGCAACACACCTTTAAACACGATGTGGACATGTCTTTGCTGTGTGCTAAATGTTGGTCTATACTGCATGTGTCCCAGTGTGTATGAACTTTTTCAGTTTTTGCTGATGATAGTTGGTGTGTGTTACAGTGTTTTAGCGTGTTATTTTATCCTGAAAATGATCCTCTAAAGGGGAGACAGACTCACCTAAACTAGACTAAATTCGTTCTGCCTCATTGTCTTTGCTGCAGGCAGAATATATCATTTACTGTCTGTGCGTTTCAGGTGTTGAACCGATACTCGTCAGCCCCTCTGATCCCTGTGGCCCCTGCCCCCTTGGTGTCAATGCTGCCCTCAGTGTCTCTCCTGCCCCCTCCTGTCGGTATCAGGGACTGCCTGAGGCTGAGGGGGCTGCCATACACAGCGAGCATAGAGGACATTCTCACCTTCCTGGGCGAGTTTACACAAGATATCAGACCACATGGTGTACACATGGTCCTCAACCAGCAGGTACATGCCGCAACCGCACTGACACACCCTTGAACTCACATGCTCTCTGACACAATCCTGCAGAGTAATCTCTGACTGTCTCTGTCTCCAGGGTCGTCCATCAGGCGACTGCTTCATCCAGATGACCTCTGCAGAGCGCGCTATTCAGGCCTCACAGCGGCTCCACAAGCACATGATGTCCAGCCAGCGTGGGGCCAACAGCCGCTACGTGGAGGTGTTCCCCTGCAGCGCAGAGGAGATGGGCCTGGTGCTGATGGGAGGCTCGCTCTCACACACACATACACACACACACACCCGGAACAGGAGTGGGACAGGGCTCAGCCCGCCGCCATGTAAGTCCAGACGTAAGTGCTGCTGGGAGCTGGGGGTGCTTCGGGACTGCAGGGTAGGTGGGCTCCTGCCGTTGGGGGCAGGGTTGCTGGGTTTTCTCCAATCTAGTACTGTGGGAGGTAGGGGACATCTGGTCTGACCAGGAGGATGCAAAACTGTGTGTGTGAGAGTGTGTGTTGGCGTGTGTGTGTGTTTGGGGTACCTCTTTGTAATTTAGTGAAATTAAATCACCATCTGCATGCACTGAGAAACCTCATGTGTTGACTGTTTGTTCTACCTTTTCACCTGTGTTCACAAATTCTGATTGTAGATCATCTTCTTCAGCGGCATGTTTGTCACTCATTCTTAATTTTATCACTTTACCACTGCTTAATCATAAAGATCTGCCAGGGTTGGAAAAGTGTAAGCAAAACAGCCAGTCTGTAATATGTCAAAGAGGCTTACAACTCTCCAGTCTTATCAGATTGGTAGTGGTGGTTGTGGGATTTAGCCTCAGTAGACCGGCGCACCTCAGGTGTGTGAGCGTCTCCTGTGCTTGTCCAATCAGTGGAGCTGTGGGAAAGGTGGGCAGAGCTGAAACGCTGGTGCGTAGAAATGTTGTTTGTTCTCCGTGTCTGTAGTCCTTCACCATAAATGTGCACTGGTGCGCGCCTAGTTTTTGAAAAGAGGTCTAATGGTTGTAAATTGCTTGATATGACGTGCAGATGTTCCATTTAGTCAAAGGTACACAATGCAGAGACTCAAGGCTGGACATGTGAGGGTAGCCGTGAGGTCATAGTGAGACAAGATTTTTTTTTAAATGTATGGATTCATGAGTAGAGATGGGAATTGAAAACAGTTTACAGTTGAGAACCTGTTCCAAATTGTCCGATGTCATTGTTATCATATGCCTCAGAGCTTATCAGTTCCCTTTATCGATGCTGGCATGTTTTTCTGACAGTTGCCTGTCGCAAAACAATGACGGCAAAGTCATGTGTCTAAGCTGCTGGAAACTTGGTGTAGAGTAGAAAACGCTCCAAAGTGTAGCTTCATTTCACAAAGAAAGACGACAGCAGTGTAGCTTGTAATGTCTGTAAAATGATTATTATTTTAAGTAAGGGTGAAAACACCAGTGCTTCCCAGCCGAGGGTAAATATCCTGCTAAAACAGCATCAGTGACACGCAGGCAGGCTGAGCAGTTTGTTCTTTGACTTAGAAAACCAAAATGAAAACAAGTTCTGTACAAATATTCTTTCATCTCATCCACACTGTGTTTCCACTCAGAGATAATAAAACAGTTGTGTGTGTTGATATGGAAAACCTTTGTGGGCCTACTTTTTTTGTACACAGAAAATTGATCAGGAGTCAGTAAAGAATCAGGCCACTAAGCAGGTTCGATAATGGCATTGATATCAGTAAAAGTTTACCAATTCCCATCCCTATTCTTGAGAAGAAGATAAATAGATAGAGAGCAAGTTCCTGTTCCACATAAAAACATACGGAGCCCGTAGCCACAAACATAATTTTGGGGACAGGGGAGAAAATGATCAGCAGCACTGAAAGGCCTTAAATGGTAAAGAGCATAAATTGGGTCTTATTATATAGTTGTTTCTCTGCTGAGTTCATCCACAAACACTTCTGGGATCCTAACAGTGTCTCTGTCCTCTGAGGGCAATGTTGCTCTCATTTTGCTACATAGGATATATAGATGCATTTATCAATTAGACATGTGTCAGGTGCTGAGTAATGGTGGTCATTGTTTGCACCTTTGCATGAGCGCCTCTCTCAGAAACAAACAGTGACCAGACTTCCCCATCACGACTGTCTCTTTCTGTTTGTGTTTGATTGTTTTTAAGTATTGTGTTTCTCCCTCTGTTCTCTCCTCTCCAGGTTTATCTCCACCATCGTACTCCTTCGCCCCTGCTCCACCTCTCATGTCTTCAGAGGCTGCTGCTGCCCTCTACCCTCCTATCGGTCAGGTGTTGCTGGCCCCACGCCCCCTGCCACCGGGACATGCCTACTACCCCTGCTTCAGCTCAGCTATACATGAACTACGCAGCCTACTACCCCAGGTAAGCAGTGATTGTTTCAGGTGAACAGAGGCAGATACATGCTGGCATCCAAATACAAAATACTGTACCCAGTTCTCTTAGGAATAGGAGGATATAAGATTTTATCGCAGATCGCGATAAAAAACCCCTGCTATAAGTTAATCTTGAATTTTGCTGGTATTGGAATAATCATGAATATTGAGTCCAGCAGCACCCAAAGAGACTGCTGGGCAACCAACAGTAGAAGACACTCTGTCAAAACAGGCTGTGTCCACGTCAGCCTAAAAAAATGCAAAAAATTTTAATCAAGCATCGACATGTTTTATATGAAGACATCTGATGCCATTTCAAATAGTTGAAAAGCCTGGCTTTTAAAGATTGTTTGATTGTTCACTGACCAAAAGATGTGGATCCTAACTGTGATGCTATAAAAATATTTGTTTCTTTATATAAGGTAAAGTGATTCCAGCATGTTTTAGTGCCATTTTAAAGAGTTTTAAGCATATTTTAATGATTATTGGGTAATATATCAAGATAATTGTGACATGAAATCTTCAAACTGGCCCATGCCTACTTTAGTTTATTTGGGACAGGGTTCCTCAATATTTGGATGAAGCAAAACACCCCAAAACATTACTCAGATTAAATACTTCCAGTTCTTTTGTGTGATATTGATGCTGACATAATGCTGTGCTGTATCATGATATCTTGCTTTAGTCCAGCCCCCACAAAAATGCCACATGCAAATTCACTGTACACGAAAATAACACATAAAATGAACCTTTTCGGGACTACTACAGATAGATTTAAGGAAATATTATGCTGCAGGAAAGAAAAACTAGACTGTCTATGAAGTAAAAAGATGCAAATACTTTTTAAATTGGTGCTGCGTGACTGGAGAAAACAGAGGAAAGGGGCTGTGGCATTTGCTTTTGTTCAAGAGGTAGAAAACCTGCAACTACCAGAATGCACTGCACTAACTGGACCAATAAACACTCTGGCTGCTGTGAGATGTAGTGTGAGCTTGGCAGTTTTAAAACAGGAAGCAATATGGCAGCCGGCTGGTTAAAAACAATCTCAAATTACAGTTAAACTGCATAAATATGTTTCTTAAACCATTTGAGATGAAAAATAGTCAACACAGTAACAGAATCTGGGTTCGTATTTAATCAGTGCTGTTAAGTTTTAGTGTTTGAAGTTTATTTCAGAGTCCATTTTTACAGGAAACAGTACGGCAGGCCACTTCCTGTTTACAAAGTCTTGTTTTATTGCTGCACAGTGCACTAAAATATGTTTCTGAAAACACTGTAGGTGAGGAATTGACAATGTAGTAAAAGAATCTTGGTTTATATCTGCTTAGTTTTTGGCCTTGATCTGAGTTTTGTCTGTTTTGTCCCTCTCAGTGCACTTCAGTACTCTTTGTGTCCGTGGTGGCGAGCATAAAAAAATGTGACGTACAATCTGTATTCGGAGCAACAGCCCTAGAGCCAAAGAAAATGTGAGCTAAGAGATGCACAGGGAGATCTGGGTGCTGATAAGATGGAGGGAAGTTTACCACAGTTCATTTACACTCACTACCCACATCGTTTAGATACGGAGCTGGTTGCAAATCAGCAACGTATCCCTTTAAGAGATAGCGGGCTTCCTTGCCCTGAAATGAACCTGTCAGACAGTGTTAATTTGCGGGCTGTTTGAGTAAGCCAATAAGAAACTTAACCATTATTGTTTACATTTTTGATTTCCTGAGCCCTGTGTTTGCATTGGTATTATTATGGTAACCTGAAGACATGAGCGCGACCAAAACAATTCAGGATCTAGTTACATGTTATAAATACTGGCGAGCCCTTAAAAAAACTCATTTTTCCCCAATTTTTTTCCTGTGAAATGACAACGAAGGTCACAAACTGCTCAGCAATTTATTTGGACTGCAACAATTCCAAAAATACTCTGGCATTTTATTGCGTGCACCCCAAAAATAAACTCTAAGAGGAGCAGGTTTGGTTAAAATGCATCTTGGCAAGGAGAACAGCTGGGACAAGGGTAGTTAATAACTGAACACTGGTATCAGCGTACTTGGTAAACATCAGTGACCTCTGTTTCTCCCTGGTCAGCCCTCTGTCATTGAGAAAACATTTTTTAGACGACGCCCAAAGTTACGCCTGGTTCGTGATTCATTCCTGCTTTGTTTGCTAAGAAACATGCAGCCTTTAAGTCATGCAGCTGTTTTTTATTTACGGATGTTTTCATGATAAAAGTCTCATCTGTGCCTTCTCTCCAGTCCACCTGGCTCACCTACCA
This sequence comes from Cephalopholis sonnerati, assembly GCA_019142605.1. NCBI lineage: Eukaryota > Metazoa > Chordata > Actinopteri > Perciformes > Serranidae > Cephalopholis > Cephalopholis sonnerati. Next base: position 31,692,449 of record JAGQAX010000008.1, read on the forward strand.
CCGTAGGCTTCTTCCCCTCCCCCTCCTCCCTCTCCTCCCCAGGGGGGTTGGTGCGCATGCCGGGTCTGACCTACAACAGCAACGGAGTCAAAGACCTCATTAATGCAGTGCAGGGATACCAGGTAAGAGCCAGTTTTCTACAGAGGAACCATAAATGCATAATAACAGGTTATTTACACAGCTCCTATACATGCACATACCTCCAGAGCTCACACACCTCTCTGTAGGATCCAAGTGTTGTATTGAAATCTTCTCCTGTTGTGGGTGTGTATTGTCAGGCATCCACTGAGTTTGCCCAGAGGCTATCAAACTAGTTTATCCGGTCTACTCTCCCTGTTCTGTCGCACATGCACTGCTGCTTGCTTAGACATGAATTGGAGGAACTGTGAAGTCTTATTTAAACTTGGAAGAAAGTGAAGAATCCCAGTGATATGATCCAAAAGAGTTTATACTAAATGGAGAGGCAAATTGGAGCGAGAATGTGCAGTATTTTTCTCCCATGAACAAACTCCTCTTACACCCCCCCATGCTGGAGTTCACAGTGTCTGTGGTTGCTTGTGTCTCAGTCCCCTGACTCTGTCATTCCTCCCCCTTCATCACACCACAGTACGCCCCCGAGGATGCTCTCGTGCACGCCCACGGGCCTCTGCACGCTCACGACCCGACGGGGACATTGCTTACGCAGCCCAAAGAATGGGTGTGTATTTAAGGTGTCTGAGGCAGGTGGCAGGTAAGGATTGGCTGAAGGCTCAGTTGGAGGGGATTGTAGATTAGACAGTGGTTGTAGCCGGGGTTTGGGTCTTCACTGGTCACCAGGGGTAACAACACAACAGCGCCATTTCCTATGTAGACAGGGAATTTTCCACTAACCACACGCAGCGACATCAATGGACACATTTTTGATTGGGTTGAGTGGTTAGAGGAAATTTCTTGGATTTTAATTAATCTGTGGGTTTTGATTTCAATTGTTTGGCCTTTTATGGCAGTGTGCTTTATCTAACGCTGCCAACATGTCTGTCATCTCAAGAGGGTATTTATAGGCCACAGAGGGCTAATTGACCTTGTTTGCTAAACCCCGCCTCCGAACAGTGATTGCCCAATCATAGCTTAACAACTGTAACTAGGCACAACAGACCTGTCAAGCTTTGGATTTCTTGATATGCAAACAGCTCCAACGAGCGCTCTTTATATCATTGGATTTGGACAGTAGTGTCGTAAGCCTTTTTTACATAGAGATCACACTACAGAGCTGCTGTTGTCACTATTTTATGCCTCTTTTGCATTTTCACAGAGCACCAAACAACAGCAGCATCATGCCGCCCCAGTGCGGGATTTTAAATAGCATGCCGGCATCGCAGAACCAAGGGAGGTGTGACGTGTGTGACATAAAACAAAACAGCGTCGCCCTCTCGTGTGACATATAACACGAGTTGGCAGCGCTTTATAAACAATAACAATGGCGTAACATGGCACTAACAATAATTTAGCGTCTCTGTTCTCGTCCTCACCTCCGAGAGTGAGGAGCTCCCGAATCTTACTGTTTTCTCAATTTGTGGACATTTTTGGCTGCTGTCCTTCTTATTTGAGTTAGCTGCTTACTGCTACTTCCTGCTTTTACGTCTTCAAAACGTCACACCTGTCCTGCTCATGATCACATCCTGCTGGCTGTCCTGTTTTTACAGACGTTGTTTTGGCGCTGTTACTACCTCTCATGGCAATTTAAATGCGAAACAACTCTGTCCCCCCATTTCCGCAATTGTACCTACAGAACAGTGAGGCGGCATGACAATGCTATATTACTGGTTGAACATGCAGTGTAAGAGGGGCTTTTTAAATGTCCCCTCTAAAACCAAAAACATAACAGCAAAATTGTAAGGGATGGATTACACACTGCGTTTATCTGAGCTGGAATCTCTACCATGTCCAGCTAACTAGCTTATTCGATAAAAGCAGAAGGTACACGCTTGTGTGGGCTACACACATATTTCAGGGGAGGCGTTTACCACAACTACCAAGGTGCGTTTTGGCAAGAAGCATCTCATCACCAAGCTTAAAATTATGTAGTGGTGTCGCTAACTGCTGCGGGTAAAGGCTTTAGTTTGTGCTGTTGTGAAAAGATTTTTTTAATCTGCAGTTTAACAACTGCAACGGTGAAGCATTGCAGTTGCAGTTACTGCTCTGAATTATGTCTCTAACTGGATTCTTCTCCATGACAATGCTGGCTTAGGTGTATGGGTATCCGCAGTTCCAAAAATTACAGATAAGACATGATTTCTTAGACACAAAGTTAAAATAATTTAAGCTGGTGGTTCCAAATGTAAACCTACATGATCTCTACATTATGCCAAAGAGTTTCACTGTAAAGCAACATGTTGAAAGAAAAATTTAAAAGAGAATACAGAATGGAGAAAAACACCAAGGAGCTAGCAGCGCCTCTCACTTTACCACTCTGTTGCTCAAAATATCACTATAAATCTCAAAGCCACTATGGAAACTTAAAGTATTTTTTGTCAGTTTTGCTGAAACTGTCACTATTTCCACACAATAACAAAGACAGGTGATCTGTGAAAAACATCACGTCACTCTGCCTCCTCGTAGTGCTTCTAATGGCATTTGCAAGAATCCAATGCGTTTGAATAAAAAAATAACCAGTCAGAGCCGACGAGCCTCCAACGCAGCTGTCAATCATGTCATTTACTGCTCGTGAACTGCGGTCAAACTGTCAACCTAGGCAGCGTTGATCAAATATGAAGCGAGATTCTGTCACTGCGTTGCTTATTTCTCACCTCAGATGTTTCCAGAGTCATATTTTAGTGTGCTGTTTAGCTGTGAAATGAGGAAGTTTGTGACTCAGCCGCCATTTTGGAATCAGTGGAATGACGACAAAGCATCGCCAACTGGCCGGAGCAAACTTCATCATCTTACAGCTAAACAATGCATTAAAATCTTGATTCATGTTTGATCAGCGCTGCTTAGTTTGACAGGTTGACTGCAGTATACAAGCTGTGATTGACAGCTGCGTTAGAGACTCCTCGGTTCTGATTGGCTGTTTTCGTTAAGTGGATTCTTGCACAGACTGTCTGTCTCGTAATATTGTAGATATAAATTGTAAATCTGCCTCAGCTATAAACTGCATCATGTGCTGTGCAAGACGAAAAGCTTGACAGGCATAGCAACAGTAACTAAGGGAGGCGGGGGTTAGTGAATGGTCAATTGGTGCTGTTGTCGTGTAATAATAGGTAATAACAGCCTTCAGGTGGTTGAGAAGGTGACGGGTAACATCTGGTGCTGGTGTAAGGGCTCTGTGTTCGATGCTGCAACACTGGGATAATACTCTTCTCTCTCTCTCTCCTTTCCTCACCCCAAAATCTCCTCCCTCTCCCCCTCCAGAGTCCCGTGGAGTCCGTTTCTCTCCTGAGCAGCAGCCTGATTGGTCAGTCCAGCGGAGGTGACGCTCCTCTCATGTCCCTCCCCGCTCTCATGACCAAGCCTGCAGGGCAGTACCTGGACCTGACCCTGCTGTAGGGTCCCAAACATACAAAGGTCACTTGGTACATGTCAAAGACTTGTAATGTATTTTTAGGTTTTTAAAAATAGTCTTTTAGATGTGTTATTTATATCTTTAAGAACAGAAATTAATGTATTTTATACCAAAATCATTGTGGCCTTAGCCAAAAATAGCAGTTTTTTTGTCTTATATTGCACAGTGTGTATTTTAAAAGCTTTATAGAGATTTTTTTAACGTGTTATATTATAATCACTATGATATATTTGCTAGCCAAACTAGAGAAGAATGACCTAGTAGCAGCCAAGCTAAATCTTTTCTGTAAGCTTCTCTGTGAAGAATGAAAGTGTGTGTGAGTGTGTTTCAGTGTGAGAGAGATGAAAATGAGTATTATGCATGGCTGTGTCGATACGTCTTAATACTCAATCTTTTTATGCAATACATTTAATGTGTTTATATACGTTTGATACAGTACACAGTGATTGTATGGAAGCTTTAGTGCATGAAGAAGTTAGTAGTTAAACTTTAAGATGTTTACATTATGCCAAATATCAATGCACTGCTAATCAATAAGGCTACTAATGAATATAATAGCAGTATCTTTGAATGAGAACATACTGTATATGTTACACTGTGAGTTTGTCAAGTAGTCTGATCCTTGCATCAAGATTCACTTACAAAAATGTGACATCTCACACTCATTAGCCCCCTCCTTTCCTCCTACATGTACCCTATATGGGTCTGTTTTCATGTTGTGTAATGCCACTGTAGTCTTGCCCTTTGTTACGGACTCACATTTGAACAGAGGACAGCCCCAGTTCTCTGTAACCTAACCACAGGGTTGTGATCTTCAAGAAGACTCATGTCACAAGCTCTCATTTTACGGAGTGAATCACAGGAGACGGAGGAGGTTTCTGACAGATTTTATTACATATTTTACTCAGAGAAAACCACTAAGATTTATCAGTCCGTCACACTTTCCTTGTCTCCTTTCCACCGTCTACGCTGATGCAGTGGAGCAAACAGGGTTCCCCTGCTGAAATCCCTTTGCCATTTCCCATTTGCCAAAATAGATGGAAAGCAGTGGGGCCCCCAGAAATTTGTCATAATGGTTTTCAGATGGAGCCACTGAAAATCTTGAGCTGGAACACAGAAATCAAAAGCCATAACTTGTTTTCAGGAGTTCATTTACGCTGTTGTAGTATGGGCTAGTTTAAAAATATGTCAGTATGAGAGTTAACGAACTGCATGCTGAGAAACTTAGGTTTCTTATTCTCCAGTTAAAGATATATTTCCAGTTTTTGGTAGTGGGGTTGTATGAGGTACTTATCCATCGCAGTCAGCATGCCCCCAGTTTAGAGAAGCAGGATGGAGTCTGACACGGACGCTAGGCAATGTACTGCTGTGGATAGGGGTCAGCGATAAAACATATTTTAGCAACCTAAAAAATCTATATCACTTTAAGTGTACACTTCATTTAGAATATTTTTACCACTTTACCTTTGTGTCAGACAGCCTGTTCCAACATGGAAGCCGTTAAAGGCTTCAGTTTCACATCTCTCATCAAAGTCACCAGACTCCATTGACAAAAACAGCAATTTTGGCTCACTGAACACAGCAGCTGCTTCTCTACGGCTGCTTCGATCAGATAGGTAGTTTGTGTTATTGTGTGACTTTTGTGAATCTGAACTAACCTTTAAAAATGCCAAGTACATGCATTAACACCAAAAAAACTAACCGATCAAGGCAGTGGTAGATCAGAAGCTCCTGTGTTCAGCAATGTTAAATTACTGCTTTTCTCAATGGAGTCTGGCTTTGAAGGGGCGATATAACGGCTTTAGTTCCCCATTGGAAATTGCTGTCTGACGGAAAGGTAAAGCAGTGAAACTATTAAAAAAATAGCGTTCACTTAAACTGATAACAGCAGCACATAGCTTAACTTCCATGTTGGACTCCAACCTGCTTCAACACGAGGCGTGCTGACTGACATCTACATTGACTATGGATAAGAACCTCATACAACCCCACTTTAAAGAACACTTTGATACTATTAATTGTCTGATGTGAATAGACTTATACTGGTACATTTAATGTGTTATGTGTCTGTACATGTTAGTTGATACTTTGCCAGTTGTCCTCTTCCTTTAAAAGACAATACAGCCTTTACCCATAGAGCTCATTTTCATACAGATATCTTGAGGTGAAAGTTAAAGGGGCCCCTTTGAAAATGGCCATGCCAATTGCTCCTCGCCAAAATTTACTTTGGAGCGTTATTTGGCCCTCTCCCTGACAAGCTATGCCAACACGGTTGGGACCAATGGATGCCTTAGGCTGTTTATCTTCTCGCTAGCTTAAAAAAAATGAGCGGATCACAGCCTTTAAAGACAGTTATATCAGCCTCCAATTATTTCCGCCAATAATTGTATCAGGGCGGCCATGGCCCCCTCTGGCTCACCCTTGGGGGCGCCACTGATGGAAAGTTGAGAAGGAAAGGAAATGAAGGACACCTCTGATGTGTATCTTGTGAATTTAATTGCCATTTATGCCCTGCACAGTCGCTGTTTTGTCTCCGTGTTGCTGTATACACTTCCTGCAGTGGGACTTTAAACTCCTGCTCAGGACGTCCTGCTGTGGCAATGCTGAAACAACAATAAACATAACGTGAAGTCTGTTGGCTCTCGGGTGTTTGATTTTGCTATTTGCCTTCATTCCACTTCGCTGTGTACTTATTGTCCCTGTCTGTACTTTGGGAGGGTTTGTGAAGAGCAGGAGCGCAAACACACAGGTGGAGTTGTCTGATGACAGAATGTGGCCAGAGGCAAAACTGTGGGAACTCCCTCACGCTGCGCTCAGTGATTACCTCTGCCATTCCCACATACACACACACACACATATGCTATAGCAAAGAAACTATTGTCACTCAGACACACTAACACATTATCTGAGAGGACGGATTTTTTTTAACAGGGTGGAAAAGTGAAGAATAGAGAGTGCAGGAAGGGGGAAGCGAGAGGGAAGGCAGACAAAACCATGTCGGACCCCCTCAGGGCAGATTTGGCATTGTGTAATACAATCTTGTGCACCCCACCCAGCCTGATCCCTTTTAAACACACTCATTCTCCCACTCACAAAAAACACCGTCTAAACCAGCATAGCAGCACCATTAGTCTCTACGCAACACGGCCCAGAATACTTTTTCTCTCTTTAACTTTTATCACCTCACTGGCAGTTTAGTTAGAAATATACCGTATGTAATCTACTGTCAGATAAAAGCAGTGTGATTACACAAGAGGTTATTACTTCATAATTTGACAAAAAGCATTTCTTTGTATGTCAAGTGCAAACCCTCAGGTGCAATCATTTTAGCCTGGTTAAAATCTTTATATCTTTATAGTTTAAATTAGCATTAACATGAACTGGAGTTAAGTACATCAAATAATTTCAGTAAATTAAAGTAATTTTATCTATGATTAAGTATAATCCAAAGAATAATAGGCTTTGAGAATATTATAAAAGGAGTTTTTTTTCCCTTTTTGCCAAAGGGAAGGTAGTTTGCTTTAATAATTCATTATTTGTTTAGTAGACCAAGAAAGAGTCTCCAATTTTCCCCTTTCCCCAGATTTTTATTTCATGGTTTTCTTGTGAAATTTACTGCTAAAAAAGATTTAAGACAGTTATATTAAAATACTAAAAATACAAGCATTTTGCCATGTGTGGAGGTTCAACATTTTCTAGTTGCTGGTGGGGCCAGTATGTCAGTTTTGACTCCAGAAAAAGTAAATGTGGACCTTCATTATTAGTACAACTTAAACATTATGTGTCTGAAGAGTGCACCAACAGGCACCTTAACTGTATCCAGCATTCAGTATTACACACACACACATATATATTTATACCAAGGGCTGAAAGAGGAGCTCCGGCTTCCTCCCACAGTCCAAAAACATGCAGGTTAATTGGTGACTCTAAATTGCCTGTCCAGAAGAGTGCAGTCCTAGGAACAGCTAAGATACCACCACCCCTGTGAGTGGGTGGCTACCATACAAGGTGCCACCTGCTACTCAGTTTTCAACATGCTCACACACAGATGGAAGCATCATCGGGAGCAATTTGGGGTTCAGTATCTTGCTCAAGGATACCCTCCGACATGCAGGCTGGAGGAGCATATATATACATAAATATAAATATATATATTAGGTATGTAGTAAAGTGGTGAAGGCCCTTAGTGGCAACATAGTGCCTATTGTTTAGTTATTCAGTGCCTGTGTTAAAAATGTTCATGTAGTTGTTCTTTGTATAAGAGGCTGGTTTTGTGGATATCGAGCTAAATGGTGTGTGTGTAACATGTAACAATGACCTTCGTTGAAATGTTGAAAGGAGGTATATGTTATCAAAGTCTAATAAGTGTAGGGTTAGTTAATTAGTTAGTGAATTATAAAAAAATTAACCCCCATGCAAATGTGATAAAGGGGGAAATTAGCTTTAGAGACCGAATCCATCTTCTGCACCAGGATGTAAACATGTTTATTTCTGCTGTGAAGCTGAACATAAACACAGTGGGGTCTGACTGGCATCTGGAGCCAGCCTCAAGTGGCGGTTTAAAGAACTGCAGTTTTTGCGTCTTCTGTGTTGGCTTCATTTTTCAGCCCTGGAGGTTGCTGTTTGGTGCAGATGAACGATGTCTGGCTTCCCCCTGCCCATGTGCTGGCGGAGGTTCAGGCACTGACAGCACGGAAGGAAGCCAAACATCATTCATCTACACACTGAAATGATGTAAAGCTGGTTGAATTTTGGCAAAGTTTCCCTGAAATTTCATTGTATTCTGTCTCGATTGCCAGGTGATGTGGTGGTTATCTTTTACGCTGTGATCTGTAGGCTGTAGCAATGGCTGTGCTGAGTGTGTTTTGACATATGTTCTTGAATCGAATATTGACAATCATTCTGTCTGCTTCTCTGTGAAATCACTTCTCCGTTTTTTTTAGCGACAGTGTGGGCTCTATGCTCACTGCGACAGCTTGGCGGAGCATCAGAAAGGGGCGGGGCTTCTCAAACAGTCAATTAGTAGTGATTTTGGGGTTGAGTTTAAAAATTAGTGAGGAAGATTTTACAGGTCGGGCAGTACGGTGGTGTGGTGGTTAGCACTGTCGCCTCCTGGTTCAATCCCAGGAAGGAGCCCTTCTGTGCGGAGTTTGCATGTTCTCACCGTGTCAGCGTGGGTTTTCTCCAGGTACTCCAGCTTCCTCCCACAGTCCAAAGACATGCAGGTTACCTGGTGACACTAAATTGTCCGTAGGTGTGAATGTGAGTGTGAATGGTTGTCTGTCTCTATGTGTCAGCCCTGTGATAGTCTGGTGACCTGTCCAGGGTGTACCCTGCCTCTCACCCAGTGTCAGCTGGGATAGGCTCCAGCCCCCCCCCACCGCGACCCTCAGGAGGATAAGCAGTTATGGAAAATGAATGGATGGATTTTGCAGGTCTAAAGCACATACAGTAGTAATAACTTGGGATGGTTCACCCCCTCCTCCCAACCGCAATAATTTTCAGACAGTCCCTTAACACATAAAGCAGGATGTGCTCTGAAAGTCTTGTTTGTTGGCTCGTCCACATAATTATTTGTCAAGGTCCACATTAATTATGTCAGATACAAAGATTTGCAGCACATTCCTTAACTCATGCCACCTCTCCGCTACACCTTGCTTTGAAGATTAATTATCTTGCCTTAAGTGTTTCACTGAAGGACAGAACAGAGGTGCAATTACAGGCTGACTCACTGCGCTGCACCTGATAGGTGTGTAGAGGCAGATAGATCAGTAATACCCTTTACAACAACATTCTCTCACAGGGTGGGTGAGGCCTACTTACACTTACTGTACAGGCATGCAGGGCGAGGCTGATCCACATTCCCGTGTCAGTGCAGAGACCAAAGATGCTGCCACAGAGTTGTCAAACTGATGATGTGGCCTTTATTAAGATCCAACCGTGGGCAGGAACATCACAATCAACACATACAGTACAGCAGCAGATCATCAGCCGCCTCAGATGTGGTTGACATAAAGTTGTTGAGCAGCAGGGTTATGCTTAAACAAGAGCTTATTTCCAAGAACAGGACGTCTGAGATCAGTTTTGCATTTTGACCTGTGATGAAAACTGCATGTAGAAAAATAGTGATCCACGACCTGTAACGCGGGATCAGTGTGCTCAGCTGTGACTGCAGATTTGTCTCCGTCTGGTGGTCACACTGAGACTGCAGCTGCACAGTCTCAGCCAGTCCAGTCTCAGCATCTCCTACACAGAGTCAGGATTCAGTTCACTTTCAAGTCACTCTGTTCAGGAAGTTACTCAAATGCTGCAAATGTTTTGGCATCTTAAAAATGGACGTAAGGAAGAAAGCATTTACAACGCCTGCTCTGTTATCAGCATATTAATTACAACTGTCTATTTACATTTTGAAAAAAATGATTTGAAAGTGAATTGACTTTCACTTCAGCCTCTGTTTTTTTAAAGTGTAGAGATCAGTGCTTCAACAGTCGCTGTCTGAAATACAGTTTAGGCATCAACGTGGACACGGTGTTGACGTGTTGATGGCATAAAAGTTAAACATAACCCCAAAGCAAATCAGATAAATATTCATCATGTAACATATTCATCATGCAGGCAGCACCAATCACATCTGTAGCTTGTCTGTAACGTGTGCGAGTCAGTCAGTGAGTCCACTGTCTTCTGTCTCACGTACAGTTTTTACAGTTTCAGTTTGATGAATATAAAGAATCATCCTTCTAAAATAACAATTAAGCAAGTATAACAATTGCCTTTATGCAAATATATATTTATAACAGCTGAATGTTTTATGCAAATATACAAATGTGGACTGCAGCCAGCGACTTTGGCTCCTCTGTTCCCACTCTCCTCACTTGACAGCAGGTCTGCTGCGCCTGGTGGTAAGGTCACAAGGGTCAAGGTCTCAGAGCTCCGTCATCAGCAGGGCTCTCAGTATCTTCTCCCGGTCCAACCTCATTTCCTCTCCGCTATGAACACAAACAACACTCATGTCATAAGAAGTTTAAAGATGCCATTGTCACGCATGATAGTAAACTGAATATATGTAATATTCATCGTATAATATATCTTATATTACCGCGTGTTGGGGGTTGAATAGGTGAGGTTTCCCAGCATGCCGTGAGACAATGTATTTAAGGCCATAAGCTGAAGGAAACTTTAAATGTGTTTTAAAATCACTCACGTTACCATTACCCAGTGATTAATGTTCATGCATTTCACAATGGTTGTTATGGGCTAAGGTTAATGTAGTGACATACTGCACCATAAGTTAGGTTGCGCACATGGTTAGTAACATACCGCCTGTGGAGGGGTGTTAAAATGATGATAGATGGTATGTTTTGGCACAGAAAAAGTAATTATATAATCTTCATGGACTTTTGGTCAGAAGAAACAAGACGTTTAAAGATGTCACCTCGGGCTGTGGTGAGTTATAGGAGACATTTTTTGTGCTAATCTCATTTTATAGACAAAATCACTGATACATTAAAGCAGCTGCAAGGCATACGTAATTGGTTATACAGCAGTTTCAATTTAAAGATGGTGTAGGCTGTTTAATTTTGGCATCACTGAAGGAAAATCCCATAATAAACTTTGAGCACTCTGTTTTCCAGGCTTTAGAAAATCTAGCTCATGATGGGAGACTTCGGCCAATCAAATCAGAGAGTGTGTCCCTATTGGCTGACTTACAAACGCAGATGCGCGTGCACATCCCTTTAGTGAAAGCCTGATTCAGTGAACAGTCGTGTTTAAAAAAGTAAAATGATATTAAAAATTAATTGCGTCTTTCTTTTACTTGCTTCCAAAACAAATGCTCAGGCTAGCCAGAACAACATCTTTACTCCAGGAGGTGACGATGCTATTCAACACAAAATTAAAGTTTTTTTTTAATGAATTAGCAGATTAATTGATAATGGAAATAATTGTTAGTTGCAGTAGTAGTTATAGGACATGCGTCTCAACCACAGGACCAACAGGAAGCCTCCACAATGCTTCAGATGTCTGGAGGAAGGTTTTAGCAAATACAAACGTGCCCCAGAAGAACATGAAGAACTGAGGAGCGTTACCTGTCATTATGGGCAGCGAGGTAAGGGGCCAGGTGAGGGATGGAGCTACGGTAGTAAGAAGGGGAGAGATGGGGAGAAGGCAAAGGAGAGGGACAGCATGGGCTACCAAGCTCCAGTGACGGCATATTATCCACCTGGAATACACATCAACACACACACACACACACACAGACAGTGATCTGTTGACTGACAGGTATTGCCGAGAGGCTGATTTACCTCCATAAGTGGAGTGTTGTGCTTTCAACAAACATGCACTCTAATGGCTTTTCAAAGTGTGTGTGAGAAAGTGTGTGTTACCTGTGGGTATATAGACGGCTGTATCTGTTTGTCCAATGAGCTGGTCGAGCCTGACTTTCCTGTACTCTGGGAGGAGATGGCTGCAAGTGCTTCTGGGAGATTATCTTCATCTTCGTGGTTACTATATGAGTGATACATTGAGAGATGCTGAATGACTCACACGGCCCGCAGGTTGATCTTACAGTGTTCTTACAGTGTTCAGGTGGTGTGTACTCACAAGCTGAACTGTCTGACCAGTCGTTTCCTGCGGTTGCTGCTCGCGTTGGCTTTGGGCTGCAGCCTCTCTGGCGTTGGGTTGCGGTCTTGCCGATGAGGCGTCTTTTCTGCGGTCAAACTGGATGCAGCTGAGTCTTGCGATGAGCTCTGATACCTGAGGACCAGTGTCATCACACATGGAGTGTTAGTTTTAAACACACATGTACAGATACATGAATGTGCAGATAAGGTGAGGACACCTGCCTGTCATTGAGGGTCTCATTTAAGTTCTTCCCCCTGGGCGTTGTTGGAGCTTCCTTCTTCATCGTAGAGGAGAACATACTGCTGTTAGTTCCACCACGCAGTACACAAGGTTTATAGAAAGTTAGGTGGACAGCTGTTTTGGTACTCACCCTGAAAGCCGCCTCCATCTGGGCCTTGAGGATGTTACACTTAAGATGGTCAGGGAGCATCGCCGGGGAGGCAGGAGGGTGTAGAGACTTCTCAGACAGCTGCTTCTCCTCTCCCTGGCGAGGGAACATGGAGGAAGGGAACAAAACCTGGGTTGAGATGTTATCATGAGCAGAATGAGACAACAGTGTGTGGAGAAAGAGTCTGACCTTGTCCATGTTGACGTGCAGCGAAGGCCAGGGAGGAGAATCACTGTCTGACTCCAGAGCTTTGAGCAGAGACTGAGAGATGTCCAACTCATCTGCAGGGCAGGGCGGAGCTCGACGTTCTAACAGACACAAAGTTTAATGAGAAAATGCACTTTACTATGTCTATATATAGACACGCTTTGGTTCTTTAGTATGAACATTTGGTTGGATGAGGGAGGGATAAGTTAGTGTCTAACTAGCACGGTACACCCTGGACAGGTCACCAGACTGTCACAGGGCTGACACATAGAGACAGACAACCATTCACACTCACATTCACACCTTTGGACAATTTAGAGTCACCAATTAACCTGCATGTCTTTGGACTGTGGGAGGAAGCCGGAGTACCCAGAGAAAACCCACGCTGACCAAGGGAGTATATCTATACATTATTTTACATAATTAAAAAACATAAAAACTACACATATCTATACACACACATGCACCCATACATTCATACACACCACTTATCATACACCTTACACTTACATACAACCATGCATAGATTTTAAGTGCCATAAAAGCAACAATATACAACAGAAGAAGCCTGAAACCTTAGCCTTCTATATGTTTTGTTTCAGTCTGTTTTGTCTTATACAGTCTGAATGCTTTAGGAATGGTTGCTGCTTCCAACCCAGCATATTAAGGTTAGCTCATTCGGACCTATTAGTAATGTGGGACGACTAATTTTGACATAATAGTTACCTTCATTACAGGCTCAAGTATGTTTTGAGGATCCAGACTGAATTTTCTTTTAGTGTTTCTTTTGACAGTAAAGGCTGCCGACCCCTGCTCTAAATGGTTTAGAAAACAGAATAGAAATGAAACTACTTTGTGGTCTACTTCTTTGGATGCAGAAGGCAGAAAAAATGTCTTTGGTTTGCATGTGTAAAATCTGCTATTAAGAAAGCTCCATCAAAACACACCACATTACATCCAGACAGAACACATTAAAACACATTTACATAAAAACACGACACAATAGGAGCTACACTGAAAGGAGCACCAGGTACTCGATGGTGAGGACTGAATCAAGGTTAAATAAATAGATATAAAGTGCTGTGTGCTGAGGTGACGAGCTGGCCTCAGAAAGTGGCTGTCCTTACTGACTCAGATATTTTATGGCAACAGGGGAAAATGATTTTCTGTAGATGTTTTTCTTTGCACACAGGATTCTGTACCTTTGCCCTGAAGGTGGTAGCTGAAAGTGGTGATTTAAGGACGGCTGTGGTCGTCTAGGATTTTGCCACTAAGCGTTGAACAGCTTTATTATATTCATGTATCACACTAATGATTTATACCCACAGAGGCACAGTTTTATAGACGCTTTTGTACATTAACAGAACAAATCAAAATTGTAAAGAAAGAAAAGAAGTTATTCAAGAAAATGTGCTTAAAAGGGGCAAATCACCTAAATCACAAAAACTGATTTTCCCACTGAACCCTGCTGCTATCTGTCTAGCCAGATCAACTCAGTACAACGATTGTGGTGCACAGAAAAACTCAACAGCAACGTTTTTATTCAGAAATGTTTTTCTTGGTTATTCGGGATAATACACACGGGGAATTTACCGTTTACATACAGTCTCTTTCAAGATAAATGCACAGCGTCAGTACAACAACCTGAATTGAGGTTTTTTTTTCGTTCCAACAACAAACACATGTGGTTGGGTTTAGGGAAAAATGCAATGATTCTGCCTACTCATCCAGGCCATTAAGACATCCCTTCATAGTGTTCTTTCAGTATAACAGATGAGGGCCAAAATCTGCAGTCCTCTACGCAAAAAATATATTCCAATGTTTATCTGAAGATAACTGACCTTTCGCTAAGCCCCGCCCCTTTGTGATGGTCCTACAAGCTGTCGCATTAAGCCTAGAGCCCACGCTGTAACTAACTGCACTCCCTGAGGAAATATTATCATATTTTTGGAAAAATGAAGCAGTGATTCCAGAGAGAAGCAGACAGAGGGGTCTACAGTCTGTGTTTGAAGGATATATCCAGGATGTCAAACTGACTCAGCAGCAACAACAGGTTAAAAAGACAAAGATAGTTAGAAGCTAAAGCCCAACTATAGGCTACAGATCACAGTGTAAAAGTGAACCACCACATCACTGCTGATCCACACAGAAGACAATGAATATAAAGGGAAACTTTGCTGATATTGAACCAGCTGTGTGGCATCACAGTGTGTGCAGATGAACGCACGCCAATCTGCACACTGTGATGACACACAGCTGGTTGAATATCAGCAAAGTTTCCCTGCTTCCCTTCACTGGTTCCTGTACAGCAGGGTCGGTCTTTGTTTCACTGTTATAATCATTACAAAACAAAAGCAGCATGTGTATACATTCAGTAGGCTATATCTTCAGTAGCTAGCTAGCTAACCCTACACTTTTCAGGGTTTGATTTTGGTTTTGGAACAGGGAAGAAACGTATATCTTTTTCCAACCTCTCCAGGTAACGAGTATCATTAATACACGACGTGCCCCAGGCACAACATTTAGCTCCAAATCCACAAAACCAGCCTGAAAATGAAGGAAATCTGAAACGACTGCACTTAGCGAAGTGTCACTTGGAGGCTTCAGAAGTCTGATTTATTCAAAGTAACTAGGTATTTTCCAAAGTTACAGCCTCCTTGGACACAGTTCTCAACATGGCGGCTAGCAGCTAGCAGTGCTAACGCAACAAACAGTGCTACACAATGGCAACAGCACTGACAGAGCTAACAGTGTTAACCAGTGGGTAACATTAACCGCCATATGAGCGCAGAACAGTGTTGGTGATGAGCTAGCCAGTGGGATACACTGGTTTGGCTTACCACAACAAATCACAGAGAAGCTCAGATTACATCACACACAGAGGGAGCGTGACTTCATTCTCTGCTCAGGACGCCATCACTCCACTATATCTTCACATAGCAACTAAAGGTTCCCTGCTGTATTAATGCTCTGGATGTCACATACAGAACTTTTAAAGTGGGAGAGTATAGTTCGTGTGTGATCTGAATGAGCTGGCACTTGAGGAAAACACAGGATGCTGACCAACAGACAGCGACAGACATGAAGAGAGCATCAGTGTATGTACAGTCATATCACAGATGGGACTTCCTCAGGCTGTGAGTACTCACTGTTCTTAGTGTGTGTGTGGCAGAGCGTGTCCTGGCTGTGCGTGTGGCGTCGGTGATGGTGGTGGATCTTGCCAGAATACGAAGTCTCATTCTCTTCAACACTGAACTGATGGTCTGAAGCAGGACCGCTCAGAGGGAAACTGAGGACAACATGTGCAATCAAAACAATTTTTTTCTCTTCTCTACAAACTGTTAATCATTATCTAACTTCCAATCACTCCATCTGCATGACTCAAGGTTTTAAAGCAATACTTCACCCACTAAATGACCATTTCTGGATCAATTACTCACCATGTGAAGAAAACTTTTACCCACATGCCTCCAGGGTGAACGGAGAATCCAAAAACGATCAGGGTCCACATTTGACAACAGCAAAACTACTTCAAAACATCTGTTTACAAACTTAATCGAAGTCTTATTTATCTAGTTGTGTGCTCAGTACTTCCCAAACACACACGTTCGCTACAACATTACAATAAACACTACAAGTAGCACCCCAGAGCATGATTGGGGGACGCTACTTGTCCACGCATGCGACTGTTTCTACTGACGAGTTTTAAATCATAAGGTTCTAGCAAAAACAAACGTGTTTGGGAAATGTTGGCTAATATGGCATGAGTTGTGTGAGAGTTTGAAAACTGATGTTTTGATATATTTAACACATGGTGATTAACTGATAAACAAATGGTCATTTTGCAGGTAAAGTATTCCTTTAAAGCATACTGTACTAAACTCAATGAAGGACAGACAGTTACACAATATTTGCATTTTTGCAATTATAAACATTGTGTTTATTTGAAAGGCATCGTGTGATTCGAGTAAACGTTACAGAGCAAAAATCAACACACTATGACAGCAAAACATTGGCCACATTTTGTGTAAACAGTTAGTTGATTCAGCAAAACCGTAACGTGCTGTAACAATGTTAAGTTTAGTCAAAAAGCACAACACCACATACACAGGGTTCTAGTTCATGCTTCTACTTCACACTGAGCTACAACTATATATTTAAAGCAGCTTAAACCCTAAACCAGCATACAGCATGTGCTTCACTCGACCCCTTCCACCTGTTGAAGATTACTTCATATCACTTCATCTCATTTAGATTAAAGTGATTTGGATAAATTAGCTGTCAAAAGATTTCTGAGGCATGTAGACAAAATTAAACTTTAAGAGCAGATTTGTGATCTTTGAGTAAACAAGAATGAAAACACCAACGATGACGACGTGAAAATGCCCACAAACAATCAGAGGCACAAAGCTGTTAAACCTGGTCCTGTCTTTATTTTAGTTGTGTTCTAGTAGTGCAGTTTAGTCCAGTGGTTCCCGACTGGTCCAGCCACGGGGTCCAGATTTCTCCAAAGTCATTAGTTCAAGGTCCACACAGTTTAATACATTCAGCATCATCCTTGTGTTTGGCCATGGAGTCGAGCTAGTCTGTATGTTAGTCACTCACTCTACAGCAGAAAACGGCACTTCAAAATAAAAGCTCTGAGCTGGAAATTCATTGTACGTCAAAATAAGTGTCTTTTTTTCATGTCATTTGCGGACCATTCAGACTGAACCTGCGACCCACTTTTGGACCGTGACCCACCAGTTGGAAAAGCACTGGTTTAGTCTATTAGTGGTTTTAAAGTCTGACACTTTATATCTGTGTGTGAATGGGTAGGGAGATTGTTGTGTTTGAGGAATGTAAGAGCCATCCCAGCTGCCACTGGATGTCAATATGACGTCAGATGTTAAATTTTGGTCAAAACGAAAATCTGGTTGACAATATTTTAAAGGTGTAACAACATTTTGTGGACGTTAACAAAATACTTTGCAGACATTGGATTTTGTTCTCCTTACTTCACGACTAAATATTTTTCTGCAACAAGATGACGTTTGCGTAAGACGTTTGGGAGACACTGGATTTTGGTTATATTCCAATACAACTTAAAGCCAACAAAATGGCACTGTGGAGCACAGCAAGAGGGTTCCTGGTTCGAACCCAGGGTGGGGGAGCCCTTCTGTGCGGAGTTTGCATGTTCTCCCCGTGTCAGCGTGGGTTCTCTCTGGGTACTCCAGCTTCCTCCCACAGTCCAAAGACATGCAGGTTGCATGGTTGTCTGTCTCTATGTGTCAGCCCTGTGATAGTCTGGAGACCTGTCCAGGGTGTACCCTGCCTCTCGCCCAATGTCAGCTGGGATAGGCTCCAGCCTCCCCTGTGACCCTCAGGAGGATAAGCAGTCACAGAAACTGAATGAATGAATCTATCGTCAGTGTGCTACATCAAACTGATGTTGGCATTCAATGTTGTCCTGACACACCAAATATAAATGTCTGACAACACTGGTGGCCAGCTGGGATGTTGCAGAAACATTCTGAGCCTTAGTCATGTAAAAAATATACATACCAACAGTGTAATTCGAAAAAGTCGATGGCTTTTGTCAGTTTTTTTGTAACTCTTACTTTAACAGGATAATCGTGCTCTAATTTCAGAGCAGTTCCCATAATTTAAGGACTTTGGGATCTGCAAACAGGAAGTAGCCTATAATGTTACCGCTGACTCAGCGAGTTAGCTGTGGTGAACAACTTGTGTACATTTTGGCAACTGGCACCATTAAAAGCATGCCGAATTAGTGGTTAGCAGTTCCTGTTTGCGGTGCACTTACAGACAAGTATCACTGCATTACTCTGACACTGAACATAATTTAAAAACTGGCGAGTTCTGCCATCATAAGGTGCATCTTTTTCTCTGTGATTACTTGGTGGATTTATGCACACTTCACTGCGACGCTTATATCATTGGAAAGTGTTAGTCACACTGACTCTAAAGATGTATCATATCTCACATATCATGTCTGTGTGTTCATATTTGACCCAAAAAAGATTTTTCGACGCCTACTGCAGAAATCTTTTACAAATGATGGTCAGTTTTAAAGTGCCATAATTGCCTTCATCAGCTGTGTGTCACAGCCGCTGCTGCTGCTGATGCGACCGTTGACCGTGTTGATAAGCAGGCCAAACTAAAATAACTAACTTCCTGTTGTTTCCAGAACACCTGTCCCTTTCACCTTACGCAACATATTCGCCTCCCGTCTCTCCCTCGGCACCTTTTTGGGATATTACATGAAGGTGTACACTGAAAACACATGACAGGATGTGACAGATGGATGGTGACAGAGGTGATGAGGATGACGGAGCTTCTCTCTCTGGGACACCAGTCTGTTTAATTTTCAGATTTAAGAGTCTGGGTTGGAAACAGATTCCCAGTTCAAACAGAGGTCAAAGTGCAGTCATGACCTTATCCCTGTAAACCACACTGATGGATCCGGGGATGGAGCCGCTGGTCCGCTCAGGGACGGGAGGATGACTGGAGACAGGACTCGCGGACTCGAGAGAAGGCCTGAAGGGTGAGGGAGGATCACACACACAAAGAGCATGGAGGCAGACAAGACAGACACAGGAGGTTTATGAGTGACATGAGGTGTGATGAGCAACAGACAACGTGGAACATGAAATGAGTGACTTTGTCTAAAAATAGAAACTTGCCCTCCCGTCAATTTCTGATCAAGGACCCCTGAGACTGACATCATCTTCCTCAACAAAAACATCCTCGAGTATCTCTAAACCCCGCTCTCTGCGTCCTCCTCAGCTGGCTGTCTTACCTGTGTGATGGCGTGTGTCCGGAGGGCTGCAGGTACACTGGAGGCGTGAGAGCCGGGTGGGGCGGGTGCCACGGCTCGTGGCCTATAGGAATGTTGTGCCGGTACTGGAGGGGAGGAGAGGAGACAGATTGAGGAGACGCTGAAATTAAATGTTGTCACAAGAGCGGAGCCAGATCAGTGGCTGCTGCATGTGTGTGTGTATAAAAGTGGGTTATCTGAGGTCACTCACTGGATGTAGGCTGGGATCAGGGCTGGCGTGAGAGCTGGAAAATACAGACAATAATCACTGGTAGCAGATTAACAAACCAACTGAGAATATTCATTTCTTTATGTTGTTTGAGTGTTTGAACATGCAAAGTATCCTCAAAAGATGTGAAGAAACCTACAGAGTGTCAACAGTTTTCTTTCTTTTACAAAGGGCTGTTGGTGTTAAGATTATCCAGGCCGTTATGTGGATTAAGGTCAAGGTTGGGGGATAAGGAATGAATGTAATAAATACAATGTCCGCACAAGTACAGCAATATGAATGTGCATGTGTGTATCATGTTTATTTTGGGGTGTTTTTGTGTATTTTACCTGATGTGTGGTGGCTTGGCTGGAGAAATGGCAGCTGACAGACAGAGAGAGACGAGATGTCAGTTAGAGAGGAAAAGACGAGCGGCAGGAAATATGACTGTTTGTCATCTTATCTGCATTTATCCAAAGTTTTATCCAAGTCTGTTTTTTTAGTCCAGACTTTTTGCATACAAAGTGATGCTCGGCTGTTACCAGTGGAGGAATGTAACTAAGTACATTTACTCAAGTGCTGTAATTAAGAACAATTTTGAGGTACTTGTACTTTCAAGATTTCTATTTCATGCTACTTTATATTTCCCATCCACGACGTCGCAGGGGAAATTCACAAACATGCACACAGCTCTGGTTTAAGAGGCTACAATTAACATTTAGGCTAAAAACATGGTGTAAATGGCATCTTTCCAGGTCAAATTTGAATGTTGCAGCTTACAGACACTTGGATTACACCACACAAGCAGTATGGAGACATTTCATGCTTTTTTGTTCTTTGTTTACATTTTAAAACTGGTCAATCACTGCAATTGTACTGGATTTGGCTGCAATGCTGTTTTCTGCTGAAACTCCAGGAGTCTTTTGTGAACCGGAGATCTTTACCCATCCTCACATCAGGACAGGGGAGAGTAGATATTGGGTGAATTGTCATTTTTGGGTGAACTATCGCTTCAAGGTGGAGACAAGGGTCAATATCACAAAGGTATTGTGGGAGAGATATCCAAAGGTGGGGAACAGAAATGGCTGACAGCTCTAGACCCCATAGTGGTCAAGTGGACAGATAGTGAAGGGAGCTGGATCTCAGAAGAAGATGTGAGAGTACAGGAGTGTGTGTAGATATGAAGGAGTTCGGAAAAATATAACAGGGCTAGGTTATTAAGGGCGTTTGAGGTGAGAAGCAGAAGCTTGAAACTGAAATATTCTAGTATCAGTTACAAGACACTGTAATATTAGTACTTTTAGTCAAGTGAAACATCTGAATACTTCTTCCACCTGTTCGAACATTTCAATCTGCATTAATTTTTGTACTGCAGGGCTGAATGAATGCTCCAAATCTAATTAAAAAAAGGTGTTTGGAATTAAATATACCTCTGTAGTCTGCACCTCATCATTCATGTATGATAGAAAAGAAGCTTGTGGGCCTGTAAAGCTGCTGTAGCTCACAGATGGTGGGGAGCATGGACGTTTTTTGACAACACAGAAAAGTAACACATAAGAATAAGGAGCATAGAGCTGTTTTACGTTTTTATGAACCTGTTAAATCACTAAATTTTAGACGTTTTTAAATAAAATCCCTTGACAGTTTTACAGGCTGCTGCAGCTTCTCCTTTTCTCTGAGATGACAACGTTTTTCATAAATACAGTGACTTAAAATGTGACCTTCGTGAAAACACATTCAGCCTGTAAAGAAGTAAACAGGTGCTGTTAGTCATTAACGTTTGCATGTGCTGATAAGACTCACCTTTGCCCAGCGACTGTGTGCGGGAGGGGTATCTCTTGCTTGGCCTTCTCTCGAATGTGCTGGCCCTCCTCAGTCTGCCTCCGTGAGTGGCCTGATACTCCGTCTTACCGCTGAGACAACGAATAGAGGAAGACGGGCAGTATAAAAGTTACTGTACAGCAACCAAATTCATTTTTGTGTATGTGTTTTCTTGTTGTTTCTTTCATGTGCGGACCCCAGGAAGAGTAGCTGTTGTATCACAGGTGCTGTGTTGCAGGCAACTGGACTTGCTTGAATTTATTGAAGATGTTTCTTCAGTTCTAACAGACTGGTGCGGAGTCGCAGGCACAAAGAGGCGCAGCACCAGCACAGTTTGAGCCGTGTAATAACTACAAAGTGTTCTTGATGAGTCTTTCTTTTGTTTCAATGTTTTTTTGTTTTGCTTTGAAGACTGAAAATAAAAGTCTGCCTAATTTTTTTGGCATAACTCCCTGCCAGTGTGATGGGTTTTTTGTCCTCAAGTCTCATCATGCCTCCCTGCACCTCACCTTGCAACAGTGTGGTTTGATATGCAGAAATTTTGATTAGACTTTTTTTTATATATTTGGGAGGTTTGTTAGGAAAACACAGGTTAAATCAGAATATATTAAATGTATAAAAAGCAAAAATAAAAATATAAGCTAAATTAATACGCAGCAATTTAACAGAAAACCTAGACTGGTGTAATTAAACTGAAGTGACTCAAGTGATTTCTGCATTTATTCTATTTAATTGACTTGACATTTCTAAATTCAGACACTGGCTGATGACAAAAAGCTCCAGGTAAGTGACATCGGCATGTTTATTACACTGGATTATATTACACTGTGCAGGTGTTCCTGTTTTTACTTCCACCAGCTGTAACTTGAGTTTTTAATCCATCGACTCCAATTTGAAACAGACTTCGCAATGCTTTGTTCAGCTGCTCCGACACATGACAGGAAGTGCTCTTCAAGTGTGACAATTTGCTTTGACCATCTCCGATAATAGTCAGAAGAAAACAAACAATATGAAGGGAATATCTCAGTCGCCATAGGAACAGGTCCACGTAACCATAGATACACTGTAACCATAGATACAAAGGCTCTGTTTTATGTGACACACTATTCCCCATATGCTGGTACTAGTGCTGGCCACAACTACCTGAGTGAGCCAACTTGTGTTATCTGTCTTCAGTCAATAACACACTTTATGAGTATGAAGAGAAGGCGTGAGTCCGCCTCAGAGCCCTACCTGAATCTGAAGCGCGACCCGAGTCGTGTGAAGTCGCTGCGGCTGGCCTTGCCTGTGGTTGGCTGGCGCAGGCGGAAGAAGGCGTGGCTCTCCACCGCACACTTCCACAGGTGTTTGCAGCTCTTGGAGCTGGCCAGCTGGAACATAAACGTGTGCTCCTGCTCGCGACCCTGAGCAGTCAGAAAACAAACAGTTAGCCGCCTTGTGTGTGTGTTTGTGCCTGCGCTTGTTTGTACACAGGGTGTGTGTTTGTGACAGGATACAAACCTGATCGTCATCCTCCACCACGACCAACGTGAGTCGACTCTTTTTGAAGTCCAGACGAGTGATTTTGGGCCTGGATAACACACAGAGACACACAACAAAACAAAGGACTCTACATTAGTGCCTCAGGTTTGATAAGTGCTACTGACTGAGGTTGAGATGATAAGAGCAGTGGTTCCCAAATGTTTTGAAACCATGGCACCACCTCACTACGTCCACCTTCAGGTATAGATATTAAAGTCCTGGTACAGCATGAGTTTGTCTGATCACAGAAAATTGTGTTATTAAGCACCCAGCCAAATTTGAATGATTAAAATAGTCGCCAAGTATAAAAAATGACATTTAGGGTCATGAAAAATAGACAGTATTCTCTGCTCTAAGATACTGAGGGCGTGTCCACTGAATGCGATGAAGCCACACCCACTCACGAGAACGGTGTAGCCTCTTTTAATTGTAGTAATATAATAATAAATCTTTATTTATAAAGCGCTTATCAAAACAGAGTTAAAACATGCTTTACATGTCAATTATTAAAACAGAAAAAACATGAAAACACAGCTTTTAAAAGAAGTGATAAAAACACTTTAGTATATGAACACTGGGGAAATAAAATACAGTCTACATGAACTTAAAACTCAAGTAAAATCAGGAGAGGCTCTCTGATAAAAGTATGTTTTAAGAAGGGACTTAAAAGAGATCAATGAGTCGGCCGACCTGCTCTCCTCAGGCAGATTGTTCCAGAGCCTCGGGGCCCTGACAGCAAACGCTCTGTCCCCTTAAGTTTTCAGGCGAGCCTTTGAAACAGGCAAAAGACCTCTGCCTGAGGACCTCAAACTGCGTCCTGTCATGTATGGTACCAAGAGGTCGGAGATAGCTAAGAGAGTCTTGAAAGTAAACAGTAAAACTGTAGCACGACAATGGATCCCAGAGGACAGTGACCTCCCCGAATATCAACTAGGTCTTCTCAGTCTGCAACAGCTTGGTAACAGCTCAGTTCCTATATAGTGTATGGGCTGGACTTATGTTAAGGGTTGCTCCATTGCATCATCAAGCAAGCTTTAAGCCCCGCCCACAAAAAATCCTGGACAGAGAAACGACGACCTTAACAGTCTCCACGGTTCAGTACTACTGTATATGATTCCCAATCTTTTCACCTGTTTTCAACAAGTGTTTTCTAACATGTATAATGTGTTAAGTTTGTAACTCTTAGATTTTACTTTACCCCGACTATAAGTTAATCACGGTGTCATGGCGTATGTGATTACACAATCATTATGATTCAGTTATGATCAGTTACAATGAAACTTAAAGGAATGGAGACAGAGGGGTTTTTGTAGTTGAACACTTACATCTTCAATCCAGCAGCACAGAAGAATTATTCAATCAGGACAGTTTTAGGTTGGACACCCAAGATTAGTGTCACCAAGACTGTGACGTTCACAGTGATGTTGACCTTTGACACCCCAAAAACATAATGCCTCTGGTCATGTCTGTTGCCAGCGTGGAGACGTGGACAATAAATTGTACCAAAAAAGGGCTGATTGGTCAGTACTTAAAACTAATACTTCAACACTTTCGCATTAATAGTTTCACACATGGACAGAGTAGTGTGACTGTGTTGTTTATGCGGAGTGTTTGAAATGTACTTACCAAAAGAAGAGGCCGATTTTGTTGGAGCCTTCAAATACTAAAATACCAGTTGGAGTGAGACCTAGTGCATATTCTCCTCCATCTCTGCCCTGAGGACACAACACACACCTTTAGTTGTCAAACACAATGTAAAGAAGTGACACGTGATAATGACATACACTCACACACCTTGACAAAGTGCATATCTACTCCGTACAGCTCCAGCCACTTGCATTTGTTGAGAAAAGAAATCTCTGCTTGAGACGGGCTCTTTCCCCTGAGGATTTTAAACAAGACACCATGTTGAGTTTTCACAATAAAAACATAACTTTGTCTGTCACCACAGTTCTGGAAACTCACTCTTGGAAAGGCTAACTATCAATAACGGCACTCGCTGCATGACCTCTGCTGGTAATTGGTGTTAGCTCTGAGGGAAACACTCAGTGAGCAACGCTCTGTCTGCATCCGTGACTCAGTCTTGGTGTTGTGTGTAAGAATGACTGTGAACTCAGTGTGAGTTCGTCCTTGTGGTGGCTCAGTGGGCTCGCTGGAGCGCAGCATATGTGTGTGTAATCTAATCCGAGATGGGAGCAATCAGACCGCGGCTGGGTTAAATACTGCCCAGAATCAATCAAGACCCTCCAGGGATTAATCCCTTAATCCTTCATACAAACCAGTGAGAGCGGGGCTGAGGCGGGGGATGAGAGGACCGAGGGAGAGTGAAATTTAGACGCCTTCATCAGTAGAAATGCTGGCGCTGAAAGGCAGCCGCAGAATTACTTCCTTTTCTTCTCAGTGCTCAGCCCAGTGAACAGATAAACCTGGACCTGGATGCCCTCCAATAAGTTGCTTTGACAGAGCAAATGTTTTGTAGAAACTAGTGCAGATGCATGTGTGAAACTGTCCTGGATTTTAGTGGTTGACAAAGTCCCAGTTTCTACAACAAGTCTGACACTGAGTCCATGATAACCTTGAAGCTCACCTGAGGTCCAGCCACCTGCTGAAGATGTCCGCCTCCATGGTCTCGCTCTGTTTGGGCGTGAAGCGAAACTCGGACACCAGCTCAGGAGAGTGCTCCAAGGGATCACAGTCTCCCAGCTCACCTAGATATGGATGCACACAAACACACGTCCGGTAAAGACACAAGACATTAAGTAGATGTAGAAGAGCAGCAGTCTGACTCGTCCCAACTTGGTACACTATCCTGTAATTGTCATTTGTGGCCACAGTGGTCGCTGTTGAGCAAAAGGTTAAATCATCTCTCTGTAAAGCTGCAAATTCCTTTATGGTCACTGCACTACATCTAATTACAGACCAAAATATCTATAGAGTATTTCATTGGTTTTACTTAAAAAACACTTCAGCTGTTTACTTGTTGGTATAAGCATAAATAAGTTTCACTTTCAGTTCAGGTCCCCGTCAGAAAGAGCTGTCTGATGGCAAGAAAATATTCTAAATGTGGCATACACTTAAACTGATATGGATACTTTTAGGTGGCTAAAATATGTTTTGTTGCGGCCCCCATCCACAGCAGAATATTGCTTAGCTTCCACAGTGGTACTCCTGTCTGTTTCTCCACACTGGGTGTGTACCGACCACCATCTACTGTAGTTAACACACTGTCTATGGATAAGTACCTCATACAACCCCAATTCAAAAAATACAAACTACTCCTTTAATGAGAGGAACCACCAAAGTACAAAGTACTTTCCCATCTTAGGTTATTGCTTTTCCTCTGGGTTTAATTTTTAGATAACACGGATCATAAATTTCCTCCTTTTCTCCAAATCATAGATGTCAAAGTAAACGCTCCACGAAGGAAAAGAAAACAGTCCCTGCTCACAACTGCTTTACCAGCCAATAAGAAGATAAGATAAACCTCTAATGATCCCCAGCGGGGAAATTTGGCTGTTGCAGCAAAACAATGACATAAATAAGTACAGATAAGCATGGAGAGTAACAGAAATAAATAATTGGAGGAACATAAACTAGAATGAAAATAGAACAAAAATAGAGACTGAACAAGAGCATTTGGAGACAAGATGACACGTTAAAGTGACAGAGGTTTGATCGACAGCAGCAGAGTCATTAAAGTCTGAATTAGACAATAAATAATCACATACAGGGTGAGATGGAAGAAGATGCCCCCACCTCTTTAATTTCTCTGTTAACCAATAAAAGGCACTAAATCTACTCTCAACACATATATTGAATGGCAATTCTTGAGTTTTATTTCACCAAAACTGTTTTTTTGTCACTGGAAAATAGTTATCTATGTACTTATATTAAGTTATACATAGAAAAGCTGTGATACAAGGTGGCTACTCTGCAGTGGAATTTTTTGTAATTTTTTTTGTAGTTTAACTTTGCAGCGTTGGTGGTGAAAGCAAATAAATCTGTCCACACAATATTAAATCCTCTATTTTACCATAGCTAGCCTTGCTAGAGAGACTCCAGGCTCGCCACCGCTACTGAAGTTCAACAAAATTTAAAATTTTTGCTGATGAAACCTTGAAACATTTGTTAATTCAATGTATGGAAAGACTGCTTGAAAGAGGCATTTGAGAGGAAGAATGCCAAGTACCAGCAACATGTGGAGGAATGCCTGAGGCAGGGTTGGAGCGCACACTGCCATCCAGCAGAAGTAGGCTGCAAGGGATTTGCCGGTCAGTCCAAACCTACACCTGGCGGGCAATGAGCAGGCCGATGATGAAAAAAGTAATCAAGGCTGCGACAGATGCAGCAGAGAGAGCGTCCAGGTGGATAAAGAGGGGTGATCCATAGACTTATTCTGCTGGGATGCAAGTCAGGGTTCGATCAACCCCGACTGGGTCACCTGGGCGCGGGTGTATGATGTTGCGAGACCCAAAACACCTGATGAACCCAGGATACATCACTGATGATGCGTCTCAGAGCATCTGTAGGATGTATCATTCACCTATGGGCTATAAGGGCTACAACAATGACAAATGAAAATCTAAATGTTAAAAAGTAAACTTTAATTATTTAATTATTTCCATATAATTTCACGTCAGAGCCACAGGGAGCCACTGGAGAGGGTCCGGCTCTGGCATGCGGCTCCAGAGTCGCAGGCTGCCTACCCCTGATACAGTTCATATCTACACATAGTGGTAGTTTTGTTGCGTAGTTTTGTTGCATAGCGCTGTCATTAGCAAGAATTAGCCAACAATTTTAGCTAACTCGCTGGAGGAAGACACCCTGAAATAAAAATTATTAGCCTGAAGGAAAGGCTAAAAGGCTTGGGTTGGGATTTTGGTTTGTTTTATTTAGTTAGATAGCTTGTTTTGTAGCTGGGGGCATCTTACCCCTTTACAAGATTTTCAGTTTTTGTGCTAAACAACAACATTGACGACTAAACCAATTTTATCTCCCAACAGTGTGTTGGTTTATGCATCATCATCCTGCTCATGCTTAAATCATATCCAAATATTTTTTAATTTTACAGCAATTTGACTTTTTTCCTGAGGGGCATCTTCCCCAATCTTATCCTATAAGTGGACTAAATGTTGCGTGTTTATTTTTACATCACAGTGAAATGAATGGCCTCCAAATATGTCAGAAATAAATTAAAAAGTGGACTTACTTTGTAAACAATATGCCGCCAGCTCTACTGAGACATCGTACGGACATTTCAATCTGACCAGAGAAAAAGAGACACTGGTGATGAGCTGTATATCAAGTGAGAGCATTCATAGTGTGCATGTTATCATGTTTTTAAAAGACATTAAAGTGTCTGTATGTCCTACAGTGTGTGTGTGTGTGTGTGTGTGTGTGCATGTCAAGGAGAAGAGGAGCAACCCTTTTCCTAAAATAAGCAGCCCTCTGCTGTTCCTGATCTTGAGCTTTATAATAGAGCTGGACTCAGGGGATCCGTGGCCCAGATAGAGTCAGGAGGAGGGAGAGGGGGAACACGCTGTCTCAGTGTGTGTTTGTGCATGCACGCTTGTGTTTGTGTGGAAGAAAGCAGGCGCCACTGTACAGAAGTCCCCCAAACTCTAATGTAGGTGACCTGTGTGCACGCTCCCACAGGTGAGTGTGTGTATACAGCAGGTTTGACGCTACTTGTGAGAACCAGAAGTCTTCACAGATGAAGAGAAATTACCTGAAAATGACTCACAAGGACTTGTTTAATACTTCTTTATTTCAGGGCAAATGTTTTTTACTTCTGCTCCAGTTAAGATGAGGTCAGAGTCAGGCACTTCTGCTGTCTTTAAGAATTTACAAGACTTTTCAGAATTTGTTTTAACTAATTCAGTCATTTCCTTTGACTCTAACAATCAGTCTGAGCGTATTTATCTACCGTTACGGTTCCTCATTCATATATTAACTTTTAAACCCTTTACATGACAGTTTTTCATTTTTCCTGAAACAGTTTTGAGATTTTTAAACTGTTTATTTACTCATAAAATCTCACATGTATCCTGTATCCACTCATTTCAGCTTTTAATGAGGTAATCGAGTAAAATATCCAAGTCTGGTGCATCATTTTTTGCATGTTTCCTTAAATTTCATGATCATATTTATGATTGTTTTAAACATTTGCTTCTCCGCTACAATTAAAAATAAAGCTCTGTGGGTTTGAATAATGTTTGGCCAGCACACTTTGCGTTTGTAACAACCCACCAGCTGCCTGAAGGATTAAGAAACATCTTAAACTTCGATTACCTGACTCGACCTCTCATTGTTGATTGTTGAATAGTTAGGATAAGAACAAATCATCAGCATGTTTCTACATTTCATCTCTCTATTTGGACCTGTAATTTACTTCCTGCCCTCATTACTTGTAAGTTGTGAAGTTATGTGTTCATTAGGTTCAGGAGCAGGGCGACACGCCAGACACACCTGCAATAATTATAGGCTATAAAACCTGGTTTGCTCATCCTCTTCTGCTTGTCTCTCGACTCACCCTCCCTTCCTCTTTTCTTTATCCATATGTGGAGATTTCGGGGAGAGGGAGTTGGAGAGAGTATGTCCCCAAATATTTAAAACATGTGCATTTGACCCCCCCTAATAAAAACATGAAAGTAGCAGAGGATGTTTAAACCACAGAATGCGGTGAATTAAGTGTTTGATGCTCAGTTTTTTTTGGTGGAGGACGCCCAAACCCCTGTTTTGTATGTGTCCCCTCAAAGTTGAAATGAAACCTACACCCTTTTTTCATCTGTTTACCATACTGCCTGTATCACCTCCCTTTCTGCATCCCTCTCCCAGCATACAGTACCTCTCCCATCATGCCTTTCTCCATAGAGGACTAAGTCTAAAACCTGGAACTGAGTTAGCATTTTAGCTCTCCTCTTGAACATCAATGGCTTTTTGAGTGGGTTTTTGGTTAAATGCCTGAAATTAGGTCTGTGGTTAACACAAGCTGTTCACGTTTTGTTCTACAGCACAAAATACGCCAGTAAATACCCTCACTCATCATATTTAAAACTTCTACCTGTCTTAAAAAGCCGGTTGCTAACATGTAGCTAAATGAGACTACAGAGGCTTTCAGGCCTTGTTTTGGTGGCGGCACTGAAGTCATGTGACTATGGTGTAGTTTCTTTATTGGCCTATTAGCTTTTTACCTCTGGTGTTGCATTTATGCTTCACAACTTGTATGATTTTCTAAAGCTTAAATGCAATCACCAAAAGTAAAACGCTAACGTTAGGCTGTAAATGAACTACACTATGGTTGCATGACTAACGTCAACACCAAAACGAGGCTGTGTAGCTATGTTCGGCTTCATGACGCTCTGTGGTCTCATTTAGCCACTTGTTAGCAACCACCTTTTTTCAGACATATAAAAGCTTAAAAAATCAAAAGTGCATTATTTACTGACATATTTTATATTGTAGAACAAAACGTAAAAGTCTCTTAAGATTGTGTTAACCACAGACTATTTCAGGCATCTAAACCAAAAACCCATTTAAAAAACCAGCTGACTTTAAGTCGAGGGAGCTAGAAACGCTAAAATGCTAACTCACCTCTGGGTTTTAGGACTCATTCCCTCTTTCTATTGGACAACTTCCTCCTCCTTTGTTCATCCTTTTTTCATGAAACTGCTGTTTTTTAATTTTGTTGGACAGAGCTGTTTCCCCCTGTTTCAAGTCTTAAACTTAAGCTAAGCTAACTGTCTGCTACCTGTAGCTTCATATCTATCATACGGACATGAGAGTGGTATCAATAATCACGTCTAACTATGAGAGTAAATCAGCATTTTTCCTAAACTGTTGAACTACTCCTTTAAATGTGCAGAAATGATGTATGTATTATGTATGTGTGTGTTGCGGGTCAATAATAAAAAAGATTTTGTAAAATACAGATACAGTGTAGAAGCAATGAAGACACAGTGGACTTAATTCATCATCCAGATTGCATCTGGGCACAAGTGTCCCCCTAAGACAACACACACTGCTCCAGCACCAACAGTTACACCTGGGTGCTGCTTCATAATACATATGAAGAATAAAACTGTGTGGTTGTCACATGCACTTTTTTGGGGTGTGCCACATATAATATATAGAAACGTTGGCATGTGTGTTCATATACACGTGTGTATCTGTCTCTGGGTGTATTATGGTGTAAAGAAACTTACTTGCCAGACAGAATATCTTGTCGAAGCTGCAACACGAACAGATACCTGATGGTGTGAGAGACAACACACATGGAGTGAGAGGCTCACACCGAGCAAGAGCATAAATCAATTGCTGTATCACCAGCTTTTCCTCATCTCTGACACATCATTTGTTTTAACAAGTCTCCGTCCGTTTGGCCTTGATTTGAATCTGCCCACAGCAGCAAAGTAATTAGCCTGTTGTCCCCTTTGGCCCTCTGCACTGGGCTCCTGAGAAAACCATGTGTGTTCATTTGTGTGTGTGTGTGATTTGTGTGTGAGGTTTTTACCTTGTAAATTCCTCACGCAGGTTATTTGGCTCCGAGGAGTAAAACTTCACCCTGAAGAACAGTCTGTAAGGAGGCCCGTCTAAAATAAATAAAGAGACCAAAGTGTAAAAGGAAGAGTGTATCTGAGTGTGTGAGACAGAGAGATTAAGCAGTGATTTATCGAAAATTAATTTAATAAAATCAAATCTTCTGATGATCTATTTTATCTCGTCCATCATTGTCAGACAGGCCATAAATCTTTATTCACCCACATTTCTTTTTAACCTACTTTATTATCTCTTTCCTGTTTCACTTCAACATCGATCAGGCTCTTTTCTTTTTTTTTAAGGCTCCTGAGCTACAAAAGGAAGCTACAGACAAGTAGGGCAACATCAGTCACTCCTGTACCATTCATCCCCCTGTTACGAGCTGGAGAGCAAACAAGGGTACGGCTCCTAATGCACGTGCTAATCACCATGTCAACATTGGATAATGCGCCACCTGCTCCCCACTTACCTGCTTCCACATGCACCCACTGCACATTTTCCTGCACACACAAAACACAACTGGGCCTAATTAGGAAAACCTACCTCTGATCTGTTTCTTTATAAGCTTGGTCATATCCAGCCAGTGCTACAAGAGAGACAAGAAGGTGAGGGTGAGTTACAGGTGTATCAGCTCGTGGTGTTCTGTGAGAGAAGTAAGAGCTCACCGAGACTTGTTCTGTGTCCATGAACTGCAATCCGAAGTAGTCTGACTCCACCAGATCTATGTGATACATGATCTGGTCAAAAAGGTCCTGGCCTTTGGATTTACTCTGCAAAAGAAGGACAGGAAGTTGAATATTTTCAGATGAGCTTCATGTCTGCTGCAGTAACCTGATCCTCTCGAGTCTGAAAACTTGAGTTTTGGCATGGAAAAACCTGGTGTCCACAGCAGGAGCAAAGTGACTTTAGGTGGGTGTGAAAGTGACCGATTGTGTTTGTACATGTGGGTCAAAGAGGGAAGCTCCTGCGAGACAGGTCCTCATTTAGGCCTTTGTCAATAACACACAGAGCACAAGTCATTGCACTTTCAGGGATCTTTTGCCAATTTTCAACCAGCTTTGTGTCGTAACATCTCCCTGCTCATTTTCGCTGGGTTTAGGGCTGCTGCTTGAACAACAGCTGGTGCTTCCTGCATCAGAATACAAAGAGTATAGAAGCAGATGGGGAGAGAAAGATCCGCCCCTCCTTCTCTTGCTCTCTCAAACTGAGATCAAATGGTAAAACTAAGCAGTGCTGATCAAATATTGACCAAAATTCTGTAACTGCGTTGCCTATTTCATGACTAAAACATTTCAATGGTATATTTTAGTGCAATGTTTAGCTGTCATATGAGATAATTTGATACCAGCCAGCTGCCATGTTGTTTTTGGGCACCTCGCATTAGCTGAATCCAAATGTGCACCCTCTGGACCTGCAGACTGAGCCCCCGCAGACTTCATTTGTATGTAGTGTGACATATTTACCGTCATCACTTAGAATCCCTGAGGGCAGAGACTGCAAGCGGCTGATGGACAGCCCTGGAGACTGTTTTACTCGTTGCTGGGGAAACGTTCAACTATCACTGCTGTCATATTCATATATATGTCATATAAGTTAATGAATACTCATCTGTCCCTGCAGATAACAAGATATAAATCCTATGTATAGCCTTTTTTTGTTACTTAAAGAAAATGTCTCTCTAAAACAGGCTGCATGCATTCAAAAACAGAAATCTTTGTGAATAAGAGCAGGACTATGACTCAATAAATTGAGCATTACTGACATTAGAAACCTTCTTTTGTGTTTTTCAGATAATTTTTTAGCCTGTTACACTGCACAGCCTGATGGGCTGCAATAAGGAAATGTATTTTCAGTCCTTCTACAGTAAACTTCTACATATTTTTGTATCATGATGTGGCTGAATATTATTTCTGGCTTACAAAATTCAAGAAGCATTTTAATAGACTTTACTATCAATAGCTATTTAACGCATTTATGCCTTTTTATTTTTCTTTTTTGACTGGATGAACTGAGGATTCGGACAGTCCTCA
Source organism: Cephalopholis sonnerati (assembly GCA_019142605.1). NCBI lineage: Eukaryota > Metazoa > Chordata > Actinopteri > Perciformes > Serranidae > Cephalopholis > Cephalopholis sonnerati. Next base: position 31,726,139 of record JAGQAX010000008.1, read on the forward strand.
GCACTCCCAGACTTCCCGGGAACGTGACTGCAAAGTCCGCAAGTCTGGAGGTGTGTCGACATTTGGATTCAGCCATTATGTCACCCGCCAGTGGGAGCGTTAGTGAACACACAGTGGAAGCCATACTGTTTCCTGTATTGTAAAAATGAAGGCTAAAAAAACTGAGATCAGACTGTAAAACCAAGCAGCCCTGATCAGATTTAAACCAAGATTTTGTCACTGTGTTGCCTGTTTCTCGCCTGTAATGTTTTCAGAAACATATTTGAGTTTACTATTTCACTGTAATTCAAGAGCGTTTGTTACCAGCTGGCCCCCATTTTGTTTTACAGATGGGCAACTCGCATTGTGTCACGCACCAGCTGGAGCGTTTACTGGTCCGGTGCAGAGCAGTGCATTCTGGTATTTGTAGGTTTTCTACCTCGTGAGCAAAAACAAAAGCCACAGCCCTTTCCCTCTGTTTTCTCTGGTCATGTAGCACCAGTTTTAAATGTCTTCGTGTCTTCCTGCTGCACAGACAGCCTAGTTTTATAAGACAATCTCTCCAGCAGTGAAATACTTCTTTAAGCACAAGTAGGAACACTTTGTCCCAAACTTCCTCTGAACAATTCATGAGCCTCATCGCCCCAGCGTGAAGACCTAACCCCAGTCTGACCCACATAACACCCAGCGGGTGTGTAGAAAGATGACAGCCTTGTACTTTGGATCCTGATAACCAGTCTAAACTTCCTGGTGAGTGTATGAATGTGTGAGGAAATCAGTGGTATTAAGGGATTGGGGACAGAAAAAAAAATCACGCTCCTGCTCATTCTGCAGCATGTAGTTTTAGAGAGGCTGATTGAAATCATAGCCTTTATCACAGGCGTGCGCACACACTGCTGGCAACACTGACACACAGTCTCTCGCACAGTGGAGTGAAGACTGTACTGTTACTGTACGTGTTAGTCAGAAATATCAATTCAGTGATACATATTGATTCTGAAATGGTTTCACAGCTCATTTTCCACAGCACTGACACACCGGTATCAGCTGCGCTTTGTGGCTCTCTTATTGTCAGTGTTTACTACACACATTCTGCTGTTCTCTGCTACTGTCTTTTTGTCTTTTTAAAGGACCAGTGTGTAATATTTAGGGGGTTTAGTGGCATTTAGCAGTGAGGACTGCAGATTGCAAACAGCTGAAACTTCTCCTGGTTAGGATTCCTTCAGTGTTCATTGTTCAGGAGGTTTTTACTGGAAGACAAATGATCTGTAGATGTCTCTTCCTCTCCAAAACAAATGGACCCACTGATTTACACCAGTAAAAACACTGAACAAAGCTGTTTCACGTTACAAATCAGTGTTTCTCCTCTGCTGTTCAACATGTCAGAGACAAGCTGTTAGCCCAGCACCTGCTCATGTTTGCTCACCTTTTTTCTCTGATAACTTAACATCCAGATGTTCAGGAGGTTTTTACCAGGAGCTGAGTTATCCTCAGACGTCTCTTACTCCCCAAAACAAACAGACCCCAATTGGCATGCACGATAATATCAGCATGTCGTCGGTATCGGCCAATATCAGCTTTAAAATGAACTATCAGAATCGGCCAACATGCTTTTACTTACACACTGCACAATGAATAAATATCAGACATTGAAAAGTATTTCATTTCATGTGTCCATCTGCTGGTGGGCCATCACAATAAGAGTATGCATGCATAATATGATGTTAATTCCACTACAGAAGAGACTTGATGATCACTGAAATTAGGTGGGGAAAAAAAAGGATATATCGATATCAGTATTGGTTATTGGCCAAATCAGTTGTTATATATCTGCACATCGGATGTCAGCAAAAAATCCTATATTGTGCATCACTAGACCCCAGGATTTTAACCAGTAAAAATACTGGACAAAGCAGTTTCATGTTAAAAAATCAATGTTTTTCCGACACTGCATGTCACAAATGGTCCTATCTAGAGCCAGTAGCCCTTTTTAAATAGGCATTGTGCAGCGAAATGCCGCCTGCCTACTTTTGTTCATACAGAATCTGCCTTTTTCGGGGCAAGGGGGGGCGTGAGCAAGTAACAAAACGCGCAGCTCAGCATGTGATGTAAACAGTGACATCCTTCACCATTCCCGTCACTTGACGGTTAATGGCCTCTTCGTTTGCGAGGGCAAGGAGGGCGCTCAATTCCTTGTCTCCCAAGTTGCTCATCTTTATAGTTTCTTTCAGGCTGGTGTCGACATTGTTTACGTTTCCTTTTTGCTACTAGCTGCTCATTCCTGCTATCAGCTGTTTCCTGTTTTTAAGTCCACCGCCAGTGGGTCGCACATGCAGCGTCATCAACAGCCCCTCCCGTGGCGGAAGGGCGCCTTGTTCTTTTTAAACCAAAAAGGTTCTGCCAGTATGTTTACCCCTACGTGGAGGAAAACTGGGCACCTTGGATCAACTCGCTAATCCGGCTCTGTGTGTCTAAACGCTCGCAGCTTGCCTGCAAAACGGCCCAACATTCGCCGAAAATCTGGCAGTGTAAAAGGGGCTACTGTTTGGTTTGTCCATTCTGAGCTACTGTAGAAACATGGCAGTTCAACAAGGTGGACCCCTTGGACTGAGGACCCACTCCGTATGTAGATATAAACAGCTCATTCTAAGGTAACAGAAACATGATGATTCTTATTTTCAGGACACTGGACCTTTAAGTTGTTTTTAAAATACAAAATCTCTCCTTTAAGTTTTATCAAATGTGAAATGGGATATTTTCAATTAAGTGAGTTTTGGTCACATTAACCTCTGGGACACTATTGTCAGCATTATTTTACTGTTTTCTGATCTTATAAAAGCCGTGGACAAGGACCAGCTACGTACATCGATATAGAAGGCTTATTCTAAAGTAACAAAAACACAATGATTCTTATTTTTGGACACTACTTATACACTAAAGAAAACATACTATATATACACTATATTCCATTTCTGCTAATATACCCCCTAAATCCTTCACACTGGACCTTTAATAAAACTTAAAATTTCAATATCAATATCAGTTTCTTCCTGCGGTATCAAACATCGTGTGGAATATTTTTCAAAGGGAACTGTAACGAGGTTAAATATTCCAGCATCGTGACAACACTAGTTCCTGCTTTTGTTTTGGCTGCATTCAGCAGGGAGTGAAAGACTAATAAGCTTTAATAGGCGAGTTTCAGCCCTGTTCAGCGCACCTGACCTGACATGAACAAACTTGTTCCAACACACCTGTGACTAAGCTGCCAGCTTAACAGGCCCTGTGTCATTTGTTGCTGGAGCTCGGCAGAAGCTGTGGCGTTGTGTTACTGTTGTAATCTCCCTGTTGGAGGACTGTAAATGAAATATTCTTTACCCTAATAACCCACTGTACACCGGCTGAACGTTTCATAGGTGACGCATGCACACAGCAGCTTTGGTGACACATGCAACCTTCAAACATGAAAACATCTTACGAGAAGCCACTTGCGCACGAATACCCACACACAGTCGCTCATCATCCCACCTACCCCTCACACACTCGTAGCACTCGTCTGTGACACAGAGTCCGCACAGCGGTAAATCAGATCAGGGAGTCGGGGAATAGAGGGAGATGGATGGAGAATAGGCAGAAAAGGGAGAGGAAGAGGAGGGAGGAGGGCGTGGAGTGTGAAAGAGTAAGACAATGAGCATGGGAGCAGGCCACAGAGGGAGTGTAAAAGAAGATTAGGAGGGAGGATGGCACACGGAGGGGAGAGCGGAGATTGGAAGATCAGATAGAGGCAAATAGACAGAGAGAAGAAGAACAAGAGAGAGGAAGGTGCTGTAAAAGAGCAAACAGGAGGGGGCAGCTTCAGGTCTATCTTAGATTTCCCAGCAGTCAGAAATGGGGAAGTAATGTGATGAATTGGCTGATCATAACACCATCTGGAGCTGCACCTCTCACTGTACAGGAAGAGGCACACACACACCATAACACTATATAGGCCAGTGTGATTCTACAGGCAGAGAAACTTTGGTAACTTATCTGTGCCAAACTTTAAATAGACACATTTTAGATACACACTGTTGTTGATTTTTAACTCAGAGTGCAACTACCAGTGATTCGCATCATTGATTACTCTTTTTCATCATTTTTTAGCCCAAAAAATGTCCAAAATATAGTTTAAAAAAGCCATAAACTGCATTTCAGATCCAGAAATGAGGTCCTCAAGTTGCTTATTTTGTTTTGCCATCAGTCCAAAACTCAAACGTATTTAAATTACAGTAAAAGTAGCTAATCTTCGCATTTGACAAGCAGGAACCAGTGCGTGTTTAGTGTGCTTTTTTGCGTGACAAACAGTTGTAAATAATCACAACTGCTGCTGATTAATTGTCCTGTCAATCCACTAATCATCTGATAGAGTAGGCAAGTGTTACTTAACTAAATCTGGCCGCACGATATGGTGCCAGATGCCACTCCACCTCCGAACCATTTTCTAATTCACAATGAAAATACACTGATTCACAGTGGAGGGTTTTTGTACTTTCAGTGTACGGTGACGTAGTGTGTCAAAAAGCATCAAAATAGAGCTTGTTGAGAAAAACAGTGCCAAGAGGCAGAAGTCTGGGCTAGGCACCTGAGTATTCTAGCAACACCCTTGTGTACACCTGGTCTGTGCAGGGCTGCTGCCACTGCCCCCTGACCTCCTGTCATTGTGGCAAAGCAAGTTGAGTATCCCTAATTTTAGAGCCTTAATTTGTGCTGCTGTGTCTGCTGGATAAATGAGGAAATGCAAAGCAGCAGAAGGAAAAAGCACTTTTCCAAATTCTCTAATCAGGTTTGTCCTCAATTTAACTTTTACTATGAATAATTTAAGTTTGAATTTTTCGGATCAACCTGAGCTGTCGGGCTGCAACTAATGAATCCTTTCACTGTCAGTTATTTTCATGATTAAACAATTAGGTGTTTGGTGACGAAATGTAACCTAGTGTTTCCCAACGCCTGAGATAATGTCCTCCAACACGTTCTCTTCCCAACTCGTTAAATATCGCCGCTATGTCAGTGGCCTTTCACGTCTAAATATGAAGCGCTAGGTACCCTCCTGCGTCTGTCATTGACGTTCCAGGATGGCATGTCTTTTTAAAATACACTTCCTGTTGTATAGGAAAGATTTCTTTAAAATACACTTGGAAAAACACCTCGATTTTACGTTTATTTCCTTGCGCAACAAAAGCACGTGATTACGTTTAGAAAAAAACATCATGGTTTGGCTCAGCATTCACATGGGAATCGAACAGCTGGCTCCAGGGTGGAAGTCCAGGGTTTGTTGGTCACATCCACCTCAACTCCTGCCCATTCTCTAAGAGTGTATTCACACCAGGATAGTCCGGGGGACTCGGTTCGATTGGGTGGGGAATTGAAAAATTTCACACCTTCATTTGGTTCGGTTCACTTTCAAAGCGGACCAAACCGCCTGTTTGGGGGCAGTATTGCCTGAAACAACCACTGACCAGGAAGAAAAAAAGCACGAGGAAGAAGAAAACCCGGCTCATCAATTGACCAGGACGGAAAACAGAAATCCATCCCCTTCAGCCGGCTTGGTCACCATGAAAACAATGGAGCAACGCCAAATTTATGCAGTCTTGGGGTTTCTGTTTTTACTTTTTCTTTTTTACCTCTGCTTTCTCCCACTTCACTGTTGGCTTTGTTTTTTTCTACCCAAAATGCACTGCACTCTACATCACTTCCTCTCTTTGGTTCGCTGGATAGTTTGTTTGCATTTCCCACTGTAAGCAAACCGCACCAGGGTTCACTTGCAAGTGAACCGAGACCCCCAGTTTTCAAGCGGACCAGGGTTTGCTCGTTTGGTCCGCACCGAAGTTCGAATGAGCGTTCACACCACTCCAAACCAACCGAACTGTCCGTCGGAAGCGGACAAGGGTTCGTTTAAAGCGGACCAAATAGCGCCAGTGTGAATGCGTCCTAAAGACTGTCGAGCTCTTATATTACGTTGTTACCAGCTGTGTTTCATGCTGACAGCGTCCAGCGGCATTAGAAACTGACGCCACCTGGTCACGTATCATGCTGCAGCGAAGGGTGTCTGATGGCTTTGGTGTCTGTCGCTGAAATCACTGACAAAGTTGCAGTATTTAATGAGATGGGAATAAGAACAGGATGTGCCCTCAAATGTTTTGTCCACAACCCAAAGATGTTATATGCGTCGTAGAGGAGTAAAGGCACAAGAAAACGTATATTTACAAAGCTGGAATCAGTAAATTTTGACTCATTTTCTTGAAAAAGTACTGATTAATCGTTATTGTTTATTATCAAATCAGCTGACAGGTGATCAATTAATTGTTGCAGCTCTCTGAGTTTGAGTTTTTCCTTATTTTGAATTCAAAAAAGTTGCAAGTAAAATGCCAACAACCCTGAGTCCAGGCTCAACAGGACACACTGAGGAACCCTGTCTCTTACCTCCGCAGGGGGCCACCAGGAGCCCCCACAGGGTCCCCACGGGGCCCCCGGGCCGCACTTTGACACACACTGACCTAGGCTACCACCTCGCCCTGCGACATGGACTCTGTTTACACACTCTGCCGGCCAGTGTAAACACACACACCGGACAGGCTTGAGCTCACTCACAGGCAAATCCACATTGACATCGGAGCCGTCCAGCAGCAGGACGCGGCAGGTGATGGTGGTCCTCGCCGTCCCGGCCGCCGGGATGTGAACCGCCGCTCCCCCGGTGACCACGGCGGGCGCGTGTACGACCTGCTGCTGATGGGCCAGGAGCAGGGGGTTCCCAGTCACCCCTCCTGCCCCTCCTCCTCCTCCTCCTCCTCCTCCTTTACCGTCCCGCTCGTCCCTCTCTCTCGTCTGGAAGCGGCTCCGGGAGCGGCGGCTGAACGTCCGGCGCAGAAAGCCCATCATCTTCCTGATCCACAAGGTGAGGAGGTCCGTGCTGTGTCCGTGAAAACTGTTCCACACAGCAGCAGCCGGGGTCCTGCTTCTTCTGCTGCCGCCTGCTCCTTCTCCTCCTCCTCCTCCTCCTCCTCGTCCTCCCCGGGGCGAGGAGTCACTTAGCAGGCACGGGGGAGACTTCAGGGCTGCCGATCAGTCCTCAGGCTGAATGTCGGCAGCAGCGCGGGGACTCCAGCCGCATACTAATGAAACTAACACACATCGACCACCGAGGCGCCAACCAGTTGATTTCCAATCATTGGGCCCGGTGTGAACGACAGGACTCCCTCACGGAAACACAAGCAGCACCTCCTCCTCCCCCTGTCCTGTCCTCTCCCGTGCACCTGCCTCCTGCTTCGCTCGCTGTTGCGCACCGACTCTGAATTCCCGGAGAAATCCCGTCCGACGCTCCGCAGCGGGAGTCACACGGGGCCGGGGAGGGAGGAGGAAAGTCTTATCACCTCTGGACCGGACCCCGGTGCTTGTTGTGTCTTACTGCCACCGGCGAACCGAAACTGGTCTACCTCTCAGGTAAAAGTCAACCAGTGAAACTGGACAAACAGTGTGAACTGCGCCTGCGTAAAAACACAGCGCAGAACAAACTTCTGTTCCTCCACACTGGCCGACCCATCAGCGCCGGTGAACCAGCGCCACCTGTCTGCCACCGGTCAGCCTGGGCAGGGAAGAGTTCAGGGCACATCAGTAGTGGTTCCCAAGGTGGGGCCCGCGGCGCCTCAAGGGCCGTTAAAGGGTTTCCTGGAGGTCCCCAAATAATGATGATGATGTCTGTCACTCCATTTATCAGAGCCGAAATACTGAGATCACATGTCCTGATCATAACAAAACACCTCCAAGGCACTTTAAATAAATAAATTAATAAATTAATTAATTAATTAATAGATAAATTAATAACAATAATTAGGCTTTGTTGAATAATAATAATAATAGTATCAATAATACATATCTATTCAATTATATTTTCTTTTTTTGCCATTCATGTGTTTGAAAATATATTTTTAAAAAAAGATAAAGTAAAAGGACAAAGATACTTATCCAAAAACATAACAAAAGTTTAGTTTAGTTTAGTTTATTTTGTTTAGGACAATGCACAATAATGAACAGTTTGCGCCGTGGCATCCTGTAAGTGTGCCGGATTTAGCTCAAAGCTAATTTCCATCCGCAGTCCTCACATTAAAAAGACAGACTTGACACACAAAACAACCCATACACACAAAGAATGAAATATTTATATTAAATTAAAGGATACTAATCCTTAAATATATACAGAGAGGATGTACTAAAACTAAATCTTACAACATTTTAATGACAAACATATATTAATAAATTCACAAATGGATCAGAAGTGATCAAAGTTAAAATTATATTTTTCTTTTTTAATAATATATTTTAACACAAATTAAGCAGACAGCACAGCTATTGCAAAACTGCAGAAGGATAAACAGAACACCCCCATGACATTTTTTTTATTTTATTTTTATTTTTATGATAAATATTTATGTAGTTATCTAATAAATTATAACATATTTTTATTTTATTTTATTTTTTTATCACAACAAAGAAGCAGACAGCACAGCTACTGCCAAGTTACAGAAGATTAAATGAGTTAGAAACATACATCGGCTATGTTAATATACAAAAAAATTACAATATATGCATTTTAGTATACAGTGGTACCATGTCAAAGGACAGGAAAACATTATGATGATTATTTATGCCCCCTCTGTTTATCCGGATCCAGGACTGTAGGAATAACAGAAAAACAGAACACCCCCACAACATATTTATTTATTACAAGTCAGTTAGGGATATCAGTCTGTCCATTTAGGAAGCACAAGTGATTGTGAATCAGTTTCAGCTGCTTTGGTGCAAATGAAAGTGACAACAGGTGCAATGGAGAAGCAAAAGCAAGTCAACCGCCACAAAGGGAATGTTTTTACATGTGGTGTCCACAGTCAGTTGCTCTCTCCTTATCCTTCCTGACTGATTCTTCTCTAGTTTTGTGTTCTGCTAGTGTCCTTGTCACCACTGGCAGCATGAGGTGGTACCTGCAGCCCAGTCAGGTTGCACAGGTAGTCCAGCTCCTCCAGGATGGCACATCCATACATACAGTCGCATGTGTCTCCCAGGACAGTGTCAAGAGCATGGAGGAGATACCAGGCGACCAGCTGTTACACAAGGAGAGCTGGACAGGGTCGTGGAATGGCATCAACCCAGCAGCAGGACCAGTATCTGCTCCTTTATGCGAGGAGGAACAGGAGGAGCACTGCCAGAGCCCTACAAAATGACCCCCAGCAGGCTACTGGTGTGCATGTTTCTGACCACACGGTCAGAAACAGACTCCATGAGGGTGGCCTGACGTCCTCTAGTGGGACCTGTGTTCACAGCCCAGCACCGTACAGCTCGACTGGCACGCCCACCATTTGTGCCCCGTTTTCCTCACAGATAAGAGCAGGTTCACACTGAGCACATGTGTCAGGCGTTCAGGAGTATAAAGATGCCATGGTGCTTGTTATGCTGTCTGTGACATCATCCAGCATGACGATGTGATCTGATCTCATCAGAGGTGTGATTCAAGTGTTCTCTTAATTTTTACAAACGCAGAAATAAATGGGGTCAAACAAAGTAAGTGGCTTTCTTAGATATGACGAGTAAAAAATCAATTCTGAGAGAAAGTACAATAGCATAACTCTCTCATAATGTCATCAGTGTGCTTCCACCTCATCCGTTCTTGAGGAACTATTTTCTGTGCCGCTAACCTATATGACATTCTTTCATATTCAGCAACCTTTCCTTTCTCTGTAACACAATCCCGTGAAAAAGACTCTCCAGGCGTCCTCCAGCTCCTGAGAATAATTTTCTGGGCAATCATTTTAGCTGTTGGTGTCCAGTGCATGTGTAAATTTAAAGGGGAAGTTCTGTATTTTGGAACTTGGACCCTTTTTTCATATATCTTGGTGTCTAAGTGAGGAATTGAGATGATTTTTCAATTGGTCCAGTATTGAGAGCTGCAGCCACAGCGGTAAAAGAGGCTGTAATGTATGCGTCATCAGTTAATGTGGGGTTGCATGGTGTGCAATTCTTGTGATAGATACTTCAATTGCTTAAAAATATATAAGTAAAGCACACCTAAAATTATAATGAGGGGCTGATCACTGGCAATAGACTTGATTGTGGAAAACAAGTGTCGCACACTCTGGCTCCATATGCATTTGTTTTATTTTGAGAATGTTTCAGCCTTTGGGCCTTCTCCACTGATGGACCACACCTTTGCTACACACCCAATGATGATCAGGTGATCATGCTACACCATTAGGTTGAGCACATCAGCTGACAGTGATTAGATAATCATGCCATTAGGTTGAGCAAAGAAGAATTCTGAGGCCATCAATAAATCAAGAGCTTCAAACCAAAACGTTGTCAGGAGCTATGTATGATTTGTAGCCTGGGGCGTCTCTGTGGCACCACAATGCTTCATTTATCATATACTGTGACTCATTTTACCTTTATCAAATGTTGCAGCTCCTGAGATTTGGATAATGTTTCAATTAATTATGCAGCTCTAAGTTTACATCCACTAAATGTGTTTGTTTTTGCCACTGACAGGCTCCAATGTAGAGGACCCTACGGAGAAATTAAACCTTTTTCTTAACTTATCGTTGGTCTGTCAGTGTACGTAACCAAGTCTCACCCAAGGAGAAGTCTCGCTCTGAATCTCACTGTTCTTCACATTGTCAAAATCAACTGCATATTCAGACAGGACACTGAAAATGGACAGAAAAGATGAACGTCAGGCACTAATGCGTGGAGCAGGAACAAATGCACTTAATGAAGTTAAAAAGCCTTTATTCAAAACACATGGCCTCTTAAATTGAAACTCCAAACTGATTTCGACCCTAATGTCTTCATCAGGGCTGGTGCACCCTGCCTGAAGTTCATTTTTTCTTTTCATGTGTTCTTCAAGAGCACCTGCCATTTTTTTCTTGAGTTTTAAAAGATAAAGACAGTCCTCTAGCACAACACTACCTCCCTCTCCAAAGTAAGACATTGAAAATCTGTGAGTTTATCTTCTCTATCTCCTTTAACTTTGGCTTGTATTGGAGTTATGGTATGTAGCATGTGAAACAGGGTACGGTGACTGTGCTAGGAAAGTTAGTATCTGCACGGTCACTACCTGGAGCTTGCATAAACAGGGCCGGGGTTTGTTGAGGGTGGCAGTGCTGTTTGGGCTGAGAAGTACCAACGGTTTCCTTTAACTGTAGACTGAAAATATGACCTCAGTGTTCTCACATCCAACCCCTCAGATGTGCATCTCTTACACAAAACCCCTCACAGATGTTGGTTTCTGTGCATCAGTCTGTTGGACATGACTAATAAAAAGCCATCACGTCATTTTCTAACATATTTTTGTAGCAACAGTCGTCCTACTTTGTAAAAAGCATACCAGCGCTTCATGCCTGCATTATACTGCATGAAAAAAGAACTACAGAATAAGGAGAGCACACATATAGCAACACTATGAATTATGCATCATCATAAAAGAATATAAACCTGCAGAGATACTCTCATCCTCACAGCAATGTTACATGCTGCTATAGTGTCTTCCTTTACAAACATCTCGTCCTAACCAGACACAGTTTGGGCTGATTTGTGATGCCGAGATAGTCTCACTGATATGATGCCAGCTTTAGAGGCACTCAGCTGAAGGTTAAATAAGCAGACTACTCTTCACTCCAGTGAGCAGCTTCATCCTGCAAGGAAGTGTGAAAAGGTGCAGAGGCTTTAAAGCAACAAAGTGACATATCCTCGTCTGATGATCTAATGTATGACGTTCGCTATCAAAGGAAATTACAGATCAGACACACGGGTATAAATCAGTGTTTATTTAGTGTCTTAATAATTTAAGAGTGTTGAACAGTGGGGTTTGGTGCTCCTCTGGCGGACTGCACCATCATGACCTTACAATATCTGCTGTAGTGATCTAAAGCCTGCCTTGCTCTTCGTCTTTGGACACACAGATGAACTACAGATTACAACGATCCAGGTCTGCCTCCGCCGCTCCGTTCGATCCATCGACTGGGAGGCGTCAGTCTAAGGCACACGTAGCTTAATAAGTAGAGGCAACATTCCTGAGTGGCCTCTTGGACAGAAATTAGCAGCTCACATCAGTCTTACATCAGTCTCTATGGAGACCGCAGCCTCTACAAGCTTAATGCACTATCAGCAAACACTAAGGCCGGCTAGGTATAAGATTCATACTCCCACATTGAATCTAGGCTACACAGATCACAGACAGCTGTGCTCTGAAGCTGGTTATACTCTCATTATCCAGTCTGTGTACCAGTCCCAGAGGCGGAGACAGAGGTTAATCTGCTATAGTCCCTCCGTGGCAGTCGCCTGCAATGAGGTGAGGCTGAAACGTTAAGTGTGTCTGTTCTGGTCCTGTTGCTGATTTGGGCTACGGTGCTGTAGATCCCTTTTGTTTCTCTTTGTAGACTCGCAGAATGGCCTCACACACAAACTGGAACTGACACTGAAACACACAACATAGAAAGTGTTACCAGCTGTTAGACTACGCTGCTGTTTTTTAAATGGTTGCACTGATTAGTTTCTCTATTTCTCCTTGCTGTTACAGTCTTTGAAAAGAACAAATCAATAATGAAGTGGTCGTAGGAACAGGTGTTGTCTGAGAAACCAAAAGCCTGCTTCATTGTATTCTTCTGTCATAGAGCTCCGCTGTTGTCCAAAGACTATTAACTATTAAAGCATATCAATGAGCCAGCACTCAGCAACACTACATATAATAATACCTGGCTGAAAGCAGAATGCAGTGTACTTTTTTATTGTAGGCTGACGTGAAAGTCAGCATTGCCCTGAATCCCTCGTCAAAAAAGCCACTGGGTTTTTTTCCATTGGGTTTTGGATGATTGCAGAAAATAAGCTCAGCAAACAGACGTTTGTGATATTACACAGTCGTGTTCAGCAAATTAACTCCACTTTTTTAGTTTCTAAGACATAAATGTAATCGCCAAGTGAAAAGCTAACGTCAGGCTATAAACAAACTACACCACAGTTGCTTGACGTAATGTCGCCACGACAACAAGGCTGAAAAGCCCTGTTCAGTGTGATTTAGCCACTTCTTTGCAACCGCCTTTGTAAGACTTCTAAAAGGTTCACAATTCACGAGGGGGGTATTTACCATCATGTTTTATGTTGTCGAACACAACATGAAAGTCTGTTAAGCATGTGTTAACCACAGATCCCAAAATCCATTCAAAAAACCCACTGAGTGCATTTACATGGACATAAATAACTCGTGATGATCAGGTTTTTTAAGTATCTTATTTATGTGTTTGAGCTTGTAAACATTATATTCCATTCATGAGTAACTACAATATGCTAGCAGGAGTACTCTAAAAGTGACCAGGATGTATAAGGAGAATGCAAATAACCGGGGCCCAAAATGACTTTTGTCCATAGACTTACACTATGAAAGAGACGTCTGTAAATCAGTGGACAAATTGTTTTGAGTGTCACAACTGCCGAAAAATGACTTGTTTCAATATCAGGGTTTGATCCATTTGGTCCGATAACTGAGCAACTTTAATAAGAATGAACAAGGGCACACCTCAAATGCTGTGTCCAGGCCTGGGGCCGTGTTTACTGTGTTCACTAGAAGTGACCTCATAAACACACCCCTGATGTGGTATTCTCGACCTTGTATGTGGAAATTTGAGAGCCCCGAGTTCACGACTTCCCATGTCATAAACACAAGTTCAAGAGTTCCATTTGAACGCAGCATCGTCATGACCAGGCTCTCAGAAAAGGTCCACTTCAAAGGTCATGAATACCACAAGACATATGGACTATTCCAGTTAGCATGGTAAACATGACCCCGTTTTAATGCTGCAAATGTTTACCATCTTCAACATCAAAGACTAGCATGGTAGCATTTACATTTGCTAATTAGCGCTAAGCACAAAGTGCAGCTGAGGCTGATGGGAGTGACATTAGCTCTGCAGATATTTGGTCATGAAGTTAAAAACAAATTAAATAATTTGACCTGATGGTGGCACATGATACAGAAGTCAGCAGATTATCAAAGTGAATTCAGTTAATCCCGAGAGGCACATAAACGTGCCAAATTTCATGGCCATCAATCCGATATCTTGTCAAGACATTTTACTCAAACAACAAATGTGAACCTCACAATGGTGCTTCAGGAAAAGTCAGAGGATTACCACATTCAATAGGACTTGTTGTCTTGAAGCCATGAATATTTGTACTAAATTTCACGGCAAATCACTGAATAGTTGTGAAATTCCAGTCTGATCCAAAGCAATGGACTGACCAACTGACCAACATTGCCATCAATACAACCATGCTGCTAGAACTGCTAAAAATAAAACTCCATCTGCTGAGGAAGTTTGTGGGATACGATCGAAAGCTCCAGAACAGAAACTGAGTGGACCCTGTGGTGAGATCGGTCAGCTGTGTATTTGTGACCTAGTTTTAATGTTTGTAATATCAGGAAGCTGGACGGTACTAAGAGACTAACACATTGTTTTTTTCATGGGAGTTGTTGACAGTAGGAAAATCCTAGAATAATGTCAGCCTTATCCTTCAGCATATGGCTCCTCAACATCAAGGTCTGTCCTCTGCGCATGTTTTCCACTGCAGTCAGGGACACAAACATACGAGGGAAACCTGAGGAAGCGTTCCATCAGCACAAAAACATCAGAGAGCAAAAGCCTCAGGGACTGGATCTCCTTTCACAATAAGGGTGATAGTGGTAGCAGCACTGGCCTAGAAGCAGGCTTGTGACTGGAGCGCTGCCATATTCCCAGCACTACCTCCTATCAAAGCAATGAGTAACACTTTCCTCTCCCTCGACAAATACCGCTGAGGTGCCACAGAGCGCGCCTTCCAACCTCAGCTTGCCTGCTCCGGCTCGTCAGCCGTCACTGTGAAACTGTGGCAGCCACGTCTCTGTGAACTAATGAAGGTTAAAGATGACAAGACCTCACAGATGTCAAAACTGGGACGTTGGCCTTTAAGAAGTAATTCTGGGCACAGTGAAGTGAAGTCTCCGCTCCTTAATGAAAATTCCTTACGTTCTTTTTATGGTATTTTTAGATCAACTCTCAGCATTTGACAGATTTTTTTAATCTTCCAGAAGCTTTGATTCCATTAAACCACATTTCTGACATTTCAAGATAATTGCAGTGCGCCTAATGAAATATAAAAATGTTATATTTTTACATACATGCGTGCATGTGAACAGCCTGAATTGAGCCAAGAGAGGCAAGTTGTTGGACTAAAATGGAAACATGCATACATGTTCAAGGAAAACAAACAAACAGACCAAAAAAAACACCCCTAAAACTGCGACTTGCTCCACTTGTTTCACTCCAGACTTTCTACATGATGTTTGCTTGCACTGTTAATTGGAACTTTTAAATAGCACTGCTCAACAGTGATCTCTGTGGGTGTATCCCATCTTATGTCAAGTCTTTTTAGTTTTACTAAACTAACACAAGGTGCCAGTTTAAAGGGGGCCTATAATGCTTTTCCGTAGTTTGCGTCTTACAGTGTTACAATGAACGATGTTCACATTTAACTTGGTCAAAGTTTCAAATAATGACATGTAAGTATGGAGAAGTGATACCTGTGAGTAAACCTCAGGTTTCCTACAGTTCTGAATTCTCTGTTTCCAACAGCTTCTTCTACTCTGGCTACAGTATGACATCATAGCGGGCTCGATTTCCTTATATGGTGATCTGCCTAATGCTCTACACTGCTATATGAAGCTACATGCGAACATGCTACATGCTGAAAGTGCACATCAATACTGCATTTATAATCTGTAATAAATCACTGCCTGCCTGTAGAGAATTAAGGATGCTATTGCAAATTAGCCTCTTGGTTCTCTGGCGGAGGAGCGGAGCACAGCCTGGGTCAGAGGGGGAGCTGCTTAGAGGCTGTGAGATAAAGCCAGGTGGCTAAAAGTCAAGCAGGAGCCCACAGGGATGCTGGAGGTTTTATCAGGCTGGAGAGGCAGTCATAGTGGGTGAGAAAAGAGCCATCCAGGGGTGTGTTGACTCCTACACTCCCTCTGGTTTTCCAACATGCTCTGTGTTGTCTCTGCTCCTCTGCCAGAGAACCAGAGGGAGGGCGGGAGGTTGGCAGGGGTAGTGCCCACGGCCCTCAGTCGGCTTTCCTCCAGCGTCCACATACCCCTGGATGTAGAGCTGTTAACTTCTTGTCGGTTTTTCAGGGATTTTGTGGGGCAGGACTTCACAAGAAAAGTAGTGGGATCCATAATAATGTGTTAATTTCTGCTATTCAGTGCTCAGTGCTGCTGTGGTTTAGAGTTGCAGGGTGCATATCTGATGCATCGATTACATCATAGCTGATCAGATCAATGGATGAGAGGTGGAGTTTGTGAGTGAAAACAAACTTTTAGACGTAGTGCAATGAATGGTTGAGTTTCACTTTCACTGTGCCTGACATTGTGCTGCTCCGTCTGTGCACACAGTACGCTCTGTGCTGCCAGTGTGTTGCAATGAATAACCGAACCGGTATATTCCAACAGCGTACATAACGAATGGTCAAGCTCGAAAAATAAAAAAATTAAAATATGGCAGCAGATGTATTGCGGGCTGCCGCAAATAAATAAATGTGTGGAAATCCTTAAAAAACCAACTCCCTGTCAGATCAGCATGCTTGTTGCTGTCATTACACAGGTTGGACACAGCGCTGCCGGTAGAAGCGTTTACTGGTGATTTTTCACAGTAGAATTTGCAGCTTTTCTGTTACAGTCGTTCCCTTTGTCTGCAGGTACACTGCTTACGTACATGTAGCTACATGCTAACACCAGGGAAACATATAATCTTGGTTGCTGATGTTGTTCTCCCTGATTTCAGATTAAATTCCTGCTGGAACATGTCTGCTTGTGTTTAGAAACTTCAATTAGTGACTTGTCACAGTTAAAAAAGCTGCTGTTCTGTTACAGTAATTTCCCTGCTGCAAAGAGTGATCCAGGAATGACGTTTTCCCGTAGGTCAACGTGGAAGTTAGTGTCGCCCTGGTTCCTTCATCAAAAAGCCTATGGGATTTTCTTATTGGATTCTGCATTATTGCAGAGTATCAGCTTTGTGGCGAACAAAAATTAATGATACTTACACATTTTCTTAAGCGAGATAATCTCCACAAATTAACACCACTTTTATGAATTTTTGAAGAGGAAATTCAATCACCAGAAGTAAAAAGCTAATGTCAGATCATAAACAAAACTACACCATGGTTGTATGACTTAACGTTGCCACCATTACAAGGCTGTAAAGCCGTGTTTGGCATGATGACAGTAAGTAGTCTCTCTTAGCCACTTCTCAGCAACCCCCTTTTAAGACACATAAAAGCTTCAACATTCTTCAGTGGGTATTTACTGATGTATTTTATGTCATAGAACAAAACATGAAAATCTTTGAAGCTTGTGTAAACCACAGACCTTATTTCAGGCACTAGGGATGAGTCCTAAAACCCAGAAATGAGTTCCCTCATCTCAAAGTCAATGGGTTTTTTGTTAGATGCCTGAAATAAGGTCTGTGGATAACACAAGCTTAAGAGACTTTCACGTTCTGTTCTACAACATAAAATACGTCAATAAATACCCCACTCGTGGCTGAAAAAGCTGTTATGCTTCTCAAAAAAGGCAGTTGCAAACAAGTGGCTAAATGAGAGAACTCACCATCATCACGCCGAACACATCTTAACAGCCATGCTATGGTGGCGACGTTAAGTCATACAACCTTGGTGTAGTTCGTTTATAGCCTAACGTTAGCTAGTTCAAAAATCATAACATGTTGTTCATTTGTGAAGATTATCTTGCTGAACAAAACGTGTAAGTATCATAAACGTTTGTTTGTCACAGAGCTTATTTTCTGCAATCATCCAAAATTCGGTGGAAAAATCCCGTAGGCGTTTGGACGAGGGAACCAGGGTGACACTAACTTGTGTGTCACCCTACAGAAAAACTGTGTCACTCTAAAGGACCTGGAAATGCTGAGCAATCAGAGCACGCTGGGCTTTTTCGGGAGCAGGGCTTTCAGAGACCGGTGCTAAACGGAGTGTTTCAGACAGAGGGTGAATACAGGTGTTCCTATACAGACAGTATGAGGGAAGTAAAGTGCTTTTTTGAACATTAAGGCATGTAAACATGTTCTACTAGGAACCCTGAAATGAGCATAATAGGTCCCATTTAACAAGTTTCTGACCACATGTATACCACAAATTGACTGGACCGTTATGATAATTAAAAACTACTGATGCAATAAATTAAAGTAAATAAAGTAATAAGGGAGAGAAACAATCACTGTAGCATTAATAATGGTTCTGTTTGTCTGTACCGTGGTCTGAACCATCATGGCTCGCTGATCTCTCACTGTTTTGACAATGTCCAGCGGGAACACCGGCCGACCCTGATCCAACAGAGTCAGGGCCGTTTCCATGGTAATCAGAACACCTGTCCGTCCAATACCAGCGCTGTAATTCAAAACAAACACAGCATTAAGTGCGTAGTAGAGGCGAGTACAGTACATGCCGGCAGTGTTCAATTAGAGTGTACCCTGTGTGTGTGTGTGTGTGTGTGTGTGTGTGTGTGTGTGTGTGTGTGAGTGTTACCTGCAGTGTACCATTAGTGGCTCTTCACCTCTCCTCCTCTCCCTGACTGAGCTGATGAACAGCAGGAAGTCTGAAGGGTCATCGGGTACACCGTGGTCGGGCCACGCAACATACTGCAGGTGTGTGACTGCACGTTCCTCACCCCGCTAACACACACACACACACATTACAAAGGAAGGCAGACAGATACAGAGAGAATTTAAGTATTTCACAACCTGAATTCAAAAAGATAAACATGTAACCCCTGGGAGAAAAAACACCCACGTAGGACTGACTCGGCAGCCCTACAAGATCAAACTCTCTGACAAGATTCAGCATGTGAGAAAACAAAAGGGTGTCATGGAAAAAGCAGAGCAGGTGAGGAGAACAGAGCTGCACTGTGACCAGTGGGTGACACCGAGGAGTGAGGGACACAGGAAGATGAAAACAGAAAGACAGACGGGGAAGAGAATGGCTGAGTTTAGAGTTTATAATGGTCATGTGGCCTGTGACTCCATGCAGGGATTAACTCGCTCCGCCAGAGGAACAGATGGGCCCACACAGCAGTATCTGTGTGTATGCATGTGTGTGCCTTCATACTTCATGCCTCTCTGAGCATAATATGTTTACTCACCTGTTTGTTGTGGAAGTCAGTGTGGAAAACAGCTAACTTAATCTGATTATCTACCATATAAAACTGTTTTAAACTTGATCAGGTAAACTTCTTAGAATGTCCGCTCTCGACTACACACAGTAAAATGAATAGTTCTGATTTTTTGAAGGGCGGTTGTATGAGGTACTTAGTCAGTGTACATAGGTACATAGTCAGTGTATTAACTATAGTAGATGGTGGTCGCCATGAGCCCAGTTTTGAGTACCACCACAGAAGCTAATGGGGGCAGAAGCAGCAAAAAAGTCTGTTTAAGTTCATTAAGAATTAAGGATATTTTCACTGCTTTACAAGTGAATCAAAGCAGTTATTTATGCTATCGTCAAAGCTACCAGACTCCTTTGACAAAAACAGTGATTTTACCTCGCAGAACACAGGAGTTTCTAGTCTACTGCTGCCTTTATCGGCTAGTAAATTGTGTTATTCTGTGACTTTGATCAATCTAAATGAACCCTTTAAAACACCAAGTCACGCA
Source organism: Cephalopholis sonnerati (assembly GCA_019142605.1). Lineage (NCBI taxonomy): Eukaryota > Metazoa > Chordata > Actinopteri > Perciformes > Serranidae > Cephalopholis > Cephalopholis sonnerati. Next base: position 31,745,884 of record JAGQAX010000008.1, read on the forward strand.
ATAGAACAAACAAACTAAACGATACAGTCGGTGAAAGACCAGAAACTCCTGTGTTTTGTGAGGTAAAATTACTGTTTTTGTCAAAGGAGTCTGGTGGCTTTGAAGATAGGTTAGAGCTTTAGTTTCCTGGCGGAAAGGGCTGTCTGATAGGAAGGTGAAGTGGTGACAATATTCCAAAAAAAAAAAAAAAAAAAGCATACATTTAAACTGGTTTTGATTTTTTTTTTTTTTTAGGTGGGCAAAATATGTTTTGCTGCTGCCCTTGTCCACAGCATTATATTGCCTTTGCATTCATGTCAATACCTCTGCCTGCTTCCTCACACTGGGGTAAATAAGAGGCTCATGCAACCCACTTCAAAAATTCCAGGCTATTCCTTCAATACACACGAACACACATGTCCACCCACGCAAACATGCAGACCGAGCCAGCCACACGGAGGTGACTGTAGTTTGGCTGCAGACAGTTCGCTGCCTGTGGTGACCTCTGTTATGTGACATATGGCACGAACATGGTACATGTCACTGTAAATATTCAAATGGAAAAGGCCAATGGTGAGGCTTTGCTCAGGGTTCATGTGGTTATGAAAGGAGGTGTGAATTGACTGAATGTGATCGATTAAATGAATGACCATTTTCATTATTAATTGTTTGGCCTCAAATCAGAAAACAGTAAAAATAATGCTGACAGTAGTGTCCCAGAGGTTAAGATGACCAAAAGTCTAAAACCCCAAACCCTAAATCCTACACACTGCTCCCTTAAATGATAATTAAATTATAAAAATAGGTACCAATTAATTTTCTGTTGCTCAACTAGTGGTCGAATCATTGCAGCTCTGTTTGCTACTGTACCTGTGTGTGTGTCAGGGTGAACTGCCGCGTCACATACGCCAGGTTACACTCCTCAGAGTGACACTTCACCCGCATGTGCCCATAATCCTTCACTTCCGGTGGATGTGGCCAGTACTGGTGGCACTTGGTCTGCGAGCGTGTGACATCACAGAGAAATTACATTACATGTGACATGAGTCATCTGTCAGGATACAATTTACAGTGCCGCTGCGGCTGCTGCTGCTACATCAGCTGCGCTCTGCTCTCATGAGATCAAACTCATATTCAACAGCATGGTATGTTGGTGTGAGGAACAAAAGCAATTCATCAGGAGCAGGATGTGAACTGATTGTCAATTTGTGCGCGTGTGTTTGTGTGTGTGTCTGTCTGTGTGATTGTCAAGTGGAGAGAAACTCACGGCACTTGACGAATATCAGGAAAATGATCAATTAATGAAAGCATCTGGTTACCAGGCAACAGCCGAGACGGAGACATCTTCATTCAACGAGACCTTGATATGTCGCTGCCTCTGTCTCTGTGTGGATGTGTCTTCCTCACCCTCAAATTATTTCTCTCATCAGCATCCTGCTCACACTTTACATTTAGCTATTCTCCACACTGTGAAACCCTGTAATTAGTCACAACTGTGCCAATTTATTACTTTTGTGTGCAAACATCGCCGCTGAACCTTGTAATTACAGTAATCATGTTTCAAATAAAACACGAAACTGAATGTAATAATGTGCTACGATAATTACTGTGTAAATGCATTGCTGATATTGAGCTGTGTAATTTCAAATCCCTCTACTCATTTCCATTCCTGCGCGAATGTGTGAACAGTGTCAAAGTATGAACGCATGTTTACCCGTCCCCTCTCTGTCAGAGTCGTTAGCATGATGATGGTGTGTGACTGTTGCTCCCAAACACTCTGCCAAAAGTGAGCGCAGGTCTGTGGCAACGGACCCTGAGCCGCGACATAACGTAAACATACACCAGACACTGGGGGCGCCATCTACGAGACAAATAAACACACAGAGATACACACAACACACAGGAGATGAGTTTGCATTAAAGGTCAAGTGTGTAGGATTTAAGGGGATATACTGGCAGCAATGGAATATAATATAACAAGTACGTACGTACAAGTAGTACAAACTACTTTGCTTAGGGTTTCTACTAGTTAAACCAACTGGTCTGTTTGTTTTGGAGAGGAAGAGACCTCTGCGGATAATTCAGCTCCCAGTATAAACCTCCTTAACAACGAACACTAAAGTAGGGCTGTACCCGACAGAATTACGTCAGTCAAATCCAATTTGGCTGTTCAATACGAATATTTGATCATTCATTCATGCGTTCTTTCAATTAAGAGTTTGAACGGGGTTCAGTGGGAGGTTCAGGGTGCCAGTGACATTCAAGTAACGTAGCAATCAAGCTAATTATTCCATGATGGATCAGAAATGTGCAACATTTTTTGCCGACGCTAGACATCTAACAAACCAGAGACTGTATCTCATTAAGTTGCTGTGAGATGGAAATTCACCACCTCTACACAGAAGGTCAGAGATAACTTTACTCAGAGCCTGACCAGGTGAAGCCTCTCTTCCTCTGGCAGCTGCCTCAGAAGAGCAGCGTAAAAGCGAGGAGTGCTCACTCTGCAGCTAAATCTGGGAAACCAAAATGTCCCCTGAAATACACTGCACACTAACTGACAAAAAAACAGACTGCTCGACTGATGATTCAAATCTCCAACTTTCAGGGGGCAGCCCGTCAGTGAAGGAATCCTAAATGGGAGTTCCTGTTTAGCACACGGGAGAAGTTTCCGCCGGCTGCATGCGCAATCCCCACTGCTAATGCCACTAAATCCCACACACTGCTCCCTTTAAATGTCAGACGGGGACAAGACAGTCGTTTTCATATCAGTGATGCGCACCGTGATGTGGCTGGCGTTGATGTAGTCCTCCTGGCCCTGAAGCACCACTCTGGTGGCATCATCTGAAAGGAGAGCAGCATAGCAGCGTGTGAGGGTCACAACAGAGCCGTTGACGCTCTGCAGGCTAAACCAATTAAATTTCATGAGGTGTTACAGCGGTGAGCTCCAGATCAAGGTTAGGAAGGTAGCACAGAGCTGTGGGTGGCACCAGGTAGAGAAGAGACGAGCGGCAGGACACAGACACACAGACAGTCGGAGTAAGCAGCACTTACAAGGTAAAACATCCTTATATCGATTCTTGTCCATGTTCTCAGGGAGCCGAGCACAGTTTAGTGTCAGACCAGGCTTCCTCCTGTATAAATTCTAGAAATTAAAAGCATACAAACACGCATGCGCTTAAACCCACAGACAGGAACATACACAAAGAAAAACTACACATTCCAGTCGAGTGACGGCATCTTTTGTTTCAGATTGTCAGGAGTCGGAGTGAAGATTAGGGCCAACATCTGTCTGAAAAACAGCACTTAAAAGGCTCATTATGATCCACAGTAACTGAGCAGGATGAACTAAATCCTGCTTAATTTGTAACTACACTTTAAATCCCCGTTTACTGTTTCGCTCCCACCTGCATTTTAAATACCTCAAAGTGGAAACAGAGTGTGCCGGACTGTATTGCTCTCTCCAGCTGTCTCATTGATTCCTCCAGTGTCGTGACCCGCTCCGACTGGCCAGGCGACAGCTTGTCTCCCTGTGACTGGCCGGTGAGCGTGAGGGCAGGGGGCAACTGCAGCAGGGGGGCCACCCGGCCAGGACCTGGAATCCAAGGAGGGTTCAAGGCTGTGATAAATATTCATGGAAGCATGAGCAAGAGTGAACACACTTGGATCACATGCTGCCTCAGCACTCTTGTCTGTCATCACACACACACACACACACCTCTACGTCTGATAAGCAAGGCCAGCTCTCTGGAGTGCGACTCTCTGCTGGCTCGTATGAACATGACCACTTGATCATGTGTGTGTTCGGAAATGTCTCGACCATTGATGAGCACCACCAGGTCTCCCTCCAGGAGTTTGGGTTCACATCGGCCTGCCTACAAACAACACAGGGTCATTTCACAGCTGAAATCGTCACAGCGTACATCAATCTATATTTCAGCCTGAGGCTTAGACCTACAGTTCATCCATTATTGAACTATCCTTGACAGTTTGGCAATAATGTTCACCTGACACTCGTCTCAATAAAGCATGTGAAATTGAAAGACTTAAATATATCGTCAGCTGATATCAGTTAATTGCAGATGTCTTGGGGTCAATATATATGTTGGCAAATGGGTAACAAGACTGTAGTACAGAACTGACAAACACGGTTTGAGGTACTTCTGAGACACTAATACAGTTTGTCCACCAGACACACTGCAGCGTCAGGTTGATTTTTGAACTGTAAAATGTGCCTGGTGCTAGCGTAAGGTCACTGAGGACTGATTACATATGACAGTCTGTTGTTAGGGGGGACTAATGTAATTACATAGCAATTTATTGCAACACTTACCTAAAAAATGCAAATGTTCATCATATTTTGAAGGTCCAGTTTGTACAATTTAGAGGGATATACAGGCAGAAATGGAATGTAATATAGTAAGTATGTTTTCTTAGTGTATAATGACCTGAAAATAAGAATTGTCATGTTTTGTTGCAAACATGTTATGTTTGTTTTGGAAAGGAAGAGACCCCCTGCGGATAATTCTGCTCATTGTAAAAACTTCCTGAAAGCCTGGATCTTATGCTATCAGAGAAAAAAGGTGAGCACACATTAGCAGGCCCTGGGCTAGCAACCTGTCTCCGACATGCCAAACAGCATCGGAGAAATGCTGATGCGTAACGTGAAACTGCTTTATTGCATCACTACAACGAGACTGTAATACCGTGTTCAGCGTGATGACGTTCTGTAGTCTTAAATAGCCACCTGTTAGCAACAGTCTTTGTTTAAGACACTTAAAAGCTTTAAAATTCATGACGCATTTTATGCTTTAGAACAAAAGTAACCACAGACCCTATTTCAGGCACCAAAATCCCACTCAAAAAACCCACTGACATCAAGACAAGGGAACCTGGAATGCTAAAATGCCAACTTATCTCTGAGTTTTAGGACTCATTCCTACACCACTCCATACATATAAACACATACATACAATAATTAAATATATATCATCATAAAAAATGATTTTTTTTCTGGTGAGAAACATGTAAATAAACTGACAAATTATTACGGCTCTTTCTCAAAATATCTGTGTTGTTTTGTGACATTTCATCATTACGTTGTTTTGACACCACCTGGAGAAACCAGGCCGTCAACACACAAACACATCTGAGTCCGTTCTTACCGGAGAGTCAGGTTTAACGTGGGATATGGACAGCGGCATCTTCTGATCCACCCCGCCCTGGGAGGAGTTGGGAAATTAAATGAAGCAGGAGTGGAGGAGTGACGACACCAAACATAATGTGTGTAAATAAATTAAAAAGAAAAACATGAGAGGTTGCCGTGTGTGGTGAGTGTAAGAGACACACAGAGTGTAAGAGAGACACCCACTTTAACATTGAAGCCAAACTTGCCGTCATGATCGGGGGCGATGCATATCAGCATCAGGTCGCCGTCACCGAGAGCACCCTGTACACACACACAAGTGTTCACAGTCAGCTCACATATGCCCACACATGGTCAGATATGCAGTAATACACTCATTTAGAGTTGCTGATAACGGACCTTATCGTAGTTGTGTGAGCTGCTGTCACCATCATCCTCTCCTGTGCTGTCATCAATTTGTGACAAAGCCTCATCTGTCCCCTGGCTGTAAGAGCCAGAGAGGCTGAGAGGGATGAAATAAAGAGATTTTTCACACTGATTTGCAGATTAACAGATGATTTACAGATATTATAATAATAATAAAATTCCCACTGAAATGAGAGAGAAAGACAGGAAGGCACGTTCCTGTTGTAATTGATACTAACTTATGCGGTGAAGCGTCTCCCTCACTGTCCTTACTGCTGCTTACAGATGCTCTGTATGTGTAGAAGACGTCTTCCCCCTCCGACATGTCTTTCAGGTCATTTGTCAGTTCAACTGACGATGGGCGAGGTTTACGGATGCCATGGCGAACTCGAGGACTTCGCCTAGCAGGGGGACAAACCAGCAGTCAGGTCACTCAAAAGCAGGTGTAAGAGCCACTTAGGCACATGTTTATACTTAGTAAAAAAAAGTCTGTGCTGGTATGACATATTACATACACGTCCAACAGTCTCTGTATATACATATATTTACATATATCCCCATCGTTACAACAACAATCACACACCTCATATGAGAAACCAAAACATCCAGTTAAAATTAAATACAAAAAATAGCTTAATACATAAATATGAAAAAATTGAAAAATGATCATGATGTCATTTTTGCTGCGGTCTGTACCAAAGACGGATGTTCCCTTACAGGCGGAAGAATCTCTGTAGCACCAAAATGCTTAATTTATAATGGTGTGTTGTACAGCTCTTGAAAAAAGAAAAAAGATCTGGATAATTCATTGTAGTTGTGGCTGATGATGATCCCATGGGTCTTACCAGTTGGGGGTGTTGGGGGGTGATCTAGAGGGCAGACTCTTGGTCTCAAGGTACTCTGATGAAATCGACCTCCGCAGGACTGGATTCCACACCATCCCTCCCACCACACGCTGGCAAACTGGGCCGCTGCAAGTTAGAAAGGAAAAGATCAAACATTTGCAGCATTTATCACGAGAATGTACACGTGAATACCAAGTGGCAGGTGGTTAAGGTTAGGATATGAGGAAAGGGAAGGCTACATCTCATTACTTATGCTATTGCTAAGTTAGAGATTAGCTAACCTTAGCTATAAAGTGTTGCATTAAAAGAGAGACGGTTTAGGTCAGGATAAGGGTAAAGGTGAGGGTTACATCTTGTTACTTTTACAGTGAGTCATGTCTTCATGTATTATGAATTATAAAGTGAATCACTGCTAGACTTGGTCTCATTTATTCACTGCAGTGTAGCATTACAGGGTTCGGATGGCTGTTACGTTGGTGGGTTTCTCTTGTACTAGTGGTGGCTGCAGTTTGTAGGGGTGTGTCTCGTAGCTACAAAGAGTGTGTCTGTAGCTATACATGTCTCAAACCTGAGGCTTCTTAAAGGGAGTCCACAAACTAATGGGTGATGTCACGGTGGCTACGTCAATTTATCTATACAATCTATGGTGAAAACGCATACCTCTCAGTTTTACTGTTGCTGAGGCCCAGGTGTTGTGTTATCAGCTTTTTGTAGGACTGAACCGTGCTGTTGTTGTATCTGGGGCTCCTGGTGGTCCGGTTGGAGCTGAAGAAGGAGTGATGATCCACACAGGACCTCCACAGGTTCTTACAGGTCTTGGGACAGGGCAGAATCAGAGGTACCTCACAATCCTGGGTCTCACCCTGCAACACACAAAGTTTAATGTCTTTTAAAATAATGCTTTATAATGTTAGAGTTCTTTACAACTCAGATATTCAAGGTCACATCTATAACTTAAGCTGCTCAGGTAGGTCTTTTCATATTTTTTATGAATGATTTATTACTTGTCACGCATTTAAACACACAAAGAAAAGCTGCCAAGACGTGGATATGAACAACTTAATCAGTGCTACATTCACATATATGTACACCACGCAGTAGTCAGTTTTATGACTTAATTTCAGCTTTATTTACATCACAGCAATCAAAAAATGTGCAGACTTCAAACATTCAACCAAGCAGAAACCTCCAGAATGGAAAAATGAAGCCAACGCAGAAGCAAAATACTGCAGTTCTTCAAATGGCCACTTGAGGCTGGCTCCAAGAATGATTAACTCTCCATAGACAGTGATGTTAAAATGCCCAACTTTACAGCAGAAATTAACACGTTAACAGCCTGGTACAATAAATGGTTTTGGTTGGGAAATTCTGACTACCCAATACAAATGGAAAACGCCGTAATCATGTCACTTTCAAAAATGTAACGAGTAACAAATTACTTTTTTTGAGAGACTGACGGCGACAACGTTGGTTAGGTCATAGGGTTAGCTCCATGCGTTGGTCCAATTATAGTCACTCTAGCTCCAAAAATCCAGTATGGCAACAGCCAAAAAGTCAAACTCAAGGCTTTGGGTGAAATCATGGTGGCTGTAATTATGATACAGATTTACCAGCTGAGAATGTGAAGTAATTAAAGGCAGCAATTAGTCCAGAGCGGATCTTTAAACTATTAAGAAGAAATAAACAGTAGGGGGACTCACATGTTTACGTTTCAGATGTATGAGAAAGCGTTTCCTCTTGAATGAAATCTTGATGATGTTTCCCCTACGTGTGAAGAACGCAGTTGGTTAATGAAAATAAAAAGAAGAAACTACAATAACAACGTGTGTAATTAATTAGCTTCATCGTCACTTACCATGGGAAGAAACTGGAGCAAATCATATTACAGAATATTGCAACGCCGCTGGAGGCCAAACCCACCATCAGAGGGGCGTCGTTAGTGTCCTGAGAGACAGAATGATGAGCGAGTGACGAAGAGTGTCACACATGAGAGGAATAAAAGGATGCAGGGGAAGTTGAAGTAGAACATGAAAAGTTTAAGCAAGGAAAAAAATCACGCTACCATGGCAGCATGCAGCTCAACTCCATACAACTCCAGCGTCCGTGCTGTGTTGAGGAAACACAGCTCTGCCTCGCTCTGCTTCAGCCCCCTGGGAACACACACACACACACAGTCACACACAACACCAGGAACCAGCTGCACAGCAAACTGGTTGTTTGTACAGTAGGTGGCAGGGGTGGGCGGATCTATACCAAAATATCAACACTACAGATACGACATTTTCATGTTGAAGACTGATCCTTGTTTCAACAGGTTTGATACCAAAAAGGGGAAACACTTCTCTCTTCTAAGTTGCACCTTTTTATATTTTAAGAGTAAAACTGTCAACGCAAACAACGTTCCATTGTTGTGATCACACCTAGTGAATGTGCTGTTTGCTTCGTCACTGCTTTTGTGTTGTCTGCACCTCAAACAACATATGTGTTGCATACACGTAGCACACCTTGGCACGCACCCTGACTGGGTAAATCCGACACATAACAGCAGTGATGGCTACATGAAATAGAAAAAAACCCTCGGCAAAGAGAACTTGGTGCTGCAACTGAAGAGAAGGGAGGAGGAGGAAAATGCCTCAGAACTGAGTCCCCCAACACAGAGACAGAGTTCACTGACAGAGTCTATTCAGAGACGCTCAGACAATAAATACCCAGGTATGTAGTAGTAAATTTAATATTTTAGTCAAATCAGATCGTCAGCATTAATTATTGTTACATTTTTAAACTGAAATTGGTCATCATTAGCTGAAGCAGGCGGATTTTTCACCTCATAAATCACGACACACTGCTTTACCCTACAAGAAGATAAGCCACTTATAATTTTAAAAAAAGTATCGTATTGGTATCAGTGTTGGCGATTCTGGCCCTGTATTACTTGATATCCAATCAAAACCAAATTTTGTGGTAGTCAATTGACCACCCCTAGTCGCTTAGCCTTGCTTCCAATTTTTTCCAGTGGCCACGTGTGGTATTGCAGTGCAAAAATCACCTGTAGTCCAAAAAGCCTTCCAGCCCCATAGACCACCATTATAAAAGAGAAATCTGTACAACTGTTGCAACCAAGATGAATTATGACTCTTTCTGTTCAGATTTTTTGCTCCATGGAGGTTTCATATTTGTAAAACTTTCTGTGAGCCAAGAAAGCGATTTAAAAATCTGTGACATCATCACAACATAAAGTCTATGGGCCCTCGCACACCAAACCGACAGTCAGCCATTGGTCAATATTCTGCCATCGGTAAGCGTCTGTCGCTCTAGTCTCTGCAGTGTGTCCCTGCACCGTCGGCACTTGTCGGCCTTTGTCTGCTTTTTTCGGCCGAGATAGGCATCGGAGACGGCAGAGCCCGTTGGTGAATAAATCCCTTTGATTGGCAGTTGAACTCAGAGAAACAAAAGTGAGGAAGGTAAACAAAAAAGCTGAGAGGAAGTGAGGTCAAAACAAACTTGTTACATTAGGTAAGATTAGTTTTTTAAGCCACTGAGAGCTTTAGCAGAAACAGTTCATTATTGTTTGTGTTACCGTCGGCTGGCGCATGGTAAATATCGTTTGCTCTTTTAATATACGTTGAGTTGTTAATGTGCTAACTGGCTAACTAGCATCTTGAATCCGTCCTGTTGGTCCTCCAGCTTCTCTTTTTAAAATGACGAATACAGGATACCACTGCCTGCTGATAGAGTTTTATTTGTACGTGCTAGTTGCTAGCTGGCCATGGACTGTAGTCTTTGTGGTGCATTCAGGTGCAACTTTTTGGCCAAGACACAGGTGACTTGAGCTGATGCAACCGGCTTTTGTCGCAACTAGTTCTTTGGTGTTGATTTAGTGCGTCTGGGCCTAATGAGCCGAGCAAGAACTCGCAGGTGGAGCCAGCGGGAAAAACACTACAACACATTTTCAGTGGGCTGTATGCCCCAGAAGTAAACACGAAAGCTAAAAAAATTTTTGCCGTTTGCATCAGGCGAGAAATCCATTAGACTGAATAAGCACCATCCTGGAGTCTGGTGTCTAGTTATTATTGTACGTCTATGGTTGGTGACATCTAGATGTAATAGACTGTCTGAATTACTTGTGCTGTGGATGCAGATCCTCCACTTTAGACAGGAAGTCCTCATCCTGCTCAGGAATGAAGTGGCACTTGGAGAGGTAACCAGGAAGTCGTGACGGACAGTGATCCCCCATCTCCGCTGCAGGTGATGGAAAGAGACACTGAGCACCCACACATTTACACTGTGACATCTGGGGTCCTGTCAGAGAGCTGCTACTTATCAAGAGCATCCTCAACAGAACTAATTACTCACTCGGTTATTATTAAGTCATTAATCATTGGTTTTCTCTAGGAGAGATGGGACTCACATTGCACGGCGTAAGAGGCCAACACTACAGCTGCACTCAGCGGGCACTGCAACCTGCAATCAAACTCCATGATTACACATTGTAGCAGCTAAACACAAACTGTGCACAGGGGGATGTGGTGGTGGAGTTTGTGTTTTACTAACCGTCCGTCTCTAATGTCACTTCTGATCTGGAGGAAGTACAGGTGCCTGCAGAGACGAGACAAGAGGAACTTCAACAACCCACGCCTTCATTTCTCTCCATAATCCCAGCGAAAAGATCCTTTCTGAGTCACACAACTTCTCCAGATCAATATCTGGTGATATGTGGCTGCTACAAAAACACAAACAACAGAGAGGCACATACACTAACCTCGTCTGTTCATGCTGCAGAGAGTTAGGATCAGAGATGAAGAATCGCACTCTGAAGTTCAGATAAAAGGGAGATGCAAGACCTGCAGAGAAATGGCGTACAGTCACAAGTTCACCTCAATCCTCTTCTCTCCTACGCCTCCTGTCTATAAATGTATTGAAATATACTTTAAAACTAAAATGTATTTGTCTAGAGAAGTAATTTCTGAGTGAAGACTGAACGCTCAGGAGCCAGAACAAGCCAGGTACCTTTTATCTGCTTCTTCAAGGGTTTCTCAGGCTCCAACCATCTCTGAGAGAAAGAAATTCATTAAGTTTAATGGCTAACTGGGGCTAAAAAAAAAGCATTTATGTAAGCATACCCTGTGGTTATCATCGCCTGAACGGCAATCAGCGAGTGCAATACATTACAATCCCAGCTCGAATGTGCAGCAGATGAACAGTGAGTGAGCTCACAGGAGAGTGTGTGTTGGCTGTGACTGAGGCGATGGCTGTGCTGGATTCTCTGATCTGCAGACTGAAGAGCTGCCTCTCCTGCAGGCCCAGGTGGTCGCATACTGTGTCCAACAGAACCACACCTTCATCCTGCTTCTGAAAGATGGAAACAACAGACAAAAATCAATTTCAGCCAAAACTTTGAGTGACATTTACCGGTTGCTTATTTGTACATGTGAATATACCGTGCCGTGTGTTGCAGCAGTGCCCGAAGATATACTGACTCACACAGAAGTGATGTCTCTCAATCATCTCTTATGACCCACTAGAAGTGACTGACAGTGTGTTTTTCTGCAGAGACTCTACCCTCTGCCTGTTTTTCTTATTTTCTTCTTATTTTTCTGTGTTCAGGACGGAGGCGTGCTCGCCCACAGCCCTCAGGTGGGGTCAGGGCTTTATGAAAAGGTAGTGACCATGTGCCAGACCATAAGCAGCAGGCATCTAAGAGACGCAGTGCTGGAAAATGCAAATGTAGTGAGTGTAAATGCCACACATGAGTGAATCTGAGGTTGTCTATTACTTTCATTTTCAATAGCTAGCGTGCTTACAAGCAAGTGCAGAAGTAGTTCATTGCTGAAATGATGGTATTATCACAAAACTGGGCTGTCTATGCAGTAAAGAGGCGCCAATACTTTTGAAATTGGTGCTACATGACCACAGAAAACAGAGGAAAAAGGGCTGTAGCATTTGCTTTTGGTCAGATTGGTATAGATCCGCCCACCCCTACCAGACCAATAGAAGCTTCCTCAGTAGGTTGACATAATGCAAGTTGCCTTTCCAAAAACAATATGGCAGCCGGCTGGTAACATACAATCTCATTTTTCACTCAAACAATAAGCTGTAATATGTCTCTGAAAACATCTGAGGTGAGAAACAGATGATACAGTGACAGAATGGTTTGATCAGCACTGCCTAGTTTTACAGTTTAATCTGAATTTAATCAATCACTCAATGCGCTTCGACATTCTTACGCTGCTCTCACACACACACTGCAAACCTGACATTATGTAGACATAACCCAGGGGAGCTGTATGTGAGAATGCAAATGTCCGAATCAGTTGGATCGGACATTAAACAGTCTTTACCCTGCCAGCTCCCCTGTACAGAGCCCCTGTAATGTCCAGTTGAGCTCATGTGTGAACACAGCAGGTGATTGTCCGGAGAATTCACAGCAAGTGAGTGGGCGTGTTGATGACATTTCTATCATGCAGCTCACACAAACCGGAACAAAACAAACATACAAGGGTGAGAAAGACGGGACGAAAATGTCATACTTAAGAAATGACTAGATTCAGGAACTTCTGTCGGTAAGGGCTGAGGCTCCCAAATTTATCAAAGTCAAGACCAGCAAGAGACTCTATTGTTTATGACTAACTTATGAACCACCGTGTGACTGTGGTGTAATGCCCTGCCTCCTGCACGCTTTACCAAAGCACCACACCTTGCCTAAACCAAACAGAGTATTTCCAGACGCATCAGACACAGACATTCTCCTGTCAGGTGCTACATGTGTGTCAGAGAAAAGTCTGGACCTGATTCTTTGGATACTGTCCACAGTTCAAATGAGACAATGGCTTTTGTGTCACTGGTTGCAACAGGCATACAAAAATGAGAAAGTACAATCAGTAATTCCAGCAACAACCCTGCTTACACATCCTCCAGCAGATATTGCTGGAAAATAAGCAGGGAGATCTGTGTGCTTGCATGATGGAGGGAAGTTTAACACGGTTCATTTACACATACTATCCACACTGTTATGATACTAAGCTGCATGAAAATCAGCAAAGTGTCCCTTTCATGTATTGACAGGGAGAATTATGTTGGTTTTAAAAAAATCTATGAGTGTCTCGTCATTTTTTTAAAGGTCCAGTGTGTAGGATTAAGGGGAATATATTGGCAGCACTGTGATGTAATATAATAAGTATGTTGTCTTCAGTGTATAATCACCTTTGTGTTTTTGTTACCTTAAAATGAGCCGGTTATATCTATACAAGGAGCAGGTCCTCATCTACGGATATCGCCATGTTGCACCACCATGTTCCTACAGTAGCCCATGACGGACAAACAAAACACTGGCTCTAGATAGGGCTATTCGCATGTTTCCATCAGCCACTGTAGTTAGCAGCCCCTCCGCTATGAAAGCATCGTAAAAACACAGATTGTTTTTAATTCAAAACTGCTGTATTCAGTGTTTTACCAGTTTAAATCAACAGGTCTGTTTGTTTTGGAGAGAAAGACACCTCTGCGGATAATTCAGACCTTGGTAAAAACCTCCGTAACATCTGGATCTTAACTTATCAGAGGAAAAAGGTGAGCACAGATTAGCAGGTGCTAGAACAGCGGCCTGTACCCGACGTGCCAAACAGCGCGGGAGAAACACTGATTTGTAACATGAAAATGCTTTATTCAGTGTTGTTACAGGCTTAAGTCACCTGGTCCATTTGATTTGGAGAGGAAGAGACCTCTGCGGATAATTCAGCTCCTGGTAAAAACCTCCTGAACAATGAATACCGAAGTTTTAGCTGGGTGCGATCTGCAATCGTCACCACTAAATGCCACTAAATCCTCCTAAATCTTACACACTGGTCTATTAACTATCTAAAATGGTGGTGAATAAGACAAAAGGGATTAATAATGCACAGATCTAGGTGAGAATAAGATTTCCATCTGCAGTACAACGCTCTGTAGTTAACTATTAATCACCCTGAGGGATAACCCGCATCTACACTTTCTATTACCGGAGGCACACTCACATCACAAGAGCACGATGTTTACTGTAAACTGCGATGACGAACGGTGAGTTCTTGCTGCAGGAAAACACAATCACTTTTGATGTGTGTGGACACAACATGATCACTTTAAACGGGCCGCGCCTCCCTTAAAAAAATAAAAACATTATTTGTCTGTGAAAATCTGTAATAAAAACAAAACCAATAAAGCTTATCCAAACACGAAACACAGCAGCTGTAAAATAAAGAATAATGAGGAGTTTAATATTGGAAACAACCGCAGCGCTCTCCCTCCGTTCACATAAAGATGCCACACAGCTGCTGTCCTAGAAAGCAATATTTGTGATTGCCTTTCTGCATGTGTGCGCCTGTCAGTGTGTGTGTGTGCTGTCAGGCTGCGTACGACATGATATGCTGATCATGTAAAAGGCTCTTTAGTGTGAAAAGCTGTGTGAGCTGCAGGAGGTGAGGATGTCCTTCAAACCAAGGTCACGGTGTTAAATAAGAGATGTGGATCGATGGGAATAGGAAAGAGTACTCTGTCACTGTACCGTGCGCTGACGCTATGATCGTTAGCGGAGCACAGAGACAGATAGGAGCAACATATGATCTCCGTAATGACAGACAGGAAACAGCGTGTGTATGTCTGGGTGTGTATGTGTGTTACGCACGCTGACTCTGAAGGTCTCGATAGTGCCGTCCAGCAGCTGAACTAGGCAAAGCAGGTCCGGTTTTGGCATGTCTGTTACCACGGTAACTCTGCCTCCCTCTCAAGACAAACACCCTGCCCTCAGCTCGTCACTGAGTGGGGACCTGGAGACACACACGTAGACAAACACACACACACACACAACCACCAAAACAGTGTCAGATGTTTCCAGGCTGTTGTCTTCCAATGAAAGCACCTCCCTCAGGATGACATTGTGTGGTGAGTAATATATGTGCTGGATGGAGCATCGGGCTGCAGTGAGTAATGCACCATGAATGCGAAGGAGTGACTGTGTGTGTGTGTGTGTTTGTGTAATTCTTTATTATTTGGCCTGGGTCTGAACATGTCCCTTCCCTCTCCCTGCTGCTCTCCCTCTGCGTCTCTCCGCCTTTTGCAGGCAGCTGAATGATAAGAATGTTAAACATTTTCAGAGTTGAACACGCCCATCTACAATACACTACGACTGATCTCAGACCAGGCGCTGGGAGCAATGCGCGCAGCAGGCACACAAACATGCACTACTAATGCATGCTCGGAGCCAATAACTCACCCCGGCTTTGCTTGGTGTGTGTGCATGTGCATGTGTGTCTTTATGCATGCAACGTGTACGTACATGTGTCCTGTCTTGGTTTTCCAGGTGAACGATTATTGGATCCAGGCCGGCCTGTCTCACACTGATTCTGAAAGGACACACAGTGTTTGGGTTAATGTTTGAGCACAGTGACACACTTTGAATACATTAAAAACAGAGCTGGTCCCAGTTTGGTGGCTTGTTTTCCATAATGTCCCCTCTCACAGAAGGGCCTCTAATGAATTCACAAGTTAATGCTGCATTTAAAAGCAGATGTGGAGAGGTATGACTTCACTGGGTGTCCTGCATCTTGCATGTATTTCTGGTATGATGCCAACATGACAGCTACAGATGAGCAAATTAATCTTACTTTATGGTACTTTTAACATTTCTCTGCATTGGCCTCACCAGTGTAGGACACTATAGGACAGTGTAGGACACAGGAACACCTAGCTCAGATGGCCTCTGCTGCTACAAACACACCAATGAATACACAGGGCCTATCAGAGTGTATTAGGCCCATGTTTCTGTTGCCCGACTGTCCCAGTTTGTCGATAATGAACTCTGCGGTGACCTCGCTGTACTTTGAACCGCAGCGCCAACAAGGAACCTGTTGAAGCTTTTCTACAGCTACACCCAAAAGGAGGAACACTGCACTGGCAAACTTTCCTCCAACCGCGGCGGTCCTCGTAAACTACAACTTGGCCAAGTGACTGCTGCCTTTTCTTTTTGGGAAGAGAAGGTTTAAAAGACAAAGTAAAGACATGTGTACCTCGGTCGTCCCGCTTCAGAGACGGTTCATAGTCCTCAGACAGTCCTCGGTGGAGACCTCGGGACGGGGCGCGTCGGCAGAGCCAGGTATAGTTAGGTAAATATCCGGGACAAGTTTCTCATCCCTGGCTGCGCTGACTCCGCGCGGCCCCGCCCCTTCGCCGCGCGCGCTCACGGGTGGGATGCGCGTTCCGGGGGGCGCGCGCGCAAAGAATAGGAAATACAGTAAAAAGCAAAACAAACCAAAACAGACCCCAAAATAAAACTACTAATACCACACTGCAAGAGTACTATCTGTCTGTCTGTCTTTCTTTCTGTCTGTCTTTCTTTCTGTCTGTCTTTCTTTCTGTCTGTCTTTCTGTCTGTCTTTCTTTCTGTCTGTCTTTCTGTCTGTCTATCTTTCTTTCTTTCTGTCTGTCTGTCTGTCTTTCTATCTTTCTGTCTGTCTGTCCATCTATCTGTCTGTTTGTCAGTCTATCTTTCTGTCTGTCTGTAAGTCTGTCTATCTGTCTTTCTGTCCATCTTTCTGTCTGCCTGTCTGTTTGTCAGTCTGTCTTTCTGTCTGTCTGTCCTTCTTTTCTTTCTTTCTTTCTTTCTGTCTGTCTGTCAGTCTGTCTGTCCTTCTTTTCTTTCTGTCTATCTGTCTGTCTGTAAGTCTGTCTATCTGTCTATCTGTCTTTCTGTCTGTCTGTCCATCTTTCTGTCTATCTGTCTGTTTGTCAGTCTGTCTTTCTTTCCGTCTGTCCTTCTTTTCTTTCTGTCTGTCTGTCTTTCTATCTTTCTGTCTGTCTGTCTATCTTTCTGTCTGCCTGTCTGTCTGTTTGTCAGTCTGTCTTTCTGTCTGTCTATCTGTCTATCTGTCTGTCTGTCTATCTTTCTGTCTGTCTATCTGTCTGTCTTTCTTTCTGTCTATCTCTCTTTCTGTCTGTCTATCTGTCTAAATATGAGTATAATCATTAAAATATAATCACAGTATATTATTATACTATAACACTTGGATATTATATCAGTATATTATCATTATTACTCTCATTAATGTGTAAGCAACATTACATAGCTGTAGTTGGCTGAGGTGGAGCCTGTTTGTAACTTTCATATATAGGGTTATATTATTATTTCCTCTAATAATGAATTGATTGTTTGGTTTAAAGGGATCAGAAAAGACCCAAAGACGTGGCCAGTGACAATTCCCCTGAGTCCAAAGTGAAACTTTCATAGTGCATGTTTTGTCCAACCTCAAAATCATTGAAAGTAGATTTAAATTATCACAATAATTCAAAGGAAAATGAGCAAATTCTCATATTTGAGAAGCTGGAATCACAAAATGTTTTTGCATGAATGATCTTTTTAACAAACAGTTTCTAGTTACTTTCTTTCAGTCAACTAATCGATTAATTAACTAATTGTTCAGCTGTACTTGTTGCTTACTTAAATCTAATCTATAATAAAGCATCATAGTTTATATGTTTTGTGTGTTAATATCTGCATTTGCAAAGTAACTAGTGATTTAACTTGTCAAATAAAGATACTGGAGTAAAGATTACAATGTGTACCCTTGAATTTAAAAAGTATAAAATGAAAGTTAAAGAAAATATTGAAAATAAGAACAGATATCTCAAATCTGAAGGCTACAAAACAGAACATGAGCTGAGATAACTGGTAATTGTTGTTATTTGAAGTTGTGCAACTAACAGTTAGTTTCATCACTGATTAATCTGTTGATTATCTTTCCAATTGTTTGATATTTTTTGTAATGATGATAAACTGGGTAAACTGGAACTTCATGACGTCACTGTCTACATAACTGCTGATTCATAGTCTATTGATCAACTCACTGACGAATCATGTGTTTTTATGCTGTTAGTCAAAGGGAGTAGTCTGCTGATATGAAGACACACATTCCTACAGAAAGAGAGGAAGAATAAAGGAGTCAGTCTTCTTCACCTAAGTCCTCTGGTTTGCTGTCTCCATCTACAGGACAGATGAAGTACCACTGCTGTCATGTGTGTGTTCACACTGTGTTGACTGTGTAAATCTATTAACGCATTAAAACCTCCCAGTAACACCCTGACAAAACATTATAAAAGCATTTGCAAAGGATATTGGTTTATTTATCCATATTTCCCCTCACGCGTAGAGCACACTTTTACATAAAATAAAATGTAATAAAGATAAGTTTAATTTTGTATAGTTAGTGGTGGATGAAGCATTCAGATCCTTTATTTAAGTAAAAATTGTAATAAGACAGTGTAAAAATACTCTATTGATGTAAAGGTCCTGTTTTGAAAACACTGCCTGAGTATTAGTGCAAAAACATAATGAGGACAATGTATACTCTCATAATCAAAAGCAAAAGTACTCATTGCAGAAACATGGCCCTGTGAGTTTCACTCTGCTACTTACTGTACTCCTGAATTATTGATGCATTAATGTTTGCACTGCTTTTGAACTAGATAATTATAAGAATGTAATAATAAAAAATATAAAAACATTTGTATTATGTAACAATGTTTAACACTAGTAAATAAAATATTTAGAAATATGTGCCTTATTCTACAATAATCAGCACTACTAAGTAAAATATTTATCCTTATACTTATCCTTATTCTTATCCTAAAATATTTAAAAAATATAAAAATATGTGTATTATGCTACAATGTTTAACACTAGCGAATAAAACATTTAAAAGTATTAGAAATATGTGCACTATGTTATAATGTTTAACACTAATGAATACGATGTTTTAAAATATTAAAAAATGTGTATTATGCTACAATGTTTAAAACTGGTAAATAAAAAAAATACATAAAAATATGTGTATTATACTACAATGTTTGACCTTAGTGAATAAAATATTTTAAAATATCAGAAATATGTGCAATATACTATACTATACTATATTAAATTGTTTATCACTAGTAAGTAAAATAAGTAAAATATTTAGAAATATAGGTGTTTGGCTACAATGTTTAACACTAGTGTATAAAATATTTAAATATAAAAATGCGCATTATGCAACAGTGTTTAACACTAGCATGTAAAATATATTAAAAAAAAATTTAAAAAAAAGTGCATTATGCTACCATGTTTAAGGCTGGTAAATAATTATTTAAAAATATTTTTTTTAATTAAAAATGTGGGTATTATGCTACAATTTTTATCAGTAGTAAATAGAATATTTACAAATATTTCAAAATATGGGTACTATGCTACAATGTTAAACACTAGTAAAAATAAATGCTTAAAAATAATTTAAAATGTGAAAAATATGGGTATCATGTTATGGTACAGTAATATATAAAACATTAAAACTATTTTAAAAATATATGTATTACACTACAATGACTGCGGACGATCTGAGGAATATAACCAATCTCACTAGTATGTAAAACATTTAAAAGATAGATAGAAGATAGATATAATATGTGTATTATGCTAAATGTAAAAGTGTAAAAATATGTGTATTATGCTACAACATATAAAACTATTATGTTAAGTTTTAGAGATATACAAATATATGTACTGAGCAACAAATTACAGCACAATATATTTATAGACAGAAAATAAGAATGAGAAATTTGTAAAAAATAATGTAGTGCAAGTACAACATATCCTTTGGACATGTGTAATAATATGTATCGAATAAGTATCTGAACAAATACAGTAATCTTTATCTTATACAAATTTAAGAAACCAGGAAGTGTCTTTGTGCTTTAGTTTACTGTAGTTTAAAGTCGAGATTTTCCTGCTGTACCAGGTCTAAAACCAACATTTCTCACTCCAGCCACAGATCTGAGTTAAAAGAAGAGGAGACGTGACAGAGACGTCACTGATTTAAAAGTTAATGACAGTTAAAGGGGTGAAAATGAGATTGCTTTTTGAATGAGATAATTGAGGACAGAGAGGATGAGGGCTGGTGATAATTGAGCTATAATGAGGTCAGAAGTTAAAAGGGGCTTTGGGTGTCATTCAGACATGGAGTTTGAATGTCGTTCAGCTTTTGCTCCTGACACACAGTGCCTGTCCTGTCTGGTGCAGCTGGGTGATGTGGTGTGTCTCTGGTGAGTTTCCTCTGCTGTTACACCACTGAGGTTTTGTGTCCAGTGTCACCTGCTGCATGCCTGGAGACGTCAAAACCAGCAGCAGCCAGTTCCCTTGCTGTTAGAGTGATGTGACAAGAGGTGTCAGACTGAGGGCGGTGGGTCAGACCAGCTGAGACCAGTTCACTTAGAGGAGACCGGCGGAAGACTCCCCCTCCGCCCCGCCACCACTGTAACAGAGAGGGACCGCCCCCCTGTTGCTGTCCGCAGATCAGCTTTCTGCAACAGTAACCTGTAAGACACCCCGTACCCACTCTGGACTCAGCAGCTCCAAATTTAGACACAGAGACACAGGGACAAACTTGACGTTAGTTCAGTATCTGCACTTCATGTCCCGTTTATCTGATTCACACCCTCTTATCCTGACCTCACGCCGTATTCCTCGATTGCTCAATTCCAGTTAAAGACAATACTTCCTGTTTAACCTTTGGCCTCGTTCTATCCTGTGACAAAACCCAGTTTGTCTCCAGTATGAGTGTAGTATCTGTAGCTTTTGTTTCTGTGGTGGAACAGATTAAGTTTACTACTCTGTCTCTCTCTCAGAGGAATTTGTTTACCACGAGCTGAGCCAGACTCTTAATAGTTCCTCTTTCTATTCCCATTTATTACATAATCACATGCTGATATAAAGTTCTGCTTATGTCATTCAGTCCCCAACAGGAACATTTGGATTTAACGGTGACTGTGAACGACTGGAGTGTCTATAAACTGGTACAACAACCAGCCACTATAGCTCTGTGCTACAGTAGCTGATCATATATCACACTAGTGTGCAGCAGCCACATGAGACAAGAAGACAGAGTTGTCATATAGTGGAATGCTGTAGTGACTCTGCACACGCAGGCTATAGTTTCCGTGACCCATTAACTATCTTTAGGCTCAAAAGTGTGCTGTGCGTATCGAAGTAATACCTGATCTACACACGTGCTCTCATCCTCTGTGCCTCCAACCATATAGGTCAGTGAGGACGGTATGCTGATTTTACTTTGTGCTGTAGCCTACATGTTCGGCTATCTCACACACACACACACACACACACACACACACACACACACACACACACACACACACACACACACACACACACATTAATTCAGTACATGTCCCACTATCAGTGTCCCCTCCCACTCAAAGGCTCACTGTTAGTATACAGTGCTCCTGCTGACTGACTGTGATTAGGAAGAAAATAAAGAAATGAAGAGAGAAAGAGATAGGAAAGAAAGAGGAAAGGAATGAAGGATGAAAAGAATAAGGACGGAAAGAGACAGGAAGGAAAGAAGGGAAGAATTAAGAAAGAAAGAAATAGATTTGAAGGAAAGAAGGAAGTAAGGGAGGAAGGAAGGAATAAAAGAATGAAGAAAAGGAAAGAAAGAAAGAGAGAGAGAGGGAGGAAGGAAAGATGGACAAAAGAAATGAATGAAGAGAGAAAGAAACAAAGAGATAGGAAGGAAAAGGAAGGGAGGGAGGGAGGGAGGGAGGAAGAAGGGAAGTAAGAAAAGACTGAAGAAAAGAAAGAAAGAAAAAAGAAAGAGGGAGGAAGGAAAGATGGAATGAGGAAGGAAGGAAGGAAGAGTGAGAGAAAGGAAGAACAGAAGAAATGAAGGACGGAAGGAAATGTTGAAGAAAGAAAGAAAGACAGACAGACAGAAGTGAGGGAAAGGATGATGAAAGAATGGATGAAGGAAGGAAGAAAAGAATGAAGAAAGAAAGAACGAAAGAAAGAAAGAGAAAGAGGGAGGAAGGAAAGAAGGACACAAGAAACGAAAGACGAAAGAAAGAAATAGGGAGTAAAGAAGTAAGGAAGAAAGGAAGGAAGGGGGGGGAGGAAGGATGAAAAACATGAAGAAAGAAAGAAAGAAAGAAAGAACGAACGAGGAAAGAAGGGAGTAGGGGAGGAAGGAAGGAAGAAAGGAAGGAAGAAAGGAAGAAAGAAATAGGAAGTAAAGAAGTAAGGAAGAAAGGAAGGAGGGGGAGGGGGGGAAGGAAGGATGAAAAGCATGAAGAAAGAAAGAAAGAAAGAAAGAAAAAGAAAGAACGAACGAGGAAAGAAGGGAGTAGGGGAGGAAGGAAGGAAGGAAGAAAGAAAGAAAGAAAGATAGGGAGGAAAGAAGGAAGGGAGGAAGAAAGAGAGAAAGAATAAAGAAAGAAAGAAAGAGAGAAATAAAGGACAGGTCTTTTGATAGGGACGTCAACTGGGTCACTTCACGGACCGCGTGGCTGCAGGGCAGTGACCTCGTGAGCACTTCTCTTTTCTCAATGGGGCACGGGCTCAATCTGCTGCCTTCACGTGCAAACAGCAGCTCGTCACTTCATTACCTAAAGTTTGTCACTAGGCTACTTGTTGCCTACTCTTCCTCTAGCCCCTTGTCAAAGCATTTTTAAAGGTATCACCAACTCGCCATATAGCCTACTTACTTGTATTTGTGTCTCTGCTGTAGCCATGAAATTGATCGAGTCAATCAGGATTTAAAGTAACAACAATCACTTTAAAATCACGTCAGGTCGCTCATGAGCGCACGCTTTATAACAGACACATCCGAGGGTCATTAAACGCAGCACTGCCTACGTCACTGGTCTTTAAACTGAGCTGCTGCACAGTGAAAGTTTGGGACAAGCGGGGCGTCTCTGCTGCTGCCGGACAGTCCGCCGTCACTGTCAGCACACTGCTCTCTCCTCTAACTTTTACCAGCTCTTCCAGTCAGTCTTCGTCCAAAATGACCGTGACTCAAGACCAGCCGTTGACCTACGCCAAAATGAGAAGGCTTAAGTCATTTTTCTCAGGTAAGTAACCGGCGTTTTTTTAACGTCAGGTTAAATCTGACCGTTAACTGCTAGCAAATCAGTCTCTAACGGTTAATGCTAGCTTACAAAAATCCTGCTACTAAGAGACAAAAGACTATTTTATTTAAGCAAAATATCAAGACTTGACCTTTCTAAATCGTTACAAAAAGTTGAAGACTGACTTAAAAGTTTAGTTTAATGTTTTCATAACTTTACTTAAGTATGTCAGATTCATGGCGACCACTTAACCTCTTGGCTAAATACAGCTGTTGAACTCTTATGTAAGCGGCTGGCTAACCCCCTGCCTGTCTTACAGCTCTGCTCAAGGGGAAGAAAGTTGGCTTCAGTGGCTTCTTACACAAATGTGTTTCCACTCAGCAATTCTGCCAACAGTAAGTTAGCAATTTCACGGTTGCAGCTTTTGACTCCACTGAATCTGATGAAAAAAATCCACTTGTAACTTTTGTCTTTGACCTCCTGATTGAAGCCTGGACACCCAGAAAATCCTGCAGCGACAGAGCAAGCTGAAAAAAGAGAAGGAGGAGAGAGGCACCTTGGTGAGTTACAGAGGAGTTTTTTGAAAGTACTAAGTGTTGACAGGAGATGAAACTGAATCTGACCTCCTGACCCTCCTGGCCCTCCTGACCCCATTTGTCTTTTCTCTCTGCAGAGCTCAGTGAACACAGCAGCCTCACAGTAAGTCATTTTACCACCCGATGAAGAAAAAAGTCATGACAGAAAAAGTTTGGCTTCACATTACAGGGCAACTCTTTCTGTCTGTTGCAGTCTGTTGACACACACTTAAAAGATACTGTTATAACTGGTTTACATCCTGTTAACAATTATTATTAACAGTCTGTTAATCAGTAATTAATTGTCACAATTCAAAATTGCAGTGTGAAATAGTTAGTTAAAGGATCAGTATGTAAGATTTAGGGGGATTTAGTGGCATGTAGCAGTGAGGATTGCAGATTGTTCATTGTTCAAATAGCTCTTATTGGGAGCTGAGTTATCTGCAGAGGTCTCTTCCTCTCCAAAATAAACAGACCCGGTGATTCAAACCAGCAGAGACACTGTTTCAAGCAGTTTCATGTTAAAAAAATCAATGTTTTTCTGACCCTCTTAAAGGGTTACTAACTACGGTGGCCCTGGCAAAAACGTGAATGGCCCTACCTAGAGCCACTGTTTGTGGTTTGTTTTTTGTTTGTCTGTTCTGGGCTACTGAAACATGGCAGTGCAACATGGCAATCTCCGTTTATCGGGCCCACTCACTTTTTAGATATGGCTCATTCTAAGGTAACAAAAACACAGTAATTCTTATTTTCAGGTGATTAGACTCTTTAGGAAAAATACTTATTATATTTTATTCAGAAATTATTTTCTGCCAGAATATCCCCCAATATCCTACACACTGCACCTTTAAGAGTATTCAGCATTTCACTGAAAAAGCAAAAGTTAGAAGTATGTCTGACAAAAGAAACACACTGTTGCATAATGGAAATTTTTTTTTTTGGATCCCTCAAATATTTCTTGGGGGGTCCAGACCCCGATTAACCAAAGTCAAGGACATTTGCCAACAACAGGGTTACTTTTCTTAAATCTTAAATCAACCTTGCAACCTAAAAATGATTTTTAATTCATGCCTACTATCTGATATGTGTAGCACACATAAACCATTCACTGACCACATATTAAAACAGGACGGCAGAGGAGATACCTGCACACCAATGCAACTGACACCTGTGCACAACAAATCTGCTCAAAGTGTAAAAAAGTAATAAAAAGTGAATAGGTAACAGCAGCAAACATTCAGTGCTTTTTGTGGCTGTCCAGCGCAGTTGCATTGGTGTGCGGTATCTCCTCTGCCATCCTTTCTTGGTTGTCCATTGTACTAAAGCACCCAAGACAAACCTTTTTTTGTTGCTGTAAGTTGGCGCAGTTTCACAGCAGCCCTAAGACTAACTATATCTGAAGTTATTAGTGGGATCTGGTGTAGGAGTATGCCTCACAACATTTATCTATCGTTTTCTTTCATTATGTTACCCAGGATGAAGCCGTCAGATTTTGACTACCTCAAAGTTATCGGCAAAGGAAGCTTTGGAAAGGTAGGATTATTTTATTCTTGATATTTTTTTGCATTAGTACTTGTTTAATTTTTGTTTTGTTTTGTTGCTGTTGTTAGGATATTGAAAGACAGGTCAAACTTTTACAGGTGCTGCTGGCAAGACATAGAAATCGTGGAGGCTACTATGCTGTCAAAATGCTGCAGAAACAGATGATTGTCAAGAGGAAAGAGGTATCTATCTATCTATCTATCTATCTATCTATCTATCTATTATCTATCTATCTGTCTATCTGTCTGTCTGTCTGTCTAAGTGCTTGTTGTATCTCTTGTGTCTCTGCAGCAGAGGCATGTGATGGTTGAGAGGAGCGTGCTGCTTAAGGGACTACAACATCCATTCCTAGTGGGGCTCCATTTCTCTTTCCAGACACTGAACACGCTCTACTTTGTCCTGGACTACGTTAATGGAGGGGAGGTATGTGTATAAAAATGTCGTCTCTGTTAATTGTGGGATGGTAAAAAGTCTCTCTTTGCCCACAACCATTCAGAAGTTGAAAACGTGCTATTTTGGTATCAGATATAAAATAAATCTGACATATTTCTCAAAGGGGAACTCATTTTTTTTCCGACCTGGACCTTGTTTTCACATGTTTTTGTGTCTAAGTGACATATGTGAACAATAATATTTTAAAGGGGTCCAGTATTGGGTGAGACTGCTGTAGCCAGCAGCAGCAAAACAGGCTGCGATGCACTTCCTGCACGGTCAATTTACATCCACTGAAAGTGCTTCCTTTTGACACTGACAGGCTCAGGTTGTTATTGTAAGTTTTTGATAACATTATGGAAAGGATCCCTACAGAGGGTGACCTTTTTGTTCAACCAGAAACAGCCCCGAAATTGCCATCACCTGACACACCAGACTCCATTTCAATAAACTGTAGTTTAAGCGTGAATAGAGCCAACATGTTTCACATCTAACTGGGTAAATTAAGGGTTTATTTCAACCAAACCAGAGTTCTATTTTGTCTTTGTCTACTTTGAATGAAGTGTGTTTTATTATAAAAAAAAATCTGTTTATTTAAATGGAGTTTGGTTCATGTGACTATGGCGATTTTGGGGATGTTTTTGGGTAACAAAAAGGATTTTACTCTTTAACAAAGAGGTCCATCTCTGTAGGGATCCTTTTAATAAGTCGTCAGACACTTATTATAACAATCTGATCCTGTCAGTGGCAAAAAGAAGCACTAATAGAGGACGTAAGTTGATTTCATTAGAGCCTATTTTATTGCTGCTGGCTGCAGCGTTCTCACTCAATACTGGACCGGTTTTAAAAGTTGTTGTTCCTATTAGCCACTTGGGAAAATAGGGTCCAGGTTGTAAAAATACTAAAGCTACCCTTTAATCCTATGCATACAATTTAACTTTAGAGAAGTCACAACTCATCTGTTTGTCCTCAGCTTTTCTACCACCTTCAGAGGGAGGGGTCATTTCCTGAACCCCGGGCTGCTTTCTACGCTGCAGAGATGGCCATGGCGTTGGGCTACCTCCACTCTCTTGACATAGTTTACAGGTACATGCACATTCACAAATAGACAAGCCATTACAGAGTTACTCTTCCGAGTTTTTCTTGGTTCAACGCTCACTGACTTTGCTCATGTTTGATTTAAACATGTTCCACATGTTTAATTGATTCATGTAGGGAAATCCCCATGAAGCATTCACTTTGATAAGAGCAGTCTGCATGAAAAATGTTATCACTAGATACAACGTGTCCTCCAACTCCACATTAAAAAATAAACCGCAAAGAAAAGCGATAGGAACGCAGAGGACATTTTAACAGAAACAAAGTCCGTAGTTGTTAAAACTTTTGTCTCATTTGTTTTGTCTTCCAGAGACCTCAAACCAGAGAACATCCTGCTGGACAGTGACGGCCATGTGAAGCTGACGGACTTTGGGCTATGTAAAGAGGGAGTGGCCATAGGTGGGATCATGCATACATTCTGTGGGACTCCCGAGTACCTTGCTCCAGAGGTGCTACGAGGCCACCCGTACAGCCCAGCAGTGGACTGGTGGGGCCTCGGCACTGTGCTGTTTGAGATGATCTATGGACTGGTGAGTACTGCATGTGAAACAATCTTTTTATCACATCACCTTCAACATGTTCACATCACTCAGTCTCCTCTTCCTTTGTCTCAGCCTCCGTTTTACAGCCGTAACAGAGTGGAGATGTTTGAGAACATACTTCACGCTCCTCTGCAGATGCGTAGCGGGGGGTCTCAGGCTGCACACTCACTGTTAGAGGGACTGCTGGAAAGAGACGTCTCCAAACGCTTAGGAGGGAGCTGTGACCTTGTAAGTGCTCACAGACACGCAAAAAAAAAAAAAAGAGAGACAAGTAATGATGTATCTAAACACACCTAAACACAGAGGGTCTGATTTCGACGTGTCTCCAGGTGGAGCTGCAGGAACATCCTTTCTTTGCATCCATAAACTGGGACGACCTCCTAGCCCGGAAAGTTAGACCCCCGTTCATCCCCAAAGTGGTAAGACTGATTCAGAAATGAATGGGGAGCACTTTTTATTTAACCAAAGCACAGTGGACCTGAGTGTGTTTATTCCTCCCCAGACTGGTCCCTGTGATGTCAGCTACATCGACCCTGAGTTCACGATACAGCCTGTCCCTGCCTCTGTGAATGAGCGGTGCCAGACGGGCGGGGTCAGCGAGGTCTTCCTGGGATTCTCCTTCATGAACCCATTGGAGTACGTGGCAGCAGAGCCGGTTTTATAACAACACCAAATCCTCTGGGAGCATGTTTGTTCAAATATTTATTTTTTATGTCATAAATTATTAAACCAAAGTCTATTTTTAAACACTTAAGCAAAAAGATTCTTACACTAACACTGCATGTTTCATTGGTTACTAAAATATAATGTATTTTGTACGTTATTACTGTTCATATTGTGAAACAGGCTGGTCACTATTTCACAAGTCCTAGCTACCTTAATATGTAAGAGGGTGGAAGAATAAACAATCTGAAGCAGCTTTATTGTTTATGCATTTTACATTTATATCTTTAAATATATACAACAAACATGTATTGCAACTTTCCCGTTTTGCTGTTACATTCACAGTTTACAAAGGTACTGAAAATACTTCACAGGGCGCCTTAAAATCCTGCAGAGTGGCAGAGGCATTGTGCATCACAAGCAAAGTACATCTCCTCGTGGCATTTACATAAAAACAATAGGATGCCAGTCTGTTGACAACCCTGAAACACAAATTGGACCCAGCTCTGACTTTGTGTGTGATGGTGAGGAAATGGTGTCTTTTTTTAGTGAACAGAAAAAGTCCATCACCGTGGAGAACCTAATGGATGTCTCCAGGAGGAGAGCATCTGGCCTGATCCTTTCCACCTCACTTCACCAGACTGTTTATGAAACAGTTTATAGGCAGAGTAGCTTCCTGTCTGTCAGTAGATGCTGAAGGAGGCGTAGCTCTGGTCGCTCTGACAGGTGAAGTAAGCGATCAGCTGACCATTGCAGATCATCAGAAACAAGCCGCTACCTACAGGAGAAACAAAAATGTCAAACTGAGCTCATACAGTTAAACGAAGAAAAGATGCTAGTGTTTTTTGTTTTACCTAAAGCCAGCCACCACTGCCACACCATGGGAAACTCCAACATCACTGCAACGTGAAAGCAAGACATCACCTTTCACAAGATATTCTGCAATTAATGTGTGTACCTAAGTGTTTCTGTCAGACCTCCACTCACCTAGACTGGTGATCATTACATGCAGAAGTGTGACTGTGAGGGCGTAGTCCCACACCCGCCTCCTCACCACTGCAGCAAACAAAAGGCCGCTGCAAAAGTAGGTGAGCTCCAAGGACAGGAGGTTCACTGCAAAAAATACAGGAAGTGAAAAAAAATTCAAGCTCATTGTTGATCATACCGCCTGCATCTAATGTGCTCACCCAAGTATTTGGAGTTGGACTCAGCAGGCTCAGTTTTAAAGTCAAATGGAATCAGTCCGTCAAAGTGATCCAACCTAAACGAGGGGGGAGAACTGGGTTAAATGTACAATAAACGGGAAAACTAATGTCAGCAAGTCTGTCAACTCACTGTTAACACATCTAAACTGTTACATTGTCTGCTGGTGGTGTCCCAAATCATATTGTTCACAACAACAACTGTATTATTTTTAACATGATAAGAAAAATTCATATCTTGATGATGGCAGTATTCCAACTTGTTGACATATTGACGTCACACTGTTCAACCGGGAAAAACAACAAGCATGGTTGAAACCGAATCTGATGGTCAGTGCTGAGTGACGCAAGTTACAGTGGGAAGAGCAGAGGGGAAACGGCAGAGCGTGAAGGATCCAGGTGGAAAAGACAGTTGGATTTTTCCAAAAGAAAAGGAAGTTGCTTGTAGATTTATTATACATACACAATGGCAACTGTTAAGATGTGTCATTTGTGGCTGAATTTATTTTGTTGTACTTTATATTTCAAACAGAATCAGATCTCACTGAGATACTGTCGTTGTTTACAAACTAAAGAACCGAGAGATCATTTGTGCTTAGCTTGTTCTGTTTATTTAAAGGCAAACTGTTGAATTTATACTGATATAAACTATAAAACTCATTTAGTTGCACTTGTATCTCCTTGAAATTAATAATAAAATATTTTCAGTATCACAAAAATCCCCTAAAATATCATGCTGTCATTGTAGGGCCATATTGCCCACCCCTAATGTCTACCTGGCAACAGGTAAAAGGAGGCTCCATAAATAGGCTACATGGTGCAGAACTAAACCCCTAAATAACTAAATCTAACCACTGCAGTGGCCGCTTCAAAGGTGGATCCATTACCCTGGTCAAAAATAAGCTGTTTGGCCCTACTGACCCCCTGTCCATCATGTTTTCTGCATGTTTTGTATGCATGCCACAACCTCCAAATACACACTGCAGACTACACGTGGCATCATATTTTAAGAGTCAGTAAAAATACATACAAATTTTTTGTTCTTGGCATTTATCTGCAGGGACACTGAACAAATTTTTATAGACGCATGCCTTCTAAAACGATGTATAACATTACCATTGAAAAGTGCCCAGAGACCAAGTATTGGGCACTGGCCTAAGGAAATGTCCATGTTGAAGATAAATTGAAGATAAAACGAATGTTTCTGTGTATCTGGCGCCAATTTATAAGATATTTTAGGGGCAAAGATTTATCTTGTATGTTGGACATAGCAGAGGAAGCATAAACACAATCTCTGCATTGAAACTTTAACTTGAAACAGTATGCAGTGAAGGACTTGTATCGGTGTGTGTCATATCCTCCTGAGACCTGTGTCTTCATATAAGGACATCACATGTTGGGTTTACTTGACCTCATACTTCATTCTACTTAACTTAAACCTGTTGTCCTCATTCTAGGACACTTTTTGCGCCATCTAGTGGTAGTAAGAGCACAAAACACTAATCTAAGTAAAAACAAGATGGCAGCCATCTCTGCCAAGTCAGTCTGCAGCCGATCCTGACACAAAAGTGGACAAAACCTGATCAGATTTTATGGTTGAAACTTGTTTATTTATCATGAATAATGTTTGTAGTTTGATACGGCAAAAAATTTGACCAATTTCATCAACAGTTACCAGCTAAGATGCTGTTAATTAGGAAGTACTGTACAATAAAAAGCATGACTGAAAATTAGGAAGCACTTGTTTGAAGACATTAGGACTTTATTATCATCTCATTTGAGGACATTGGGACTTAATTATCGTTGACAATGTTCAGTTTTTAAAATTTATCAGGTCCTACTGATCCCAAATAGCAAGGAGAAACTAAAAATGTATACCAAATAAAAGTTCAGGTCTCAGGAGGATGTAACCCTAACCCCCAATGTAAATTATTATTATTATTTTGCCTTTTTCTTTTTCATGTAATATTATTATTACTATTACTGTTATTATTTTTATTTATTGATGCTGTTTGTGTTCCTATTTACTAATTTTTTGTTTACATGTGTGTTAGTTGCATATTTTTTAATTGCTTTAATACAGCTTGTCACTGTGTATGTATTTATTTTAAAGAGAAAGGAGGACTTTTATTTCCTACATTTGGTATTCTATGTTCTTTTTGTATAATATTGAAAAATTAATAAAGAGATTGTCGAAAATAAATACATATGTGTGTTATCCACCATTTTAGAATATTATACAATTCACTGTGTGTCAATAATATTAACTAAAAGAAGAAAGTTCTCGCAGGAGAGGTTAGTGATGCTTTCAAGGACTGGTTTGCCTGTGTGCGCATGCGTGGAAGAGACTCTCACCTGAAGGCTCCGAAGCACACACTCCCAATCATGTAGAAAAGAGAGTAAAATATGATCAGACACAGCAGCAGGTTGAAGAGCACGGTCTGTGGGGTAGAGACGGAATATTTCACGATATTGTGTTTTAATTTGTGTAATGAACAACACATGTTTTCCACGCAAACATGAACCCTGAGCTGCACATTCAAGGCGACCAGGCTGCAGTGGGAGGCAGACAGCGACTGTAAAACCTGACCTGCTGCACACAGCTCAGATTATAATCCGTATTATTACGAAAAATAAGCACCAGGCGTTACATATCTTGTCACATCCTCTTCATTGTGTGACCGCACATTATTTCCCCACAGCCGGTCCCGACTGACAGCCCGACAGTCGACACACACACCACACATGACACGTTCACTGTCCCCTTACCTTCGAGTCGACCGCTTTGCTTTTGAATGCCATCTCATTGTTTTTCCTTGATGTTACATTACAAAATAATCCAGGCTGCTGCAGCACGGTGCACGACCCCGTTAATCCCCCAGAAAACTGGACTTCTTCCGCCATCTAGCGACAAACACGGGACACAAAAACCAGCGCCGCCGCTTCTACCACACTGAACTCATTTCACCTCGTATCAGGGCGGCCTTTGTTGGCTCAAATAAAGACTTTTCTCTGCGTGTACCTGTTAGCTGACAACTGAATGTGTATCCATGGATACTTTAATGTTTCCTGCTTACACTCCGGTATCTCATCTTAAAAAAAATACGGCTAAAACGACGCTTAAAAATCTGCAGCTTTATTATACCGGAGAAACCATAACCGCCCTATGTGGGAGGGATTGAACACTACTGCAGGATAGCTGGAGATGATGTGGTTCAACATAACCATCAGCGACCCCACAAATACTTCAAATAAACCAGCAAGGAATATGCACACAATAGTAATCTCATTATTGAGTTAAATGGATTAGCTGTCACATTAAATCATACATGCAGTAATGGTATGTGAGGTGATGCCACAGTCCGATACAGTGCCTGCATGGATGTTGAATTTAAGACAAAATAAAACCGTTTGGTTGCATTTTTCTGTATTAAATATGTGTTTGATTGAGCTGAACTCAATTGTGGATTCATCCTGCCCGACTTTATTTACAGGGTTAGATGGGCATCAAACGCACCAGCCGACGTAGCTGTGGATGTGTTTCAACGGTCAAACCGGTCCATACTGTTGTGATGCATCGTGTTTGGGTCCTTTTTGGTTGAATAAATGCCATTTAAACGCCTGAGTGTTTAATCCTACTGTTAGCACCGGCGTTAACAAACTGATTATCCCCTGTGCTCCGGTTACATCTACATGTTTTAGCCATTTGGCGACTGAGGATGTTTTTTAACTGAAGGGGGAACAGCCAGTTTGACCGGAGGGGATCCAACCGCTCCTCAACGGTTATGGAAGACACTGCGGTCCCTGCGCTCCATTGAAATACACTCAGTCGTACTTCTTTAGGGAAATACTTCTGTGGCTGTTGAGAGCGAACCGGGGATATGAGCACCGGTCCATCGGTAGTGTTCGTTATATCGGTGCTGAACTGAGTTTTTGGGCGTGTTGTGAGAGTAAACAGGCCTGGTATTGACCACCGATAGTAAACTGAACTTTTCCGAGACCCAAAGTTGTCAGGCAGCGCATCTTGCACGCATGCGCATCCTCCTATCCAGCTCTAAATAAGAGTTAAAACAGAAACGAGGTGAGTTCCACATTTTTCTAAACAATACGACCGTTAATACTCATTTATTGGCGTTAACAGTGGCGAAATTTGAAAAAGCGGCCTTCGTTTCGCTCATTGGCGTTAGTTCACATTATTTCCACTCTGATTTAAAACGGCGAGAATAAATCGTTTTTTTCAAGTTTCTATTGAAGAAATTAATCAAGCAACAATGTTGAAGCTCGTAACAGTGGCGCGGTGTTATTGCGACTGTGTGTGCTGTTGTGCGAAATGTTGACGTTTTGCAAAATGCGTTTTCCTATTGTTATTAACCGGGAAACTTATTTATTACAGATTGTCCTTAGCTGGCTGCATCCAGTCACAATGCTATGGCTAGCCGTCTAGCAATCCCCAGTTCAGTTGAACGGAGTGGAGCTAGCTGGCTGTTAGCTTCATGTCAGCGCTAGCTAGCAACCTGGGCTGACATTCCGTGACAAGGGGAAAGTGAAGAAAATAACTCGAGTGGCGGAAAACACAAAGTCAGGAAATTATACAGCAAGCGTTTGCTTTTGTTCGACGCGTAGCGGCTTTGCATGATTTGTTTAAATGGGTAACTTGAGTAATTTACATAGTTTAAACGTGTTGGTGGCCTCTTCCTATGCTCCGCCATTTTGTATAAGACGAATGCTAATCATGGGCGCTCCTACATTCACTTTATTTATGGCTAGAATAAAACTGAGGTATCAAGTGCAAAGTCAAACTTAATCAAGATCCATTAGCTCGGGCTGTTGTCTACTTTTCACATGCTTATGAGCACCATGCAAACAGAAAATATCACCTTAATTTAGTGTTGAACATGCGTCAAGACTAAAACGTTATATCGTAATATTAGTGGCCTTAAAACGCTTTTAAGTTTGGCCAGTCAGTGCAGAAAACAGTGTTCTCTTTAAAATGGGTAAACAAATTACCCTCTCGCTTGTTCATAACCAGGCAAACAGCCGGTTTTAGGAGATACTGTTAAAACAAGGAAAAGATGAACTTGTGTGGTTAACTTCAAGTTGAGACATCTTTCCTCATGTTTGTCAATGATCCTGGTGAAGGTTCACTCTAATGGGGCCGTTTGTGCCCGTATTCCCCTGTTAGTTGACCAGCAAAACAATATTATTATTGACTGTTTTGTCTGAAATCGAAGTGCATGGTGTATCCTGCAAGCCAGCACACAGTCGCCATCCAGCGGTGATGTCCAGTAATGCTGTTTACAAGTGCAGGTAGAAACTGCATTTGACGTTTGGGAGCACTTTGTAGGTAAAACCATGCAGGAGGGCTGCTTCACTGGGATAATCACACACTGTCAGCACAGTAGACGGAGAACAGTGCCATAGTATCAGTCAAAGATCAGCCTCTGCTACATTTTGAACATCTGTAATGTTTTTGTGTCAGTCTTCATTATGTGGCAGTGTCTTTAATATGTTTTTCATATTTCATCTTTGCAGGTTGGGGATTTCAGAGGAGTGGGAATGACCGACACTCCGCCCAGTGATGGCCCCTCCCAGGGAGCTGAGTTTGATATGATGGGTGCTCTGGACTGGAAGGACGGTATTGCCACGCTGCCGGGTAGTGACATCAGGGTACGGGAGATATTTATGTTCCTCTTCAAGATCGTGTCAGGTTGTGTAAATGTTTGTGGAAAAGTCTCACACAGATTTGAAGGAGCAGGGTT
This sequence comes from Cephalopholis sonnerati, assembly GCA_019142605.1. Taxonomy (NCBI): domain Eukaryota; kingdom Metazoa; phylum Chordata; class Actinopteri; order Perciformes; family Serranidae; genus Cephalopholis; species Cephalopholis sonnerati. The sequence goes on from JAGQAX010000008.1 coordinate 31,780,980, forward strand.
TCACGTTGTTGTACAGAGGATACCCATGGGCGGATTGTGAGACAGTGGGCACATATATGCAAAAGGCCCCACTACATCTCCTACTTAGGAACAAGACACAGACTGTGTGGTGTCTCTTTGTGCTAATTTTGTGTCTTATCGGGGTCATTTAGGATTTCTTTGAGGCAACTTCGAGACTCTTGGAGATAATCTGTTGTCTATCACAAGCAGTTTTGTGTCTTCTCTGATCTTTTTGTTTCTCTTTGTATTCATTTTGTGCCTCCCTGTGGTTGTTGTGTGTGTCCTTTTTGTTGTTTGTGTCTCTGTGTAGTCATTTTGTGTCTGTTTGAAGTCATTTTGTGTCTCTTTGAAGTAATTTCATTTCTTCTTTAGGTAATTTGGTGTTTGTTTGGGGCAATTTTGTGTCTTGTTGAGGTAAATTTGTGTCTATTTTGGTCATTTTGTTTCTCTTTGCGTGCATGATGTGCCTCCCTGTGGTTGTTTTGTGTCTCAATGTTGTCAATTTGTGTCTCCTTGTAGTCATTCTGTGTCTCTTTGAGGTAATTTTGTGTCTTCTTTAGGTAATTTTGGATCTCTTTGAAGAATTTAAATGTTTTTCTAAGTCAATTCCATGTCTCTAAGGTAATTTGGGGTCTTTTCTGGTTGTTTTGTGTCTCTGTGTTGTTATTTTGCGTCTCTTTGTAGTCATTCTGTGTCTCTTTGAGGTAATGTCTTGTCTTCTTGAGGTATATTTGGATCCCTTTGAAGCAATTTAGTGATTTTCTAAGTCAATTTTATGTCTCTAAGGTAATTTTGGGTCTTCTCTGGTTGTTTTGTGTCTCTTTGTATTCATATTGTGCCTCCCTGTGGTTGTTGTGTGTGTCCTTCTTGTTGTTTTGTGTCCCTATTTAGTCATTTTTTGTTTCTTTGAAGTCATTTTGTGGTCCTTTGAGGTGATTTTGTGTCCTCTTGAGGTAGTTTTGTGTTTCTTTTAGGAAATTTAGTGTCTTTACGAGTCAATTTTGTGTCTTGTTGAGGTAAATTTGTGCCTCATTGTGGTTGTTAAGTGTCTCTTTGAGGTGCTTTCTGTCTCCTTTTGGGGTCTCTTTGAGGCAATGTAGTGTTCTGTGGAGTCAGTTTTTGTGTCTGAGGTAACTTTAGGGTCTCCTTGTAGTCATTTTGTGTCTCTTTGAGGTCACTTTGTGTCTAGTTGAGATAATTTTGTGTCTCTTCATAGTCAGTATGTGTTAAGTGACATCATGCAGGTAAAGGCCAGGGGGGCCTGACACTTCGGGCCCCTGGGCCTGTGCCTGGTAGGCCCATTTAGTAATCCATCCATGGGTATATGATGTATTTATTTAGTGTTAATATTATTTAGGTTGCTCTTGATTAACTACCTTCATCAGGAGGGTTGATGTACCACCTTAGCTCAATAATTTCCTGGTAGAAACCCTGATGAATAAACCAGTTTGTACCTCACTTGTGTCTTTCAGTTCCGCATGACAGAGTTTGGGACTCTTGAGATTGTCACAGACCTTGAGGTCAAAGGGCAGAAGGCAGAGCCTAACCCTGAGACCTTGGACCCAGCTCAGTCTCACACTCCTACTCCTCCACCGGAAGGCCAATCACAGACTGGCACAGCCACAGCCCCAGCCAATCAGAGTCAGCCTGGGTCGTCTCAAGTCAAAGGTATGTTAGCAGATGTTTAAACCTTACAACTTTGTTACTGTAAAGAATTGCAATGTTGACTTTTTGATGTTGTACTTGTCAGTTTCAGACCTTCTTTCTGCTTTGTCCTCTAGCCCCTGGTCCTGTGCTTCTGTCTTTAGAGGAGGGTCCCAGTATGGAGGGCCCCAGTGTGGAGGTTGGACCCAGTGTTGAAGTTGGCTCCAGTGCAGACATGGGCCCAAATGGGGAGCTGTCAAGGTGCCGGGCCTGTGGTGGCCGTGTTCCCCGAGATGCTCTCCTTCAGGGCAAATTCTGTAGCTCAGTTTGTGCCCAGCCCTCCAGTGGCAGGTGAAAACACACATCCAGTATCTCCTCTGTGTTGACCTTCAGATCATTTTGCAGTTTCATCAGGAGCCAAATTTGTATTTGCTACAGATCGTCTCCGGGGGAAGCAAGGGAGAGTCAAGCAGTCGAGGGTGAGAGGCTGGGGAAACGTGTGCGCAAAAAGAGGAAGATCTATATGGATTCTGGTGATGAAGAGGAAGACAACCAAGAGGAACCGGAGGTGAGGAGAATACCCTCGTACTTCCTTTCCTTTTCTGCTGTAATAATTGAGGTTTTGCAACAAAGCATCTGACAATTTTCTATTCCTATAATGTCTCTCTTCATCTTTAAGTCAAGAAACCACACGAGATGGGCGACGGGAACAAAGCAGATAATTCAGATTATTGACATATTTTTTTATTTCACCCTTTGTAGGAGAAGGCCAAGACTACCAAAGGCAGGAGAGGTGCCAAAATTGCCAAACTGGGTATGTTAGACTGCTGCCACTGTGGTGTGGGGATAAGGATGGAGATGTTCTCTTATCTCACAGTGTTTGTAAATCCCATAAAATACATTAGAGGTCCAGTATGCAGGAATTAGTGGCATCTAGCAGTGAGGTTGCAGAACTGAAACCTCTCGTGTCCAGAAAGCACAGGATAACTATAGTGGCTGACATAAAAATGCAGATAGTTCTATCTAGAGCCAGTGTTTGATTTGTCCGGTTTTTAGCTACTGTAGAAACAACGTTGTGGAGTATGTGGAAGAGGACCCGCTCCTTATGTTGATATAAACAGCTCATTCTGAGGTAACAAAAACACAACAGTTTTTAGTTTTAGATGATTATATACTCATGAAAGCATAGCTAAATGTATTATACATCATTTCTGCTAACAGATGCCCCTAAATCCTACACACTGAACCTTAAAATGACTGACATGGTTAACTAAAATCAAGGCTTTAACAGGTATCAAATACAATTCAAGATACATTTTATGTCCCTAAATTCAGTTTTATAAGTCGTAAAAATGTTGGAGTTTAATTTGTGCTTTTGCACTAGTGAGAAGTCAGACCTCTTACAGATTGTCGTCTCATGTCTCAACTTTTATTTTCAAAATTTTTAGTGCATTTAGTATTTAAGTTCTTAAAATATCTCAACTCTAACTCATGAAATGTACAGGCACCCTGTTAGAGTGACACATGACAGGCATGAATGAGAGCTGATATGAATTTGATAATGATCTATCAATGTCATGGTCGTGTTTTCAGGTGTTTGTCGTGTTTTTCGTTGAAATACAGACTGATAGATCAGAACGTTTTTGTTTTTTTTTCAGGGTGTCTGCAGGTCCTTAAATAGTCATTAAATAGTTTTAAATTTGAATCTGCCACAAGTATTTTATCTAATTTAATTTATACTTTGTTTATTTATTTAGTCAAAGTGAGTCAAGCTCTTCTTTATGCCTGCACTTATTTGATGACAAAATGTAGATTGACCCCACTCACTCTAATAACAATATTCCTACATAAAACCTACCTCTGCACAGGACCACATATGTATACTACTTACCTTTGTACTTACCTGTAGTGCTTGAATAAAAAAAAGATGACGTGTCCAAACAGTTAGTCTTAAAATTGGTTAAAAGTGATCTCTTAAAGCATCAAATTTAAGTGTGTGATACCCCTTAAATGCCCCGATTTAACAGACCTGACAAGTAAACTGAACTGATCTGAATTAAATACATTTCAAACTTGTGTCTGTTTGTCATGAATGTGATGGAGGACCTCAGGCACCTACTACAGTACATCATACTTGTGTCTCTGTCCAACCCTCAGTGACAGCACCAGCCAATAAGAAACGAGCATGGAGCTGGCCTGCGTACTTGGAAGAGGAGAGGGCCATCGCCGCTCCTGTTAAACTATTCAAGGAGGTAATTTTTCCCCACATATTCACAGGCCAGTTTTAGTATTGATGTATTTAAGTATATATAGATGGTTTTGCTTATTTGGTCTCAGATGAGCCAAATCATGACCGAGCTGTGATGTACGTTTTTCCTGCAGCACCAGTCGTTTCCTCAAAGCAGGAACAGTTTTAAGGTTGGGATGAAGCTGGAGGGGCTGGACCCGTCTCACCCGTCTCTGTTCTGTGTTCTCACCGTTGCAGAGGTATGTGTGCTTGGTTTAGCAAATGGCCACATCTTTATTAATCCCTGCTTACTTAACAATTTGACCGTCCGTTGCCTCTCAGATCCAAGGCTATAGGGTTAGGCTCCACTTCGATGGTTACCCAGAATGCTACGACTTCTGGGCCAACGCCGACTCGTGGGATATAAAACCAGCTGGCTGGTGTGAGAAGAACGGGCATAAATTATTGTTGCCTAAAGGTAGTCACACACATACACACACACAAACTTAAATATCTGTTCAAACAGCTGCAAACAGTTTTACTGAGCAGGTTTGTCTCGTAGGTTGTAAGGATGGAGAGTTTAATTGGAGCATGTATGTGAAGAACTGCAGGGGTCAGCTGGCCCCAAAACACCTTTTCAAGAGCCTCAACACAGTGAGTATCAAGCACACACAATCTGTATACACTAAAACCATCAAACTGTTCCTATTATTAACTTTATTTACACAGGGAAGAGCCACTGAGAACAAGGACACCCTGATTACAGTACATAGAAAACAATGAAAGCACACAAAAATGACAGTATACATCAACAAGTTATTGAACTGAGGGTTTATATGAGCTAAACGTGTGTGTTTTTATTCTTTTATTTCAGTCTGTGACTCCGTCTGGATTCAGAGCGGGGATGAAGCTGGAGGCAGTGGACAGGAAGAACCCATCGTTGATCTGCGTAGCAACCATTGCTGCTGTTGTTGACAACCGGCTGCTCATTCATTTTGACAACTGGGATGACACGTATGATTACTGGTAAGAGCCTGATTTAAAGGGCGGCTCCATCTGTCTTCTTCCCATGCTTTTAAAATTGAAACCCCTCCAATCAGAGGCAGTAGTAACTAGTAGCTCCTTGCTCTCTGCAAAGTGAAATGACTGTTTCTGTCAAAGGAGTCTGTTGACGGTGGACGGGAGCAGCAGCAAAATGTATTTTAGCCTCCTAAAAAACATCAACATCACTTTAAGTTTAGGCTATATTTATATTATTTTTACTGCTTCACCTTGCTGTCAGACAGCCCTCTCTGATAGGGAACTGAAAGTTGCTAGTCTACCTGTTGCCTTGATCGTTTAGTTTGTTATTGTTTGACGGTCCGAACCAAACTAGCGTGGTGTCCACAGTAGTGCGTGGGTTTATATGTAGCAGCAACATTGTGCAGAAACCTTCATCCAGTCTCGTAGGAAAAGTTTCTAGAAGAGCTTGAGAAAATAGCATTTTGAGGATAAAACATATGTACTTCAACCAAATTTAAATTTTTGAATCTGAATACATCAGGAACACTACTGGAAACTGTATCGGTGTGCTTTAGCTATGGAGAATGTGGGAATGAACGTGATGTGGATTGGAAATTGGACAAAATCTGGAAAAGTTGGACATACCTGGAACACATTTGAAAAAGGTCTAAAAGTGTGCTGTTTTTGTGTGTGGGGCTGAGACAAATGCTTTAAAGCTTCGACACTTAAATACTGTCATGGTAATTCACCTCCAAATCAACAGTAACATGAAGTATCATTAGTTACTCCAAGAAAAGGACATTTAAAATTATTGTAACTTAAACAAATGTAGTTCTGTGACGTTGACTCGCTCTCATCTAATGTCAGTTACCAGCTGTCCATCACTTCTCAAATGGGGACAGTTTTACCACAGGCTTACAGATTCGCTGGCAAGATGTCGAAAAAGTCAAGCATCTGGAATAGTTTTAAAATGTGTGAAGATGACCTGCAAAAAGTTGAGTACCAGTTAGGAAACTGACACATCACAGTTTTGCGAATCACCTGGAAACTGCACAGAAACAGCTGTCTTGTAAAGTATATTTTTCTAGCTCTTAACGCTAACGTTATTGTGACCTGACTGCTAACAAAGTGGCTCATTGTCCCGTTATTTTAGGTGCATCACCTGAAAACATTCCTTATTGCGTGCTTGTTTACCCAGTAGCTGTTTTTTGTCAAGGTGTGATGCTAGCAGTCCATACATCCATCCTGTGGGATACTGTGAAGAGGCTGAGCTAACTCTGACCACTCCAGCTGGTAAGACACAGACCAAGACACACGTGGGTCAGTATACATTATTTTAATATACCGTAGGGAATGCAGAATCTAACATTACTAGAGATAAATACTAATCCATATCTAGATTCTGCTGACAAAGCTTATAATGTGATTCTTTGCTTGTGCGATCGATGTAGTTTTCTATAGAAAGTTTATTACGTATTTCTGGTCTCTCTTAAATATTGTTGCTACTGTAAGAAAGAAGGTGTCATAATTTTATTTATGTAAATATACTGAAGCTAGTTTACATTTATGGTAAAATGCATGTCGTTGTCAGTTCCTGTGGATGTCCAGATTGTCACTAGTGTTTGATCCACAGGTCATGTGTTACAAGACTGAATCTAACGGATCTAATTCCTTCTCCTCAGAATATAAACAACCCAAGAGTTTCTCATGGGAGAAGTATTTGGAAGAGACGGGCACACAGGCTGCTCCTGCTCGGGCTTTTAAACCGGTACAACTCATAAACATAGACAGATTTATGATACATACAACAGTAGCCAGGATGTAGTCATGTGACGGTTGTTCTGCCCTGTGTTTGCAGCGACCTCCACATGGCTTCCAGATTGGGATGAAAGTGGAAGCTGTGGATAAGAGGAACCCCATGCTCATCCGTGTTGCAACCATAGCAGACACAGAGGACCACCGACTAAAGGTACAACAGGTCTCCTTGTCACGATGTCTCCACCCGCTCTGTGCTCAGCCTCTGTCTGATTTGCTTTAACGGCTCCTCTTCTCATCTAGATTCATTTTGATGGCTGGAGTTCAGAGTATGACTACTGGGTGGAGACAGACTGCCCTGATCTGCACCCTGTAGGCTGGTGTCAGAAAACTGGACACCCACTACAATATCCCAACGGTGAGACACATTCTTCCCGTCATGTCTGATATTTAGAGAGGTCAGTCGAGGTTTCTGAGGAGAAGAATCCAAAATTGTAATTTCAGCAGATGAGTCAGCACAGTTTGTTTGCTTTCATTTTCACTTCTGGAGGAATCTATAATGAATTAAAAATGGAAGTGGTCTACTTGCAGTTGTTTGCATAGTTTTATGAACATTCCCGTGCATGTGTGTGTGTGTGTGTTTCAGGCTCCAGTGATTTAGTGACTGCCCCAGGCCAAGGATGTCCTACCCCAGGATGCAACGGGGTTGGCCACATTAGAGGACCTCGCTATGGGACCCACTACACGTTAGTGGCACAACCTCAGTTTTGTTCTTTCACAGTCTCTATCTTGTTGTTCTTGTTCCTTCACTGTTTCCTATTGTTTCTCAGTCTTAATGTCATGTGGCGCACTTATACTTATTTTCCAAACCACTCACTCCACAATTTGGGTGTGACGATTCCAGTGTTTCAATTATCAAAATCAAAAGTAGGATTGACGCCTCCCCCACGCCGACACAACACAGTGTAACTCACTGGTAGCCTGCAGCTGCACTTTTCCAGACACTGTGGCTACAGCTGAAGTCTGAGATGATGGAGAAATAACAGATTAGGAAAACCCTTTTTGTTCCCTGAAGTCAGCGATGTGGCAACATGTTGCCCTGCCCGTGAGTTATGCAAACAACGATGTGTAGTTAACAGAAAAACTTCAGTTCATAGGCTACGCCAGTGAAGGTCACGCAAGTGAGTCAAGGATCTGGTGACTTTTGCTGCGTTCCATTTACGTTGAAAGTTAGGGTTTGGAGCCGGGAAAGATGTCACACCCAAGCTGACCGCACTCCAGTACAACAAGTCTGAAAACCGTTATTTCACAGTGGGGCTTGCTCTAGCCAGGATAGGATAGCAATGTATTACACTGTATTTTATGCGTACGAACACTGTAGCAACACTTCCACAGATAGAGTAATAATAATGCTACATTTCATTTAAAAGGCACCTTTCAAAACACCCAAGGTCACTGTACAGAGCATACAGAGCATTCAGAGCAAGTTACATGAATTAGCAAACACATATTGATGATAAAATCAGTCAGGCTGTTATAAAGGAGGGGTGCAGAGGGTACAGTCGGTGTTAAAGTATATAAGCCAGTTTGAACAGGTGGGTTTTGAGATGGGATTTGAAGGATGTTATGCTGTCAGACTGTTGAATGTGTGGAGGTAGGGAGTTCCAAAGCCTGGGGGCAGTGCAGCTGAAAGCCCTGGCACCCATGATGCCGAGGCGTGAGGTGGAAATGGTCAGGAGACCAGCAGAGAAGGGCCGCAGGGAGCAGGAGGGGGTGGGTTTTTGTAATCAATCTGGTACTGAACAGGGAGCCAGTGTAGTTGGATGGGAATGGGGGTGATGTGGTCAGATGATTTGGTCGAGTGTTAATCCGGGCAGCAGAGTTTTGAATGATTTGAAGCCTGTTAATGAGTTTGGTGGGAAGGCCAGAGAGTACTGTGTTACAATAGTCAATGCGAGATGTGACAAATGTATGGACCAAGACCTCAGTGCTGGACTGGGACAGTGATGGGCGGAGTCTGGAAATGTTGAGGAGGTGGAAGAAAGCATTCTGGGTAATATTTTGTTTTGTGTGGTTCGAATGAAAGAGTGCTGTTCAGAATGACACTGTGGCTGGAGAAGGGTACAGGGAAGTTTTCAGTGATGACGTGTGGAACGTGGATGCTTTGGATTTTGGCCAGCGTGTTTTTGGAACCAATGAGCAGGGCCTCTGTTTTGCTCCATTTTTTTACAGGCACAGAAGATTTTATGAAGTGCCCTTCTGCCATCTATTAGCTAATCTTTTTGCCCCCACTTGACTGGTGAAATGAGTTATTGTCATTACATTGTAAATAAACTGTTTAAATTTTACCATATGGCCTCAGGCCCTGATAAGATAGACTGCGTTTTAGGAGCCTGGGTGACTTTTTGTAATTGTTTTCAACAAAAGTAGAGCGTGTTTCTCACTTCTTTTGCATTGGTGAACATCTTGCATTTTGCAGAAGCACCCTGAACACCCCAACTTGAAAAAACTCGTTGCAGAAAAAGTGCTGGACCAGCTGGTGGTACTCCCCATGATTTTTTTCCTCCTCCTGAGAGCCTCATGTACCCACACAGACCTGAGTTTCCCTGTGTCCAACAAGTACTACCTCTCACCCTCAATCAGAGTGAAAGCATGTGTCTCCGTTTGTCCATTGTAATGCTGAAAGTTACAGATGTGTGATTTTAACATTACATAAAGCAAAATAACATTTAGTCTCGGTGGTTACCTGCAAATAAAAAAGACACAACTTCAAAAAGCACTCTGTGTGATCGGGGCATCTTCAACAAAAAAGGCAGCGTGGTGCGCCTTTTGAAAACCTCAAGACTCGCTCCATCTGATCAGGACCTTTAGTAGGCGGTTATATCAAACATGATTCCATGTAGTTCGTCTTTTTACAGAAGAAGTGACAGTTATCAGGGTATTAAACACCTGATCTTTTAATCTTTATGAATCAAGACTTGATGGTTTAAAAATGGCACAGCTGTCAGTGCTGGAAAACAAAATGTAAACAGAAAATTGAATCGAATCATAACCCTTAAAAGTCTAATTGAATGGTGGATTGGGAGAATCTTAGGCTTTGGTGTAATACTTTTCAGTACTTCTTACATCAGTACATTCTAGCCTAAAATTCTGGGCAAATTTCTATTTATGAAAACCACACTCTAAATTATTCTGATTTCTTCAGTGTTGCTGTACCACTGTGCTCAAACAGCACATCAGTGTGGGCACTGTGTATGTAATGCGCACAGGAGAAGAAGAAAGAATCTTAATGTTCTTAAATTTCATTTATCCCTGTGTGGGCTGCCTGCAGTGTAAATGTGTTGCTTGTGTGTGCGGGGGGGTTTGAGTCTTTAAGGTTTCTCTTCCTTGTTGTTGTAACCTGTTAAATCGCAGAGCAGCAGAGGTAAAAATTTGGCAGTTTTATTTTTGGGCCTGGGTAAAGGTGGCGCGTCTTTTGTGTGTGTGCAGTCAGGTGAGCTGTCCCTACTCGGAGATGAATCTGAACAAGGAGGGCTTGCTGCCAGACCGCCTCAGCGGAGAACGACCCCTCGCCCTCAGCGGACCTCATCCACGTGGCCGACGCCCGGACCCTCACACGAACACTACGACACAGACCTCCTTGACGTCGGACCAGCCGGACGGAGCTGAAGACTCCCAGAACAGGTTTGTGCCCTTCGCTCCACAAAAACAGCACAAACACACTTTAAAACTCCCAAGAGAACTCCTCTCAGTGTTTCACATGCAAGTCGATCCAGTGGTCTGAACCTGGGGGTTATCTGTGTTGCTAGGAAACCGGTGACAGTGGAAGCTGAGCGTGTAGGACGTAATGCTCAGCCGGAGCCAGCGGGGGGAGCCAGTGAGCAGAGCCACAATGGAACAAGGCCTAAACGGTACAGTCATGAAATCACCTCACCAAACTGTGCTGCATGCAGAAAGTGTTCTCCTGTGTCGGAGAGTGACTCCTAACTTGTGTGTTTCTGCAGGACGGCTCCAGTCCCCAAATACCTGAAAATGCACTATGTCAAAGAGGAGATTGGCGACAGTAAAGGTGTGTGTGACTGTGCGTAAAAATTAAACATAATAAAGCATCACAACCTCGCTCCCACTGACTTCTGCCCTCCCTCTCCTCAGCCTCTCCAGACGCCATCTCTCTCCAGCAGGCCCTCCACGAGTCTGTGTTTTCCCCCGGCATCTCCGCCTCTCCCCCCCACCGGGTGGCTCTCTGCTGGGACAAACACTGCCAGCTGCTGCCTGAGGTCCTGGGGCTGACTGCCAAGAGAGTGGCCACTTGGAGCGCCGAGGAGGTCAGACATGCTCACACACTCGCACTGCGTCGACACATGAAAAGCACACATGCTCCTCCTTCACTCATCCGACATGAAGGCGTCTAGTTGTTCGGGGGAAACCACAACTGTGCATGAATATTCAAGGCGAGCTTTTCTGGGTCTGAGTCGGTGCTCTCTTTCTGACTGTTGGTTCAGTAAAGGCCTGCGAGGCACTTTGATTAGTGGATAAACATGTATTGATTGAAACATCTTGTGTTTGACGGACTGTCTGTAGCTTTTGGTTCACAGTTGTTTCTCTTTTTTTTTATCAGGTGGCCTCTTTTGTCAAAGGACTCCCAGGATGTAAAGAACATGCTGCTACATTTAAAACTGAGGTAGGTGCTTCATTGCTATTACAGATTACAGACCGTATTTAATGATTGATTGATTGTTTTTTGAACGCTTGATTGATCTTTGCTCAGAAATGTATTAAAAAAGGAGCCAGATGTCCTCAAGTTGCTTATTTTAAACATGTTATCTGTAAGGACTCATTCACACCGGCGCTGTTTGGTCCTGGTCCGCTTCCACGGATAGTTCAGTTGGTTTGGAGTGGTGTGAGCGCTCATTCGAACTCTGGTGCAGACCAAGCGAGCAAACCCTGGTCCACTTGATAACTGAGGGTCTTGGTTCACTTGCAAGTGAATCCTGGTGCGGTTTGCTTACAGTGGGAAATGCAAACGGACTATCCAGTGAACCAAAGAGAGGAAGTGACGTAGAGCGCAGTGCATTAGCCAACAGTGCAAACTGGGAGGAAAAGTAAAAATAGAAACCCAAAGACTGCACAAATTTAGTGTTGCTCCATTGTTTTCATGGTGACCAAGGTGGCTGAAGGGGATGGATTTCCGTTTTCAGTCCTGACCAATCGATGAGCCGGGTTTTCTTTTTCCTGGTCAGTGGTCATTTCGGGCAATACCGCCCCCAAACGAGCAGCTGTTGTAACTGCATGACATTGTCCAGGTCATTTGGTCCGCTTTAAAAAGAGAACCAAACCAAATGAAGGTGTGAAATTTTACAGCATTCCCCGTCCAATCGAACCGAGTCCCCTGAACTATCCCAGTGTAACTGCGCCCTAAGTCATCAAGTCAGTAGTCTCAACACTTCTTAGAGTTGTGCCATGATGTTTACTAAGCCCCCACTGTTTGCATTTCAGATACACTGAACATTTTAACACAACACTTTTGTTTTTGCTCCTGTTTTTTACCAGATTAAGTTAAAGATCCAATATTTTCTTTTACAAATTTTGGTCCCATATTTGTCAAAATCTGTTAGTGAGCACTTTCCCAAGATAATCCACCCACCTGACAGGTGTAGCTGATCAAGATCCTGATCAAACAGCATCATTACTACCCAGGTCTGCCTTTGGACGGTCACAATAAAAGGTCACTCTCAAGGCCAGTTCAGACCAAAGATTCCAGACGCAACAAAATGGTTTTAGGACGTTGCAGAGAAAAGTTGCAGTGGTCTGAATGACTCAGTTGCATATCGGCTCAGGTCGGCTCATGCAGTTGCAAGAGATTTAACCTGTTCAATCGCAGGCAATGCGTCACAGACCGTCTCGAACCTTGTAACCAATCAGCGGTAAGCTCGTGCTTTTTTCTTGTACAGCTGGGCACCTACGTGGACCGTATGCATGGCAGACTTTTGGACAGAGGAGAGAGAAGACTAACCATCACTCGCCTGTTGCCAGGAACTGCAGGGTTATCATCAGCCTCTCTCATTGTGCTCTGCCTTTGAACGAGTGGTGTTATCAGCTTCTTCAGCTGGTGAAATGCGTTTGGAAACAGTCGAGGGAAATTATAAAAGCCTGGCGTGTCCTTCGCCTCTAATTCCCTGCACAGATTTGCATAAGCACTCTGGGTCTGGCGCTGCCCTGTCCAACTCCGAGTCCATAATCTGTGTTCTCTTTGTCGGCGTCTTCGCCTTCTCTTATTAACTAGCACAGCTACTAATAATGCTAAAGGCCACAGCAGAATTGCCTGTCACGGTCAGACATTTCGAGAAGACAACTTAAAGGCGCAAATAAAAGGTAACGTTAAGGTATCTAACCACAGACAGTCGCATACAAGAAGAACTGAGCGCTCTGCTGATGCATCCATGTGCTGTTCAGCTTTACGTTATGACAGCGGTTTATGTGATGTCACAAGAGCCCGTCTCAGCTCGGTGCCTAGTGTGAACTGTACTGTTGTAAGATGTTGCAAGGCCATTTAGTTGCAAATGGGTGCACGTAGCTGCAAGTTGCAAGTCATTGCAAGTCGTCACCTGTGTGGTAACAATGCTGTTTAATCAGGTAGATGGATTATCTTAGAGAAGGAGAAGTGCTCACTAACACAGACTAAGACAAATTTGGGAGACATTTATCTGTCGAGTGCATTTAAAAAGTGTCAGATCGTTAACTTAAAACTGTGAAACATCGAAGCAAAAACCAAACTGTTTTAATTTTTGTTCAGTGTATACGTGAAGAAATACACAGCTCTTTTTTGTGTAGTTGATGGTTGCTTAAACTTCAAAACCAATACATGAAGCATACACACAGGTGGCAGCAATACATTTGACTTAATCACTTCAGCGTTTACGTATTGGTGCCACGTGTGTGAAGTCTGCCTGACATAAAGTCCACAGAAAAAGGGGCCGGCCACAGTGTGAATACTTTTTAGGTGCCTCATTAGTGTGTTTGCTCTGCAGCTCAGCTTATTTCTACGCAGTCTCTTGCATTTCCATAAAGTCTGCATACATTTTCATAATAAGACATTTTGATTTTTGTTTGAGACCTTTGATTCACATCCACAGTTAATGCTATCAAATGATTCATGGATCAAAACATATGTAATGCTAAAGAGATATAATGTACCAAGTTCAAACTTCATTCAGATGTCATATTAATCATCTGTAAATAATGATTAGTTATACACTGATGTTTATTAAAGCCCAGGAAGTGCAGAAGAATCCGAGCACAGAGCAGTCGCACACATTTCCATCAGCAATGCAGTATTTTTTGCTGAGAATTTAATTAAACTGTTTTATGAAAAGAGGACAGGCGCAGTTAGAGAGGAGCTGGTGAACAGAGCGGAGCGTTTGGCAGCTAAAGAGACACATATTTCCCCCAGGAGTTGGTAGAGACAAAAACAGAGCTAAAAGGAAAGTGAATATTGGATTTGTATTGCTCAAGTGACCAGAAACGTGACTCCAAATAAATAATAATGATGCTCCATCACTGCTGGACGTGCAAATAAGCAACTGTTTGCTAACAAGATGTCTCTGCTGTTTCCTGATGGATCAGCTTCAGTTGAAAGAATCAGAATCTGAGTGAGGGCCCTGAAACACCAAGCTGAGTGTCGTCTGTTGGTGAGCGTCTGTCGCCCTAGTTTTTAGCGTGTTCCACTAGTCGGCCTTTGTTCGCCTGTTTTTCAGTCGATTCAGCATTTTGGATCAGGACTGGAGATGGCAGAACCAGTCAGTGAATAAAATTAAGGGGGATTTATACTGGTGCAGCAGACCCTACGCACGTGAGCATTTATACTTGAGCGGTGGTGTGTCTGTGTCACTCTGCAGTGACACCTCCTAAACACTAGTCAGTGGTTGAGGTTTCTGTGAAGCGCTGTAAAGTTTAGTTGATTCAAAACACACATGACTTAATAGAGACAGTTTCAAACAGAAGTACACAAATCAGCTTCACTATAACTCGCAGCATTCACAGACAAAGCACTTGTCTTTATCTGGACACATTTTCCCCACAAATACAACATGCTAATGTTTTTAGCACAAGCCTATGGTATTTTACATTGTATAAATTAGCCTAGCAGCTAGCGAACTTTACCTCTATTCATATGAAGCCAGGGACAACAGCAACATTTAACGAAGGTAACGCTACAAAATTAGGCTCAATCGCAACTCACAAGGTTCACTGACAAACAACTGTCTTATACTAAACACATTTTCCAAACAAATATGCTAACGTTATTAGCACAAGCCTATGGCATTTTACATTGTAAAATTAGCCTAGCGACAATCAGAGATTTCCTCTGCTCACATGAAGCCAGGATAAATCACACCAAGATTTAAAATGCTATTTTTGTGGAGGCTTTATTGTCTTCACAATTTATTGTTTCTTATCTGTGAATTTAAAGTAAATAAAAGCTTTGTTAACCTTGTTGCTAACTAGCTAGCGTCTTCAAATCGTCCTGCTGGTCTGGGTATCGTTTTTGAATGGCAAACACAGACAACAGCTGCGTGCTGGTAAGGCTGTAGTCAGCTGTAGTCTTCACGGTGTGTTCAAGCACAACTTTTTGGCCGAGACAGAGGCCACAGAACAGTCGGCCTTCATCAGCACAAGCTCTCTGATTTCAGTTTGGTGTACAAAGGCCTCTCGTCTGTGAAACACAGTGATATTGAGCCAAACATTTTTCTTTTCTTTGCAGCAAATCGATGGCGAGGCCTTTCTGCTGCTCACCCAGGCGGACATCGTCAAGATCCTGTCCATCAAGCTCGGACCCGCCCTGAAGATTTACAACTCCATCCTCATGTTGAAGAATGCAGACGAAGAGTAAGACCGGACTCTGGCGAGGAATCGCTCCCTCTTTACTGGTTTCATCAACACTCAGCTAAAGACACTTTGATAAAATCAGCCAGAACAGTTCATTCATCTGTCGAGCTCTGCGACAGCGCAGCTACACGAAACAAGTGGAAGCTATCATCTCTAAAAACGTCCATCCCTCCCCCCTCCTCTCCCTCTCCCTCCTCTCTCCATGATGGACAGTACCGATCACCCTGAGGGAGAGTTTTACATGAGGATTCCTCGACTTATATCGTGTTTGTTTACTGAATCATTTAAAAAAAAGAACTACAGGCACCTTCAATGCTTCTTAATATTGTACAGTTTATGGATTGGATCTAGTGTCATGGTTCTGTTGCGTTTCCTGTTTTATTTGAACTGTAATGGTGCTTGAGCTCAGAGCAGGTGGAACAAGAGCGTTTGTGCTGTGTTGCATTTTACCAGGCAACAGATACTTTTTTTTTTTTAAAGCTGCAAAATACAATCGTGAGATGGCGAGAGGTTTTTAAAATGTGAAACCCAGTGGAGCAGAAGCACTATGTAGTTCAGCCTGCAGATGGCGCGAGCGGGCCGCTCCACAGGCCCCGAAGGCGAGAGAGAGTTTGATTAAATTGGAGTTGGCTGAAGCTTAGATTGAATGGGGGATGGTAAAGACTTTGCGTGTGTGTTTGTGTGTGCAAATGTGACTAAGAGTGTTTGAGAAATGAGGGTGCAATTTCCCACCAGCCTGCGTGTGTTTTCCTTTTCTGGTCAGAGGATTGTTTTGTGACGAGCAGGGCCAAGGGCTAAATGTTAAATCGAGGAAACGTGCAGTCTTTTAAGGTGGAACAAGACAACGAAGCAGCTCTGTTCTTCTCTCTCTCTGCTTTCTCTTAGGGAACGGCACATGAATACGAATGTTAAAAAAAACAGCTTTTAGTTGTTTTGTTGATATCTTTGTTTGGTTCATTCATACTGTAAATAATATACAGCTACAACAGGACTGTCCTCGCTCCCTAACAGAGTTTACTCCTGCTTGGTTATGCAAAGGCTTGACGTCTGTCCACAGGGAAGGACATTGTGACAGTGGACTGGAAACTACGAGCCTCAATTCATACAAAGATTTTGAGAAAAAAAAAAAGAAAGAAGAAGAAGAAGTGAAACATTGTCAGTGTCTGTGTAAATGCAAACTGCTTTTATTTATGTATTCTAATTTAAAGGGGAATGGTACGCTGTTTTTGGCTCCGAGGCAAGCTGCGGCTGTTTGATGGAAAATGTGTGAATGGGTGAAAATAAATGAGATGCACACTGTCTGCCGTCCTCGTTTAACCTCTGTCATCACACACACACACAGATAATCTCTAACTGTGGTCTTTATCTGTACATGTTTTTATTTATTTATATACTCAAGTGGAAAACACATTCACTCAAGGACTTAAAGGAACAGTTCACCCCAAAATACTTTCCCTCTTATCATGATTGTTATGAGTCTAGATTTTTTTTTGGCCTGTGTTTCCGAGTGTTGGCGATATCGGCCGTAGAGATGTCTGCCTTCTCCTCAGTTTAATAGAGGGCCTTCTTAGGGTGGCGCCGAAGATGTTATGTTAATGATCTTTACTCTATTGTAGTGCTCTTTTATTTTATTTTTATTTTTTTAAGAAAAGGGACAGTGTGCATTAATCAAGAGCTGAATTTCCCTATGGGGGTAAATAAAGCTCTTTCTATTCTAATCAACATTTTGACAAATATAAATGCACCCGCGTTAGCTGAAAGGCTAGTTTTCATCGACAGTCCCTTCGCCAGCTGTAAAAAGGCATCCTAGAAAAATTAAAAACAACAATAGATATGTTACAGTTCAATATTAGGTGTGTCAGTGTCACATCTCTGGGTGTCAACAAGCCATATCTTGGCATTAAACTCATATGAGTGATATAATGGAGACTCTCTTATTGTTTGTGGTACTGAACACCACTGATGTGATGCCCTGATGGGAAAAACGGCCTGTTCTGAAACAGAAAATGTTCCCATATACTCATTAAATTCCCCTGGGTGCCTTCAGTGTCATCTGGTACAATGGTTTCCAACTGGTGGGTCGAGTCCAAAAGAAGTGGGTCGCAGGCCCACTCTGAATGGTCCTCAAGTGACTCATCAACATGTCAAGTTTAAAAAAAAAAAAACACTTTATTTTGAAGTACGATGAATTTCCAGCACAGAGCTTTTATTCTGAAGTGCGGTTTCCTGCTGTAGAGCGAGTGATTAACAGACAGCTACTTCACAGAGACAGCAAACAAACTTGATGACATGGCCAAACACAACTATGATACTAATCTGAGTGGACCTTGATCTGATGACTAAGGAGAAATCTGGGCACACGGCTGGACCAGCTGAAAGCAGCTCTAGACATGCTACCCTATGACATGACAAATATAATTTCAGCACTGTAGATTTTGGCTTTAGGAGAGAGTTGTCTGATTTTCTAATAGCTTTGGACTGTCTGAGTCCACAGGAGTAACGTATGAATTTTGACGTAGGGTGCAGCTCCCTTTTAAAGGTGCAAAATGTTTCAGTCTCCGCCTGCACTAGGATTCATCTCAAAATGCAGCTGGAGCCGAGTGAGACACTCGTCATGCTGCTGCAGCACCAACGTACACTGTCATGTGTTTCCCCAAAAAGGAGAAATCAGGTCTCCAAAAAGGAAAAGAAATAAAGCAATTCAAAAGCCATGACAGAGAGACACAGGTCAGGGGAAGCAGGGCGGAGGGCCCACAGAGACTGCTTGTGATTTTGGGGGTGAACTGTCCCTTTAATGCATCTTTGAGGTACAGTAGTTTGACAAAACAACTCAAGGTTCACAACTTTTGTTCTGGAGCTTTAAGAGACTCACGGACTGCAGCAGCAGATGGAGTTTCTTTAGTTTACACGAAGATTAAGGAGCTCTTAAAGTTTAATTTACAGCTCTCGTACTGAAGGACATCTTGTCCGTGTTGGCTTCAAAGTTAAGCACCAAAGTGAGAGGTGGAAAGTTACATCGTACAAGCTTATAAAACACAATCTACAAGATTAAATCAGTTGTTCCAGACCTTTTTAGCTTGTGATCCCTTTTTAAAAACAGGATCATACTGGGGCTCCTTGTCAGTTTCAAGATATGTATGAGTTGTTCACAGTAACCAAAGAGTGATGTCCCCTCTAAACTTCTCACATGGTTTAATTTAAATAACCCTCTGAGCCCAAAATAAGCAAAATGATCCACTAAGATGAGCAAAGATCAGAGAAAAATACAGACATTAAATATAAATGTATGTAGCAGAAGTCATGCTGAGTGTTGTATGATTGTATGTTTTTTTTGCTTTGCTGTGTGCTGTAAATAAATAAAGTGCGAACATCTCAGTCCATTCTGCACTGAGGAAAGTCCAACATGGCCTGAAACGCTTGCACTTTATGAACATTTGCTCATTTTTCACTGTCCGTGCAGCCCTGACAGGTAACATAGAGATATTGAAATCCAGACTTCAGTCTGAATCTTTTTTCCTTGTGTGCGAGTCTTCCTTTGCCACATTGTGACATTTCTCTGACCTCCACACCAGAAAAAAATGAATGAATGAATGAATGAATTACAATTTGGCAGCAGAGACAAACAGCAGAGATAAAATCATACAACACTTGTTTAAAGAGAAATCAGAAGAATAAATAAATCTATCACTCAATCAATCAATCGAGAAAAAATAAATACATATTAAAAATATTAAAACAGACAGCTACTAGTTACAGGTTATATTATAAAGATATGTTCTGAGTTGTTGTTTAAAACTGTCCACTGAGTCTAATATTTAAAGGCGGGGTGTTCCATATTTTTGGGGTGCAGTAGCTAAAAGAAACATCCCCAAAGATTTTTGTAGTGGCATTAGAACAGTTCAAGAGCAGCTCTGGAGGATCTCAGGGTTCGTGGAGGGACATAAGGTGATAAGAAGTCTATGATGTAAGAGGGGGCGAGGCCATCAAGAGCCTTAAGAACTAATAGAAGGACTTGAAAATCAACTCTAATTCACAATTTACCGACATCAGCATAAACGCAGAGTTAATCATCTCACAACTCCCCTCGATATATGACGCCTTAGATGGGGCCTAACCTCTAGGTTGACAGCTACTAGACTTCATCACCTAACCATATACTAACCAGCCACTTAATTAGGTACACCTTGCTAGTACCAGGTTGGACCCTTGTTGCCTTCAGAACTGCCTTAATTCTTCGTGGCATAGATTCAACAAGGTGCTGGAAACGAGTGGTTATTTGAGTTTTGGCCCAGAGAACTGCTGCTCACTGGATATTTTCTCTTTTCGGACCATCCTCTGTGTGAAAATCCCAGTAGATCAGCAGTTTCTGAAACACTCAGACCAGCCCATTTGGCACCAAAAACCATGCCATGTTCAAGTCCCTTAAATCACCTTTATCCCCCATTATGATGCTCGGTTTGAACTTCAGCAGGTCGTCTTGACCATGTCTACATGCCTAAAAGTATTAATTTACTGCCACATGATTGGCTGATTAGATATTTGCTTTAATGAGCAGTTGAACAGGTGTACCTAATAAAGTGGATGGTAAGTGTATATAAAATAGTTAAAAGCTCCAGCCCAGCGGCTAAAACAGTAAAATGCTCCCAACACAGTGAGTATTAACAATCTAATTATGTCACATGATAATTTATCCGTCACACTGCAGAAGCAGCTCTTTTACTTTTGATTCTTAAAGTAAGTTTTGCTGATAATAATCATGTACTTTTACTTGAGCAACATTTTGAATGCAGGACTTTTACATGCAATGGAGTATTTTCAGATTGTTGTTTTGGTACTTTTACCTACGTAACAAATCTAAATACCTCTTTCACCACAGTTAGTTTGGGGAAAAAAGCAACCTCAATGTCTGTTTACTAAATTTTCCCAGAACTTTCATCTGTATCAAAAATGGGGGACGAGGTTTACTCAGCTGTCGACATCAGAGCACCTGTGTGTACAGTCATATAGGCATGAAGCTCTGGAGTCGTATGTTTCCATTAAACAAATAGCTCTAAACTATCTCATGTGCTGTGACCCTACATTTTCTGTAAAATGACAGTACAGTGGCATTTTTTGGGGACAGGATGTGCAATGTGGTTGTAACCCTCAAACTGGCTGGTTGTGTTTTGCTCATACGTGATGACCCACATGCAAACAGGCAAAACGTACCCACAAACCAGAGTGCTGTTTGGTCAATACCTGTTGGCCCAGATCTGGCCCATGTGACACCTGCTGCCACTGAAACTGAGCCATGGCTACCAAAAATGGCCCAGATAGACGTGGGCCAGTATGTAGTACAAATGAAACCAAGTCACACACAGTTTATGAGCACTGCTGCGGATTTTACATCTTAAAAGAGTTCTCCACAATATTAAAACCACTGACAGGTGACGTGAACAACATTGATCATCTTGTTACAGTGCTATGTTCTGCAGGGAAACCTCAGGTCCTGGTATTTATGTGGATGCCACTTGGCACGCTCCACCCACCCAAACACCGTTAAAGACCAACTGCACTTCCTCATGGCAATGGCGCTCTCCAACGGCACTGACCTCCAGATTCCCCAGATCCCAATCTAATCAAGCATCCATGGGACCTGCCACTACCCCACTTCACAACCCACAGGTCCCATGTCCATGCCTCAACAGGTCAGAGCCAAGTCCAATCCAAGGAAGACTGTGAGCTATATTAGCTACCAGCTATAGCTAGTTGCTAATGTTTGGGTTAGCACTACACTCTAAATGTGGTCACTGCTGGCTCCAAAAATCCAAGATGGCTTCAAAATATGGATGTCTAAAGAGAGCTGGATACAGCATTGGAGGTGTGGTCCTGTTCGTTCCTATGAAAGCTGCTCAGAGTCAGGGTTTGAATGTGATGTTTCCTGTTTTATTTTGAAAGTCTGCTGCTTGTCTCCCCACGTCTTGTGAACTTTCCCGCTGCCCTGATCGTCTGATCGCTTTCACCTGTGTCTCATTATCGCCCCTGTCAGAGAGTATATAGGTCTGTGTCTTGCCTTTGTTCTCTGTTAGATCGTCTCGTCCTTCGCATGAGCTTTCCGGCATTCTTCCTCGTGTGTATTCCTCGTGAGACTGACCTTTTTTTGTGTTTAGACCAGTGAGTTTTTGCTCGTTGATTTGGTTACCTCTGCCTTTTGAGTACTGATCCTGACTGGATTAAAACACCCTGAACTCTGGCTTTGTCTCAGTCTGCATTTGTGAGTCCACCATTGTGTCTGATACTCAGTGGTGCGTTGAGCCAAAAAGCTCAATATATGTGGTATGAAATACCCAAATAATCTTTCGTACTGTGGGGCCCATAGAGCGAGCACACTAGACACTTTCGGCAGCCGAGCGCAACTGAGCGGCTAACTTCCGGATTAGCCCTGTGCTAACCTGAATGGCTATGAAACTGTGAGACTCTTCTAGAATTTCGAAATGTTATTGGACCGTACAAGCCTTTGTGCGGGGCTGTGACATCCAAAAACAAAAATCCACTAATTTACAACGTCTTTCACGATGTAAATCTATGGGGAAAAGTATTTTTGGGCCCATTTGCATCTCGTGACCGACAACACCAGTGTAATTCCACTTTTGGCCACTATGTAAAATTGGCCTGCGCTGTTTCTGGGGGCTTGTTTCAAAATGGCAGTCCACAAACCAACGGGTGACGTCATGGTGGCTACGTCCATTATCTTTTACAGCCTATGCTCTGGAGCCACAAAAGGTTTTTTACAACTTTTTTTTTCTTTTTTAATTTTCCACTGATGCAGTGTTACTCTACGAGACTTTGAACTGACTTTAAAATCTTTGTTCCCCTTTCAGCAAAATTCAAGCATCTGCTAACAGATTTTCAGACCAGGCAGAACTGAATGAAATCATATTGGCTGGCTTAAAACTAATCTGCACATTATGTGTTTGAACATATCAATAAAAAAATGTAAAGCGTGTTGTTGTTAAGGAGATAAATAGATGGCTGGTGATCACTAAGAATAACTGGGCTCACCGTGGGACTGGCCTGGACCAGCCACAGATTCCCACGACCCCTCCTCTACACACACACACACACACACACACACACACAGACAAATCAAAACACAGGCAGGCTGCAGAGGCGCACAAGCAGCGAGGACGCGGAGAGGCAGAGCAGCTTTGCACCACTTTTAGTTAGATTGGTATTTACTCCAAAAGCTTCATTTCAGGCTCCGCAGTGTCCGCTGTGGAGCTGCACACCGACTCACACAGTAAAGAAACGCACAAAAAACGTCTTCATGTGAGGAGGAATACGGTGAAAGTCTGGATTTAACACACGCGGGAGTGGGAGGAATAACGCAACTCAGGGTTATTTATTTTGATGATGCCGAGGAGCCAGTTTCTGCTTCGGATTTGCGTCCAAAACAAGGCAAGTACTCCATCTGATTTTACACGGACTGCGTTAAAGTAACCGGACAGTGAACTGCAGTGAATTACTGTGGGCAGCAACAGTGCTGTCGCGCAACGTGAATTAAAATATACCATTAAAGATTCATGCGTAAAAACACTTATAAGATCAGCATTTATCATCACCGTGTGCGTCCTGTTGAATAACCCGTTGTGTTCACTCGCTCCGGGGGGAATGAAATCATGAGTTTAGTTGGAGCATTAACCGTAGTAATGGGACTATTTTCATGACTGCAGTGAGACTGTGAAGTGAAATCACAAGGTCTTGAAAGGGGTCACTTGTATTTATTCCCATGATGATGAATGAGTGGTTTGATAGCAGTTCAGTCCGGGTTCAGGGAAGCTGCTGCAGGGCAGAGTAGAGAGACTGGAGAGAGTCTCTGTGTGGCTCCACAGAGACACTGGAGGAGCTGCAGAGAGGTTGGCATCTCATTAACTCAGCCACATGTCTTATTAAAGCAGCTATTTCCTGTTGTGTGCAATGCAGAGTAAACTATCTTCTCTCCAACACCCCCAGCGCTCTCCCTCTGGTGCTGCATGCAACACTTGGTTACTTAATTCTGTTATTTCTGCTCTTAGTCCTCTTTCCTGTCTTCTCTCTGTCCAGTCTGAAGCCAGAGGATGACAGAAGCCAGTCCTGTCTGCAGCCCCGCCTCCTCCCACTCCTCCCAGTCATCTCCTGCCTGCCTCCCATCATGCCGGAGACACCTGAAGAAAGGCAAAGCCCTCAAGACCAAGCTGCACCTGAGCTCTGCACCGGGCGTGTGGCTGCTGTTGGGTGTGATGGTGGTTTTGGTGGGGATGGCTGTTGCAGTGGCGGGCTACGTCTCTGCGGCGCCAAAGTCAGTCATGAGCGACCGAGCCAAAACCCACATTGATAGGATGAAACTGGCCGGGCCCGTGGTCATGGGAGTGGGCCTGTTCATCTTCATCTGCGCCGCCACGCTGCTGTACGAGAACCGGGATCTGGAAGTCCTCAGGCGGGATGACCTTGAGGATCTGAAGGGAGGAGACGGCTGGGAGGATTCGCAAGATCAGCCCAGCTTCAGCTGTCAGGAGCCGTGGGAGCATAAAGATGGAGAGCAGGGATCCTGGGCGGCTCCGACCCACACACTCCCTCTCTCGAACCAGAACTGTGATCCTCCACTTCCTCCACCTCACAGGAACACGCACAACACCAGCAGCAGGCCGTCGCCGCCGCCTCCTACGGATGCAGGAGGTAGAGATGGAGACGAGGAGGAGGAGGAGGAGGAGAAGGAGGGGAGATCAACCCTGCTGGCCCGAGTCCTGCATCACCAGGAGCCAGCTCCTCACCCTCCCTCCCCCTGCCCATCCATCTCGCACTCCGTCTACTCAGACTCTTGCAACTCCAGTGAAATTAACTTCAACGTACGAACAGGCATTCCTCAACAGTGAGCCCCCCGCTGGTTCAACTTGTCTCATAAAATATGCATGATGAGATTCATCTGGAAGTTTCACGTGCAGACACACACTTAAGACAAGACTATGCATTCCTCAATAAACGAGTGAAATGTTTGTTGGTATGTTTTAGTGCCTCCGAGTGGCGCAGTGGCTCTGAGTCACTGTCTGTGAAGGGTGTTTTTGTCCTACATCGTTCTCTGACTCACCCACGTTTGAAAGATTGGAGCTATGCCGTCTGATGTCAACTCGCCATCTTGTTGTCTTTGAACTCAACCATGCCCCAAATCCCTAAAGCCACTGCTTGTTTGACCATATTTGGACGTGAGGAGGATTGCTGAAAACTTATTTGGGTGCCGTACTGAGAGATGGACACTCACTCCTCTCTCTTACACAAACACACACACACACACACACACATGCAGAGGTGCAGGGTCTACATTTCCTTTGCTGGAGAGGTTTGGTTAAGAGGATAAGCCAGATTAGGTTTTAAATGAGTCTCTATCTAATCTCACACATACTGTAATCTACTCTTTATCTGAGGAAATTGTGTCTCGCTATAAACAAGAGAAGCACACGAGGCCACACTCCTCTCACTCGACACCTACAGCCACGCTATAAATACCAGCTGCTGCTTTGTACACATGCAAGCGTGGACTCCAGTTTTCACTGTAATTCAACATTTTTTTTAAAAATCACACTGTCAGCTGCTCAGTTTTATTCCTTTTCTCGAGTGTGATGAAGCGAGATCTTAAAGAATTTCAATCAGATGGTGGAAAGAAAGAAAAGAGCATTGACTGACCAAAAAAAAAAGCAAAATCTGGTGAGGCTGTTCTGAGTTATTCCTGACGCAGCTTAACTGAGAAAGCGCTCCTATGAGTCGTGTAACTGAAGCCTCACTCTCCCACCATCCCGACCTTTCATCTCCTCTCACTTCATCATCCGATTCCTACGCCTTATTCAAACACCCTGTCCTCCATCTCAGTCCCTGGCTTCCGCAAAACAGAGCAAAACAATGCAGAGTGAAATGTTACCGGGTCCAATTAAGCTAAAGCGAGCATGTTCGAGAGGTAAAGGGGTAGGATTTTAATTATCGCCAGCATTTTCTCCTCCAGCCTCTAATTACACAGGGGATCAGTCTGAAAGTTTTTATAGGTGCTTTAGCACCGCAGAGTATTTCCTTGTTGTTCGGGCCCATGCTGGGATCCTGCCATCCAGATGACGACTGAGACTGAAGTGTACAGTAATTTCCAGCCACACATTTAACTCACTTAAAGGAGCGCCCATCTCTCTCTCACGCACACACATTCTTTGTGCATACATTATGCTGTTTTAAGATGCTGAATGTATATTTCAGTAGCAGGTCGACAGAGAGATGTGTTTGAATTTTCACTGAATCATGCAACAAGCTGCAAGCAGCCTCCTTCACACTTACTGCTCAGAAAAGCAGCTCTCTGCTCGCTCTCATACACGAGTCTTTCTGGCTGTGAGAGATGCTCTGATGTATTTACATTCTGAGGGAGAGAGACGCTGAATGTCAGAGCTGCAACCAAAGATTAGTGCTGATTAATCCGCAGATTATTTTCAAGATTACTGTCAAATCTTTTTGTCTGCAATAAATTGCCAGTTTATAAGGTACATCCAGTTTAAACTAATGCGTTCTAATTCAACAGTCAGCGTACGGGAGCTGAAAACGGCCGTGCTTGCAATTGTTTTTTCTCTAACTGCCATTATTTCAAGATGGAAAGCAAAGCTTGTGTTAATCTGTGTCGATTCTTGATAAAAACAAAAAGGTAGATTTCTCAAGATAATCAGATAATTCATCACAAGAAAACCACTTTTTCTAGAGACCAAAAAAGGCAGCTTAGTTTGCCGGGGATCTCTAGGAAACACAAGTTTTCTTGTGATACATTATCTCCAGAAATTTGCCTTTTGTTTTTCTTTTTGATAATCTACATAACTTGTTATCATGAGAGAACGAGCTCATGAGTCATGACTTCAAGATAACAGCATTAAAAAAAACAAAATTGTCCGAACAGTCAAAAACTCAAGTGTTTACTTTTATATTCATAATCATTGCTAAAAAAATATTCCAATAATTAATCAGCCTTCCATTTCAGCTCTGCCAGTAGCAGGAAGAATGTTTCTTGTGATAACGTCTTAATCTATGTCACTTCTCCAGAAAACAAAAGACAGATTTCTCAAGATAACGAGAAAATTCATCATTAGAAAACACCTTTTTTCCTCAAGATCGTGTTTTTATAAACAACAGCTCACTTGTCCCGTGATCTTGAGTAAACAAAAGTAATTTTCTAAAGACAAATTATCTCGTCAACTCGAGAAATCGGCCTTTTGTTTTCTCGAGAATAGACGTAAATGAACCTGTTATCATGAGAAAACAAGCTTTGTTATCTCGTGCACGAGTTAATTACTTTGTTGTTTCGAGAGGGCATTAACTGCATTAAAGAAATAATTGCAAGCAAGGTTCTTGGCTTCTGTAATAATGTACAGTCACTGTTACAGAGAGGGGTTGAGTTGACTGTGTGGTCATTTTGCAGGCTGCAGTTTGTAGTCGTCTTCATGTTTAAAGGGTTTCTATTATTTTGTCTACCCATTTATATCAATGAAGGTAAGCTAAATAGAAACAACAGTCAGAAAAATATTGAAAAATGTCATCACAGGCCTTTAAATTACTTCAGACAGATTGTTTCTTCCAGTCAAAAACTCAAATATACTGAGACAGTTCACTATAACGCAACTAATCTTCACATTGTTCCATTAGAAATTACTCAAATGATTATTCAAGTAATCCTTTCGGCTCTGTCAGTACCAGGAACAATTTTACTCCTGTGTCAGCTTACATATAGGCTTAGATTCTTTTACCAGGCATTTCTGATGTTGAGATTAAACTCAGATGTAAAACCCCTTTGAACCTGACACCAAACTGACCAGAGGGAATTTCAGGATCTTTACGCGTGCAGCTGCAGCACTGCAGAAACACAGACTACAAGAAATCTTTGCAGTTCCTCATGTGTGCATCAGTGAATGTGAGTGCGCGAGAGTGTTGTTACATAATTCAGCGCCGCACGTTCTTTTTTGCTGCATCGGGAATGTAACTGAATCGAATCCCCTCCTCTGTGAGATGAATGTGTTTGTCGATACATATCTAAGCAGATGGACGGGAGGCTGTAAGCTGCTTAACCCTGCGCTGACTCAGGACACAAGCAATTTCTCTGTTCCTCAAGAGAGAGAGAGGAGCTATGATCAACATTTTTTGGTATAAAAGATGTGTGTGACTGAGGATCTACCAGCCGGAGGAAGATGCCAGTTTAAAGAAGTGTGTTTTTTTTTTACTTAAATACTTAACCTGTTACAGCAGGAAGTGGGATTCAGTTAAGACGTCTTTGTAATAAAAGTGAGACGCATCAGCTGGATGCAGAAATGTTTCCACCACTAAGGAGGAGTTTTAACCTCTGTCCACATCTGGCATTCAGTACTTCATAAAAACAGAGGGATGAACTTTGAGGTTTTATATGTAACATTCACATTGTATCCTCTGTTCAAACAAGCTAATAAACCAAATGACATTTTTCTGGCATTTAAGGAGACATAAAATCTTTCTGGTGGCCACATTCCTCCGCTCGTGAGTCCTCTAATTTGCAGCTTTCCCTCGAAACCTTGTGTTGTTTGATCATCTTCAGCCTCTGAGCAGCTGTGATCAGCACACGACAAACAGCAGGTGTATTCCTGATCTAATCCAATTTCAGCTCTGCTTCCGGCGCTCCTCAGCAGTCCGCATGGTGCAGTCAATGGAAGAAGTATCCCGCTCAAAATGAAAGGACCAATATTGTGTGTTTTAGCCATCGTGATGCTCACACCTGCTCAAGGTAAGATGACGTAGTGCCTCTGGTCATAGTAGGTGTACCTTAAACGGCGTCGTCTGTTCTATGACACTGTCACTACTAAAACTTAAAGAGCAATAAATGGGTGTAAACATCTTATTCATGAGTTACTGGTTTCACAAAATAATGAGTCATTTACTTAATTAATGCTGATGTCAGATTATTAGCCTTCTTGATTTGTGAAATATCAACAAGGCCCATTTTATTTAATTTAATGAATTAGAGCTGCAGCTACCGATCATTACCGAATAATCTGCAGATCCTTTTCTTGATTATTTTATTAATCATTTCATCTATAAGTAAAGAAAAAACTTAATTTATCCTGAGGGAAACTCATGAGCAGCAGCTGTGCAAATATAAACGTCTGAGATAACAATAAGGTGCAATAAATATATATATAAGTGAAGTCCATCCCAGTTTCCCAGAATCCAAGGTGACATCTTCTAATATCTAGTTTCACCTAAAACCCCAAACTATTCAATTTATTGTGACATATGACAACAACAAAAACGTTAAGAAGCTGCACGGATCATCAAAATTTGGGGGTAAAAAGACTCAAAAGATAAAGTTCTTATCAGAGCAGTTGTCGTTACATTTCTGTCGATCGACTAATCGATGACGCGTCGCAGCTCTGCAGTAATTCCTAACTTCATGCAGGTTATAATGTTCAGTTTTTGTTGAAACTGTTTTAAAAACAGTTTATTATAGTGGCTGCACTGATACAAATCGAGTGAAGAAAATATTACAGCAACGACACAAACGTCCACAACACTTCTCTTTCAAACTGAGCATGATAACATGATCATGAGAGGAGGATTTATTGCAAGATGGTTGCATAAGACTGCACTGGTTAGGTTTACCTAATAAACTGGCAACTGAGTACAAATTTAGTAAGCCTGCGCTCTCCTCACAGTGAACCCCATCTCACTACTCTTTTGTC
This sequence comes from Cephalopholis sonnerati, assembly GCA_019142605.1. Classification (NCBI taxonomy): domain Eukaryota; kingdom Metazoa; phylum Chordata; class Actinopteri; order Perciformes; family Serranidae; genus Cephalopholis; species Cephalopholis sonnerati. The sequence goes on from JAGQAX010000008.1 coordinate 31,810,230, forward strand.
TGCTCGTTCCACTAAGCTATCACTAGCTAACGAGATGAGAGGGGATAAGGATTGTGAGTCTCACTGAGACTCATCTTGTGGCCCCGAGGAGGGGATTAGTCCTTTTCCAGCAACAGCAGCCTGTAGCACCACTGAAGCAAACCTTTTGGCAACTGGATGTGTTCTAACAGTGACCTCTTAGAGCTAAATCTCACACAACGATGCGCTGACATCCCAAACCACCTGGGTAATCATGTTTTTGTATCCAAATATGCTGCCTTTACAGTTATTTAAATACATAATGGCATAGCTAATATGAGCTTAAATGCAGACCTGAACCTTAAAGGGATTTACAGCCAAATTTGATGAGCAGTTAGAAAACTTTCTGCTCTGTCACGTACTTCTCACTGCCAATAAGTCACTAACTTTAGGAAAAAGCCTCTCTGCACTTCAAGAGCTAACGTGTGACACGAGTTTGAGGGATTGTGCCGTACAGTGTGTTAGGAATAACTAAGGATTTGTCCCACTCCTGCACTGCGTTCTGCTGCCAACTCTTTCTATTAATTCCAGTATCTGTCTGGTTAATAAAAACACGATGCTGCCCTAAGACGCGGAGCCCTCCCTGAAACACACAAGTCATCCACTCGAAGAAACAAATTCCAGACTGCTGCAGAATAAACAAAATATTTCTGAGATGCTCGAGTGCTCAGCAGAATGTGGCTCATCAGTTTGGCTTGATGTCCTTCGACAGCGCTCCAACACCTTCACACTTTTCAGCACCCCCTGAATAATAAATGTGTCCAACAACACATTACGTAAATGCCTCCAAATCTGAATAATTCAAAGCTTTTCATCTATTAAACTGTTAATAGGCGTTCTCTGTTCTTAGCTCGATTGTCTGTTTAACATTTGATCCTGCTGTCGTGGTCTTTCGTGCAAAAAAAGTTTCCTATCTCAGTGTGACTTGTCTGGTTAAAGATATACTAAGCAGGATTGTGTGATACTGTTTGTAATCAAGCTCGGCAGCAAAACTGAAAGTAAAAGCCCAGATTCACTCTCTTTTGTTGTTTTGCCTCACTATATTTGTGTTTTGTCTCTTGGATGCCTGCTGCTTTGAGTCTGGTTCCCTTTTATAAAGCCCTGACCTCACCTGATTGCTGTGGGGGTGCACGCCCATAAACGTCCCACACACAGAAAATAAAAAAATACAGGCAGAGGGCAGAGTCTCTGCAGACAAATACACCGCCACATACTTATAGTGGGTCATAAGTGATCATTGGATTACTTCTGTACGAATCTATTTGTTGTTTTTTAGGAAAATCCTGCATAGTACACCTTTAAAGAAAGGTCACATTAAAAAAATCTGTCTTGCCTGATATAGTCGGCGTAATTTAGATAATAAAGTCGATATATGTTTTTCAGTTATCTCGCTGTTAGTCACTGTGTCCTTTGACAACATGTTCTGTCAAAACTCATGCCAGTAAAGCTTTACCGTGGACACCTTCACACTGATACAATTTCCTCTTAACAATCTCCTTACACAAAAGTGTTTTAGCACCATTGCAGAAAAAAATCTCTGCTCCTTAATGGCTCATTTGTGCTTAATGTTAGATACGTATATGGACCTGGACGGAGCTTTCTGTACGTATTCTGTATTCATTTTCTGACAGCTTACTGATTCAGACAAACCAGAACAGTACCACAGAAGATCATGTGGGCAGTGTAGCATGGTCCAAGTGAGCTATGACTGTAGGACATGACAAAGACATTTTAAAAAATTGTGCAACAGAACAAATTCGTAATTCTCCGTCCACATGTCCCGATGGCCTCGCAAAACAACCGCCTTCTACAATGCTGGCTGGTTCATTATTACAGCCTCCTCCACTGTTGCCTCGATTGTTGTTGTCAGAAACTTTTGAGTCTGCCCTCGAGTGCCATCTAATAGATGTATCTACGCCAACATAAAGGACAGTGGTGCTCATACCTCTTGAAATAAATGTATCTATTTTCGCGTAAAGGGAGTATAAATGGGCCTCGAAATACCCGAAAACACATATCACACGACCCTGCGGGCACACTGGGTATGCAGACTGCCTGCTCTGCTGTCTGCGGTTGGTTGCTTAGTTACAGAAAACTGTTTGGACCAACAACAAGCTGGAACTGTTACTAAACGTATCATGAGCACAAGTGGGTTAAAACAGATTAGGAACTGGTACAAAGCAAATTCGGTGACATATTAGGGCCGTAATATACTTGCTACAAACAACGCGACCTCATCATGGCTGCCATGCGTGATCTGCGTTCGTTTGATGCATCGGCTGCGTGAGGTACTGTAACACGTGCGCGATATACAATATTGACATGACCGCTAGAGGCGCTCGTGCAAATGAACACAGTGACCGAGAGATCAGACCAGATGGAGTCACTGTTGGAGCAATGGCGGAAACTTTTGAAGAGAGGCTGACAGACCTGGTGCAGAACTACCCACATCTCTATGATGTTTCCATGCCGTTACATAGTGACAGGCATGCCTGTCAAAATAGTTGGCTTTTCACGATTTCTGGGTCATATTTCTGTCGTCTGCCCCAAGTGGAGACCACCAGTATTGTGCATTTTGGCTGCGTAGTGCTGCAGCAAGTATAAACACAGACACGGCGCATTGTGTACGCGTGTGTCCGATCAAGTATGTTACGGCCCTTAGAGTGGTACCGGCAGCATTAGCTGTTATCGCAGGAAGCCACTGCAATGGGAACGAAGTGCCCAGACAAAACGTATGATATCATAAAAGGTATGTAGACCTAAGCTATAACGTTTTGACTTGACGAGCTGTGACTGATATGACCCAATTGGGGAAGCAGAGGTGGGCGTCTACGTCATCATTTCAGAAAGTTTCAGTTTCCACCCATACAGACAAAAATGTTGCCATGGAGTTCTTAAACTAAAACCAGGTCATCAGTGGTTTAAAAAGTTTTAGGGGTTCCAATATGCCGGAGTAGTGTGGACACTAGGCTTAAACGCAGCAAATATGTATTAGTGTGGATGCAGCCTGTATCAAACTGTCCTGTGTCTGTGGGCTCAGGTGGGGAGACGGAGCAACCAGAGCAGCTCATGGAGTCGATAGGATTTGAGGAAGAGGAGTTTCTAGAGTGTTTCCGTTGTGACCTGGGCTTCTGGGATGCCTGCTACACAACCAAAACCAACTGCAGCGCCGGGGAGCGCTGCTTCACGGGCCGAGGGAAGGCAGGTGTGTTGGATAAGACTGTATCTTCACTGTTAAATAATATCTAAGCTTTAGAAGTAGTGTAAAGGTTACACTGAATAACATCATCTTGTCTCCACAGCTGATACTCTGGATGTTAAGACTTTGGGCTGTGTGAGGGCAGACGAGTGCGGTGTGGAGACCACGGTGGAGCTCTTCTCTAACAACACCATCTTTGTCATGACCAAGCACTGCTGCGACACCCCCTTCTGCAACTCATCTCACAGACTTTCAATCGCCACACTTCTGTATCTCACTGTGGCCGTGCTAACTACCTGGCACCTCACTGAAGCTTCAACGGGATCACGATGAACAACCTGCATTTATTTATGTTGTCAGAACAAAAAGAGAAAGACTGTGAAGTGGTGCTGAAAGGACTTCAACCATATGGTGGAAAAAATCACCAGCTTTGTGGAATATTTGTACTGTGCAGCAGACTACTGAATTAGGAAACACTAAGTAGATAATTATGGGATAAACATATTTAGAAAGACTTTAATTCAGCCAAAGAGCAAATCTGTTTGTACCATATTGAACAGAACTGACACTTTTGCTAAACATAAACGCCTGCAACACATGCAGAATAATAAATGTTTCAGTCACACTGTAAGATAAGTCTTGTCATGTACTTGGATGGAGCATCAGTAAAACCCCGCCCGCTCCCTGAACCAACTAAAAACATCAGCTAGTGAACGAGTGAACTGACCACAGATGTGTAGGAACATGTTTGCAGCAGAACAGTTCAGCTGCGGTTCAGCAGCTCCCCAGCAGAGGGCAGGAGCTCTTCCTTCATGAAGTGCTGAAGGTCCAAATCTTTGTCGTCCAGGTCGAGGCTCAGGAACATCTCCACCACAGACCTGCACCTGTCGGTCACACAGACACATCTGTCTCACATACACTGCTCTCATGTTGGGTTTCTTTGTTGCTTTGTGTAGATGACGATTAACAAACCTGTTTGCCTGCTCATCCGATGAGGCTTTGTCAATGCGTTCGATTAGCCGTCCTGTCCGGTACAGTTCAGACACCTGACCAAACACACGCAGTCTGTGTGAGCATGCTTCTTTGTATGTGTGTGCGCAGGGTTCCTACACGTTTTCCATTTCAAAATTCAAGACTTTTCATATTACCATATTTGACAAAATTTGTATTTACCTATTGCAGCCGTTCAGTCCATACTCGTACGCAGAACGTTGGACGAGTCCCTAACCCTAACGCTACCTATGCTTTTATTATTTTCCTTTAACAGTTTGAATAATTATTATTATATTATTGTCTCCTCCCCCGATTTTTTAGTCTCTCTTATAAGTAAGAACCGCAAATGGATATGACATTCAGGGTCTGGGCTGGGATTGGCTGCACACGGCTCTCACCTCTGACATCACAGGCAAATATGAAAGGTGGCTGAGCCGCAATAAAGGCGGCTAGCAGTATCTTACGCCACAATAGGTCAGGAGCACATTATCAGCTAGCCACGAAGACATAAAGGAAGCAACTCACATGAAGTAAGATGCAAGCTTGGCCAGCCGGCGACCAAAACAGAAGCTCGGATTATAAAACACATGGACGGAAAGCGACTTCACTCTCAGCTCGGGACACCATTACTCCACTTCATCTTTTCATTGCAAATAGTGGTTTGCTGCTATATTATGTTCAAAATCTCATGTATAGAACCTTTAAATATTTTAATTTTCACATGGTCATTTGTGATGCTATGTATGCAATTTAAAGATATTGCCGCATTTTCTTTCAAAATAATTTGGTCACAGATGTTTGGATTTGGTTCAGTTATAATGGCATTTGGGGCAGAACTGGTTTGCAGACTGTGTTAAGATGCATGCCATACTTCTTGCCTTGATTTCGACAACATCAGGCTCGGTCTGGCCAGTGCTCTCTCACATAGTGGTGAACATTTTGGCTGCGCTGGTTGCCTGCTCCAAACACCATGAAAAACACTGCATGCAATTTATTTTTTAAGAAATTCAGAATTTTATATTTTAGAAAACAAATAAATGAAAACACGAATATTTTTTCCATACTTATCCAGACCTGGGAATTACAAAAATGAAATTTCATACTATTCCTTACTGTGTAGGAACCCTGTGTGGTTGTGTGTGTGTGTGTGTGTGTGTGTGTGTGTGTGTGTGTGTGTGTGTGTGTGTGTGTGTGTGTGTGTTTACCTCCACTCCTCTCTGCACGAGGCTGGTTGGCAGGCCTGCCAGTGTAGCGATGTTGGCAGCATAGCTGGACTGGCAGATTCCTTCCTTCAGTTGGTACAGAAACACCAACTCATCCCCGTCCACTGCTGTCTCTAGAGTCTAACACACACACACACACACACACACACACACACACACACACACACACACACACACACACACACACACATTAATACACAACCACTTTACACACCATACTCACAAACACAATAAAATAAACTTCTAATGAGGTAAAACAAATCCGCAGTGGAGTCTCATTAGCTGGTTGATCATTTGGAAGTTTTGCTGTCAACATTTTTCTGCAGTACATTACAAAATGCTCCGGGCTACATTTCATCATTGTGCAGTCGAGTATCTCTCAGTACCAGAAGAGACAGCAGGCCAGAGGAGGGGAGCAGGCCCAGCTGCAGCAGGCTGTGGAAGTTAGTAGCCAACAGGACATGAGGAACATCCACTGGAGGTTTCCTCAGCCAATGAGAGATCGATGCAGCCAGCAGGGACAGTCCATCCACCTGAGGGGGAACATTACACAGTCAGCTGTGTTTGTGCACATGGATGAAGCTCCTATAGGTCAAACTCTTCGGTCTTAATTCAGGTTAAGCTCTTTACATAAACCCTTAACAGCCGGAGTTGTTGCTACAAATAAACCAATTAACATTCCTGCCTATTGTTCTGTGGATGAAAAGGTCCACCCAACAGATGTCCCCGCTCTTTGTGATTGAGCAACAGCATTACAAAAACAAATGTTAACTGATGTTAGTGACGAATACATGTATCACATTCACACAGGAATAGAAATCCTCTGTGTAGGTAATTATAGTCTATTTTAATCCTCCCAAAAATACATAATCAAAGTTGGTATGTTTACATTAAAACGTTTGTTGCACAAATCAGTTGCACAATGTCCTCAAGGGAGAGCTGTTCCATCACGTACACCCACCTGGACCACCAACAGGAAGTGAAGCAGCAGCAGTTTAGACCTGCAGATTTGTGACGGACAAGGAACGCTATCTTGCTAACGTCTACCGCAAATGTTATTGGTACATTTTCCATTTTCTTACATGCCATGTCTGTCTCCCTACTCACTGCCTGCCAGGCAGCATCTGTCACATGTGGCAGTTTTTATTTTTCATTGCCACTATCATACAATACCAGCTGGTTAAACATAAGCGGCAACGTCTGGGACTGAAAAATGAAGCCAATACGGAAGCGCCAAAAACTGCAGTTCTTTGAACGGCCACTTGAGGCTGGCTCCAGAAGCGAAGCAAAGTGAAGTGAATCCCCAAAGACAACCGTGATAAAATGCTTAACTTTACAGCAAAAATAAACATGTTTACAGCCTGGTACAAAAAATGGTTTTGGTCTCTATGGTTAATCTCCCCCTTCATGACAACTGTACACCAGGTGAACTTTTATATAAGACACCCATTTACATTTTATTACAGGCTTAAAGTTGTGCATGATTAAAGATGGGCCTCTTTGAATGACAGGCTGTCTGCCACCTATCGCTTCTCCACAGCGACAGCCTGTCACCCAAACATGGTCACTTCTGGCTCCAAAAAAACAAGATGGCGACATCCGGAATGCCAAACTCAAGGCTACAAAACAGCAGTCCTTAAACCAAGGGGGGACATCACAGGTAGCTATGTCCGTTAATTTTACAGGCTGTGGTTAAATACTGCAACAACCACTGTCCTCTCTGCGTATGCTTTGTTATTGGTTGATCACTGATCAAAGTTCAACTCCAAGCAATGAGCAGATGCAGATTTGCTCTGCCATCGAAAGCACCCCAAATGGAAGTGAAGTGGAGGTGAATATTCAGCAAGGTTCATTTTGCACACGTGTGACCATGCTTAAGGTCTCTGTGGAAGGCATTTTGCATTTATTTCTGACAGTGCACAACAGAAAGATAGATGGTAAATGTGGGGACCAGGCCTTGCAGTTATATGTCACGTCACCACCTACAGGAAGGAAAGCAACAGCTGCCTAAATTTGAACACATGCTCCATCTGCAGTTAAGAGATGCAGTTTCCTCATTTTTGTAGAGCTGTTGTTTTTATGCTAGTGCAATTTTGAGGTTTTACATTTAGCACTGCCTCGCTCTTACCTCCAGTGGACATTATTTAAAATACTCTGATTAAACAGAAATACAGTTCCTTTTGTGGCTGTAAAACACCATATGTTAGCTTTTGTTGATTTTTTTTATTACTTTATAATCAAACATAAAGCAGATTTTGTTTGGCCACAAGTTGTGAACACAAAATTTACATATTATCACCTTTTAACTTGACATGGTAGTTGCCTATTTACACATCCAGCAGTTACAGAGCAACAACATTATTGAAGTCATTAGAAGTCATGTTTCTGGCCACCTGCAACTCTAAGTCCAATATTCACTCTCTTGTAGCTTTTTTCAGATCTCTTTCAGCTCCTGAGGGAAATATGTGGGTCTTAGGCTGCTAAATGCTCCACTATGTTCCCCAGCTAGTCGCTAACTGTGTCTGTCTGCTGTTTGGTGCTGAGCAGGTATTGTACAGTGGGTTTACAGCCGCTTTAAATAATTTAACGAAACTCATTCGACCTACATTGGTGATTTTCTTTTATTGTCTTCTTCTGGCCTCTGCCTCCCACACCTGCATTTCTTTTTTAGACAAATAAAATTGGTTTGGACCCTCTTCCTCCCTCTCCAGAGGAACCTGGCAGGCAGTGATGGAGGACAGAGAACATAATGATACTCAGAGCAGAGTGAACTCTTTACATTTATGCAGCAGTTGCCAAAACTGAAACATCAACTGTTAAAAAAAAGCATATATGGAAAAATACACAGGTTTCAAAACTGCCTTGTCACCACTGTTGCCTATAGATGGCGCACATCAACACCTCTGTATCTGCAAAACTGAACAGCTGCTGCTGTTTTCTGCTGCTGATAGGTGGCACATGTTGGGCTGAACTGGAGGTCTGTTCGTGCTGCAGCTCTAAATTAGATAATATTGGCTGGAATAAGTTTCAGGCGCTTCATATTAATGACACTGTGTGTCCTTGTTATGTGTATACATATGGATTTCATTCACAAATCGCTGGAACAAGTTCTTCTTACTGTGTTAGTTCCCTTTCCAAATTCATCGATGAGAACTAATGAGTTGCCAGTACTGCTGTTGAGAGCCTGGGCCATCTGGAGAATAGAGACACAGAGTGTTACACTGCATTTTGTTATATTTTGTGCGTGTGTGTGTGTGTGTGTGTGTTTTATAGCTGTAGGCAGTAGTTGCTTTATAAAAATGTCTTGACAGGTGGAGAGTAGGAGTGGAGCTGGAGGACAGTAGTGCTGGAAGTTCATATCTTTTATTTCCACACCCACACACATTGAAGCTCGCGTGTGTTTCTCTGTGTGTGTGTGTGTGTGTGTGTTACCTGGTTGAGGTCTATCATAAAGGTGCTGAGGCCAACAGACACAGACTCTCTGCTCTGCATGCGGGTAAAAATGCCATCCACCAGACCGATCTCTGCCTCCTTCGCAGGCACGTCTGAGCCAATCAGAGCCATGAACACAATCAGACCCACCTGACAAAGTCAGATCAGAGCGAGTCAGGGTTGGATGACAGGTGCTGCAGTGTAAACTTAACCAAAGGGAAAAGACGAGTCACATCAATGATTCTCAATAGTAGCCTGGGGGTTGTAACGCCCTCAAATGAAGCGTAAAATAAAGACATTCTCATTAAGAATTGTAATTGTTGCCCCTAATTACAGCGCTCTAAATGTGTTTTCTGATTAAGCTGTAAATTACAGCTTTAAGGCTTATTCTGATACCAGTAATTAATAAAGTTGGATATTTCGGAAAGGGAAAATACAAATCCTGTACATCATAACAGCTTTAATCATCTCGCACAACGCTGGGTTAATTACCATCTGTAGTGCGGCTTCTGGTGCTGAAGAAACAGATGTTAAAAGCAGATTATGTGCAATTATGCAGATTTTTTTGAGCCAGTAGTGTCTCCCTGTTGTGTAGCTTCACTGGTCTTTTGTTTTTTTTAAAGCTCTCTGTTAGTTTTACTGTTTTTGTTTGCCTGACCACAGCTTATCACTGAGAGAAGCAAAAGAAAAACAAAGAAAAGAGCAGATTTGTCCTCAAAACACGAAATGACAAACCAATTTCAGGTTAAGTGGAGACTCAGATATACACACTGGGTCAGACAGAAACAAACATGTCAACACAGTGGCAAAGTGAGACAAAAAGAAGACTATATTTGAGCTAGTCAGGACCAGAAGCAGTTTATCACTGCACCTGCTACTGAGAAGATAAAACCTGTATGTCATTGCTTTTCTGTCCCACCTGTTTGAGGTAGATACTCTTTCCAGATGAGTTGGGGCCAGTGATGACCTTGACTCTGCCCTGTGACTCTGAGCTCTGGAAGGAGTTGGCCACAAACACAGGGGAGCACAGCTCTAACAGCGGGTGTCTAGAAAATCGTGACATACAGACATTTATAAGTCCTGTACTGCAATGTCATATTAAATACAACCTCTGCTTTACTAATGTGAGTGTGTCCTAGACTGAATATAAAGATGGACAGCATGACAGCTCCCTAAAACACCTTGATCGCCCCCAGGCAGATGGCTGCAGTATAGATCATACACCCTGCCCCTTCTGTGTTAGCAGATGGGACATGGGCCAAACTAAAAGATCAAAGAACACACCAAATACATTTTCCCCAAAATGGTTTCTGTCATTTTAGGTAGTTCTTATCATGCTGATGTGTGCTCAAGGTTAGTTGTAATTATGTAATTCATGCTACAAAAACAGAGTTTGACGTCATGGTTAACAGCTGTGTGTGCCACTCAGTGTGCTCATGATCAGTGGCGCTGCTCACAGTTGGTCAGACAGGTGTGTGGGTGGGAACTGGATAGCAGAGGTCGCTACTGCGCTGACTCTAAATTATGTCACCACCACCAGATGGCAGCTGCCGTATCCGGGATATTTTGGCTTCATTTTTGTACAGTGGGAGGAAGTGGAGATTCGTTGTCCATCTTTATATACAGCCACTGGTGTGTGAGCTGTGCATGTGATTCAACAAGTGTTAGATGAGCTTAGATGATGATGTGACACATTAATAAAGAGTTCTAGATTAAAACAAGAACTGGAGAGCCTGGATCAGTGTTTACATCTAGAGTGCCTACCTGCCCTGCATGACTGTTATCTGCCTGTGGCTGGCTAGTTTAGGTGAGGTGTAGCCGTACTCTTGGGAGGCGCTGCTCATAGCCATCAGACAGTCCAGCTCAGCAGCAAGATCCAGAACCTACACAAGGGCAGATAAGAGCAGAAAGTGTTTACGAACTCAGGCAACTTTATTTACCCATCCATTTATTTTCATCCGCTTATCTGAAGCCAGGTCACAGGGGCAGCAGGCCAAGCAAAGCACCCTAGATGTCCCTCTACCCACCAACGCTTTCCAGGCGCAGCGCCCACATCACTGCAACCACGGCACCAAACTGAAACCACAACCAAACCAAGAATCACCACCTTAACGTGGTGGGAGCTGTGTTGTCCGGGGCTAATAGCCCCTGGTAGGGTCTCCCAGGTCAAAGTGGTCCCGGGGGGAGGGGCCAGACTAAGAGTGATTCAAGAAGACCTTGGTGACTTGGCATATTCAGACTTCGAGTGCCTCGCTCAGTAAGGGGACAATGGGCCCCACTCCTAGAGCAAGACCTGGGGGGAGGAGGCCCGGCCTTGGGCCATGAGTGTCGCTGCCCTGCCAGCCCACCATATGCACGGACAGGAATTAGTGTCGGGTGCATTGTGCGCCAGGTGGAAGTCTATTTATATATACCACATTTAACAAGGTTACTCAAAGCGCTCTTCATAAAACATCAGAAACATCAAGACAAAGTGCAGAAGCACACAAACAAAGGACATGTGATTGCAATTAAACAATTATAACTTCTTGTCATTAAGAGGGCGAGAAGATAGAAAATAAAAATAAGCCAAGATGGAACAAGAAAGATTAAGGATGCAAGAATAAAAGTTACAGTGCAATGTCACAAAGGAATAATTGCAGCAAACAGAAAAGTGTTCAGCCTTGATTCTAAAGAACTGAGAATTGCAGCAGACCTGCAGTTTTCTCTGAGTTTGTTCCAGATATATGCTGCATACAAAGAACCCTGTACATGTAAAATGACTGACTCTGTGTATTTAGTCACATTTTGATAAAAAATAAAATCATTTGACACACACTGAGCATACAGACAAAGAAGTGGAGTGTGTTGCAGGAGCAGTGTGGTAATTTTCTTTGGATGTTTGGATTCTTGTTGTTCTGGGAATCCATTGTAACCACAGTGAGGGTGGGTGGATTTGAGTTTTAATTCTCAAAAGAGAGATTCTGAGTGGAGTATAACCATAAAGCCATAATACATAATGCATAAAACTAAATGCAGCGAGGAGGCACTGTTGCATTTAGTCTGATGTATTATGTATTATGGTTTTTATTACGTCGTTCTTCATTTCATTATGCCTATGTATTTATATCTTCTGTCTTTTATCTTTCAATTTTTGTCATATTTAATTTATGATTGTGTCTTTGTTGTTCGCTGTACTGTCTTGTTGGCTACATCTTGTTTTTAAGTTGATTGCAGCTGTGAGTAGCACACCCCCCCCTTAAAAAGTCCCCTTAGAGGCAATAAAGTATATCTTATCTTGTCCTAGTATCACTTTAATAAAGCTTGACAAGTTTGAAATGTCTGCATTTTAATAAAGCTTATTGTTTATTTTACATTAATTTAATTGCCAAGTTGCACAGCTGCAGTATCACAAACACAATTATTCACTATCTAAACTTAATGCTCACTCTATCCTCAAAAATAATAATAAAATTTGCAATTACAGCTGGCAATAGAAGCACGCCCGTCTGTCATGAGACAAATATCACTTGAAAAAGAAACTGTAATGGGATTAGAACCTGTTTCATAATCAAAATGAACAGCGTAGCTAATCAGAACAAAGTCCACCTCCACACATTAACAGAATTACTTTCAGGCACACAATAATTTTATCAGAGTGGGAGTCGTGTTTTAATCACTGGGACCTGGAAGTGCACAGTGGTGCGCACCAACCTTGTAAAGGGAGGCACTCCTCTCCAGAACTGTGTTCTGCAACTGTGTCATAACTGCCGTCTCCATGTCTGAGAAACAGAGAGTACATAATCAGGAAAGCCTTCAGTGGTTGTGGCTTTTCTAACAATGTCAGGTACACAGATATCAGGTAACTCAGTGAGAAAGTAAAAGACCTCTTATGTCACAGTGTAAGTCTCCAAGGAGGTCGTCTAGCTCTTTGGTTCTCTGGCTGCGGTAGTGCAGACGGTCCTCTGACAGAAACTATCCCACATGGACACAAGAACAAGGTATTACAGCACATTTGTGATTCTGAATGACACAAAACAAAATCAACATGCTGACAAGATCACACACGAACCATAAAATCAAGCCCCTCTATCTCAAAATCCTCTTTCTCCACCATGCTGGGCAGGCGAGGGACAGAGAGCAGGAATCCAATCTGTGAGGGGAATTAAAAACAAGATATATGAGCTCTGATATATGTGGTGCTCCAGAGGGAGGTCATCCTAATGTTCTCAGGGTCCTATATTCCAATAAATCGACACTGAAAGAAATTACTAAGGGCTATCTTTGTAACTCAAACAGCAAAAAAACGAAGGGAGATGGACACTTCAAATGCAGTATGAAAAGGGATGGGAATTATCGATCCTGTTTTGCGGTCCGACACCTTTACGATTCTCTTATTGATTCCAAATCAATTTTCTGTGTAGGAAAAAACGTAGAGCTACACAGGTTTTCAGCATGATTATAAAACTGAAGCCCACACTCTGTAACAGACGTGCTGCTCGGTTAGGAAGCAGTGGTACCCGTGAAAAGAGTGTCAAATACATGGCAGTCCTTGAATTTAAGACCGTGTTGCTTGGGAAGATGTGTCAGCATATTGCATATTTACAGACATTACAAGCAGCACAGCTGTCATCAGTGTTCGTGAAATGAAGCTATGCTTTGGACGTTTCTTCCTCTCCGCCATGACTCCTTCTTGTTGCAAGTTTCCAGCAGCGTAGATGCACCAGTTTGACATCCTTTTTTGCAGCGGTTCTCAACTGTAACCACTTCACGATGCCTACCTCTACGTGTGAATGGTAAAAATCCATTCAGCCACTGTGGAGATGTCAATGTTTAAAGTCCAAACAACAGTTTTGCTCACACATTTGAGGGTGCAGGTTTTAAAGAGTGTAACCTCAGTGCGCTATAAGCTGTAGGTGGGTGATTTTGACATATTGGCCCAGGGAAATGTCATGACCCTGGGTCTGTTTATATTCTGTTATCTTACAGACTTAATTTAGGAGTTTTCTGTTTGTGTTCCTTGTTTCATGTTTTTGTTTTATTTCACAGATTCTCTCCTCATGTGTCGTGTCTGGTTTTACTTCCTGTCTTGGTGTGTTTTCCCGCCTGTCTTCTGTCACACCTATCTCATTAGTCCCTCCCTGTTCCCACAGTCTTCCCTTCACACCTGTTTTGTATTAGTCTTGTCTGCTCCACCCTTGCTGTAGCCAATCTCCATTTCCCTCCTTTTGCCCATGTCCTCCTTCTCCAGCTGTGTCTCGTTCTTGTGATCAGTTTTCTGTGTATATATACCTGTGTGTTTCCCTTTGCTCTTGGTCAGCTGGTCTGTGTTCCTCTTGGGTGCATTCTGTGGTCGTTCCTGCATTCATCCCTGTGTTATTCCTGTGCTCATCCCTGTTCATCATGTTTTTCCAGGTTGGTTTTCAGTTTGGTTTTTGTCTTGCTTTTGTTTGGACTTTGAGTTGCCTGCTTGTATTGGATGTTTTCAATCGGCTACGTTAAAGCTTGTTTTTTGTTAGAAACTTAGACTGTCCGTTGGTCTGCATTTGGGTCCTCCTCTGAACTGACACGTGACAGGAAACATACATTGAACATTTGACCTATAGGGAAAAGTTTGCTGATAACATTCAACTCTTTAAAAGGTCTCCTTAATGTCATATTAAGAGGATACTAAGCAGAGGAACAAAGGACCCTGGAGGCAAAGAAACGCTCCCCTCTTGAGACTGTTCTCACCATATCTAATTGTATGATTCCCGCCAATAATACAGCACATGCAGGCTCAAGCCAGATAAGTAAATAAAAATGGTGCTGTTCGAAAGATCAGTTGGTATAGATGTGTCAACATGAAGCTCAGACCAGAGGGATGTAGATGACGCAGCAGGAGGGGATGCGAGCATCCAGGTGATCCAGCTCTCTTCTGGCTATATCTGTCAGGAAGTCGGACAACCCCATCATCCTCCTCTTCTCTGACACAAAGAGGGAGAATTAAGACTTCAAATCAAACACCGTATAAACATATTAACACCTGAGGTAGGAAGTTATGATGAGGCTTTCACGTAATATATGACTGTTCTAGTTTTTAAACCAGGGTGCGGGTGCTTACTCTCATCAATTGCTGGGTCCACGTTTGGTTTGATGGTGAAGCGGTTCTCGGCTGTGCTGGTTTCAAAATCCACCTAAAAAAATCCCAAAATCAAACATCAAGTCTGAACACTCAATAGTCCACAAAACTTAACAAACGTCAGCAGGTTGCAGCTGTGTATCGTTTCATTTGTGTCTCACGACTCGGCTGATGAGGGAGGCGATATGGTGGAGGTCATCCGAGAACCCTTCGCTGATATCCCGAAAGAGATGAATGGACTGAGGCAGGTGTCGCACCGTGTCCCTGATGCACACCGCATTGTACACAGTCTGATAAACATACACAAACACAACATTTCTCACACATTCAACAAAACCTGACATGTCAATAAGGTGTAGGCGTAGCTCCAACCTTGTAGAGACTCTGCCAGTCGGTCACTTTGGTGTGAGAGAGAGACATCCTGCGCAGAAGAGTCTGACACACACACACAAGCACACACACATACTGGCTTTAGGCAGAGTTACAGATTCTTTGTTCAGGTGGTGACACAGCAGGTAAGGAATAAATGGTCACAGATGTGAAGGATAAAAAAGGAAGTAATTGGTCAGAGTTGTTACTGGAATGTTGCTGATGTTGCGAAGTGAGGACTGCAGGGTGCTCAGGATGTCCGAGTTCCGAGGTGACGTGAAGAAACGAATCACTTCCTGTCTCCTGTGTAACACGGTCAGATCCTGTGTAGGCCGCAGAAACCACTGACTGAGAGAAGAGAGGGCATTACTAACATTAACGACACTTTTATGAAGCAAACAGTACAAACTAGCAAACTTCCAGTCTGTGACAAAACCCAGAGTTACCGCAGTTAACCAGATATTGTGTGTATGTAGAGAGCAATTGTTGTGTAAATAAAAATGGCAGAATTACGTAATTTGCACAAGAATCACAGCGTGGAATTAGATCACCATAATGTGATTGGTGACAGTACTAAAAACAGATGCATAATGTTGGAAACGCTAAAACATTTATCTTGTTGCCATAGATACAAGCAGTGGTATGCAAACCTTGAGATTCCTGAGACAAACACGAATCTTCTGCCTGAATCTCAAACAGCAGCGCTAATGTTTGTATGTAAGCACATAACAAAAACTTTCATTTTGGCCCCAAGTTAAGCAACTTTTGGAAGGATGTGTTAGATGTCCCAAGAGCAGTGTTCCATCAAAATATCCCCAAAGATCTGAGGGTGATTCTCCTCAGAGTAATCCCTGAAGGGTCTGATGGGAGGGTAAAAATGTATCTGTTACAAACACTCTTGGGGGCTGCGATTAATTCTATCATAATTATATAGTTGAATCCTGAACCTCCAACGTACAACATCTGGATTAAAAAAATATGGGAACTGTATGGAACAAATTACATGTGTATTGAGGTAGCAAAGACCAAAATTCATAAAGAGATGGAGTCCTGTAATGAGTTTGTTAATGCAGTAAGGGAGCTCCAAAATCCATATCCCCCCTCTATTCCCATCCGACTTTAACATTTTTAAGTTTACTCTTTATTTACACTTTTTTCTCTTCTCTTGCTCATGAGTGTACATGTAGTAAAACAGGTGTGTTTGTGTGTACACATATACACATTTATTCATTTATTATTATTATTGGTATCTCATTATCTTTCCGTTTACTCGCATGCTTGAATCTCAGGTATATCCTATCGCACCTGAACACATCATTGTACTTGTCTTAAACCTAGATAGATGTTACAGTGGCTGAAAACTCTGTACAATAATCAAAGTACTATATACTATGTGAGCTATGTAAAAACTGTATTGCTTGTATAGGATGCTGAAATCAAAATAGAAAATGAGTTAAAAAAAACTTTCATTTTGTTGCTTTGGGAGTTATAAGATCATATAAGGTAAAACTTTGTCTATCCAGAGGGAAATTGTGGTGCAGCAGATACAATACAGTACAAATATAACGGTGTTTCTAATGCTCCAAATGCTGTTAATAAATCAACTTTTATAAAATGGTTATGCCGAACAATGTCTTTAAAGCTTCCTGCAATCAAGGCTGGTGGGTAAGGAAGACCATGCCTTTGCGGAAGCTGCTCCAAAGCTTTTGCATAGCCCGCTCTCAATTAAATCCTCCCCCTCCATTGACACTTTTAAAATGAATATTAAAACGTACGTGTTTTCAGTGGCCTTTGGTTGTTTGTAGAGGTTTTAATATTTTATAATCTTTTCAAGTTTGTAATTGTTCTCACCGGTTTTATTCTGGTTTACATTTGTGCACATTTTATATTGCTGTATATTTGTGTGTCATTCTTTTATTTTGTACAGCACTTTGGTCAAGTGCAGTTGTTTTTAAATGTGCTGTACAAATAAACTTGATTTGATTTATTAGATAAGCTAAAAATCTGCCCTGCCTTTTAGAGGCAGTCATACTGCCAGTAGTAATGGTGGTGCTGCAGCATTACAGGACGTATCTGAAATCAATTTCCCATGATGCCAGCATAAATTACAGACCACCATTATACAAAATGGTGGCAGAGTGTAGTTTGTCTGAATGTTAAGAGCCCACTGACAGAAATATCAGTCTTTTCCAGTAGGAGCCTTGTATCCTCTTTTAATGAAGTAAAGGCGCCATTCATTTTTTTGTTTTACCATTTGACTGTAGCAAGAGGTGTGTCTCACCGTAGCAGTTTGGAGCCAAACCTGCACCTGCAGCGGTTCAGTATCCCTGCAACAAAAGATAAGAACAAGTGGTTCATGTAAACACCATCAGATAAGGCGGACTGATAATGCTACCCTCAGAGCTGCGTACCGTAAAGACTGAGTCCTTCCTTTTCACCTGAATGCAGTTTGTACACTGATGGATGAAGTTCTGATTTGAAGATCTGCAGTACACTGCAACAAATACAACATCAACGGTGATCTCTCAACCTACCCAGATCTCTTTCTAGGAGTTTTTCATGGCTCACATATACCATATTTTTACGCATTTTAATACTTTTTTCTTTAGCTTTATTTATATAAGTTGCAAAAATATAATTAAAATGTAGGAAACAGCTGTCCTGTAGGTTTTAGTGTGAAACAAGGGACAATTAATGAGATATTTAGGAGATTAGTGTCAGCTTTTAGGGCCATCTTGGGATATACTTAATAAAAATCATCTATGTAATGGACAAACACTCTTACCTGTAAGTGTCTTGGTCCATACAAACAACACCTTTACTATATTGAGAAGAAACAATGCACGTTTCAGAGGAGCAACATTTTTAATTCATGAAAACAAGAGACAGGATTGGTTGGCTGGTAGTAAAATTACAGAGAAGAAGAGAAGAGAAAAAGAGAGAATAGAAAAATGAGAAAAAAACCCTACTCATTGACAAAACTCTCTCAAGGTCCTCATTACGGAAAACGTGTGATCACAGTCCTATTTGTGTGTGTGTGTGTGTGTGTGTGTGTGTGTGCAAAGCTTCATTAGTGTGTGTCTTACAGTGTGTAGGCGTGGAACTGTAGGATAGGAACTCCAACACTGCTGTCTTCCAGCTCCACTCCCACTCTCCTCCTGTCCAGACATTTCAGCAGAGCGCCCACTGCCCTAAGCTACCCAACGGATGTACACACACACACACACAGACACAGACACACAAAAAAACACAAATACACACACTTTAACCCTAAAAATGACGGACGGTTCGTGATCAGCGCCTGCACAACGATAGACTGATGGATAGGATGACATGTAGACAGCTGGCTCACCATAAGGGGTGAGTCGAAGGAGATACAGGAGGAGAGGTAGGACATTTTGTCTCTCTCTGAAATGGAGGCAGGAAGGAAAGGCAGATGGGCAGACAGTAGCCTCTGCTTACCGACCTCCAGACCTGCAACATTAAAAATCAACTCAGAATCTGTTCATTGGTGAAAATCATTTAAATTTAATGCAAGAAAATCTGGCCTAAAACTGATGAGGATATTTGGATATTATGGGTGAGCGGGTGTTTACCAAAGTCAACATAAGGATAAGTAACCACCTCTGGTTTGTAGTCTGGGTTTGAAGCTGGGATAAGACAGAGGGGTGTTTGAAAAAAGACAAGAAAAACAGTTCATTGAATGAAAGAAAACATTGTTGTCAAAGCAGTGATTTGTGTATAATAGCTATACAAAAACCCTTCTCCCTCTTATCACACTATCTGGCTGCAGTGTCAGGCATCCCTAATCTCATTTCACTCCCTTGGCCTAGAAACCACTTGTCTCATACCACGTCAAAACAAAATTTTCTCTGTGTGACATGTTTTTGTTTCCCCACCCCATGCTGAGACTATATCTCAGAACTCACCAAGGTGTTGCAGGAAGCGTGTCATGCAGCTCTCCTGCTTTGCACTGGTAATAATTACATGGGGACTAACCTCCTGGATGACTAAACAGAAAAAAATAAATACTAGGCAATACAGCAAGGCAAGCACAAGTGTCAGCCCATATACATTGCTGTCATTTCTGAGCTATTAAATATACATAAACACCATAAACCTACTCTAATTTGGGGACAAGGCTGAGATTATGTAACAGGCTGTGTGTTGTTTACCTCTGGCCAGCAGGTGGAGCTCGTAGTTGTCAGGAGTGTCTCTCATGAAGTGTAAAGAGGAGTCCTTACTGTCATAGAAGCAGAGGCCCATCTGTCCATGCTGGGTTATAACACTCAGTAAAACCTGCCAACATACAAATACATGAATGTGTAATTGACTAATAACTATTCTCTTCTCTGCTGAGTGGGAAGTATGAGTTTACCGCAGGTGAGTCTTCCTCCTCTTCTTCATCTCCATTTATGCCGGGCGGACCGAACACAAACCCTCCTCCTCCTCCTCCTCTCAGACTCCCCAGTGCCGCCATAATGACCAGTTAGTGCTAAAGAGGGGAATAGCCAGATTGAGATAATTTAATTTTCTACATTAGTTATTTGACTATATTAAAACGCAGAATGTTTAAATTAAACCCTCAAAAATAAAAAAGTTTAGCTAGTTCGCTTATTAGGTCAATAAACTAGGCAACAAACTGAAGGTAACGCAGGTTAGCCGTTAGCTAGGCGAGCTACTATTAGCTATCGTTAGCCAACGTTAGCTTGAGCTAAGCTAACCAACAGTAACGTCAGTAGCATAGTTAGCTAACATATTCATATAGGACTTGTTGGGGCTTTTATAGTCAAGATAACGGGCATCAAATATCATTATTAAAATTGGATTTTTAATTTGATTAGTTGATGACAATTTTTTTGTCAGTGTCAGAGGGAGCTCACCTTCACATAATGTTATGCTCTTTTTCGCGCACTGTTGACCGTTGTCATGACAACAGTGTCCCGGATGTGGTGTCCTGTTTATGTTGTTTTAGGTTAATGTTGTTGCACAGTTTAAAAGACACAAAATGACCAAAATAAGTAGTATACAGAGCAGGGAGAGGCACAAAAACCGAGTGGGCTTATTTGAAGCCTCCACCTAATAAAAGTTTACATTTTACATTTTATAAAGAACACAAAAAACATACAAAAATAATATGACAACAAAAAGGTGATAGCTAACAAATTTTGTATATATATATATATATATACCGTAAACTTTCAGTCAGTAGCTCAGGCTATTATTGGCTTAAATCACTGAATTCGAAAGACTTATATTTCAGACAGATGTCTATAAGGGACAGGCCTTTAATTCCTTTTACACAAAAACAGTTGCTCAGCAAAAATGGGAAATACAATCAAATTGTTTATTTTAACAAGTACAATTATTGCTTGTATAAAATTAGACTTTGAATAAAATATCAATTATGTGTTATACCATGACACTCTGTTTCATGGCACTGACACAGCACCACTTTATCCTGTTAAAACAATACTCATAACATAGATTAATGTTAATAAATAATAAAGAGTAATATACTTATAACCGGTTGACCCTTACGAACTAAAGAAATATGAATAACTTAACAGGAAATCGAGGAAGGGACATATAATCTGACTTAATGACAGCTTCAGAGGCAGGGAGTCACTGCTTATTTTTTTCATCATGCCAAATCTGAATGAATTACAGTCCTCTCTGGTGCTCATGGTTTCAGTAAATGAACTGAACCAAGCTGACAATGTGTGGCATCTCTATTGATAAAAGTATAAACATTTATATTTGTATGTGCAATCTTAACAACTAACTAACATTAGCTCATGTGGGTAGTCAACAATCTGGTTTTATACATCCAAAGAACTTTCTATAGAAATAAACTGTTTGGCAACCAGAGCAGGAGTCTAACTGAGACAAGCGTTTATTTGTCAAGATGTGTAGCTACACTGGGCTAGTAAGAAGGACAGGGCTGTCAATTACAGTTTTATGGTACATATAATTCAAACAGTCATTAAAAGCTGAAAAATGAGGGTGTAATGTGTACATGAAAGTGTGTGTGTGTGCATTTATGTGTGCGCAGGTGTTTATGTAGCCTCATATTGAAGAACAACAAGATAAAAATAAATAACATAATAAATTACATAGATATTTTATGATAAAAACAGAATGATATTCTGGAAAAGGAGCTGTTCTGCATACTTCTGATACTTCAAGTACATTTTGTTAATAATACTTCTGTACTTTTACTTAAATTAAATTTGGACTTCATTGTAGTTGAGTGTTTATAGACCATGGTAATTCTACTTAAGTATCTGTTGAGGCCTGAGCAAAATCACAACAGGCTACATGTCACTATGATTGAAATAAATAAACATGGATACATGGGCAGAAGTACATGGAGAAAAGCAGTTACAAAATAACAGGTAAATGTTCTTTTAATCGTTTTTAATATTATTTTTATAGAGGAATAGTTTTTTGCCAGGTAGCAAAAACGATTCAATAAATTGGCACTTCCCAATATAATTAAAAAGCTGAATGAGGAGGAGTTAGGATGATGAAGATCTGCAGGTTGATGAGTTGAATAAGAATGAACCTGTGACCTGGACTTAAAGTAAGTCTTGAAATGCTCAGGAATAGCCCCTTTCCATCACTAATAACAGTTCAATTCAGGACCTTTTAATTCATCCATTTTTTTGCATTGTTACATTGCCACTCAATAAATAGCTGGTAGACTGAGTGTATACTTCTCACCTTCTAAAGGCTGGCCGTCGGGAAAACATGTTAAATACTTTAATTAAAATGTTATTTATTTTAATTTGTTTGGCACAGTAGCAGCTGAACTAGCAGCCAAGAATATGAGTCATCTTAAATCTAACCACGCAGATGCTCATTTAAAGACGCTGAGTTTAGACAGTTTGTTATCATTGAGCAATATAGATGAATACCGAAAACTTATTCATTCATAGTGCTGCTTGGGAGTTATTAATAGATAAAATAAGCAACTTTATCATGTCGTTTAAGGCATCACCAATGTGTTTCATAACTGACAGAGGGTTTTATACAATATGTTTATTCATATTTTTACACACATATAAAAATAATCCAAAATGAAAAATAAAGCAGTTTAAAATGGGTTTGACACACAAATGGGTGGTCAAATAAATTATGAAATCAATATAAAATAAACATAAAATAGTCCAGATTGTGATAAATTGTTTTGTTTTTCCTCTACAGTTACACATCATGTCTGCCTCTCCAAAGAAAGGTAGGTTGCATTCTCCCTCAACCACAAGCTCACAGACTGTATTTGCATATTATTTTAAAAGAGAGCAATCATTCTCCCAGCCTGAGGACCACCATACATTATATATTGTGCATAATACTTTCCTAAAATGACTGCACCTTTCAGCACAGTAGAATAATGACAGAATTTAATGAAAATATTTAAATCACAGATCTAAGGCTCGCTGAATCTTTACAGGCACCAACACAGTTTTAATTTCCTCACTGGCGCCATGTGGCCATCCCTTAACCTGGGAGACTGATATCAAAAGATGGTGTAATTATGACTCTTCTTTAGTATTTATTGTCAGTATTATTCCGTCATTTCTTCCACCTGTATATTAGGCAGGTTTTCAGTCACTAAAATCAGAAGCACATTTATATAGACCCCTGCAGGGAAAGGTTTTAGCTTAATGTTTGTTGTTTTGCAGAACCAGCAATGGTATTTCTTCATAATAATAATTTTCTCCTCGTTACTGAATGTGATGTACGTTTTCTAAAAGCCTCTAAAAGCCTCCATGCCACCAAACAACACCACTGAACTGATCTTATTCTCCTTCTTTCTAACATTCACAAAAGCACTGAAACAGCAATAATGATGTGAAATATAAACGGGAGCCATTTATTTCATACACAAAGACAGAAACAGAGTTAAAGAGACACTCCACACGTCAGGAGTGCCCTCACATTCCTCTCAGCTCACTGCGAATGATTAAAGCTTTTGTAGTTTACAGAAACATTTCAAAATCTCAGCAGTGAACTCCATATATTGTAATAAATAAAATGAATAATAAATACATTTGTCTGGCAATAATATCACATGGATGTACACCACTTTTCATATCGACTGAATCACTGTGACGCAAATAAAACAATCACTTCTGGGCAGACAACTGGCAGATTTCAGTTGCAGAGATAAGTAGAGTCGGCAAACAAGTTGATTTCTGTTGTCATGATCGGCCTTAAACGTAATGTTTAAAGATATGTACTAAAACAAGGTTGTCACCGACAATCTGACATTTCGCTGTGCTTATTATATGTACTTTGTTCCTTAGATAGTGTCTTTGATAAAGAAAATCTCCTGGCAAGGAAGCTAAGAAATGTAATGCTGTGGACAGAGCTGCAGCAAAAGGCATTTTAACCACCTAAAAAATCAGCATCAGTGTAAGAGTGTGCAATATTTGAATATTTGCTCTGCTTTACCTTACACACTAGGCTGTGGTAGACCAGCAACTCAGTGCTCTGCTGAGTTAAAGTCTGGTGACTTTGACTTAGCAGCTTCAATTCCCTGACGTCGAGGTAAAGTGGTGAAAATATTCTAAATATAGCGCACACCTAAACTGACATAGATTTTTTTAGTGGACCTTTTCTTGAAAACTAATCGAGGCAGCCTTTGCTCAGTGCCGTTTGATTTCATGTACGTGATGCGGGGGTTTCTACCTGAACATTACTGTAAATAAATATTGTGTTTTGGTTTATAAAAAGGAAATTATTCACAATTTTTTGGTACACTTAAGTGACTTATAATGTGTTTCCTATTGTGTGTGTGCACAAGTATAAGTTTACATTATTGACTAGAAAGCAGGTAGCGCTGGAGACGAAGCGGTAGAGGCAGTTTGCCCGTTTGATTCTGCCTCTGCTCCCCTAAAAACTGGCGAATTGACAGTCCACATAAAGCCATCAGGGCAGGAGGATCACCTGGGAGGGAGAGAGAAGAAAAACTCTGTAAGTTTATGTGTTTGATAAAACCCAGGTATCTAACCAAAGCAGATTTGTGTTCACATCTAACACTCACGTGTGGCTCCGTTCAAGTATCGTAGTCGTATGCTGGCCCCTCCTCTCACGCTGCTCACTGCTGGGAACAGCTCCACTCCACGAGGAAGGTCTCTAAAAGCTACGCCAAGGAAGCTGCCATCAACAACAAATCCCAGAGTCCCTGCATCGGCATCCAGGACCAACAGGACGCGCTCAGGGATTGGGAGAGGTGTCTGTGCCACTTTTGTGTGTAATGAAGTGGAAGACTGTGTCCTAAAGTCCTCGGCAGCCTCAGAGCGGCACCTCGTCCTCGTTCCCGGGTAAAGCCCCAGACTCTGTCCAGCATGCCACAGCTGATTGGTTTTGAGTTCCCAGCCCCAGGACTGTGAGTCTCCGCCAACCAGCACGTTGTACCCCGAGGCCTGCAGAGGGCAGCTCTGCATGGAGATGCCCATGACGGCGTGACTCCCTCTGTGGTCGGGGCTCCACAGCACCTCCCAAACATGAAGTCCACTCTTCACCCCCATCTCCGCCCTCACCCCGTCGCTGCTCAGCTCAGCGGGTGATCGTGTCACTTCCTGTTTGCAGGCAGACAGTAGGAAGTGAGGAGAGCGGTGGACTGAGCTCCAGTGTGACCGACTGTCTCCCGGAGCAACAGGAGAGGAGTTCAGAGTGACAGCCAAACGAGAGGTTGTCGGGACGGCCAGTGGAGGGAAAGCTGATGAAGAGGAGGGAGGGCTGTCGTCTGCCCTGCTGTGCAGCCAAACTGACAGTGAGACACCCATTGGTACAAACAGTCTATACAGCTGAACACACAGGCAGGGTCGTCGTCAGAGGAGAACTGCGGAGAAGACGACAAAACACTAGTTTATACACTGGAGCAAAATATGTGATCATGTAGGTCAGCTCCAGTCAGTTCAGTTTACAGTTTATTTGTGATAAAAGTACGGTAGATGTATGTTTGGATAGCAGTGTTGTTCACCTAGGAGACATGTAAGTTTGACATTTCATACCTAAGATATAAGGGCTGCAACTTATGTCAATTTAAATGAATGTTTTATCTTTATTTTTGACACGAGTTAGAGGAGAGTAAAGTTGAATCTGGTCAGGTGGTGTAGAGTAAGGAGGATAAAAGAATACAACCACACACCAAATAAATGATAGTCTAGTCCCAGGATGACTACAGAGAGCTGTTACGATAGTGGATAACCAAAAGTAAGAAGTACGACCACATCACACCAGTTTCAGCCTCTTTACATTGGCTCACTTTCTGTTTTAGGTTCGACTTTAAAATCTTACAGATTAATTTTAAGACTCTTCATGGCTCCAGATTACATTTCAGACCTGTTAGTCCCTCATGAACCTTTACGTAGTTTGAGATCCTTCTGCTTGTCCCAGAGTCCAGACTGAAGACCAAAGGGGACAGAGTTTTTGCCCCCAGGGCCCCGAGACTCTGGAATGACCTGCCCGATGATATAAGTCTGTCTGAATCACTGGCTTTGTTTAAGTCTTTCCTAAAAACATACTTCTATCAGAAAGCATATCCTGACTTTATCTGAACGGTCTGTGTGTTTTATTGCTATTACTGATTTTATCTTGATTTTAACTTTGGCCTTCCTTATTTTATCTTTTACTTTACATTTTATGACACGTTATTTGCTTTATTTTTCTTGTGTTTTAAATGTGTTTAGTTTTACTGTACAGCACTTTGTGACTGTGTTTTGAAAGGCGCTACATAAAAAAGGTTTTTCATTATTATTATATGCTTATGATGGAAGTACAAATTTGCTTTAGTTGCAGTGCAGGTATATTTTCTATACTGTTGGTGCTTCTAGTTTACTGTTTTTGTGCATTTACCTGATGTCACATTTTATACTCTCACTATAGGCTTCTAAATTATATAGCTGATAAATGCAGTGGAGCAAAAGGAACCATAACTCCCTCTGAAATGTTGCTTAACATTAGTTCCTTTTCTGTCGAAATTGCAATTACATTATACAGAAAGTATAGCAATTGGCTCATCTTTTAGGCTTAAACCTAAACCACAGTTAAACCTGTCAGTACAGGGAGCACCTGTGGGACAGACAGAGGAAACCAAACTCCTCAGGGTGATATTAGACAGCAGATTACAGTGGTCAAAACAGATAGAGAAAACTTGCAGTTATGGGAAGAGGTCTAAAAGAAGTTATAAAAGAAGTGCTTAAGTCTTACCACAAGAATGTAACTCACACATTGTTCAGTCATTAGTTCTTACTCATTTGCATCACTGTCAAGCAGTATGGACGAGAGCATCAAGTAAAGACGGTTAGTCCAGGACAAGATGGTTATTTCTTTGCTCTGTTTTAGGAGAAATATTTTATTGTCTAAAACCCCAGCTATCCTTAACCCTCATTTTCTTTTAGCAACGGCCATGCTGTTTTTCGTAGTACTGCAATTACCTTTGAGCTGTAAAGTCCTTCATCTTCTTCTTAATATTATTATTATTATAATTACTATTTACTGACAATGCCTGACTATTTTGTGGTTAATTTATTGGTCTTGTCTGTTTATTTTCGTTTTGTTTTGTTTTTTAATTTTTGGTTTTGTAGTTCTCTTGATTTTTGGTAGCATTTTGTTCCTCTTTGTCTTTAATTTCACATATATATCTATAAAATCATATATTTGTTTTACTCTATGATGCAATGTTTGCTTGTATGGACCCCAGGGTGAGTAGTAGTAGTAGTTTTGAATAAAGTACTTGATCAAATGTGCTCACTTTCTATCACTGGGTGAGGTAGAGTAGATAAGGTAATATAGAGAATATGACGAGGAAGAGTAAAGTGAAGTAAAGAAATTAGTAGAGTAATAAAAGTTCACGTGCACACATTTACTCAGGTTATTTCACCTGTTGGAGCAGGTCAATAAAAACAAGTCAATCTTACCGGCTGTGTGGCTGAATCCTTCTCTGTGGTGTGTCTCTGTTTGCAGACATCCTGTGTGTGTGTGTGTGTGTGTTTATAGCGGTCTCTTATCACACATCTCGTGCGTCTTATCGCGGCTCGCTAACGTAACCGCGCCTCCAGCTCCGGTGTCTCGGTTGTGATTCTGTGGACGACCTCCGAGACGGGAACAGCACAGTCCATCACCTCAGACTGACGCCACACGGAGCTGCAGAGACAAGGACGAGACGAGACATCTCATGACGTGTTTGTAAACCCAAAGAAATCTCGGTCATCCCAAACATCCAGCTGTCAGATGATAAGAGCTCACGAGCCAGCATCACTTCACCTCTAGTAATTAAACCCCTCTGATCTTCTGTCGTCTATCGCGTCCTGTAATGGATGTAAACATAAATGGCGAAACACAAGAAGAGGATCAAACTCGGACTTTTATACAGCAAGAAGAGAAAAATAAAATAGAAGCCAAATCGACTCATTATTCCGGAGTGCGCATGCGCAGAAAGAGGGACGTTGAATTTGAGATTGTAAGCCCTGGATGTGGTTTTACAGGCAACCTGGACAAGTTTGTCCACACTTATCCTGTGAAACTTTGCATTTATTAACAGAAATTCAAATAATTTTTGTGATGGAGAGATTGAAAGAGAAGGACAGCACTAGCTACAGTGGTCAGGTTTAAAGGTTCAGTGTGTAGGATTGGCAGAAATGGACTAAAATATAATCTTTAGTGTATAATCACCTGAAAACAAGACTTGTTGTGTTTCTGTTACCTTAGAACGAGCCATTTATATTTATATAGAGAGCGGGTCCTCCTCCATGAGGATGTATCCACCTTATTCCTAGCTTCCTTGTGTGATTTCCAATGGTAACAGTTTGTTTACGGTACTCTATTCCTCTTTCCAAGAGCAATTGGGAAATAAAACATGGCACACACCACCTGTTATCCACCTTATTACTGAGGGCACTACTGTAGAAATGCTTATGTGCGCAACTTCCAGTGGGATAGTAGCATTAAGCTAGTTAGTCCCATAGACTGTCTGTGGTTAGTCCCAGTGGATGCTCTTGGTGGCTAACTGCCAACACTGGTTCTTTTCCAAAGTAATTTGCCTTCAGTTTAGCAAATACTGGTTTATTTTTTCCCAAATATTTAACTAATGTTAACCTAGCATTTTCTAAAATGTCTTTGCGGAGCTCTGGGGGATAGAGTGTGTCAGGAATAAGTCCTAAAACCTAGAAATAAGTTAGTATTTTACCACTCACGGTTCCCTCATCTCAAAGTCAGTGGTCATTTTTTAACAGATTTATGGTTTAATGGCTGAAATTAGGTCTATGAGAGACTTTAATGCGTTGTCTTACGACAAAATAGCACTGATCACCTGATCATCACGACCCCACTCGTGAACTTTGAAGCTTCTATGTCTTAAAACAGCAGTTGCTAACAGGTGGCTAAATGAGACTACAGAATGTCATCACGCCAAAAAAGGCTTTGCAGTCTTGTTATGATGGTGATATTGTTAGTGTAGTTTGTTTATAGCCTAATGTTTTTTTTTTTTGGCAGTAATCCAAAATCTGATGGAAAAATCCTGCAGGCATTTTGATGAGGGAACCAGGGCAACACTAACTTCCGTGTCGGCCTACAAAAAAATGTCATCCATGGAGTAGGAACGTGGAAGCAGTGTATCAATATCATATCTGTCGTGATATGAGAGTAGATATTGTCTTTGATTTTGGATTTCGTAATATCATAAGTGATGTCTTCTGGTTTTAAAGGCTTCATTACAGTGAAGTGATGTAATTTTATGAACTCACCAGATTTGGTCAAAAGTATTATATTCATGTTTTGTATGTGGATTAAATGATTAATTAGTTAATTTAAAAAAAATAATTTGCAGTCAGTCAACTAACTGATTATTCATCTAATAGCTTTATCTCCAAAATAAAAATTAAATAGTTAAAAAAAGAAAGACATAACAGTTGCCTGGTACAGGACATCAACACATTAATGACTAAAACTGAATGAAGCATCAACAAAGTAAACCAGTTTATCCCCTGTAGTGTAACATAGCAGAAAACAACCCATGCAGCACGTGTATAGCTGGACAACAAAAACAAAAACAAGCAAGTCAGGTTTTGTTGCTTATGTTTGCCTTTCTGATTCCTACTCCCAGTACTCCCCCCCCCGAAATATTTACTGTAAGTAGAAACAAGGTTAGTGTGTGATCTGTTCAACCTTGACGAGGGCTATAACCATGACTGAGGGCTGATTGTCTACAAGCCTGACCTACTTTCATGCAGTGAAAGTGTGTCATCTACAGTAAGTATGTACAGAGGGCATCCACAGTGATTTTAGGTTTTTCTGACGTTAGGATTTTTATTCTTTAAAACTGTGGAGCATTTAGGCTTGTTAATTGTGCAGTCATATATGATGAAATCCTAGTTTTTAGGTGTTTATAGTAAACACAACAAGAATGAGTCATTTAAAGATATGTCAGCACACATTGACTCATCGAATTTGATAAGGGTGCTCGTGAATACCCACAGGCCTCTCTGACTCAAGGTGTTGGCACAAACATCCACCCTGCAAAATGTAAAGTACAATACAAAATACACGTTGCATACTGTACAAAGACTGTTCCAGCACAGGCAGATTTTTCTGTCCCAGTCATGTTGAGAGGTTTTTACTGGATAGTGTGTCTCATTGCCGAGATAAAGAGGCCCAGGGGCTAGTGGTAATTATTTTAAGTTATATTAATTATCTATGGCAGGTATTAGCCTGAAGGTAAATATGTGTTTGGTCTTCTGTATGTGTGTGTGTATCTGTCTGTCTGCGGCTAATCTGGCATGCTACTGGACCAATCAGCCTAATATTTTGTGTACACATGCATTGCTGTAGGCTCAAGAACCTCTTATGGTTGCAGTGATTCACAGTTGCTGAAATATCTGTGCTGGAGCCATAATATAGTTTTTGTTTGTTTATTCTATCTTATCTTAACGAGGTAAAAATAAATATACACATGCAGTTATTAAACAGAACACAGGATGGAGCGTTCATGTGAGGGGCATATACACAGATCAGCCAAAACATTAAAACCACTGACAGGTGAAGTGAACAGCATTGATCATCTTGTTGCAATGCACTGTTCTTCAGGGGAATCTTGGGTCCTGGCATTCATGTGGATGCCACTTGACACACACAACCCTCCCAAACACCATTACAGACCAACACTCCCCCTCATGGCAACGACACTCCCTGATGGCAGTCGCCCCTCCAGGCAGGACAATGCACCATGCCTCACCACAAAAATTGCTGTTGCCATGAGGGGGTTTACTGTTTACTGTGTCTGCAACGGTGTTGGGTGGGTGGAGCACATCAAGTAGCATCCACATCAATGCCAGGACCAAAGGTTTCCCAGCAGAACATTGCACTGTAACAAGATGATCAATGTTATTCACTTGACCCACCAGTGGTTTTAATATTTTGGCTGATCGGTGTATATTTTGTATTGAGAATTAATGGATCGCCAAATCCAAAGAGATAAAGCGCTCCGGATATTGGTTTATTGTTAGCCAAGAACACTAGTCTGGAACAAGTGTCAGTGGCTGTATAGACATTTTGTGTTGTTAAAAAGTCACTACAATCTGTTTGATTGACTCCTAACACCTCTTAACAGGTCGGTAGGGGCAGCAACTTTTCCGGAAGTTGGCTTGTTTAAAAGCAACAGGCCCTACCATCTGTTGCAGGTCACATTTTGGCCTTTGACGTGGCTCAAAACTGACTTCTTTAAAAAAGTTTGGTCCCATTTTGACCCGGAGCATCTGCAGATGAAGTCCATACCTCATATGTTATGATCCACTGAAGGTTGGCATGATGCAATATAAATAAGTCAACAGTTTTTGTTATCTTCGCTGCCATCTTTAATAAGGGAATTGGGAAGGACAAACCAGTCAAGTGTAGTACCATGTGCTGCTTAGCAATTTGAGAAGCAACATGTCTACACACCCGTAAAAGTTGGCACAGAGGAGCCTGGCATTTTTCAGTCACTTAAAAACAATTTCCTTCCTCCTCAGGTAAATCAGCCCAGTAACTGAGAAGATCAGACCCATAGTTTACTTTGGCAAATACGCTTTGGCATCAGTATAATTCAAACTGCCTCACCTGTTCAACCAGATCTTATCAGGCTGGGAAAACAAAATCCGGAGTGAGGAGACTAAACAAATCCAAGATGAACGCTGCTGTTTAAGATGGTTGAAAATAATGTCTGAAGCATAATAGATCAAAGTGATATTGTTATTTCACTGAGTTGCTGCAGCAGAACAGATTAAGAAGCTAAGAGTAGATTGTGAACATATTAAAGGGACAGATAATGAAAAACAAACCAAATCAAACTATAAATGTTTGTTGATTGATTAGTGCACAGATAAACAAAGCTCCTGCAGGTGTAGCTCTGATTTCAATCATTTATTGTATTTAATATGATGATAAATATCTTCTCTTGTCTCCAACTGCCTGTTTGTTTACACACTGCACAGAGCAGTATAGTTCATCATCCAAGTCTGCTGCGTTTTACAACCTTTTCATTAATAACTTCAGTTTAATAATAGAAATCTCACCATCAAAATGAAATACAATTTACCATGCATGTTTCTGTGATCGTTAATTTAATGTTATTATTATCTGAGGGTATGTTGCTGTAAAATTCTGAAGAATTTGTAACATAAAATCCTCAAAAGGCAGCAACTTTTTGCTTAGTACAGTTTAATCGCCTCAAAAACAGATAAAATGAACGGAAAAGAAAAATAAACACATCAGGTAAACTGGTTAAAAATTAAGTCAGCAGATAACTGTCCACACAGTCAGGTTTTGTTTTGGATAATATATTTTATTTATTAAATACAGTCTCAGTGTTTATAGGCGAGAAGAAAACAGACATAATGTTAAAATAAAAACAAAAAAGTGGATTTTAAGTGCATCATTTCTATGTATGAGTAACATATATCCAGTATATCAAGTCATGTGATTATTGCCCAGCCCATTTGTATAAGCCTGAGCCATAGTGCTGTGTACACATTGTCAATCAATAAAAAAACATTTAAAAATACTAAAAAAAACTTTCACAAAACAAAATTTTAAAAATTACTGACAATTACGTTACCACAATATATAGTTCTGGAGAAATCACATTAAATGCTAAATAAATAATTAATCTTGCCTTCTTTTCCAGGCTTTAGAGACAAAGTTAATTTAATATTAAACAACCATTCTCATCTTTGATTATCTGAACATTTTAGGGATTCGTAAAACCATTTCATGGAAAATAAGCTCTCTTAAATTATCATAATGTCTACAGCACAAAGAAAATGTTGGCTTTGACAATTATTTTGAGAATACTATCCTTAGACTACAATAAAAGCTTATTTTAAACCTCCTCAAGAAGCAACTGCAGCTATTTTGCCCATTGAGAACTGTCTTACTCCAAAAAAAACAACCTTTCTTATTTCTTCAATCCTCTGCCATTTGAGATGATTTCACAGTCAGGTCGTTTCACATTTTGGCTTGTATTACAAATGTTTCAGCCAAAGTGATAGCTTGCCTAACCTGTTGGCACCAACGTTCGACCTGGAATAAAAAAACAAGAGGGAAACATACATATTATATTATATTCCATTTCTGCCAATGTATCTGCCAACATCCCACACCCTGGACCTTTTAAAGCTAATGAAACAATAAATCTTATCTGACATTAATGCATCAGTACAGGGGTGTCTATGAGTTCAGGCAACAGTGAGGCAATGTATTCAGAAGACAACAAAAGTCAGATGTAATGTTTGTGTCTTTGTAGTCTTGACATGAGGCCTATCAATCTCTGATTTGGTCTTCACGCTCACCTGCACTGTTCTTCTTGTAGTAAATCAGCCCAGCAACTAAAAACACCAGACCCAGCACCAGACCTGCCGTCCCAATCGCGATCTTGTTATTCTGTGAATGAGGTGTCGGGTCTGAAAAGAGATTAGCACAAGCACAAAGTCAAACTCAAGTCAAATGGAGATTTGCCTTGCTAACATTTAAGCTGATCCAACCTGTCAGTCTCTTACCCCAGTCATAAAGCTTGGGCTCGGTGAGGCTGCTGTGCTCCACCATGCAGGTTATCTTCTCCCCAGATTTGGGTGTAAACTCCAGATAGGAGTGTATCTGGTTGAGCCAGTTCCCATCGGACAGTTCCTCAGTGGACGTCACATCAGATTTCACCTCCTTTCCGTCCCTCAGCCAAGTCACTTTGATTGGTTTGGGATAAAAGTCGTACACACTGCAGATGAGCATGCTTGGATGTCTGCTGCTCGCTGCGTCAACTGACCTCACACTGACGAAGGGCTCGACTTGGGGAAAGAAATCACAGACAAAAGCAGTTGGCATGAAATAGAAGATCTTTCACCTGTTATGCACCAATAATGCTGAGAGTGTCAGCAACACTTTGGATAACAGCCTGCAAATTACAGTGTAAATATTTTGTATATGTGACACACCAATTAAATACTTAGTGGGTATCAATGGAGGCAAAAAGGAAGAAGTACAGGAAGTGAAAGGTAACAAATCTGCGTTTTGGAAGGACCTAGAAATACAGTCTAATTTATCAAATTAAGTGAAAGAGGTCGCTTGAAGTGACAAACCTACAGAGAAACTGACCCTTCGCTAAGTCCTGCCCTGAGACTGACCAATCATAATGTAGCATCGGGCCGTCTCAGACGAGGGTCCAACAACAACACAGCTGTGCTCCATCGTTTCAGATTTCCTTCATGTTCAGGCTGGTTTTGTGGATTTGGAGCTAAATGTTGTGCCTGGGGCACGTCGTGTATTAATGATACTCGTTACCTGGAGAGGTTGGAAAAAGATATACATTTCTTCTCTGTTCCAAAACCAAAATCAAACCCTGAAAAGTGTAGGGTTAGCTAGCTAGCTACTGAAGATATAGCCTACTGAATGTATACACATGCTGCTTTTGCTTTGTAATGATTATAACAGTGAAACAAAGACCGACCCTGCTGTACAGGAACCAGTGAAGGGAAGCAGGGAAACTTTGCTGATATTCAACCAGCTGTGTATCATCGCACTGTGCACAGGTCTGGGTGCTGGTAGTGACAAGGGGGCAAAGCCAAACACCATTCATCTGCACACACTGTGATACCACACAGCTGGTTCAATATCAGCAAAGTTTCTCTTTATATTCATTGTCTTCTGTGTCGATCAGCAGTGATGTGGTGGTTCACTTTTACACTGTGATCTGTAGCCTATAGTTGGGCTTTAGCTTCTAACTATCTTTGTCTTTTTAACCTGTTGTTGCTGCTGAGTCAGTTTGACATCCTGGATATATCCTTCAAACACAGACTGTAGACCCCTCTGTCTGCTTCTCTCTGGAATCACTGCTTCATTTTCAGGAGTTTAGTTAGTTACAGTGTGGGCTCCATGAGCATCAAACACTTATTTTTCTGCATTCTAGTGAATTTTTATGCACCAAATTGCTCACTGACAATTAAACCTTTAAGACTGGGTGCTGGATCCCTAATGTAAGTGATACTAAAGTAAATATCAGGACAGCACTCTGATTTGCATTTTTAATATTGCCACGTTTCAGGAAAAACGCCCTTCTTCAGCATGTGTTCTGACAATGTATGCTGTCTTGACCTTTGTCAGAGCTGGCCGATGCTACACCATGATTGGCCAGGACTTAGCAAAGGATCAGTTGTAATGTTGTGTTATAATTCACCCTGACACCATCAAAATAATGTCCAGCTTAGCAGCAACATCAGAATAGCAGCGTCAAGGGGAAACGAGGCGGGACAAGGATGAAAGTTAAGGTGGTGAAAGTCCAAGTGGGGTGAGCGGGAGGGGTGATGGATGAGTCTAACAAACATCGACTTTACCCGGAGATAGCGGTGTTCGCCTCCTGTAAGATTCTAAAGCCAAACCCTGTTCTTTTCTCCTCAACCTAACCATGTGCTTTTGTTGCCAAAACCCAACCACGTGTGTTTGTTGTTGGAGGAAAAAAAAACCCCATCAATTTGCGGCGTTGAACCGGCACAGTGCATTGACTTTAAAAAAGGAAACACAGTGTCCCAGAACGTCAGCAACCAACACCTAGGTTACCTTTAACATCATATGTGGACATGAAAAGCCCATGACTGTGAGAATGTGTTGGAATAACGGGGGACTTTAGCCGTAGATCAGCCCATTGCTTTTAAACATCATCCCTTAAGATGAGTCATTATCAGTTAAAGACACACCTTCAAACAAATACCTGCTGTGCTGGGCTGACGGCCAAAACCAAACCAAGCTGAGCCAGCTATCTAGAAACGATACTTAAATACAGTCTGTTACTACTGCTTATTAAACAGCAGCAATTTAGAAAAATGTTAAATGTGCTGTCCAGTTTATACAAGAGTCCCTTCTAAACCGAAAAGTTGTTACCCCCTTAATTCCTAGACCCTTGTCTTTCTCAGTTGTACTGACCGTAATAACAGTTATACCACAGATCCTAGCCTAAATAACTGCACCATAATTTGCAGGCTTTAATCTAAAGTCCTAAAACAATTTTAAACACACAGTCACCTGGTTTTGAAAGGAAGTCCAGTACCACTGAGACGTGGCTTCTGCATTTTTCTTTATTCTTCTTTGCTTGTTTCGTAAAATGAGGGCTTTTGTTGAGGCCATCTGCAACATCTATTGTTTTCTCTGTGAAGCCGACGTATTTTCCCACAGTGCTGTTGTATTCGATCAGAAGCACCTTGTTGAAAATGATTTCCTCCATATAAAGCACATCATCAGTGGATGTAAACTGGCAGCGAAGCAAACCGTAGCCAAACAGAGCATCTGTAACATCAAACAAAGAAGTATTAGATCATTTAGAAAGTTAGATTTTCTTGTTCATAACCTATTTTCACCCTCTCATGACATGCAGCAGCTTTTTTATCAATACTTTGTGAGACATACCTGATACAATTATGACTAATGAGTCTGATCTACGACACGTAGCAGCTGACTGGCTCTCTGTCTATGAGCTCTTCAAACAGCAAAACAAATGACAGCATCTAATTTAATGTCACTTACCTGCTCTGGAAAATATCAGAAGCACAAGCAGCAGGGAAAAGAAGCTGCGAACGTACATTTTGACACCTGAGAAAGACAACGCAAAAACTGGAAGTGATTTGATCTCACACTGGAAACACGAGGAAGTGAGGCAGCACAATGTGCCCGGCAACATTCCCGTAAAGAGGCGTGGCACAAACCTAACTGTCAAAATGACATATAACCTTGATCATTCACCATGCATGTTACTGCGGTTGTTAATTTAGTGTTTTTGTTATCTGAAGGTATGTTGCTGTAAGAATCTGTAACATGGAATCTTCAAATGGCACTAACTTTATTTTATTTTATTTTATTTTATTTTATTTTATTTTTCAAACATCAGTAAGGTTGCCTAGTTTAGTTTGTACAGTATAGTATTCTTTATTTTGGATAACACATATTATTATTAAATATAATCTCCTTGTTTATAGGCAAGAAGAAATCAGACACAACAACATTAAAATAGAAACCAAAACAAAAATAAATGCCATAACAGTGGGTTTTATGAGCATTATTTACATGTATATGAGTAACATATATCCAGTATATCACATCATGTGATTATTGCCCAGCCCGTGATCATGCACTGGTTAGACACCAAACATTTGTTTAAGCCTGAACTAAAGTTTTTAATAATTAAAAAGTCCAAAAATACTGAAACAACAAAATTTTAAAAATTACTATACAGTTACTACAATATATAGTTCTGGAAGTCACAGTAAATATTAAATAAATAGTTCATCTTGCCTTCTTTCCCAGGCTTTAGAGACAACGTTGATTAAACCATTCTCATCTTTGATTATCTGAACTTTAAAAAATAAGCTCTCTTGAATTATCATTATGTGTACAGCACAAAGAAAATGCAGGTTTTGACCAATTATTTTAAAAATGTTATCTTCAGACTTCAATAAAAGCTTATTTTAACCTCCTTAAAGAAGTGACCGCAGCTATTTTACCCATTGAGAACGGTCTTACTCCATATATATATATATATGTGTATATATATATATATATATATATATATATATATATATATATATATGTGTATATATATATATATATATATATATATATATATATATATACATATATATATATATATATATACATATATATATATATATATATGTATATATATATATATATACAGTGGTGGAAAAAAAAAAATTTCGGACACCCTTAAACTTTTACACAATCTCAAATATTATCATGAAATATTTGTGGAAAAATCTTTTTTGTGTCTCAAAAGGTGTGGCTGCATTAGACAGACACAAACAAATACAAATTATATTATTTTTGTTTATTGTTTACAAGAAAAACTAACAAATCTAAATTCTTGACAGTTTCAATATACCAGTTCTCAACATTGTCGGTATCAAAGTCAACAAATAACAGAGAATGTGTTCAAAACTGAACAAAAAATAAATAAACCATCACATCATCAAATTAATATTTAGTAGTCCTGTCATTAGCACGCAGTAGAGCTCTAATCCTGGCTGGCATGTTCCCCACGAGCCTTTCACACTGTTGAGGGGTAATCTTGTCCCGTTCTTCTTGAATTACTGCTTTTAATTCTTCTAAATTCTTTGGTTTACGCTTTGAAACAGACCTTTTGATAATCCACCACAGATTTTCAATGGGGCTCATGTCCGGGGATTGAGCTGGCCACTCTAAGACCTGGATACTGTGCTCCTGCAGCCAGGTTCTACTGGCCCTGGATGTGTGGCAAGGGGCATTATCTTGTTGAAACATCCAGTTTTGACCTCGACGGAACAGTGCACGTGCAGAAGGGAGCATGTGGGTTTCGAGAATCGCACAATACTTGGCAGTGGGTACTGTACATGTTTGAGATAATGCTTCGCCTGGCCTTCTGCGTACCCTCACATTAGCAGGAGGAAGATAAAGCTGGAAACTGGACTCATCTGACCACAGAATCTTCTTCCACTTCCTGGCTGTCCAGTTCTTGTGTGCTTGGGCCCAACGACGCCGGGCTAATCTCTGTCTCTCATTGATCAGGGGCTTCTTGACAGCCTCGTAGGACCTTAAGCCATGATCTAAAAGTCGGCCACGTACAGTGCGGGTGGAACACTGGACACCAGTTTGGTTTGACCACTGCTGCTGAAGCTCCTGTGATGTCATTCGGCAGTTTTCCCTGCACATGCAGATCAGGATGCGGTCATTTCTTGCTGAAGAGACCCTTGGACGTCCAGATCTTGGTTTGTCTTCCAAGCTGTTGGTTCGTCTGTATCCAACTGCTGAAGGACTGCATCTGCACTTCCTGGCTATCTGGCGGCAGCTGTACCCTTCCTGGCTGAGAATCTGTATCTTCAGGCATGTTTCCTGCGTTAGGTTCCTTGTTTTAGCCATTTTTGTCTCTGAAGAACTTTCAAATGTGCTGGCTTTATATAGACATGAAGCACAGCAACAAAAATGGTGTCTTTTAATAAAAAGCACGACCTTCATTAGTGGATCACTGGTACCAAAATGACCCAATACTCAAAATTTCTTATACATTTTTATGGAACCAATCAATTTTAAGTTTTCACTGGCTTTTTTTTAGGATTTGTTTAGTAATTTGGCTGTGACTGTACTAAAAGAAATTACACTTGAAGACCTAAGAGTGATTCTTAATGCAATATTTCACAAATGCATGGGGTGTCCAAAAACTTTTTTCCACCACTGTATATATGTAAAAAAAAAACGTATTTCTTCGATCCCCTGCCATTTGAGATGATTTCACAGTCGCAACGTTTCACCTTTTGGCTTGTATTACAAATTCTTCAGCCAAAGTGACAGGTTGCCTTAACCTGTTGGCATTCGACCAACATTCGACCTGGACTAAAAAACAAAAAGAGAAACAAAGTTACACATGCAGTTGATTTTGAGTCACAATAATTATAATTTAGTGTTGAGGAGTGTTTAAAACTTGTTGTCAAAACTACAAGTGCTCCATGATCTCAGGTGGATGTGGATGTGACAGTGATCACTGCCGGTGTTGACTTTCATGCTCTATGATTTAAAAGTCCAGTCATGCTGATGTGTGCTCACATTTTTCCTCTGATAACTAAAGATCCTGACGTTCAGGAGGTTTTTATGGGGAGCCAAAATATCCACAGAGGTCTCCTCCTCTCCAAAACAAATGGACCCGGGTGTATGTGTGTTATTTTCATAAACTTGCATATATAAATTGAATATAAATAATAAACAGAAATGGGCTCAACTTATAATATATACAAAAAAATCTCATAAAAATGCCGCAATTTTTGACAAAATTGGCCGCAAATTCAAGGTTTTTGGGCCGCGAGATCCAGGAGGGACTGACTAGTTTAGGTAAAGTGAACTGAACGATTTAATTGTGGAGACTCTAATCAAGCTAACAATGTGTAGCATCTCCATATTGACAAAGGCTTAAACATTTGTATTTGTATGTGTCATCAAAGCAGCTAACCCTGTTTTATACATCCAAAGAACTTCTACAAAAATTAACTGTTTTGCAACCAGACCAGGCGTCTAATAAGGACAGGCCTTTATTTGTCAAAATGTGTAGCTACACCGGGCTAGTAACAGGGACTGGGCGTTAAATCGGGACTAGGCTTTTAATTGAAGTTTTACGGTAAATCTATAACATATGATATGTATGCTCACAGTATATTGTAGACATATATGTTATGTAGATTTATATACATCTGAAAGCCAATTGATATGCATTATCAAAAATGGAAATGTAAAAGAAAGACCTATATGTCAAAGATTAATTGGGCGAGAGGCAGGGTACACCCTGGACAGGTCACTTTGTAGTACCGGTTATCCAGACGGCCAATGTTAGGGCTAGTCAAACCAGATAACGAAAAGATATCCTGGGTAAGTTGAACTTGCTTCGTAGTACAGGCCTCTGGTAAGACCATCCTGATGACGTCAGCTCAACATTCTGTTTCGCTCTCTGAATCTGACCTTGATGACACCCCAAACACCGGCACCGAGTCCAGGGTTAGGGGTGGAGAGAGTAAACAGTGCACTTCAACATGATCGTTGTTGACATCATCATCGTCAACTTCATGTGAGTGATCTCTCTGAAACAGAGTAGTTACTGTCCATGGTGTCCTTTGACCAATAAAAATGTCCCAGCGGCGACTCCCAACAAACCCACAGCCAGGCCCACTCCACAGTAAACGTCTGGTCCCACACTTTCATGGCTAAAGTCAGCTTCTGTGGAGGAACATGAGAAAACATCATTACAGACACAAGTCATTGTTTTATTTCTATGTTTAAGAGGTTTCTTAAGATAAAACAATCACCCCAGATTATTGTTTGAGGCCTGTCCAGGGCCATGTGCTCCACATTGCAGCTGTAAATGTCCCCCTCCCTCGGTGTGAATGTCAGGGTAGAGAACTGATGAAAGGTTTGATCATTATTGGGATAAAATCGACTGAGTGACACCCCCTCTGTCACTGGAAGATCATTTCTGGTCCAGCTGACTCTGATGTCAGGTGGGTAGAAATGATTGACAAAGCAGATGAGTCTGTTTTCAACTCCCAGCTCAACTTCTTCTGAAGAGTAGACAGTGCTCTCAGGGGGGTCTGCAGTGGGTCAAAGGACAATTAAAAAACGTCATCAGCGTCGTAGCAGTCACGTCACAACAGAGAGAAATGTTGAGGTTTTTTTTTACCTGTCTCTTCGGTTGGGTTTTCCACCTCTGCTTTGGCGATTGCCACAATTGCTGGACACGATCTCTTGCCTTTCTGAGCATTCTTGTATTCCTGTTCAGTGTCAAACAGTTGACTTGGGTCGTCCACAAGAAATCGAGGCACAGTGAAAACAAGCTCTTCTCTGTCAAAATCCGCGTATAAAACCTCCTCATTATCAATCTCAAACTCAATTTCAGTTGTTCCATTGTCGAAGCAGCCCACCAAAACAAAAGTGTCATGGCGAACTAAAAAAACATGTAGAAAAGAAGGAACATGATAAATGCATTGGTATAAACATATACTGACAAATAGCAATAGCAAGTCACTTCTGTTGGATTTTCTCTCAGGCATTTATATTTTGCACAGAAACTTTAAACACTACAAAAAGGTTTCTAAGAGTATTTGTGTTACGAGGACAAAGTAGTACTTTTGAAATGTGTTCTTACTTTGTGAGCAGACACAGAAGCTGTTGATCATCAGGATTACGAGAGCAGAGCACTTCATGTCAAGGCTAAAGATCTTCATCATCGGAGACTCTCAGTCTGAAAAAAACGTTTTATCTCCTTTGTCAATCTGCACTTCATACATGTGATCACATAAACACATAAAGCGCAAATCAGAAACTGAAGGAAGTTAGATTTCAAGCCTTAGTGAATTTTCAGGAACCTGCATTGATGTATCCACGAGATATCAGAAGTGTCAGACTGTCCGAACTCTAAACGAGTTCTTTTGTAGACACAGGAGCTTCCTTGTTATGACAGTGTTGATGGGAACACAGCGGTCAAACCTGTGGAGCAGGTTCTGTGAATCTGGCACGGGTTCAAATGACAGTGTACATAAGCAGTGCAGATGTTTTGATTTTTGAAACCAGCCTTGTTTTTTTATTTAAAATAACTAAATCAGATCAGCCAAAACATTAAAACCACTGACAGGTGACGTGAACAACATTGATCATGTTGTTACAGTGCAATGATCTGTTGGGAAGTCTTAGGTTCTGACATTTATGTGGATGCCACCTGACCAGTCTACCCACCTAAACACCAGTGCAGACCAGATACCCCCTCTCATGGCAGCGACACTCCCCAGTAGCAGTGGCCCCGCAGCAGGACAGTGTGAGATGCCACACCACAAAAACTGCTCATAAATGGCCTGAGGAACAGAAAAAAAGAGCTCACAGCGTCAACCAGACCTCTGAATTCCCCAGATCCCAATCTGATCAAACATCTGTGGATGTGCTGGTACCTTACCTTACAACTCACAGGACTCAAAAGATCTGAAGCTAACGCCCTGGTGCCAGACATTAAAGGACACCACTCAGAGGTCCTGTGTCCATGCTTTGACAAGGTCTGAGCCATGTCCAGTCCAAGGAGCACCCACCATCGATGGGGGGTACCTCTTGGGTACCAGCATGTCCCTGGAATGTTAGATCAGATTGGTATTTGAAGGCCAGGTAGATGCCTTGAGCTCTTAATCCCATTCCTGGGGTCCATCCTGATCCAAATTTCATGATGCATCTTGTATCAGGAAGTGACAACTTCGTCCTCATGTTTTCCTCAAATTAAAAATGAAAGGGTACAAGAATGCAACCAGAGAGAGAAAGTAACAT
The DNA here is from genome assembly GCA_019142605.1 of Cephalopholis sonnerati. NCBI lineage: Eukaryota > Metazoa > Chordata > Actinopteri > Perciformes > Serranidae > Cephalopholis > Cephalopholis sonnerati. The sequence continues at coordinate 31,852,921 of JAGQAX010000008.1, forward strand.
GATTTATAATCAAACTTCTCTGACAATTTTTTTACTAACTTAATAAAAAAGTGCATCCTGTTGGGCTGCAGGTGGCGCTGGAGGTCTGTAGATGTGAGCAGGAGGAGGAGGCTACCTGCTGGTGCTGTTCTGGAGCATGTAGGTAAATACAGTCACATGAATGTCAAGACAACATCAATAAAAAGTAATATTTAAATGGTTCGGGTGCAGAGGGAGATGAAACAAAAAGTGAGGGCGTTTAAAGAAGAGGATTGATGAACAAACTGGACAGTGAACATTTCTTCTTCGTATTTAGTGACTAATTTTATTTTGATGGTCTCTAGTTCCTTTTGAATTTAGCATTTCTTTTATAAGGAGAAGGATGTTTTATTTCTTCCCTCAAAACTTACATAGTCTCAATGAAAGTATAAAACATAATCTTGCATATGAACAGTGTATTAAGGTGCATCCACATGTAAATAACAGGTTGAGACACAGTTTACGATCTGTTTTCTTTGTGCATGGTGAGAAAATAATTGTTTGAACTGTACATTTTCCACATCTAAACTCTTCATTCATTTCATTCTTGAGTGAGCCTGATATTCCCACCTGTCTCTAAACCATATCACGGTTTGGAAGACAGTAAACAGTGCACTTAAACATGATCGTTGTCGACATCATCATCGTCACCTTCATGTGAGTGATCTCTCTGAAACAGAGTAGTTACTGTCCATGGTGTCCTTTAACCATTAGAAATGTTCCAGCGGCGACTCCCAACAAACCCACAGCCAGGCCCACTCCACAGTAAACGTCTGGTCCCACACTTTCATGGCTAAAGTCAGCTTCTGTGGAGGAACATGAGAAAACATCATTACAGACACAAGTCATTGTTTTATTTCTGTTTAAGAGGCTTCTTAAGATAAAACAATCACCCCAGATTATTGCTTGAGGCCTGTCCAGGGCCATGTGCTCCACAGTGCAGCTGTAAATGTCCCCCTCCCTCGGTGTGAATGTCAGGGTAGAGAACTGATGAAAGGTTTGATCATTATTGGGATAAAATCGACTGAGTGACACCCCCTCTGTCACTGGAAGACCATTTCTGGTCCAGCTGACTCTGATGTCAGGTGGGTAGAAATGATTGACAAAGCAGATGAGTCTGTTTTCAACTCCCAGCTCAACTTCTTCTGAAGAGTAGACAGTGCTCTCAGGGGGGTCTGCAGTGGGTCAAAGGACAATTAAAAAACATCATCAGCGTCGTAGCACTCACGTCACAACAGAGAGAAATGTTGAGGTGAACGTACCACTTTTCTCTTGGGGGTCATTCTCCTCAATTTTGAAGAATTCCACAATTGCTTTACATGACCTCTTGCCTTTCATAGCATCTGAATATAACTTCCAATTCACAAAAAGTTGACTTGGGTCGTCCACAAGAAATCTGGGCACAGTGAAAACAATCTCTTCTATGTCAAAATCCGCGTGTAACATCTCCTCAGCATCATACTCATACAGAACTTCAGTTGTCCCATTTTGGAAGCAAGCCACCATGTAGAAAACTTCATGGGGAACTAAAACAATGAAAATAAGGAAAATTATAAATCATGACAAACAGCTACAGCAAGTAGCTCCTGTTTGATTTTCTCTCAGGCATTTGTGTTTTCTACAGAAACTCAAAACAATCAAAAGGTTTTTGCGAGTGTTCATGTCAGTAGACCAAAGAAATAAATCTGAAATGTATTCTTACTTTGTGAGCAGACACAGAAGCTGTTGATCATCAGGATTACGAGAGCCGAGCACTTCATGTCCGGGCTAAAGATCTTCATCATCGGAGACTCTCAGTCTGAAAAAAACGTTTTATCTCCTTTGTCAATCTGCTTTTCATACATATGATCACATAAACACATAAAGAGCAAATCATAAACTGAAGGATAAAGACGAAGGACTGAAGATTTTTGGTACTGGTAAATCCTCAGGAAGCTGCGTTAATATATCCACGCGTTATCAGAAACATCAGACTGTCGGAAATCTAAATGACGTATTAAGTAGAAACAGGAGCTTCCTTGTTATGTTGATGTTGATGGGAACACAGCGGTTTAACCTGTGGAGCAGGTTCTCTGAATGATGGTGTACATAAGCAGTGCAGATATTTATTTTTGACATCAGCCTTGTTTTTGCAGTGATTCACAGTTTCACAAACCCTCATCAAAGGTTTCATGCTGACTGCTTCATTTGAAGAGCCTCCAGAGGCCAGAAACGCTGAACTATCTAATGTCTCAAAATAAAAAATAAAAATAAAAAGATGAGTGAAAAAAATAATACCATTTTGTGAAGCACAGATTTGTGGATCATGACTCCAGCTTGGGAACCACTAACCTGCTGTATGTATTGAAAGTTGTAGTGTTTCCTCATTTAACATCTCTTGCTATGAGGACAGTTAGTGGTTGTTATATTGACACGTGCCATATGTAGGCGACTGGAGATTGGTGTCTCATCTGATTTAGACAAACTGTTTACTGCTGAAGGAGATGAAACCACTGGAGTGAAGTTAAAACATACAAAAATATTCACCACAGAAAGAACAATGACAAGCTTGGTTTTGTTTGCTTTTTTTAATTTTTAAATAACTAGTTCCATAACTAATTTAAAACTGGCTGAATAAATTGGTTAAAGTATTGAACTTTGTTTCAAAGATAGTGGAAGCTCTCTGACACAATGCTCACCCCTTAAAGGCAGGAAATGGTTTTGTCCGCCCCTGAAGTTGGACTGTCTCCAAATGCAGCCAGAGCCAAACAGACAGTCATGTTTTACCTTAAGAAAGGGAAACTGGGAGTCTGAAAAAAGACAGGAAAGAAACAAAGTAAAGTAAAGGGAAAGAAAGCAACTGAGTTTGTAGGGAAAAAAAACAAAACAAAAATCTGCCTGTTGCATGCATTGTCTTCTTTCAAAATACACTTCCTTTTTCACAGGAAATTTAACGTTTACAGACAGTCTCTTTCAAAATAAATGCACTACATCACACTTTTTTTTCCCTTCAATAACAAAAGCACATGGTTTGGTTTAGAAAAAAAAAACCAGGGTTTGGTTTTAGACTCTTACAGGACCCAAACACCGCTATCTCCGGTGAAAGTTGACACCTGGCACCATTAAACTACAACAGCAACTGGCCACGTATCATGCCGACATTAAAGGACGGCTTTTTTCGTTGGTTTCAGACGCCGCAAGTCGCCGCTCAAGCGCCGGATTTCGATGACTTCGGAGTGAGACTGGGCTCACGTGACAGAGACATGAATCAAGAGAGGAGGGGCAGGGGGCCCACTGAGACTGCCTCATGCATATGGCCCAGAATTTGGTGCTACGGCCCTGGTTACATGACTATTAAGCAACAAAAATGAAAAGGGAACTAATATTTAACACAATGCAGATGCAGAGTGAGACCTGAGGATGGAAGAGCAAATCGGTGTGTGTTAGATCATCTCTTCTTTATATCAATTAATTAAGTAATTCATTTTCTGTAACTGCTTATCCTGTTGGTGGTCACGGGTATGCTGGAGCCTATCCCTGCTGACATTGGGTGAGAGGCAGGGTTCACCCTGGACAGGTCACCAGACTATCACAGGGCTGACACATAGAGACAGACAACCATTCGCACTCACATTCACACCTACGGACAATTTAGAGTCACCAGTTAACCTGCATGTCTTTGGACTGCATGTGTGTATTTATATTACCAAAAAAAAAACAAAAAAACAAAATGACACCATAGCCAGAAACTGTAAAAACAGAAATCATTGTTGGATTTTAAAATTTCCGAGATCATGTGCTACTAATGTTTCCATCAGAGTAAAAACATAACCAAATCTGAGCTTAAAATAGTAATATTTAATTAAAATCACCTTTTTTTCTATGTCTCCTTTAAAATTTGGCCAAAAATAAACAAATTAACCACTTTGCACAACAAGAGTGACTTCAACTCTAGGATTTTGCCGCGTCAACTTTTAACTATAAAAAAATATAATCTTAAAAATATAATAACTCATTTATGGTGGAGGGAGGGTCATGCACTTTTGCCCAGTCACTCTGGGGGGCTCAAGGAAAAATATGTGTAGCTTTGGCCAGGGTCAAATACAAAAACAATAACAACAATAAATAAATAAATAAATAAAAATTAAATACATAGATAAATATTAAATAAAGATATAAATATACAAATGAATAAAATTAAATACATAGAAAAATAAATTAATAAATAAATAAAAACAAAATAAAAATTAAATACATAAATAAAAATTAAAGAAAGAGATAAATATACAAATAAATAACTAACTACTAAATAAATAAACACATATGAAATCAATAAATTAATTAATTAAATTAAATTAATAAATACAGTCTTAAATTAATACAATATAAATGGTTAATGCAGACTTATTTGGCACCAGTGGACTTAAACCGGTTTGACCCAAACATACCGGATATATGTACAAAATGATTGTTCCATTGTATTTGTATAAGGTTAACATGTTCTGGGAAGAGGTAAGAGTTGTGATAGAGAAGGTAATTTCAAAACAAATTTTACTGGATCCTAAACTTTTTCTCTTGGGCTTATATCCAAAGAAACATAATTACAGTAAATATGAACGAGCATTTATAGATCTCAGCTTGCTCAATGCAAAAAAATTTATTGCATTATTATAGAAAGGGAATTATAGACCAAGTATTACTCAGTGGACAAGACAGATGTTATCAAGTCTCCCATTAGAGAGAATAACTTACATATATACATCTGGATTTAACATATGTCACAATGAATATACTCCATTTTATGAGTACTATTTTGAGACATGCCATTTGGAGATTTTTACTGGCTTGAACAGGAGCATGACTGTTTCGTGTTTTTTTGTTGTTGTTGTTGTTTTGTGTCTTAGTATGTTTTTTGTTGTTGTTTTTTGTGATAATGCAGCAGGCCTTTATGTTTGCAAACATTGTATGAATGAAAAGAGGCTGTATCTTATAATGTTGAAAAATATATAAAAATATTGTGGCAAAAAAATTAAGAAATACAAATAAATAAACAGGAGGAAAACGGAGTCAACCCCAGCCACCCCTTTCTCTGCTAAATAAAGAACAGTCCCTTACACACATATTTTTGACCACAGATTGTCAGTGTTGGTGCTCCTTAAATTAGAGAAAGTAATTTTGTACTGACAGAAAAATGACTACAGGAGACTTTCCACTCTTCAGCCGGCAGGTGGCGCCAGAGCTCCGCAGATGTCAGCGGTGCTGCGTGTGGAAGAAGCCGCCTGTTGGTGCTGTTCTGGGGCATGTGGCTCAGAGGAATGGGGCCGTCTTCCTCTCTGACCCGTCGATGAAAAAAAACCGACCGAGCGGCAGAAGGGCCGGGGGATGCACAACGGCTCAGAGGAAACACAGCTTTACAGGGGAAAATCCAGGAATGCTGATGCTGCTGAACATGGAGTGTCGCCTCCTTTGCGGAATAAACCGAGTGTACGCTGATGTGTCCGGTCAGTGAGTTTGTAGAGGATAAAGATTTGGACTTTGTGTTTTCTAACCGTTGATACACACACATCTGCAATGATGCGGGCTGTGGACTGGGGACGAGCCGCTGCGATTGTACTCTGCCTTTTGGGATACCTTGTGTCCAGAGCTGTCGCCAAAACACTACCGGAGGACACAGGCACGGAAGGTAAAAGTGATTTAAACATTTTGTCCCTGAAATAAATCTGGTCATGTGGCCATTTTTGGTGGCTAATGGTGCCGCTAGCCAGCTCGGATGCTGATGTGACCTAAAGTTAGCTAACGTTAGCAAGTTAGCTGGTGGCACAAGGAGAGCACGAAAACTTCTCTGATATGTTTGTTATCCAGTCTGGTTTTTATGTCCCTGCATAACAGTTTAAAACAACTTTATTTCAGTGTGGCGCAGTTATATCTGTGTGAAATACTCTGTGAGTGGCAGTGACTCAAAACATGTCCTCATATTGTCCACAATAATGCAGCAGCAGAGTCCAGCTGCTGTGATTTGTCATTTTTAGCATTTCAGACATTGTTTCTGTATGTTTCTGAGTGTTTACCTGGGAACACGAGGATTACACTGGATTATGATGTTATATCTTATAGTGTTAAAGGGCTTGCACTGTTTTGGCTTTACATTTTGCAGAAGAAGGCTGCAGTTTTGCTGTTTCAGTGTGTTTTTAAGCAGTAGGTCCTCATGTCAGTGGCTGCAGACATCCACCTTGAGCCAACTGCTCAGGTGTCCCACTGCAAATAGATGAACACCAACAAGCTCAAACTTGATACCTGGCCTTTGCGCTGCAGCTGCAACCAATGATTGTTTTCTTGATTAATAAGGCAATCATTTTTAATGTGAAATGTACAAAAAGTAGTACAAATTTCCCAGAGCCCAAGTTGACACAATCAGATTGCTTGTTTTGTCAAACTTATAGTCCTAAACCCAGAGCTAGTCATTGAAATTTCAGTAGATGCATTTTCTATTTATTTCTGCTCAACTTAAGTTACTTGTAAGATAAGATGAAATAAGAAACTTTTGTTGATCCCACACATGGACCTTAAAGTTTTACAGCTGTAGAAGTACAACAATGTATATGAAGTATGCATGAGTAACTTTAAAAACCTAGAGTACTACACTGATTTTTTTAAACGCAGCACTTTTGTTTTTGCTCCCATTTTCACAGGTTTAAGATTAAAATCCAAGACTTTTTTTATGTACTCAATACATTTATATTTCTCTCATATTTAGCAGTAGTGTGGTCGGTTCAATTCAATTCAATTTTATTCATAAAGCCCAATATCACAAATCACAATTTGCCTCAGGGGGCATTACAGCATACGACATCCCTCTGTCCTTTGGACCCTCACAGCGGATAAGGAAAAACTCCCCAAAAAAACCCTTAAATGGGGGAAAAAATATGTTAGAAACGTCTGGAAGAGCAACTGAGGAGGGATCCCTCTTCCAGGATGGTTGGCAACAGCTCTGGTGGACATTCCTGCAGTCAGCATGGCAATGACACACTTCCTCCAAACTTTGGACATGTGTAGTATTGCGCTGTGTAATTAAACTGTACATTTTAGAGAGGCCTTTTATTGTGGTCGTCCCGAGGCACAACTGTGTAGTAATGGTGCTGTTCATTCAGCAATTTGATATGCCACACCTGTCAGGTGGACTGATTATCTTTGAAAAGGGGAACTGCTCACTAACAGGGATTTTTACAAATCTGTGACCAACAATTGTGAGAAATGTGTCTGTTAAGTGCATAAAAAAACTCTTTAATTTAAACCTGTGATAAATGGGAGCAAAAGCAAAAAGTGCTGTGTTCATTTTTCTTTCAATGTATATACATCATGACCCACTATTGGGCCTATATTCAAATCAAAGCATGAAAACTATATTTAAAAAGTAAACAAAAAACCTTTCCTGGTTCTTTTTCCTGACATTTCATAGACCAAACTATTAATCTAGAAAATAATCTGATTAATTGATAATGAAAATATTCATGGATGCAAAGTTTTGGGTTTTTTTTTGCATATAAAACATTAATATTGCAAATAAAAAATAAACTCTGGTAGCCTACTAGAGTAATATAATCAGTTGTTTTTTTTAGTCCACAAGACACATTTTGCTGCAGTAAAAATGACTGAAGTGAGACGGACAGGCTGAAAACTTAGATAAACTTCAGCAGACTTAGATAAAACCGAAGTTGACATAATTTGCAGTTGAAAAAAAATAATAAATGGCAGTATATGTCACTGCAAAATGTTAAAGATTGCAGTAATATTGTATTGTGAAATAAGTATTTTAATATCATCGTAATGTGGGTCCCCTGGTGATTCCCTTTCCTACTATTGAGTAATATATATACAAAGCATCCCTAGTGTTTTAAGACCAAAAAAAGACAAAAATAAACAAAGACACGAGAAGAAAATATGTTGCAATAAAGAATTAAATACAAAAATTGAAATCAGTTGGTAATGTTTCTTGTGTCTGCAGCTAGCAGTGTATCCAGGGGGGTATTTTGTCACTACTGTACAGCTGCCGACACATTCAAACTTTGGAAGCCATCATGAATCACAATAATCTGTTGGCATCTCATTCAGCCACCAACTTCAAAGCTGCCCTGTCACAGTAACTACTAAAGTGGAGCCACATCTGTTTTATGTGTCACTTTTATCTCTCACTTGCATGCACAAGCACGCACACGAAGCACTGGTCGTCTGTGTTCGCTTACATTTTTGGCTGGCCTACATTCAGTCCTCTCGCTACAACAGTGTTTACAGTTCAAGTATGAATGTAAACATACAGTAACTAATGCTGTAAATCAGTCAGGGTTAAAAAAAGCAACACTGAGCACAGTTTTTTTTTCCAAAATCGATGAGTTACTGTCTGATATTTTATAATTTTATGTTTAGTTCAGGAGTTTTTGAAGTAGTTTTGCTTTAAGGCCTGTCATCAGGATTTTCTGCATCATGAAAATCAGCTGAATTCACAACAACACGCTCTGGAAGGGAACAAGGTGTAGTCTGTCCCGTCCTCTTTCTGCTCTCTGTTTTCCCTTTCTTTCTCACTCTCTTTCTGGCGGCCTCAGATTGACCTTCAGTTGTCCCCGGGGGGGTTATGTTCAGGTCGATACCGAGGACTTCTCCTGGTCTGTCAAGCAGACAAACATGGAACAGTGGAGCCAGACAGACAATCTACCCGCAGATATAGATCTCACTCACATTACTGCTGCCCATAATAGGCATGGCATTGCATCTCCAGCAGACAAACATTCGCTGGAGCTGGACAAGGCCTGCCAGGAAGTAGACCAATCTGATCATATTGTCACCAGCCAGCCAAGCTTGATTTTAATCACGAGATTCTGGTGTGAGTGCTAACAGCAGATCCAGTTTGGGGAGGATATATCAGGTCATGAGGAGGCGTTGTGTTTAGGGACGGGGCCAACAACCTCCTGAGCCAAAGAGCAGCACCAGTAGAGGTGTGTAGTACAGTAGATGGGAATATTTACTGTAGCAGGATGAGGAGAGTCCATTTACTCTGTAGCCTGAGCCATGATGATGATGTAACCTAATTGCTGTGTCCCCTGCTGAGTTAATGGGATCGACCATGGCTATCTAATCCCACTTTTAATCCAGATGAGGTAAAATAGCAGGCTGAACACCTATTGATAGTCCTTTCTTTATTTACAGTGGCAGAGTTAGTTCAACAAACAGGCGTGTGTTTGTGTGTGACTTTATTTTTCTGTTTTATATGTTGCATGTAGAGACACGTTTTCTTTGTCGCTGTTGATGATTCCTGCTTAACTGCATTGACCTTTTTGTGTATTCCTCGTTCTGTAACCCATAACCCTTTTATAAGGCTGTTTTTTTTTCCTGTTTGCAAGATCACCAAACTGAGAGTCAGATGTTTGTTATTTATCTGAATGGTAAACAAATAGCTTCAGTCACTGCGTCTCCTTTTGCTGTGGTTTAACGAGTTATTACATCCAGAGAACACAAGTCTGTTGGAGCTTAAGTTTAAGTGACATGCCCTGGTGTAGTTTCATGAACTTGAATTCTTATAAAGGGATAGTTCGGATCTTTTGAAGCAGGGTTGTATGAGGTGCTTATCCACAGTGAGTATTACATACTTTAGATGTCAGTTGGCAAGCCACCAGTTTGGAGAAGCAGGCTGCAGTCTGAGGCGGACTTTATACTTCTGCGTCAAATCGACGCCGTAGCCTGCCGTGCACCTCCCCAGAAATTTAACTATGCATCGATCTGTATACTTGTGTTTGAAGTTGTCGCTATTAAGCCATGTTTAATGTGTGTTTTGGGTATGTTTCAAATCAACTAAACTTTACAGCACTTCCCAGGAACCTCCACCGCTGACTAGTGTTTTGAAGGTGTAACTGCAGAGTTACACAGAAACACCACCGCACAAGTATAAATGCTCACAACGGCGTAGGCCACATGCGTAGGTGGTCTGCCACACAAGTTAAAATCCCCCCTGACATGGAAGCTGAAGCTTCTTCTGTCACTGCACAAAAAGCCTGCACACACCCCTTAACATGTAGCTTTTCAATATAATGGGAAAGGTTACAATCGGCATTTGTGCCGGGGTCACATGACTCTGATTGGCATTTATGGCAACACAAGACCCGAGTTAGCCCAAGCAACACTCAAACATTGTTTCAAATTAGTCTGCTCCGAGTTTGAAAGAGCGACTATGTAAGAGATATGTATGAAGAAGTAACCACCGTAACATTTTCACTGGCCTTCATGCTACTTTCTGCTGTTTACTAACTTGTTTTTTGGCCGGTCTGTGACATTGAATGTGAAACACCAGTAAAAAAAAAGCAGAAAGGCAAACGTTTTCACTGCTTTACCTTACCGTCAGACAGCGATATCCAATTGGGAAATTAAGCCTGCCTCAAACAGTTATTTTGTTTTGTGTAATTGTGTGACTCTGGCATTTGAAAGAGTTAGTTTGGTTTCAACAGAGTCACACAGTAACCCTGACTAACTGATTGAGGCAGCAGTAGACCTGTAACTCCCATGTTCAGCCATGTTAAACTACTGTGGAGCAGAACATAGATGGGGAGCTGAAGCCATTAACACCATCCCTGTTGGAACAGAGATGGAGCAGCAGTGAAGCAGTATAAATACTCTCAATATAGCGTACACTTAAAGTAAAGATTTTTTTAGGTGGGACTTTTTTCAGATGGCTTCCCCCATCTACAGCAGTGCATTGCTTAACTTCCATGGTGGTACTTCTGCCGCTTCTCTCAACTTGAGACGTGCCGATAGACATCTACTGTGTGTAATACACTCAGTATGTTTACATGCACACAGTAGTAGAGCTAAGCTCATAGCTCGGCTAATCAGTCAAGTTGGACTCCTTGTCTTGTCTGAATTTACATGCAGGAGAGAAAATCAAATTTCAGACCAAGTACGTCTGACTCCGCCTCGATAAGCAGCGCTGTGTCCTTTTTAATATAGTGCGTATTGATCAGTTCCGGTTAACCCAAAGAGGAAGCTGACGACGAATGAAGATGGCAGAGATGGATGTAGTGTCCTCGTCCATCTAGAAGTACGTCTTCTGCTTTTGGTCGCCATGCTGTTCGTTTGTTTTTCCAGGAGTTACTGCACTGTTATATACTGAACTGCTGCTACGTCATCTCCTTCTTCTTCCACTCGGAAGAAAGCTGGTGGAAGAAAAAATGGCGCAGAATGCCAAGCCCGACTCCAGTCGGACTAAGTGGACACATGCAGCAATAGTTTAATTTTCAATCGAATTATCTAGGTGTGTTAGTCGAGCTACGGATAGTCCAATTTCAGTCGGACTAAGCTGTTCACATGCATTTAAAAGTCCGGTTTCAGTCGGACTAAGACAATAATTCAATTTTCTCAAGCTGCATATAAACGCACTGACTGACTATGGATAGGAACCTCATACAAACTCACTTCAAAAGTTCTGAACCATCCCTTTAAGGATTCAAGTCTATAAAAAAAACACCTTTTGCATTTTTTGTGACACGATTTCTGGCCCCTCTGGTAGTCAACCATGTGCTTCTGCTCGGTATGGTGAAATACAAGTTTGCTGTCACCATCCTCCCACAGCCCTCAACATATTACTGTGATTTGTTTAAGATTTGATCTTTTGCAACCAAACCAGTTCCACATTGTTGAGTGTTTTCTCCATTTGGGTGCAATTAAATCATTGCAGAAGAAAACGAGGGCGTAGTCAACCATCAAACAGTGGAAAACAGTGAACACAGCGTGATGGAAATATGCCATTTTTGTTTGTTTCATGTATCAGAATTCAGAAAGGTTACAGTCTCCTCATTGGTCCACACAGACCTGGTGTTTGGATAATTTTCTGAGTGGACGTTAAAGTCGCATTATTCGTGTAGATCATGATGTATTTGTCTGTTTCCATTGCACAATGTCCCATCTTGCTTTTGTTGATACATGAACTTTTCTGTCTCGGCCAGGCTTAAAACTATTTTTATTTTTAGCACTTCCACTCAGTTTTACAAGGCTTAACTGTGGAAATTCAAGTGGAGGGAAATGCTCTTTGGGTTTGTTTGTGCTCATTATTTTTCACTGACATCACTTTGAGCTCCAGTAACTTGTAAAAAGTCGCTGCTTCCAATGAGCTGCGACTGTGTTATGCTGGATGTTGAGTACGAGCAAGCTCTCCACTCAGCCTCGTGTGCAGAAAGCATCTGTTCCCCCCCCTCCTCTGTTTGGAAGAACACCAAACCCCCTCACACACCCAGTGGATGCCAGCCATACTATGCATTTCCACATTATCGCACCTCACTTTTATGGTGCAGAAATGCTTCGGCTCCTTATAACCTCTGATTGATACACCAAGCATGCATCAGTTTGAGCTGTAGAGGGCTAAAATACATGCACACACTCATTCTGTTTTCCCTGTAGTCTCCTCTTGGGTTCTTCTCTTTCTACTCACATTCAAACACACACAACCACCCTGCTGCTTTGGCGGCTGCTGCCTGGGATAATTGGTCTGCGATCGCAGCGTTGGGCAGGCAAAACTCTCTTTGATGCCTTTATCCTCCATATGGTACTCAACACACTCAGATAAGGAGTCAGTACAGTGAGGAGCAGTCATGGAGGTGCTGGCTTTGCTGCAAAATCTTCAGCGGTTCTTCAGGGCCGACCCTCTTCTCTCCTGTTTATCGGAGCAGAGAGGAGACTCCTAGCTTGTTTAACAATGATGTCACCACAGTAGTGATTTATTGGATGAGGATTGGGAGGGGGACTGTTGCATTTGTCAATCCGGAGTCTCCCAAGGGAGTTTTTTAAAGTGAACACAGCTGGTACCCCTAACAACATATCACTGGGAGTGGGACAGGAAGTGAGGTCATGATCTCTCCAGCGCACACACACCAAATCTTAATGTAAATGGGGAATTTCTGTGAGACGTCTTTTTTGTTTTCCAGTCCTCTAGCTGTGACAGTACAAATGTATTAACAAGGAGGAATGAAATGAAGGGTTAGGAGGCAGCCACAGAGCAGATCTTCACACCAGACCTCTCAGGGTAATGATGTGTACGGTTTGAAATTGACATGTTGGTCTGCCAAACCTCCCAACTTCCACCCATGCAAAGGTATCATTTGGCCCAGTGCTCTGTTTTTAAGGTGGAGCCCGCTGCACTCAGGCTGAACTCTCACCAGATTTGTCAGAGTGGTTCCTTGCTGACCGCAGGATCCCTGAGGTGGGGGGAGGGGGATCCGTCTAGCCAGGGATATGTGTGTGTAAGCGTGTGTGTCGTGGAGGGTGGGGTTACAAGAAAGAGTTACGACAAAATTCAGTTGCGGTGAGTATGGGGGAGGTGGGCATGTTTAGGTGAAAGGAGAAGGAGGGAGAAGCCTTCTCAGCTTTAATTGAAAGGTCACAATGGGTTAACCAGCAGCCAATGATCAAACAGGGTTTAGGTTCTCATGTGTGCAGAGACGGAGAGAGGGAGATTGTGGGTTTGTGTGGATTTTAAATTATAGTGTTTTTGGAACAAGTTTGTTTTTATCATACCTTTTGGATACGAAGCTGACATTAACTTTGTGTTTGTTGTTCCACTCGTGATATAAAGAACCTCTCAGTGTTATAGCTCCTCTGCAGAGGAGTAAACAGATGTGTGTATACCTTGTTTGGCAGTGGCAGTGGTGGAAAGTAACCTTTACTTTACAATAACTCGAGTACTTCACTCGTACAGTGTTTAGATACTTGAACTTTACTTGAGTATTTCCATTTCTGCCATGTTATACCTCTATTCCACCACAATGCAGAGGGAAAAGTACATTCTACCCCACTACTTTTATTTCCTAAGCTACCTATCAGTATTTTAAGTCATTAAAATCATACTCACCCTTATCAGCTGCAGCATGTAAGTAAGGCACGCATGAATGCATAAGTAATTATAATCCAACCGTATAACGTATATCAATTTGAAATGGGCCATTCTGCATGAGTATGTTTACCTTTTAACTTAAGATAATTTTGATGCTGCTACTCTTGTATTTTCAGAATCAGAATAATCTTTATTGTCATTGTACTTCTCTCGATGTAGTTAAAAATCAAATAAATGAAAGCAGTCCCCAAAAAACAGCAGTAGTAGCAGCATAATGTTTAAAAAGTGACACTTGTGCAAATGCAAGCAGTTAGTAAAAAGCACTCAATAAATCAGAGGAGCAGTTTGTGAGATTTAGTGAGTTTTAGTGACATCTAGTGGTGAGGATTTCAGATTGCAACCAGCTGAAACTTCTCCTGGTTAGGATTCTTTTAGTATTTAATGTTCAGGAGGTTTTTACTGGGAGAGAAATTATCCACAGAGGTCTCCTCCTCTCCAAAACAAACGGACCAGGTGATTAAAACTGGTACAAACACTGAATAAAGTGGTTTTGCGTTACATATCAGTGTTTCTCCAATTGTGTTTGGCTTGTCAGAGACAGGGGGCTAGCCCTGTGCCTGCTAATGTGTGCTCCCGTTTTTCTCTCTTAACTTAAGATCCAGAAGTTCAGGACGCTTTTACTGGGAGCTGAATTATCCGCAGAGGTCTCGTCCTCTCTGAAACAAATAGACCTGTTGATTTAAACTGGTAAAAATACAGAATAAAGCAACCTCACATTAAAAAATCAGTGTTTTTCTGATGCTGCTCATTTCGGGGAGGCTGCTAACTACAGTTGCCGACGTGAAAACGCAGATGGCCCTATGTAGAGCCAATGTTTGGTTTGTCTGTTCTGGGCTACTGTAGAAACATGGTGGTGCAATATGGCGGACAACATGGCTAAGGACCCGCTCCTGGTGTGAAAAATAAACGGTTCATTTTAAGGAAATGACAGCACAACAGTTGAGGTGATTTGAGGTGATTTTATGCTGCGTTTAAATGGAACTTGTGAGCTCATGTTTATGACATGAGAAGTCACGGGAGCTTTAAGAAAATTTTCGCCTATGAGGTTGTGAATTCCACAAGAGGGAGACATTTATGTGGACTTTTCTTGTGAACACGATAAACACGACCACATCTGATCGCAGCAATATACTAAAGAAAACACACTCACTGTATTACATTCAATTTCTGCCGATGTATCTCCCTAAATCTTACATACTTGACCTTTAAATTGAATTGACATGTAATTGACGTTTATAAATGTACATATTATCTGCTGATCATCATCTCGATTGATCAACCATTTTATCTGTGTATTGAAATCAGTCTGACGTAGGATGTGAAGATTTTTACTAGACCCAGCTTGCAGAGTGTAACATGCAGTTAACTTGTGAAATTTCCTTCAAGTGTGAGCCTCTCTTCCATCAACAGGCAGTCTGTAAACATTTTTTTATTCATCCTCTCCATTACTGAAGGTGTTTATATATACAGTTGTTTTTCCCCTCTGGTCCAAGGCTTCTTTGAGAGAGGGAAATGGTCCATTGTTTTAGAGGGGAAGTGCTGTTGGCCAGAGTCCAGGCAATGGTCAGCAGGCTCTCTCTTTGTGATTGGCCGGCATGTGGAATGCCGTTTCTGTGGATTGGAGGCAAAGGGCCTGGCGCTGAAACAAACGCAGTTAAAGAGACGAGTGTATTTTAGACGGCTGTAATTGTATCACCACTGTGTTTTATGTCTGTATCACTCCTGTCTGCTCAGCGCCAACACTCAGACATATACGCTCTGCTCGTTCACAGAGGTGACTCTGAAGGTTCACCTGAGCGATGCCAGCACCCACCAGCCCTTGGGAGGAGCCTCCATACAGCTCTTTGCCAACCACACTCCTGTAACCACGGAAACCTCATCACCTGATGGCAACACCTACCTGCGCTTCTCCTACCGCCTTGGGACACCGTTGGTCGTCACCGCAACCAAACAGGGATATGTGCCAAACTCTGTGCCCTGGAGTCCCTCACGATTACCTGGTAGGTGTGTGTGTGTGTGTGTGTGTGTGTGTGTGTGTGTGTGTGTGAGATATTTTAGGACAAATGCAGAAGGGCCACATTTAGATCGGGAGTGTCGGCTTGCAGGTTATCGATTTCCATGTGTGCGGCCAGTTTGATGTGTGTATGTTAGTGTGAAATAGAGAAAGTGTGAGTTTGTGCCAGGTGTGGGAGCTAATGATGAGTGGAGTGCTCCATTACTAATTTATTACAATAGATGCCAAAACCCAGCAAGGGGGCTGCTTAAGCTCCCCTTTCACTAACACACACACTTACACACAAAATACTTCCCAAGAGGCCGCAGTACAGTGTGTGTGTACGAGTGTGCTGCGTTGGGGGGTGGACTGAGGGGGGTATTATGAGCCAACGGAACGGCGGCCAATTGGATTATCACGCTTACCAGCTCCGAACAATGGAGGAGTGAAAGGAAGGAAGGAAGAGGAAAGAAGTGCAGTTTGCTGGGTCAGACTTGTGTCCTGCTGCACAGCAGACAGGATGAAAGCAGTACGATTAAAAATGTATAAAGATGGTTTAATGACTTGTTATGTCAGATAGCGATCAGTAAAGTGGCCAGGTAGATCGCTGCAGTTTGTTTCTTATCTGATTGTGATTTCATTCTGTCCATTAATGTAGTGTATGTGTGTGTGTGTGTGTGTGTGTGTGTACGCTTTGTGGTTTTTATTTGTGTTCCAGTATTTTCCTCCATCAGCCTGGACCTGCTACCAGAGAGAGCTGCCACTCTGATGGTGTATGAAGATGTTGTGGAGATCGTGTCAGGCTTACAAGGTAAGCGTGTGTGGATACTTTTTTTTTGCAAGTTTTGTTTTCAATTTTAAACCATTTTCAGCACAAAACTTCTGATATTTTAAAAGCAGCTAATTGGTTTAAAACAAGCCTCAAACTGTTGGTAAAATAATTTTACCCCAAAGTCCATCAGAAGCTGATCAAGGGTCTCATTTATAAACACTGCGTACGCACAAAACGAGGCCTGAAAGAGACGTACGCCACTTCCAACGAAAAAGTTGTGATCTATTAAAACAGGCTCGATGGGAGAAACTTTGACCCATGCTGACAAACATTTTCGAGACAGAAAATTGGCGACGCAGATGGTGAGGTGGAAGCCTGATAGTAGAAATTGCTGAATATTTTTTGGCGCACTCCATTTTTGGCCTTTGTCTGTATGCGCATTTTCAGTATGGATCCTACGCATTGTTTATAAATGAGACCCCAGGAGTTTTTGATCGATCTTCCTATAAGATCTTCCTATAAATATTGGAGCAACACTGGCGTGAAGTTCTTCAAATTGTTCAGGAAAAGAAAGGTTGTATAATGCGTTCAAAGGCTCCAGAACAGGTAGCAAATGATGTAGTAGTGAGATTGTTTTACAACTGCTTTTCAAGAGCAAAAATTTCAATGTGAATTTTCATCCAGACTTTATGTTTCCACCAAAGGGTTATTTCCAGGTCTGAAAAGTGAAGCAGATGCAGAAGTGCTTAAACATTCGTTCGACTTCACTGGTTTCAAAATGAAGTCCGCTAGTATAGAAATCAATGAGAAAATGACCCAAATTCTCAGTTGATTTATTACCTCAGTAAACTAACGAGTTTATTTTTTCAATCGCTCATGTCATCTTCAACACAGCATCATGGTCATTTTGTAAATTATGGTCCCGTTTTAGAGTAAAATAGATGATAAAGCAGGATATGCTTTTAGGCGGGATTACCTCATGATTGTTAGACTAGAATCAGAATCAGATTTGCTGCCCTTTTTTAAGAATAAACACAAATAAATTCACATATTTGTCATCAAGAAAGACTATATTTTGTCCTACATGTACACTAAATAGCCCATTGTTGAGTATAAACCCACCATCCTCCATCCCCACACGCACAAATATAAATCATGAGGCTGTCTTTGTTAGTCAGCCTCTTTGTTAAGGTGTGTGTAATTATATTAGATAAGGCTTTCTCAGTCAGGCACAATCAATATTGCCTCTTTGTCTGCTGGTCCTTTTGTGCGTCTGTGAGCGACAGGGGAGTAATTTAATGTGTCAGCTGTGCTGTCTGACTAAAAAAGAACTTCACAGACACATAAATATACAGACACCATTAACATGTAAACCTCTTGAGTACACACTGCCAACAGCACGTGCCTGAGTGGAGCACAGTTTCTGCCCTCTGTCCGACACACTGTTTGTCACAATGTTGTGAACTTGGGTGCCCAGGGGAGCGATAAACCTCGGCATGTGGCATGAGGAAAGAGAATAAAAGAGGGGTAAAAAGGAGGAGGAGGAGGAGGATGATACAGTAAGTGCTGGAAAGTGGGGTTGTGGGTGGAGCAGTTGGAGAGAATAGGGGAGAAAGGGGGATGGGCAGAGCAGTGTCCAACAGAAGGAGGAACAGATGAGGTGAGGGGAAAGTGGAGGGAAAAGATGTGAGGAGTTGAGGAAGGGAACACACAAAGAACAGAAACAGGGTCATTTCCTCTCGCAAAAACAGAGACAGAGACGGGAAATAACATCCACACCTGAACTTCAAGAACAAGCGTCAGACAGAAACATAAAAGTTAAAGGATGCACTCGCTGCAGAGCCAAAACTCATGTGGAGCACAACTAGAAACACAGCGAACACTGGTTTACAGCTGGATGTGTGTCTCACTGCTCAGGAATGTGCACTCGGTACAGTCAGACCACAATGACATCACCTTGCTGAGTCCAGCTACATGCAGTTTTCACCGTTTATTACTCTTTATGTATAATTTGTTAATGGCAAGCAGAGGCTGGATGGGAGGCAGCGACGGGGAGAAATGAAAAGGAAACTATTAATTCCGCAGCAAAATATCAGAAAGAAGCATCACGCTGGCCGAGAGAAAAAGTGGAGTACGGCATTATCTCCAATGTATTGATCCGAAGTTGCCTCCATTAACCCTAATTTGACAGCTGAATTTATAAAAAGGCATTAGGCGAACACGAGGAGTAGAAAATTGCCTTGTAAAACATTCTGAAACAACATCAGTGTGCGAGATGGACAGTTGCTGTCGGCTAAAAACCTCCTGACTTAAATTTTTTCAGATTTCAACATTGACTTTAAAGGGGAAGCTGGAGTAGAAAAACTCATTAAACTTTAATAGTCCTGGGTTTTATATAGCCTATGAAAAAAAGGTTGTATTGCTGTTTGCCTTACAACTGTGACTTGTGCATTTACAGAGTTAGAGCTGCGACCGACTCAGAAGTTTGTCATTTGAATCAGATTCGGCTGTTTAATACGAATATTCGACTGTTTGTTCCTTTGTTTTCATGTAAACTATCAAACAATTTATTGAACTACTGGATTTTTGAACAGGGTTCGGCGCGATGTTCAAGGTGACAGCGACGTACACGTAATGTAGTAACAAGCCAAGGTATTCCTCTGCGCTAATGCCTGCTAACTATGCTAACGATGAATTGGAAATTTGCAACAACATTTTTTGCTATCACAAAATACCAAACAAAAAGCCAGAGACTGTGTCGTAGTAGGCCACTTTGAGCTCTAAATTCACCACGTATAAGCAGAAGTTGGATGAAAACATTGTCCTGGAGCCTGACCAGGCAAAGCCTTTTGTCCTCCACCCAGTTGCCTTCGTCTTATTTGTACTCACCCTGGGTTTGGGTCTGCAGCTGCCTGTACCCGTCATACACCTCCTCAAAGAGTGGATGGGAAGACTTAACATAGTGGAATGATTTTACCCGCACAGGAGCGTGACATGGAGAAGTGCTGACTCTGCAGCTACTTCTGGTGACCGAAATGTCCCCAGAAGTAGCTGCACACTGAGAAGTCTCAGTCGCCTCAGGGCTCTCTGCCTGATGATTCAAATCTTCGACTTTCAGTAGGCAGCCCTATACAGATTTAATCTACACATTCATGTTTTGATACTCAAATTACATATTCTCTTTTTTTTAACTTTGCATTTTCATCTTTCAATATTTCTTTCTCGATTCTTAGTTTTGCTTGTATTGTAATGATTAATCTTTATTGCACACTGGCCTTTTCAGCATCGTCTCAAGAGTTCGCCGCACATATTATGAGCTTTTGACTTGTACAAACTTTGAATCTTGAATGTAGATAGAGAACTGGTTATTTGTATTTTCTGTCAACCCTTGTGTTTCACACACAGCTGACTTTGTTCAGTCCTGAAGTCCAAACAGGAGCCACTGGGATCATCTCCAGGGATCTGTTAACAATAAGAAATACTTTAAGATGTACTGAAAGATGTGTTGTTGGCATTTGGAAAATAAATTGACCAATGTATGGTCCGTAATACAGAGCCAAGTTGCGTTTTGCTAGCAGGAGGGGCAATAGTTTAATCACAGCTGAAGATTCTTCTTTAATATCTTGCACACAAGACAATTATAATAAGTACCTAATGTTGGTGTTTGTAACCCACATAACAACGTATGTATATTTATGCTTTTGGTCGTGTGTGTGTGTGTATATCCACCTGTCTGCAGCTAATCTCTAAATCACTGGCTCAATCAACCTAATATTTGTGTGCACATTTTTGACTGTTTGCTGAAGGACCTTTCATGGTTGCAGGGATTCATAATCGCTGAAAAACCTGCTTTATTCTCTGATTTATACACGTTGACTTGTGACTCCTCACTCCTCTTAACCACTTGATAGCAGCTGCAGGTTTTCCAGGAATGGGTTTGGCTTAAAACAACAAGCCTTACTGTCTGTTGCAGGCCACATTTTGGCCCTCATCGTGATTAAAAACGTGTCATCCACAGAAAAGTTTGGTCTTATTTTCAACCAGAGCATCTGCAGATTAATTCAGTACCCAACATGTGCTGATGCTCTAAAGTTAGGCAAGGTTGTTGTTACCTTTGCCTCTGTCTTGACAGTAAGGGAGTTGGGAGGAAAAATTCCAATGAGCTACTTGGCTGTTTGGCTGCCTGGCGGAGATCTGCCTCCTACTGAGTGCACTAGTGTCTAGTTTGGGAATGTTTTGCCTTTATTAAAGGCCACCAGGAGAATGCCAAAAAAATTAGAGACTACTTTTATTTCAGCTAGTACTTGTGTGTATTTGAGTGTCATCCCCTTCTCCTGTCCTATCTATCTCGACCATCAACTGCCACATGCCAAATTAAATCTCAAAAAAGCTGTTTAAATTTGGTGTAAAACTTTTACAAAACTGGCTATTCATTCAACACGTCCATGTCTTCTGATGTCTCTTTATCGCTCCTTAAGGTTTACGGCATCAGCCCAGCGTTCACTTCCAGCGCAGAGCTCTGAGTCTTCCCTCGAACACATCCTACGCCAACCTAACTGCTCTGCTCACCGTGGCCAGCTCCCCATCGCACATCCAGCACTTTCCCCACCTGCAGGTCCTCAGCGGCAACGGCACAGGTGAGGCCCGAACTGGCGGATGGTGACAGGCTTGACTGTAAAAACAGGGCAAAGGAGAGCTGGGCACACATGACAGAGGAGAAGGCTGCTGAGAGGGGGTGGGGAGTGAAGGGAAGAAGCAGCAGTACATCAGAGACTCTACCCTGGAGAGGCCTCTGTATCTGACCTCCTGAAACACAATAACCCCTGTGTGTGTGTGTGGTGTGTGTGTGTGTGTGTGTGTGTGTGTGTGTGTGTGTGTGTGTGTGTGTGTGTGTGGTGTGTGTGCGTGTGTGTGCTCCTGTCTAACACCAGCTTTCAGGCAGTCTCATCCACTTCTTGATGTGTCTGTGTGTTGTATGAATCTGTGTGTACTTCAGCTTGAATACCCCTCAAAAGCCCCCCCTCCCCACAGCTCGTACCTTCTCCCTCCGGGCAACACAAGCATACTTGTGCTTTGTGACACTTTCCACGCTCAGTCTCTCGGCTTTTTCACTCTCCACCCTGCTTCCTTCTTTCCTGTCTTTCCCTTGTTTGCTTTCCTGTCTGTCTTTCCCCTGACAGCTCTGCTTTATCTACGCTTTTTCATGTTACGCCACCACCCGCTGTCTGCTCCTTTCTTTGCTCCCCCTCCTTTGCACCTTACTCCCACTCACTTTCCTTTTCGCTGCATTTTTCACTCTTACACTCTCTTGCCTCTCTCACAGGGACTGAGAAGAGGTTTGAGTTGACTCCTGTAGCGGCAATCTCTGTTCACTTATTGGCCAGCGACGGAGTGGAGCTGCAGGTGAACGAGCCAATCACGGTCTCCGTCCCCTTGCCGGCTGACAGTGGCCTGAAGGAAAATGATCATATCCCTGCTTGGAGATTTGACCCGCGCTTGGGTATGTACTGACAGAAACACAGAAGCTTTTCTGACTTTGTAAGCATAAAGTTTTCTCACCAACATGTTTGTACTAAGATCTCTGAAAAATAATCCCTTTAAAAAGTGCAGTGCTGTAATATATTTACTTCTATGTAAATGAGGCCTACTTCCTCTTGTGAATGATTGATGACATTATCAGAGTCGGAGCATTAATACAAACCACGTGTGTGTCCACACAGTGCAGCCAGGTCACGACTTGTAGCTGTGTGTCTGAGTGATGAATGAATTTATTCATAAGGTCATAAAAAATGACCAGCGTGCGGCGCCACATTAATCTGCAAATCAAAACAAACAGTGCCTCACATCACAAGGTTGGACCGTGGATGTATAATCTTCTGCAGCTCAGTTAAATCTTGAACTGAGCTAAACAATGGCTAAGTGCTCTGCGGTACTGGCTCCTACAGCAGAGACCCTTCACGCCTCTCTGGACTCTCTGATTTATTTCAGCCATCTTAAATCTATGTTGTCAGATGTCCCGCATTGTGACACACCCAGCTCTTCTTGGACAGGCTGAGCTGAACGACGTTGATTAGATCATCGGTTGAGTCAGAAGTGTCTGCACAACAAAGCATCCTTCTCTGTGTGTACATTAGTCTCACGTTTCCAGATCTAACTGTACATTACGTTTGTGCTCTGCCAGGACCTATTAACATTCTTCTGGTGAAATGAAATGTACTGGGTTAGTGGGTATAGAGCTGAAACATCAAGTAGATTAATCACCTAGCTGTGAAACAGAATAATCTGTAGCTAATTTGGTAAGCGATAAATCATTTAAGTAGGGCTGTACCTGACTCAGAATTATGTCAGTCAAATCAGATTTGGCTGTATAATACAAATATTCGATTATTCTTTTTTTCATATAAAGTTTTAAAGTTTGAACGTTGCTCAGCAGGATGTTTTAGTGTGAAAGCTTACGATGTAAAGTTTCTCCTCTGTGCCACTGCATCTTGTCCGCAGCTGCATGTACCAAAGAGTACCATGCAAATGAGGAGACCAAAACATCCCCAGAAGTACAGTGCACAGCACGCTCACATTGACTTGCAAAAAAAAGAGCGACTGACTTGAAGCAATCTCAGTCGACTGAGAGGTCTCCAACTAATGACTTCCGACTTTCAGGCGCAATCCTACATTTAAGTCATTTAAAGCCATTTTTAATACCTGCAATAACTCCCCAATAACCATTTTGGGATAGCAGGACCAATGTCGCCCAGCTGACATTGGGCGAAAGGCAGGGTACACCCTGGATAGGTGGCCAAACTATCACAGGGCTGACACATAGCAACAAGCAACCATATCAAAAGTCACCAATTAACCTAACCTGCTGTTTTTGGACCTGTGGGAGGAAGCTGTAGTACCCTGAGGAAACCCACTTTGACACGGGGAGAACACATACACTCCACACAGAAGGGCCCCAGCCGTCCCGCAAGTTCGAAATCAGAACTTAGTACTCCACCACTGATATATTTTTTGCATACTTTGGAGTGCCTGGATTACCTCTGTGTTTATCCTATTTTTTTTCCCTGTTGTCCAAGAGCCCTGGCTGATTTTCGATATACGTTTGAGAAGATGGAGCAACCAGTCATGTCTTTTGTTTTTTTAGCAATTATACGTTGTTTGTGTCTCCTTTTTGCTCTGTTTTTGGGCTCCACCAACTCCTGAGGGAAATATCTGGCACCTGTAGCTGCTAAATTCAATTCAATTTTATTTATAAAGCCCAACATCACAAATCACAATGTGCGTCAGAGGGCTTTACAGCATACGACATCCCTCTGTCCTTTGGACCCTCACAGTGGATAAGGAAAAACTTCCCCCAAAAAAACCCTTTCTCGGGGAAAAAAAAGTTAGAAACCTCAGTAAGAGCAACTGAGGAGGGATCCCTCTTCCAGGACGGACAGACGAGCAATAGATGTTGTACAGAACAGATCAACATAATAAATTTACAGTAATCCATATGACAATATGAGACATAAAGTCAGTCAACAATGTTCACCAGCTAGTCACTAACTGTGTCAGTATGCTGCTCAGTTCTAACCAGATAGTGTACACTGGGTTCATCTGAGATATTTGCTGCCTCCTGCAGCTGAAAACGACGCTGAGAGAGTGGTTAGACTGAACCAAAACAGTGACGTTACGGGCCCAAAAACCAAAACATTGCTAAAACTTGATTATGTTTTCGGTTCGGTTTGTTTGTCAACAGGATTACAGAAAAAGGACTGGCCTGATTTCATGAAACTTGCTGGAAAGGTGTGGCATGGGTCAAGTAAAAACCTGGAGGGGGTCCAAATCACAGGACTGAAACAAACTATTTTTCACTTTTGTTAACATTGCGAGATAAGCCATTTTTCCATGGCAGAAATCTGTGTCCCCTGTGTGCCCTGCTAGTTCCTCATGGCATTGTCTCTAGTACAGTATAAAAAAATCTTATAGCAGCTGTAAGCAAAGGTGCCAAACACAAACTGGCTTCAGCCTCTGAAATGTGAATATTTGCTGATTAACTTCCTCAGCTGTGGCCATAAACTAAACATCTAAACCATAGATGTGACAGTACAAGCAATTTGAATATGTCAGCTCTGTCAGCAACAAATTGTGAAAGGCATTTTTCACTATGTCTCTATTTTCTGACATTACAACAAATTAATCGATGATGAAAATAATCGTTAGCTTCAGCCGTAGTGTGATCACCTTACAGCAGTCCTTCTTGTCAAGGGTTTGTGAGGTAGATACTGGTAGATACTTTTTTAAGATGACAGTTTTTCTCGACATGTTTTATAGAATAGATAAAAGAGAAAGCTTGGAGAAGCAGTAAACAGTTATTGCCCAATAGATTGAGGCGTACCCCCGCAAGTTCACGTGTTGAGTCAGACTTCAACATCAACAGGAATAATAGTCTGCTTCCCATTGGGTTGTCTTCCTCATTAAACATGTTTTAGTCCCAACTGTATGTGAGATGAGCCTAACATCTTACTAAATCTACCCTGAAGACGTTCCTGCTAAGCTAGGAACATTTTATTAGGGCAATAAATTTCAAAATCTGGACCATCTTTGCTCTTGTGATGGTTTTAAGGATCTCGAGGCTCAGTTTAAAGTGCCCACAGTATCAACATCTAGAGCTTATAAAAAGGGCTTTGATAAAAGCTGAGGGAACACACTCACTCTCATACACACACACTCACACACTTGTAGCCTACGCACAGCCTGTAGCAGCAAGTATTTCCACAACAGAAGTCATCCCCGGACCCCTCTCCGGGCTACATCTCGTGTTCCTTAGCAACCCCGCCAAATAACGAACACAACAGAAAGTCCCCGCTCCTGATTGAGTTTCTTCACTGAGCACATGAGTGTGTGAAATGTGCGTGTGTGTTAAACTGAGGATAGAAAACAGACACAAAGAAAAGATCTTTTGAAACCCGTCTGGTGCCTTTTTTGGTGGAATACTCCAGGCTGATGAAAGCTCCCTCACAAAGAGGCTCAGTTTGTTTACAAAGTGCGCACATGGACGACACACACGCAGAAACCTGTTTGTCTTGTATAACTGACAGCCTCTTATGTATTGTTACATGCTAATGGAGCGTGAGGGTTAAAATGATGTCATGTACAAACAGATCGAATTCACCTGCGTGTCATTTGTAAACAGACGCACCTTCATCCTGAGAGTACGATAATGCAAATCAGCTTCCTCAGACATGCTGACTATCTGTGCAACAAAAAAAGACCCAGTGTCAGCTGTGTTGACTTTGCATGAATAGACGAGGAGCCAAAGTGATATACAGGCTGTATTGACGTTATAAATGTTTGCGTTGAGTCTAAGCAGCCGCCGGAGTCTCTGCAGTGTATTGTACTGAAGCGTGGGAACAGAGTCATTAAATGTCTCTATTAAACAGGTCAGTCACACAGAGAGGACTCCCCTGTGGAAACAATCAGACAGAACCAGGGTGAATCCGGGCAGGGCTGGGCACAGGGCTTAGTGTGTGTGTGTGTGTGTGTGTGTGTGTGTGTGTGTGGTGCTGAGTCACACAGCCTCTCTCATTTCTTCTGCCTTTTCCCTTATCTCTCCTTCCATTCCTCCTCTTTATCCGCTCTTGTTTCCTCTCCTTGTTATGTTTTTTCCCTTTTTTTAGCTCTTCATATATTTGTGTTTCCTCATTGAACATCCTCTCCTTCCCTTCTTTTTTTGGTTCCTCCCCTCCCTCCTGAAGATCGATGCAGATATTTGACCACTTGATGGTGGTAACTGGAATAAACACAGAAACAAAGTGGCTTTCACCGGGTTAGCCCTGCGACCCAAAGGAGGGGAAGTGTGAAGGCACAACTGAATGTTTCCTCTTGGAGCAGATTTACTGTGAGCCAATCAATCAGGGACTCTGGCTTTGTTGTGGGGCTTTTTTTTGGTGCTGGAGCTGCTATTGTGCTCCTATTCATAGGCCCTCAGTGACATTTGACTGAGCATGCTGCCTCCCTGTGGGAGACTTAAGTACTGCCAAAACACTCAACTGTCTCACAACCAAGCTTGAATATGAGTTTTGAAAAAGATCTTTAAAAGTCTTATGAAGCATTTAATTCAGTTTTCTATAAATAAACCTTGGAAGTATTAAAAAGTCATACATTTTAAGACACTGAAGTCCTGGTAATGTTACTTATAAAATGTTTTTGTATCTGATTGCTGTTTGCTGGTCGAGATTAGGAGCTAAAATCGGGATTGTGCATGCAGGAGGGTGTTTAATCAATTTCTATGGAGTGTCTGTCAACACCATCAGACCTGTAGCTAACTCTGTCACTACTACTTGTTAGCTACAGTAGCTAGGAGATGTACTAATTCATTTGGAGAAGTGTCAACCTTAGTAGAAACATTCCTTCAAGGACTCTCTTAATGTACAGACTCACACAGAAGTAAACCCTCTCAATCATCAGTAGAGGCTCTGCTCTCTGCCTGCACTTTCTTGTTTTCCTCTTATTTTCTGTGTTCAGGACATTTATGGATGTGTAGCCTCACAGCGCTCAAGTGAAGTTGGCACTTTAAAAAAGTTAGCGATGAGGTGCCAGACTGTAAACAGCAGGTATCCGAGAGACACAGCGCCAAAAAAAAGAGTTTATAGTGAGGTGAATCTGGGGTTGGCTTTTACTTTCACTTTTGCTGGCAAACATGTTTACAAACAGTAACTGACAACCTGTATAGTATACTTTTACTCCATCCATCAGTTTTGTGCTTGTTATCCAGATCACATCAACTTAATTTATTTTATCATTAGGAGTTAATGTTATTTAGTGCTGGGAATGTTGATAAAAAGATAAATAATTAATATAATGAATTAGTTTTTCATTTAACTGCAACAGGCATTACGTTGCACTGTATTTGGTGTTAAAAGGTTTTAGAAAGTGTTAAATTTAACTTCCACTGCTGTTAATAGAGTTTACTTTTGTCACAGTTATAAGTTTTCCCTCTTTTAAGGCACACTATAAATGATTTGTCACATTTTTTTGTAAACATAACATTCAAATTTGGCCCCTCCTCTTCAGCTCAGTGAGACTGAGAGTGCAGTGGTGGTCAAGAGAGAGTGAATGAAGACAGAGAGCAGCGTTAACAAGAACAAAGCAGTGAATCAGAAAATGAAACGTTATTTTCTAATAGTTTTACGTCAGTCACATTCCACAGCTCAAATATGCACACTCACACCCCTGCACAACCCTGCAGCAAAATGCTGCATTGCCATATTTGTGTGAATTCAGCTGAACAGCTTTATCCTTTCCACCTAGCTTTTCTGCTGTGTGTGTTTATTTGTGTGTGTGTGTATGTGTGGCTCAACCCTGCCCTCGATCAAACAGAACCAGACTTGCAGCTCACATCCACCGAGCAGAGGAGAGTGACGGAGAGAGCGGTGTAACCAGGTGGCTGTGTTTTTATAGAGTGTTGATTACACGCTGCTGTAGGCCGGGGTCTACACACCCGGAAACACCCTGAACAAACCAAAATGAGAGAGTACAGAAAGAGGGCAGGTTCTCTGCAGACACAGACACTGCCACACACTGCTCATGGGTCAGAAGATGATTGAAACTTAAACAACGTACACTTGATAGATATCTAAATGCAGCAAAGTAGAGTGCTGCTTTGTCTATACTGGGTTAATTGAGAGTCAGGTGGGAGGTCGCTGCAGGCTTGGTCAGTTGTCACATTGTCGTTAATGCACTCTGTGAACTGGCACACTTGCTCTTGTATAAAATTACTGTTGGGAAATTTATTTTCAACACCTGTGATTGTGTGTGTGTGTGTGTGTGTGTGTGTGTGTTTGTTTGCAGGTGCCTGGATAAAGAGCAGCTGGGGTCACGTGCAGCGGGAGGGGAACCAGCTCAGTCTGACCTACATTGCTCCTCAGCTGGGATATTGGGTGGCCGCCATGTCTCCACTGCACTCAGGTGAGAAGCTGCTGTAGAAAGCTCAACACACAATGTGCCATGCCAGGTATGTGCTCTGTATGTAGAAAGATGTACAGTATAGTAGGAGTCATCATATTACCAAACAATTAGCGTAAGATCCCAAGCCCATACAATGGAGTCTACTCTGTTTATGTTTTGGAGAACAATGTCAAGGACGACTCTTTTGCCTGCATTCCAACTTCATCACCCGTGGTCATACAGTTCAGAGGATGAGATGGACGAGTGCTACGCACATGCAGATTTCAGAGGAGAATGATGGCATTGAGAAATGTCTTGCAACCGAACCTGCCGGGCAGACATAAGAGTTGGGTTAATATCTGGTTTTGCCACTGCGGAACAGTGTGCAAGCTTAAACTGGTTTGATTTGAACCAATATTTGTTATTATGATGCGTTCTAGCAAAATAAAAAGTAGCCTACTTCAGCAACCAATGCCGACGGCGTCAAGCCAGGAAATACAACTTGTTGTAGCATAATGATAATGCGATAAACATATTATTATGTTTGTTAATAAACGTACTAGCAGAGCTGCTGGTGTCAGTCAGGCTGTGTGCACTTTACTGCCAAGCTGAGCATCAGCAACATGAAGGAGATCAAGTTTAAGTAGAGATGGGAGGGGGAAGATGAGCATGGTGCATGTTGTGTTGTTGTTGTTTACCAAAACATTCATGTGTTTTTTGGGGTGAGAAGTCAAGATGCTTCTCTCAAGCCCCTTTCGACAGCCTGTTCAAGGTGGTAATGTTGCTCTGTTATTCCACCTCGCTGTTTGGTGTAAAGCATATGAACACAGCAGAGGTTATTATAAAGCCGAGTCTTGTTATTTCCTATCAGGTGCGACACTTGGTGGTAAAACTCTAAATTGTCGTCTGGTCTGGTGTTTGCCTTGATGTAAAACCATTCTGAAAATTGTCCCACCGGCCCAAACTTAGTACACATGAACTATATTTAAGACCACTTTTCATGTGGACCTGGATACAGATCGATGAACTGTGAACGGGCTCTGTATGTAGAAAGATGTGAACTGTTTTTTCCCCGTTAAAGGGTTTTTTGGGGGGAATTTTTCCTTATCTGCTGTGAGGACAGAGGGATGTCATATGCTGTAAAGTCATCTGAGGCAAATTGTGATTCGTGATGTTGGGCTTTATAAATAAAATTGAATTGAATGAGTCTGGTGCCCAGTGCTATCATTAATCAAACAAACTGAATTTTGGGGTCAAGTGTAGTCAGATCTGTGCCTGTGTCCCTGATGTGAAAGCCTCCTAAGAAGGAATGAGATAACATTTTCCCACCAGTTTCTTTTTTTTTTATAGCAGACAGTAAATTAAACCTCTTTTAATATAAAAATCTGTTTCTATGTGATCTCCTGTCTGTCCAACAGGTCCAGTGTTTGCGAAGGACATCAGCACGTACCACACCGTGTTCCTGCTGGCTATACTGGGAGGCATGGCTCTCATCCTGCTCTGCCTGCTCTGCCTCCTGATGTACTACTGCAGGTGTGTGAAACATTTCCAAAGCAGTGTGATCTGCCTTAAGTTGCTAGATTTGTCTCCAAAATGAGGAATCAAAGGCAACATTTTGACAGTGTCAGGAACTTACAGCAATATGAGTCAGTTAGTTCTCATGACTGGTTGTGGGAGCATGTGAGTGTACAGTCACTGACTAATTTAGACTTGTAGTTGAAGTTATCCAGTGAATACTAAATATATAATACACTTAAGTGCCTGGTTTTCTTGTTATGGCATCAACAGGAATATTGCTTGTTTAACACATTTAATTTAACAATGTCTTAAAAAAGAGCAAAGCTGTGAGTTAGTTTTAATTTATTTGTCTCCGCCAAGTAAGAATTTTTTTTGTCTTGCTAGGAAACCTCCTTCTACATCCTCTCTACGTCAGTGTCATGTCTCACAACAATCTAAATGTACTGGAGTTCATCTAACAAGGATAGTGTTGTAAAATTTACACAGTGAGCCGTTTTAAAAGCTCCATTATCTTCTTCTACACGTGGTTCCTGCTCTTTATCCATTAATACATTCTTCAGTAGTGATATCAATTAATAAGAAATCATGATTCACATGGTTGGTTATATAAATGTAAACAAAGCTGACTGGTTCTGCACAAGTTCTCAGGTAACAGGGCTCTATTACAAATACTAGCACTTAGGGAAATCATGTTTGAGTGCCTGAATGAGTAAAACAGATTCCTCTGACTGAATCATAATCTCTGTTGTGTCTCTGTGTTGTGCAGGCGCCGTTGTTTGAAGCCTCGAGGGTCTCACCGTAAGCTGACACTGTCCTCCGGTCTGGACAGCAGTAAGAGGGACCAAGCCACCTCCATGTCTCACCTGAACCTCATCAGCAATGAGGTCTGTCTGACTTAAACGGTCTACACACTAGTCTACTATGCACTAACCTAAGCCCCTTTAATTACAGGTTTGCAGTGCATGTGTTAGCCATTAAATGGTAAGAGGACTTCCACTTGAATACCTCCTAGTCTTCTGACCACCCAAAGTCCTTTTACACTACGTACTTGTCACGTTCACAAACTGGTGGCTGAGGCTACCATACAAAGTGACACCTACTACTCAGTTTTTAAACAATCACCAGCACTCAGAGCAGGAGTGAGCAATTTAGGGTTCAGTGTCTTGCCCTTCAACAGGCGGACTGGAAGGAGCCGAGGATCTGTCAGGATTTAACGTGAGCCTCAGCTGCCCCTGCTGCAAGTGAGAATGCAAATGTTAGAATCAATTGGATCAGACATTCAACAGACTTTATCCTGCTTGTGTCCCAGTACAAAGTCAGTTTAATGTCAGATTGTGTGAATAGAGCAGGTAATCACCTGGAGAATTCACAGCGAGCAAGTGGGCGTGTTGATAAGATTTCTATCATGTGGATCACACAAAAACATAAGAAAACAAACATCCCAGGGTGAAGAGGAAGGGTCATTTACACGCAGACGACGACAAAATTCTCAAACAAATTCCACGAATGGCAAGAGACTTGTTTGTTTATGACCAAATTACGAACAGGCTAAGAGACTGTGGTGTAATCCACATGCCATTCTGCGTCATGCATGCTCTGCCCAGATACCACTCTGCAAGTAGTATTTCCAGTAGGTGAGAACACTTCAGTGTGAAAAGGAAACTCCGTAAAATGTACGGATCTGATTAGAGTTTATATGAGAACACGGCTAAAGTGAATGTCAGAGGAAGCCCTTGCTCCTCCCTTGTGTCAGGGAACATGAGCCTAGCTGAGGGGTAAATCCTTCATCTAATGTTCCTGTAGAGCAGTGGTATTCAAACTTTTTGTGCCCAAGACACACCAACGGGTACCCCAAAATCTCAAGGCGCACCTGTATTTATATCTGTGCACAATAGCTTCAATACGTGTGTTATCACTGTTATCACTATATAAGACAATAAAAATAAGAAAAAAGAAGACAGGTAGTTGTTGCTGGTGCTTTGTTGTAATTTGCTCTGTACAACAAAGCGATCTATTGTCCCTGTCACGGCTTTCTCCTTGTAATTATTATCATCCCTCACACTGGCTGACAATCAGGGCTTTTGATGTGTCACACTCTTTCATTTTTCACACACGAACAGCGACAAATAGGTTCCTCGTAAAGACTTTTGAGATGAAATGAAATGAAATTACATTTGTTAAGCTAGAATTTACCTCTTTTTTGAGAAATTGGTGCGCACAACATAGTGATACAGTTAATTAAAAATGTGTTCATCACTTTTTGTATAGGCCCAGTTGCATATTTAATAATAATGTGTGGTTATCACGCCTGGATTTCACGGCATACCATTTGGGAAACACTGCTGTAGTGGGTGGAAAAATTAATTTCTTGAACTAGTAAGAATCAATAGTGTTCCAACAATGCTCTCTTATTTTGTCTTTGATATGTTTACTTTAATAAATATGATGATTTTCTGTGGGTTGTGTCTGAATGATAACTCACTTTACACTGAGTGTATTTCAGAAGTTTCTTACACTTCAATATTTGTCGTCTTTAGGTGCAGTTGGAACTTGTTTCCACAGCGACTGAGCCTGACATGACCACGCCAATGCTGAAGCCCTCCTCATACGAGCACCAAGACAATCAACGTCAACACAGCCTAATCCATCACAGCAAACACAGCCGCTCCTCGCTCGGCAACAACAGCCACCACGGCTCATCTCTTGGCAACCTAACGCCTCGCAGCAGAGACTACCGGCAGTCTGTGGAGACATTCCAATTAAAGTCTGCCCTTTCATGTGGAACAGACAGAGGCTACCGTCAATCATACACCTCCGTCTGCTCATCCAGCAACCCCATGTCAGACACACTGTCATCAGCCAATCACGGTCAGGTGTCGGCTAACCAGCTGAGCAGTGTCGGGGTTGTTGATTGCATCTCCCCCTCCTCTCCTCCTCACTCCCCCAGTAGAGGGGAGGGGTGTGATTGCAGAGCTCCTGACTACCTTCTGTCGCGCTCTGTGGACCACCTGGAGCGTCCCAGCCCCCCGTTGCTGTCTCGGCCGGGCCAGCTGCTCTGCTGCGGCTCCGTGGACCTGCTGAGTGGAGGAGAAGGCTACCCGAGGGTTCGTCCTACACTGGTGATCCCAGCGCACTACATGCGGCTGCCTGGGGAGCACCCTCTGTCTGGTCAGGCCCTCCTGCTGCAGACTGACCAGCAGAGTGATCTGGAGACCATCCAGGCTGAGCTCAATGCCTCACATTCCCAGCAGCCCCTTGGGGTAACCCCCACTGACGGCGCCCCACATCCCATCAAACAGAGTGATGGAGAACGGCTCGGCCTCTCAGAGTCTCTGTCCATCCCAGCAGCGCTCGGGGACACAGGTCTAGTGGAAATAAACAGTGAGGACACCTTACTGGCTGAAAAGACTCTAATGGAGCTAAGAGGAGGGAAACCTCTGCCTCACCCACGAGCCTGGTTTGTCTCACTTGATGGACGCTCTAACGCTCATATTCGCCACTCCTACATTGACCTGCAGCGGGCGGGGTGCCACAGCAACACACCAGGTGGAGGTCCGCAAGGTAATGGCAGTGGGAAGCGCGGCAACGATGCTAGTCCTGGACTCCTGGTGTGGACCTGAACGAGCCGAGAGCAGGCCGAGGGAGAGGGAGAGACGGAGGGCGGGAGGAAAGAGATGTCGACAGGTCGAAAGGCACAACACCAGCCACGGCTTACACTCAGCTGGTGTACGTGGACGACCTGGACGGTGGAGGCAGCGAGGAGGAGACGCCCAAGTGCAGCCCGCAGGACAGTAAAACAGGACCCATCCTGTCAGACAAAGCGGAGGGTCAGAGAGGGGATCACTGTCAGGGGGATGTGGAGGGGAAAAGAGTAGAGGGGGTACAAATACAAGAGGAGCCTCCCTCACTGTCCTCCTCATCCCCTGCTTCTCCTCCTCCCCTGCCAACACCAGAGGGAGAGACGTTCAGGACTGATCATGTGCTGCTGTCAGTCTCTCCTGATGATGATGCAGCACACGAGGATGGAGAGGAGGAGAAGAAGAGTCCCTGGCAGAGGAGAGAGGAGCGACCCCTGCTGGCCTTCAACATGAAATGATACACAGATGACCACTTAGAGGACAGGTTCACTTTTTTTGTCACGGAGTACTGATATGCCCATATATGCACTGAAGGTGTTTTTGGTCGGTGTATTTGCTCCTCCTGTCCACGCTGGCTCTTCTTAAAGCTATTTTAAAGGGGAACTTCAGTATTTTTAAAAGTATTTTCCCATCTTTTTGTGTCCAAGTGACTTGTGGGAACAACAATTTCTGACATCGGTCCAGTATTGAGAGAAAGTGCTGCAGTCGGCGGAGGTAAAACAGATTTCACTGTAATGACTCAGCGTCAGTGGGCCCTGTTAGTTTACCTCCATTTAAAGTGCTTGTTTTTGCCACCAAGAGGCTCAGATTATTTATATATGTCTGACAACATTATAGAAAGGATCCCTGCAAAGAAATTAAACATTTTTCTGTACCTTTTCGCTGATCCTGTCTGTGTTGTGTCCAAGTCTCGCTGACGGAGAAGTCTTATTCTGAAATCTCGCAGACTTTCTAACATTTTTTAAATCAGCTAACTATTCAGCCATGACACAAACACTCTTTTAAGATAAGACTAAGATACGCTGTCTGTACTCCGACACAACAAATACAGGCACTCCTCTCTCCAACTCTCACTCGTGTTTCCATCGGTTACTTCCTGCAAACACGTCACCTCTCTGTGAGAAAGCGGCTTCTCCTTTGGCGAGACCTGGACACAAAACAGACCAGATCAAATGAAAAGTACAGTTAAAACATTTTATTCCTCTGGAGAGTCCTTTCCATGATGTTGTAAGACACTCTTAATAAAATCTGAGCCTGTTAGTGACAAAAACTAGCACTTTCAGTAGTTGGCCTGCTTTGCCACTGCCAGCTACAGCCCTCTCGCTCAATACTGGATCAGCTTAATAAATTATTGTTCCAGCGAATCACACAGGAAATCAGGGTCTACATTGAAAATACTTAAGTTTCCCTTCACTGCATGAGATGAGGGACAAAATTGACAGTTGTCCCTTTGTGTTAAAATCCATTCTGATTCAGCTGAAGCTAATTGGAGGCTTTAACAGCCTGAGTTATTGAAATCAAAATCACAGTCTTTTTAGATAGATAATGCACATTGTTAATCCCAGTAGGAAAACACAGCATTTCAGTAGCTAAGTCACGCATGAAACACAACAAAACAAAAGAAAAAACACAAGAGGTAAATACATGAATAGACTAATAGAAGCAAATCTAGAAACTAGGACCATTGTGCGTTTACAAGAGAGGCCAGTGTGAGCCACAACTCTTGAGTCATAACTCAGTCACATCTCAACACACAGATATAATACATATACATTTAGATTCCGTTTGACTTATACTTCCTGACATCATCATCTCAGATGTCCATCATGAATAAAGCGCCGTACATCTGATCATTATAACTCCAGAACTTGTCTGAGAATCATCACTTATTTAAAGTTTTCATCATTATCAGAGTAATCCAGTGGTAACTGTCTGTACAGCCAC
This sequence comes from Cephalopholis sonnerati, assembly GCA_019142605.1. Classification (NCBI taxonomy): domain Eukaryota; kingdom Metazoa; phylum Chordata; class Actinopteri; order Perciformes; family Serranidae; genus Cephalopholis; species Cephalopholis sonnerati. Next base: position 31,888,635 of record JAGQAX010000008.1, read on the forward strand.
AGGATACACTGAAAACACTGAGCCAGGATCATGTTCTTTGTCCCCCATCCGACTGAAATCACATTAAGAATGGATCTGTTTGCTGTCCGTGAGACAGGAGGAGCATGTAAAGCAACTAAAACTGTTCAGCTGTATATACGGGGCGTATCAGTGTTGCTTTGAGACAGACTTGAAAAAAATGTGAACCAATCCTTAAATCACGTCTCCCCCTCTGCTCAGACCATAACGTGAAGGACCATTTAAATTGAAGCCCTTTGTTTTTCTTACTAGAGCACTGAGAAGACATTTCAGCACTGGGATCCCGTCTAGCCAAGAGCACGAAGGGGCGATTCAGATCCTTCATGAACCTCCAGGTCCCCTTTAAGAAACTACCACTGTTGCACTCCACTTTGTCATCCTCATCACCCTCTACACGAACACACCGCTCATCAGGAATAACGTATGCATCGTCTGAGGGAGACAAACGGACGTTGGAGGCAAGAATATTTTATGCACAACAGATATATGCCTTTTTTTAATGAATAGCCTTGTAAGCGTAAAGGAACTGTTGCTGAAAAAGATGATGGGTGGTTCTCACATATGAAAGACTACAGGAGCCTTTTTTTTTCTTGAGCCATATTGGCCTCAGTCCACTGACTGTAAAGAACACACCACACTTCTTTAAAGTGAAATTATAACCCTAATTTTCAAGACTGGGAGCGTCTGTGCAAAACACAGCAAGTGATTCTACTCTTCTCCCAGTCTGCACAAGAATCAGCCCGACGTCAACATGTGAATCCTGTACTCGGACGGTTTTGAGTATGTTGCTAGAATTTAATCTAGCCCGTCAGAAGGCCGCATGGATGTTTCTACGTGATCTACAGATGGTTTGGACTGAAATGAAACCACTACCCTGCACTGCAACAGATAATGTGACACACCACTATGCTGGTGGGCAAGGATCTAATACCACTACGGAGACTGTAGTCCCACCCAAATTAATTGTGAGGTGTAATAATATGAAGGGGTTTTGTAACTGTTGAACCACTGACTGGCATATTTTTTGCTCTGAAGGCTATGCATCACTTTTATACGGCTGCTTGAGATGCCTTTTTTTGTAATTTTAATCATTTTAATTGCCAACATGAAGTATTTTACCCGAAAAATAGGCTATTTTTATTTCTTCGAATATGTTAAGGGCTTTTCTTCTTCACCCGCCTTATTGTTAGAGTTACAAAAACAAAACACATAACTGCAAGTTTTACCTGAAACCAAACTATTTTTGCATGCTGAGTTTAAACCTTAATTTTTTTTTTTTACCATTTCCTCACGTTCCAAGTGCCTTTGAACAACCTGACTCTGCAACGAATTTGTGGAACAGATTACCTTATTTATTTCTCACCTTCCTTTGCCTTCAGCTTTCCTCCTCTACCTCAGCCCTCCCTTTCTCTCCCACTTGTGAAAGAAAGCATGCAGTAAACTTTCCTCAGCACTAGCGTATTAAAAGCTACACTGCAGACATCTCAGAAAATGTCTACCAGCTGCTGCAATCGTAAAATCCTCCACAGTAATCAGCAAGGCACCAATCTGTCTTAGAGTAAGCAGTTAAGGATTTACAGGAGTTTTCAGTGTAGCACGGGATAGATAAAGCTAAGTGCGATTGTATGTGAAGCTAAACTGCAGGTCATTTCAGTGCATTTTCTTATTTTTGTGTTTTTTGGATGGTGAATGTTGTGTCTCGAATGTGTCTGTGCGCCTGAGTGGTGGTGGTAGTGTTCACCTGCTGCTGGCTGTGAGTCTGTGTTGTCCACGTGATGAATAATCAACATGCATCCACTCAAGGATCGTATAGTCATAGCAATCATATTACAGAGTGTGTATAGTTCTTTCCTTTCCTCTACCAGGTCAAGATGATGTGTGAGTTGGTGTTGTGAATGGCCTCTTTCCTCTTAGTATCCCACAGCAAGCTCCAGCTCTAGGGTGGAGTTGCAGCACAGCATCCTGAGTGTGTAACTTGGTTGCTTGCATTATATTTGAAGCCTATTATTCTGAATAAACCGCCAAACTGGAATGACTTGTGTGTGCGTCTGTGCTTTGTTTAGTTGGAAAGAAAGGAGTTGCAGCCTGAGAGTTTTTAGTTTCATTTTTAATGTCATGTTATCAATAAAATGCTATATTTGAATATTTGCCTAGCTTTACCTTACACACTAACCAATTGAAGCTGTGCTAGGTCAGCAACTCAGTGTTCTGATAAGTTTAAATTACAGTTTTGGCACTGGAGTCTGGTAACTTTGATATAACAGCTACAATTCCCTGACAGATAAGGCTTTCTGACGGCAAGTTAAAGCACTGACAATCTTAGAAATACAGCGTGGTGGGCCATTTTTAGGTGGCTAACAAATAACCACTTTAGGCAGCATTTGCTTAGACGTTTTATTTTATGTTCATATTAGTTCAAGTTATTGTATTTTCCCCCTTCTCAGAACGGTAATTAAAATTCGTTACATCAAAGCCACCAAACTCCATTAACCAAAACTACTAATTTAAATTGAGCAGAACCCTGACTTGCTAGTCTGCTGCGGCACTGATTGGTTAGCGTGTCGTGGAGTAAATATTCAAATACAGCGTACACATATTGATGTTCTTTTTTTTTTTTTAGGTGGCTAAAATACGTTTTGCTGCAGCCCCCGTCCACAGCAGTAGCTTACTTAGCCTCCATGCCAGGATATTTGGTCAATCAAAGATGATAGCAACACAGTACATAAAATAGGCACAGCAGAAACATCAGATAGGTCGGACCACCATGTCTAACTATTAATCTTAAAAACTTACAGTTACTGCAGGAAATGACAACAGAAATTAACAAGTTGCTGATGTCACATATCTCTACAAGTCGAAACAGCTGCCAGTTTCTAACTGGAAGTGACTGTTGTTGGCATAACATAAGTGATTCAGTCTATATAGCAGAGCTGTGACATCACAACTTCACTGAAGTCCTGACAGCTCTTTGAAAGCCACAGTTTCTGGATACAGACTGTGTGCAGGTCTCTGCAGATTAAACGTAATGATTATGGTATTTATATGGCACCTATACCTGCCTTTTAATTTTTAAAAGAAGACATGAAAATCAGATTTTCTTTTCAACATGGGGCCTTTAAAGCATCCTGTAAATAGGATTGAATATTGTTAGTAAAATAACTATTTAAATTGTCCATGTGTGTTTGAATTAATTTTGTCAATACAGTCAAATAGTTAAATGTAAATTAGATGCCTTTATTTAAGTAAGTTATGTTCCATTGTTTTGTAATTATTATATTGTGTATAATCTACCATATAACCAGTGGCACTGTTAGGCCTGGGTGTCCCAGGCTTCAGCCCTGACTGTTTTATAAATAGCCCTGTATCTTAATATGAAGGCTATAAAAAGCCCCAGATCCAATAACCTGTCATTCCATTTCTACTTGTAGTCGAATAAATATACTTAGTTACATTCCACTACTGTTAAAAATAAATACATACATTTAACTGTTTTCCAACTCTAGTCAATAAATTTTAATGATAGCTTTGTAAAGTGTTTCTACTCTGTACTAATACTAACAACTACTAATATTTTTAACATCATGTAATTAAAATGGAAAATTAAAAAAAAGTTTTGCAGGGTTAATTAGGTTGCCAGAGTGCATTAAAAGGCATAAAAGTAGAGCTTGTTCTTAAAAAAAAAATTTCCCCAACAGAGGTTCGAACAAAGACCCCAATGTCCTCAAATCCTGGACAAGCCTGTGCATGTAACTGTGGTCTTGAGCTTCAAAACATCAGTTTATAGGCTACTATAGTGAGCAAAAAACAATTAGCTTTATCATTATTTTTCCATTCTTTAAGCAAATACCAAATAAATGAATCAAATAAATGTTAAATATTAGTTATCTTTTAATAAGGCTGAATTACAGCCTTGCACAAGAACCCTAAGGCCCCCCAGAACTCTAGATTCACTATCCATCCATCCATTTTTGTAACCGCTTATCCTCTTGAGGGTCGCGAGGGGCTGGAGCCTATCCCAGCTGACATTGGTCTAGAGGCAGGGTACACCCTGGACAGGTCACCAGGGCTGACACATAGAGACAGACAACCATTCACACTCACATTCACAGCCACGGACAATTTAGAGTCACCAACGTGCATGTGTTTGGACTGTGGGAGGAAGCTGGAGTACCCAGAGAGAACCCATGCTGACATGGGGAGAACATGCAGACTCCACACAGAAGGGCTCCCTCCTGGGATTGAACCAGGAACCCTCTTGTGAGGCAACAACACTGTACTGACCTGATGTTATCATCCTGTCTTGTAGATGTTGCTCTCATATTTTTAAATAATTAAATAAAGTTTTGTTCGATCAAAGAGATACATGACAAAATTCGGATACTGTTAATGTGAGACTTCAGTTTGAATCTGATAAATAGATATAAACAGATAACAGTTTAATTTGGGCTGTGCTTCAGGTTAAAGGCAGGAGTTTATCTCTGCAGTTCCTCCACCGGCCTGTAGGCGGTGCGGTTTCCTCCGGCACTTTCTTTGTTTTTCCACCTCTCGCCCGCTGCCCGTGATCTCTATCATACACGGTGGCTGACAGTTTTTTTAAAAAAACATTTTATGATGGCGGAGGACAGTGAATCCGCGGCCAGTCAGCAGAGCCTGGAGCTGGACGACCAGGACACCTGCGGGATAGACGGAGACAACGAGGAGGAGAATGAGCATATGCAGGGGTGAGGATGGCCTGTCCGGTCCGGTTGGGAAACGCAGTAACGTTATTTCAGGCAGTCTGTTTATGTGTGTGCTCGGTCGGGAACGGCTAGCGCAGTTAGCTAACGTTAGCCGACACAAACACAGCCAGGCTGTTTGCTACAAGGCCGTCATTTCAAGCTAGTAACCACAGAAGGAGTGCTGATTTAAACCGTTATAATACTGTCATTTTTATCGTTGTAAGTGTGTGTGCCGTCAGGGACATATTTACACACACAGCTAGCATCCCGACTGAATGACACGATGACAGCCAACCGCTCACACAACCCGTTAGTTAGCTAACGGTAAGCTAGCTCAGCTGTCATTCGTTGCTATGGTAGCTAACGTTAGCTTACTGCTGCTTTGGTTGTGTGTATGTAAGGACTCAAATGTGAGATAAATAAAGGCAAACTCTGTCTGATAATGTGCTGTGGGATTGTGTTCATGTCTGCAGCAGTCCGGGGGGAGATTTGGGGGCTAAGAGGAAGAAGAAGAAGCAGAAGAGGAAGAAAGAGAAGCCCAGCTCAGGGGGAGCCAAGTCCGACTCTGCCTCTGACTCTCAGGAGATAAAGGTGCGATGATGACCCACTGAAATGTGCACAGACTCTCATGGTAATTCAAAATAATAGCCCACTAACCCAGTGGAGCATCTTGCCAGGCTGATGGTAGACAAGGAGGAAGTGAGGGGAAACGCAGAGTACTGGTTTGCACTCAAGAAACATGCTCAGAAAACCCTGTTTGTTTACCATCAGTGTGAAAGGGTCAACAGGGGTTATCCAGCATTGATTTAGACTCTCCTCATGGTCTATAACCCCAGTTACTTCAATTAACACTTGTGGGGTACACATACTAAGCAGAAGGGGTCCTCCCCCAATAATTTTTTTGCATCAGACACTTCAGTTTCTGCATTCTGGTGAATTTTAATTCAGCAATTTGTGCTGTTTCTGGTGATAATTTCATAGTACTTCCTGCTTTAGTTGTGCATAGTTGCTTCTCTCTGTTTTACGACAGTGCTTTTGAGGTTGCATACTACCAGCACCTACTTTACCAGGGACAATGGCTGTGTTTGCACGCACCAGGAGTTCTGGTTTTTGCTTGCATTCTGAAAAAGACAATAATCCTAACATTTACAAGAGTTACATGGCCAGTGAAAAGTAATATTCCACCAATATTCTTGTTTACATGCAGCTGTGCGTACTCTGATAAACGTGCCCCGTCGTTTAACATGTCAAAAATATGGAAAAGTGGAACAGCTGTCACTTGTGCAAGGATTTTGGCAGTGACAGACTTCACAGCCTTCCTCTTTTCCTCCTCTCTTCCTTTAATCAACTTCTGAAAAAGGTCAGCGTTACACTATTTGGGCATATTTACAATTGTGCTGATATCCAAGGCTTTCTCAGGCTCCAAACACACAGAAAGTGTTTTGCAGGTTTCAAAACATGAGGCGCACCACACTGCCTTTTTTTCTTTCAAATTAAATGCCACTAGTACAAAGAAAAAGCGTGCTGCATCTTTTATTGTTGCCAGGCAACAATAAAACCTACCCTAACCTTCCAGTGTAATCAAACTACTGTTTATTTATTTATTTGTATTTATTTGACAGTAATAAGTAGCTAGTGCCTAAAATGTTCAGGCAGAGGGTACTTGCTGTAGCTCTGGTTTTACGTTGAGAGGCTGTCAGTAAATAGTTTGTTGGGCACAGAGGAATGGAGATCTGTGTGGGTACATGAGACCCTTAAAAAAAGTGGATCATGGGAGTACCACCAATTGGTCCAGGAGCTTCACACTTGATTGGCTGTTTCAAGACATTTTACAGAAACTGCTGAAGTCGTAAAAAGGTCTTATTCGTAATATTTAAACGAATATGCTGTTTACATCACCCGCATCAAATTTAAAATATTGTTATATTCGGAATAATAGAGGAATATTGGTGTGCAAGTAAACATAGCTAATGTCCCTTGCTACTTAATGTTCTTATTAGGGGTGGAAGGAGGGGCACATGTTCTAGGGGGAGGTGTCCACTGTGATACTTCTGTAACCATTACTATCCTTGTTTTTTTCTGTCTATATAAACATCATATCTTGGTTTATAGACATCGGGACAAGCCCTAAACCCATCACAAATACTATCTGCTACCTGGAGTAGTCGGATACAAAACTGGGATACTATCACATGTTTACACCTTATCCAGGCCTTTGATCACCGTTTGTCATGTGAGCAGTTAGTCAATTTAATACACACTGAAATGAAAGTGTAAGTCTGACAGTAGTGTAGAAGATGAATTTAAATCGTTGCTCCCGTCCTCATTTTCTGCTGAAGAGATGAAGAAAGAAAATCAAACAGAATTCATCCATAGAATTATAGATTCCAGCAAATGAGACAGCGAGAGAGACAAACACTGGAATCAGGCACCACTGCAACTTGTCATGAATACGAGCCTCCATTATCAAAGATCTGTATACTGTTAGAAAAATGTGTATAAATAACCGGGTTTATCTTTTTCCATATAAATATCATATCATGAGAATGACCAAACCCAGGGATACAGTGTGCATGTAAACATAAACATGAACTGAACCACAGTTGTGGACACAGGTGTATTCTGAGCAGTGATGATCCAGCATTAATCAGTTACCAATAATCTGGTGTGAACAGTCAAATGTGGCTTCAACTTGTGTTCAACATCCTCTATTAGACACTGTTTTTTTTTTTTTTTTATCTGAACAGGTTCATTCATTTTGTTTTTGTACTTAAAGGTACAGTGTGTAGGATTAAGGGGGATATAGTGGCAGAAATGTAATATTCATAGCTATGTTTTCATAAATACAGAGTGGGTCTTCTTACACTGAGATTGCTGTGTCGTTTCTACAGTAGCCCAGAACGGACTAACCAAACACTGGCTCTAGATAGGGCTATTTGCTTTTCTTGTGTCTGCCGTTCGTTGTTCTCCTACACACTAAACCTTAAAATCCCACTGTCTTTGTTCTTATTTGCGGACATGTCTCATCTCTACATGTAGAACCCTGGCTTACCCATTCAGAAGCTGCAGGACATCCAAAGAGCCATGGAGCTGCTGTCCTGCCAGGGTCCAGCAAAGAGCATCGACGAGGCAGCCAAGCACAAGTACCAGTTCTGGGACACCCAGCCCGTGCCGAAGCTCAGTAAGTACCTACTTTACCCAGGTAGAGTGAGCAAGAGCGTTGTTTTATTCTTTTTAATATCTCATTTATTGTGACTGTGCTGCAAATATAGTCCATGTCATATTTGAATAAAGTCTTTATTGAGGAGATGCATGCATTTGGTATCTTGTAAACTCTTAAATATTAAGTGTTTTTTAATCAACAGCTTGGCCAAATGATGATTGTTGAAACTGCTTAATGTGCTTCCCTAACTCAAACAGCATTACTTCAGCTACCAGCAGATTTATCATCTTTCTTGAACACTGTTTCTGTGCACCAGTGCCATCTACTGGTTTTATTCCATCACAGTCTGTGCTGCTCAGAGCCTGTGTCCCAAAAACATGTCAGCTGTGAAGTTCAGTGGGGGTCCAGGCACACTCACTAGACATGCTTAGCGGCATTAGATTAAGCCGTTTCCATGACAACCGTTGGCCACAGAGGCGGGTCTGTGCAGGAGGTCTACTGCCATGGGCCTGCCTGATCAGCACGGACCAACAGAAGCAGATTTTATAACTGTCAGCAATTTTAAAAATACACTAATGTTTGGTGTTGGCTCAGGATCAGTGTCAGCTGAGCAAAATGCTAAATTTACAGGAAATATGTGATTGGGAAAAAAAGTTTCATATCTTTGACGAGAGCTGTGCTGTTTTTGCAGATGAGGTGGTGACGAGTCACGGGCCGATAGAAGCAGACAAAGAAAACATTAGACAGGAGCCATATTCCTTACCTCAAGGCTTTATGTGGGACACTCTGGATCTCAGCAATGCAGATGTTGTAAGTACAGTGTTTCAGACACGAAACATTGAAGTTGCTGATTATTTTCTTGATTGACTGATAAGTTGTTTGGTCTATAGACGAGTCACAGTGATTGTTGACATTAAGAAAACCCCACGTCACACACATAAAATTAAACGGGGCTGCCTCGGTTAGTTTTTAGCCACCTAAAAAAAGACCCACTTAAAAAAAAATCAATTCCCTCCTTCTAAGTGTATGCTGTATTTAGAAGATGTTTACTGCTTTACGTTGCTGGTGAAGCTGTTATATCAAAGCCAGACTCCACTGACAGAAACAGTCATTTTACTTCACAGACCACAGGAGCTGCTGCCTCAATCGTTTAGTGTAAAAGGTAAAGAGGTGAAAATATTCAAAATATAGGGTGCATTTCAACTGACATTGAGTTTTTTGGTGGGTCTTTTTAGGTGGCTAAAATACATTTTGCTGCTTAACTTCTTTGCTGGTAGATTTGGTTATCAAAGAGCTGGCAAAGCAGCACAGTACATTCGGACCATAGTCAGTCAGTACGTTAACATGCAGCTTGAGAAAATCAAATTTTTGGCTTAGTCCGACTGAAACCGGACTTTTAAATGCATGTAAACAGCTTAGTCCGACTGAAATTGGACTATCCGTAGCTCGACTAACACATCTAGATAATTCGATTGAAAATCGAACTATTGCTGCATGTATCCACTTAGTCCAACTGGAGTTGGACTCGGCGTTCTGCGCATGTACCACTTTTTCTATCGCTGGCTTTCACCTAGAAGAAGAGAGAGATGACGTAGCAGCAGTTCAGTATATAGCAGTGCAGTAACTCCCTGGATAAACAAAAAAATAAACACGATGGCGACTGAGTAGCAGAAGACGCACTTCTGGACGGACGAGGAAACTACATTCATGCTCCGACAGCTAAAGGAGCTAAACATTTCCATCTCTGCTATCTTCATTTGTCGTTAGCTTCCTCTTCGGGTCAACCAGAACCAGTTCAATAAAAGTATATTAAAAGACGTACTTGGTCAGAAATTCAATTTTCGCTTTTGCATGTATACTCAGACAAGACGAGAAGTCCGACTTGACTTGACCTCATCAAATGTCTTCAGAACAAGAGTCCAAAATGTAACTTGAATGCAAGACCAAGTGGGGGAATTTTTCACATCTAAGAAACCCATCAAGTGTTTGCCATTTTTGCTCGCTAAAGGACTTAAACAATAAATCCATTATCAAAATAGTTGTCAATTCATTTTCTTTTGATCGACTAATTGATGACTGACCAATTATTGCAGCTGTAACACACATTTTGTTTGCTGTGTCTTTTCCAGCTGAAGGAGTTGTACACGTTGTTAAATGAAAACTATGTGGAGGATGACGACAACATGTTCAGATTTGATTATTCACCAAACTTTCTCAAATGGTAAGCTGTCAGTTCTTATGATGTTCTTGTGTATCATTTTGCTTCTTATCAAATATGTGTAATAGGCCGAAATACATAGGACATGGATGTGGCGCTACATGTCTGCCGCAGCATGCTCACAGCAGAGACTCAACGTTATTTTTAAGCAGCTGGTCTATTTTTTTTCCTCTATATGCATCTCTGCAGCCCTCCAACAGGTTAAAAACTACATAGAACTGTGTAAAAGAACGAGTAAAATCTGTTTTCATGAGATTAAAATAAATACTTTCTTGTACCAGAGACAGTGCAAAGCAACAGAGCAGCCTTGTGGGTGTTTTTACGTTTCACATTTAAATAAATCAATGCATCCTTTAGTCCAAACAATCCAGTTAATTAATTCACTGCCAGTTATTATAGCCTATATGCTTTCAAACTCTGCATCACCAGCTGCATTATGGCTTGGCAAAACTCAGTACACACATAGTGAAGCTGGCAGCAGCCACACATTGAAAAGAAAAAAACACTCCGCCTGGCTACGTGATGGAGCACGTCTGTGCTCCATGTATTTTGGCCATGAGGTATTCAACTGTCTACTCTCTCATTAAACCTTTCCTCCCCTCTCAGGGCTCTGCGTCCCCCCGGCTGGTTACCACAGTGGCATTGTGGAGTGAGAGTGTCCTCAAATAAGAAGCTCGTTGGCTTCATCAGTGCCATCCCTGCAGATATACGCATCTATGACACGTGAGCACTCTTTATTGTCATATACATGTGGATCAGAGCAGTGATACGAGTCAATAGAAACCCTTAAACATCTTCTCTCTCTCTGCTGCTCCAGACTGAAGAGGATGGTTGAAATCAACTTCCTGTGTGTCCATAAGAAGCTGCGTTCAAAGCGTGTCGCTCCAGTGCTAATCAGAGAGATCACACGGAGAGTGAACATAGAAGGAATATTTCAGGCAGTATACACAGCAGGAGTGGTGCTGCCTAAACCTGTGTCCACATGCAGGTGTGCAATGCAGTATTGAAACATGAAGCTCATAAGACACGCTGTTAGAAAGTGATGTAAAACCAACACTAACTCTTTTCTCTGGCTCAGGTACTGGCATCGTTCTTTGAACCCCAGGAAGCTTGTGGAAGTTAAATTCTCCCACCTGAGCAGAAACATGACGCTGCAAAGAACCATGAAACTCTACAGACTACCAGATGTAAATACTTACACCTGTCAGGTCCTGGATCTCTCTTTACGATTCTTATTCATGGCAGCAACTTAAATCGACTTTCCCTCTTGCTCCCTACGCCTCATATAGAGCACCAAGACCCCAGGTCTGCGGCCGATGGAGAGGCGTGACATCCGCCAGGTCACCGAGCTGCTACAGAAATTCCTGAGACGTTTCCAGCTTGCACCATCGATGGGAGAAGAGGAGGTGGCTCACTGGTTCTTGCCACAGGACAACATAATTGACACATTTGTAGTAGAGGTATCAGGAATAAGTTTCTATCCTCAAGGTGCTTACTGTAGGTTCTTCTGTCCGTTTAAACAGCTGTTGTGTGTCTGTGTTCTCAGGGTGCTGGTGGCGTACTGACAGATTTCACTAGTTTCTACACTCTGCCCTCGACCGTGATGCATCACCCTCTCCATAGGAGCCTGAAGGCTGCTTACTCTTTTTACAACGTTCATACACAAACCCCACTACTGGACTTAATGAATGATGCACTGATCCTGGCCAAGCTGGTAATGTTGTGTTGCTCTCACTGTACAACAAATAATGAACTTTTCTATGTTACTGTCAGAGTCATTCCATGAAAACTGTCAAGTTTGGGTCCCAAACATTTAAACAGAACAACAAGGCAGTAAAAACTGTCAGTAAGACACAAAGTCAAGTTTACTACAGTTTTCTGTTAAACTCATGTCGGCTCTGACCATTTCTCTTATTCATGTTAGGTAAGGGCCCTGACGCACCGCGTTGTCTGTCAGTGTTTGGCTGTCGGTGAGCCCAAGTTTTTTCCAGTGTGTCTTGCACCGCTATGGCACTGGTCAGTCACGTTTGGCTTTGTTGGCCCAAAACAAAAAATAGGAAACTATGCGTTCTTAATTAATCAGCTGTCAAACAAGTAAATGTCTGTGTACTCTAAACAGTCTCTGAACATTGTGTCGACATTGCAGGCCCAGTACCAACATGGAAATATCATGTTAGTACTAGGGCTGCAATGTCGACTTTTTTCTGGCTCATACAGTGTGTTGAATTAGTGTTGGAGACGACTGAGCCCATCAGAGAATAAAATCACTCTGATTGGCAGTTCAGCTCAGTGCACAACAGGAGAAACAGAAATGAGGGAAGCAAACAAACGGCTAAAGTCTAGAGGGTGTCAGTTATTGATTATTGTTTTTTTAGCAATGAAGGTCTTTAACAGAAATGGTTCGTAGTTGTTGGCGTAACTGTTCGCTAGCACTTTGTAAATATCCTTGTGTATCTTTGCGGTGTGCTCAAGTGCAACATTTTGGCTGACACACAGGCTTCGTTAGGTGACGCCTTCACAGTCAGCCTTCATCGCCACTAGTTCTTAGATGTCGGTTTGGTGTGTCTGGGCCTTCACATTTAATACACATTGAATAAATCTCAGATATTTTGTTTTTTAGGGTCAATATTGCTCCCCCTCTACATGAGAAATACGTTTATCAAATAAAATTTTTTAAATATTTTTGATATTTTGGTTAAAATAGCATGACCTATGTGAGACAGTAAGAGGCGATGACATCATCTGGTGAGTTTTGATTTTCCTTTTTACCATCCAAACCTTCTCCATGACGTCTAACATATCCTCCCTGTCATACAAAAAACATGGGGGAAATATTTTTTTAGTGAAATTTCAGAATATATTTATATAAAACATGTTTTATTTCCATTTAGCTGTGTGCTGAATGTGGTGTTAGCTCTGACCACAAAGAGAAGTCCGGCCATATAATTTTGTATTTTTTTCTCTCCATCACAGGCTGATTTCTGAATATAATGGTTAAAAAATTGTTCCTGAGCTTGCAAAATATAATTTAATTTAGGTCTAACATATTCTTCATGCTTTGAAATATAAAATTCTTGATTTGGTTATGATCAAAAATCTGAACAGTTTCCATGGAATGACTCATCAGTTGTTATGTGCTGCTGCGTATTTCATCATGGTATTTAGTTTGTGACTTCTTGTGTGTGTTTAACAGAAAGGTTTCGATGTGTTCAATGCCTTGGATCTAATGGAGAATAAGGTGTTCCTGGAGAAGCTCAAGTTTGGCATAGGAGATGGAAATCTGCAGTATTACCTCTACAACTGGAAATGTCCCCCTATGGACCCTGATAAGGTCAGCAGCATGATTTGACTGACTTAACACCAAGTCTGGTGTTAAGATCCAGTAATGAAAGATGAAGCAGGGGCTGTATTTGTAGATATTATTGGTAGTGGAAGTTGTCTGTATGTAACATCTCTGTTTCATATGAAGCTTGTCATGCTATTATTTCTGTAAGTTGCATCAACTTTAGTGGACTAAAATGCTGTAGTCAATGGTATTCGTGACACTGGGTTTAAGTTAGCCTGCCAGTCCACAAAGACTCAGTTGTGAGAATTAAAAGTGGACTATTTGAGCTGTAATTATATAGGCAGCATTGTTAATTTATTTATTTATTTATTGAATGATTCTTTTTCATTTGGATTGGGTTGCACCTTTTCGTTGTTTTTTTTACACTCTTGGATTTTCAAGAGACAAACAATATATATTACTATATCAACATACAAACACACAATAAACATGAACATTTTAATAAAATATATAAATAAAATTATAAAAATATACCTAAAGAAATGTTTCTCCTGCAGCTAGTAATCACCAATTACCAACATTTTCCCTACTGTACAGTGAACTTATAGTGAGGTATGCAAGGCTAATCCTTCTTTAAGTATGTGTTTAAAGTTCCTCTTAAGTTCCTTGTAATGACCAGCTAGTTTTAAGCAAATGATTTACTCAGTCAGGTTGCACCAGTCTAACAATGTCTTGGATAGTAAGGACTTAAGTCATGTGTAAATCAGTCACTAGGAAACATCTGTAGCACTCTCCAGGATCATAAGATACAGTATAATTAAACTTTCAAAGGGTGTTTTAAGTAGGCCAGATGTTAATCAAACTCACCTGTAAAACCTTTGTAAATGTAAGTATGACTTTGTTTCATTTACAGATACATTCTTGTAGAAATATGTGTTTTAAGAGTGAGTATCTGAATAAGTAAGGCAGCGAGGCAGCACATTTAATATCCAAAGGCAACTGACATGCTTTATAGATTACTCAGGTTAAACATAAGAAACAAGTGATAAAAACAATAATCAAGCAAAAGCAAAAAGAATGAAAACAGTAAAGGCAAACAGGCATCAGAGTGTGTCTGGTCAGATTTGTCAGTCGTATCTTTTACTTCTCATTGTGCAGGTACAACAGCAACAGTTACACCTGGCAGATAGTTTGTGTATCTATACATCGTTTAGTGATGCCTAAATCTCCATCTGGTTAACACTTCAGTTACAATAAAGAAAAGTTAAACTCACAAACAGCTGGTGCGGCAGCTTCAGCATCTGATTTACAAAATGTTTGTATCAGTTTTGTTCAAATCTCATCTAACAGCAGGTTGTCGTCTGTGTGTTCCAGGTTGGCCTCGTCCTTCAGTAGCAGCTCTCTTCACGGCTGCTACACAAACACTGATCAGGAGGTCGTTAGCGACCTCCGGCTGTTCCTTACCTGGACATACAGGTAGCCCAAGCTAGACAATGAGAACCACAACAGTAAAACCAACCTGGGAGACTGGGAGACGGTTCAAGAACATTCTCAGTTCACCTGGAGGTGAAAACTCTTAAATCATCAACATCCTGAATGTGAAGTCATGCTATGCCTGAGATACTCATACAGTACAACGCTCCTGACATGCACACTCACATTTAAAACATACCAGTTTGACATACAAGAGGATGCCTTGACATTGTGACTTTTGTTTAGTTCTTCTTCCTCAGCAGACGATACAGGGGACTGGCATGTCAATTAATTTCACACTGAACTATGTAAATGATAATCAACAAGTCAACACGACCACAATACAAAACGATAAGTTATTGTGTCCCACTGCAGCTGCGAGATAAGAGGGTCTTAAAGGCATTTAAACAAGATATTATTCCCATCTCCTTCTCATATCATCGTGGTCAGAAGTTTCTCTGGCGGCTGTTTTGGGGCCTCAGTAGAATTAGAAATGCTAAGAACGTGTTTCTGTGATAGCTGACATATAAAAGCATTTAGGAGAAAAATATCTTAACTTTTCACACACACACACACACACACACACACATACTGTCAAATAAACACACACATAATGGATATCTTCATGGAAGGACTCCTCCAACTGGTGCATTGATATACATGTTTTTTGTTAAAAATATATAGTTACCTGTACATTTAAAGCCAGATCATATTTATTCCTGTAGTGTGAGGTCGGGGTTCGGGAGGGCTGATCCAAAGTATTTTCCTCATAGGTAGTGTAGATGTCACTGAGTTTGTTCCGACAACGTGGGTTTAAAGTGGTTTTTGATGAAGAATGTATCGCGTCAATGAAGCACAATTTTTGAGTTCCTAAACAAGCAAAAGGGTCTTTCTCTTTTCTTTTCTTTCTTTCTTTTAAAGGTCAGATTTCAAAACTGATGGGTTGTAGTACAAACTGCACAACCTGTTTTTATAGGATGTGAGCTGTTATGTTACAAACCTGTCTCTGGAGTAGATGTTTAACGGAACATCTAAGCCACGTGTTTTGTTGTATTCGCTGTTCATGCACCATGTGAATGGTTTGTTGTTCAGTCAGCAAGGCTGTTGAATAAACGGCGAAGATTACAGTATCTGAAAAAAGTAAGGATGACCAGTGAGAGTTAGTGAGAGAAAATTAAACAAATAGAAGTCTAACCAGGGTGGATTTGATTTAGATTTATACAAAAAGGAAAAAATCAAAATAGTCAGGGTCGCCATTGAGAGACAGTTTTATAGCATACAAATGGCTCACTTATTTTTTAAGAGTAATGTTCTTAATTAGGTCTCATTTGAACAAACTGTTTACCAGCAAAATGACCGTTTGTTTATCAGTTACTCACCGCGTGTTGCCTCTAATTTGTGAAGAAAACTTTCTTGCATGCCTCCACAGTAAACAGAGAATCATGGAGGGGTGAGCCTTCTTCATGAATTGAAGTTTTTGGAGACCGCGTTTAACAGCGAAACTATATCAAACACCCGTTTACAAACTCACACAACTCGTGCAGTGTAATCCAAGTCTTGTTTATCTCGTCGTATGCTCAGCACTTCCAAAACACATGCCTTTTCACTAAAAACATAACACTATAAGACACTTGAACCTGCCTCAGCAAGGGTGTGTGTACGAGCTCCACTTGAGCAGAGTTCAAACACACGTGTCCAGGTACGCTACTGAGCCGTGCATGAGACTGTTTGTACTGACGTGTTTTAAATTGTAATGTTTTAGTGAAGGGAGGTAATGAGCATACGACTGGATAAATGAGACTTGGATTATACTGCACAAGTTGTGTGAGAGTGTATAAACAGATGTTTTGATAAAGATTTGATGTTGTTAAACGCGGCCCCCAATGACTTTAATTTATAAAGAATGTTGACCTTTTTAGGGTTCTTCGTATACCTTAGAGCCATGTGAGAAAAACAAGGTTTTCTTTAAAATTCAGCGTAACACTTGGAGACTAACTGATACACAAATGGTCATTTGGCAGGTGAAGGGTTCCTTTAAAGCAGCCAAGGTCAGTTTTCTTTGTTAATTTAGTCATTGCCACTCACAGAGAAACTTTGACTTCTTACTTTCAGAGGCCTGTTGCAAAGCAGTGAGTAAGACGCCCCTGTAAAGCAGCTGATTGGCCAGAAGAACAACACTGAGACGTTTCTCTTATTAAAGTGGAAATAGACAACTTTTAACCCTCTACCTTGGGTAGCTAGGGATAGCTACCTATAGCTACTGGGGAAAACAAACGCTCAATTTGTGCTGTAAATCAAGCCTTCATTTTTCCCGGCAGATCGTACCCAGTGTCAGACGTAATTGAAGAGGGCAAGCAAGGCTTTTAGTGCACTGGTTCCCAACTGGTTCAGCCACAGGTCCAGATTCCTCCTTAGTCATTAGTTCAAGGTCCACACAGTTTAATATATTCAGCGTCGTACTTGTTTTTGGCCATGTCCCAAACTAGTTTGCTGTCTGTTACGTAGCGGTTCATTATTCACTCACTCTACAGCAGGAAACGGCACTTCAAAATAAAAGCTCTGTGCTGGAAATTCACTGTACTTAAACATAAAGTGTGTTTTTTACAAAGTTGATGCGTTAGCAGGTCACTCGCCAGTTGGGAACCACTGCTTTAGGGAACCAATCTAAACACAGATTGTTATTGTGCGGTCAACATTTATTTCCTAATGATAAGTTGAAGCAAAAAGAATGTGACTATTTCCACTTTAATAAATAACCATCAGTTCCCTGGCCTGCAGCAGGATGTTACATGTGCTCTAATCAAACTCTCAAATACATAAAACAGAGCGGAGCACAACATTCAGAGTGTGTGGGGAATAATTTAACAGCATGTACTCAGAGCACAGCGTCTGAATAAACAAGCCTGTATCAGTAACCGCATCAATTTGAAATTTGAGCTTTTCTCTTTTTTCCGGATCCATTTTTATTGACGTCACTATATTTTATTTTATTTTTTTAACGGTACTGTACTTGTGTCTGGAAAAAAAAAAATACTGTGGGTCATTTTTTTAGTGTGTCGTGCAGCTAAATGAAATTCTTTGAACAGTTCTCATATGTGTAATTGTGCTCTGCAAAATGTCTTAAGACATAATTCCTGTTCTGTTTCTTTCCAGTATTTCCCCAAATTTTCCAGTTTAACAGGCAACGTCAAAACTGATTTTTGAGGGTTTTGGAGTATTTGGCATTTCCCTGTGTTCGACTGAGCGACGGAGATCTTTGATTTGTCAGACCACTTGTTGTGTGGTGGAGCTGCTGGTGTTCTCAAAGGTCAAAATGTTTTAAATTGTCTTTTTGCTCTGAGTTTTGTTACTTTGTGTTTGACGCTCCTGTTCACGTGGCTCTGCGTAACTTAAGAGGTAAAGGCTGCTGCCGTTTTTGTCGTTACTTTTTCTGTATGTGATGTACTTTTCTTCTCATCCCTTTATATATTAGCAAGAGAATGACAACCAGTGGACGGTCAGTGCTTCAGGGCTTAAAGATTTTTTTATTTTACCATTGAAAGAACGGGGTTCTTGAGTCAACGGTGTGCCTCATGGATGTTGGTTGTGTCACAGATGTGTTGCCTGCAGCTGTTTGAATGAGCATGTCAGTTTTGCTGCTGTGATGATTTTTAGCGTTATTGTTACTAGCCACACCCTTTAGTGAGAACTCAACCCGAAGTACCTGCCTTATTTAAAAGATTTTGGGGGTGGTGTGTGGGGGGGGGGGGTGTACTTTTGAAAACGACATACAGCTTTCTCTAACTGAAGAACAATATTTTTATTCAAATCCATTGTAAGCTGTGAAAAAGCTGAAGAAGTTGTACCAGCATCATTTAGACATGACCCCCATGCAAATAACAATCTGTTTCCACACACACGTCAGCTATACCAGCATGGATATTTGATTGAATAAACTCACTTTAAAAAGGGACACGAGTGACGCACTTCTTTTTAACGTGACAGCGGAAAACAAGAAAGCAAGTATTTTCCTTAATGTATATTTGGGTTTTATTTGTGAAGAATTGTAAACGGCCTCTGCCCTAAAACATTTTTTATTGGCTAGGGTCTGACATTTTTGTTTCTGTGGGTTATACCTCCACGCCAACAGGCTTTCCATACATACATATGTCTGTTCCATTCTCATGATGCAGTATCTCTGAGATGTGTTTTAAATTTCTTAAATTTTGGCACAAACGTCCACTTGGACTCAACAATTAACTGTTTATAGAGTTTGTTAGTCAGAGGTCACTGGGACCTCAAAAAACATGTTTTCGGCCATAACTCAAGAAATACTATGCTGAATATTTCAGAAATTTCTAAAAAGATAAAGTTGTAAAGTGATGACATTTCATATTCAAAAGGTCAAAGGTCATCTTCACTGTGACGTCATAATGTTCTGCACAACCAATTTTCTGGCCGCTGTTCAACGCCATAGCTCGGTAACAGAAAGAGAAATGTTTGGTCAGTGACTCTTATCTTGTGCTGACCCATCTGATGTGTACAGATCTTCTGTGCTGCCGGGCTAAAGATGTGTGTGAAGCAGCCATGTTTTAGAATACGTGGCTTCTTTGCAGCAACATCCATTATAGGAATATTATTGTCTACGTCATGACTGCATGTGAGTCTGGACAGACATGGGTGTAAAGTGTAAACTTGACCTGTTGGCAGAGGTGTACAACTGCAAGGCAGTAATTTTAACTTGAGTCATATTTAACCAAAGAACATGAAAAACATATCATAACACACACTTGAGTAGATCTTATTCAGAAACAAAAACATCAATTAAACTATGCCTGTTTCTGGCCAAAGAAATGTTTAGAGATGCAACGTTTAGTCGGTCAATCAATTAATCAGCTGAAAGAAAATTAATTGATTCAGTAATTTTTCAAGCAAAAATGTGAGAAATGACTGCTTTTCTTTGTTTTTTTATGATAGTACGTGAATCTTTGGGTTTTAGACTGTTGGTTTGGGCAAAAGAAACAAAATCACTTCATCACATTGGGCTCTGGGAAATGGTGCTGAGCATTTTAGACAATTATTTGACATTTTATAGACTAAACAATTAATGGATTCATCACATAAGTGTGAAAATAATCCTTGGTTGCAGCCCTAGAAATGACAAATCACTTACAAAATAAAATCAATTTAAAGCAGTGGTTCACAACTGGTGGGTCGGGGGTTCATTCCGAGTGGACCGCAAGCGACTTGCAAATGTAAAAAACACACTTTATTTTGTAGTACAGTGAATTTCCAGTGTAATGCTTTTGTTTTGAAGTCTGATTTCCTGCTGTAGAGTGAGTGATTAATGGACAGCTACTTAACAGAGACAGCAAACTAGCTTGATGAAATGGCCAAACGCAGCTGTGACACTAAATATATTAAACTGTGTGGACCTTGAACTAACGACTAAGGAGAAATCTGGACCCTGTGGCTGGCCCAGTTGGGAACCACTGGTTTAAAGGATCATACCAGGGTCCTGACACATTTTCACTAAGTTATTCTGAGTCATGTAAACTGCAGGACAGCCTCCAAACCACACTGTACTTTTTACCTCTGCTGCAGCCACTGGTCTGCATTCATGTCAACAGAGTATGAGAACAGAAACTTAAGTTACAAAGGTTGTCCATTTCAACAAACAATATCTGCTTCTATTTTTCTGTTTTATATATTGTTGACTTTAAAAGACAGTCAGTTGCTTTACTGTGCAATACTAACAACAGACAAAAAAAAAAGCTTACATTAAATGTAGGACTGCAGCCACAATTACAGACATTCTTAATTAATCTGCCAATTACTTTATTTTGAAAGAATATGTGAAATATCCCCATGGCCACATCTTGTTACTTACACTTGTTTTTTATAAATAATAGTCAAAAAATCTGAAAGCCATTCAATAAACTTAAAAAAGTAAGGCAGAGGTTCGTCACCTTGGAGATGCTGGCACCAAAAAAATCTTTTGTCGATTGACTAATTAATAAAGTACGTCAGCTCTAGTTCACTGTCTCACGCACATTTCAAGTCCCTCCAAACATAACTGGAAGTCAATGGCTGCCTTACACTTAGGAGAAATGCACTGACAAAAGTGTAAGAGAATGAACTCAAACAGTGGATCCTACCTGAACAGTCAGGAGGTGAAATACTAAATATTTCAACTCTCAGGCCTCTAAAAATCCTTAAATGACACAATCTGCGGAGAAGAAACTGCTCTCATGTCCTCTGTGAGTGGACTGCCTCATTTTAAGAGGTCAAAGCCAAAAAACAGAAGAAACCAGAGGGCTGAAACCTGTAAAAAAAAACATGGGAATGGTCCTTTATTTCTTAGACAGTCTCTGTTAATTTGTCTATGACTTGGCCTTTACTTTCCTTTTCTTTGCGGGGTTAGCAACTATTCTTTTCACTTTGAGAGGCTGCAGAGAGCAGGAGGACGCTGACTCTGTGACCTTCTCAGACTCACTCTCAAGTTTCCTTTTCTGGCCCTTCCTCCTCTCGCCACCTTCCTCCTCCTCTTCCATGTCAGCGGGGTCTGCAGCTGTCACACTGGGTGCTGCACCTTGTAGCCATGCAACATCCACTGGAGGCACTCTGGGTGTGATGGCGTCCACAGTGTCATTGAACACCTCGTCATCTCTGGAGGCACCCTTGTCTGAATCCCAGAGCGAGGACGCTTTTCAGCCCCAGCGGCTCGGACATGCTCTGGCTCAGCCTCGGCACCTGGCAGGCCGGCACGCCTCTCGAAGCGCTCAGTGCTATCAGGTGACTCGTCATGTGTTTGGGCTTGACAGATTTGCACACAAGCAGCAGTCTGAGCTCATTCCTCTCCAGAGCTTTGGTGACCTCGTTGATGCCGATGGCCAGTTGTCTCCTCACTGACACATCTGTCCAGCCGTTTTTGGGAGAATCCTGCGTCTGTCCCTCCTGGCTCACCTGGGGAACAGGCTCTGATTCTGACGTGGCAGCAGGTTTCTTGTCCTTCTTTTTCCTCCACGGCCGAAACACTTTGACCTCTTTCTTCTCAAGACCCACAGAAACCAGCTTGTCCTTCAGGGTTTTCAGGATGAAATGCATGTCTTCTTGGGGAATGGTGCCCCATTGTGGAGGAAACGGTGACGTGAAGGAGGTCTTGGGTGGCTTCTTGATTTCCTTCTTAGCTGACTTTCCTGCAGCAGCCATACCTCCTCTGAAATGAAGACAAGGACACCTGTAGTAAACGAAAAGTACTTTTACACAACAAGTCTGTGCCAGAGCAAAAAATATACATCAGTCCTTAAATAAGAAGAAAAATTACAGACACACCAAATAAATTTACAAACAATGTCTCCATTATAAAGTTTGACCACCAGAGAGCACAAACAAAACTATTCACTGGCTCTTTTTTTAACTCTAAAATGTCTCACTCACTCAACATAAAAATCTTTTTTTTGCAATAGTAGAGAGTAACTAAGTATATTCACTCAAGCACTGTGCTTACGTACAATTTTGAGATACTTGTATTTTAGTAATGTATTTCATTATATGCTACTTTATACTTTATACTCCACTATGTTTTGTAGGCAAATATTGTAGTTTTTACTCCACTACATCTACTCAATAACTTAGTTACAAGTTACTTCTGCAGATTCAGATTCTTAGTACAATATATAACTCAACTAATAAATTATATCTTATTAGTGTGGGTTAAAATACCCAGCAGTATATTAAAAACAGCCCCAACTTTACTGCTGCAACACTAAAGTGATAAACACATCTATGCATCACTAATTATAATTCAGTGATACCATATATTTGATTATGAAATGGGCCTCTCTGAATAATGAATACATCTACTTTTGGTACTTATGGAACACTTTGATGCCAATACTTTACTTGCATAAAAATGTTGATGCAGGACTTTTAGTTGTAACAGAGTATTTTAACATCGCAGTATTGCTACCTTCACTGAAGTAAAGGATCGGAATACTTCTTCCACAGTACAGATGTGTAAAATAGCCTAATTTAAAAAAAAAAAAATCATAAAAATACAACACAAAACACATCAAAAATAGTATGAGTACATAATTGGAAACGGGACTAAATACAAATCAGGACAAAAAGGCTAAAATTTAAAGAGTATTTATCTAAACGTGGGGGGAAAAAACACAGCTTATATACTTGATTGGCAGAAAAGTTCGTTAAACCGTCAAATATTTTTATAACTGCGTCAATGTGACGACTGTCAGCAACGTACGGGACAAACACGAGTCACATTTAGTTACTTTACCTGATATTTAATGCAGCAAAAGCTCTTTTCTCTTCGTAAACTGGTGCTTCAGTCACATCAACAGTCAAACAACACGGGTGGACCACAGGGCGCCGCCATTTTGTTCGAATTGAAAAACTTTATTGACAAAGAAAAGGACAAGGACAACAGCGCCGACCAGTGTTCAACGGCCGGTGTGACAGTCATAGTGCATGTGTGTCACAAGATTATAACGGTGTACCGAAAACATCTGACGTGTTGAAAGCGACTTGTTAAAGCCAGTTGTAATAGATAAAAAAAATAAAATAAAAATAAAGCAATAATAATAATGATAATGATAATAATAATAATAATAATAATAAATATAATGAATAAACAAAATAACATAAATAATAATAATAAAAATAATAGGTAATAAAATAAGTAATACTAAAAAATAAAATAAATTTAATTTAATAGTAAATAAATTAATAAAATAACTAATAATAGATTTAAAAAAAAAACATAAATACATTAAAATAAACGAGTTACTTTGATCCAAACATGACCCTTGAAAATATGTCTCCTGTATCTATACATTATATATTTATATATTGGTAATGAGCAAGTCCCGTGTTCATAGGCTATTTTTTCATGCACATCCAAAATATTCGTCGGAAAATGTAGTTGTGTTATCAAATCTAAAATTAATCTATTTATTATATACATTATATATTTTTTTCTTTTTCTGATGCTTTCATTGTAAGTAGCATTTTATTGTCATGGCTGGTTGATGTCTGGCTTATTGTAACTACTGTTGTTTCTTTTTAATAACAAATATTTTATGTTATCATGTAAAAAAGATAGTTATATATAGTTATATATATATATATATATATATATATATAGATAGATAGATAGATAGATAGATAGATAGATAGATAAATAAAGAAGAAGAAAAATACATTTCAAGTCCTGTATATATATTATATACTGTATATTAGTAATTATGAGTATTTTAATTTCGTACATTCTAACTGTGTGTGTGTGTGTGTGTGTGTGTGTGTGTGTGTGTGTGTGTGTGTGTGTGTGTGTGTGTGTGTGTGTGTGTGTGTGAATGAGGTGACCCGCAGCCAATCAGCTCCTCAGCAGCTCCCTGCTCCCTCCTCTGCTGCACTGTCTCTCTGTGGCCGATTATATTGCATTGATCAGCTGTAATCACAGCTGCGCAGAGCCGACAGGAGAAACGCGTTCATCTAAACCACGGGGCAACACCTGCGACCATGTCTCCTCAGGTAACATGTCTGCTGCTTCAGTCTCTGTGTGATTGAGCCGTGTGTCGAGCGGAGACGTGTCATCGCTATGAAATGAGTAACGGTCTGAGCGGCGGGGCGTCCAGGCCATTCACTGTATGTGCTGTCATCCATCTTTGACACTGTGGGATGAGTGAATGAGAGGACAGCTGAATATATTAATCCTGTGGCTCCGTGGTTCTCTGATAATGTTAACAGTTAACGTAATGAGAGCAGATTGCCCAAAATAAAATAATATTATAGTTATTAGGAATAACAAACAGGATGTGGCTCTGATTTAACTGAGCAGATGAAAGATGTTTGACTGGCTCTAACACTCTCTTTGCCACAGACAGGTCCTCTTTAGGTTTACAGATTAATCTTTGTATCATTAAAATGATGCCAGAAACATCTGAATTTGATATATTAGTATAAGTTTTCAGGGTTCCCATGGTCTATAATGATCTGTTCTGCGATCCTAGATCCTTTGTAAAGTAGATTATTCAAGTAGGCACAGAAGCACTAGAGTCTGGAATAAAAGCCCATTGTTTGTCTCCAACTTGTGCAACAATAGGTCTCCAGGGCTCTGCACCATGACTGGAATACTACGCTCACATTTCTTATTCACTGTTGTTTGTAACTGATTAATATGCACCTTCTCATATTCTGTCATTACTGTACGCTGGAGTGCTTTTTACTTTTTTATTTTATTTTTTTGGTTTCCAGTCTTAACCTCCTGAGACACAGAAGAAAAAAGGTTTTGATATTTGTGTATATTTTTTTAGATACTTTAACTCTTTGGTTTAAAGGAAACATTTTACAGCAAACATTTTTTCCAAAAAGTTTTTTGTCCTCTGTAGTGGACGTTGGGTCTTGTTTGATCACAAAATGTAACATTAAAATGTAATGATAATACATTCATTTTTATTGTGGATTTTTGTCCAAATCTCTTTTCATTTCATGAACATTACGACAGTTAGATGAAGGAAACACATCTAAACCCAAAAAAATTTAAGAAACAACATTTCACAGTAGAGCTTCTTGATTAAACTCTGCTTCCTGGAGTACGGAAAATGGTTAAAAACAGGGGGTAGTAAGTCCTGCTGTCCACTACAAGGGACACTAAATAAAAGTTGTGTTTTGAAAGGGTTAAAATTACTGTAAATTTCTAAAAAAAATCTTACTAAATTGAAGTTAAGAGTCTTATATTGAAGGAACAATTGGAAACATAATATCTGCAAAAAAATGATCATTTACCCCCCTTGGTGCCATAAAATGAGGAAGCTGTGATGGCTGCCATTGTGCTCTTTAAGCCACAAGTGGGGCCTCACTAGAAAGCCCAAGATGTCCTCTTGACAGTACAGTGGGACTCAAGTAGATAACATAAATGGTGCTTGATTTAGAGATTATAATAATAGCGATCGTCCTCTTCATGCTGTAGACAGCTGGATATCATGAAGTCATGTCCAATGTATTTAACAGCTCCATCAGTCTGGTCCTCCGCACCAGTCACCACATGACTTTGATTCATCTGTAAGAGAGCTGAATAGCTATGTATTTCTGCTTAGTCTGTGCAAACATATAGCCTGAATAATTTATCAGAAATACAAATCAATGAGGCGTTGGTAGCTTAGTGGATAGTGCCGACGCCCCATGTATAGAGGTGCTGCCCTGCCACAGCGGCTGCGGGATCGATTCCAGCCCATTGCCCTTTGCTACATGTCACTCCCCCACTCTCTCTCTCTCTCTCCCTGTTTCACTCTGTCCTGTCCAATAAAGCCATAAAGGCCAAAAAAATAATCTTTGAAAAAAAGCTTCGTACCATTTGCACTATCATACATGTGCATATTTTCAGTATCTACAGTATAAAATGGGTGGTTATAGTGTAAACAGCCAGAAAAAAGAGACAGGTAAACCCTGTATTCTTGCGTACCAATGTAAAAGCTTTAATAATACTTTGACTTTGATCTAATAATTTACAATCACCTAGTTATTAATGTTATAAATGTACTAATTCACTGTCATAAACACACCTACATGTATGAAAAACAAACAAGAAAACACTTACCAGCACATAAACTACAGTTTTATTGAGCATGAAAATAATAAACTTAAATGACATTCACTTTTAGGTTTTATGTTTTTGCCCTGGCATCGTTTAATTATTAGCACTGAGATAGTTCCCAGGTATCATATCAAAATCATAGTTTTGGTATTCAAGTCAAGTTTATTTAAATAGCACATTTAAAAACAACCGCAGTTTGCCAAAGTGCTGTTCAAATTAAAAGGATGACACACAAATATAACACAAAATAGCACTGGTAAGAACAATTACATATGTAAAAAGATTATAAAATATTAAACAACAACCAAAGGCCACTGTAAATATGTACGTCTTAAGATTTGTCTTAAAAGTGTCAGTGGAGGGGAAACATTTGATTCAGAGTGAAAGGCTGTTTCAGAGTTTTGGAGCAGCTTCAGCAAAGGTATTATGACAGCACTAGCGTTATACCCTCCATTACACCACTATGTTGTTGATTAGTACTGTATATTTCTTTGTTTTTTATCTTTCGCCTTAAAGGGATAGTTTGGATCTTCTGAAGTGGGGTTGTATGAGACACTTAGCCATGGTCAGTGTGTTATCTACAGAAGATGTCACTCGGCACAACCCCAGTTTGGAGAAGCAGGCTGAAGTACAGACACAGAAGCTGAGCAATGTGCTGCTGTGGATGGGGGTCGGCACCTATGGAAAAAAAAAGTCCCACCTAAAAAAAAGTCAGTAACAGCTTAAGTGTAGGCTATATTGAGAGTATTTTCACTGACAGTGATTTCCAACAGGAAAATGAAGCTGTTACATCGCTCTCTTCAAAGCCAGACTCCATTGAGAAAAACCATAATTTAACATTGCTGAACACAGGAGCTGCTGGTCTACCTCTGCTGTGTACAGTTATTTTGTTTCTGTTACTGTGCGACTTTTGCATTTAAAAGGGTAGTTTAGATTCACTAAAGTCACACAATAACACAAACTAACTAACTGATCAAAGCAGCAGTAGACCAGCAGCTGCTGTGTTCAGTGAGCCAAAACGACTATTTTTCTCAATGGAGTCTGGTGGCTTAAGCCCCGTTCACTTCAGTTTGGTACGCATTTTTCCATGTCCCTTGTGAAAAGTTGTTGACGATACCAATAGATTTGTTCCTCACCGTCCCTATTTTTTGTCACCTTTCTGGTGAGGTACCTGGTAGATGACGGCAGCATAGATGGTGTTATTGGCTTTCCTGTCGGAACAGGCTGTCTGATGGAAAGATAAAGCAGTGAAAATACTCTAAATATAGCCAACATCTAAACTAATATTTATTTATTTTTTTTAGGAGGGAATTCTTTTAGGTGGCTATAATACGTTTTGTTGCCGACCCCCATCCACAGCAGTACATTGCTTAGCTTCTGTGTCGGTACTTCAGCCTGCTTCTCCAAACTGGAGATGTGCTGACTGTCCTCAAATGTAGGTAACACACTGACTATGGCTGAGTACCCCGTACAACCCTGCTTCAAAAGATCTGAACTCTCCCTTCTACCTATCTGTCCTTCCATCCATCCATCTGATATAAAGACCGACTTTTCCGGATCATTTATAATCTGCAGGCAGAGTTTGAGAAGATGGCAGAGGACGTGAAGAAGGTGAAGACGAGGCCTTCGGACCAGGAGCTGCTGGACCTGTACGGCCTGTACAAGCAGTCAGTCGTTGGAGAGATAAACACCGGTATGACTTCCTGCAGAAAACACAATCACTCCATGTTACATGTTCCCTGAATTATGATAATTTCCTCCTCTCTGTGTGCTCCCACAACTGTAGAAAGACCGGGAATAACGGACTTAAAAGGAAAAGCCAAGTGGGACGCCTGGAACTCCAGGAAAGGTAACGAGTTTATAGGTGTAACGTGGCTGGAAAAAAAACAGCAATACACTTGTGTTATTAATCCAAATTTCCTCTCCTTCAGGAATGTCCAAGGAAGATGCCATGTCAGCCTACATCACACTCGCAAAGGAGGTCATCAGCAAGTATGGCATGTAACGCTTACAGTGAACTGAAGTGGCAGAATTAATGCAAAAATGACAACAGTCTCTGAACTAAATCACTGAAATGATGCTGCTGTCTCTATAACAAGTAGCCTTCTGCTGTCAGAGGCCATAATGATGCAGGATAAAGTGTCATTTAAAATATGCTGTGACTTCTTTTCATGGTTTGTCTTTTTTTTTTTTTTTTACATAGATTATTCCCATTAACTTGTACAACTGAAACACTTCCATGCATCCTTTAAGGTTAGAAGTATAAAACCTGCTGATTGCAATTAATAATGTAGTTTATTCTTGTAATCCACACGTGCACAGCAATATAGTGTATACACTGGCACTTTGATATATAGCTTGATTTGCTATCTAAACAGGACAAACTAAATGCTGTCAAATGTGAAAATAAAACCTTTTTGTGCACTGTTTTTGTGTCCAGATTTCTTCTCAGTCATCACTTCAAGGTCCATGCAGTTTGATATATTTACCGTCATACTTGTGTTTGGCCTTGTTGTCTCTGTCAGGTCGCTGTCTGTTAGTCACTCGCTCTACAGCAGGAAACGGCACTTCAGAATAAAAGCTCTGCTAAAAAATGAAGTGGGGTTTATACAAACTTGACACGCTTGTGAGTCACTTGCAGTCCATTCAGAAAGGACCCATGACCCACTTTTGGTCCATGACCCACCAGTTGGGAATCACTGATTTAGCATTCACTCACTGATATAAATGGGGTGGACAAAATATTACGTAATACGATTCAGCAGCAAGGCGGCACGGTGATGTTGTGGTTAGCACTGTCACCTCACAGCAAGAGGGTTCCTTGTTCAGGAGGGAGCCCTTCTGTGCAGAGTTTGCATGTTCTTTCTTTTTCTCCGAGTACTCCGGCTTCCTCCCACAGTCCAAAGACACGCAGGTTAACTGGTAACTCTAAATTGTCCGTAGGTGTGAATGTGAGTGTGAATGGTTGTCTGTCTCTATGTGTCAGCCCTGTGATAGTCTGGTGACCTGTCCAGGGTGAACCCTGCCTCTCACCCAGTGTCAGCTGCGATAGGCTCCAGCACCCCCGTGACCCTCAAGAGGATAAGCGGTTATGAAAGTGGATGATGGATTCAGCAGCAACACAACTTACATCATCCACAATGACCATACAGTTGAATCAACACCTCTCTTAAACAGTCTCAAAGAAAACCAAACATCACAGTGTTAATGATGGTACAGTATGTAGCAGGACTGATGTGTTAGACTGTGTTAGTTCTAATTAGTGATACCTCATAAACTGGCAACTGATTGTGTTTTTGTCCCCATTACTTACATTGTAAGGACACTGAGAAACTGATTCCTATTGGCCTGTATGAAAAGGAGGAATACTTAAAGCAAGTCCAACCTGTTTTGATGCACACATGGCACATGAGTGTTGCTTTAAGACAGATTTTTGGCATCTGCCATTTAGGATTTCTCATAACTGGGTGGAGTCCAAATGAAAAACAACTGCCAGATCTACACGGAAGTAAACAGTCAGGGGTGTCCACATACCTTTGGTTGTATAGTTTATCTGCAAGAACTGTTTGGCCTGTTGAGAAATGTTTACGGTGTCTTTGACCTGATCTGTTTGTCTGCCATAGTTATTTTCATTATCATAAGGGACTGTTCGTTACTTATGAGAGGTAAGGTAAGGTAAGGGTGGTGCAAAAATAAAAAAAAAAGTAAGCACTGGGGAGGATTTATGTTTTTAATTTGGCTTACAGGAGGGGCACACAACTTTAAATGACTGCATTTTGTGTTTATTTTACAGCTGATTTTTAAAGAAAACAGGCCTTACACACCTGCAGTGGGATTGAAATTCATGTTTTCATTAAAAGTCACCAAAATTACACCATGTATCATAGCCAGACTTTGTAAAAGCAGAAAGTATTGTTAGATTTTTAGATTTCCCACGGTCTACGATGAGCACATTATGTAGGCAGAGCACTTCCATCAGATAAAAGCATCACCAAATCTGAGCTTAAAATAGTGATATGTCATAAAAATCACTTTATTCGACGTCTCATTTATTAAACTCTTTGCATTAACTCACCAGGATGCACGACAAAAGTGACAAACCAAGGCTTTTCTGAACTGTGTCGTCATTTGTCATCAACTTGTAAACATCATAGGGTAAGCTTTTAAAAGCAGAGGGGTCATGCACTTCCAGGCCGTCACTCAGGGAGGCTCAAGGGAAAATATATGTGGCCTCAGGAAAGGTTAAACTAAAATAAAAATAAAATAAAAACAGTCACTCTCCAGCCATCCCCTCCTCTGTAAGAGCAGTCCCTAATATTTAGACATTTGTACTTTGTTTCTAGTGTCCTTGTCTCTACACTGATCATGTGCTTGTCCTCACAGCCTTTAAATCAATTCACCTCTCACCTCCCTGCAGCACACAAACCATTTAGTATAGAGAAGAAGGTGCAGACTCACTGACCCTGCCTCTTTTATTTCACTGATAAAATGTAGGTCAAGTGCCTTGGCATGTGCGCATGCGCGGTGAGTTGTTCCGGGTTGGCACAGTAGTTCAGTGGGGTAAAGGTAACCGCTGCTGCTGAGGAGGAAAACAATACTTCAACTTCACCGGCTGGCCAAATGTGTTTCTGCAGTGTGTGGATGCAGTAAGACAAAGTCAACACAGCCTGAAGACGGTAAGCTAACAAACCCACTTTGTTTAAAAGCTAGAAATGGCGTTTTTAAATCAAGTTTGCCTTCAGGACACGTCAAACATTGTTGTTTACTTCGCTTTAACTTCACTAATTGCCGCAGGCGAGAGCAGCTAACGCGCTGTTATCTTACTAACGTTAGCTAGCTTATTGGACATCGTAAACAAGTTGGTTTGATTCAATAATTAAAGAGTGACATCTTTAAAATGACTGCTTTCAACAAGCAGGTTAGCAGGCTGTATTTTTATTGAACTGAGTGCTGAAAGCCAAGATCCATAAATAACTTTTATTGACTGTCATGGTCATGAAATTAGTTTATGAAATAACGTTGCTTGGATAACACTTTAAAGCTAGTTTATGTCCCACAGTAAAACTGGAGGATATTACATCCGTTAGAGTAGCTGTTACTGCCAAACAGGCTGTGGTCACAGGTCCCCTCTCTTATTGTAATAAACTAAGCACAAAAAGTAAGGAAATTTGTGTTTGGTAGATTATTTCTTTGTTGTAACAATGCTTCTTGGCAAAAAAAATCTCATACCGTTGGAAAGCCTGTTTATTTCTCTTTTAAATGGTGCCATGTTTGTAAGGAACATGCATTTGTGGGATGAGCAGCAGAGCTGAGTATGTGGCAAATATTCTCTGCCAATGCTTTTTTTGTTTTTTTTGCTGTTGACTCTTGTTTGGTGGATTGGATGATTGAAGTCTGAAGAAACAAGACATATTGGCAATTTAACAGTTTATTCATTTAGCAAACAGGAGCCTCAGTGGCGTGTGGAAGAACCACACACCATCCCCCGTTATATGGAACTTGACCTTCAGTTTGCAGATGGTACTAGGGCTCACTCCAAATAATTCTGCAACTTGGTTTTGCAGAACACCACGCTGAAGTTGCCCTATCGTACGGGCCCTATCCAGATAAGTCAAATGTGGCATGCTGATTCTTGGAGCAGATACCAACTGACCACTGTAGCAGGGCCCATGCTCACAGGTCAGCACCTGGGGGTACCTGAAGCTCAAAACAAGATTCAATAGCAACAGCAAAAAAAGCATTGGCAGAGACGATGTGGCAAATTTATAATGGGCACAACCCATATACTCAGCTCTGCTGCTCATCCCACAAATGCATGTTCCTTACAAACGTGGCACCATTTAGAAATAAACAGGCTTTCCAGCAGTAGAGATTTATTGCCAAGAAGCATTGTTACAACAAAGAAATAATCTACCAAACACAAATTTCCTTACTTTTTGTGCTTAGTTTATATACTAGAGGGGACACCCCAATATTCAAATATGCCAAACATGCCCCGCCCTTATATAGTGATAAAAAATATCTAAATTAGAAAAAAAATGCTGATCTATGACAGCCAATCACACATTGTTGTTCAAAGTAATCACTGTGAGCAATCAAATGTGGACAAAACTCATGGATAAACTTAACAAATTGCTATTATTATTTTTCCCAGTTCTAGTTGCACTGCAGTTCTGCATGTGTTTTATCCAAGTGTTGTAGCCAAACCCTGGCTCACAGGTTTTCAACTAACGTCAATATGTTAAGTGCAGTGGTGTTCCAACTGGTTCAAGGTCCACATAGTTTAATGTACACCCAATCATACTTGCGTTTGCCCATGTTGTCGAGCTAGTTTGCTGTCTCTGTCAGGTAGCTGTCTGTCATTCACTTTCTATAGCAGGAAATGGCACTTTAAAAAACAGCTCTGTGCCAGAAATTCACTGTACTTAAATATTAGGTGTGTTTTTTACAAACCTGACACATTTGTGGGTCACTTAGGGTTCATTCAGAATGGACCTGTGACCCACTTTTGGTTTGAGACCCACCAGTTGGGAACCACTGATTTAGCATACCCTCACTGATGTAAATGTGGTGGTCAAAATATTACGTAATATGATTCAGCAGCAACACAAACAACATCATTCACAATGACCATACAGTTTAATCAACGCCTCCCTAAAACCGTTTCAACAAAAACCAAACATTATACTGTATTAGTTTTAATGAGGCATACCTCATAAACTGGCAACTGATTGTATTTTTGTCCCCATTACTTCCACTGTAAGGACCTCAGAAATTGATTCCTATCGGCCTGTATGAAGAGAAGGAATAGTTATAGCAAGTCCGACCTGTTTTGATGCACGCATGGGCACAGTCCATTTAGGATGGACCTGTGACCCACTTTTGGACCGCGACTCTCCAGCTGGGAGCAACTGGTTTAGTGTTTTATCTTTATCAGATAACCCACACGGAATCTGAGTAAAGTGTCAACCATTTATTTTGCGCTGCATGTGTAACTTACGTAGACAGCAGTGGCTTTTATGTATTGCATATCCATATAATAGGCTGTACTGTGTAGCTGTTCTTGCTTATGATAAATGATATAATATAGTAGGAAATGAGTGTGGTCAAATTTGAGATTTTGGGCTATTATGCTTAAACAACATGTCTCCTTTCAGACTCGTGGAAAGAAAACAAACAAACTTGTAAAGGGGAGCATGAGGGAGGGGGTATTCACTTGGTTGCAGTCTGCAACTTCTCCACTAGCTGCCACTAAATCCCACACAGTGTTCCTTTAAGAGATTTACAGATGTTTGTTTTGTGGTTACAGTCTCAATTCCGTCCAGGGAGAAGAAATGGATAATAACTTGTCAAAGACTGCGCCAGAGCGGACCTTTCAGTACCAAAGCAGCCTGCCGCCCCTGCCTGTCCCATCACTAGAGACCAGCCTTTCAAAGTACCTGAATGCAGGTAGGACACTAACTTTTAACAACCTGCTGTGTCACAAGTTCATCAGTTTCAGGTTTGGTTTTTTTAAAATATTTATCATGCGGACTTCAAATATTTACTTAAGCAAATACTGTATATGTTTAAGAAAATTCATTGTGGCCTTTACTGCTCAGTGCTGCTACTGTTATTTGTCTTGTCTAAATGCTTAGTGTCGTGAGAACTGTTGTTCTGTAATTTTGCCCCTCAGGTAAAAGCCCTTATCTTTGGTTTTGAACTTGTTTCTCTTGGATTTAGACAATAGTTAAGACAGGACAAGAAGCCAGAGTTAAGAGTTAAAGATGTTCACCGGGGGGAACCAGAGAGTGGGCGCTACACTTTCGCAACAACATCCAGATATCAGCGGTAACTGTAGTATGAGTGTAGGGCAAAGTGGAAGGCAAACACGCACTAACATGCAGCTTACAACAACAACTCATAGAGAAGCTCAGATGACAACACAGAGAGGGAGTGTGACTTCAGTGTCTGCTCAGGACACCATTACTCTACTTGATCTTTACAGTTCATTTGAGGACTAGATGTTACAATCCCTTGGTGCACATACTTGAGACTATGAGTGGGAGGGATAGTGCTGTCTGGGGGTTTATGAGTTGGAGCCAAAGGGTTAAGGTTAGATGGATAGAAAAGTAAGAAGGAGCATGACGAAAGCAGAGCCAAGGAGAGATGTCTATGCAGACTGAACTCTCCCCTGCCCGACTGGGCCGTACACTCTACCTCCACCTACTCCCTCATTTTGATGAGAAGAGAGGGGAGAAGAGAGAAAAAACTAACAGAAGAAAAACTCTCCTAACTTTAATCTGGCAGAGTTTTACTGGTCAGTAGTGGTTTGCTGCTGTATTAATACTCTGAATGTCACATACAGAACCTCTAACTGTGAATATTGTCACCGCTGGGGCTGGGGCTTTTAATTGACTAATTTTTCATTGCCACGTTTTCCATCAGTTCGTCCATTTGCATCTGAGGAAGAGTTTAAGGCTACAGCAGACATTGTGAGGAAGTTTCAAGATGGTGTTGGCAAGGAGCTACACCAGAAACTACTGCAGAGAGCCAGGACAAGGAGGAACTGGGTGTGTAACTGAGCTGTGAATGTCTTGAATTTGGTGTCACATGTGTCCTATTCAGTCATGAACTAAGATTTTTTTTATCATTCAGCTGGAAGAATGGTGGTTAGACACTGCTTACCTGGAGCCACGCTACCCCTCTCAGCTGATTGTAAACTTTGGTGGCCCGGGAGCGTACCTGGAGCATTGCTGGCCTGCTGAAGAGGGAACCCAACTGGAGAGAGCCAGTATCAGCACATGGTATACACTACAGTACTGGAAACTGATCCGCACGTAAGACATGTTCACACACATTTTTACAAGCTGTGTTTTGTGATGTGTTGAGTAGAAGTTGCTCTCCTTTTTACCTGAAGTCAGGTTGGTATGTAATTTGTTGTTTGTGTTTTTATAGGGAGAGGATTCATCCTCAGAAAGCTGGAAAAACACCGCTGGATATGGACCAGTTCAGAATGCTGTTCTGCACCTGCAAAGTGCCTGGAGTAAAGAAGGACACCATTCGTAACTACTTCAAGACAGGTAGGATCGACTCGGCTCCTATCTCTCACCTTTAGACACACCTGAATACAATTTACCACACTTGATAAGCTGACATATCACCATTGTGTATGTGCTTTTTGTGCTGCGCCACAGAGAGTGAAGGTCCGTGCCCCACCCATTTGGTAGTGATGTGTCGTGGACGGATCTTTACGTTCAACGCAGTCCATGATGGACAAATCCTCACTCCTCCAGAACTCCTCAGGTAGTACACACACTGCTCATGAGAACAAGAAAATATCCCCCAGTAGGTAATACAGTAGGCCGTGCAATCAGCCCGCTCAGGACAGGCATGAATGGGTACTGCACAAGTTATAAATAACTCTTGACTGTCTAGACTGTTATACAGGTTTTAAATTGCATTCTGTGTGATGTCAAACAAAGTCTGTAATGTAACTCCATGAACCAGCAGAAACCCTGTAATTACGAGCTGGAGGGCGAGGACGTGAAATCAGCTGAAGGGAACGCAGCCAAGATTTTAATGTCGCCTTGTTTCATGTGGGTGTGTTAACCCGTACAGGCAGCTGAGCTATGTGAAGCAGCGCTGTGAGGGAGAGCCGGAGGGAGACGGAGTGGCTGCTCTCACCACAGACGAGAGGACTCGTTGGGCGCAGGTAGGGGTGCTCACGTTTGGAGACTTTGGTGTTCACCTTTGTGTATAAGATCCAAAACAGATGATGGATCCCATTTCTGAAGAAGCTCTTATGTTACAGAAGCATATTTGAGGATCAGCACTGTCAGCATATATCTGTTTACTCTCTCTGCAGGCCAGGGAGCATCTAATAAGCATCGACCCACATAATAACACCATCCTGGAGACCATCCAGAGCTGCCTGTTTGTCTTATCCCTGGATGAAGCGAAACCCTACTCCACTGCAGAGAACTACTCAAATGTAAGGGCGGCACAAAGTATTTAATTATTTATGATTTCATGATTTAATGGTCTCTGTTTTTAACCTCTTCCCCTCCGCTAGGACGCTGGCATCCTTGGCCAACTTTACTGTCTTTTAGAGGCTGTAGCTGGTTTTAAAGCTAGATTGAAAATACTGGTTATCATAAGACACTTGACGACCTAAAGAGGAATCCATTTGTACCAGCCATGTCATGCTATCTTGTCTCAAAAGTTAGGCTAAATTTTAAAGTTGAATTTGAATTTATTGAAAGGATAGCCCCTTGAGATGTAGCATCTCATTTTCAAGAGGGTCCTCAAACACAAATACAGAACAGAAACACAGACAAAACTACATTACATAACAGACATATAAGGCATGTACTGTTGACCTGCTATCCCCCCCTAAAGATCCCCTGTCTCCCCCTAAAAAAGACAAAAGTTGGTCTATGGCCCAGAGGGGTGAAGTAGAAGAAGGTTAAAGAGGAGAGTTGTGTGTCTGATTTTGTGACTTTGAAACTCTGAACACAGTTGACCATGGAAGCCCTTGCCGGCAACCCCACCATCCGCTGGGGTGACAAATCGTACAATTCACTGGTGTTTGGAAATGGCACTGTTGGATCCTTTTGTGATGTGAGTTTGTTTGCCGCTCACTCTGGATCATGAATAATTCTGAAATTTAAAATGTACCTCTAAAAGGGTTAGAAAGAATGGATTAAAAACTCAAGTCAAATTGTTTTGCAGCATGCACCATATGATGCCATGGTACTGGTGTCTATGTGTTGGTATCTGGATCAGCAAGTCAAAGCTGCAGGAGGCAAATGGAAGGTAAACGCTGACTATTACTTGATTCTGTATCTAAATTTAAATTGTTTTTGCTAGTTCCATTCAAATGAATCTGTCCACTTTTCACATGTTGATGTCTATACTTGTTAGGGCTCAGACGCAGTCAGACCTGTACCCCATCCCGAGGAGCTGGTGTTTACTGTGGATGAAAAAATCCAGAGTGCTATCAGCCACGCCAAGCAGCAATATTTTGAGGGGGTGAGTCAGCATGTAACACCAAACTATAGCAGAAGAAGTGTGATGCAAAGCTACTTTTCTGTAGTCATAGCTGTGTTGGTGTCCACTCTGTCGCTGGTTTTACAGGCACAGGACCTGCAGATTGTGTGTTACGCCTTCACAGGGTTTGGAAAAGCAGACATCAGACAGAAGAAGTTGCATCCAGACACCTTTGTTCAACTAGCAATGCAGCTGGCCTACCACAGAATACACAAAAGGTATGGGCTGGTTGAAACCAGGACCAGGCCTTCACTGATGTTTGAAATCTCTGACGGGGAGGTCCCTGAGTGTCTCGTCTTACTCTTCACAGGCCAGGAAGTTGTTACGAGACAGCAATGACTCGTAAGTATTACCACGGCAGGACGGAAACGATGCGACCCTGCACCCAGGAGGCTGTGAACTGGTGCAAAGCCATGATGGACCCAACGTGTGATGTGAGTGTGTGCATGACTGAAACCTTACACTGTGGCAAAATCACACAGAGGATGGAGTTGGAAGCATTCTTATCTTATTTGATGTGATACATGAACATTTTTCTGTCAGGCTGACACCAAGAGGAAAGCCATGCTACAGGCCTTCACGCAACACAACAAACTGATGGGTGAAGCCCAGGAAGGAGAAGGTTAGTTCACTTTATATACATGTAACTGCGTGGTGTTAAACAGTAGGTAGTAGGTAATAGCTGTGTCTCAGTTTAGGGGCTGCAGCCTTTAGAGGCCTGTAACAATAGCCCTGTTTCCACCAAAAACTTCAGGTGCAGTACCTTTAGAACCAAAAGTAACCCCTACGGTCAAAGCCTTGGATCCATTGAGTGTGATTCACTTCGTCAGCTCATGCGCCAAGTAACATTACAAGTAAACGTTCCACCTTAAAAGTTCCCGGCAGTCGACCCAGTGAATTAAATATTTTTTTCTCGGTCTACAGCTGCTGCGAGAGGCAGCAAAACATCCTTTATTTTATAGTTGTGGTTAACTAATGTATGTAAAACTTGCCATGCTAAGAACAGTGGTTACACAAGCTTCAAACCCAGTCACAAGAGTGACGGGTCTCTGTTGACCAATAAATGGACTGCAGTGTTCCCAGCTCCATCTTTTAGTATTGGATCAGTGTTCTAGGTACCCCAGCAGAAGAGGTGACCAAAAATGGGGATGGCACAGAATAGTTGTGGTACCATCCACAACTTCTCATGATGAAAATGTAAAAAATGTGAACTGAACTGAACTGAACTTACTCTGAGTGCAAGGGCACACTGTGGTACAAACAGGACTGTTGGTAAATTCAGAGCGCTGTCAGAATTTCTGTTTAGTCATTCAGAACGACACGCTGTCAGAGCAGCAGAGCATACTCTGGGCACTCTGTTTGGGGAGATGGAGCAACAGAGCACCAGTTGAGGTCAATGTGTGACTGACTTAACTGCTCTTCAAACAGCAGCGCTCATATTTTAGTGTAGAGCGTCAGATTGCCTTCATGAATGCACCCAGTATTTCCACTGGGAGTATTATTGTTTATATGGCTCAGTGTTACATGTTGTTTATATGTTAATGGGGTAGCACTGATGTACGTGTCTCATTTTGTTATTTTTGTGACCCTATCGCCAGGTTTTGACCGACATCTTCTTGGGCTGTACCTCATCGCCAAAGAGGAGGGTCGTCCCACGCCAGAACTCTTCACAGATCCCCTCTATGCAAAGAGGTACGAGCTGTAAAGCTTATCAATGTTTTTTGAAACTGTGGGTTATATCGTCGCGTATATGTACATTTTATCTGATAATACAATGACATACGATGTTTTTTTAAAGCTGCTTTTTATTACAGACTTAAATGACCCCTCTCTTCACTGCATCCTGCCCCAAAATCTATTCAGTAGACCTTTCTCACAGCATACATATATATTGTCATAGCAGGAAAAGCACAGATGTAACTAACAACATGACCTACGTTCTAGTGAGCCATCCCAGTGAGCAAACATGCACAGCTGGCCCACCTTAATAGAACTAAGGTAATTCACTTGTTGTTGTCCTACTATGACACATCAACTGTGGTGAAGAAGGCATATATCAGCAGGTCTATGTTGTCAGCTGATACTCACAGCTACAGTATGTCAATAGAGGCGGGTATGCTGGACAACATGTAAAATAGGTTTAGAGCCAGATGAATCAACACATCATGCTTTATTTGCTCTGACTGATAAGCCCTGCCATCCCAACAGATTTCCAGCTGATCTGACCTGGGTGTGATCCTGGGTTTGATCAAATGACTGACCTCTTGTGGAGCTATCATGCTTGTGGAAGGATTAGGGCTTAAAGAGCCCAAAGTGTCAGAGGACCCCCTGGCCTTCATCTGCAAAATGTCACTCAGACTACTTTTTAAAAAAATATTATTTATGTATTTTATTTGATCACACATAAAATTGCATAAAATCCAAATAGTAAAGTCAAGAAGCCATAGGTTTATACAAACAGACCTCCCCTAAACTTAAGAGAGAAACAGACAATGACAAAACCGACCAGGAAGAGACTCAGAGTGACCACAAAGAGATGCAAAATAACTACAAAGAAACACAAAGCAACCAGAAAAAGACACAAATTGACCTCAAAGAACCACAAAAACACGCATAATGACTACAAAGAGATACAAAATGACAAAAACAAGGAAAAAAAGGGAAAACCACAAAGTCTGTGTGTCTCCAGCGTAGGAGAGGTGGTGGGGCCTTTTGCATATCTGTGCCCAGGGGCTGAGTGTTACGTAATCTGTCCATTAATCTGTCACACAAAATACGTGAAGATATAAGGTCATTTTTGGCTTGTGCACCCTCGTGCCAGAGATGCTACAGCGAGCATAGACCTAGCTTATTAAAGAGGAGTGCTGTTGAGTCATTTTCAGAAACAACAAAGATGGCCGCAGCTGAAGTGAAACTCTCTGTTGAAGTAATATTTTGAAATTCTTCAGTTGTTGACAGACATGTTGGTGCTGCACCATCACAGCTCATCTGTGCACGCTGTCTGTTTACATTTGTCTGTTGCTCAGCTTTATAGCAGGCAACATTTTTAATTTGATTTTTGACCCTTAACTTTAAAATGTTTTAGTTGTACAGTACTTGTGTTTTTGTTTTTATTAAGTGTGTCTCACAAATACAAACGCATCAGATATGAAAGCATATTGGTTGGGCTTTTTTTGTAAATAAAAAAATAGGTGTAGATGCACAAAGATTTGAGGGTTAAGGGATGGTTAAAAATTACCTTTGGACAAATCATTAAGCAGACTCAAGACAGCGCATTGGTTGAAGAGTGTTGGGGAAGTCTTTCTGTCTTCCTGTAACTGAGTTGTGTTTGTGTCTGCAGTGGCGGTGGTGGTAACTTCGTGCTGTCGTCCAGTCTGGTGGGCTACACTACAATCCTGGGGGCCGTGGCTCCCATGGTGCACCACGGCTACGGATTTTTTTATCGCATCAGAGATGACAGGTGGGCAGACGAGACAAAAGCATGTCTCCATAATGTAGTTGTTCTTAAAATGTTTTTCTCAAACTTTTGATTAATGTAAAAGGTGTTAAAACTTAAATTGAAAAATAACCATAAAAGTTTACAACTTGTGGGTGGATCCTTAAAAACACACAGACAATACAAAAAAATTGCCAAAATCAAAGCTTTTCAGAAACAGTAATGGTGTGCATCAGTGTGAATCAACTTCTTCAAGTTCTTTTTAATACAGTTTTCACCATCAGAGTTTGAGATAGTGTCTACCTCCCCTGCATTTTCAGCCACTGCAGTCATACCTACACTACGTCTTTTTCCCCTCCAGGATTGTTATCTCCATCACAGCATGGAAATCTTGCCATGAGACAGATGCTGTGATACTATTCAACAACTTCTCCAACTCCTTGCATCAGATGCTCCACCTGGCCACCACATCTCAGCTATAAGTACCTGCACCGACACATTAATGCACACACGGTTCACAGAGTCTCAGATGAGAGCCGACAGCTGCAGATAGTCAAGTGTGTTCTCAGCACAGATCAATGCAAAGTTAGAGAATTAGTACTGTTAGGTGATATCCACTGTCTTTGGCATTAAGAGAATCTATCAACTTTTCTTTTTCATGTAGTTATAAAAAAACTTTTCTTTTCTGTGAATATCTTTTCCCGATTCTCTTATTTTAATGATGTTCGTGTAAATTATGAGGATAATATTTAATTTTAAATCCTGACAGTATTAATCCACAGTTAAGCTATGATGATGCTAACGCTTAAGACCTTTTTTTTTAATGATGTTTGTCTTCCAATGAGTAGATGTTCAACAGACACCAGTTGAGTTTCCATCCAAATAAAGTGCAAATTTTATCAAAATTTTCAGAAAATCAGCAAATGAAAATGCAAATATATGTGTTTTACCATGCTAGGGGATGATGGAG
Organism: Cephalopholis sonnerati; assembly: GCA_019142605.1. Classification (NCBI taxonomy): domain Eukaryota; kingdom Metazoa; phylum Chordata; class Actinopteri; order Perciformes; family Serranidae; genus Cephalopholis; species Cephalopholis sonnerati. The sequence goes on from JAGQAX010000008.1 coordinate 31,930,541, forward strand.
AAGTTTGCGTATTGATAAAAGTTACGGTACGACAAAAGTCATGCCTGCAAACATTAGGCTGTGAAAAAAGGAGAGAGAGATTTTCTGGGGTACATCCCAGCTCTCATATAACTCTACAGATTGGGTTCCTGCTTCAAATCCAGGGTGGGGGGTTTTGAATCCTGGGGAGAGTTTGCATGTTCTCCCCGTGTCAGCGTGGGTTTTCTCTGGGTACTCCGGCTTCCTCCCACAGTCCAAAGACATGCAGGTTAATTGGTGACTCTAAATAGCCGTAGGTGTGAATGTGAGTGTGAATGGTTGTCTGTCTCTATGTGTCAGCCCTGTGATAGTCTGGTGACCTGTCCAGGGTGTACCCTGCCTCTCACCCAATGTTAGCTGGGATAGTCTCCAGCACCCCCGACATCCCCTTACAGGATAAGCAGTTACAGAAAGTGAGTGAACTACAGATAAATAGAATAGATGTAAGGCTGTGAAAGTAAAGTGACTTTTAATTACTCTTAAATTCATAGCTCACTGCAACTTAAAATAAAAAAAAACATAAAAAATGAACCAAAAAATGATTAAAGATATTTAAACTGAATATTAAAACGAGCCTGTAGTGTTTCTCTTTTATTACTGGGATACTTACTGCATGTGTAGAACACAACTATTCTATATATAGCTGTATACATCTGGTGTATGAAATGTCTGTAATGTCACTGCGCTGCATTTTTATAAACACATCCAGGCGCCGTCTCACAGCTGCACAACAGACTTAGACTACAAAGTTGAGCTGAAAACACACCAGTGTCACCACTAGAACACTGGATGCGTCACGCTGCAGCTCGTCAACAGATGATCACAAAATTATGACTACCTTTACTGACAGATCTGTACTCCCTCCACCTCTGTATTACCTTAAAATCATGTGTGGACAGTCCCTAATTAAACTTGATCCCACCTGAAGAGCTGATCTCCAGAGCTATGGATAGTGGGTTGTTCAGCTCAGGATATTTCTTGACAAGAAGTTACTTTGCTGTTACACAGACTAATTCGGAACAGTGTCCACGTCGAGGCGAGCTGTTCCGCCGGCAATCCCGTATTGTTTACAGGTTTACCTGTGACTGTGTAGCAGTACCAGTTATAAAACAGGCTTAATTTAATTTAATTTAATTTTCCACTATATCAGACGGCAGCAGATCCGTCCTTGCTGCTCCGCCTGTTGGCGCTGATGACAGTCGCGGGGCAGCAAGTGTGAATCAATTGTACCTAATATACAAAGACACTTAATGTCATCTTGTTGCGCTCTCTTCTGCAGTGACACCTGACTGGAGAATTAGTGCCACCCACTGCTGACCTCAGTGAACCAGCTCCCGATATTCACATAATAGTTGATCGAAAAGCACATAAATAAATCTGTTTTCTATTGCTGATTTTTTTAAAACTTGGTTAAAATTCATGCTACATTTGGATGGAAACTCAACTTGTGACTGTTTTAAGTTGGACAATTAAAGAAGGAATCTTCTGGCTGTTTTGACTGTTGGCCTTAAATGTTTCTGTGATTTTAAAAAAAGACATTCCAGTTGAACACATAGAAAATAATTTTAATGTGAGTATAATTCATTTGCCTTGTTTTGTGTTCTGGATAAGTGAAAATCTACCTAACAGTACTCAACTGTTGAAGTTGGACTGAAATTGATATTGAGAAATCAGTGAAAATCCTCTTGGTGTTTGTTTTGATTTGTGCCTTATATGATCAAAATGGTAAACAAAAAGAAGAAATGAAAGTTTTCACAGTAATAAAAATAAAATAGTCTGTAATATGCTTCAGTTCCAACAACCATACACACCGCTGGCACTCCCTGTCTGTACAGTATCAGAAGTACAGGGGTAACTTGAGCTCGCAGGACTACTTGTTGCTCTGAGTTTTGAGTCTGGTCTTTTGCCATCTCTATATCTGGATCGTGGCTGTATACTCACTTTGTTGCGTTAAGGATGCTGATGGCACTTGGGATGACTTCTTAAATCCAATTTTAGTTGCCAGAGGGACTCTATAGAGCCTAATAAACTGGTTAAAGAGAGGATGGGAGCTATCTGCTAAGATACTCCTCGTCCTGTCTGTTAAGAGTTTGGTCAAGGGCTTTTGTGTCTTCCCAGCTATTTTACTTGCCATAGTTACAATCCTAGAGAGTTTACTCTCGGATGTACAGTTAAGATGGCCGTACCAGACAAGGAGGTAAACACTCTCAACTATAGTCTGGTATCCTAATTCTAAAATCTGCTGACTAACACTGAAGCCACTGAGTTTCCTTAGATGATAAAGTTGCTGTGAGCATTTCTTGAAAATATACTCAGTATGTCCAGAGAAGCTAACATGGGAGTCCAGAAATGTACCAAGGTAATCATTCCTTCAAAAGTTGCTCAGTGGCGCATGAAGCCAAAAAAGTTCAACTTGCACATCCTCTGCATCATTGGGCTCATAGAGCAAGCGCACCAGAGACTAGAGACTTCGCTGGCTACGTCTGGTTTTGCTCTCTGCTAACTTGAATGGGGATAAATGAGTTGGGCCCTGATCACACATAAAGTGTTTTAGCAGCTGGAGGCGCCTTTTTAAAATTGTTTTTAATGAGAATGAAGCTTTTTGCTTGCGTTTTTTGTGTTGTGATGCGCCTGGCGCTTTTGCCGAAGCGCTCTCGACAACGTCATCTCTTTTTTGAGTGGTAAACAATGGAGGACAAACTGGTGGTGGTGGTTGCTGGATACTCAGAGCTATATGGCCGTCGATAGACAGCAGGTTGTCATCTTAAAATATACCTGAAAGCAGCCATCATCGAGGAGAAGCTCCTGGACCAACTGATGGTACTCCCCTTGACCCACCCTTTATTTTAGGGTCTCCCTGTGCCCAACAAACTGTTTACTAGCAGCCTCTCACCTTCAACCAGAACTACAGCACCATCTGTCTGAACATTTTGGTAACTAGATACTAATTACTAGGAAAAAATAAACGGTAGATTGATTACACAGGAAGGTTAGTGTAAGGATGTGATGGGGTGGTTGCCTGGCAACAATAAAAAGGCACAGCAAGCGTCTTGTGTTTTTTTCCCTAGTGGCACTCAATTTACAAAAAAAAGGCAGTGCGGTGCATGTCACATTTTGTAACCTGCAAAACACTTCCTGTGTGATCAGGCCTTAATCATGCTGCTCTTCATTATCCACTGATTACACTGTCACTGTTTGTCCATTACGGGGGACCTGATCTGGTCCCAATAAAAAACGACAGCTAACACAAGCTAGTTATGCAGGAAGTGATGTTACGACTGTATTTTGCTAGCTTCAACTTACTTGAGTGAAATGTTCAGTTTGACTAAAGGTTGCCCTCTAGTCTCTTCAGGTGCTGCATATTGTTTCGTATTATAAACTGTTGGATCGCTTATTGTTGACTCATTTTTTGTTTTTAAACCAAAACCCTGCCTCTTGGTCACTACACTTCCATGGCCTGCACCACACACCTTTGCCTGTTCTGTCTGTCACATTAAAGAGGAATGTTCATATGATTTAACATTAAGATAACTGCTGTAAAACATAAACAAGCCTTAAAAACGTTATTTACCAACATTTTTCCTGCATTTAAAGCCTGATCTGTAAAAAGTCTACGAAGCTTATGGGAATAACAAAATGTGAATAAGATTGCACTTCCTTAAAAATTAAAGAATAGCTCAATATTTTAAATTTGAATTACATTTTTATTATTGTAAAAATGTTAAATGTATGTGATTTTGGAAATGTAGCAAAGTTGTTCTGACAAATAAAGCTGAGAGATTTACATTTGTGTGATTGTGTCGATAAATGAGTCACATGATGAGGTTCGATTATTGAATATAAAACTTTAATAGTTACAAACAAGCATATTCTACAAAAAAAGGTTAGTACAGTAATCCCTGGCTTTTGTAGAAACAAAATAGGATTCCAAATGATGCAGCCAAAGTTAAAATCTTCACAGCCCTGTGTGTACAATATTTTCAGGCACTTCTGCTCCATTATTCACTCAAACTTTAAAAAAAAAAATCTGAACAGTCAAAGCAATTATCAAAGAAGTCGCACAAATGCATATTTGTGATGATGATCCCAGTGTCAGAGGTATACGTGATGCAGTGTAATACATAATACATCCAGTGTACTGTTAGCTTTTATCTCTGTACATGAAGCACTTAACAGAAGATGGCACTAGAAATCAACAGCTAAGGCTTTCTTTGTTGTTCACCTTAGTGAAGTCAGGGCAGGGATAAATAAGTCTCAGTGTACGAGACACAAACTCGGACGAGTCAGAGAAGAAGAAAAGAGAAAACATGAGAGAGCACAGTACAGTAGACCTTTTCCCAAAGCAGACATTTGGACTTGTGACTGTAGGAAAGAACAAGTGTTATGAGGAATATTGGAGTGTTCCCGTGAGCCAGCATTCACAGGAGGAGTTCCTGGAGTTCAGTCATTAATGTTACCTGTGCTTCTCCAGCTGTCACATGTCAACATATCCTCTGTGAAAAAGGCCCATAAAAGTGACGACTAATACACAGTAGTAAAGAACATAGACTGTATTAAAGAAGTAGACGCAGCCACCGTGAAGTAACCCATTGGTTTGAGTTTTTTAAAGCCTCTAGTTTGGCATTTTGGCTGTTGCTATCTTGGTTTTTTGGAGCCAGAGGTGAGCATGTTTGGATGCGAGAGTGGAGCTGTGGAGGAGCAAGAGGTGGATCTGACTGAGAGCCTAAATGGGACGGTAATTTCAAAATGAACACAGGCTGCATTGAAAAAGACTTGAAATTAGCGACTGAGTGCGTTTACATCGACATGACTAACCTGTTTATGACCTGGTTTTTATGTGTTTAGATGCATCCTGTTGATGCATGTAAACACCATATTCCATTTTCAGGAACCTGGGTAAACCCTTATCCTGTTTACGAGAAGCCTGAATATGCTAACTGGAGCACTTTAGAGAAACCATCATTCTGTTGTTGTATAGCCACTTTGTTAACCTGGTTGTCGTGCCGCTGACTTCCTGCGCAGGTGTGACATAAGAGAAATACAAAGCAGCTTCAAAAAGATTTGAAACTACCTGACTGTAAAGCTCTCAAAAGCACAAGTATGAATAAGTGGGTTGGGTCTTGTAATTGTGCGTAGGTATTCTAGTATTTTTACATGTTACTTTATATCGTATATGTTTTTTGTTGTGTTGTGGTTTGGCTGTAGCTTTTTTGTATGCTGCTGTCTTGGCCAGGTCTCCCATGTAAACGAGATCGCTGACTTACCAAGTTAAGTATGGGTTAAATAAAATAAATAAATTAAAAACACAGCGGCAGAGACAGCATCTCACATCTGGCGCGATAAAGACAGTTTGGTCTTTCGTTCATGAAAGAGGCTGCGAATCCTCATCCACTGCTCCCCTGTCCTTCGAGGGGACAGTGACAGTAGCGTAGCCGCTTTTAGGAATAATGTTAGGTGAATAACTAGGTAGTGTCTGTGTGGTTAAGAGGGGGAGAGAAAGAAAGAGAAGCAGATGCGCTCAGTAGACAGCTGTAGGCGATCGAAGCAGAGAAGAAACTAGCAGTTAAGTTGTAACCACACAGTGTAGTGTTTAATATTTCCTGTCGCCAGATTGTTTATGTTAATATCACAGGTGCCTGCGCAAATCACCTGCAGTAACCAATAATCGGCTTATTAGTATGTTTTCATGTGTACAGAGAATATAAACAACCTGACTTCTCTGTGCTCGTGTACATATCATAACCAAGATGAGCCTCATAAACGGGTTATTACTGTCAATGCAAATGCACTCAGAGAGGTTGGTTTAAAGTGTGTTCAGTGTGTAGGATTTAGGAGGATATATTGGCAGAAATGGAATGTAATATAATAAATATGTTTTCTTTAGTGTATAATCGCCTGGAAATAACAGTCTTGTGTTTTTGTTACCTCAGAATGAGCCGTTTATTTCTACATAGGGAGGGACCTCGTCCACTGAGATTGCCATGTTTCTACAGTGGCACAGAACAGACAAACCAAACACTGACTTTAAGACGGGCCATTTGTGTTTTTGTGTCGGCCACCGTAGTTAGCAGCCCCTCCATGCTATGCTTATCGGAATTCGCACTTTTTTTGGACATGAAACTGCTTTGTTCAGGGTTTTTTTTACCGGTTTAAATCACCGGGACTGTTTGTGTTGTAGAGGGAGAGACCTCTGCGGATAATTTGGCTCATAGTTAAAACCTCCTGAACAATAAACACTGAAGGAATCCAAACAAGAGAAGTTTCAGCTGGTTGTAATCTGCAGTCCTCACTGCTAAATGCCACTAAATCCTACACACTGTTCCTTTAAGGCACTACGGCGCTGGCGTCACTTTTCAGACCCGGAGGCTACGACCACTTCTGTGACACAGTCGATGGCACAGTGGTTAGACTCAGCTTTCTGACTGACAGGTAACTTGTCTGATGATGACCACACTGCGTGACCCAAAGTGGTACAGCTGCAAGACAAGTCCTCACAAAGCTAAAAGGTCACTGAGGCATATCTCCAAACAAGCCGCGACACATTCACACACATCCAACACATCCAACAGTTCCACTGAAGCTCGCCAGTTGAAACATAAATACCTGTGGAAACATTAAGATAAAATACAATCTGTGTAGTATAGCTCCCTGTGTCCTCTTACTCCCTCCCGTGGCCCATCTGTGTGGTGACCAGCATGTGGTAGACTCCTCTCTGGGCCAGCAGCTGTTGATGTGTCCCCTGTTCCACCACCACTCCTCCCTGGAAGACGGCGATGCGGTCTGCATTTTGAATGGTGGACAGACGGTGGGCTACGATGATGCACGTCCTGCCCTTACTGGCCTGGTCCAACGCTTCCTGCACCACCTGGAAAGAGCAGAATGACCTCACATGAACGTATATAAAACATCTGGTGAAAGGTGGAGCTTGTCACGTCTTTCTCTATTGGTTGGTACATGCCTCCCTGTTCATACTCATTTTCCTGTTACATATTTTATGTATTTATGGCGTAAGTTTTGTAATCAGTGTTGGGGCATGAGGATGGCAGCGTAGTAATTTTGATTATTTTTCTATATTTTTCCTCTTTATTATCATGTAAAAAGATCTACTTTTAAACAGGTCCTGTAAAACTCACTTAAAAATGCCTATCCAAAGCATATCTAATGTCATTTGAAAGCTGCCCATGTTCCATTTTTAGTACATGTACATACAAGGCCTCATTTAAAAAGAACCACTGGGGTTTATCACCAAGTCAGGATCACTGTAAGTGCCTCTGTCATTAAGTTACATGTTTCAACACACTGAAATAAAAGTTTTCTTATCGTCGCCTGATATTCTCTTGAGGTAAGATGCTGCAGATGACTAGAACTGGGAGGTACTGGCTGGAAAACACAATGGACCAGTAGCATAAAGCCTCACACAGTCCAAATTCAAAAGGATAACAGTATCACAGAAATATTTCATTTCTGTTTTTCAAAGGTTTTATTAAAAAAGAGGGTAAAACAATTAACTGTATGTGATTATGAATGAAAAATAAATCAACGACAGACATGTCTATTAAAGAGCTTACTGTATATGAGGACACTTCTAGAAAAGCCAAAATTGGTAAGACAGACCAGTTTTTACCTCAAGACAACAGAGGAGGCATTTGATATGTTGCCTATATGGAGTGTCATTGACCACAAGACCCATAATCCATTGGGACAATCACTGGTTACTGATTGGCTATGGTGCCACATGAAGTAGGGGAGGCTCTCTCTACAACACAGGCCTTTGTTCGCTAGTAAGACCACAGCAGCAGCACTGGAAGCTCCCATTGGCTCAAGTAAGGTGTCAATCAAAAGGTCAGAGTTCAGCCACATGTCATACAGAGGAGTCAGCATGTTTACACGCAAACTGAGGAAATTACTTAAATTATGTGGAGAACTTTGGATTTAGATCATCTGGACTATTGGGAATGTATGAAGACTTTCATGATGATCATTTCTGTTGGTATAACATCGACCTGTGGATTACAACAACACTTCACAGGTGAGTTAAAACTGTTTGTTTGGTGTTTGTCTGACAGTCGTGTTTACTGAACCTGCTGTGGTGGTTGTATCTTACAATGGTGTGTATCAATTGAACAGCAAGGAGTGTAGCTTTTAGGTTGTTTGAGTAAACCGGTTAAACAACAGCAAATACGGCAGGTGTTTACATACAATCATCAAATAAACCTAATGACGGCCTGAAGGTAGGCATGTGGAAGTTTGCCCTCAGGGCTTTCCTGAACCTGCCTATATGCTGAGTAAAGCCTGGATGTCAGTGTTGGTCCATTTGTCTGTGTTATCTTTAATTTTAGGCTATTATGAGCTGTCGTTTATGTTGTCTGTTGTCTACACAGCTAACAGGTCTTTAAAAATAGGCTCTACTGGCTGTGTTCGACCAATCGCTGTGTACTAACATCAATCATGGATGCATTCTGAACCACGTACTTCTTCTTTTACTTTTCTTAGTTACTACAGCTGCCCTTAAAAAGTACGCACTGTTGCATGCAGTATGTTTTCTCATTACATTGCGCCCTGAACTGCACACACTGTATATTCTAACATATATTCATGACAGTGAAATTACATCTGCATGTCTCTGTCGTTGTTGTTTCATGGTGACGCCCTTCATGTTGTTGATTAACTTAATGATCATTTTGTTTACTTAAAAAAGGAATGTGCTTGAGTGTTGACACTGCGCAGAGGCATTGTGGATCAGAACAGCCAGTAAAGCATGCTGGCTTGCATACTGCAAAATTTGACTGCATGTAGTGGAACATCCTGTTCTTTTTGGCATACTGCATTTGACATGCTATGCATTGGGACACACTAAATCTATTTCTGGCACACTAAACAGAATGGTATTGTGGGTATTGAAAACACAGATGGTTCCTCTTGTGCTGAAGGAGTGCTTCCTCTGAAATAGGAGCTTAAAAAGTCCCTCAAAACAGCGTTCTAATAACTAAGATTGTTCTTAGTGAAGACACAACAAAATGTTGGGTTCTTAGAACTATGAAAAAGTTCCTCCAGTCCGAAAACATCTTTTGTTTCCCTCCCTCGCCCAACACTTACCTTCTCACTCTCAGTGTCGAGCGCAGACGTGGCCTCGTCCAGGAGCAACACTGTGGGGTTTCGGAGCATGGCTCGGGCTATGGCTATACGCTGCTTCTGGCCACCTGACAGCTGCGCTCCTTTATCACCTGCCTGAGTGTCGTATTTCTGCTCATACAAACAGAGGGAGAAAAGAAGTGGCACATGATATAGTTATAAAGACCAAAGTGATGACAGAAACATCCTGTAATACAGTTTTCATTGTAAATACTTTGTGCTGAGGAAATAGTGTGACAACAATTTATTTAAGAGTCAGTAGTTTCCTAGACAGAAACATGTAATTGGTACTAATTAAAATGAAAATACGGAGACAGGTCTGAGACTTTGTTTTAGTCAGGATTTGTTTAGTTGCGTTCATAAGCAGTTGTCGACTGAGAGAAAGAGTTTCTTGGAAGAACTGCTGCTTTTAATCACAAGTAACATATCCACAGATCATTTATTAATTACGTTTACACTTATTTCACATTTTTGCATGTTAATCTGACCTGCTGTGCACTGACTAGAGTATTATTTAATGAATAAATGTAGTGACTTGAACAATGTGTGTACATTACTGTACCTTTACCTACCTAGGAATTATGGACCCGTAAAATAAAGTAGCAGGGACACTTCCTCTTGGGCAAATATAGCCTAAACCAAATACCACGACTAGAGGTAAAAGACTAGATCCCATTTAAGAGTAAGACTAGACATCACTAGAGGTAAGAGACTAGATTCCGCTTAAGGTAAAACACTGGACACCACCTGCCTTTCTTGCCGTTGTGTAATCCTGGCACACTGACAGACATCATATCCCGCCTGTCTCAGTGAGGGCCTTGAGACGTTGTAAACATGATATCTGATCGACAGAAAAACATCAGAGTGCCGTTTTATTTCCACCTGTGTCATGACCGTTACCTGTGGCAAGTCTTCAATAAAATTGTGAATGTTGGCCGCTCTAGCAGCCTCCTCTATCTCCTCCTGGGTGACAGTGCGGCTGTTGTCTCCGTAGGCGATGTTTTCGGCCAAGGTGCAGTCAAACAGCACGGGCTCCTGGGACACGATGCCTATCTTGGACCTCAACCAGTGGATGTTGAGCTTCTTTGCGTTTCTATTGTCCAGCAGCTGAAAGACAAAATGTTAGCAGTTATTACAGTAGAAGGAGTGATGGCGCTGGATGTCGACAACATGCATAACTGGTTTTATTTTTTGGCCTCTTTTTTTTGGTCTCCACAAACTGCTGAGTAAAATATCAGGCAGTGTAGCTGTCAAGCACTCTACGGATAAGTACCTCACACCACCCCACTTCAGTAGATCTGAACAACCCCTTTCTTTCCCATTACTCTTACAGTCAAAGTTATTAAAATTTTTGGGATTTTCTTGTAGAGTTTCAAGCAGCACAAATAATGTTCCCATATTTAAATATAAAAAGATAGCAGGACAAGTGATATATACATATATATATATATATATATATATATATATATATATATATATATACACACACACATATATATATATATATATATATATATATATATATATATATATATATAATTATCAATGAAAAAAATTATAAAAATTAATATATATCATATAGTTTAACATTATAAATAAAACTAATATATTCATACTTTGTACAATTTATATGTTCTCTTATTTAAATATAAAAAGTTACCAGGACAAGTGATATATATATATATATATATATATATATATATATATATAATATTTTTTTCTGTAATTAACAATGAAAAATATATATCACATAGTTTAATATAATAAATAATAATACTTCATACTTTATATAATTCATTTGTTCACTTATTTAAATCTAAAAAGGTAGCAGGACAAATAATATATATATAAAAAATTTCCTTTCTTTCTATATTTCTCCAATTAACAATGAAAAAAGATTCTATAGAAACTAATATATATCATATAGTTTAATATAATAAGTAAAATTAAAATATTCATTTGTTCACTTATTTAAACATAAAAAGTTAGCAGGACAAGTTGATACAGATATATAATATGAATATATATATACATTTTTTTGTAAGGCAAAGACACTTGGTATTATATATATTATACATCTGGACTGTTTTATACCAATTATCCATAAGTCATGGGTAATTAGTCATTTATATTTTATACTGAGATGGTTTTTTGTAAGACAGATATTTGGTAATTAATATTAAATACATAAAATACACGTGACAAAGTTAAAAGGTAATAATGATGGTATATTTAGAAAAGTTTGAGGTTTAGGTTTATCTGTAAAAGGCAGCTGTCTGTTTCATTACACTGAATGACTTATGGAGAAGGGGTGTAGTTTCAATAACTTTCCTCCTCCTTTTGGAATGTGTAAATCAAAGTAACTACACACTGACAACTGGTTTTCATGATTTGTAAATACTGCTTTCTTTCTGTCTGCCTACTTGTTTGTATGTTCCTTTTTTTTTTTTTTTTTTTACATGTTTGAAATAAATATCAAATGTCAAATGTGAGCTGTGAGCGCCACCAAAATAGTCAAGCTGTGGACCAGAAAACCAAAACAATGAAAAACTGTATAGAGCGCCACAGAGCTGAGGGGGAATTCGTTTTAAGAAGTCTCGTGCGACTGCGTGAAAATATATCAACAGCAGCTGAAGGGGGCCTTCACAGCAGTCACCTTGTCATAACATGAGTGACCAGGAGACAGCAATAAATCGCTTTACACTCTCAGATGACTGTCAGCAAGCCCATCAAGATAAAATGAAATGGTTAGTACAGTAAAGATAAAAACACTCACGCTACACAGGCCTCACGCAGTCTTAAAGGTCCCTGTCTCATCAGTACAGTGCTGTAAAGCAGCCATAAACGCTCCGCTGAGCTAACCATTAGCTAGAGGACAGTAGGTGAAGAGGCACGTGTTAGTTTACACAGAGTGTGGGTGGAGCTGCTCACCACTCTCCCCTCTCTGGGGTCGTAGAAACGCTCCAGCAGCTGGATGGTGGTGCTCTTTCCGCAGCCGCTGCTCCCCACCAAGGCCAGAGTCTCTCCCTTGCTCACCTTCAGATTCAGCCCTTGGAGGATGGGCACATCCGGGCGTGAGGGGTAGTTAAACTTAACATCCTCAAAGTGCACGTTACCATCAAATTCCTCCTGGAGTTTCAAGAGGTGACACAGAGGAGTGATATGTTAGCACGTGTGTACAGAGCTGTGCTGCAGGTGCCGTGTTTGGTGTGTGTGGGGCTCTGTTATGTACCGGTGACTCTCCCTCGTGTGACAGGTTGTCAATGGCGGGCTCTTTGTTCAGCAGCATCATCAGGTGGGCTGCTGAGATTTTGGCCTTGGCGTAGTTTGGAGCGAAGGAGTTGGCCTCTCCGAGAGCCATGGCGCCGTACAGAACAGCCGCAACCACACTGGAGAGGAAGTCAGATGCACGTTAGTTTGACCTTTTGCAGTAACTAGTCAACAGAGTGTTACATGATATTACATAACGCTGAGATAACATGGACCAATGACAGCTAAACCTTTGTGTCTGTATTTGTTTATATGTGACAGAAGAAATGCCACTTCCTCTTTTGTTCACTAATTATACAAGCCAGGCTTTTGAAGTCAGTTTGCCGTCATGACATGATGAATTGGCTGATGTGTTTACACCTTTAAATACAATACATGTAGAGGTGTTGTGTGTGCAGCGTACAGGTGAAAGGTGCACATGTCATCGTCACAATGTCGTGTTCAGTCTGACTCATTGACTGTTTCGCAAATTTAAAAAAACTCTTATTTTGTCCCTTGAAATTCTTATTTTTCTCTTAGTGAGGCAAAGATAAAATAGTGAACAGAGTTCAAGCAAATGTTGGTAGGTTGAAGGTAATTTACTTTTACACTTTAGCCACCTAAGATTCCCAATACCATCTTTTTATTACTCCCTCAATTGGTTCCAAGTTAGATTTAGAATTTTTAAGCAACATGGCTCTAACAATGGACCATAGTCTATACTAATAATGGACGTAGTTTCTGGTTTGTGGACCCCGTTTTGAAGCCTTGAGTTCTGCATTTTGATTGTCATCATCTTGGTTTTTTGGAGCCAGAAGTGAGCATATTTGGACGAGAGGCTGGAGCTGTGGAGAACTGAGGGGTGGGTCTGTTTCATTAGCTCCTTTTACACTGCCTGCTCAAGGCAGGAGTAAGGCGCCGTTAATGCTGCCTTGCCGTGCAGTCTATAGGGTATTATCGTGGAATGATGGGGGCAGAGTGGTCTCGCCTTTAATCTGCAATGGGAGGTAGTTACAGCGCTGAAATGGTGTCTGTATAAACAGGACGGCTGATAATTTTTCAGCCTCGGAGATTGCTCCATAGTTCAGACTAGAATATCTTGATGGGTTGGACTGCCCTCAAATTTGAATGGTGCCCAGAGGATGAATCTAACTGACTTTGGTGATCCCCTCACTTTTCCTGTAGCCCCACCATGCGGTCGGCATTTGTAGTTTTTGGTGAAAATTCTTAATAAATGTTGAATTTTGAGATTCGTGTTTCCCTTCTTTTTGTCCAAGTTTAATATCAAAAACATGCAAAACTTCACAGACATTCACTTTGTGAGCAGTGCTGATGAGTTGATGTTGTCATCAGGGTGTGAAGTGTGGGGGAGTCAGAGGGAGCTGGGCTCCACCTAATAAGACCCCCCCCTCCGAAAACATGACTTGTGAAACTTTGGGTGATCTCCAAAATATTGACACTATGCTATTTTTTCATGCATTTACATTTTTCTGTATCTTCATCATCATCAAGCAGCGACCTCTGAGGCTGAGAGATGAAGCCAGTGCTGAAGTGCCAAAACCCTTTGCTGCATGTTATCCCCCCTCTCTCTCTTGCTTTGATGCTTAAACTATCCTATGCAATAAAGCCAAAAAAAATCTTAAAAAAAAACACTGCAGTTCCTTGAATGGCCACTTGAGGCTGGCTCCAAAACAGAGTAAATCCCCATAGACCCCCATGTTAAAGTGCTCAGCTTTATAGCAGAAATAAACATGTTTACAGCCTGATACAAAAAACGATTCTGGTCTCTATGGCCGCTTTCAACATTTCTGACGACTGTACGGGGAGTCAATTATTTTTAAAAACTCCCCCGTTAACATTTTATCAAAGTTACACATCGTTTAAGGGTGGGCTGCTTGAGTGACACACCGTCTGTGAGGCCTCCCTGCAGCCTTTGAGTCAGATCCAACCTCACTCATCCACAGCTCCAACCTTTCATCCAAACATGTTCACTTCTTGCCCTAAAAATCCAAGATGGCGACAGCCAAGGTGCCAAACTCAAGGCTTCAAAACAGCAGCCCAAAAACCAACAGGTGATGTCACAGTAGCCACATCCATTATTTGTGATCACTTCTTAAGACCCACTTTTACACACTTGCCTTTATGTGATGTCGTCTGTTTTAGATTTTAGATTTTAAATCTATTTTAGATTTTAACCTTATTTTTTACCTGTTAATGTATTTATTAATTTATCTAAATGAGTCTATCTTTTTGCCCTTATCGTCGTCATTCTTTTATATATATTTTTTTTTTTTTTATTCTTCTGGTTTTACTCTCATTTGCCTTTACTATGACAATTGTGTTTTAATTTTCACGGCTTGCCCTCTATTTTTCTCGTTCTATCCAATTTGATCTTGCCTCTGTTTTACCTGACTTTTTGTTGTTGCTTGACTTTTTGTTATTTGCCCCCGAGTATTCCGCTTGTTGCTTTGGTTGTCAAAGCACTTTGTAAACTCTGTTTTTAAAGGTGCTATATAAATAAAGTTATCATTATTATCTATGATCATCATGGATCGTGTATCAAATAAGGCTATTACTGATATATGATTCATGCATGAGGGTGATACTACACTTTAATAAAAATACCTGGCATGCATGTTGCATCACCATCAAAGCACATCAACACATCAGATGTGCAGTCATAAAGTAAGAAGGCCTACATGCTTGCAGCTTTGAATGTTTCTTGGCAACAAGGACTCTCAGTCGGGCCTTTCTTTGAGGGTTTACAACATGTGTTTGTATACTGATCCATGGGCTGAGGAGTTATTATGTCTGTGTTTTATAGTTTTATGCTCCTTCAGAAGCTCGGTGTGTGACGACCTTTGGACTTCGTCTATGTGCAACAGGTAGAATATAATCAAAGGCGGTGGCTCCTCCCAACGATGACACTGAGTTACGTGAGCATCCTAAAACACGTGTGTGTGTGTGTGTCTGGTGGATTGTGTGACTGTGTCCTCTGGGTTAGCTAACCCATTCACAGTGGCCCCTCACATACTTCAGCCCGGGGTAATGATTACAAGCCATATAAACAGCCTCTCCTCCCAACAGAAAAGCTTCGCTCGCATGTTCCCTGCTGTGACCTACGAGTGCACGCAAACTGTTCATCTTCTCCATCATAAACTAAAACTCCATCCCCTGATTAAGAGACAAGACAAAGTCATGCTGTCTGTTTACTCACAGGAACACTCCCTCAACATCCATCCTTCCCTCCTTAATGAGCCAAGCACCAAAGCGGAAACAGCCTGCATAGGCAAAGTAGATCATGGCCTGGCTGAAGGAGAAGGTAATACCGTGGACATGGGCGCTCTTCTGGGAGTTCCTGTACCAAGAGATATAGAGAGGTGTCATCAGAGAGAGCATTCCTCTCCAAAATACATATATAGTTTTTGTTCATATATCCCAAAGAGATCTCATTTCTCGTACTTGAATGGTATTTCGAGGTTTTCTTGATACAAAGACTCAAACTTGGGCTCTCTGTTTAGGGAGACGACAGTTCGGATATTCTCAATGGCCTCTGTGGCGATCTGTAGACACAAACCATACCAACATCAATACATGTCACGAGGTCTGTGTTTTAACAAACGGTGCTCGTCCTCGGAGAGCCCCACACTGATTCCCCACCTTTCCAGACTTCTCCAGCTCCCTTTTGTCTTCGGCAGCATTTCCAGTGAGCGCTTTCATCTCCACAGCTCCAGCCAGTGCCATGACGGGCACCACAGACAGGATGAGCAGGGTCAGCTCCCAGCCGTACACAAAGGAGATGATCAAACTGGTGCCCATGTTGGCTACGTTCTGCGCCAGCGTGGCCATACGCACTCCTGTGGCCTGAGCAGACGTGGAAGATGGGAACAAAGCAGATGACAAGATCAGTTTTTTCTGATTCATTGGTCTTTGGCAAATAGCTTTGTTAGGTACTAGATGTCGATAGTGCTGTAGTTAAATTCCTCTTTGACAAAGCTTTTAGTTAGGGCTGGCTCAGGCCTGCTTTGAACCAGCCCCTAGTTAGACTGTCTACTCTGCAGGGGGACTTTGGGACACGGACTATCAAAAAATCTCAGTTGACTGAGGGTACTCTGACTGATGATTCAAATCTCTGACTTTCAAGGGGCAGCCTTAATCATTACTGCTATTGTTGCTACGATTGATATTATTCTATTACATACACTGCTATAATTATTATTAGGCATATCTCTACTATTATTACAGTTGTTAATATTATTACTGTTGTTGCTGTAAATCTCTGTATCTCTCTACCCTAACCCAACCGACAGAGGTGGATGATCGCCCACCATGAAGTCTTGGTTCTGCTCGAGGTTTCTGTCTGTTAAAAGGAAGCTTTTCCTCACCAATACCGCACAACAGAGCACAATAGTTAGTAGTTGGCTCACTGTAAGGTCTAGACATGCTCTACATGAAAAGTGTCCTGAGATCACTTCTGTTATGATCTGGTTTGATCTGAGTTGTGTGTGTGCACGTGTGTGATAGCTGTGACTTACCCCTTGCACTTGGGCAGCGTCTGTGGCCAGTCTCGTAGTGAGCGCTCCAACACTGTTTTTAGGGTCGTCAAACCAGCCGAGGTCCTACGAGAAAACAGGAATTGACATTTTTTTGGCAATGGAAGTGAAGAGCTAACATATTAGTGAGTGTTAAAAGGCTTGTAGAACACAGCAATAACAAATAATTAGGCCCCCAGGAATGCTGGGAGTATTGCAAAAAAAAAAAATCCCACCAAAAAGTATTTCCCCATTACCACCATTACAGAACAGATGTCTGTACAACTTTTGAAAAGACACCTCGAACTGCAAACAAGGTCATTTATGACTCTTTTTGTTATGAATTTTGATCTCTGGAGGTTTTATATTTGTAAATTTTTCTCAAGCCGAGAAATGCGTTGTAAAAATGACTATTACTGTGACTCGTAAGTGACTCGTAGAATGGTCAGAAGACTAGAAAGGTGCTATTTATGTGCAGCTGAAAACCTTATCTCTCTGTAACATCAAACTTTACTAGACGATCAGTTGAGTTAAAAAAACATTATTAGTTATTGTTTATTAAGAACTGAATATTTGGAGAAGCTCAGCCCCGACAGAGAGATGGTAGAGGTGAGGAGAGAGAAAGGAGCGAGACCATGACTCTGGGTTATTACTAATATAAAACCCTGTGAAGGTCTCATATTTCAGTTGGTAACACTCACCTGTCTCATCATGGACTTAAAGGCCCTGAGTCTCAGCTTGAGGGTTAGAATCTCTCCAGATTTACCAAAACAGAAGCCCTGTTAAGAGTTCAGACAGACAGACAGACAGATGACATGAGCACACCTGGACACTGACGTGAACTTCTGTGACTAAATGTCACATGTTTTTACTGCAACTCTATCATCTGGGTAAAGCGTGTGTGTCTCAGTGTGTGTGTGGCAGTCTCATAATATCTGCCTGTGTTTTTAGCTAGCAAGGTTTCCACATGTTTGGTTAAAGAAATTGTTTGGGAAATTTCTTTATTAGCTTTCTTGTTAAGAGATAGATGAGAAGTTTGATGTCTGTCCAGTAAATATACAGCTACAGCCAGAGGATGGTTAGCTTAGCTCAGCACAAAGACTGGAAACATTGGGAAACAGCTAGCCTGGCTCTGTTTTAAGTTTTGTTTTTTGCATTTGTTCTTTGAACCAAGTAAACAAATGGGACACAATGTGTTAATTAGTGAGCTTTAGAAGTGCAGTTAAGTGTATTTGAGCTGAGGTCTTTCCTATGTTTCCAGGGTCCAGTGTTCCTCAGCTTTATAAAGCACCCAATAGGAACATGTGAGAGATGTTCCCCAGCTCCAGCATTCATTTAATATGACATTAGGTTAGGGGACTAAAATCATGACTCTGAGAGTGACTGAAATTTACTGGGACAGGGTCTTTGTCAAAATAAAGTTGCTCCTTCTGTTTGAATGACATTTCCAAAATTAACTGCAGCTTCAGAAATTAAAAAACTATTTTAAGAATGAATTCATTAATGGAAAAAAAACAACTGACCAATTAGGGAATGAAAAAGGGCTGACAAAGGATAAGAAAAGAGATCTAAGGCAAGGTTTACTTCCCATCTCCAATCAGGTTACGGGTAGGAAAGAGGTCGAAGGTCAGGTAAAGGTGGAAAATCAGTAACTTTACTTATCCACAAACAGGTTAAGGTTAGGAAAAACAGACCTGGACAAGAAGTCCAAAACCTTCCCCTGCAATCTTTCTCATCAGTTTTAATCTTACTTCTTGATCCGTTTATGGCTCTTTGTCTGACATGTCTTATGTATTGATATGCCGAGGACAGCAAGGCTATTTTAGAGACAGAGAGTGACAAGAAAGTGGCATGACCACAATTTTGAACTTGGAAACATAGGACCCTGGGAACAGATACGCTCCAGGCTACCTGCAATCTCAGACCCCTTACACTATTTTCTAATGATGATGAAGACTCTGGGGGTGACAGCCAGTATTTTTGGCTGGGCTGGTGTAGCCAGCGGATATATGGGAAAAGACGCTCTCTTCTGTGCACCGCTCAGATATCTGCATATGATGTCAACATAAAGCTAACTCGCTGTCAAAGGATAATTGGGCTGCCTCTTGAAAGTTGGTGATTTGAACTGTCAGTCGGAGACCGCTCAGTTGACTGAGATTGCTTCAAATCAAGCACTCTTTTTTTAGTCAGTGTGCTGTGCAGTGTATTTCTGAGGATGTTTTTGTCCCGAGATTTTGCTGTGGTACAGGGAGCTGCAGACATGATGCAGTGGCATAGAGGAGGACAGACTGTGCACCATAACGCTCAGCTCAGACCAAAGGTTTTGCAATGAGACGAGTTGAAACATGCAACTACTTGCGTTGCACTGTTCTGCTGCATTTAAAAACCTGCTGGTTCACAGCAATGCAACTAGATGAAACTGTGTATCATCCCTAGGCAATGACTCTCTCTACTTCCATTCTGATTTCCAGCTTTTCAGGCTCATTTTGTGGCTGAATTTAATTTGTAGCTTCTTAAAATATAAATGAAAATAGCGATAGTGAGATACTGGCTGCAGCTGCATTTGTAGTAGTGATGAAATGGAAAAAAAAAAAAACATAAAACGAGCATCAGACGAACTGTATTCATAATAAATTAATCAATTAATCAGTCAATGAGAATGTGTGTGTGTGTGTGTGTGAGGGAGCATAAGCACATACAGCAAGCAGCACCAGCAGGCACACAGCACCTGCTGCAGCAAGCAAACATGCTGTCTGCAGTCCTTTTGACTTGACCGATTGGCTGTAGAAACAGGTGACGTGCCTTATATTCTACCAGCCGCCAGTGAGTTGACCAGCGGAGTTGCAGGTGACACCATCTGCAGGCTTGAGTCGAGCTCAGACTGCCAATTCACGCTGCTACAACGTTCTAAAACGGTTTTGTCTCGTCGCAAATCATTGGTCTAAACTGGGCTAAAGGCTCCGACAAAACATCATTTTCTCCCTTTTGCTTGGAAGTGCTGAAGTTACATCGCAAAGATACTTAATACGACAAAGTCTCTGGCTTTTGTTTGATATCTAGAGTTGGCAAAAAATATCGTTGCACATTTTCAATTTGTCGTTAGCCCTTTTAGCTTGTTTACATACATGAATGCCGCTATCACACCAACATTTGATTCGACTAACATGATTGTGAGTCCAGTACAACCCTAGACGATAGCCAATAGGTTCTAAATTTGCATTCTGCCCTTCCTTACGGACTGTTCAGGCTACCTGCTGTTTAAACATGATTGGTCAATGCTACTTGGACTACGAATGGAAACCAGAACACTTTCAATTCCAAAATCTTGTCCCGCTGCTTACAGATTCTTCATACATATGCAGATATCTGTTTATTTCTTTATGCTAAGCTAAGCTAACTACCTGTATACCTTTGAAATCTGTTGCACAGACAAGAGAGGGGCATCTTCTCAACTAACTCTAGACAAGAAATTAAAGAAATCTATTTCCCAAAACATCAAACTATTCCTCTGAGGGCAATGACCACATCCACAAAACGAATGTACGTCAGATGCATGTGTGTGTGTCTGTACACCGTACCTGTAGAAACATGGCGACAAAGCTTACAGCTCCAATAACGACAAACATCAGAGAAAAGAATCCAGATCTTCGCCTAACAAACTCTGTATCTGGGTTTGCAAACACCTGAAAGGAGAGGGGGGAAAAAACACCTCATACAACATCTGACAAATATTGCAGTGAACATGAAGCACTAAGTAACTTGTACACAGATACTGTGAGTAACATACAGTGATGATCTTGGAGAAGATGACAGCGAACAGTGGCTGCATCACACCGTTGATGATGGCACAGATGGTCCCAACCAATATGTACGGCCACTCCGGAATGTTGAGACGCATCACTTCAAAGAACGACACGGGTGGAGCATTGTCATCCTACAGAAAGAGGGAGAAAGAGCTGAGTCACACCTTCTTGCCCTGTGCCTCTCTCCCTTTTTTCTTCAGGAAGAGATTTTGACATCTAATGATATATGAACTTCAGGTAATAGTGGGGTTGACGCAGCCACTCAAACGCCATAGATGTTGCACCACAGCTCACCTCTTCCTTTTTTTCATCCTTGAACTTCTCCTTCACCTCTTTCTCTCCCTCTGAGCCGGTAAAGGAGGAGCCTCTAGTGGACTTCCTCCTGCGCAGAGAGGACCGAGAGGGGGACCTGACTAAATGGCTCTTCTCCCCATCTGCAGACAGCTCAAACTCTGCTTCCTCCAACTCTTCGAGTTCCTGAAAGGTCTGCGGCAGAAAGCGACGGGAGGAAACCACGAACACAAACAATATCAACGACTGAACATTATGAAACCTCCCCTTGAGTTCCAGACTGCCCAAATGGTGTGTCAAAGTGTTTGTGTGTGTCTGTGTTACCTGCATGGTGACCAGTGTATGGTAGACTCCTTTTTCTTCCATCAGTTCGCTGTGAGTCCCCAGCTCGATAACTCGACCTTTTTGGAAGCCAGCAATGACGTCAGCATTTCTGATGGTTGAGAGGCGGTGGGCAATAACTATGGTGGTACGACCCAGTCGGACCTGCACACAAAGATGTGTCCGAGTTTTTGTTTTAATGCTTACATTTACAAGAATGAGCTAAACTTGTACATACAACATATCTGCAGTTGACACGTTGTCGTCTCCTGTGGTCTCATCTCGCCTAAGCTAGCAAACACTGTCTGCACAATCCAGTGGTACTTCTGCTTTGTTTGTATCTGTAAGCTTTCTAAAAACGTGCACAAATGCAGACAAAATGAACACAGAGTAGGGACAGAGGGCTCCGTCCACCTGCACGTCTAGCCCTTAGGCACAGTGGTGGTGCTATGAGCTTAATGCTAACATGCTCACAATGACACATGCTGGTGTGTGCCATGTTCACCATCTTAATTTAGCAGGTTAGTGTGGTTACAATTGCTAATTAGCACTAATGCTGTGTTCACACTACAAGCGGCACAGCAACAGGATACAAGTCATTTTCAGTGGAATCCAGTGATGTGAAGCTAAAGACTGACACCCGACACTTGTTACCGCTGACGGGCATGACGTGCTACAAATGAAAGTTGAGCTGGCTTCAACTTTTTCCAGCACTCCAGTGACGCGGTGAAGCATCAACTAATTGTATGTTTATGTTTCTAGCTGCGGTACTGAGTTTTTTTGCTAACTTAGCCGATGCTATGCTACCTTTCTGTGTGTTGCGGTGCACACAGGGATGCAATGGGGTGGCGGCAGGAGGCCGAAAGGGAGGAAACTGATTGATCGCATCAATATTTTTATGACTTAATACAAACTTTAGATGGAGTTCAGTTGAGGTGCATTGTCGCAAGTAGCAGACACACTCAAGCCCGTGATGCTGTCACCAAATGCTTGAGCAACACTTCCATGGTGACTGCGATAATGTAGCTTGTTGCGCTTTTGCGTTATTGCCTGTGGGGTGAACATAGCATGAGGGGGATTAGAATGATAAGAATTATCGAGTGCTGCAGGAATGATGTTTATTTGTCGACAAACACGAAAGTTAACATCGCCCTGGTTCCCTCAACAAAAAGCCATCGGGATTTTTTCCATTTGATTTCGACTTAGTGCAGAAAATAAGCTCTGTGGCAAATATTTGTTGAAAAACCAGTCGTGCTGGACAAATTCAAATTTGGCTTGGTGGTGGTGTTAGTGGGAAAGTCAGAGCTTCACAAAAGTTCTTACATGTCATAGGTGCCATATGTACTTTATCTAATGGATATCCGTCCAGTATTTGTTAAGGCCACGGAGCAGCTCTGGAGCTGATTTTGATGTAATCGCCACATTTAATTTTGCAGCATCACATGATGCAAACATTAGAAAATAAATGTCTGCAAAATTGTGAATTTATTTTTTTAAATGATGATTTGTGTAATCAGAATTTGGTCCATAACACTGAATAGAATTTGAGTCTAAAGCAGCTGTATAATTATAATATTTAATCTCATTCATGTCTGTAAGGAGCCGGACAGGAGGTGAGCTGGCTCAGCCAGAGGAAGTCTGAACACAGTCTATTTTTGCTCTTCGGGCCAGAAACAGTATGAGGAAGTCTGCAGAAGCTTTGATGGGAATGAATGGAGCGCGATCATGGAACATGGTCTCCAGTTTTTCTTAATTCATCCATTGCTGAGAGAATTCACTACAAACAAACTTGTTAGTGGCGCTAGAGGAAAAGTTGGGATCACTAAAGTCAGGCAGATTCAGCCTCTGGGGTCCATGAATGTCTGTACAAAATGTCATGGCAATCGATGGATATTTCAGTCTGGAACAAAGTGGTGGACCGACCAACAGACAGACCAACATTTCTAAACCAGTGCCATTAGTGTCACTAAATAAAGCAGTAAACTAAATTACTCTTAGCTGCAGTAAGTGTATTTTAACTGTGTCGGATTCAAAGTACAATGTGAACCCTACAGTTGTGCTCTGAATGAGGTGTAGTTGTACCTTGTCAAGTGCAGACTGTACAATAGTCTCACTCTCAGCATCAAGAGCTGATGTGGCTTCATCCAACAGCAGGATTTTGGGGTTGCGGACTAGAGCTCGAGCAATCGCAATCCTCTGCTTCTGTCCTCCACTCATCTGAGTCCCTCGGTCTCCGACCATCGTCTCAAACTTCTGCTCAAGGATAAGAGTCTCAGGATTAGTGGTTGAGGCTAATTCTTGATCAGCACAGAGGACAGGAAGTTATAAATGCAATCATACATCAGGAAGGTTCATGATGAAGTCGTAAGCATTAGCCTCCTTGGCGGCTTGTTCGATCTCCCACTGCGTCACATCAAGTCGGCCGTATCTGATGTTCTCAGCGATGGTGGTGGCAAAGAGGATGGGCTCCTGACTCACCACTCCGATCATGTCTCTCAGGTAGCGGACGTTAAGGGAACGGATGTCGTGACCGTCAATAGTCACCTAAAATGCAGGAGTCAAACAGATGCAGAAATTAATCTACATCTAAACACAGCCATGTGTATTTGAAACAGCATCTCCCGTTGAGAGTCTGCCAAGGACATGATGACAAATACTGAATTAATCCTTTGAATGAAGTGGTTAAGAAGTCATATCATAATCAGATGTCACTCACAGATCCTTCCAGAGGATCGTAGAACCTCTGCAGCAGCTGGATCGTGGTGCTTTTACCACAGCCGCTGCTACCCACCAAGGCCATGGTCTGTCCACTCTTCACACTCAGACAGAAGTTATTCAATATCTACAAATGATGACAATGTCAATAATGAGATACAAGATCAAGTACTATCATGTCTGTTTAAGAGTTCAGTAAAAGTATCTGTGTGGAACGTACCTGGACGTCCGGCCTCGAGGGGTAGCTGAAGTAGATGTTCTGAAACTCGATGTTTCCTGTGATGGAATCAGGCTTGAAGCCTTCCTCTGAATAGCTGTCGATGGTGGGTTGCTGTTGAGATGAGAGTTAATGAAGTATTTCACGTCAGGAGAGATGGTATTTTCAATAAACTAGGCTGTCTATGCCGTGGAAAGACACAAATACTTTTGAAACTGGTGCTAAAAGGCAGAGAGAAAACAGAAGTAAAGGGCTGCGGCGTTCACTTTTGCTCAAAAGGTAGAAAACTTACAACTACCAGAATGTACAGTGCCTAATAAATTATCCAGAGTTTTGCTGGGAGGGAGCAGGGAGGTCTAGGCCTTGGTTAGATGCAGGGACGTGTATCACGGTTCATTTACACACACTTCCCACAGCTGGTTGAAAACTGGTGAAGTATCCCTTTAACTATATTTTGACTTCTAAAAACTCAGCTCAGTTTGTAGTTTGGCCACAGTTGGATAAAGAACCTGATCGTTATCACAACCTCAGACAGACAATGGGAGGAAGGCTGTTAGCTCTCAGTGTGAGGGCGAGCGTATTTACTCTAAGAAGGCTAATGTTTTTTCTACAGCTCTCTGTGTTTTCACTGCTTCTCTCGGTGCACTGTTTCACGTCCCTCTTTGAGGCCTCACCCCTCTGTGTTTCTGACTAGGCAGTAAAGCACCTTTCTAGATCAAACGTCACAAAGACATAAAAAAGACACAATCTAATAGTAACATGCAAGGACATGACCTTTGCACCTGGGGTGCCCGCTCTACTGGGTGAGCCTGGTGGGCGCCGCCCCCTGCATCTTTTTTAGTGTTAGGTTATTTTATATCCACTTCTTATGCTACTAAATATGACACCTTGTTTGGTGTTCACTTCAAAACAGAAGTTTTATTTTCTTACGTTTGGAGTCTGGTGCTCCACCTCTTCAGAATTTTATCTATACCTATGCTAATTGGGATAAATGGGCACGCACTGTAAGCGTACGCAGACAACAGGATTCATCATAAGAACACAGGTGCTAACAACTCTGCTGTTGAAGAAAGCACCATGAATCTGATATTTTCTCAGGAACTTTCTTAGGAACAAATTTACAAAAAAACTTATGAAAATATTGGTGAATGAGGACAAATGACTCAGGGTTAGGGTTAGTATAATTTTGCCAACACAAGTCTTTTGTTCAAGTGAGAAAATTAGATGATGTGCTTTAAATGTTGGGGAAAAAAAATACTTTGAGCATAGGATGAGGGCAGAACAATACTGGGAAATACCTGGCATTTCTTGGCAGGTTTCCCTGCAAATTGTGTATGTCTCACTCTGCACGTGGGGTTCCCATCATGCAAAATTTGAAAACTCTTTGCATAAAATACATGAGCCTCGTATGCATCTCTTTGTACCGGTTTCAGCCACACCCCAAAATGTTGGTTAAATAGCCAGTTTTTGTTGACTGTGCACTTCCCCATGTCTTCCACGGTAGAGTGACAGCTGGCTAACAGACAGTGGATCCTCTGCTCTGAGTATCCAGGTTGGAAACAGAAAATATGTATTACTGGTTCCGGTAAATCATTTAAAAAATATGGATGTGACCAATTATTCTGAGATTTTACTATGCAAAGTTTAAAAAAGAATCATAAAATCCTACTTCCCATGTCTCAAACATTTTTAAAACTATCCAAGGACTGATTTTAGATATTTTAATACTAACTTAGGCACTGTTTTTAGTTCCAGTGTGAAGGATTTAGGGGCATTTATTAGCAGAAATAGTAGATAATATTTACAACTATGCTTTCATTAGTTTACGATCACCTGAAAATAAGAATCGTTATGTTTTCGTTACCTTAGAATTAGCCGTTTATATCTACATACAGAGTGGGATCCTCTTCAACAGAGTCCACTATGTTGCTCTACAGTAGCCCAGAACAGACAAATCAAACACGGCTTCACGTCGGCCACTGCAGCTTTTCTACACACTTGGCACATGGGCGAAGTTTCAGTTCTGCAAACTCACCACTAGAGCCACAAAATCCCACACACTAGACCTTCTAGACTTTTTGAGGATCAGCGGAAACCCTGTGCAGACTCTCCTTCAGTTTTGAGCTTGGAGCATGGGACAACTAAAATGCCCCAGAGAAGATTTTGCACTTTTTCAGTTTTGCTTGAAGCTGTGTACTAACTACTGGTTTTTGTTAAAGTGCAAACAGATGTTCTATTCGCCCACTTGTTTGCAGAATATACTATCCTGTATCTGTGCCTCTAAACTAACTCAAGGGTGTTGTCAAAGTGAGAGACTAACAGGTGCACTGTAAACTAAACACAGGCCTGTCCCAGAGTAGCAAGAGAAGAGAATGTCTGAAATTCCCCTGGAAGTGGTTCCCTTAAACCAACTGGTTATGCTGCATGTTCCTGTAGCTACATAGATTACTTTAAATACACTGATGGTAGGTGAAGACATGCATGACAAGAAGCTGATGTACGTTTGTGACAGCAGTGCGCTATTTGAAAAATCGAGACCTTGTTTAACCTCACGGTACATTTGCAGTAAGTTCAGGAAGGAGAGAGCCACAGCTGCGCAGTCTCAACCAAATGACCTGACAGCAGGTGCTCCAATTAGAGCAAAATCCAACATCTCTGACTCCAAGTTGTCGGCTGCATCAAAGCAGCTTCCCAGAGTGCCAGAGTGCAGCGGTGCATGCTCATTTATACAAACTGACAACTGTCCAGCAGCAAAAAGGTCTAAATCAAATCAAATCATTTGACGTGTGTGTTTTAGGGGGAAATGTTGCATTCCTTACACGATCAATAATGCTGTACACTTTATGTGCAGCTCCCCTCGCGCTGTCAAAGGTCTGGAAGTTCGGAGAGGTCTGTCCCAAAGTGAACACTCCAATAAGCACGACAAAGAACACCTGAAGACACACAAATCAGAGTAAGCTGTAGCAACCTTCTTTTTCAGAGTCTCTTTGTGCTTACAGGAAAAAAAAAAGACATTCTGTCATGATGTTTCTACTCACAGTGAGAACACTTCCAATGGTGTACTCCCCACTCAGGATGAGTGTACTTCCATACCAGAAGCCCAGTGCATAAGACATGTAGATCACCATGAAGGTGAAGCCCATGGCAAGGTTAGCAGATAGCGCCTTCTTTATTCCCACGTTCTTTGCATCCTCCAAGTTCTTATTATACCTGTGGTGTAACGACACACAAGCACGAGTGAAGGCTCAATAGAAACAAAGTTAAATATAAATTAGATTGCAGTGGCAACACGACCCTTCGGCATCAACAAATGTCACATCAGTAGAAAACAGTAATCTAATTCTATGGGTTTTTATGGGTTTTATCCAGTTACAGCTTTGCGGGGGCTATTTCCTGGACTTTAATCACCTTAAAAAACAAGATTTAGTCACAGATGTTTTGCTTTGTTGAATAGAAATTAGCCACATTTGGTCTCGTAACCTTCCATCAGATTGATGGATTAATGTCAAAATCTTGTTGTAATCTAAGGGCAACTACTTTGAATTTGATAATTCCAGCACCGATCATCAGCTACAAGGTGACTGAACATACCTGGAAACTACTGATATATTGTAGCCCAGCCACTGTTTTACTTGTTATTTATTTACTATCCAGCTTGTTTGGCATTAACCCTGAAAAACCCACAGGGCCGCTGGCAATTCCAGCTGACATTCCTGTCTTACAGAAGCTGTAGAAGGCTGAGTTTTAAAGCTAGAGTGATGGTACTGGTATCATATGAAACAAGAAGACCCATAGAATTGACACTTTAAGCACCAAATCTGTGTAAGTATCGGTCTAGTATCAACCCCAAAATTGCGGCAACAACTTATGAGATATAATGGAGCATTGGAATGGCTATCATATACTTCCATCATGAAGCCCGTATAGGCTCCTAAACACAACACAGTGTTCATTACAGATTTAAGCATAGAAAAACTTGACACAGTGCTGAGCTGCATCTCAAATTCTCTTCAGGTTCCCTGCTTTCAAATGCTGTAAACCACATCTACGTGGTAATCGCAGTTGACATGCACAATAATATCGGCACGTCATCTGTATTGGCCACGATCGGCTTTAAAATGAACTATCAGAACCAGTTTCCATGCTTTTCCTTATTTTGCACAATAAATGAATATTAAATTCATTAAAAAGTATTCTTTTTCATGTCTCCATCTGCTGGTGGGCCATCACGATAAGAGTTTGCAACATGATGTTAATGCCACAACAGAAGAGACTTGATGATCACTAAAATTAGGTTGGGAAAAAAGTGGATATGTCGATGATGGTATCGGTTATCCGCTAAATAAGTTATTATATATTGGCAAAAATTCCGATATCATGTATCCCTATTTGTTTTTAAAGTCCCTACTTTCTGTGAAGCCTTTTGTATTCCATCTTTTTGTGTGACACGTGCTATACAAATAAAGTTTTATTAGTAATATTATAATCCCAGATCTGTCAATGAAAAATAACTCAAACACTCAACATTTATTTTGAGAGAATCGGTGTCATTTTATCCTTTTGACAATAAGCTGACAATCAGCAGTGGACCACCTATACCTTTACATACAGTATATAAACATACTGTACCTGGCGATTTCTTTTTCCTGACCATTGAAGGCAAACACTGTCCTGATAGCAGAGAGCACCTCTTCTGCCACAGCTCCAGCTTTGGCATATGCACTCTGCTCTTTAGAGGTGAAAGTCGCCAGCACCTATTTTGACAGAGAGATAATCATGATGTTATTAGGAATACCTCTGAGGTGACTGTCCTTATGATTAACATATGGATGGTAACAGAAAGGTGGAAAGATGGACAAAGAGATGGTGGACTTTAAAGGTACAATGCGTAAGATATGGCTGGAAATGGATGTATAAAGACAACTGGATACAGCGTTGGAGCTGGGGCCCAACCTTACATTTGGGGTCTTGCTTGGAGCATGGATAAATTTAACTTTTAGCTAGCAAGAAACTGACAATAAAAGATGCAAAAGAAGAGTAAACACTGACGAGGAGACAGCTGGAGACAGCCTGTCAGCGAGTAAAAAGATGAGGTTTGATGCTGAGCTTTTCTTTTACACCCCATTTTCACCAGAATTAGCACATGTACGCCACAAAACAGGTTAGTAAACAGTAGAAAGCAGCATAGAGGCCTGTGAAAACTTCATGGTGGTTACTTCTTTATCTCTTACTTACTCAGTCTCTGTTTCAAACTCAGTGCAGACTTATTTGGAACAGTGTTTGAGTACTGATGGGCAGAGATGGACGGTATTTTCTATTGGCGTGTCATTGTGTCTAGCTGCTAACGGGGCTAAAATTAGCGTGTTCACCCAGGTGTTGTGTTTCCATCAATGCTGATAGGAGCTGGAGCTGATAAATACCCATGACTACTGCAAAGTCATTTAACCCATGTTAGCGGGTGTTGACGGGTTTGTTGTGCAGTGAAAAAGGGGCTTTTAGACTGGTAAGTAAAATCCAGTGTTGGCTATTTAGCTAAACAAATCTTCAGTGTAAGTAATGACAATACAAACTGTACTGGAAACATTGCAAATGGTGGCAGTATATGATTTTAGAAGAGCTGTTATCTTATTACTGTGGTCTCGCTAAAACTAAGCTCAGCAGGTTGTAACTTAAGCCACAGGCGTACAGATGTCACACATGAATATTTAAAGACAGCACTGTAATTTTGACTGGCTCTCAGAGTTTCGGAATCTTGCATATTCTTGCCCTGCTGTAAGTAGTTCACCTTTTTTTTTTATGAGATTTTAGGGACCCAGAGGTAGAGTGGTGAAATGCTGCCCCCTATTTCTTTACTGCACATTGCACCTGTAAAAGAGAGGAAGAAGAAAAAGATGGAGAGACTCTCACCTTTGAGAAAATTCCAGCTGAAATGCCCAGCAAAGGGCTCACAGCCAGGATGACGAGAGTGAGTTTCCAGCCTTTGATGAAGCCGATGATGAAGGATGACAGTAAGCTGGCGACAGCGTAGACAAGCTTCCCGGCTTTGTCGCCAATACCCTCTTGGATCTTATAGATATCACTGCACATGCAAATAAAAACAACATGACCACCAATGATCCTCAAATGAAAGGAAAACCATGTGTTTTTTTTTTATGGCTATTTGTTTCAGTACTTTATCATAGTTAACTGAATATCTTTTGGTTTTTGACTGATGGTTGCACAGCGCACCCTGATACAGTTGCTACCACTGGTTAGTTGAACAAAACAAACAACTTAAATATGTCAACTACGGCTCTGGGAAATTGTTGCAGGTATTTTTCACTTACACTGACCCAAATGAGGAATCAGTTATTTGAGAAAATGTTAAATGGACTGCACTCCAGCAGCGCCTTTCTAGTCTTCTGACAACTCAAAGCGCTTTCACACTACATGTCACATTCACCCACTGGTGGCCAAAGCTGCCGTACAGAGGTGCAATGTGCTACTCAGTAACCATTCACATGCTCTCACACACTGATAGAACCGCCATCGGGAGCAATTTAGGGCTTGCCCAAGGATACTTCGACGTGCGGACTGGAGGAGCCTGGCATCTAACTGCTGATCTTCCGATTGGTGGATAACCCGCCCCACCTCTGAGCCACAGTAACATGCCTACATATTAAAAAGAGGTGTGTGACTTGTCTGTTACGTACTCTGTGAGACGTGTGTTGAGCTCTCCTGTCTCAGTGACATCAAACCAGCCGATGTCCTGCTGCATGATGCGGTGGAAAAACAACTTGCGGATGCGTGAGGCCTGCCGCCCGGCCTGACAGGCTCCAGAAGGCCACCTGCCCGTAGGCCGCAATCAGCACAACAAAACCCAGGATGGAGTAGTAGATGGCAAACCTGGAAGAAGAGAAGTGTTGTGACACAAAGGACTTTAAAAGTTCTCAAATGTGTCTAACAAACCCCTGCAAGCTCTCTGATCGTCCTGCATTTATGAAACTCTAAACAAACTAAAAAAAAAAAATACAGCCATCAACGTTACAGTCACTATAATTCAGAGATATTTTCACCCAACAATGACAGCTTGCTCTGTGTAGTTTATCATCTGAAGTCTTACCTGGTCATATCCTCCTGCAAGGTGCTGTTTCTTGGTGGGATGGTGATATCTGACAACACATGGTAACAAAAGACATTGATAAAGGTGTTACTGCATATTAATTATTTATTTCAGTTACTTATATGTGCCGATGTCTGTAACTGAACACTCACTGGGTTGGCTGCTCTTCATGTGGCTCATTGCGTCATGTACAAAGCTGTCCGTCATGTCCCCAAACACAATGCACATGAGAGGAAGCACCACACCGTGCACCATGGCCAGCAGGGACCCAACCACGATCAACACAATATCCACTCCGTTTGCAAACCTGAACTACACTCAGGTAAAAGAGAGAGTGGACAGACCAATGACAGAACAGCAGACATCAGTATCTGTGTGTTGTGGATGCTCCTGATCATTTGCTGGAGGTTAAGAATTTTGAACTATGCAATCAGAATGGGGAAATACTTTTAACTCTGAGTGGCTATTATGTTGTCACAGCGGGGGACAGGTGGGGTCAAACAACAGCAGGATGTTCCACACTCCCATCCTCTCTCCCAGCCTCCTCCTCTTACTTCACACACTCACATAAACCTTCACACACACACACACACACAACTTGCTGTTATGCCTGTAAGACTAAACCAGTCAAGGCCGTAGCTATGAAATCAATACTGGGGGGGGGGAATCTGCCGGGGGTGAGCATGTACAGCTTTACAGTACACTATACGAATGTTCAATAATTTAAAGCTGCTCCTGTCTTCATATATGACACACGCAGCGTAACATCCATGACTGACACTTTACTCAGACTGCACCTGGGCTGTCTGACAAATTACAAGCACCACAGTTTGTTCACTGGGTGCGTGTGTGGTTCTTGTTTGGTTCTTTAGAGGTTCTCTATTGGTATTTTTTACCATTAAACTAAACTATGCTGAAGAAACAGCAGAGGAACCTTTAAGCCCCTGTGAGGTTCTTTAGAGGTTCTCTTCTGGTTCTTTCCACTAACTAAACTAAACTAAACTAAAACTAGAACTCGACTCGACTAAGAAACTAATAGAGAACCTTTGATTGCGAGTACCTTATTAGAGAGGTACTCTATTGGTTCTTTTTCCTAATAAAGTAAACTAAGCTGAAGAACCAGCAGGAGAACCCTTTATTTACACCCTGTATGGTTCTTCAGAGGTTGTGTATTAGTTCCTTTACCTAGTTAACTAAGCTAAACTTCGAAATGAATAGAAAACCTTTTATTAAGCCCCTGTTAGGTTTTTTACTGGTTCTTTCCCCACGGAACTAAACTTAACTAAACTAAACTTTTTTTTTCTCAAATAATTGATTAATCATCATCAATGAACCTTTTATGAAGGCCCTCTGTTGTTCTTTAGAGGTTCTCTGTTGGTTCTTTTCCCAGCAAACTAAACTAAGCTGAAGAACCAGTATAGAACATTTTAAGCCCTAAGTGTTTCTTTAGAGGTTCTCTTCTAGTTCTTTCCCCACTGAACTCAACTAAATTAATGTGAAGAACCAGTTAAGAACCTTTTAAGCCCCTGTTAGTTCTTTTCCCACTAAACTAAACTAAACTAACTAACTAACTAAACTAAACTAACTAAACTAAGGAACCAATGAAGAACCTTTTATTAAGGCCCTGTTTGGTTCTTTAGAGGTTCTCTATTGGTTCATTTCTCCAGTCAACTTAACTAAATTTATCTTAAGAACCAGTAGAGAACATTTAAAGCCCCAATATGGTTCTTTAAAGGCTTTACTGGTTGTTTCCCCACTAAACTTCACTAAACTAAACTGAGGAACCCATAGAGAACCTTTTACTAAGCTAAGCTAAGCTAAGCTAAGCTACGCTAAACTACACTAAACTAAACCAAAGTAAAGTAAGCTAGAGAACCAATAGAGACCCTTTTATTAAGGCCCTATGGTTCTTCTCCAGTAAGGTTCTCTCTCTACTAGTTCTTACCCGACTAAACTAAACTAAACTAAACTAAACTAAAGAAAGCTAAGCTAAGCTAAACTGAACTGAACTGAACTAAGGAACCTTTTATTTAGGCCCTGCATGTTTCTTTAGAGGTCCTCTACTGGTTCTTTCCTCAGTAAAATAAACTAAAGAACAAGTAGAGAAAGAACCTTTTAACCCCTGTATTGTCCTTTAGAGGTTCCTCAGTGGTTCCTCAGCTTAGTTTAGTTAAGTTTACAGGAGAAAGTGTGAAAACACGACATTCAAAGAGCCCTTCAAACAGGATGACGCATCAAAGCAGTGGCTGTCAACCAGGTTTGAAAAGTTAACACGCTGAGTCCTTCATTACCCGTTTAGTGCAGGATTCTTAACCTTTAGGCCAATGTGTCGTACAACATTCAAGAACCACAAGCAAGACCAGTTGCTTATCATATAGCACTTATGATTATCATGACCTGGATGACTGAGAATCTTCATCAACATAAGACATTATTAATAATCATTTATATTATAAGTAAAAGTGTCCTGTAGAAGCATATTGACTCCTCCATGATATTATCTGACATCATTCAAGGCTCAAACATTTTAAAGCTGATACAATACTAAACAGCACCTCTAATGCTTTTATAAATCACTCTTTCACAAAGGTGTTACAGCCTATTGTACCTTTAAAAGATGGGTGACAAACAGCACCACAACAGGTTCCCCTGTTGTTTCCAGCCAAAGAACCATTTTCAGGTAGTTTCTAACACCATTTTTGATTTAAGTGAAAACAGCAGAAAGAATGAGACTGTAGAAAATGAAACATTAAGCTACATTAACTGGTTCAAAGCCTAATTTAAGAGCAGAAACCTCTGGTTCTGACAGAGAGATCACAGTGTGATGAGGAGTGAGCTTACCACTTCAATGGGGCCAACCATGGGCTCCTTTTGCTCTTTTTCTTTCTCCTTTCCATCTGTCTTGCTTTCACTGGAGAATATAAAAATGATGCATGAATATGAAGTCTAATTGCATTTTTTTAATTTCTTATTTTCCTCTCACTGTTTAGGGTGTGTTATATTCTTGAAATCTACTGAACTAAAATAAGAGAGAAATTAAAGTGGGTTTACCTTAAATCTCCGTTTTGTTCATGTTTGCCGGCGTCCAGCATTTCCATTTCGTCCTTCGCATCCATGTCTGGTTCCTGTCAGTAAATGTCTCAGTCTAAAGAAATTATATGATCCTCTGGGAGATTAAAAAAAAAAAAATCAGCTGACCGGGGAGCAGCCTCAGGATCCAGAGCTCACTGGCTCAGTCTTAAATAAAATCAAACAGCAGGGAAGCTGTGCCACCGTTTCACTACCGACCCCTCTCTGTCCTCCGGTCTATTTCTGACAGAGGCAATGATCACACACGCGTCTGTTTAGCCCTTCCTCCTCCTCCTCCTCCTCCTCCTCCTCTGCCCCTCCTTCTCTTCCTCCTCCCCTGTCCCCTCCTCACGTGTCTTTATCTCTGCCGTACGGCACCCTGTCACAGGACAGCCCTCAGGGGTTAACGAAAGCGCTGACTCTCGTCACCTGCTGAGAAGTGAAGTGCAGATTTGACTTGTTGCTGTCTCGCTCGTGGCTTTTTTCCCCACTTGTCTATGTCCGCTGTGCGGGGCTTCACATCGGTTAAAGTCTGTCAACAACAGCCAGGGGCGTGCCCGACGGTGCAGATGTTTGTTTTCCTGTCATTTACTCCATGTTTCACCTCACCCATGTCAAAGAAAGTGTCCACAATTTAGGCAAATATATTTGAGATCACTCTCGTTGTGAGAAATATACAAGAAGATCAGTGCCACTGATGTTAAAGGGGAACTTCACTCGTTTTCATAATTCATACATTTTACTCCTATAGTCTAAGATAGTCCAAATATATTAGTAAAAACGAGCAACTCTCTTTTAAATCCAAAAACTAGAGTGCCAAAACTCAAATTTGTGATGTCATAAGGCAGTTTTGTGGTCAAGTCAAGTCAAAATTTCAAAGCAGGCCTGCATTTATATCTGAGCACAATAGCTCCCCAGTAGCCTAAATGATCTGGCCCAGAACTGGCCTGAACTTGGCATGCCGGATAAAATTAGCCTGAGACTCGGCATGAATGACGCCCCAGAGTTGGGCCAAATCAGCTGGCCTGATTCCGGCTGACACAGCCATCACTACGTTGTTATCAAAATGATCTGGCCCAGCCTCGGCCCAAATACGGCATGCTAAATGATATTAGCCGGCCAGCATCCGGGTGCCTGACTCGGCTGAGGAGCAGCTCCAGATTTTATACTTGATGACATCATAAGTCTGAGACATAAGGCCTGGGTCCTCATCGGGAGGTCTGCTCAGAACTGCTCAGGAATGGCCAAAGAGCAGAACATTGCACGGGGACAGGTAACAAAAAAATCTATCTATCTATCTACGCTCACTGGCCACTTTATTAGGTACACCTGTTCAACTGCTTGTTAAAGCAACTAGCTAATCAGCCAATCACATGGCAGCAACTCAGTGCATTTAGACATGGTCAAGACGACCTGCTGAAGTCTGAACTGAGCATCAGATGAGGAAGAAAGGTGATTTAAGTGACTTTGAACGTGGCATGGTTGTTGGTGCCAGACAGGCTGGTCTGAGTATTTCAGAAACTGCCGATCTACTGGGATTTTCACAGACAACCATCTCTAGGGTTTACAGAGGATGGTCCCAAAAAGAGACAATATCCAGTGACCTTGTTGATGCCAGAGGTCAGAGGTCAGAGGAGAATGGCCAGACTGGTTCAAGATGATAGAAAGGCAACAGTAACTCAAATAACCACTGATTACAACCAAGGTGTGCAGAAGACCATCTCTGAAGCAACAACACGTCCAACCTTGAAGCAGATGGGCTACAGCAGCAGAAGACCACACCAGGTGCCACTCCTGTCAGCTAACAACAGGAAACTGAGGCTACAATTCACACAGGCTCACCAAAACTGGACAATAGAAGATTGGAAAAACATTGCGTGGTCTGATGAGTCTCGATTTCTGCTGCAACATTCAGATGGTAGGGTCAGAATTTGGCATCATGGATCCATCCTGCCTTGTATCAACGCTTCAGGCTGGTGCTGCTGCTGGTGTAATGGTGTGGGGGAGATTTTCTTAGTACCAACTGAGCATGGTTTAAACACCACAGCCTACCTGAGTATTGTTGCTGACCGTGTCCATCCCTTTATGACCACAGTGTACCCATCTTCTGATGGCTACTTCCAGCAGGATAACGCACCATGTCACAAAGCTCAAATCATCTCAAACTGACAATGAGTTCTCTGTACTCCAATGGCCTCCACAGTCACCAGATCTCAGTCCAATAGAGCACCTTTGGGATGTGGTGGAACGGGAGATTCACATCATGGATGTGCAGCTGACAAATCTGCAGCAACTACAGTGATGCTATCATGTCAATATGGACCAAAATCTCTGAGGTACAAGACTACTCCCCGCACCATACTGTGGGGTGGCTTGATTGTCATAGTGTATATCATAAACTTCATATACTTCATATACTAATATTAGCATAGGCCCTTCTGTCCTCCTTTGGGTTATAACCTCCATTGTTTGAATTTGAGATCATTTGAAATAATGATTTGAATCCAACTCAGATGTTTTAGAAGTATTTGCATATTTAGAGACATTTAAATTAAAGCCCAAGGACTCTTCTGCTGATAGGGCAGGCTATATGTTTTGCTATATGTCGCAAAAACAGGTTTGTCATGCTTCTATTGTGCAAGTGTTTCATTGCTTGAGGCAAATTAAGATGACAACAAGAGCTACAAACTGTGAAGCTGATCAGTTGCCTGTTTGTTTAACAGAATATCACTGGTAATATTTACTTTTCTCCTTTGTATACCCTTGATCTGCATGTATTGTCACAAACTAGCTCAGGGAGCGTGATAAGGGCCGAGTCGACACCAGAGATACACGGAAGAAACAAAGATAATTAACTCAAACTGAACTCCAAAACAAACAATAGAAGAGGAAATCAAGAACGAAATCATTGCATGACGGTGTGAGGTATGTGTTGTTCTGTTGAAAGGTGTAAGATAAAAAGACAGGGAGAGAGAGACTGAGCCCCTGAGGGTCAAGGCGAGCTGTATCAACTGACGACCCTCTATCGTCACCCTGAGCTTGACCACAAACAGTAGTAGAAACTGAGTGCTGTTCTTAAATGCAGTTTGAAGGTACTTACTTGAGCATTTCCTTGTCATGTACTTTAAACTTAGTTACTTTTCAGATTAAGATTTACATTAAAAAAACAATGACATGCAGGTCAGGTTAATTGGTGACTCTAAATTGGCCGTAGATGTGAATGTGTGAATGGTTGTCTATGTGTCAGCCCTGTGATAGTCTGGTGACCTGTCCAGGGTGTACCCTGCCTCTCGCCCAGTGTCAGCTGGGATAGGCTCCAGCCCTCCTGTGACCTCCAACAGGACTTTAGATTTGACAAATCAAAAAAGACCTGCAACTAGATTTGGATGTTTACACTAATGACTCATGGACTTGAGCGTTTTGACTTGAAATATTTGATACCTTCCCCCAAGCCCACATATTAAAACATATTTGACTTAAAAAGCGTGCCATGAATCAATTTTATTTTCCCTCATGTCCTGAATTAACTAACGTTAATGCTATCTATTCCCAACAAGTCGACACGTAAGTCCCCCAGTCAATTTCATTTGAACTAGTCTGACAGCTTCTAGTCAAGTTGCAGGAGAGAACCATGGAGGGGTAATGTTTGTTTGAAAATGACAGACGGAGATGCAGCACTTTTAACAATTGAATGCAAATTTTAAAAAGCAATTATGTTTCTTGTAGATCATGATTTTACTCTGTCAGTGAATTTGCAATACATTTGGTGAGGAGAGCATTGTGACTTGTTTAGGACTCAAAACTCAAAGCTTAGAACTTGGTACTTGACTTGGGGCTTGTTGGTCTTGACTTGAGACTTGACTCAGGACTTGCAGATCTTGACTTTGGACTTCAGTGCTAAGACTTGAGACTTATGTGTGACAAATTAAGCACAAACATCCACCTGAACTCAATGATGAACTGATGAGAATTTTGTTGTCATAGGTCAAAGGTCAAGGTCACTGACCTTGTCTGTGTCATTCTTGTGAACACAGTATCTCGAGAACACCTTGAGGAATTTCTTCAAACAAGCACAAACATTCACTTGGACTCAATAATGAACTGATTACAATTTAGTATTCAAAGGTCAAGGTCACTGTGACCTTGTATCTGTCTTATTCTCATGAACCTAATATGTCAAGATCACATTTGGGAATTTCTTCAAATTAAGTCCAAAAGTTCACTTGGACTCAATGATGAACTGATTAGAATTTGGTTGTCATTGGTCAAGGTCACTGTGATCTTGTCTGTCTCATTCTTGTAAACACAGTATCTCGAGAACACCTTGAGGGAATTTCTTCAAATAAGCACAAAAGTTCACTTGGACTCAACGATGAACTGATTAGAATTTGGTGGTCATAGGTCAAGGTTGCTGTGACCTTGTATCTGTCTCATTCTCGTGATCCCCATATCTTCAGATCACATTTGGGGTATTTCTTCAAATGTGGCACAAACATCCATTATAGTGTTAAAATGATTTCAGTGACATCTTTTCGTGGCATATATGGTATTGATGTGTAGCTAGCCTACTTGTATTAGGAGGCTGATGAAGGACATGGAGACCTATCTTGGGCTGATCTTGACATTGGACCTTAGTGCAAAGACTTGAGACTTATGTTTGACAAATTAAGCACAAACATTCACCTCGACTTGATGATGAACTGATTAGAATTTGGTCGTCATAGGTTAACCGTCAAGGTCACTGTGACCTTGTTTGTCTCATTCTTGTGAACACACTATCTCGAGAACACCTTGAGGGAATTTCTTCAAACAAGCATAAACATTCACTTGGACTCAACAATGAACTGAATAGAATTTAGTAGTCAAAGGTCAAGGTCACTGTGACCTTGTATCTGTCTCATTCTCCTGAACGCCATAACTTATGATCACATTTAGAGAAATTCTTCAAATGTGGCAGAAACATCCATTCTAGTGTTAAAATGTTTTCAGTGACATCTTGTCATGGCATATATGGTATTGATGTGTAGCTAGCCTACTTGTTTTGAGAGGCTGACAGAGGCAGTGGAGACTGATCTTGGGCTGATCTTGACTTTGGACTTGAGTCTTATGTGTGACTTGATAAACAAAGACCTGGGCCCACCTCTGCTTGTTATCCATTTAATGTTGATGAGTTGTGTCTATGATTGAATCAAACCCCGTGCTGTATCACCTGTCCTCTTGTGTGCTGCTTGTTTTGTTCATACTCACTTACAATGTTGTTTTGTTTTATGTTTTATGTTGTTTTTTAATGAACTCCAGAAGTCAAAATGATAAGAAAAAATCTCACGGTGAATTTCTGTGTACTTTGTCTGAAACGATAAAGGGAGATAAATGGAGAGCGTCAAAGTAGATAAATCGAAGAGCATGTGTCGTTTAAAGGTTGACATTACAGCTGAATCTTGAGCACACGAGTGGTGTCACATTGTCAAATTACCACATTACATGTTGACTCAGTGTGGGTGAAAGGTAGAGTGAGACGAGTGATTGACAGAGGGCACAGAGGTGACACAGACGTCACTGAATGAGTTACTAAAATCCTTGTTTTGTAAACCTTAAAAGGTCTGAACATAGAGTTTAATGATCATATTATATCCACGGCTTAATCTCTTGTTGAACTCTGACATTGTGTTGATAATGGACCATAAAAACAGACTTCACCCTGTGTTATCGCGTCCTATCTTGTCCTATTCAGCCCCTCTCTCGTGCCTTTGTTAACTGTCCTGTGAGTGTAGTTGATGTGTGGGCGTAGGCTACATATCAGTATATTGTGGATGATGGCTTCTTTACTGTAGCACTGATGTATGATTCAAGATTCAAAGATTTTATTGTGTTTATTTATAAGTGTTTATTGTCATATGCACAGTGAGGAAACACGTTTCCCTGGACAGTGAAATTCTTCCTTTGCTG
Organism: Cephalopholis sonnerati; assembly: GCA_019142605.1. Lineage (NCBI taxonomy): Eukaryota > Metazoa > Chordata > Actinopteri > Perciformes > Serranidae > Cephalopholis > Cephalopholis sonnerati. Next base: position 31,970,936 of record JAGQAX010000008.1, read on the forward strand.
ACGGCAATGAATGCCAGAAATAATATAAATTAAATCCATACTCAATTATAATTAGATAAAAAGTAAACAATATAGATGAAAAATATAAAAGGAATACATACACAAAAGGGAAAACATATATATACGAAAGATATTTTAAGGTAGCAAGAAAGCAAGAACTGTAGTGCAAACATTGTATGTGCACACATTGTATGTGCTAATATTGTATGTGTCAACATTGTATGTGCAAAACGTCATGTGCAGACTGGATGTGTAACATGGTCTGAGGTAGTGATGATGACGACTCCTGTTGGCTGTTTAAGAGTCTGATGGCAGTGGGGAAAGAAAGAGTTTTCCAGTCTAGTGGTCCTGCACCCTCGCACCGCTGTACCTCCGGCCTGCTGGGGGTGGGTGGGGTCCCTGAGTATGGAGGCAGCTCTCCTGTGGACTCTGCAGTAGTAGATGCTCCACACAGAGGGCAGTGGTCAGTGATGAATCCTGTTTGTAGGTTCTGTCACATTTGTTCTTAAACCAGGTTACAGCGAAGCAGAGGAGAGTCACGTGTCTTACCTTCAACAATAAGTCATAAGTAACTCAGTAAAGGTCATCAGCTGTGTCAGGTGTTTCCTTCAGAGAATGTTTTTTAACACTGTCGGCGACATTATGGGAAATGTCACTCCTGTGGTTTCTTTGATTTACGTCACCTCACTCTGAAGTGCACGTTCTGGCTGCACAGAGGTTAAATGGTAGAAAAAAACAGACGCAGCAGATTCATCACGTGACGACGAGACGCTGCTGTTGTGGTTTGGTTTACACACATGTAAGGATTAATTCCACATGTCAGACTGACACAACAAAACTCTGTACACCGGTGGTTTTCAACCACCTTGAGGGAGTTTCAGAAAAATGAGAAATTATGAGTCCAGTGTGAGCAAAAGTCATGAGCGTGACTAATCTGATCATAGGTTATCACGGTTATCTCCACAGCTGCAGTTAACACGTATAGAAGTCTAACTAACAACCAGAATCTTTTCAGACAGGGCGCCCTCGGTGGCTCAGTGGGCACAGCACGTACAATTAAGGCTAAGCCCTCACTGCAGCAGCAGAGGTTTGAGTTCTGCCGAGCCCTTTGCTGCGTGTCATCCTCTTTCTCCCCTCTGCCTTTCCTGTCACTCTATTTCTCAATATCACATAACAAAATAGCAGAGATGAGTCTTTTCAGATGGATGTCCCTGAAGCAAATTTTTAATAAATAGGGTACTGTGACCTAATGTGTCTCAGTTTAGGGCACCTTGACACAAAAAGGTTGGGAGCCACTATTTTACACCACAGCAAGAGTTTGAAGAGTTTTTCCAACATCTTTGTGTTGTTTTCAGATCTAATAATCAGGTAGATCACAGTATGCCCTGTTTCCTTTTTTTTGTCGCTTTGTTTTCTTTGTTTATTTGTTTTGTGCTCTGATGTATTTTAGGTAGCCTCATGTAACATCATGGCCAAGGGACTGCAGATAGCCTTTTGGCTAATTCGGCATTTTTATACTATGTGTCTCTGTTAATTTGTACTGTCCCTTCTTAACTGAACTGAACTAAACTAAACTAAACTAAACTAAACTAAGCTAAACTAACTAAACTAAACTGAACTAAACTAAACTAAACTAAACTAAACTAAACTAAACTAAACTAAACTAAACTAAACTAAACTAAGCTAAGCTAAGCTAAACTAAACTAAGCTAAGCTAAGCTAAGCTAAGCTAAGCTAAGCTAAACTAAACTAAACTAAACTAAACTAAACTAAACTAAACTAAGCTAAGCTAAGCTAAACTAAACTAAACTAAACTAAACTAAACTAAACTAAAATAAGCTAAGCTAACTAACTAAACTAGATCTATAAAGTGAAGATGACAAACCACAGCATTAGGTGACTAGGTAAACTATCTATACCCACTACACAGAAAACTGATATTATTTTAAATTAATGAGGAAATGAGGGGACAAGGAAGAGGAGAAGAGATGAAAGACAAACTTTTCCTAGGCTATCTCCTGAACCAAACCAGTGTTTTATTTCCTATTAGTCTTTTTTCCCCAGTGTAATTTTTCTTTTGTTATTTCATTCACTTTACTCCTTTTTATTATTTATTGCTGTAATTTTATATGTATATATGTATGTATTATCATTTACATTACTGTCATATCTACTTTACTATTATTTTGTTTATTTGTTTTGCTTGTTTTTGTTATTTAAGATGTAATTTGGGATCATGGGGTGGGAGGGATGTTCAGTAGCTATTGTTAAGACTGACACTTTCTTCTTCTTTTGTTTCCATGAGAAGTGACCCGGCTGCTGCAGAGACTAACTCTGACAAATAAAGAGTATTCCTTTGTTGATAATACCTCTGTAGTTTTACTTAAGGAGGATTTTAAATGCAGAAATGGTTGCACCAAAATATTCTTGACACATCTCAGATAAAAACATAGTTTGTTCATGCACTGGTCAATTTTGGCTCCATACCAGACTTTCTTTCAGACTAGAGGAGAAGAAAACATCCAAAACACACATTGAAGTGTTTCTTTTAGTTCAGGTTTCTGTTCTGGAAATGTATGCAAAAAACACATGGCTCATTTTCAAGTTTAAATATAACATTTTAGAAAACTTGTAGAACTGCAAAGGCAAGAACACAAATGCAGCTGGTCCCTCAAATACAGCCCACCTCCACCCCCTGGTGTTTGACGCTCTAATGTTGGAGGGAACCAGGGCAGAATGTGTTGTTTTCTTTGGGGCCACTGGATGGCGCTCTCTCCTTCAAAGATGGCATAACTGAATTTAAAGGCAGTTAAAAGACACAGTGATCCAACTGTACACTAACTTTAAAATCCAAACACTGGATCATGGCAACACTCTCACACTTGTATTCACTGACAGTTATTTATTAGACACACATGAACACTAGAAAACAAGTGTGAGTCATGATGTTCCTGTTGGAAGAGGAAAATGTCAGATTTATAATCTTTTCATTCATTTTGTTGGATGAATCAGCTTCTTAACACTTGCAGATTAAAACAGACATGTCATTCACACATGATATAATCTTCTATGTGTGGATGATAGGCAGTCACACACACCTTTAATTTAACCCCTCACACTGATCACAGGGTAAACATCATCTCGCTTTCCATTCAGGACCCTTTCACTGTCAGACTCATACTACCGGTTGGACAAATCTGCCTTCAAAGTAAAAGTAGGCCGAATCAGGCGCATATTTGAATATTTAAATTTTGTAGAATAAAAACATGAAATATAGAGAGAAGCTCTCAGGTAAATATGGCTCAACAACCTGACCAATTTTATAAGGATAGATGGGCTGATGTTAAAGGCCAAAAAAAGTTATTTATTGTGAAAATGACCAGATATCTTCTTCTTTTTCTTTTTTTTATATTTTAGAAATTAATTAATAATTTCAGTTTTAACAGTTTTATATGTAGTTAATGACTACATTTCACTTTCTTTATAATGTGTTTTTTAGCCGCAAGAAAATCTGGCAAGGAAGTACGTAATAATAATAATAATAATAATAATAATAATAATAATAATAATAGATAGGTCCCCAGGTACTCCCAAACTTAAAAAAAAAAGAAGAAAAAAAAATACAGAGAACAAGACTTCATGTCAGGGTATCAATGACATTTACCTGCACTGGACCAGTGTGTGTTGACATAACACAGCAGCCTGAGCAGCATCATACTGTAGGAATTGTTTTAGTCAGGAATTACCACATATTTTAAACCTATTATGTCCTCTCAAATGAATTATTTGAGGTTTTTAAATTCCTGGTCTTATATAAACTGAGGGAGGTATACTGGCAGAAATTGAACATAAATTCACAAGTATGTTTTCAATCACATGAAACTGAGAATCGTGTGGTCGTCACCTTAGAATGAGACATTTATGTCTATATTCTAAGCAGGTCCTCCTCCATAGAGTCAGTCATGTTGTTCTACAGGAGCTCAGAGCTCATGCTTGGCACACAGGTGAAGTTTCCATTAGTTGCAGTCTGCAACATAGCGGCTACATGGCACTAAATCCTACTCACTAGACCTTTAATTTACATTCTGACCAAGTGCCAAAAACTGTAGGTCCTCTAATGGCCACTAGAGGCTGGCTCCAAGACACCCATATTAAAATACCAAACTGTACAGCAGAAATTAACATGTTTACAGCCTGGTACAAAAACAGTTTTGATCCCTACAGATAATTGAAACATTCATGACAACTGTACGAGGTAAAATTTTTATATGACTCAGCCGTTTACATTTTATCAAGGCTTAAAGTTACATATAATTATAGGTGGGGTTGCTTGGGCAACAGGCTGTCTGTGAGGTGTCTACAGTCTGTGAGTCAGATGCAGCCCTCACTCCTCCACAGCTCCACCCTCTCATGTCGAAATATGGGCTCTTCTGGCTGAAATGCCGAAACTTGCACAAACCATTGGTGACCTCCAGGTAGCTGTGTCCATTTACCTTTAATATACAGTGTGTGGTTGCAATCTGCAACCTCACCACCTATAAGTTGTCCATCCATCCATTTTCGTAACTGCTTATCTTCTTGAGGGTTGCTGGGGGGCTGGAGCCTATCGCAGCTGACACTGGGTGAGAGGCAGGGTACAACCTGGACAGGTCACCAGACTATCACAGGGCTGACACATAGAGACAGACAACCATTCACACTCACATTCACACCTACGGACAATTTAGAGTCACCAATTAACCTGCATGTCTTTGGACTGTGGGAGGAAGCTGGAGTACCTGGAGAAAACCCACACTGACGTGGAGGCCCTCTTGCTTTGAGGCAACAATGCTAACCACTGCACCACCGTGCTGCCCATGTTATATATTATATTATATTATATTATATTATATTATATTATATTATAGAGAGTGTTTATTTGACTGATTATAAGTCAGTGAAAATTTAAAGACATCTTTTTAAATTAAATCTAAATGTAATGCTGTGGAATTGGATTTAATTTGTATATAAGAATAACAGGAACAATAATGTCACATATATTCTTTTAATTTTGGATATTTAAGTCAGAGAAGGCCATACAAGCTTTTATTCTGAAGGTTCCAGCCGGAAGTTCTGTGCCAGTTGTCTTGACCCAGCTTTGTGCGGAGCCTTCAGCCCCTCCTGCAGCGGAGCAGCGTGTGTTCCTCCGGGGTGACGGAGACAGCTGGTCCTTCCCTGGTGCAGCAGAGTGAGCGGAGCGGGGACTACGCACCGCCTCCGCCCGCAGCCACGGACGGACACGGGCCGGGGATGGCGTCGCTCGGCGTGGGGCTGCACCTCATCCGCAAGCGGGGAGCGGGCAGGAGCGCCGCGGTGGAGAGGAGGAACCTGCTCACGGTGTGCAGGTGGGATTTCCTCACGCTGCTCTTTTATCTGATGACAGGGAGGATGAAACAGCGTCTGACGGCACAATAACAATCTCTGAGGCGTTTGTTTGAGGTTAGCTCGTGGATCCATTTTAAAAATATCATGTGCACACGGGACAAAGTCCTTCTGTGTCTAGTGGATGAGATGCATTAAAATATAATTGAATTTATTTATTTATGTTTTTAAACACCAGCTGGCTGACCTCAGGTAAATGCCTCTATCATGTGTGTTTCCTCTTTCATTCACTCACACACAAATGCACACTCACACTCACTACAAGCAGCCTGCACAAGCCTCCATTAAACAATCACATTTCACTTTTAATTACCCATATGCTTAGTTCAGTGTAGGATTAAGCTGGGATTTCAGAAATACTCAGGTCATGAGTCCACCTCAGTAAAAATGTTGGATTAGGCATGAAAAGCCAATTGAAAAATGTAGTTTTTGTTCATTTAACTGTGCAAATGTGTATCTTTTTTGTGTTTTTAATCCCTTAGTGACACTTTTACACACCAGAAACATGAGAAAGTAGAAAAATACTAAGTGTTTTTTCTGTTTTGACTTTAAGAAACTTAAATATAAAGATACTAAGTCTAGGAAACAAGCATAAATGCAGTGTTTTTGTACACTGTGCAGTAAACATCCATTGCATTCATAAACAATAAGTTTGGTTAATAAACATGGAGCAGTGTTGACAGATAGATAAATAGATAGATGTTGAGGTGTGCACACATGTCGCCTGCCTGTTTCCCCTCCTCTCTTTGTCAGCTGAAGTGAAAGCTCTGAGTATTGATCTGTGGTCCTCTCAGAGCTGCTGGCACATGTCAGTTAGTGACTGACAGTCCCTGTGGTGCGTTTGAGACTGAGGAGCACAAGGGGTCAGACAAAAGGAAAGATGCAGAGGCGTAGCTTTTTGTTTTGGCATCAAGAAAGAGTAACAGTAACAGAAAACAAACTGATAATGCAGCACCTGCTCCAGCTGGTGTCTGCTCCGTTTACAAGAGAACAAATATAATTTTCAGGTTTCGGGACGGTGTCAGGTGTGACTGTGCCTGGTACGCCTTCCTCCATTAACGTCACTGAAACAGATGTAAAGGGAGAGTAATTAGACGCAGGTGCTGCATGCTGACCACTCTGGTCCCGTTCCCGGCTCTCTCTGCCTCCGCACCAGCCATCAACTCGCTGATTGGCACGAGCGGAGGAGGGAGAAGGAGAGTGAGAGAGATGGCAGATTGGCAAAATTAGTGAGCAGAAGATTAAATATTACTGGAGTTAGAGGAGGGCAGAGCAGAAAAGAAGGAGGACAGTAAATTTTCCCTCTTGTTTTCTCTTTGGTAGCTTTAAAGAGAGGGTAGGCAGAAATCCTGAAAAGCCAAAAAACCCATAATGTCAGAAATTGAAAATACACCCTCCTCCTGCAGCTCTCCCCTCTCTGTTTTAAACCCCTCCCACCAGACGACCATGAGCACATGCATGTGCTTCCTTCACTAACCCATTGTTTCCCATACATTGATCTATTTAATCTTATTTCATTGTACAGTAGCACACAGGCTCATTCTCCCAGCGCCTCCTTGCCCCTGCTCTCTCTCTGTTATCAGAAATGAGACAAGAATGGTCTAGCAAGCCAATCCATGGTCTCTCCGCCTCACTCCCCACCACTGCAGTCTGCTTCCCCGGGAGGAGAGCAGGCTGCAGCCCGGGAGACCAACCTTCTGTTAGTGGCTGTAGCATCTCAAATTCGGCCAGTTCACAGCAGGCTGGTGGCTAGCAGCAGTTCTGGGTCTAACCTGTGTAACAGTAGCAACAGAAAGTTTGCTCAACTTGTGTGGAGTTGGGTCTGTGCATTTCCCCGGAGTTGGAGTTTGCATTGGGTCTTGCTTGGGGTCCTTCTCTGGAGCTAATGCACGCGACCATGGGCACACACACATGCTGCATTGGGCTCACGGCTCATTCTCCCAGCGCCTCCTTGCCCTGCACTCTCTTTGTTTATCAGAAATGAGACAAGAATTAGCTAGCAAGCCAACCCACGGTCTCTCCACCTCACTCCCCACCACTGCAGCCTGCTTCCCTGGAAGGAGAGCAGGCTGCAACCCTGGCGGCAGACCTTCATATGGCAGTTGTAGTACCTCACATTCAGCCAGCGTAAACCATCCAGACCTGATGCTGCTGCTGGCCACCAGCCCGCAGTGACACCCAGCAGCAGCACTGGGTCTAACCTGTGTTACAGCAGCAACAGAAAGTATGCTGATCCAGTCTGGAGTCGGGGGTGTGCATTCCCCCGTGAGCTGGGGTTTGCGCTGGCTGGCTTCAGGTTGCTGCAGCCACTGACTTGGGGTCCTTTTCTAGAGGTGCTGCACAGCTCTCCTCCCAGCGAGGTGAGCCTTTAGCTCTGATTCGCAGAAAGCTAAACTATTAGCGATATTTTCTCTCCAGCTCTGAAACCCTTTGCTGATACTGACACGTGTTTTACTTCGTTAACTGTCAGACTGTCTTCTAGACTCTCTTTCTGTAGTCCTTCTTCCTTTTTTTGGGTTATTTTGCAGTGTAGGCAGGACTCTCTGTCATTCAATTTGGCTTTTACCAAAGGAACATGCACGCACATGTACTTCTGTAGAACAGCAAATTGGAGTGCCATCTGTCTGAAATGACCTGTGATTGGCCAAAGTCTCCTCTTATGGGCTACTTTTCTACAGCCTGAAAACAGAGCCAAGAGGAGATGCTGAAGTCCAGTTTTCTCTCAGTCCACTTAAATTACAATATCCTTGAAGTTCATGATGGGATTTTTGCCCAATGACACAAAAACAAAACTGTCTACCCCAGTGTTATTGTTTTCAAACTCATCTTCGTCCACACTGTGAGACAGAGTCCTATAGAGATTAAATGATTCATATAATTTTCTAACATTTTATAGGCAGAATTTGTATTTAAGCCCTGATGTTGAGCACAGAGTGAAATTTATTCCATGCAAATTGTAGATGTCTTATTCATCATCTTAGACACCCCCCTGGAAACTTAAGGATCTTCACCAGAATTTCAATTTCAGCTGGTTTGAGCAGTGCTTGTCTGCACAGCGTGAGTCTGCTGCTTGTTAGGTGGTTTAAGAAAAGTGTAGATCTCTGCTGAAAGTGAGCGTGAGAGGAAAGCAGAGACTCTGTTATAGCTGTTGCAGTTGCTCTCAACACACGTTCTCTAGATGCACAAAAGAAAAAGAAATGCATTGTCCATATTAAAGTCAGAGACAGGACACTGGAAATTACATATTTAGGAGTATTTTCCATGAAAACAACCACATGTAACTCTACACCTTTGCCTCTATTTAGTATGCGCAGATCTGTGAACATGCAGATTAGTTTCTCACTTCTGTCTCTACCCACTGCTCGGCTGTTTTAACAGCTTTGATACTGGCCCAGCCGTGCATATGTGTTAGCATGGTCACCAAATGATTAGCTTTGAAAGGTCATATACATGGCCTTATACAGATCAGTTAACAGGCAGAGGACAGATGTCGTGATCAGTGTATGGATTTATTAGAGGATCAGCTTTTTAAATCATGCTAAAATCACGTATCAGCTATCATGAGATTCTGTGGTTGGTTCATTTGTTTTTGCATCGCAAATGAGCTGCACCAGAGTCCACTTGGAAGTGAACTTAGACCCATGTTTTAGGCGGTCTTGGTTTGGTTGTTTCCACACAGAGTTTTCACCCCAGACTAAACAAACCGTACTAACCAGGCAAATGCACCTGATTTCATTTCAACCAGACCAAACAGGTCAGGTGTGAAAGCATGCTGAGCTTGCAATATATGGAAACATAGCTACACCTGGCTTCTCTTTTGATACTACTCGAGTGTTATGCTGATGATATTGAAATCTCCACCCTGCAAGTTCACAACATTGGTTCCTTATGTTTGTGACATTTGACAATTGGTTCTCACTCAGAAGGCGTACAAATCCAGCGCTTGGGCAGTGACTTGCAGCGTCAGACACTGATGAAACAAGCCGTCCTTTAACATCGGCATGAAACGTGGCCAGGTTGCCATTATAGTTTAATGGTGCTCGGCTGCCTCAGGGGGAAACGCGGCAGGCAGAAAGCGACAGTTAAGGCGGCGAAAGTCTGAGTAGGGTGGGTGGGAGTGGTGGTGTATGGGTCCAACAAACACTGACTATCACCTGGGAGAGCGGTGTTTGTATCCCGTAAGATTCTAAAGCCAAACCCTGTTCTTTTTTCCCAACCCAACCATGTGTGTTTGTTGTTGGAGGAAAGACACTGTATGTAAACGGTAAATTTTCTGTAAAAATGGACATATATTTTGAAAACGTTGGCGTCCTAGAACTTCAACAATCTACGCACCCAGGGTACCTTGCACATTGTATTTGGACGTTGAAAGTCCATGACCAAACGTCGATATGTGACGAGGTCGGAGTAAGAATGTGTTGCATTTGAAACCCAAGGCCCACTTCAGAAATAATCTGATCAGATTTCAGCTGTCAGATAGGATCAAATCTTGAAAAGGGGTTGTTGACATTAAAAAGGATTCTGAAATTGGATCAGATCATGTGATTCTGTCTTGGTTTTGATCGGGATCAAACCTCAGCATGTGTTCAAAACTTTTTAGAAGGATCGGGATACCTTTGATCCAAAAATGAGGATCATCCTGATCCCAGCAGAAGGGTGGATTCATTGGGCGAGAGGCGGGGTACACTCTGGACAGGTCGTCAGACTATCGCAGAGCTAACACATAGAGACAGACAGCCATTCACACCTATGGGCAATTCAGAGTCACCAATTAACCTGCAAATCTTTGGACTGTGGGAGGAAGCTGGAGTACCCGGAGAAAACCCACTTTCAGCACAGGTGTTTTCACGTACTCTGGCTGATTTGACCTCTTCTGGGAAGACCTGTGCTGATGTCATCAAATTCAATGTACTGAGGGAGGACAGAGGGTGTTCACGTTCAGTCATGTAATCACATGCAGGAAAACATCTAAAGCACTGCTTTGAAAAGGTTTTATTGAGTATTGAGGACATGTTTTTATAGAGTGAAGGCCAAAGAGAAGAGCAGCAGGGTTTTCTAAGAGGCTGTTTGATGTAATTTATCCAAGCACGCAGCTTTCTGAATGAAATATGATTGAGTGATATCTCGGGGGGAAAACAAGCCTTCAAATGGTGCCCTGTGTTTGTGGGAATAATTATTTTCTTATGGCTCAGACGTCAGGTGCTGTCACATCACGAGTCCATCATGTCACGCTGGGAATTTCTCTCATTCATGAGCAGAAAGCGTTGACACGCAGAAAACAGATCATTCACCATTTTCTGAGAGGGAACATCGATTATTGTTGTCGGGTCGCCTAGCAACAGGGTTCTCACGACTTCAACCACCTCAACGAGCGATACTGTGTGTGACTGACTTTTGATGTCGAAAACACAACCTCAGGAGCTCAATTTGAATGCAGCGTTATGTTAAATGAGCTGTGCGTGGGTGGACAGTGTTGTGGATGTTCTGGTCTCAGGCTGTCTGACCCGAAAGAGACTTTATTCAGTCGATCAACCCGAGAGATGAAACAGTTTGACCCATCTGTCACCACTTTTAAAAACCCAGATTTATACGATTACATTTAAGTCCACAGCAGTTATTAATATAATGGTAAAACTGTAATTGATTTGTTTTTATTTTACATTTCTCCATAGCACTTGGGTCAGCATCTGTTGTTTTTAAATGTGCTCCACAATTACATTTTACTTGACTTTGTATGTGAATACCACATTCACATTGATAGAGTTTCTAATGTGTATTATCTGCAAACAACATACGCATTGAGTTTGTATGTAATATATGAGCTGAGTTTGTCATCGAGAGTTGAGGGAATGGTTGATGGTGTGACACCTACTGTAGGGGAGAGCTCTGCCAAGTTGCAAACCACTGTTTGAGACAAACAGGCAAACTGGTTGTGTTTTACCGAGTCATTGCTGTGTTGCTTTGTAGCCTCCAAACATGACTGTTTTGAAGCAACCCATGGGTGTTTTTCCAGGGGCTTTAGCTCCCAAACTTGGGTATTTTTTTATGGACCTGCTGCTGTAGTTCCTGCAGCTTTTAAGCTGTTATACGTGAGTGTTTTATAGTAACCTGTGGCTGTTTTTCTAGCAGTTTTTCAGCTCTCAAATATGGGCGATTTTTAGGGACCTATCGCTTCACTTCTTGTGGCTTTTTAGCGCCCAAATGTGGCTGCTTTTTAGCATCTCATGGCTGTTTTTTTTAGGGACCTGTTGCTGTGTTTCCTGCGGCATTTCAGCCCTGAACATTGGTGTTTTGTAGGGACCCATTGCTGTTTTCCAGCAGCTTTTTAGACTCTACAGGTGGGTGTTTTTTAGTCTTTCTTGCTGGAAACTTTTTATGGGCTCAGGGCTGTGTTTCCTGCAGCTTTCAAGCTCTTATATGTAGTGTTTTTTAGCAGCCTGTGGCTGTTTTTCCAGCAGTTTTTCAGCCTTCAAACACGTTTTTGTAGGGACCTGTTGCTGTGTTTCCTGTGGCTTTTAGCCCCCCAAACGTGGCTGCTTTTCCAGCAGCTTTTTAGACACTAAATGTGGATGTTTTTTAGCATCCTGTGGCCGTTTTTTTCTACGTCTTTTAAGCCCTCAAACGTGGGTATTTTTATGGACCCAGCACTGTGTTTCCTGCAGCTTTTAAGCTATCAGACATGGGTGTTTTTAGTGATCTGTGGCAGTTTTTCAGCCTTCAAATGTGGGTGTTTTTAGGGACCTGTTGCTGTGTTTCCTGTGGCTTTGTAGCCCCTCAAACGTGGCTGCTTTTCCAGCAGATTTTTAGGCACTAAACATGGGTGTGTTTTAACATCCCGTGGCTGTTTTTCCTACGACTTTAAGCCTTTAAACATGGGCATTTTTAGGGACCACTTGCTGTGTTTCCTGTGGCTTTTCAGCCCTTAAACACGAATGTTTCGTAAAGACTCATTGCCGTTATTTTGTTTTTTGGTGTTCCTTGCTGGGCAATGCCACAAAAAGAAGTTGTTTTTTTACCCAGACAATGCTGCTTTTCCAGCAGATATGTGCCGCAGAACCAGTATTCTATGCCAAAACATTATCTTTTCCGTACTAAAACCTAGCTTTTGTGCCTAAACACATCTATCACAGCATTGTTCAAACACAAGGTCTCATATCAAGTACATAATATCGTGCAAATGTTATGTGTACGTGGTCTTGCAGAAACGTTTTTGTGGTTCGCCAACATTGTTTTTTTTCTGGGCTTGGTTTGAAGCTTTGAACTTGCCCTCACTGGTTGTTATCATCAGCAGAATATTGTGCATGTTTTTTTGTTGCAGTTTATTTCAGAATTTCAGATTTCCCACACTGACTGAAATCCATGTGCCTCGATTTTTACTGTGTGAATGTTGGAAACAGAAGCTTTAGGGTCTGCCTAAATTGCTGTTAAGAGCAGGGTTGATTTTCAAAGTGAAAGTTCATTTACATGACATGTCATTAAAACCTGCCCGTGGTCATGGAAATAGGCTGAAATCTCTCCGCTTTCGTCGCCTTTCACAGGAAGCATGCTCTCTGTGGTCAACCTGCTGCTAAGCAACGAGATAGAAAGAGATGAAGTCAGATTATTTAGCGGACGTTAAGGGCTACACACGATTCGGCAGAATTTGGACAACACATACACACGCGCACACACACACACACACACACATTAGGGACTTGCCAATTAACTCTCCTTCCTGTCTAATTAGTCGAAACCAGATTAGATGGAGTCGGCCGGTGCACATGACTGTCACAGTGGGCAGCACATTATGACTGTTTTCATCACAGGATATTAATCAAAGCTTCATTAACCATCGCTGAACAACACTGCTGCAACAACTCTTCTTTTCAAGATGCACCGATACCTTCAGCTCATGCCCCAGGTCGAACCACCAAGCCATGTCTTGTCACTCCCCAGAGCTAACACTAATGTCTTGATAGGATCTTTCCCCACACCACTGTAACAACATGGAGCAGCTCCCCCCTGCTGTCATCAGAGACATCACGTCAGGTTGTGTTCACGTTAGAGCTGCAACATTTAATCAATCAGTTGTCAGCTATTAAATTAATCACCAAATAATGTGATAATCAATTAATCTGTTTGAGTAATGAGAGAAAAAGGCAAATTATCTGATTCCAGCTTCTTAAATTTGAATATTTCCTGGTTTCTTTAATCTGAGAAAACTAAATATCTTTGGGTTGTGTGCTAAATAATACTTAAGGATGTCATCTTGAGCTTTTGAGCCAATATTTTTCACTATTTTCTGACATTTTATAGGACCAAACAACTAATCGATAAATCGAGAAAATAATCTTAATCTATAGTAAAAAATTTTAAAAAATTGTCAGTTGCAGCCCTTGTTTATGCCTTCAAGGAGAGATCAAATACACACCCACTCAGCATGACAATGCAAATCCAAAGCTCAGGGACTTCAGTCATACACAAATCAGCTTCATACATATTCCTGAGTAGCTGCAGATCAGTGAAAGACTTTCCAAACAGTATTCATGAAGCTTGTATCTGCACAAGCAAAAGAAAAAAAACACTGGAGGCCAGATGTGTGTATTTTTCCTGCCTTGTAATTTATGACAGAGATTTATGTTGAGTTTTATGTCAGTTAAAATTCTTCCTCTTTTTATTTGTTTGTTCTGATGGATTCGGTGAAGTGTAGTACCTTTTCGAGAGTCACATCACTCAGTCTGGGATCAGACAGCACCAAAGAAAGTCTTTTATCAATGTGGACACTGAGATGTCAGTGTAGAAAAATGGGAATAGATCCCTCGCACATTTAAAGAGATACTTACCTCCAGTTCAGGGACTCACAAGAGAGTTTTTAAAAGAAAGGGATTTTCTGGCTATTTATTATGTATAACAAAACCGCTGGATCCTACAGTTCCCATAATGCAATCAGCGGCTTCTTTCCACCAGACGTTCCTTCCTGTTAAACACCTATAGAGCATCATAAAAGCCTAATAAGTGATTTTAACCAGTGTGTGCATCTTTTGTGTTCAGGTTTTCAGTAAAGACTCTGCTGGACCGCTCCTGTTTTGAGACAATAGACGACACGTCTCCAGAGTTCATCAACTTTGTGTCCATCCTGGAGCACATCCTCAGCCATCGACTCAAAGGTGAAAGACACAAGCAGCCCCACTCTCATTAACCTACACATAAACATATACATGCAGCCTCACATTTAAGCTGCAGAGTGCAATATTATTTTTATTGATAGGAGAGTGACAGGAAACATGAGAGAGAGAGAGAGAGGGATGACATGTGATAAAGGTCCTTGGCAGGAAATGAGCGGCGGACGTTGTGGTTACTTGTGTCTTGATAACAGCAACCCATTTAAGAATATGACAAAATATACAAAAGTTTAATGTGAAATTGGAGTGACTCATCAGTTTTAATCACAGGTTAGGGTAACCACAGGCGTCTTGTGTCCCTTTATTTAGATTTGTGTTAAATATGGACGCTGGTGAGAAAATATTCTTATTATTTCTAATCTATAGCATAAATACTGATCTGCTAAAGATCTGGGACCACCTTAAGTTTTCTTCTTAAGTATGACTTTCTCCTTACCTGAGTGACTTACACAGTTGCACAGAATCCTTAAAAAGGTTTTCTAAGTTAAGGAAAAATGTGAACCCATTCACTGCATTGACAGAGATTTCACAGCGGTAAAAGGTTCCATGGAGGTTGTTTGTTTGCTTGGACTCACGCTTGTGATGCCTGTTGTTGTCTCACAAAGTCAGCTTATAGTTAGATAGTGAAAAAATGAAAGAAAACCATATTGATCAGAGGAGGAAAAGATTAAACTTCTGGAGGAATACAATCATAGAAAGCACAATCCCAAATACCAGAAAACAGAAAACAATTATAAGAAGAAGCAATTAGAATAAATTCAGTGAAATCTTAAGTGTAAAATCAAACCCATATCCATCAGGTTCTCCTGGTTGCAGAACACTCTTCTCAGGGTGCGTTAGTTCTCTGCATCTATCACCATAAACTATCATGTTGCAGTTAAGATAAGTTTTTTTTTTCCTTGCCTTGGTTGCTAAGGTTTTTGTGCAACGGTCAAGGAATTACGTAAGTATAAGACCAAGACAAGGAGAAAACCACAAATACTTAAGTGAACATTTTAAGGAAATCTAAAGGAGAAGATTTAAGGGTGTTTTGTGCAACTGATTTTATTTTGAGGAAACCTTAACTAGGACTTTAAGGAAAATCTTTGCCCCAGTATTTAAGGTATCCACTTCCAGAAAGATGGAATTTTATGCCTTGGTGCTGGTGAAAACATGGCCAGAGGCATTATCTTTTTGGGTTGTCATCTGTCTGTCCCATTCTCGTGAATGCAGTATTTCAGGAATGACTTGAGGGAATTTCTGCAAATTTGGCAAAAACATTCAGTTGGATTTAAGTAAGAACTGATTAGAAATTTGGTGGTCGAAGGTCAAGGTCTGAGTGACCTCACAATACATGTTTCTGGTCGTAACTCAAGAAATCGTACGCTAATTACGACAAAATTTTCGCACAAATGTCCAACAGGATATGATTATGAGGTGATGACATTTTATACCCAGAGGTCAAAGGTCAACGTCCCTGTGACATAATGTTCTGCAGAGACACTTTTCTGGCCATTATTCAACATCATATCTCAGGAACAGACGGGGAGGCATTTGGTCAGATAATAAATTGGTGACACTAATCTTTGGTGTCCGTGTTGTTGTTACCGGGGGATACTAGTGTTGTCTGTGTTGTGAACATATAAACAGGCCCAAACTGTGGATATCTTCAGAGGCGATCTCCATTTATTCCTGACAACAGGTGGTAAAAACAAAATCCTCCGTCATACACAACCACACAAACTCCAGCCCCTACACAAATTAAGCTACACAAGATTACGTTAGCATAAAATGAACTTATAAACACAGCTTAACAGTGCTAACACACGGAAATTACCATAAGAGCAATGTCGCAGAGCACAACAGCAAAAGGGGAGAGGCAAGGTGGGAGACACCCCTTTATAGGTGGGGTACCCTCAAAGGTGAACGTTGGGATACAGAGACTGAGTATCAAACACTAATTTTGTGGAACTATCATACTCTTTTCACACATTAATGCTGTTTAACTGACCCTGTCACATTGACACTGTGCTGATAGATCTTCTGTGTGGCAGATGTGTGTGAAGCATCCATGTTTTAGAATATGTAGCTTCTTTGCAGCAACATCCATATTTAAAGCACCATCATGGCTGCATATGAGACATGGATGTAAACTGTAACTGCAACGTGACTGGTTAAAGGTGGCATGCAACCCCGAGGTGGTAATTCTAATCTCTTAACATTTTACCTCTAACAGCCACTAAAATATATTCAGTCCAATGAGTGCATGTTATGTGTCACTTCAGAGTAAATTATCTGTAAACCCTAGCTCTTAAACTGTGGTCCACTGCCAGTTGTGTAACCGGTACAAACTTGCTTTGTGCATTATTAAAATTCAGAGTATTATTAATGCAGATTCAAGCTTTTTAAACCCTCTGTTCCTGTCTCTTTTCTCTCTCAGGTCAGACAACTTGGTTTGGTTACGAGAGTCCTCGGAGTTTCTGGGATTACATAAAAGCCGCCTGCAGTAAAGTCCCTCATAATTGCATCCGAAGCATCGAGAGCATGGAGAATGTGCGATCATCGAGAGCTAAAGTGAGGATAAATCTGTCCTGGGACCAGATTTAATTACCCGAGGCAGCAGGGAAGAAAATAACTTGAATCTCCAATTTACTTTTATTCTTTTTTTAATGTGTAAATTTAGCCAAAAATTGAAAGATATACCGGGAAAGTGTCCCGACCTGCAGCACACACACAGTGCACAATGAGAGGTTTGTTATTTTAGCCGACTTTGTATTATCCCCTGAAAAAAAAAAAGAACAAAGGGAACAAAAATATGTTAAGAACACTCATGCTCATAAAACGTGACTCAGTCTAACCCCGCAAGTAAAAGAACAAACCATTGAAGCTAATGTTGTTCAACAGGCAGGCTGTAGGTGAGAACAAGGCACACACAGGCACACACTCTCTCAGGTCATGGACTCTGTAAGCTTCGACTAACGGCTCAGTGTTGCTTGTGTCTGTCTCTGCAGGGCAGGGCGTGGATCAGAGTGGTCCTGATGGAGAAAAGATTATCAGAATACGTCTCATCTGCACTGAGGGACTTCAAAACCACCAGGTCTTAATGTGCTGCTCATATACTCTACACTCTGTTTCCCCTTCAACCTTAATTATGACATCTTTATCAAATCAGGCGCATTCAGACAGGGTCTCTCTCCAGCATCAGCATCCTGCAGCATCATTTAGATCTCCTAATTAGTCGATTATCACACATCGCACAGCTCCACCTTCCTGCTCCACTTTTTATTCAACTCCCAGTCGTCTCACTGGATCTAAAAGAGTTGCATTAATGTCAATAATGTTTGCACATGTAGGAGGTTTTATGAGGACGGAGCGATCATACTGGGAGAGGAGGCGGGGCTGTTAGCAGACACACTCATCGGACTCAACACCATCGACTTCAGGTACTGATCACATTCTGCTGTTTCTCACTGTAGCTCTTCTTGTACTTTCTTTCGCTCCCTGCAGCTCAGTCAGTGTGCGGCTTTCTCTGGGTGAAACACAATTTTGGCAGAGTGTCATCGGAAAAGTTATGATCCCTCCTCCAGTTCTGAGGCTGATCCAAAATGCTTTTCTGTTTAATGAGTCAAAAGGAGGACGTGGATGGAATAACAAGCTGCTCCTCTTTACTGTAATAGAAACACTTCTTAGATTAAAAGTTTTATATGATTTACTGGATCTAGCTGTTTGTTTGCAGAAGTATTTACCTACTTTATAATAGGACACTGTTATGATTTAAGTTTGTATAATTTGGTTAAAACAAAGAGGATGCTTTGATTCTCCATCCTGTCTCTTAGCTTCTGTCTGAAGGGAGAGGGTCTGGACGGCAGCTGCCCCGCCGTGATCGACTACACGCCTTACCTGAAGTTCACTCAGAAGTATGTGAGGTCAAATAACACCCAATAACACACAGTGTATCGTCAGCGTAACTGATAGCAGGGGTCAACAGAGTCATTTTGATTGTGATTTAAATTGTATTTACACTGTTGTCTTTAGATTTGAGAAAAGTCATGTAAAAGTTTTAAAGGGACAGTTCCCCCCAAAATCAAAACTACATATTTTTCCCTCTTACCTGTAGTGCTGTTTATCAGTCTAGATTGTTTTGGTGTGAGTTGCAGAGTGTTGGAGATATCAGCCGTAGAGATGTCTGCCTTCTCTACAATGTAATGGAACTAGATGGCACTCAGCTTGTGGTGCTCAAAACTCAACATCAATGTCTCTTTCTGGAAATCATGACCTGGTTACTCAAGATAATCCACAGACCTTGTTGTGAGCTGTTTCATGTTGGAACTATTTTCTTTCTACTGAACTATAGCCACAAACTGTATCAGCATGCAGAAGGAAGTGTGCCCTGCTCAGGACTGTTTTCCTAATCCCACTCCTGCCCGCTCCTGCTGGATTTCTGACCATTACCACCCACACTTATCTATTCCTGTCGATTCCCGCAGGGTGTGTGTCAGCTCCCGCACACACCCACAAACATTCTGACTGCACAATAAATTGGTTATCAATAGACTGAATCTTCTCCCGTCCCGCAGGGAGAAGATGTTATTTTACTGTGGTGTTAAGAACGATATGAATACCTGTCAGTAATGAGTACCAATTACAGTTATTCTGGTGTCTCTGGGATTCAGTGTTATTATTATTATCTGTTATATTCCCCAAGAAACTCCTCCAGATGTCCAGACTTGCCTTGCTTTCTTTTTGTATCTTAATGTCCTGCTTTTATCTTCTTTCCCACCTCACTTGTTGACATCTCCATCCTTCATGTTAATTAATCTCTGGGACCCACATGTTCTGTTTTAGACTGCCCGCTGCCACCTGGGGCAATAGTAAAACCTCCCATTCCCACACTAGTTGTGCCCCACAGGACCCGCAGAATCCTCTAGTGTGCATCTACTGCTAGCTCACCTAGCATCACTGAGCTAGCTAATGTTACAGCTCAGCTAAGGAGGACGCCATTATTGTTTACATGTCTAGCTGTCATGAGTACGAGCCTCTTGTCCATGCGTAGATGCACGATTTCTTCTGTGCAGTGATACAGTTGGCAGGTGTAGTTTGGTAGAAAGAAAATAGTTCCTACTGTACATGAAACTGCTCACAACAAGGTCTGTGGATTATCTTGAGTAACCGAGTAACGATTTCTGGAAAGAGACATTGCTGTTGAGTTTTCAAATGTATTATTGGCACTTCTATCTAGTTATATTGGAGAGAAGGCAGACATCTCTATATCTCCAACACTCTGCAACTCACACTAAAACAATCTAGTCTGATAAACAGCACTACAGGTAAGAGAGAAAATATGTATTTTTGATTTGGGGGTGAACTGTCCCTTTAACCATGAAAGGCTTTTTTCGTCAGAGGGTCAGTCACAGGCCAGTGTGTGCCTGCCCCTGCTGTGTTGGATGTGTACTCATATGAGGCTCACGTTGGTTCCCCGTGCAGTGCAGACAGCATCAGCAGCGACGAGGAGGAGATGAGGACTCTGGGGAGCAGCGGCAGTGAGAGCAGCACGCCCGACAAAACAGCCACAGCCGCCTCCATCTTCACCGAGCAGAGCAACTTGGTCAGCAAGTGCAAACGCTTTGAGCAGAAGTACCGGATGGCACTGGAGCAGAAGGTAGTGTGTGTGTGTGTGTGTGTGTGTGTGTGTGTGTGTGTGTGTGTGTGTGTGTGTGATGATACTGTTATTTTGAGATAAACAAACTGGATGGTAATATATGCAGACGTGACATTTCCCATGATGCCTGCATGATCATGAAAGGCTCGAATTGTGAAATGCCAGGAGGAGATGTGTTCAGTGAGGAAATGTTTTTGACACAAACAAACACATTTAGCTTGATTTTTTTGAATGTACTACATCCTTAATGTCACTCCCCTCTGTGGATTCGGCTGTTGTATATCCTCCCGAGAGCCCAGCCTGTGTTTGGTATGTATTTTTAATTTCTCTGAGCTATTTAGGATTGGAAGGACCTGATAAGTGTAAAAAACTAAGCATTGTCTTTGAACAGGAAGTAGTTTTTGGACAAAAAGATGTCCTCATATTTTTGTTTTCAATAGTCACAAGTGTGTAAAAAAGTATATATATTTCAATACCTGAACACTGTTTAATGTTGTTTAATGTGTTGTAACTCTCAGGTCAGGCGTGCACACAACACAAGTGTCTGTGCGTATGTGTGTGTTTATCTCAGGGTTACCTGGAAGAGCTGGTCCGCCTCCGAGAAGCCCAGCTGTCAGAAGCCATGTCTCATAACAAAGCTCTTCAGCAGAGCCTAGCAGACACACACCTCTCCCACACACTGGAGAAAGAACAGCTCGAGTACATCGTACTGGAACTACAGGACCAACTGTGAGTTCATCCCGCCTCTCTGTGTGTGTTTGTCAGAGCATGTGAGGTCGCTGACGGTGAGGTGGAGAGCACTTTGCAGCAGCATCCAACTGTGAGTTTGACATTCAGGACGCAGCAGGAAGCCCGGAGGTTGCAGTCGGTTTGCTATTTGTGTTTTGTTGAATCAATCGCTGCTTTTAGCCGAGAGGAAAAGCTGCGTCAGCGTTGTGTCTTTAAATTTATGTTCTAATTAGTGGAAAAACATTTTCGGTTTGATCACTAATTAAACGCTGGCTGCACAGTCTGTCAGGAGGATTTGTGTGTCAGAATCTCTGGAAATTAAACTGCAGTCTGAAGCCAGTGCGATGAGTCAGTGGATGTTTTCGAATGCAAATAGAGTGAAAGGCAAAGTGACGAGAGAGATGACACTGTGAGTCAGAGAGTATTTAGAGTACGCAGGTATTGTTGTTTATTGTTTATTCAAGGATCCCCATTAGAGGAAGATCTGCACATTGCACTGGGAACATTTACACATTGTCTGACTAATACTGCACAAACTGCACATCTTACTCTGATACAGCTATAAACAGCTTTACAGCACATATTTGCTATGCTGTAGTACTTTTTAAAAAAGTATCTCCGTCATATTTTTATTGTAAATATTTCTACTCTGTATTTATATTCTTGAGTGTTGCAGTACTTGCCTCATTTTTACTCCTACTTATATATTTATGGTATTTTTTTTTATGTATGCACCAAAAAAAACCAAAGCAAATTCCTTGTAAGTCAGGTGGGGCGATATTTATTTACAGGCTGAATGGTGATACAGGATATATATCTCGGTGTTTCCTACAAAATGGGCTACATGTTTTCAGTGAATTACCCATCAGCCAGTCAGGAAACGTTGGTGTTTTTGCATGCCTTCATGGAAAACAGGAACATCTTGATTTTTGTGGCTTTAAATATCTGCTAATAATGTATCAGCTGATTTAAAAAGCTACCAAGAACCCTTTAAATTTGTTTATTAAATAGCTGTAAGAAAGATACATACTGAGCATTTGAGAAATAAACCTGTCAGGGTGTT
Source organism: Cephalopholis sonnerati (assembly GCA_019142605.1). Classification (NCBI taxonomy): domain Eukaryota; kingdom Metazoa; phylum Chordata; class Actinopteri; order Perciformes; family Serranidae; genus Cephalopholis; species Cephalopholis sonnerati. The sequence continues at coordinate 31,992,947 of JAGQAX010000008.1, forward strand.
CTCATTTAAAAACTTTGTGTGTAGTGGTGACACTTTTTCTGGAATGACCTATATTAGCATTAACTGACTCAGCAGCCCCACAAACTCCTCCATATATCATGAGTATAGTACAGGTGGGTTGGACCTAAACAGAATGTCAGTACATAGAAAAATAAATACAGTTTGCTAAAATGAGGGCAGAAGTCTTTTATCAGTGATTGCTGCCATTAAAAATCACATTTAAAAACCTTTAAGAGGCTTTTCATCTCTCTAAATTAGACAGAGTTTCTCATAATTCTAGGGAGGAATAAGTAGAATAACTTTTACAGAAATTACTACCTAAAAATATACAAGCACAGACAAGAAAAAAGGGTTTGAATTTGTTGCCAGTTGAAGCCTTTTTATGTTAAGTGACTGCCTTAGTGCAGATATAATTTCACACTGCATCAAATGACTGCCCTCCTTTCTTTTAGAGTTCATTCAGTCAATAAATTGTCTCTAACTCTGGACGTCTGTTGCTTTGCTTTTCAGCACGGTGCTGAAGAACAATGATTTGCGGTCCAGACAAGAGCTTACTGCCCATCTGACCAACCAGTGGCCATCTCCTGTCGTCTTGGATGCCAACGCCGTTGCCTTGGACACGCTGCTGTACAGGAAGAGCACGGGACAGTGGGAGGAGTATGTAGTTGCTCTTACAGCTTCCAACTCATTGTTATTTTTATTATTAATGAATCTTAATGACTTATAGTGAATTAGTAAATTGTTCACAGACGTGGAGTACAGACCTTGCTCGTTTAGCTGGATCAACACATTTGTTGAAAGATAATTGTTTCAGCACTAGTTATCTGTAATCGTCACTGATCGTCTGTCGTCTCTTTGCAGGAAGAGTTTCCAGAGTCTAGAGCAGCTGTCTGCAGACATGAGTCTCTCCCAGACCTCACTTGAACCGGCACACACAATGAGTCTGGAGGGCAGGCCGACCGGCACACACTGGCCCCACCAAGGTACGTCTCCCTCTGTTGTCCAGGAGGGTCTCCACTCTGATGTGAGTGTTAATCATATCTGTCTTTTCACTCAGGTAAAGAGGAAACTCCGTCTCTAAAGGGTCTGTGTGGCTCCCTGACCTCAGTCGCAAGCTACAAGTCTCTGGCCAGCCTGAAGTCCAGCGAGTGTTTGGCCAGTCCTGCGACAGAGATCAGCAGCCCGGGCTTCACTCCTTCATAGAGAACAGGGAGCTAAAAAAAGAACACATCACAACCAGGGCCAGACAATCCAGGAACTTTCTAAATGTAGGTGACTCTGAGCCTGTTTACACCTGGTATTGACATGCTTCTTGGGTGAGCCATCACAAGTGGACAACGCTAAGTACGAGTGTAAACAACCACCGAGATGCACTGTGATACGATCAGTCAAACCACGTGCTGAGGTGGTCTGGGTGAGACTCTTAAAATGTTAATACATGTAATATTCTACACCCATTTTCTTTTTTAACAGAGAAATACAACCAAACACATTCTGAATTTAAGTTTCTCTCTTTCACTGAACTAAGACTAATGTTGACAAACTTGAAAGAAACAAAATAAAACTCACCAAAACCGTCTGTCCTTAGCTTTGTTAGTGGGTTACTTAGTTAGTCCACTGTTCCAACAGTCGACTCCCATTTTGCACCAAATAAACCCTTGATTCACTGAGTTAGATGTAAAAAATATGCTGCTTTTCCACCAGTCTCTTTCTGCCATGCGGGCTGGCTGTTTACAGTCCTGTAACGTTATCCCTACTACTTGCAGTCGCCATGTTTGCCAGTAGAGACTGACACTGGGTGCAGCACATACACCCTAAATACAGCCTCTCCATGTGAGGTCAATAGAAAGATGGGTGATTGTATTTTTGACAATATTGTCATGAGCTCTGGGTAGTGACCGAAAGAATGAGATCGCAGATACAAGCGGCCAAAATGAGTTTCCTCCATGGGGTGGCTGGGCTCGGCCTTAGACATAGGGTAAGGAGCTCAGACATCCAGAGGGAGCTCGGAGTAGAGCCACTGCTCCTTCACGTCGAAAGGGGTCAGTTGAGGTGGTTTGGGCATCTGATCAGGATGCCTCCTGGGCGTCTTCTGTTACAGGTGTTCTGGGCATGTCCCACTGGTAGGAGGCAGACCCAGATCAGCTGGAGGGACAACATGTCTCATCTGGCCTGGGAACACCTTGGGGTCCCCCAGGAGGAGCTGGAAAGTGTTGCTGGGGAGAGGGACGTCTGGGGTGCTTTGCTTGGCCTGCTGCCCCCGTGACCCGGCCCCGGATAAGCGGATGAAAATGGATGGATGGGTTGAAAATTCTAAGTTTCTAAATAACCTATGCTTTATAGCATCCAAGCCTCATGCTAATGCTTTATAACAGGGGTGTCCAGACTTTTTTGAACAGAGTCTGGATTAGAAAATGTGAAAACACCTGGAGTGTCAGCTTCTTGATGCATCATATGGGTTATTTAAAAAAAAAAAATCCCATATAAATGAGACAACTGTTTCATCTTTAAGTGCTAAAGTATTCAACATTCCATTGTTCCTAAAAGTGGCGACCCTTGCTGTTGACATCATGCTTCTTTGCTGTGTTCATGTCTGCTACCTAACAGGAAATGTCTGCTGTTAGGTAAACATTTGTTTGCTTGTTTACCGCCTATTTGTCGCTCTGCCTGCGGAGTTCCTACTTGGTGCATGTCTACAAACTGTATGACAGTCTTGCCATCGTGAAGTGAACGGAAGAAATGCAAAGTGAACTTGCTTGACTAACAGATACTGTGTTGTGGGCCATACAGAGTATATTTTAAACAACAAGCCAGGGGCTGTTTAAAGTCGGTCTGAGGGCCACTATTGGCCCCCAGGCTGGACTATGGACGTGCCTGCTCTATTACTTGCCCATTTTATGAAGAACTGGACAAAGTTTTGTGTGAGTGGTCATTGTTTTGCTCCATGGAAACAGACATGTTAAATTGTGCTGACAGCCATATCTCCAGCTGTACCCACACAACCTCTCACATGACTAGCAAACATGGTAGCGAGAGCGTGGACGTAATAACTCACTGCGGGACCCTTTGACGCTCTAGTGTCAGCTGGACATGCATGATAGACACAAGCGTGACTGGTGATGTGTGTCGACTGTCTACTTACATTCGGATTACTGAAGCACGTGTCAACACCAGGTGTAAACAGGCTCACTGATTTGTAGACATTTCTGTTCTGTCTGTACGTGGAGCTTTAACAGCTGGAGGTCGGGTTTGTAAGTACAGAATCTGGTGAAGCATGTTCTTTGAATTGTGTTAAACTCAAGAGCAGCTCCATCAGACAGAATAATGTCTTATTATTGTACCATACAGCTGAAACGACCTCTGACTCTCTCTAGAGGATATCCTGCTGTTATTTCATTAATAGAGAGGCGAAGTCCCTCCTCTTCTGGTGTCACCCATGGGACCTTATATTAGGGAAGGAATATGTAGGGTAGTCTATGGCGAAAAGACACATAATTTTTGCATTGTGCCATGAATTACACATATGATCTTTGTCAGTTTATAATTTTGCAACTCTAGAAAGTCACAGGATGTTGTAGGTGTGTCATAGTACCATTTAGTTTTGTGCTCAGTGATCTACATCTCTCGTCACATACAGTTTATGTCACCAACACCAACACGGCCGTAACCTCGCCACATTTCACAGCATTCTCCCAGAGTGAGGGAAAAAGTATTAAAAGAGGTGAAAATCACTACAAGTCTGGCCACGTCGAGAGCCGCAGATGTGCGAAAGCCAGTACATCCCAGATGGAAACACACAGGCTGCAGCAAGAGAAAGTTATGATATCACTTTCATGATTTTTTGGTGTGTCTTTCTAATGACCTATTTCCACAGTCTTACACTTCAACTGTTTTATGTCAGACTGTAACTGTCTACATTCGTAAAAGTATCTTTTAAATTTAGAAACATCATATTCGTAATTCACATCACAATTCAAAGGGGATCAAGGTAATATTCGTCTCTAGACGTTGACTGTGACACTGATTTCTTCCAAAATAATGTACCATAGTGGTCCACCAGGAGGGGAGGGACTTCACCTCTCTACATGTGTTTTTGTTTTGTTGGTGTTTTTATCTGTGGAGCGTCAGTTTTTTTCCATTATGGGAAATATATTAAATAATTTGTGTTTGTGTAAGGATTGAAAGGTTTCCCAGGAGATCACAGCATGCTGAAAATACTGAGTGTAGATCAGAGTTCTGAGGAAACACAAACTACTGAAAGCTTCGGTCAGTGTTTAGTCTCTTGTCACTATGAATCTTTTGAAAGCCTCTTTTATTATCTACTGTGCTTTTACTGCTGCCACTGAATTCATGTTTGTTTGTTTTTATCTAGTGATCTCTTTGATTTCTGCTGAATGTTCCTCCACCTTCGTCACATTAGGACATCAAAGTTTTGCATAATGCCGTCTCACTTTTTGTTTTCAGGTGTTAATGTTTCTGCACTTTTTTTGGTATTTTTTATTTGATCAGTTTTATATTGTCAACATGGTTTTGTTCTCAGGTAATGATTCCTATGAATAATACACACCCTTTATTACTTTAAAGTTAAAGGGACAGTTCACTCCAAAATCAATAACACATATTTTTCTTCTTACCTGCAGTGCTGTTTATCAGTCTAGATTGTCCTGGTATGACAGTGTCCTAGCAGCAAGCGCAGCAGTGCATTAAATTGGACGCTCTCTGATCAGTTGGCGGGTGTAGTTCAATAGAAAGAAAATAGTTCCTGCATCAAACTGCTCACAACAAGATCTGTGGATTAGCCTGAGTAAGTGGGTCATGATTAAAGTAAAGAGACATTGCTGTTGAGTTTTCAAATGTAATTTTTGGGCGCTTTGAGCACCACAAGCCGAGCGCCATCTAACTCCATTATATTGGAGAGAAGGCAGACATCTCCATGGCTGATATCTCCAACACTCAGCAACTCACACTAGAACAATCTAGACTCATAAATAGCACTACAGGTGAGAAAAAAATAAGCATTTTTGATTTGGGGGTGACCTGTCCCTTTAAGCATTATTAGACACAGACTCTCGTCATTATTCCCTTTAATTATTCAAATGCAGTATTTTAATGGCTAGTTACCACAAATAGATCACTCCTAAAACTCTAATTAAAGATCTGTGTTAGGACCCAGTAAAGGATATCTTACAGCAGATATTTTTGAGAATAGGAAACAAGTGTATTTGCAGAATATCGGTATATAACGTGATGTGTTTTCTTGGTGACTAGCCGTGTACCTCAACACTGAACACATGACTTTGCCTTTAGCTCGTTTCAGCAGTCATTTGCACAGATATGCAGCAGATGTTTTATTGGATTTGTTTGCCTTTTTATCCTTCATTTTGAATAAACTCCACTTTGATCAAACAGTGAGAATTTGATAGAGTCATTTGAGTTTCTTGCTGACATGAATGGGTGTGGTACAGCTTGTATAAAATCAGCGAATGAGAAGAATTTCCAACGACAGTCAGGTATGTATATTACACATTTGAAATGTCACATTTTTATAAAGTTTACATGTGTCACAGTCCACACACTGATGGCTTTACACTTGCACGATTTGGGCTTTTGTGCGTTTGTCTCTGTCACGTGTATTCACAGGTTACAGGGGATTGGAGTGGAAGTGCAAAAACATAGAGCTCCTCTCTCGGTGTTGCGGGAGGATACACTGACTTGGACTGACACAGGGAAATCACAGTCTCTAACGTAAGGACTTCAGGCACAGTGCACATGATCACAGTGAGACATATCACACATTATTAACAAAACTGTGGCTGCCATCTGCTGGCTGTTCAGCGCATCAAAAAGCATGTGATTGGAACACTGACGAGACAAAACATTTCATTTCAGCTGTGCACACAGGATCTGTAGGAGTGAACATAAATTATAGAATATCAGATTTTAAATACAAATAAAAGGAATTAAATATAAATCTTGTAATGCAATATGAATTTAAACCATTTCTGTTTGTGTTTTTAATTTGGCAACATGAGCCTTTTCTCCCCCTGCCATAGTATCACAGTGGTCGTAGTGCTGTTTCAGGTGCTGCTGGTCTGCAGCGGCCTGAGTATCCTCTCCTCGTTGTATTTGCGGAAAAAGGCTTTTCCGAACTCGTAGGTGCTGATCATGATTGCGCAGGCCGGGGCCACTTTGATCAGCCTTGGGAGGAAACCTGGCAGACGGACAACAGATAAGAGGAGTGATTACAAGCCATGCAGTTAGATATAACTAGAATCATTCACAGAACATCACACAGGGTATCTACCTCTGAACAGTCCACTGAAGCCGTCCTGCGCCACGATCCTGCTCATCACACTGAGGGTGGAGGTGGAGATCTGATGAGACACTGATGAGACAAAGACAACAGTCAACACCAAAAGACACATTAAAGCTGGGGTAGGCAGTTTAATTTGGATTCACTTGGCAAAAATCCCATGATAACCTGAGTATATTGTGTTTCAATTGAACTGAGAGAATAATAGACTTCTGCACCTCCTCTTGGCTCTGTTTTCAGGTTTTAGAAAATCTAGCACGCTATGGGAGACTTTGGCCAAGTGAGGGCTTTTCTATTGGCTGTTCTACAAATGCATGTGCACGTCCCCTCAGTAAAAGCCTGAGTCAGTGGCGGAATATCCTGCAGAGAACGATGCTATTCCAGCATTGACAACAACTGCCTACACAGCAAAGCAACCCAAAAAAGATCATAAAGAGAGTCTAAAAGGGAATCTGAAAATAAACAAAATAAAACATGCTAATTTTGACAGAGAGTTTCACAGATGGAGAGAGAAAGTTAGCCTACAGGCCCCTGTACATGCTGCATTTTTTGCAGTATCAAATCAAATGTTTTCAGTATAGCCACACAGACGGTAGAGTAAGCCGGTGCAGCGAGTGTTTCCAAGTGCCTGTTTTTTTTCACAGCGCAATGGCTTGAGATAATAATAGAAAATAAATAAGCACAAAATAGGCAGTGCTGATCAAACATAAATCAAGATTCTGTTACTGTATTGCCCATTTCTTGCTTTAAATGTTTTCAGGAGGCTTTGCTCTGGCTGGTGGGCGGTGCTTTATTTTCAATTCGACTGTTTTCAACATGGTCGGGTCACAAAAGTTCTCATTTTACAGCTAAACAGTACACTAAAACAGTGATTCCCAACTGGTCCAGCCATGGAGGCCAGATTTCTCCTTCGTCATTACTTCAAGCTCCTCTCACTTTAATACATTCAGCATCATACTTGCATTTGGCCATGTGGCAGAGCTAGTTTGCTGTCTCTGTCAAGTAGTTGTCTGTTAGTCACTCACTCTACAACAGGAAACAGCACTTCAAAATAAAAGCTCTATGGGCAGAGGGCAGAGGAATGTCTCATTTACTGCTGTGTGGACGTGGTGACAGTTTCAATTTGCAAATATGATGAAAACATACTTAATAAGAGTTACCAACTGCAGCTTTAGTGTAGGAACAAACACCTCATTCCACATTGTCTGACAGTATGACATAAACATCCTGTGTCAGCTTGTTCCAGCTCTTCACTGAGGCTATATGATGTTTACACTGCATGACTTTGGAAACTTTTGGATCTCTTAAATCGTCTACTGAAAAGAAACCTGTCTTGGATTTAAGGAATCAGAGATAGCGTTTGGCTGCACAATCTTCACAGTCTTTTCATATACGCTCTGACAACTGCAGAAATACCATCAAGGGCAAAATGCACCAGTTGGAAGTCTTGGAAATCAACTGATGTACAACAATCACAATCTTCAGAAGCATTTACTCATTTTCATAGCAATAAAGAACGATGTAATAATTACAATTCTTTGCCTGTAGCTCTCCCAGCTCCACCTGCCTCCTCGTTTTGACGACATCAAAAGGTAACGTTACGATGGCTGCAATCTGAAATGGAAATATGTATTAATTGATTAGTGATATTTTCTTTCCAGTTCTGTTCCTGCAGGTTGAAGAGCTGAATTCTGAGCAGTTTCACAGGACACAAGGGGCAGATGCACTTACAGAGCCAGACACCGCTCCAGATATGAAGGTCATGGTGAAGGTGGGTTCTCTGGTGTTGAACCGTTCGCACAGGAACCTCTTGCCCCTCTCATAGTTGTACCAGTACATGGCAGAGAAGGGCACGTCTCGGAGGAGCGTGGGCCCCAGACCTCGCCACAGAGACAGCCTGCCCTCTGCCTGCACTGCCGAGCGGATGCAGTCGATCAGCTCCCTGTATGTCTGTTTCCGGGACTGCATCTTTGTACGGATCAGCTCCAGGGGGCTGATCACTGTCGCTGAACCCACTGACACACACACAGGAAAATACAGGGGAAAAGTTTGAACACACTGTTGCAGAGAACACACCAGGTGATGATAACAAGAGTAGCGCTTCTCTTTATGAATTATTATCAAGGTAATTGTCACCTTCCTCGATGTGCTTTTTTTCAAACTTTCTTTTTAATAACTGTTCACAGTTTGTTATTAAAAAACCAAGTCAGGGTCACAGTGTGTTCAAAATGATATCTAATGTTATGACGATATTACACACAGATACTCAGGGCTGTTGGACCGAAGGTATGGGTGGATGCCCTTGAACATTAATCTAGATATTAAATCAGCATTATTAAAATACACCAATAAGTTAATCATGCTGACAGGAACTCTAAAGACTACTTTTCTTTTCACTTTAATAGGTACTGCAACTGCCTATACACAGTGCACCACTTCTTCATAACACTGCGCCCTGAACTTTGACTTTGAACTTTTGCACATATATCAGTTACCTTGGAGGTAAAACAAAAGCCATTTACCGAGCTCGACAGACACAGAGGTCAACCAGGAGAGCTCTGCTGTTGTAACTTTGCAGTGTGTAGTTTGAACTTAAGTTACAACTGCATACGCTGTTATTCTATATTCACGACAGTAAAATAACATATCCATTTCTCTGTCTTTGCTATATTCCTTTTTTGTTAGTGATGATCTTTATTGTTATTTCTGTTCTCTTAAACAATTAATATTCCTGTTATTAGTATTCTACTGGTCATTAGTCACATAAATGCATTGTCATCTATGATGCTGTCGACGAGCCGTCAAGCTGTCATCTGCGATTTAGTCGATGTGAAGTACTTTCCGCTCAGCAGAAAAGTAATGAATCAGAATAACCAGAAAAGCATTTTGCATACTTCAAATTGTGACCGATGTGGTTCCCAACTGATGGGTTGTGGTCCAAAAGTGGTTTACTGGTCCAGCTGAATGGACTGCAAGTGACTCGCGAATGTGTCAAGTTTATATAGAAAAAAACACTTATTTTTGAAGTACAGTGAATTCTGGCACGTTTGAAGCTCAGTTTCCTGCTGTGGAGTGAGTAACTAACAGACAGCTACGTAACAGGGACAGCAAACTAGCTTGATGACATGGCCAAACACAAGTATGAAATTGTGTGGACCTTGAACTAATGACTGAGGAGAAATCTGGACCCTGTGGTTGGAGCACTTGGGAACCACTGCTGTAGAACATCCTGGTATTTGTGACATACTCCATTTATCATACTATGTATTAGAGCATACTAAATGGTATGGTAATGTGGGTACTGGAGTGTTTGGTTTGTTTGCTCTGGGCTATTGTAGAAACAACATAGTGAACTCTGTGGAATAGGACCTGCCCCGCATGCTGATACTGACAGCTCATTCTCAGGTAAGGAGAACACAGTTCTTGTTTTCCAGTGATTATAAGCTCATGAAAACATGAGCCACGTTTCCACTGAGCCGTACGGTACAGTATAGTTTGGTACGCTTTTTCCTGTTTCGATTGTGAAAAGTTGTGGATGGTACCAATGGCATAGTTTTGTACCATCGCCATGTTTGGTCCCCCCTCTGTTGGGGTACCTAGCACACAGATCTGGTACTAAAAGGTGGCGCTGTGAACACTGCAGTCTGTTGATTGGTCAGTAGAGGATGGTCACTCTGCTCAGGGCTGAGTTGTGTCTGGTTTTGAGGCTCATGTAACCACTGTTCATACTGTGGAGAGTTTTATTAGTAAACTCTAACTATAAAATAAAGGATGTTTTGTTGCCTCTCACAGCAGCTGGAGTCTGAGAAAAAATAACTTCATTCACTGGGCCGACTGCCGGCGACTTTTAAGGTGGAACATTTACTTGTAATGTTACTCAATGCATGAGCTGATGAAGTGACTCAATCAACACACCTTAAATTTTACTGTGACAACTTTGACTGTCACTTTAGTTTTATATGACATACACCTTTAGTAATGAGTGGATCTGAAAGCATTTATATATATTAATTTCAACCATGTTATGTGAACCGCATATATTCTAATCCTCACTCTGAGAAAAAAAAAAAAAAGCGTTGTGGAGCGTTGTTCCTGTGGGCTCTGGCAACACTAAACCCCTGCGCTTGCTTTAGAAGGACTAAATGCAGCCCTGTTCTGTGGACGATAAACGAGGTGCAGACTTCCCTCTGGGTTATTGATAATGAGGAAATACAGTGACTGCTGGGCGGAGCAGTGAGTGACAACAACCCCGCCCACATTTTTTTTTTTTTTAATTTAACCTTGATTTACCCAGGCAAGCAATTTAAGAACAAATTCTTATTTACAAATGCAGCCTGAACATTTAAGAGTACTGTTTGCAGTGGAAACGCTAGGGTCTAGGTACCATGTCTGAAGGGTTACTGTTGGTTCCAAAGGTACCATACTAAAAGTGTTAGGTGGAAATGCGGCTATAGTTGTGAATATTATGGTCCATTTCTGCCAATAGGTGTGCCTAATCTTTACACTGGACCTTTAAATAGATCGTTCCACTCTGTAAAATAATTGATGCTGGGAACAGTCCTCTTGATGTGACAGCATCTGGCTCACCTCTAGCTGTTGCTCCTGCCAGAAGAGGAGCCTCCTGAGCGCGCTCTCCCATCCTGACCCTCAGCGCTGCACACAGCTGGTCGTAGCAGGTGAAGTAGATCACTGTAGCAGGGACTGCCATCACACTGCAGGTAACATATGGAAAATATTCATGTATTAAGCTTCCATCAAGTTTATTTCAGGGAGGGAAAATGTCAGCCGCAAATACGACACCAATAAATTACTGAACATTTATTAAAGAAAATTCCATTAAGGTAACACTTAACATGAATCAATCTTGAGCAGTCAGCCCTCGAGGAAACCTTAGGTGGTTTGCCACTAATTGGTACAACTTCAAAGCACCCTTAATGAGTGCCTCAGCTACGGGCTAAACGACTGTCGGCCGACCGCATTTGCTCAATAACTCACTCTAAGAGGAGAGAAAGCAGGATGAAGTGCAACAGGGGAATAAAAGAGACACAGAAGACTTCACACTCACAGGGTTGGAGGTAGACCGCTCCATAATGATTTTATTCCTTCATTGCGGACTATCTTGATGAAGGCATCCTGCAGAGACGTGAGAGAGGAGTCAGTGTAGGAAGACAGTGTGCTGTTTGGCAGTCGAGACGAGCAAGCTGGGGCACTTGTCTGACTAACTCTAAGCCTTTGTATTTTATTGTGGGAAAGAGTGAATTGTCAGGGAGATGGTTACCAGTGTGCCACTGAAGTGACCTGGAGCTTTGTACCAGGCCCTGGAGTTGCCGTTTTCACACACACATATGTGGTCCATAAGTCCGTTGCAGTAGACGAAACATTTCCCTGAAAGATATTGATAGAAAAAACATGGTTATTTCACATTTACTGTATTAAACGTATTAAACCAACACAGTTCATATTCCTTTTACCTTTGGGGAAGGGATTTTTCTGTGCTTGCAGTCTGATCTTCACAACATCCAAAGGTGTAACTGTAAAAAAAGGAAAATTAACACGAGCCGCCATGTATGAAAGTACATGTGATGTCTTTCTGCGCAAATACTAGAGCTGCTGTGCTACATGTTTTTTGACTGTCTGTTAAGTTTTCTCGGTGAGCCAAGCGTCTCATGACTCTGCGTCAAATCAGCTTTCACTCACATCTTCCCGGTCACACCAGCAGCTGCCACTTAAGTTGAAGTGCACTGTGCACTTGTAAGCCTGTTCTGACTTGTAAGCTAATTGCATTCAAACAGTCCAGGATGCTCATATGACTATGTCCGCTTTTCAAAATAAGATGTTAATACAGTGTAAATACGTATATGGTGATAAGCTCAATTAGATTATATTCACAGGAACTATAAAACACATTAGCTTAAAAACTAAAAAAAAAACCCACTCAATTGTGAGAGAAATTATTGAAAGAAATTGTTGTTTTACATCAAATTCATTGACAGTCGATACATTTTTGATATTTTCTTATTGAATTGTTGAAACTTTTATTAGCGATTACACACTCTTTCTCATTGCAAAATGTGCTTAAATCGTAAAACATAATTTAGGAAAAATGAAAATGAAAAACACCAAATTCAGGGGAAAAAAAAAAGGAATCTGGAAAAAAATTTAAACGGATTTAATAGGGCCCTAAATAGGGCCCTAAAATTGCAACATGAGTGCTTCTGTATGTTCTGGCCCCTTGTAACATATCACTTTTATTTCACATTACTATCAACCATTTTCAGAAGAAAACAGCTTTTTTTTTTCCCTACACTCTGGAAAAACCTTAAACAACCTTCCTTAAATGATTCCTTCACACAGAAAGTTTGATCAAAGAAAGAAACTATTAAAAAAGAAGAAGCTACCACATTTTACGTGATTATTTTCACCACATCCGTGTTAACGTATTGTTTATCTTCTGCTCGGATTTCCCAAAAACAGAGCGTTTAGAAGAAATAACCAATTTGTTTGTCCGTTTCCTCTTAGGTCTTAAAGTTTCGAGAATCTCATCTGTATTTGAACACATCACTTGGACAGACTTTTAAATTCATTTTGACAATCTGTGTCATTACCACCACAAGAAAAAAAGCTAACTCAATTTTAACAGAAATGAAAAAGAAGCAGGATGTTCACAGTGGATTCCCTGAAGCACGCTGGTTTGACTGGTTATCAGGTAAATATTAATGACATTTATGCATCCTAATAAGACAGCTCTGCAATTAATTTTTCCTGCTTACAGAATAGTATTGTATTAGACTGCATTGGTTTTCCCTCGCTTTACCCATAGATGTACAATAATATGGTTTTACCCAATAAAGTGTCAACTGAGATTTAGGTTTCAAGATTTACAGTAGATTTTTGCAATGTACAGAATTGAGTAGAAAACAGTGACTGCCGGTAAGGAAGGAAAACAAATGGCGAGTTATAAGAAATGATTGAACATAATGTTGCATTACATGAGCTAAAACATGTAAAAACACCGTCCTGGTTCTTTTAAAAAGCCACACAGGACAGATAATCAGTCTCTTACCAAACAAAGACGTAAGGATGGCTCCGGAGCAGGACGCCGCCATCTGCTGCAGTGGAGTAATGCCATTAGAGGCTGGAGGACTTTGACCACTCATTCTGTCTTCTTAAAAGCAAAGATATAGTTTGACGTTAGACGTGCTGTAGTCTGTGTGTAACTTATCAAGAAGCTGTTTTGTCAAATGAGTAAATTAGTAGCCACAGAAACGTTGACTTAGTTAGACAGTAGTGGAATAATTAATCAGCTCTTTTACTCAAAGGGGACCACACCCATTTTCAAAATTCATACATGTTATTTCTCTGGTCTAAGACAGTCCAAAAATATTAGTAAAAATGGACAACTCTCTCAAAAATACAAAAACTGGAGTGCTAAAACTTACATTGATAAAAATTTTATTGAAATTAATTTGTGATTTCACAGGGTATGAAGTCTGGAGCTGCCCCATAGACAATGAATGGTGAAAGATGTTATAGATCAGGAGTCTTTAACGTTTCTCAGGCCAAAGACCCCTTAGCTGTAAGAGAGACAGAGCAGGGACCGCCCTACTACATGTATTGTATAAAATTAATTGCATATTCGACTGAGCGGATGAAGGTTGTCAGGCAGAGAGCCATATCAGGCTCAGACTGCAGTCTTGTCCTGTGTTTACTTTTCAAGTAGGTGAGGAAAGAAACTCCACATTGCAAAGGGCAGAGTATAGATTTTTAAACATATTTTAATTTCTGAACAGAAAAAAAAAAACACTTCCAAAAAATATCTAGCAATAATTTGGCACCCTCCCACCCGCAGTAACTCTGAGGCCCCCCTTGGGGTCAAGGACCCCCGTTGAAGACCCAGGTTCTAGATGACACTGAGCGCACCCAGGTGAATGTTCTGAGTACATGCGTACATTTTCTGTATCAGAACTGAGAATACTACAATAAAATAAAGCTCATTTGGGTGTAAAAAAAGAAAACAAACAATCTGTAGGTCCACAGAATCAGGCTCCCATTTAAAGAGTGTGTTCACATGAAAATGAATAACCCTTTTATGATCGGGTTTTTTGGAGTATCCCATTTATTTGCTCAAGCATGTAAACACCATTTTCAGTTTATGAGCAAACCAAATATGCTAACTGGAGTACTCTGACAGAAACCAGGATGTATACGGGGAATATGAATAGCCCAATTTCTCTGTGCTTGTGTAAACACCATATCCTGAATAAGATAATAACTTTGATAAGCCTCGTGAACAAGTTATTCATGTGCATGTAATCGCACTCTATGTCCATGGAGCAGCTCCAGACTTTATACCCTATCACATCACATCACATCGCTCTGAGATAGACTGGCTCGTGTTCAAAATACTGATTGAACTTTCTGAGGTCACGGAAACAGCATTGGAATTCTGAAGTTATACTACAGTGTAAAAATACTCTTTAGTAAAAGTCCTGCATTCAAAGTCTAAAGCAAAAGTACAAATGTGTTAGCATAAAAATAATCTTTAAGTACCCAAAGTAAAAGTACTCATTATGGCCCATTAACTGGATTAATTTAATTTAAGTTAATTGATGCATTCACGTCTTCATCCCTTTAATGCCGAAGCTGGTGATGGTGGTGCTCATCTTAATTTATTGTACTCATGGGTATCTTAATCCATAATAATAAATCATAATATATGAGGTGATTTACTTTTAGGAACTGTTCATTACTTATGAGAGGGCAAGGGGTGGTGCAAAAAGTGGAAATAATATCAAATTATTCTTTAAGCACTGGGGAGGGAATCATTTTTTATTATTTTAGCTTAAGAGTGGGGCATACACCTTAAAATGGTTGTACTTTCTTTTATTTTGCTGATTTTTATCCTAGGCAGAAACTGTAACAACAGAAATTGTCGTTCAAATTAATGATGGTACTTGAACAAATTATGTGGGACGACTGCTCCCATCAGAAAACAAAAAACAAACAAATCTGAGCTAAAAATAGTGATATTTTATCAAAATTACTTTATTCTAGATCTTAAATGTTGTCAAAAATTAACTATTTGCACTACCAAACCAACATGCACAGCAAGAGTGGAAAAAAAGTTTTTTTTTCAACTCAAGGATTTTAACCTCAATCTTTAACTTTCAAACTTCAAGTTAGGGTAAATTTAAAAAATCTAATGACTAATTTATGGTGCATTTCCCCCAGTCACTCGGAGGAAACTCAAGGAAAAGCTTTTGGGGAAGATATGAAAGCAAAAGAAAACAGAAACCAAAAAGTGAAACCCCAGCCACCACCCTCCTCTGACATGTAAAGAACAGTCCCATAACATTAATACTCATAATCTGCCATTCAACTTAAGTTATCAGATAAATGTAAAGAAGTAAAATGTACAGTATTTCCCTCTGTGATTAGTAAAGTAGAGGTATAAAGCAGCATAACAATGGAAATACCCAAGTCAATCACAAGTATGTCAGGACTGTACCAAAGAACAGTGCTTGAGTAAATATACTTTGTTACATTCCAACACTGTGGTTACTAAATTATTACAATATCGCCTCAGGTGTTCAACATTACATGAAGAGAGCTCTCTGACTAACCCATGGATGTTTATCTTTATACAGCCATTTTAAATAACTTCATACATTCATGTGCTGACCTGGGTTAGCTGCTTACTTTAGCTAACTTCCTACCTGCTAAAGCGCCTCAGCATCAGCGAAGTCGTCCATGAACACACACATCCTCCTCAGGTTTTCTAGTTTTTTACAGTTCCTACTGTTGTCCTACATGACATAATGAGACAGCATATCTCCAACACGTGTGTGTGCTCATGGGATGTAACCTTAGCTAGCTGGTCAGTTTACACAACAACATGACAACATTTCCTGCACGTTATTAATTTCAGCAGAGCACATTCTTGTACCTTTCGGAATTTTACGTTCCATTAAACGCAAAGAGGATATCAATAATTACACATGACGTGTATACAATGTGTTTATAAAGAAAACAATTTATAGATTTACATTTTAATGTATCTTTTTATTATTTTATTTTTTACAGCAATGTGGAAACATCACATCCAAACACAGAGGCGGCGTTTACTTATTTGTGGCGTTGCCAGGTTTGAGGAATTTCCGTAAAACCCCTCAACGTTACAATTTCTCAACGGCATTAAAAAGCGACGATAACGTTCATCAAAGACAGGCGGGTTATTTTTAAGAATACTACATGTAAATACAAAGCTACTGTGAAACTCAATCGGGAACGCCTATTGAGGATCTTTAAAACAAACGTAACAGTGATTGCGTGACCGGAAAGTGTCAAACATGGCAACGTAGACTTCCTCTGCCATTGGATTTAAAGCGGGAAAGGGAAGCTTTGTGGAGCAGTGGTCTGAGAAGTTTACTACGGCTGCTTAAACAGCTGTAAAACGTCCTACATATGGAAAGCTTGTGGCTACAAACGCGCTCACACCGCCCGTTTGCCGTTTGTTAATGTTAGCTTACGAAATAATGTAACGTAAGTTTAGCAAAGCAGCTAACTGACAAAGCTGTGTGCGTCGGGGGAAGCGAAACTAACGTCACACGGTAAGACTGCATTTAAAAGTTACCGTCTGTTAAATCTGAATATCAGGGGAACGGTTGACAACAACGTTTGGCCAGCATTACATTGCTCATATTTAACTTTTAAAAGCCCTTCTGCCTCACTGTTTGTCGTATTTGTAAATAACCGTTTGTTTGTTTACTAACAGGGGACAAACAAGGACTTCCTGGGTCATGTTGACTTGAGTCAAGAGGGCAACAAAAACATTTTTCTCCTCAATGAAAGAGAATAAAATGAAGCCGAAACGCATCCAGAGGCACACAGGCCCCAACTGGCAAGGTAATGTCAGTGTTTTTATTTACTGGAATATGTTTTAACACCAAAGTCCGTCTTTATGTTTTCCAGTTTAACCTGAAACGTAGTGTTGAGCTACTTTAACGATTATTATCATCGCTGGCTTACGCAATGTTTTGTTTTTTGTCTGTTTTTTAAACAGAGTGTCTACAGATCCTTTAAAAAGTCTTAAATGTCTCAAATTTAATGTTTTAATAAGGCATAATAAGTCATTAAATAGTCAGAAATTTGAATTTGTGGGGTATTAATAACTACAAACATTTTACTTTTTACTTTTAGTTCATTTATCCATTTTTAATTTCTTTTTGTCGAAATGAGTGAATCCTTTTCATGTGAAAGTCCACATTTCTAATGTTACAAACCTTTTAAAAACTATAATACTGTCATTTTACTTCATCCTTGCACTTACCTGTTGGCAAAATGTAGATTGACTTAACTCGCTCTAGTAACCATTTTCCTACACAACACTAACCATGGCACAAGACCACATATATACTGCTTGATTTGTCCTATAATCTGTCCTAAATTTGGTTTAAAGGTGTCTTGAACAGCCTTTAAAAGCATTACATTTAACTGTCTGATACCTGTAGACACCTAAATCTGCTCCACATAACCTTAAACACAATGTTACTTTAATTCAAGATAGTTAAGTCTCAATTATCTGTTATTTGTCTTTAATTGAAGTCATGATCAGTCAAGACAACAACAACAGTTATTATACAGTAACTTAGTTCTTTATCGTTAAAGTTGCTTAGTTTAACCAGCAGCTGATGAAACATACCCAGCTGACAATGATTAAAAACAATCTGCTCATTGTGTTTCTGAAGCTGTAACTATTAAAGGTTTAACATTTGACAGGAGAATGCATCAACAAATGATTAGTGAGTGAATGGTTTCATTTGTGATTGATCATGTAGTTGAGTAGTGACCTCTTGATCTATCAATGGATTTGTCATCTCCCTCTCTCATCCTGTGACTTTTCTTACTGTCTTTTCAGGGAAAGGCGTCACTACTGGTGACAAGGCAGCGCTGAGCCAAGCTAAGCCGACATGTGTGTCCTCTCCTGCTCAAGTCAGACCTTTTGCTGGGAAGGTGTTTTACTTGGATCTGCCATCAAACAGAATAGCAGAAACGTTGGAGAGTGACATCAAAGACCTGGGAGGGGTGAGACAAAAATATGTTTTATCTATCTTGTTATTTTGGTTGTCAGAGGGGTTCGAATATCTGTCACTTCCCTTGTGTCATCTTTACGTATCTATGATGGAGTCAGTTGAAATCATTTGCTCACAACACAGTATGTTGTATTTTCTCCATCTTAGCTCTGCAGACTTCTCGAGGCTTCACCCCAGTACTCAGATTTCTCCTCTGCATTTGATGTTAACTGACTCTTTTATTTGGTAGCATTGTATCATTACAGACTGACATAATTAAACCTTTAAACCAGTGGTTCCCAACCGGTGGGTCGTGATCCAAAAGTGGGTCATACAGTGACTTGCCAGCACAGAGCTTTTATTTTGACATTTTTCAATATTAATGGCAATATGATGCCTGAGTTATTGTCTTGATATTTGCAAAATGTTCTTTTTCCATGTAATAAAACAAGTCAGTCTTTTCAAATGTTGCATATTGGCTAAATTTAGGCAGCAGTAAACAAACTTTACCTTCATAAACTAGGCTAAAATTGGCTAAATTTAGGTTAGAATAAAAGATTTCTGATTTAAAAAATAATAAAAAAAAGGAAGCAAGTTCAAGATTCAGGCATTAAAAAGATTTTGTTTGTTTTTGTTTTATTCTCAACTGTTTTTGTAATTAGTCCAGTATGAGCAAGAAGGCTGCTGTCAATTTCCATCTACCAAAAGTACTTGTTTTTGCCACTGACAGGCTCAGATTGTTAATTTAAGTGTCTGACAATGTATGGAAATGATCCCCACAGAGACAGATCTTTTTGTTAAAGAGTAAGATCCTTTTTGTTTGACCAGAAACAGCTCTAAAATTTCTATTGCCAATTCCACCAGACTCTATTCAAATCAACAGCAATTTTAGTGTGTACAGAGCCAGCATATTGTCACATTTAACTGGGTGACTGGCGATTGTAGGAACAGTTGAGGGACAAACCAAGACATTTTTGTGAGTTTTATTTTGATTCTGTCAACTTAAAAATAAAGTGTGTTTTGCAGTTATTAAAATGACTGTTTATTTAAACGGAGTTTGGTGGGTTTGGGGATAGTTACTTTGGGGCTGTTTCTGGTAAACAAAAATGATCTTTCCCTTTAAGACAAGGTCTATTTCTACAGGGATCCTTTCCATGAAGTCGTCAGACACTTATAGCAGAAACAACCACATGTATTGGATGTTAACTGACATGTGAACATGCCCTGAGTGGTTACTTTGCAGCCTGTTTTGTCGCTGTGTCTCGCTCATTACTGGACCAATTTCAAAAACCGTTGTTCCCATTAGTCACTTGCACAGAAAACCCATGGTTAAAAAATACCAAACTTTTTACTGATTTTGGTCCTTGACAGTTTTCAGTACACTGTGCTATGGAGACATGTCACTTAGTACTAAAATGCATTCAATCTGGATACCAAAGCATCTAAGACACTGTTAATACACTCTGTGTATTCCAGTTGTTTGGCATAAGTGTTGTTAAATCTTTCTCAAAAACTTTTTTCTTGTTTGTCACTTAGACTGTTGAGAAGTTCTTCAGTAAGGAGATAAAGTATCTGGTATCCAACAAGAGAGAGGCTAGATATGTGCACTGCCTGAGGCAGGATTCTCCTGTGCCCAGCCCAGAGTCTGGACCGAGTTCACCTCACCCTCGATCAAACCAGCACCGGCCCAGCAGCCATGGGGACAACGTCAAAAGCAGGTCTCAGGGCCAAACAGACACAGTGGGTCACTTTCATTGTTTCATCAACTGTAGTGCAGATATGTTTTCTCACCTGTGCCATTCCCTTCTACATCTAGAATTTTACTTGCTAGTAATGCCATAGATCTCTTGTTTTTGTTTGCAGTGTGTTTCAAGCCGAGGGAAAGCTTTGGTGGAGAGAGTGGTGAAAGAGCAGGTAGGTCAACACTAATGAGTTTAACAAGGAACTTTAACTACCCTGTTTCTTTTCTGTGCTCATTCACATTTGTTTGTTTTCAGGAGAGGGTGAAAATGAACAAGATCCTGTCAAATGCTCTGGAGTGGGGTGTGAAAATCCTCTACATAGACGGTATGTTGTAGAGGTTACATTGGTTTTTGTTACACAACCTCAACCACTGTTTACAATGTTTAAATGTGCAATAACCAATAATGATTTTATTCTGGTTTTATTTCTCTTGTGGCACTTTCAGATATAATAGCATATGTACAGAAGAAAAAGAAGATCTTCAGCAGCCAGTGTCCGGCTGTCACTGCTGTGAAAACAAGTGTAAGTGTAAAAGTACAGATTCTTGTATGCATTCTTTAGTTTAACATTTCATTTATTTTATTTATCAGGATAATCCACATAAATCAACATTT
The DNA here is from genome assembly GCA_019142605.1 of Cephalopholis sonnerati. NCBI lineage: Eukaryota > Metazoa > Chordata > Actinopteri > Perciformes > Serranidae > Cephalopholis > Cephalopholis sonnerati. The sequence goes on from JAGQAX010000008.1 coordinate 32,013,688, forward strand.
CTGTAAATGTGTCCCGCTAATTTTCAAGTGCAGTCCTTTGGCAAGATTTTTTGGAACCAATAAAAGAATAAAGTTCAAAGGACAATTCGCAGGACAAAAACAAAGACGCCATACAGCAAACAGAAATTGTCAAGATAGAACAGTAGTCATGCAAAGCAACAAGCAACCCCAGGACCCCAGGAAGAATAGCTACTGCATATTTGTGGTATCTAATGGAGGATCCAAATAAACAAACAAACAAACAAACAGCAGAGCATCAGTACAATACAATAATACAACAACAACAAAGAGCATGTTAGCACAGACAGATGTGCAAGCAACATGAAGTACCAACGCACAGCTTAGCATTACATGCAGAGCAGCAATAGAAAGTAAACATACATCTCACTGTGGCTGTTTCTGCTGTCTCTTTCTTCAGTGCCTTATTATTAGACTTGCCGTTATTGAAGAGAAGCTACTAACAAAGTTCCACCAATTCAGTAATAACACATTTAATTTCCTATAAATTCTTCACAATAAAAGTCTCATGTTATTTTGTTATGTATGAAAACTATGGTTTTCGAGCAGTAACTTCACACAACTTCTAACATGAACATGACACAGAAAAATAAAGCAGATATCTAAAGTACAGGACGCAGGAGAGAAACTAAACTCCAACCCACAGAGATTCAGTTAGAAGCTATAAAAGCACTGAGAGCTGAACACACAGAGACTTTTAAAAGCACCTTTCTCTCTGGTCTCCTGCAGACAGAGGTGAGTACAGTCTCACAACACACACAGCTTGTTTGATAGGGAGAAGCAGGGTTGTGGGGGGTTGGCAAAGTGTGGTTGGAGAGATATCACCGCTACCCGCTTGAGGGTGGGCGGCCCGGCTTTTGTACCCACTGTGGAGAAGGCCCATCTCCAGTGCAACTTTGTGTGGCACGGCGCGTCTAAACTGACAATGGAAACACAAATTGGTGCGGCATGGCTTTACTCAGCACAGCCAAGAGTGACAATGGGAAAAGGGTAATGGATAAAATACAATAGTCATTATGTAGGTCTTAATAAAAAGTTAAACACGCAGTTACAGGTCAGCAATATGGTCGTGTGCACTAACTCACAAGCCATGCGACACAAAGTTAGCCATGCTGTTAATAAAGTAGATATGGCATATTTCCCCATGCAGAGTTAGCTGCCTGGCAACAGACAAAAGGCATTAAGCAAGTATGAAATAACAAGTGTTTCGGTGAGTGATGTACTGTCTTGATTAGAGATGTTCACGTGTGTGATTGTCCAAAAACTAGGTCATGAGCCTTTGCTTGAAGGTGTGGTAGGTGTTACAGTGTCTTATCTCAGATGGAAGATTGTTCCAGAGTTTAGAAGCTCTGACAGAAAAGCATTATTGGCTGAAGGTGTTGCAAAATTTTGTTTTTAAAAGCTTTTTTTTTCTGTCATTCTTTAAAGGTCAAAGCTGAGTCAGCGGCAAAACAAGGCTTTCAGAAATGCAAAGGTAAGTGTAATCTGTTATAACACAGTATTTAACACAGTATTTTACTTTTTGCATATTTTACCAATGCTGTTATTGCTGTTTTATGGTATGTATTAAAGGTGTCAGATATTCCATTTGTAATGCTTTGTATGTAGTTTCTCTTTTTTCTACTTTCTTGTGTTGTGCTAATGTTGCACCTGCTGTTTTTATTATTCATACGGCCTTTTGAGGCCTGCTGTGTGATTCGGGGCTATAACAGACTTTGACTTGACTATTGATTTTGAGATTTTCTAAATACATGCTCATAGTTAAATTTCCCATCAATGGTGTTCGTTCCAGGGGGGCGCATCAGTAAACCGTTCATCAAGGTTGAGGATTCAAGCAGGTAAGAGACAGAAGATTAAAGCAAGATGACATCCTGCTGTCTGTGAGTTTACATCTGTTGACAATAAAATGTGTCTTTTCTCCTCCTCAGACACTACCGTCCAATCTACCTCACTATGGCAAACATGCCTGAGTTCAACCTGAAGACTGTCCCTCCCTGTACTCCCTTCTGTGTCGAGGACAAGCATTCTCCAGGAAACAAACAGCCAGGACACAGGTATGGTGTTTCTTCTCTGCTTTCCATATGGATTGCAGAATATGTTAAATGTTTTAACCACTGGAACTACCAAATTCCACCTAAAATTCCCCTTAAGGAGCTTCAAACTTAGTTTAATTAACTAACTTTACACACAGCTCCTTTTTGTGTTTTTCAGCGATCTATATCTTTTACACTACTGTTGTTTATTGATGTTCTGTTAAAGATATCTGTTCTGAACTAATTGTGTTGCCTTGTTTTTAACTTGAACTGTGGAGTGAAACCAAGGACAATTTGTCAAGGCTGTGGAAAATTAAGTAACTTAATTAAACACATTTTTCCACACTGTTTAGAAGGAGTGTATTTTCACAAATTACTGTGCTGTGTTGGCTTACTTTCCTACACATTTATCTGCAGTTCAGTCTTTCATAGCTTTAGGATCTTGAGTAGAATTATAGTGATGTGGTTGATTCTCTGCCCAGTTTGAGTTGTTACTGCTGGAGCCACTCGTCAAGACTGAATAAAAAAAATGTGTCAAAATGCAGAAATCCAAACTGTTTTCATCTTAGTTTTATTTGTGTAACCTCTGGAAACAGAGGTGGGAAAGGCTCGGCCAGTGAAGAGCGGGCACATGGCCGAAAGAAGAACAGAGACAAGAAAAGAGGCGGCTACTGCGAGTGCTGTATGATCAAATATGAAAATGTCACAATGGTAAGTTATTGCTTGTCTAAAAGCAAAAACTGTCAATACAACACCACCATGACTATAATTAAATTATTTAAACACACACAACACAATGCATGCATGCTCTAGATCCTACTATTTGAAAAACAAAAGTACATTCTGGTGTTTTAATAAAGTAGAGCCTATACGAACATTTAAGGCCCTGTCTTCACTTACACAAATATTTTTGAAAACAGATTTTGTCCCCTTCGTTTTAAGAAAATAATTCTGTCCACACAACTTTTGTTATCTCTCGTCCTAGTGCCAAAATATCTCTGTTGACACTAGAATGCAAAAACCCTGGCCCCAAACGCTCACCATCAGCAGCCTCTCCTCGTCCCAAAGGTAGTAAAGTACACAGGCTAACGTTGCCTTTTTCAAGTCACCTCATTCCCTTTTAATATGAGGTTGAAGGAGCTCACTGAAACACAAGAGTGATGCTCTGGACATTTGAAAGCTTTCCTTCCACTTGTCATCGACAAAACTCCCACTCTGGAATGTGTCACACAATCTGCTGGTTCGAATGGGCCCAAGTTAAAACCGTTTATTTTGGAAGACTTCAAACTGTGGATGCTGAGGTGGAGGAAAAACATTTGGTGCCGCACATGCCTCCATTCTTCTGTGAAGAGGTGCAGCAATACCAAGTTTAAATGTAAAGTAGTCATTACACCAAACAGTGTTAATTAAATGTAAGCAAACCGGTAGTCTGCCATTGTTATTGTTTCTGGACATGCTCTTTACACAGCAACAGTGGACATGCCTGACTAGAGGAGATCTTGGCATTATTTTCTGGACGCTTCGTTTACATGTCCTCAAAGATGTGATTCAGTAGTGATTATTCTACTTTTCTATGGTTTAAAAAGCTGCTCAGGATGTGTTAATACATTATTTTGGTGTTATTTGGTTATGTGTTCTGGAATAATATTAAAAAACCAACTCAGCAGCTGTTAAACTCACAAACAGTATGAAATTCTAGCTTTGAACTGCTGATGCTAGTTAGACAGTTTTTGTTAACCCATTTGTGAGAAATTTGCTCACTTCTGGCAGCAATTAATTTATTTTAACACCCCCCCCCCCCCCCCCAGCTTAACCAAGAAATCCTTTTCTGACAGAAAACCTTCTGAGCAAACTTCTCCCAACAGCTGATTTAACACCCTCAAACACAGCGACATGTAAGGTGCATGGCAAACTGTTAACCAAGAAACTCCAGATGATATGTTGTCTTGTACAATGATGTAGTTACTACTGTATATTGAGACATTTTATATAGTCCTTTGTGTAGTAGTTTCACTTTAAAGAGACTGACAAACAGTGATTTATTATGTCAAAGAGATATATTTTGTTAATATAAAAGAAACTTGGGGGAAGAAACCACCAAGCTTGTCTAATTTTGATCTGTCACGAGTTCTCTGAATCTAGTTGGTTGTGTAATAGAAGAACTTGTGTGCAACTTAGCCTCCACTAGACAGCTGTAAGTATCTATTATTTAACTGGGCGATGACATTTTTTTGTTCAGCATCTTAAGAGTGAACGTCACAAAGCTTTCTCCAAGAGTGATGAATACCTGGTGGTGGACAAACTGGTTTCAGCTCTGCACTGCAACTTCGTCCACATCAGAACTCAAGTTAAAAGGTAATTTATTTACATTCCTTTAAAAACCTCCATCAACATATGTTCACAAGAAAGAAATGCATTTAAATGGAATTTGTTTTCACATATCCAGATATTTTATCTCTGTTTCACTCTCAACTTTGACTCATGTAATCTTTCTTTGATTCCTGTCAGACCAAAGTGCAGTGTTTCCTCTGTTCTCATTGCTCCTGGACCATGTGGGAAAACTGAGCTGAGGCACAGGGGAGATCTCGATACCACCATTATTAAAGAAGAGCAGCAGCGAACTGTCGATGGGCATGAGGGATCTTATTCAGGACACACTTTAAAAACCAGATCAGTTACTGGTTTAGCTCCTCTGGTTGACAGAGAGGGGGAGAGGAGGAGCTGTTACACTCACACAGACAGATCCAAGCACAGATCTCTTGCACGTAAACGGCCGTGCAGACAGAATTCTTTGAGTTCTTGCCCTCAAAAAACTGAGCAGGCTGAAATTCCTCAGCCCGTGATGGAAACAGCCCCCTCTAGAGGTGACTGTCCTCCCTCTACTTCCACTAGAGTCACTCAGGTCAGCAAGGAGGACCAAACAATAACACAAGACATTAACAACTCATCCTCTCACTTACAAGACATGAACGCGCAGAATGAAACTTCCTTAACATGTCTAAATGTTGTAACCAATCAAAAGGAGGAGTCTGAGGAGAAACAGGATTCCTCAGTGTACGAGGCTGTTCAAGACGGAAACACATTACCTGACAAAATGACTGAAAACAACCACTCGGAAAAGGAAGAAGTGAGCCTTCCTTCACAAAGCTTCTCCCCGGTGCGGAAAATACGGAGGAGGGTGAGAGTTTATAAGCGCAAAAGACGGAAAGTGGACACACGCATTGAACCTGTGAAGCCAAGTGACACTTCCAACAACTCTATGATGAAACTGTGGGAAATTTTCCAGTCAAGTGATGACATGGACGTGGAGTTTCTGGGGTTTGAGGACGAGGAAGGAACAAATGAACTGAAGGAATAAATTGGACTGATATTGAATGTTTCAATAGTTGAACCACACCACATTCTGAGCCATGGATTATACACGCCACTAGATTTCTCTTCTCTTCAGAAACATCAATTTAGAAACGGCAGAGTGTTCTACACTCACTTATTCTATTTCAGGGGTGAAAGAAAAGCCTAGTTTTTCCCCCTTTTATTTCATATCAGATGAAAAGCAGCTCCTGATGTGCTGTAGCATTTTGTTCACAGCATTTTCATGACAGAACTTAAAAGAGGTAAACCAGCGCACAGTGACAATTATAGTTCTCTTTATAGTGGCTTTAAAATGACATTTTGCACATTTTCTTGTACTGAAAAAAATGGTTGACAATACATTGATTTGGCTTTGTCAGTTTTATGTGTAGAGTTAAAAGAATATTTCACCATCAAAATGATAATTTGTTTATTAATAACTCTCGGCTTGTCACCTTGAATTCATGAAGAAACCTTATTTTTTTCACATGCCTACACGGTGAACGGAGAATCCAAAAAAGACAAGCTTTCTTCAGGAATTGAAGTCTTTGGGGGCTCAGTTAAAAGCAGCCAAACTAAATTAAACATTTACAAACTCTCACACAACTCATGCAGTATAATCCAAGTCTCGTTTATCCAGTCGTATTGTCAGTACTTCCCGAACACTGTGTTTTTGCTAAAATGTTATGATTTACAACATGTTATGATCTCATGAACAAGAGGAGTGCCTGTCCGTGTCCCTTTCATTTAAAATCTGCTCAATCAGAGCTCATATACACACTCATGCTCAGGTTGCGCTTCTTTTAGGTGGAAGTGTTTTATATCGTAATAATACTGAGCATAAAATTGAATAAATGAGACTTGGATTATACTGCACAAGTTGTGTGACCTTTTTGATTTGTTTTGATTTAGTTTTGCTGTTGATAAACACAGTCCCCCCAAAAAAGTTTGTCTTTTTTGGATTCTCCGTTCAACGTAGAGGCATGTGAGATAAACAAATTGTTCTTCACAAATTCAATGTAACATGGAATGAGTAATTGATATATACAAATGGGGATTTTTGCAGCTTAAGTATTTCTTTAAAGCTTTCAAAGTGGATTGGAAAATAAAGAAATATATTTAAAACTATAATATTCCCACGACAAATAAAATTGGTCTTAAATGTACTCAATGTAGTGACACCTTGATATCAAGTTGCAGCCTGTTTCATGCACATCTTACATAAAGTTGAATATTTCAATAGCTCACAGTCTAATCTTAACCTCCTTTGTGACAGGTACATACATATTCAGCAAGAGAAAAACAATAATAGCTAATTGCACTAACCAGATTCAATTTATCAGTCTATTGTGTGAAGAAATGATAGGTTTTCATAATATTAGATGCATTCATTGTAGACTGTGACATCCACTATTTGTCCACATGGCCTCACTCCTAAAATCGTCCTGTAACATTTTTTTTTCTTCAGTTTTGCACTGAAGATTTGTGAGTATGTTATTTTTTGGACATTGCTGTGATAGGAATGAATTCAAGGAGCAATTTCTTCCTCTAAACTTAAAAGTCATTTATACATAATTTAACATGGAGAAATATCTTCTAGACGCCATGAACTGTAATAAAATGCCACCTGAAGGTGACACCGATCTGCAGAGGAAAAACCAACAACATCACAAAGTATTAAAGGAGCCTTATTTTAGACAGGGAACAGTAATTTGTGTGAAATGAATTTTTAAACAATGTCAGAAATCTGAAACCATTTATGGCCGTATCAAAATCCATTAAATCTTAATGAGTGAATTAATTTTCATAGAAGTGTTTATTTTCATAGTTTGCAGTCTCTGCATGCAGCCGTTTCCTCTGAACACTGTTCAGGGGAGAGAAGCATAATGAGAATAGGCAGCTTTAGTTATAATGTTTTGTACCATAATATGGAGAAAGATTCAATCTTTCCAGAACGCAGGGAACTGATTGTATGTGTTAAATGCATATGGTCGCATATGTATTTCTCTGTGAATAACCTGCAGGTTGGATGTGTGGTACTTGACATCATAAATAACATTTTAGGATTCTTCCTAAGTGCACTTTTCATGACCTGCCTTCATGTGCTTTTTCTGATGCATTAGCTCAGCTTCTCCTTTTTTCCCTGCATTTAGTGCATTAGCATAGTGCCCTTGTTCTCCCTCGCTGCTCTCAAATGGATGCAGTGGGTCGAATGGGAGTCTCTGTGCCACCGGCATTAAGAAAAAGACCTGAGCAACAGTGTGTTCTGAGGCACAAGCACAGCTGCACATAAGCTGTCAAAGGAAACACTGAATGCAGACATTATCATCATTATTTTCTCCTCTCAGACAGAAGATAACCTGCTGCCACTACTTTAACAATCATAGCGCACAAACTGTACCTGCCTCGTACAATTGAATACCACGCATTAGGAGTCCATCCATTATCTGTGCCTGCTTTGCAGGGTAATAGACAACCACTTACTCAGATGTACACACCATCAGTATAAATTTAGTCTTAAGTACTTGTTCATCTTTTAACGTACAATATTACATCTTTCTGTTGCTAGGGGTCTAATCAAAACAACAAAAGATGATGTGATGCCATCATCGCAGTCAGTGTTGCCAGCTGAATTATTCGCAGAGGTCTCTTACTTTCAGGCTAGATAATTAAAACAGGTAAAAACACCAGATAAAGGAGTTTCACGTTAAAAATTAGTGTTTCTCTGACGCTGTTTGGCACCGCAGGGGCTGGAGTTGAGCTGCCACTAACATTAGCTCAGCTTGTTTCTCTGATAACTTAAGATCCAGCTGTCCGATGACTTAAAATCCTTCATTGGTTAAAACATATAGTTAAAAACAACCAACATCTAAAATGTTTATTGTGGTCGTTTTTAGGCATTTAAATGTGGAAAGGTCACATATAATGTCTTAAAAAAGGGTGAGGGGAACCATGCAAACCTAAAATATAAAGACCCCTGGTTGGACCAACCAACTCATAACTTAGACTCCCACAACTTTTTGCTTTGCTACTTTATTTTCCTTTGTCACAGTCATCTCAAATAAAAAAAAAACGGGGATAAGTGTGTCCCTTCCATTAATGTCAGGTGGCTGTTTTCAATCCATTTTAACATTAATTGTTCCTAAAATCATCAGACTATGTAACATTGCGCCAAATTATGTTGAATGTTTTCCCCAGAGTCACATCATCTCCCCAAGTAAAGAAACCTAATGTGTCTGTAAAAACAATAATTCTCATTAACTGTGAGATTTCCTGTGTGTGTCTGGGGCAGGGCCACACCATGTTTAAAGGGACAGTTCACCCCCTAAATTAAAAGCACATATCTTTCCTCTTACCTGTAGTGCTGTTTATCAGTCTAGATTGTTTTGGTGTGGGTTGTCGAGTGTTGGAGATATCAGCCGTAGAGATGTCTGCCTTCTCTCCAGTCTAATGGAACTTGATGGGACTTGACTTGTGGTGCTCTAAGTGTCAAAAATACATTTGAAAAACTCAACAGCAATGTCTCTTTCCAGAAATCATGACTCGGTTAAGATAATCCACAGACCTTGTTGTGAGCAGTTTCATGTAGGAACTATTTTCTTTCAGTTAAACAACACCCACCAATTGTATCACTGCACAGAAGGAAGTGCGCATCTACTTCCAACTTACCTAGCACTGCTTAGCCCACATTACAGCTCAGCCGAGGAGGACGCCATTAATGTTTTTGCTCGGGCTGCCACGACTACAAATCTCTCTACCATAAGTAGATGCATGCTTCCTTCTGAACGGTGATGCGGTAGGTGGAGAAGAAAATAGTTCCAGGCTGAAAATGCTCACAACAAGGTCTGTGGATTATCTTGAGTAACCGGGTCATGATTTCTGGAAAGAGACATTGATGTTGAGTTTTTCAAATGTTTTTGTTTTTTGACCAACACATTCTCACTCTGACCTCGTCACATATCGACGTTTGGTCATGGACTTTTCTCAGCCAGATTTGACGTAAAAGGTACCCGTTGGTTGTTGACATTCTGGGATGCTGTGTCAAGTTCTGCCTGTTACATGTGTTGTGTTCTTTCAAAATACACTCACATTTCAACAGGAAATGTACCATTTGCATACAGTCTCTTTCAAAATAAACACTACATCAGTACAACAGTATCAATTGATGTTTTTTTTCCCCTGCAACAACTAACACTGTGGTTAGGTTTAGGAAAAAACAGGGTTTGGCCTTATAATCTTATGGCATGCGATCACTGCTCTCCTGGGTGAAAGCTGGTGTCTGTTGGACCCATCCACCACCATTCCCACCCACTCTACTCGTACTTTCGCCACCTTAACTTCCATTTCTCTCCAGCTGCCTTTCCCCCTGAGGCAGCCGAGCACCAATAAACTATAACGCTGACTGGCCATGTATCATGCTGACCCTAAAGGACAGCTTTTTTGTCAGTGTCTGACGCTGCAGGTCACTGCCCAAGAGCTGGATTTCGATGACTTTGGACTGAGACTGGGTTGTTTTGACAGTTTGAGCACCACAAGCCGAGCGCCATCTAGTTCCATTATATCGGAGAGAAAGCAGACATCTCTGCAACTGATATCTCCAACACTCGGCAACTCCCACCAAAACAATCTAGACTGATAAATAACACTGCAGATAAGAGAAATAATGTGCAATTTTAATTTTGGGGTGAACTGTCCCTTTAAGCATCTTACATAAACACTGGTGTTGGTGCTGGTCTAGTCTTGAAGACACATAGATTTTGTTGCTGCTGCCATGTGTCCACAATTTGAAGCGTTTGTGGACCCCCGGAGAAAATATACAATATACGATATTTGGCATGTCGTATTTTTTAATTATGTAAAATATAAGGAATTAAAAGATGAATATTTTATTGTTGCAGCCCTAATAAGGGATAATCAATTATAAAACATGCACAAAAACAATATCACCACACACACACAGGGATTTATTGATATTCCGGTTCTTGTAACTTGGCTTTGGGAGCACTGGCAGATGATGGAGTGACTCATGATGATAATAACAGGCAGATTTGGGCAGGAATGGCGCTCCTGCAGCAGTTGAACATGGAGGAAAGTGGAGGAGGCGGGCGTTGATACGATCCCAGCCGGTGAAGGCCGGGCCCTCAGCTTTTCTCCATCCTGTCTCCACAGCTCGCTCATATTTATGCATTAGACGTTTCTGCAGTGAGCCGCTGGATATTGATGTGTTTTAAGGAGGTGTCCCCAGTCCTCCCCTCCCCTACATCCCTCCCTCCCTCCCTTCTTTCCTCCCTCTCTCTCTCTCTCCTCCTCGCCTCCTCCGTGCTGCTGATCCGCGGGGTCTCGGTGCGCTCAGACGCGCTCGGCGTTCAGACTCGTAAGGACCCCGATGGCCCCCAACCAGAGGGACTGCGCTAACCAGACGACCAGCCCCGGCTTCCAGCTCCCCTAGCGAAGGCAGGACCCCGAGAGCCTGCTCCTGGAATACCGCATTGTTTTATAATTTCCAACAAGAGAGAGGAAGGTGATGATGCTGATGATGCGCCCGCGATGGTGGATTTCCCTTTTGTGCGTCTGTGGATTGATGCACGTCGGTCACCAGAGCAGCCCTAATGCCCAAAATGGTAACTGATGCTATTTCAGATATTACATAAATAATTATCGCGCAAACAAATCGTTAAATCGCCATTAATGTGCCCGTGTCTGTTTGTTATTTGTGCCACAGCTTTGGCTACTTCACTGTCTCCATCTAAAATATGCATGTAGCCTGTAGCTGTTTCGTGTTATCAAAGGAAATAGGACCAATCGACATTTCAGATGGCGGTGTTTGTGATAAATGTATCTCTGCATCACCTCTGTTTCCCGCACGGAGGGACAGGCGGGTGCTGAAATCTGTGTTTTCCTCTCTGTGCAGGAGACGCCTTGTCGAGCTTGAAGGCTCTTCGTGATGCGGGCAGGTTTGTCGGGAAGGAGGACACGGTGCCTCTCCGCCTGCTCTACACCAGACACAACCACAGCCAGATCACAGAGGATGAGCTCAGCACCAGGGTGAAAGCCAGCGCCGGCTCCACACAGGTACACTGTGTTGTGTGGTGTTGTCAGGATGGAGAGAGGAGTGTCTGCATGTAGGGCTGCTGCTGCTGCTGCTGCTGCTGCTCTTCTCTGTTTCCTGCGTGTTTATGTTTGCATTGATTCATCTCCTCCTCTGCCCTTGCCCTCGGAGGGGAAATTAATAATTAGTTAATTACAAGCAAAACAGAAGAAGCCTGAAACATTTAGGCAGGAACAGGCCGCACTAATTAGACTGTCTGCAGGTGCTATATGGGTCATCACTGCCTCCATATGCAAAAAGCAGACCACTCTGTTTTTCAACTGATAATAACATATTCACCCCTTCAATTGTTTCTCTGTCCACGCTGCACATCTACTGTAGGAAATCAGCTGTAGTCATGTGGCCAAGCAGGACCATTAATAATTTAGTGATAACTTGCATCTTGCATGTCCAGCTGGGTGCTGCCTCACCTATACCAGCCCCTGTCCCACTAAGCTGCATTTAGTCATAAATGAAAGACCCAGAGGTTAAGTGTTAGAGCTCGACTGATACATGTGAGTGGGCGTTATCAGCAGACTTCATCTTATCACAGATATATTGGTAACATAGATGTAGATTTAGGGGTGGGGGCAGAACATGTGCATTTGCCTCCCTCAATAAAAACAATAAAGTACCAGAGGACTTTTATTCTGATGAGATTAAAGCCAGTTTTGCCTGAAATTGATGCTGAAAAGGCAGAAAATGGTTACGTAAAATTTCAACAGAATGCAGGTTTGACATTCAAAATTTCCTCGGGGAGCACCTCCAACCTCTCCAGTGTTCAAATATAATCTTAATTCTTAATTGGTAACAATTAGCATAGCCTATATGATCACTGATATCTACTAAGGAGTTGCAAAAGGGCTAAAAGGTAGCCTAATTAAGAGACAGTGTCACTACTACATAGTCTGTCCACCAGAGAGCACTGAAGTTGAAGTTTATTTAACTGTTAAATGTCCTGCTTTGGTACATCTGGTCACAATTCTTAAATAATCAAATGTATTTAATCCTCATAAAAATGTGATTTTATGTAATGTTTTTAAGTTAAAGTATCTGTCTGATACCTCATTAATATTTAAGTCAGTATTTGCCCAGAATGCCCAGCACCTTTTTGGCTGCACCAGCTGAATATCATAATATTTAGTTTGATAATCGTCAGGAAATTTGTTCTAAAGAGAGATCGATTCCCAAGATAATTTATTAATTTAAAGGTCTAGCGTGTAGGGTTTAGTGGCAGTTGTGGTGAAAGTGCAGAGCTGAAACTTCCCCTGTGCAGTATTGGGAAGGTTAATTTTTAAATGTAATAAGTAATGTAACTATTTTAATTACTTCTAAGTAATGTAGCTTATTACATTCGATTACTTTTTTATTACCTTTCTAACACATGTTTTAAACTGGGCAACAAAGATAAATAATGTCCTGAAATAGGCTGTGTCTAAAGAAGGAATCACTGCACAACAAAAAGATGCAAAGCAACAGAATGAATGTTATACTCTGCATTTACGCTTTTTACCGGACACAATATATTCAGATGTAAATCATTTGTAAACACCACCATTTTGATTAGTAACTGTAGTTTAATTACATATTTTTTTCTCAGTAACTTGTAACAGTTGCTGGCAGTTATGCCGAGGTGCCAGTCCGAGTCACAGTCTGACAAAATATAATTTGTAGTTTCAACCAGCAAAACACTACGAAGGAACAAGAACAGGTACCAACTCCTTAAACTAGTAATCCAAACATGAAAGACACAACATGGCAAAATTCAGTATTTCCCACAGTGTATGATACAGTCAGCAAAAATCCAACATACAGTAAAAAACGTGTGTCACTATTTACAAAAGCTATCTGCTCAGTCGACTTCTTGTCATTGATTGTAGTTACATATATTCTGTAATTTAATTACATGTAACTAATTACTCCCCAACACTGCTCCCATTTGCCAAGCGTGTAGGAAAGCTATGGTGTCTGACATGAAAATGCGAATGGCCTCATCTAGAGCTGGTGTTTGGTTTGTCCATTCTGGGCTACAGTAAAACAACATGGCGACCTCCATGGGAAAGGACCTGCTCCTTATTTAAATACAAACAGCTCATCTTAAATTAAAGAAAACACAACAATTCTTATTTTAAGGTGATTGAAACATACTTTTGAATATTATATTCCATTTCTGCCAATATATCCCCCTATATTCTACAGACTGGACCTTTTAAAAAAAGATAAACATGCATACACATGAGTAAACAGAATTCCCTCTGCACAGCCAGTCTCAAGGATCAGGTGCTGATCAGCTGCAGGAACATCTCAGATAAAATTATAAACATAAACTGCTGTACACTGAACTGAATTTCTCTAGGTTGAGTTAAGAGTGCAGTGGTTTATGTTTATGATTTTACATGTATACATGTTAACAGTTATTTAACATCACTTTTAACTGTAGCTAGTGTTTGGAACAAGTAAACACTGTAGGCTTGTTGGTAACGTAGGCTACGCATGCTGTTTTTCAGTAAATGTGGACATGACCGCCCACTGAATCTACCATGTAGCAAAGTTATGCAGAAAGCTGCTGGTGATTATCCAAACCCAACAGGCGCAACAACATTGTTTGAGAAAAAAAAAAGCCTACCAGAGCCATTTGGCCTTGTCTGTAATAAGCGATACAGTGCAGTAATAACCATAATCACTGTAACTGTGTTCACTGAGTCAGTTCAGTGAAGCAGCATGTCTGCTGGGTTCATTTCAAGAGATGAGTCAATTAGCATTGTGCAAACCTGTCATGCGTTTTTAATTTGTGCGGCTTAGGTTTGTGTAGGCTAGCCTATTCAGGGCTCAGAGAGTGGAGAGGGCTACAGATGGTAGCAGGCAGGGAGGTGTTAACCCTTTGTCTCTCTCACACCTCAGACGGGTAAACAAGCTAACAGGAACCATCTGCCATCAGATATCATTTTAATATTTTCCTTTTAAAGCTGATATTAATGTCCGTCACAGGTTTAGTAGCACAACAGTCTCTCTGTGAACTGGAGTTTAAAGCAAGGAGACTAATATCTGCAGAGCAAAGGCACATTTTTACCTCGCTCAAATCATGTCATATCATGCTTAATAACTCACATTTTAACAAGGCAGTTACTTTCTCTGGAGCCAGGTAAGATTTACAGCTCAGGAGATGCGTTTGTTTTGCCATAAAAAATGTATTGTGTCATTTCATGGTTATTAAAATAACGGGCAATCAGTAACAGCCCCAAAGTTCTTATTAGGCTATAAAATATACATTGCAAGTGAGGAACAGATCGAGGGAAGGAGGAGGAGGAGATGGGTGCATCTTTGATTTCTGATGTTCTGAGTCTTTTATTCTCCAGAGAGTTGAATCTGCGCTGCAATCAGCCGTGATGTCACTTGCACAGAGTTTGATCAGATATTTGGCTGTTTTTAGATCAGCAGCCTAAAAACAAATCTGTCAAAGAGTTCTGACACAAAGGAAGTTATTTATAGACCTCTGTTGCATTGCCTATTTTCGGTCTCAGACACAAACACCTTCACTGCTGAATGAGCAGCGGTGGAGTTCAGCAAAGTGCTCGTGTTGTTTTGGTGGAACAAAAAAAAAAAACAAACGCCTTAAATGGAATCAGTTCGTGTTGGGTTTGCATGTTTGCCTTCCTGCCTCTCCGTCTGTGTGCAGCGCATTGATAGCACTTACAGTCATACTTCGACAGTCGTGAGTGGAAAGTCCGGCCTGCTATAACTCAGAAATCGATGTAAGAAGAGTCGGTGGTGGCTTCAGAATATTGGCCCGACTCAGTCAAGCTGGGATGTGCTTTCATTAAACACAATTACTGGTACCTCCTCCCATCATGGATCCAATCTGCCAGATTAGATTTCTTCACAAGTGTGCCATGGAAAGGGATTGCCCTTTGTACGTGCTCACACACACACACCCACACACCCTCTTACCCGCTCATATATGCATTGACCACGCACAGACACACGCCTACAAACAATAGAGTCTGTGGTCAATGGGGACCTCACGGGCTAAGGTCATCCTTGGGTAAGCACATGGGCACCCCCTCAATTGGAAACAAAAAAACCCCACACACCCCTCCTCCCTACGTCGTCATGCGATGTCCGGTCTGTAATGAAGGTAGCCTGGGGGAGGGAGAGCTGTGTTTCAGCTCAGGGACTCCCCTGGACCTGCACAGGAATGATTGTAGGGAGTTCTCATTGACCCAAGGGTGTGTCATGAAGCCTGTACCATATGTGCCCAGAGCTGGAAATGAATCAGACCCTCCTCCAACCAAATCAATCACACACAGCACGTGCAGTTAGAGACGACTGTCCATTTCTATATTTGTTTACATTCATATTGCTGCCAGACAAAAATATGATTCAGTGTGGGTTTAGGAATTTCAATAAATCCCTGGCTTTGTGAAACTGTTACAAACCCAGTCTGGTAAACATGAAAATCAACGGTCAAATAATATGTGTATGTTTACTTAAGTGTGTATATGTGTGTGTGTGTGAGTGTGTATTACATAAGCTGTATTTCTTTGGAGCATTGAAGCATAATGTGAGATTACGTGAGCAGAAATTAAAATTCAGGGGAGGAAGACAGACCGTGATGGCTCAATGAAAACAGTGATATTCTTACTGCTGATTGGTGCTAAAAAAGACAATGCAGCCATCCATCAGTGTAGATGAGAATTGATCCTTGCATAAGATAATGAATTGAACCATGAATATGATAATGGCTGCAGTTAGTTATCGTGAATAACCTGTCTTTTCTGCCTTTTTAGGTGAATCATGTGGCCCAGGCAAGCTTTCAAGTCGACGCTTTTGGAAGAAAATTCATCCTGGATGTGGAACTGAATCAGTGAGTTTACATTATTACATTATTTTATTTGTCTGTCTGGCTATCTGTTTGTTTGGCTAGCCAATAGCTAGCTGTACATCTGTCTGGATATTTATCTATCAGCCTAGACCTGTAGTTCCCAACCTATTTACTTATGGAACCCCCCTTTTTTACCATTTGATAAACTGGCAACCCCTAAGTTAGTGGGATATTTTATGGATATTTTATATGATATTCAATGCATAACAATAACAACTGATAAACTGTACAATTAACCCAAAATAGTGAGCACAAAAACTGCGGGAAGTTTGTGTAAAACCGGTGATTTGGATTAAATTTGAGCAGATTATTTGATGTGATTAGTGCATCAATGATGAGTTTTCCTGAAAATTTTAGGAACATTTAATACAATACTCTGTTTTATGTTTTTTTTAACAATCATACATACTTAATAGGCCACTTTTTTTGGCAAATTCAGTGTTTTCTTGTCTCTTACGCTTGGCCATTGTTCTATTTGCCCTTTTGTTGTTATAAATGCGTACTTTTCTAAATGCATGATGAGGCTGTTAAGGAGAGAGTGAAGGCGCTTTGATAAAACTTCTGTTCAGGTCTTCATAATGCCCTTATACTGTGAGATTTTTAAAAATGTATACCTCCATGGCAAACTGTAAAAAGTTGTCTTATGCCTGTTAAAATCAAGAAGGCCTTGTGACCCTCTAGAAGCTTTAGCGACCTCTAGTGGGGGTCGGGACCTCCAGGTTTGGAACCATCGGTCTAGGTCAACATATACAATAACTTGTATGATATCTTATCAAAATGCACATAAAAAGGTTGGTATGATAAGTAATGATGATTTGCACCCCCAAATGGTGTGGTAACATTACACACTTAACATAAAGTTACATGTTTAAGGTAAAGTTATGTAGGTTAGGTTTAGGAAAGTAAAGTTATGTTGATTAGGCTTAGACGAGTAAGGCTATGTAGGTTAGGTTCAGGCAAGTAAAGTCACATAGGTTAGGTTTAGAAAAGGAAACATGGGGAAGACGTACCCTTAAATAACTCTTTGTTTCACACGGGAAAGTCCTGTGTTTGTTTGACCCATCCATTACCCCAACCTGCCTTCTTTCGCTCTCCTCTCTACTTCCTTCTATACTCCTCTCAGCGCATTGATCACATGATCCCAGCCTTCTTTATATATGTGGGTTATACATAAATTCTGGTGCATTACTTTTCAAAGATACATGCTCAAACAGTGCATGAGAGCAGCCTGTCTAGATATCCATCTACCAATCTACAGGCTAGAATAGTTATTGCAAACCCCTCCCTTGTCTTGTATTCAAAATATGAAGTGCTCCCATCAGGTTAATGTTAAAGGGTTCCAATTAAATACAGTAGAGGATGCCAAAAAAGATATAAAAACGTTTTCATCACTCTGACAGTGATCTCCTGATCTCAGGACATAAGGAGGATGTGAAACGAGGGGCTGTGTTGCACATATTTGAATGCACTTTATGTCTACTACCTGTTTTTTTATGAGGCAGCTTTTATGTCCAACACAAATTTCCCTAGGGACGAGTAAAGAAAATTTTGGGGTCTTGAATCATCCTCTCAGGCCTGAACACTTGTTCTTGTTTAGCGTAAATCCCCAGGCTCATATTGCACATTAATCGAATGCTGACTCCAGTATTTTAACTGAAGTTGGTCATTGTGGTTCTGCAGGACAGAGGTGATATTTTCCTGCTCTGTTAGTGCTGTTTATCGCCTGTTTTTGGGGAACTGCACTCTTAGGACATAAATATCTAATGCTGGTGTGTGCTGAAATGAGTCATTGTATAAATGAATGTATAGTATGTACATGTGTGCGTGTGTTTGCAGCAGGCTGGTTATTGTGTGTGTGTGTGAGTCTGTGTGATTTAGAGGTTCCATCATAATAGGAAGTGATTTACGGTAAAGGCTGGAGCACTGCCCTGTCAGACACTGATATTGATCACAGCACTGCTGATGGAAAGCGAGCAACTCTCTCCCCTTAGTTTCTCTTGCTCTCTCTCTGTCTTTCTCTCCATTTTGCCTCGACCTCTTACACTTTTTTAAAATCACCCTTGTTGGCATCCTTCTCTCTAAACCTTTCTGTGTTTGTTTTGTTTCTGTTTCCCTCTTTCACTCCTTGAGACCATGGCCTGTTTGTCTCATTTAGCCCCAAACAGAAAGGCTGTGAACACACATACCGTGATTCTGCCTGCTCACCACAGCGGAAGTCACTCTCCTACTGAGTGAAACGTTACATCACAGGAATTCCCACGTTTAGAGGGTATGTTTCTGTGAAACCTGCAGCTCGCTGCGTGACGCATCAAGTAGTCATGGATAGAAATGTGTCGTCCACAAATGCACACACACACACACACACATGCACATAGACTTTTCATCAGCATTTGGTTTGATGCCGAGTCATTATTCATGCGTGTGACACTGTGTGCTTACAGCGTCCTCTCTCTATAATCTCTTAACTGGTTGTGGTGGAGAAAGTCCATCAGAATGTCGGCTGAAAGGAAACACTTGAGTGAAATCCTGTTTTTAGCTTTCCGAGCGAGTGGAGTAGCCTCCAACCAGACAGCTCTGGGCAACAGTTTGACATGTGTGGCTCTGAATAAGAATGAGAGAGTGAGATCAGTGCAGTGGAGCGTTGTACTGTGTGACATTCATCTGTTTTCTCTAAAATTGTTGTACGTTTTTTGTGGGGCTGAGAAGATAAATCAACACAAAGAAAAATAATCTGTTTTGTTTGTCATTTTTCAAACAAAAATATCAAATATTTCCAGCAGCTCATGTGTGAAGATTCTGCTCTCTTTGTTTTATTTGATCGCAAAGCTGAATATTTTTAGGTTTTGGACTGATCTGAAACTGTGTTGTTAAGTAATGACTAGTTGATTAACTGATAGAAAATTAATTGGCAATTATTTTGATAATCAATTAAATAATTTGTCAAGCAAAACAAAAGATGATTTCAGCTAATCAAATAGGAGTATTTGCTGCTTTTCTTTATTTTCTATAATTGGAAATTGAATATTTTTAAATTTTTAAACTGTTGTTGGCAGTGACAGGTCTTCCTATAGGCGACACAGGTGGACACCTAAAATTTCACCCTCATTTAAAAAAAAAAAAGGGAAAAGCAATCCAAAGATCTCATGCTAACAGTTGGTCTGTGGGTACAAAAAAAAACACCACTCTGTCCACACTAGACCACAAAAACAACGCTTAACACTTGCCACTGTTAGCTGTCTTCAGCAGCCTCCCTACACCACAAAAGGTAGTCAAGTGTTACCTTCATCAAAATACCTTCTGGAGATCTCATCACTGCTGATTCCCGTCCAATTTAAGGATGAAGGAGCTCACTGAAACAAATGAGTGATGCTCCGGACATGCAACAGTTTCCCTTCCAATCCTCATCAGCAACAATCCCACTTTGGAAAGTGTCCCACCATCTGCTGGTTTGACTGAGCCTGATCCAAAACCGTCATTTTCGGCAGACTTTGAACTGCGGACGCTGAGGTGGGGCAAAAACATTTGGTGCAGCAGCTCCGTCCGTCTGTGAAGTGGTGCAGTAATACTAACTTCAAGTGTAAAGTAGTCAAGACCAAGCAGTGCTAACAAAACGTTAGCAAACCGATAGTCCGCCATTGTTGTTGTTGTTATTGTTGTTTCAAGGGTATGCTCATTACATAGAGCAACAATGGGCATGCATGAATTGAGCTCAGTTTTACATGTCCGCACAGATAAACAGCAACCAGAGTTCTGTCTGCGTTTTAAAAAATCTCTGTTTTAGTGACCTAAAAAGGCCAAAACATAGAGGGCGTAATCAGTTTATAAAAATGTCTGTATACGTGTATATGAGAGTAAAAGAAAGTGAGAAGGTAAAAGCTATCTGGGGCGCAGTACGAAAAAAAGGAGAAAGGAGCGAGATTTGAAAATCTGCACAGGCCGTATTCTTTTATTCTTTGTTAGCTAAGCTTGTTTATTTGTGTTTCTCATTTGCTGTTGTTCTTGTTTGTTAGATAAATAATAATTGTAACAATAATATTAAAATATCTAGATTCTTTTTAGTTTTAAGGCAGGGGGCATGGGAAGCTTGGCTAGGACGTGGAGTGTGCTTGGTACGACACTGGTTGTTGGACAAGACAAGAAATTTTAGGTTTTAAAAAATTCAGTTTAATCATCCAAAAAAAAAAGGCAAATTCATTATTATTTGTAAAAATAAGTATTAGTTGGATTCTTGTGTATGTGGTGATTGGCATTGTCTAAATTGTGGGAATGTTTTGTTTTGGTTTATAGTTTTCCGTTTGTCTCGGGGGCAGATCTCCAGTTTCCCTGTGTGTCTGAATGAATACACCCCAGATTCCCTCTGCCTCTCTCCTCCCTCATCATCCTCGTCCTCTACCACACTCCTCCGTGAACTGATCCCCCGCTTGACAGCCACACTGATTTTGTTTACAGATAGCTTTCATGCCAGACAGATTAAACCCAGTTGATGTGTGTGTGTGGGTGCAGGAGTGGGAGGTATTTTAGCTGAATGGGCCAACATTTGTTTTTTTGGCCTCCGGTAACGAAACCTAGTTTTCTCATTTCGATCAATGAGTGACTCTGCCGCTGTGCATTTTTCTGTGTTTAATTGTTGCCATGAGCAAAGAAGAAAGATGTGTTTTTCAGCTTTAGCTGTCGGCTGTGTCTCTAGTGCTACAGTACATATTATCTCTATTATCATCATCGCTGAGGAGCCTTTTCAGAGTCTTCAGTTAATGTTCGGCCATTATCTGTGAATAATAGGAGTGTAGGTGTTTTGTTATGAAGTCATATGTCTCGTAAATATAAAAAGCAAGTTTGGATATCTTTGTTGTTATATGTAAATTTTCAGTCTGCTGCTTTTAATTTCACATGGGAACACTTTACCTAGTTTTTATTGTCCACACACATTTTGTGATCAATGTTAGCAGCACTATGGGCCGCAGTATCTGTCGGACGTTCAGTCCACCACTTTGCTCCAGACCGAAATTTTGTACAGACATTTATGGTGCCTTCAGGTTGAAGCATACTGACTTTGGTGATCCCCTGACTTTTTCTCTGGCCCACAGGGTAGCAACCTACGCTATTAAAAGAGCCATATTGGCCTAACAAAAAAATCTGGAGACACAAAATATATTTGAGCCGTAAAGTAACAGTAACACAGCCTGTTAAGTCTAAAAACAGCCTATAAACATTACTAATAGGTCTAAATAGGCATTCATTAATACGTTTTACCACAAGGTGACTACTGCAGTGGGCTTATTAGGATTATTTGGTACTTGAACTTTGCAGCGATTTGCAAACTAATCTTTCCATATGCTATTAAATTTTCATTCAGACTTTACCTTTTAGGATTTCGAAACCATAGCAAGGGAGAATCAAGACTGGCCACCACTATTGAGGTTTTGCAAAATTTAGGGGAAAGGCGCCAGGCCATAGACGAGTGACACACGAGTGAGAATGAGTTTGTGAACAGGAAGTGGGCGCCATACTGTTTCCTGCACAAAGAAAATGGAGGCAGAAAAAGCTGAGATCACACAGTTAAACTAGGCAGCGCTGATCAAATGTAAACCAACATTCTGTCAGTGAGCTGCCCATGTCTGGCCTTGAGTGTTTTCAGAAGTATGTTTGAGCCGTAAGAGATCAACGTTGTTTCTTGCCAGCTGGCGGCCATTGTTTCAAATGGATGTGTTTGCATTATGTCATCGACCAGCAGGAGTGCTTATTGGTCAGGTGCGGCGCAGTGCATTCTGGTAGTTGTAGGGTCGCTCCCTCTTGAGCAAATCCATCCCTTTCTCTGGTTCTGTAGCACCAACTTTTAAAAGTATTGCGTCTTTCTGCTGCACAGACAGCTTAGTTTTATTAAACGGCCATCTTCCTGGTGTTGAAATACTCCCGTAAGTTTCCAGAAGAGAAGAAGTGTCTTTATAGTTTACCTTTAGATATGACTTTTTTTTCTGCCTTCATACCATCCATCCATCCACTGTACCATATTATACTGTTCAGGGTCATACAGGCTGCCTATCCCAGCATGCACTGCACTTGGAGCCAGGTGATCCCTTAAGAGGTTGCTATCTCTCAGAACTTGCACAGAGACATTTTGTTCAAATAAGGAACGAGTGTGCCATATGTTGAGAATAATCATCAATCTCTTTCAGTAGCAAAATGCGGCATTGACACGAGTCACCCATCTGAAGTGTGGCAGTCTATAGAGAGGAAGTCACTCAGGAGGGGGTTGGTGGGTCACGGGGTCTTTATTCTCCCTCTGTCTTTGTCTTCCTCTTACTCCTCCATCTCAGCGGCCGGCTACAATTTACCATTCATGGGACTGGGGTGAGCTGAAATGTGCAGGGGATGGGGGGTTGCCGCTTTTTTTTTTTTAATCATCCTCAACCCCAACACACACACACACACACACACACACACACACACACGTTTCCACCCTTGATTGCTCCCACCCTCCACACCCACTCTCCATTCAGCCAAGCCCCTACTACCCCTTTACCCCGCCCCTCCCACCTGCTCTCGCTGAATAATAGATGGTGCTTTAAGATTAAAGCGGAGCGTGTGTATACATGTGTGTGTGTGTGTGTGTAATGGTTTCCGGCTTGTCCATCATGAGTTGAAGGGGAAACATTGGGATGATGTTTGTTTGTGCACAATTATATATATGACTGCCTTTCCAAAGCTACAGCACTGTTACAGAGAAGCTGATCAGAGCAGTAGATCAGCAGCTGTAGACTGTACGCTGTATGTGTAAATAAAGTTTGTTGTTTACACATTCAGCAGAAGTCATACCTATAAGTACAGGTCATGACGATACAGTCAATATCACAATATCAGTATTTTCTTCATAGTGATATATTATACAGTATATAAAGATATTAAAATACAAATCATTCAACACCTTTTTAATAAGGGATTAATTGTTTAAGTGATTTTTCGAGCAAGGTTGCCATGAAATTTTCCGGTGTTCCCAGATTTTTTGTTTTCTTTTGTAGTAAAGTGAATATCTTTGGGTTTTGGACTGTTGGTTGGACAAAATAAACAGCTTGAATATGTCAACTTGGGGAAATTTTTCCACATTTTTAAAATATTTTATAGACTACACTATAGATTTTAAAGATAGTTAATTTAAAAAAATGTAAAGTAAATTATTTAGTAATGAAAGTAACATTATTTGCAACCTTTACAATGTGCAATTTCATGCAGACTTTTATATGAAATGATCAAATTAATGATGTCCCACAAAATTATTATGAACAAAAAGAGACTTAGAAATGCTCTGCTGCAAAAATCATTTGATTTACAACAGTATAGATCACTCTTAGAAACTGTTGTTCATGCTGTTAGTGTAACAGTTAGTCTATATTTAAAGTTTAACTGTATAATTGTATGGTGAAAGTTTTCTAAAGTCTCATATCGGCAGATTTGACAGTTGTATTTTACCACGTCTGGGTATGGTTTTCATATAAGCCTGGACAGGTTTCTACCACAGCACATGCACTTTTTAAAATATTTTTTATTCCCTTTTGTTTTGTATTTATGTATGTGAAACAAATAAAATAAAAAAATATTATTAATAATAAATTATTATTAATAATAATATGGCTAATAGTAATGATGATAATGACAAGGATGATGATGATGATAATAATAGTAATAATAATAATGTTTTGTATTACAACTTACTTGTTTTTAAGTTGTCAGAAATATTGATTTATTGATACATATCTATTCTGAATATTTGAAACGGTATCTAGCGTTTCCCACACATTGCGGTGGGCCGCCATGATTAAAACATTTGCTGCCACATTTACATTTTCTATTTTTGGAGCTGAACCATTCATTGGGGTGCGCCTTTGGAATATGTATATTATTCAGTCATTATTTACTCCACGACGGAGCAGCAGAACTTCAGGTGCAGTGAAAGTGAACGTAACCTGTAGCGCGCTGGATCTAAAGTTTGTTTTCAATTACGACAAGCTGCTCTTCTTATCCATCGATCAGCTGATCAGCTCTGATCGGATCGACTGATCAGTTATCAAGCCGACGACTCAAAACTCCACAAAGTGCTGCTGAGGCAAAAAGAATAACGTCTGCGCTGCGTTCAGGGACCTGCACAAGCCTCCAAATTTAGGTAGAGGACCCAGACTGATACAAGCACACGCAGCCAAGAAAAACAAAACAAAACAAAAAAAGAAAGGTAGCCAAAGTCAGAAATTCCAGTATCGTGACAACACTAATATGATCACATTATGATGGTATGATTCCACTGAAATTTCATTAAATGGTGAATATAACTATTAACCAGCCTAAACTCATTGTGTTGCTGAAACAAACATTGACCAGGCTGGTTCCTCTCAGATACTATTGATCATGTTTTCATCACATTCATTAAAGAAAGTTATTATTCTGTCACATATTTAACAAACTCCATAATTTCTGATAACAAATGATAAAAACTGAAAGCCATTACCTTGAGTGTGCTAACAGAACAGTGAGGGGGTGAGCAGAGTGTCTGATTTTGTATTCATACAGTATGTAGGTTATGCATGTGTGACAGTGTGAGAGCAGACAGAGAGAAGAACAGGTGGACACGTCCAGCTGGGACTCATATCCTCTTCAGTGTTAGAAATAATCCGCTGCAGCAGCAGTATGAGGAGACGAGGGCTTCTCCGTCTCCTCATGTGCGATGTTGACACTGACAGACACTCAGTGTATTATTATTTTCACTACTGTGTCATGTCAGCTTCCCCTGCATGCACACAAATACTTTATGCAAATGCTGAGGGTCAATTCCAGGCAATGCTGAGTGCGTTATTCATCTTTGTGAAGGAGTGTGTGTGTGTGTGTGTGTGTGTGTGTGTGCACCAGTGGATGACAACATCATTGAGGAGGGGGCTGGGATATAAGCATCGGGTCCCTTTAACTGCCTATGTTAGGTAAGAAGCTACCCAAACATCCCATGGCTCAGTGGTTTGATCAATGTGCACATATGTGTTGGTGCGTCTGTGCTTGGGCAGAAATGTGTGTGTGAGTAAGGTTGTCCCCCCCCCATCGCAGTTGTCAATATAAAGCTGCTGCGGAGTCTTTG
The DNA here is from genome assembly GCA_019142605.1 of Cephalopholis sonnerati. Lineage (NCBI taxonomy): Eukaryota > Metazoa > Chordata > Actinopteri > Perciformes > Serranidae > Cephalopholis > Cephalopholis sonnerati. Next base: position 32,039,172 of record JAGQAX010000008.1, read on the forward strand.
TGCGTGTCGTCTCGTTGGGCCTCAGGTGCAGGAGAGGCATGTAAAGTGTTGTCTTAATTAGAGCTAACAAGACTAGATCAAATGAAATGAGGCTCAGATGGAAAAGGGGAGGATCAATACTTAAGAGGAGGGAAATAAAGAGAATTGGGCAAATTACTTATCCTCGTTCTTTAATGTTACTCACTCTTGTTGGTGATTTTAAATCAGTTAAATAAGTTTCGGATCACTTTTTAAGTGAAATAACTTGGTGTAATTATTTACATTTTCATTTTCGTTACAAGCTTGGTAACTGTGGGCGCATCCTCGATGACAGTGACAGTGACCACATGTGTAATCGTGTAAACGTTGTACTACGATGCAAGTTGCCAAACCTCCTGGTGAGTGGTTAGTTCAACGTCCGCTCAGTTAGCATGAGTTAACACAGGAGTAGCTATTAGACGTATTTTTGTGACTTGTCACTGTTTTTCCACTGGGGGAAGTTCCACGAAAGCGGATGTATTTAACCGAGATATCGCTGTGTTTCCTGCTGGGATTGTGCCACGAAAAGCAGTTGTTTTTTAACGAGACATCAACGGCATCTCCAGCCGTGACTGTGCCGTCATAACCAAGTGGTTTTTGTGCCACAGGTTAACCACAGCGTTGTTGAAACATAAAGTAATGATACGTTTCAACATATCTATGTAATGCCAATATTTCTCTGCCAGAGAATGTTGCCCATCCTAGCCTTAGAAGTGCTCTTGATGCCAGTCATTTAACAGTCTTTGTATAAAATGAGTGGGATCTTTACTTCTGAAACCCTGGAGCACCAAGACAACTCCTCCTACAGTTTATTAGCCACATGATGGGAGGAGTTTCTCGATCTAAATGTATCTTTCACCAACAATAATTCCCATTTACTTGCAGGACAAATAAGTGCATCAAAATTCCAATCAACTGATTTCATGTCGGTGTTATCTTCATGACTTTGTCTGACTTTGAGTGGACTTTGGCCATTTGGTCCCTAAAATATGTGTGGGTGTCCGGCTGCCTTGGACCGTGAAAGATGCTGATGCTGTGGTGTTACTGGTGCGTGTCCCTGCACTGTGTGTGCGTGCATGTGTATATTTATGCGTGTCTTGCTTGTACGTACATGTGCATACAGCCTTATATCTCCACATGTATGATTTAACTCCCTCTCATGCCCCATTCCAAAATCATTTATCATCTGCCCCTGCCTTGCTCCCTGCATCCTGACATTGCTACACCCCAACTCCGCTCTTCTCCTCCTTTTCCACCTCCATCTCTGTCTCTCCTCTTCCGTCCCCAGGTCTGTAATTTATTGCAGAGAGGCGTGATCTGATTTACTGCGGACTTAATGAGAAAAACACAGAGCGGAGAGTGTGTGTGTGCGTGTGTTTGTGTGTGTGTGTGTGTGTGTGTATGTGAGAGTGAGAGAGAAAGAGGGAGAGAAAAAATAGTTAAGGATGAAGAGAAAGAAGAGGATAGAGAGAAAGAGAGATGTGGATGTCCTTCATGCACCCTTGAGTCTTGGTGGGTGGGTTGAGTAAGTACAGGAGACTGGGAGAGATAGAGGGGAGTGTGTGTGTGTGTGTTGTGTGTGTGCATGCTCGAGGGAGGTAGATACTTGAAAGGAGTACCCTAAAAAGAAAATAGTTCCCGCTTCCTCTCCTCCTCTCCTCTCCTCTCTCCATCCCTATCTCCTACTTTCTTCTTCTCCTCTCCCCTCAGGCAGGGCTTCTCTCTCTCTGATCTGCGTGTCGTCTGATCACACACACGCACGCACATAGCTTTAGCTATCACATTGGGAATTATATTTGTGAGTGTGAGAAAATGCAGTGCTCACAAACAGTATATTACAGGCTGTGTTTGCTAAGTGGCTCAGCGTCACATCCACGTCCTGGTAATGTACGGCAGTCAGAGCATGCTGGTGTGTGTTTGAGTGGGTTTTGCAGAGTTTGTGGTGTGTGTCAGAAAGGTAGATACAAATTAATTATATGAGGGTAAGCGGGGTTAATTTAGAAGAACAAATAGCGGCATGAATGTTTGCAGTAACAGTGTGTAAGAGTATGTTTGTGTTATTTAAGGATGTGCTAGTAAAGACGATTCACACCTCAGAGACCCTGCTGGAATTCTTTAGGATGTTTTGATAACAGATGAACAGTGTTAAATTTAGATTAAAGGACAGGTGTACAATCTTAAATCAAAACTCACACTGTATACTGAAGCAGCATTTGGTCGCTGCATAATTCCTCTTGCTCATAGTGCCCATTAAGAGACCAGCCAAAGTTCAGATGAGGCCTCAGCAGTCAGAGATAGACAAATCATGTGGATATCTTCCAAAGTGGCAGTCCATTTGAGTAAGGAATGTCCCCTTAGTGTTGCGATCCCTCCATCCCAGCTCAGCCAGCTCAAAAAAAAAAAAGACTGCTTAAGTCTTGTATTAGCTTCAGTTGTTTGTCCCTCATCATTTGGAATTAGGTTTGCGTGGTAGTCTGTGTTTCCAATGTTACACACAGTTCAGACATACATGATTAGAGACCAATTAGACTACCTGCCCACTGCCCACACCATCATCTTGCTGTCTTTATATAAGTAAAACCCATTTAGTATATTTTCATGTGTCGGTGCCCACGTTCATCCAAAAAAATAAACATTCTAATTTGTATAATACGAAGCGTGCTATCAGTACTGAGTCAGATGACGGATGCTGCACTTATAAACTGAAAGTTAGATTTCACTTATCACATGACGAGCGTGAGAAGAGTTGTCTGACAAGACAAAGACAGATTTGGTGTCAAAGCAAAAAGCAAGTTCTTTTGGTTTAAAGTAAGAGGTGTAAATATCTAATGTTAAAGATCAAAGGCCATGTTTACACCCGGTATTAACATGCGACCTAGGTGATCAGATTACAAGTTGACCGCTCAAACTACAGGTGTAAACGCACCCAATGCGTCCTCAGTGCGTCTTGAGATCTGATCACTCAGACCACATTTAGAGTTGGTCTGAGCTGCATATGGCCACAGGCTTTCAGCAGTGAGTGTGCGCTAATATGTCCTGGGCCACACTGAAGAACCACCTACTCAGCTGACATCCCCTCCAGGCAAGCAAACTTTCTGTTGCTGCAGTTACACAGGTTAGATGCAGCACAGACGGGTTGACTCCAGAGCTGCTGTCCTCCAGGTGAATGGTCATTTCAATGTCTGTCCAGTTAGGATGAGCTAACACAGCAGCAGCTATTAAACATGCCCAAAAAAAGGACATGGAAACGGCTTAACTCTGTCGTTAAACCTGTTAATAACCATTAGGTCACATTAGTTGTGTTAGTGCTGTCACCAGTTCCCACAGCAGTAGTCTCCTGTGATGCCAAATGAGCTATAATGTTAATACCAGGTGTAGAAAGGCTCAAAGTAAGCGCTTTACAGACATTAAATGCAATTGACGAATATACTTTTTCTTGAAAAAAGTCCGGTGTGATCGCTTATACCAGTGTTGGCACAAAATTGTCACCTGGTGGGAAAATTTCCTCACCGTGGCATCCCTATTGGGAATGTGTCAGGATGGAAGCTGTTTAGGAAGGAAGGAAAAACAATAGAAACCAAAAACTGTTTCACGTCCATCCATCCAAATAATGGTAGCAATATTTCAGTCAGGACCAAAGTAGTGTATATCACCATCCTCAGAGCCACCCTTAAAAATGTGGAAGCATCCTTTAAGGGCAGGGTTTGTGTTTGAAGACTGCAGGATGTCAAGCGTTGAATTACCGACCTCCCCTTTGATGCTTCTTTATACTCTCACTCCATCTCCTCATATTCCTTTATTTCCTTCCCTTCCACCCCCCCTCCCCCCTTTTGTCGAGCCGTCTCGACTCAGTTTGGAGGATTAGTGGAGACAAAGACAGATCCAGGAGCCGGCTCTCGCTGAAGACAGGGACAGGAGGAAAGACTGTTGTTCTCTCAGCAGGAAAAGATACTAATGCCTCTCTAAAGACTATTGTCTCTTATAGATTACTCCTTTTCCTCTGTCATGCTGAATAAAAATCAATCGAAATTATGGTTTACTGTCAGGAGATTAACTATTTAACCGCTGCACAGAGTCTGATGGAGAGCAAATGTACCCACAAACACACATGTAATGATGTTAGAGCATAAAATAGAATAATCTCATCAGCTGAACATAAAAAAATAAACAAGTCATGATTACTTGGTCCCAAGTGCACAGGGCTCCAAAAGTCTGTCTCTGCTGACGCTGTTTGCATGGCGTGGAGCAATCCACATGTTGTCACAGATACAGATCTGCATGTTCTCCTTCGTGCCCACAACATCCCCGGCCACTGCATAATTCAGGAGTCAACTCTATTTGGCTTGTATGTTGCGTGCTATAGACCCGGCTACATAATGGAGCGGAGATTGCACAAAGCGGGAATATAAACTTGATTCTTCCCTTTCTTTTTGTTCTGTTAGCATCCATACTTCTTGTTTGTGAGTGTCAGTATTCCCCGTGCAATAAGAGAAGGGATCCCAGCGAGTGTGCCGGTGGAATTGCATGTCTGATAAGTGATTGGAGAGTGAATGAATTATAGCCTGGAGACCTTTAATGAGGCCTCAGTGGGAGGGTGGGTGAAGCTAGAGGAGAGAAGGGGGTGGTGGGCAGGTGAAAGCAGCTGCAGCTCTCCCCAAAGACAAACCTCCATCCCCCTCTCTTCTCTCCATCATTCCTTTTCACATCTTTATTTCTGCTATCCACCTTTCCATCTCTGCTGCACCCCCCCACCCACCCACCAACCCCCTTCATGTTTTCTCTGGTGCACTTATCCCGTCTCTTTCCTCCCCCATCCTCATTACAGACGCCTGACACAGCACATGTTCAGTCCTTTGTGTGGTGGTGCCCTTTTATTACTGGGTTAAATGGCAAAAAATCCATATATGGAGCAGAAGTCCATTTGATGACGGCAGTGATTGTGTGCAGATGTGTGTGGACGTATGGATGCACCACATTAAATTAGCTTAATTTTTTAACATGTGCTTATGTTTGTGTGTTTTGGGCTGTTTGGTGTATTAGAAGAGTCTTTGAAAGTAGCTAGATTGGCCTGCGTGAAAGCAATGAAAAGCCTGCTACCCCAACACTTGTGCCAATCCGCTCCCCACTCCCTCTCTTACACACACACGCACATGCGCACACACATTATAAACAGTCCTGCCAATCGGTTCTTTTTGTGCCGTTCTTCATCCCAGTGTCATGGCGGTGCCTGGCGACACAGATCGTGACAGGAATTTTAGACCACACGGAAACTTGGTTTGTGTTTGTGTGCATGATTCACCTCAGGAGATCGAACTGGGTTGCCACAGCAGATGTCTTCACCCAGAGCAACTCACAACAAAACGCTTTAAAGGAAAAATGGAGTTTGACGTGACTGACAGCCAGACGGACTCATTGCACTCGCTGCTTGAGTCAGTTTTTACCTCCTGTAGACCCACTTAATAAAGTTGAATAAGTCTTTTCAGAGCAACATTTTTTTTCAGCTGAAAGAGCATCATTGCTCATAGGTTTCTGTGAGTGTGTGTGTGTGTGTGTGTGTGTGTGTGTGTGTGTGTGTGTGTGTGTGTGTGTGTGTGTGGGCTGACTGACATTAAAGTGGAGAGAAAGCGAGAGAAGGATGTGATTACTATGTAAATAGCTGTTCTAGGTTGGCTATGAAATGTTGTAAGCTGAAAGTGGAGCGTCTGCGGATCCACCTCTAAAATCTCCTCCAGGCCTGATTGACAGCTGGAACGCCAGCTCTCAAACAGATGTTGCTGCAGCGACGGAGCCAAGAAAACTCTCCTCCGGTACAGTGAAGGATGAGCAGACTATTTAAAAAAGCAATGAGCCGGGAGAATGAGAGTAACAGACAGTGAATGAGACACATAATGAGCAGGAGATGCAGGCGCTCTTCTTTCCGTCTTTGTTGCAGCCACACATCTGGTCTGCGCTGATACCTTTAGGTGCCAGATGCCACACAAATATGTCTGACATGTGATAGACCACTTGCGCCACCATAGATCTGTTACTTTAAAGGTCCAGTGTGTAGGATTTAGTGGGATATATTGACAGAAATGGAATATAATATAAGCAGTATGTATTTTTCCATTAGTGTCATGGCAGCAGGGCTGCTAACTATGGTGGCTGACGCAGTAGTGTGAATGGCCCTTTCTAGAGCCAGTGTTTGCCGTATCTGTTCTGTGCTACTGTAGAAACATGACGATGCAACATGGCGGACTTTGTGAAAAAGGACTTGCTCCCTATGTAGATATAAACGGCACTTTCTAAAGTATTGAAACACAATAATTCTTTTTCTGATTTTTTTTATACACAAAAGAGAACATATTTATTGTATTATCTTTCTCAGTATATCCCCCCTAAATCCTACTGCTTTGGAGAGGAGGAGACCTCTATGACTCAGCTCCTAGAAAAAAACCTCCTGAACATCCGTATCAGTAAAAACCAGTTTCTCAGCCAGCGGTTGGTCTCTGATGAGCCAAACAGCATTGGAGAGACACTGATTTGTAATGTAAAACTCTTTTATCCAGCCCTTTTACTGGTTTTAATCACCTGGGGTAAAATGTGCGTCGGCTCCATACTAGAAATGTGCGTACAGACAAAAGCCAAAAATGGTGTGCGCCAAAACATGTTCGACAATGTCTACAATCAGGCTTCCACCTCATCTGCGTCGCCAATTTCCTGTCTCCAAAATGTTTGTAAGCGTGGGTCAAAGTTTCTCCCATCAAGTCTGCTTTTATAGATCGAAACTTTTGTGTGGGACATGGCGTACGCCGCATTCAGGCCTCGTTTTTGTGTGTACGCAATGTTTATAAATGAGAACCCTGGTCTGTTTGGTCAAAGAAGAGACCTCTGTGGATAATCTGATCTCCTGAGCCATGAACACTTAAGAAATTCTAACCAGGAGAAGTTTCAGCTGGTTGCGATCTGCAGTCCTCACCACTAGCTGCCATTAAACCCCCCTAAATCTCACACACTGTTCCTTTAAGCTCTTGAACAGCGTAATGATGTGATAATTTATTACATTTATGAACATAACTGCTTCTATTTCTGTTTTCCCTCATCCCTTATGTTCTGTTTATTCTTGTTAATGAAGTCCTCAGCTTCCTTTTACAACCCGCCGCCCTGTGATCATCATTTATGTTGAAAGTTTGCAGCGTTTATGTCCACAGAGAGACATCACATGCAAACAGTGCTGTGTTTGTGTTTCTGTCATAATGCTACAAAGAGGCTGCTCACAGTGATACATTTATACATACGTGTGCACGCATGTTAACAGGAAGAAGAGGAGGGGGAGGTGTGTGTGTGTGTGTGTGTGTGTTGCTGGAGGGGGGGGGATCTCTTTACATTTGTGTGCGTCAGTGTGGGGGATGGGGTGGAGGCTGAGTTTGCGTCTTTGTCTGTCAAATAAATTATTTAAATCCCGCAACAATTAAAGCTGAAATCTGTTATCAGCGTCCTCCATTAGAGGCCCGTGTGTCTGCCTTGCTGCCTCAGTATGCTCCTCGCTCGCTCCCCCTGCCTGGGCTCAGCGTGGGGCCGGATAAAGATCACAAGCTCTGAATCTTAAACACACATCCCAGCAGAACAAAGGCTAACAACGCGCGCCTGTGACCCAGGGACTCTCATGCACACACCGAACGTCTTCATCACAGCAGCGTGTGAATATTTTGACAGCGATTCTTATTGATGAAAAACGTTGAGAAAATGTTTCTCAAGAGTCGCAGCACGTTTAATTTTCAGGATGCTGTTGTGATGTGAGGTTGGAGGGTGTGAAGTGTGTTCAATGGGGGTTTGCCTGTTTTACACATATGGGGGGTTTCAGGAGAGAGCGTCATGGTAGTGCATGATGGGATATCTGTTAGTGCCCTGATCTCTGTATTCACACCTTGTGCGCCTCTTTCCTTTCCTCTGTCTCATTACTCCTCCCTTGACAGCCATTCTCTCCCTCTTTCCATTTTACCTCACTCTCTCTTCTCTTTCCCTGCATGTTTTTTTATTGCTGTAGCAAACTGCCCATTAGTCATCTCAGAAAGCAGCCTCCTGTGTGTGCGTACGTGTGCACGCTGATGTCAGGGCTTTCATTTGAATAATATACGATATATCATCTTTGGAAAACTTTAACTTCCTTAAAGATAAAACACTCAGATAATATTTGAAAAACACATGACGCGTCTGCCTTCAAAAGCAAAACAATTTCCAGCCATCTGCCTGATTATGACTCATTGCAGTAACTGATTTTGCTTTTGCTTTCAACAGTCTGTCCTTTTGTCAGAGATATCACAGATTTTGAAATGGTGGATATAAAGAAATAATCTATTAATACTTTTAGCAGGTCCACGACTAAATGGACTTGGAATTTGGACGTTTTTGAACAGCATTATCAAAATTTTACAAAAATAAGCTGATGTTTGGCGCTAAGCTTGTAGAGAATAGGCAACAAAGTCATGGTACATTGCATATAGAGTAGTGACAGCCACACTTAAGGATACACTTTCTTAGTGTAGACAAAAAACAAGAATGGACCGATTGAAGAGCCTGTGGTCGGGCGCACACATTCAACAGTTTGAGGCCCACCTTCAGTTCACAACTTGATGGGTGCAGGTCCTGCAGATTTTCAGGGTCAGTGACCAGAAAATTGTTGTTAAACTAACTCGGTGAACTTGTGGCCACCCACTAAACGCACTTCTCTCTGTGTCGCCACTTTAACCTCAAGAAAACACTATCTTTTTCCAAGGCCAACACGTCATCGCATTAAGTCGGTACAGTTTTGTCTCCACTTAGGCCACATTTTGGTTAATGTTACTAAGCGTGCTCTCCACCCAAAGCGGCAGAGATGTTGTTGTAGTTGTTATTGCTGCTGCTGCTGTTCATCTGCAGTGTTTTGGATTAGTCTCCATAGTGGTGATTATCATTACCTGTAAACATGGAGGCTATTTTGATTGTTTTGGGGTTTTCTTATTATTCATTTTATACTTCATCAGTATTTTTTAAGTCTTAGGTTTTGCACTCTCAACTCCTAAATGCAGTGGTTCCCAACCGGTCCAGCTACAGGGTCCAGATTTCCCCATTAGTTCAAGGTCCACACAGTGTATATTGTCGAGCTAGATTGCTGTCTCTGTCTAGTAGCTGTCCGTTAGTCACTCTCCCTACAGCAGGAAACAGCACTTTAAAATGAGAGCTCTGTGCTGGAAATTCACTGTACTTCAAAATGAAGTGTTTTTTTACAAACCTGTTTGCGAGTCACTTGCAGTCCATTCAGAACGGACCTGCGATCCACTTTTTTACCCTGACCCACCAGTTGGGAACCACTGCCTTAATGATCCTGCACTTAAGCCATGGTGGATCCTCAGCTCCAGTGGTCAAGTGGAGCGTGCGCCGTGTCCACTGCAAACTGGAAAACTGAAAAGCACACTCCATTAGTGATCCGTTTCCCATGTTGGACTTGAGAAAGGTCTCTCTCTTCTGTAGCCTCTGTGTCCTAAAATCACACAGTGCTTTCCATTGCTCACGTCGTGGTCCTCTCTACTGTCTCCTTTCCAGTTGCTGTGTTATCAGTAGCTTGCTTTGTTCTTCATTAAAGCGGCTCATTACCTGCTATACATTTGAACATACACTTGTTCAGTCCAAAGCACTTAAAGCTCTTTCTCTTTAACAGTTTCCCTGCTAATCCCACATGATATTTACCTCTGCCAGTCATCTTAGCTTAGCAGTTAGCAATGGCTTCTTTGTCTCCCTTTTCTTCTTCTACTTTCTCTTGCTTGGTGTGTCAAACGTTTAGCTGTTCCTCTGCCTCCTTTAGTGATACTGGTACATGTGCTAAATGTAGCGTATTTGTAGTGTGTGAGGAGAGGCTTCATGATTAGGAGGCGTGGCTTCATACCATGGAAACTCCACTGAAACCCTCAGGGCTGGGCAATTTTATTAGATTTTATTTTCAATTACAATTTTAGCCTTCCGGCAATTAAAACAAGATAATCAAGATAAAACAATTACTCTGCTGCTTTCTATTTTGTAATGATGCTCTTATTTTGTCTTGTGTCATAAATCCAGCACACTCCTTTTCTTTACAGCGGTGTGCTCAGTGTTGACAACTTGGCGACACTCTTGCCAGATTAAGCGACTTTTCAGACCCTCTTAGTGCCTTTATTTTTACTTATGTAGACCATTAGGGGAAAAGCAAAAATTATATTCAAAAATCTTATACTGTAATTGACCTTTCACTAAGCCCCGCCCCTTTTTGATGGTCTGACAAGCCGTCAGCTCCACTAAATTTGTGCTAAATTGATGCTGTTATGTCTGTTTTGCATGCGCTGGTGGTTTTTTTTGTGGTTAGTGTTGGACGGTGATGGTGGTGACGTTTGGCTGTCTGTCACTCATCAGGATGAGAACATCAGTCTACAAGTGTGTGAATTCTCCTCTCCTGCAACTCTGCTACCTGGCCAGTTTAAGGTTTTCAAATGTAAACATCAGTAAACATCGAGTAAAAGATGAAGATGACAGGCACCAAAAACATGTTTGGGAGGAACGACCATGCGGCCATCTTACTGATGTTAAGATATGTAAACAAACAACAAAAGCATGCCCCCAGTGACATGAGAGATGGAGCTAATCAGAGTCTGGAGCACCTTTAGGAGCCTACTGTTGACATCACTGATGACATCATAAATTCATTCCACAACCAGAAACCATGAATTGCCTGACGCACCAAGAAACATTTAACAATTACAAAGAGGCAAACTTCAGTGTAAAAAGAAATTACAAAGCACAAGTTGAGTCTTAATTAATGCAGCGACATCACACTTTCACCCACATTTCCCCGCCGTCACTGGACCCTCAAACTGCTTATGTAACACTGAAAAAAGAGGCTGGTTTGTTTGGTGGGAGAGCAAGGTGAAATTCATTCCACCTTCTTGTCTCTTGTTGTCGATGTCTGGATGTTGACAGGAAGTTGGAGTTGATTGATGGCGCTCTGGTTCAGTGCGGCTCGTTGCCTGTTCAGATGCTGCGTACCATCTCGGTTGCACATTTTTGGTGTCGATTCCTGACGGATAAACACAGCAGTCCTGTCAGTGATTTAGATGTTTTGGGGAAAGTACGTGAAGGCCGCTGATGCAGCAGGTTTAATGTGGTAAAAATGAGTTTGTTATGCTGGTTGTACTCTTTGATTATTTTGCTGCTCTCTTGTGGTGCAGGGTTGGCTTTATTTGTTTTTAGCATTTGCTTTGTGCATGTGTGTTTGTGTGTATACAAGCCTCAGATTACTGTTGGCTTTGGCAACGCTCACTGAATGTAAATATAAAGAAATAAAAGCCAACTTCAGCATGGCCGTGTGTGTGTGTGTGTGTGTGTGTGTGTGTGTGTCGAAGTTCAGGTCACCTATTTGTTAGATAAGAGGCTAAAACTTTTTACTGTATTATATTTTAAAAGAGGCTGAAAAAGGGACAAATCCCCATTCATGTGCCGCATTCCTGAGTGTGTGTGTGTGTGTGTGTGTGTGTGTGTGTGTGTGTATGTACTATAGCTCATACATCTCTGTCTCAGATTGGGCCTGCAGTGTGTATCTCCATTGGGATTCTTGGGTCCAGCTCTGCTGAGAAAGCACACACAGACTGATTTCCTCTTATTTATGCCACTCTTTCTGCTCTCTCAATTTATTTCCTGCCTCCTTCCCATTCTGCCGTTGTCGCTTCTTTTACTCCTAACCAACCTTCACTTGTCCTTCATTCCTCCGAAAGACACACACACACACACACACACACACACACACACACACACACACACACCAGACATTTGCTAGAAGGCTGGATTTGTATAATTGTGTTTGTGTGAGTTTGTGTGCTGGAAATAGCCTCGTCCCTGTACGCTGGTCATAATTAGCCGGGCTGATGCTCTGAAGCTTTGTGCTGCCAAGACTGAATACAATCATCCCATAAAATACAAGCACGCCCGCACATCTGAGTGACACTTGAATGAAAATCACAAATTTTCTAACTATAATTCTCTTTTTTCTTTCCTCTCTGTTCCCAGTGATCTGCTGTCTTCGGGGTACGTGGAGAGGCACTTGTCAGAAAAAGGGAAGAGCGTCGTCACCAGCGTAAGAATCTGCAAATCATCTCTCCTCATGCTCGCTCACGCTCTCATTGTCAGAGTGTTTGCAATTATTGGAATGACAGTGTTTTTATGGTGTTGTGGTCTTGACATTAAGACCCCATTTACACCTGATGTTACCATGTAATCTGTATCTGGTTATGTGGATGAGGATAAAAGCATTTTAAAGCTGTAAATGGATGCAGACACATTCAAAATGCCATTGGATCAGCTGCACCACATCTGGAGGTGGTTTGGGTTGTGATCAGATCTCAGCTAGGTTCAAACACAAGCTGTACATTTAAACACTTTTATATCAACAGTGGATCAAATGACTAAGTTTACAAGAAAAAGAAGATTATCACTCAGCTCTAAGGAGCATTCTGACATCTTTGAGCTCATTGTTTCGCTGTTACGGGCTCCACAACTTTTCAGTTTTGATTCACTCTTACTGCTCTTGTCCGCTTAGTTTTCGACCTCAGCAGTCTTCAAAACAGTTCTGACACCTAGAATATATGGGCTGCCTGACTTGTTCATAAGGAGACAGACAGACAAAGTTAGCAACTAGCTGGTGAACAAACATAGAGGAGGTTTTTTTTTAGGCTGGAAAAAAAACCACAGCTCCAAGTGAATACTGATGTTGCACCCTTTCTGCTGGATGTGTAAATAATGCTAGGCAACTGTTTGCCAAAAACAGAGACACAAAAACCATAGCTGTAGTTGTTTGCAAAGGTAAAATAAGTATTTATTTATGGTTTATTTAAAGGGACAGAAACAGTATGCAGAAAAACTGAAAACAGCTATCGAATGCAAGCATCATACTGTTTATAGCAGACGCTAGTTCGCAACCATGTCCCTATAAGGGCTTTTATGACACTAAGGCTGACAAGGATTAATTTATACTAAGACTAGTTGTTATCAGAGTTGAGCAAAACTAGGTTTAAAATGAGTAAATTAAGATTTAAATTTAAGCAGAACTCGGTTGCATTCATAAAAACTGATCTTCGTTGAGTAAATCCAAGGTAATTGAGACCAGGCTCCCAGGATGTGCACTGGGCTTTGAGGCTAATTTTGGTAGTGGCCAAACAGTGTAATTATATAATAATAATAAACTTTATTTATATAGCACCTTTAAAAACACAGTGACAAAGTGCTGTACAATAAAACTGAAGACATTTAAAACACCAGGAGAATAAAACAAATAACATGTCATAAAATGTCGTCTAGTAAAAAATAAAATAAAGAAGGCCAAAATCAAGACAATAAATGGTCATTAAAATCAGTACGATAGCAATAAAATAGACAGACCGCTCAGATAAAGTCTGGATATACGCTCTGATAGAAGTATGCTTTCAGGAGAGACTTAAACAAATCACACCGTCACGTGATGCCCTGTGGCCCAAGAAGACTTTTTCCCATTGACTTGCACTGCAGAGGAGACACTACAGTGGAAAATATTTTTGGAGCACCCCACCCCACACAAAATGGCTTCTTTCACCATTGGGATGTAATCTATTTTGTCCAATAATAATTGGAAAGTCTAGAAGAGCAGCATTCAAGCCCCATTCAAGTTAATGGAGCACTAAACAGGAAGTATCTGGCTCGGCCGGTGGTCATGTCTAGTGCACCTGTTCTGTGGGCTGCACAGTGCATAAGCAGTGTCACTCATGTGGGTGATTTTATAGCCAACAGTTTAACCATTTTGGCTTCATGTGCTACTAAGCAACTTTCACAGCAATGAACAAGGCCCTGCCTAACGCTGTATCCAGTTCTCCTCATACATCCAATATGGAGATGTTTCCTTTTCTTTCCAAATTAAAATCAATAGATACATTTCTGTGCAATGAATGAGCTACGAGAGGTTGGGGGGCACCAATAACTTTCGGCTGCTCTGTATTCCTTAACAGAATGTTACCATATTTGCTAGCTAGTTGCAAAGTCAGTTGGTGTGACGTTACTCATCACCGCTCAGTAGAGAAGCTCTAACTTTACTCCCTTTGAGAAAAACTTGTTGGCCGAATTGATGGGGCAATATGGCTGTGAAATAGAAGATTTAACAACAACAACAAAAAAACTGCGGATTCCTAACGCTGCCATGTTTGACGTCGGTCAAAGCTTCCTGTTCAGCTCCACAACAGTTTCCTTGCTGAACTTGTATCTTGAGAGAAACTCAGCAGCATCATAAAGCTTTATCAGGTTAAATCTGTTGTGTCACCTTCCTCCAGAAACTTGATTATGTTCCTCAATTCATGTCAAAAAGGTAGCCATTTGAAAAGTTAAACCTGCTTAAGTGTAAGCTTAAAGATAATAATGTATCTTTTTTTTATTAGAGTTTAAAATTTTGGTGCAACAGAACTCAATTAAGCTAGGCTTGGAGTAAAACCTAAACTGACGTTTAAAGAGAGGTTTAAATTCAATTCTTCTTAATTTTATAAAGTCTTAAAGTTTGATGCAACATGATATAAAGTTAAACTAATCGGGTTTGAAAATGAATCCCTGTTGGTGCAACTCAGCCTAAAGAGATTAAAACAGTGAGGTAAAAATAAGGTAAACTTCTTACAGCAAGATACAATACAGCACAAGTTAAAAACACAAGCATCTAAAAGCTGGACATGAGAAGAGGTTTGCTGCTGAATAAATCAGGATTTAGCAGCTCTCTTAAAAGTGGTAAGGTTGGCAGCATTTAAAAGTATTCAGGTAGCGAGTTCCAGGACTTTGTCTCTTTCACAGAAAACCTCTCTGAGCAGAAGATGCTTTGTGAAATGGAGCCTTACAATATTTCACATGGAGCTGCTCAGGTGGATCTGCTCTGTGGTCTCTGGATGTTTTTGCACAAGGCTGAGGAGCAAGTCTAGTCGAGCCTGTACAGCAGCATCACCTCAAATGACGGTGATGCTGCTGTTTGCATTTTTACACATAACCAAACAACGGCTACATCATGACACTCTAGTGTGTGATTTTAGACAGCGTGCTGCCATCGCCATAGCAAAAGAGGCCTGACAGGTGTGACATGTGACACAAGAGCTCTGCCTCTCAACATATAACATACGTCTGCAGTGTTTTATAAACAATAATATTGGCAAAACATGGCTATAACAATCATTTACTGTCCCTGTTAGATGGTGGCTGATCTCCTCTGCTCAGAGGCTGGGGAGCTCCCAGACCTCATTATTTTCCCAGTTTGTGGACATTTTTGGCTGCTGTTCTTTGCTGCTAACTGCTAACAGCTACTTAAAAAATCTCCTGTAGTCAGTTGCACACATACCACGCCATTAAAACATCCCACCTGGCTGCCCATGATTCCGTCCTGCTGGCTGTCCCTTACATTCGTTTTATACAGACATTGTTTTGGGGATGTTACAACCTTTGATGCCAGCTTAAAGGTGAAGCAACTCATTCCGCGATTGCTCCTTTTATACAGAACGGCGAGGCGGCATAATGGTGTGAAATTCCTGCCTTGAAGAGGCAGTGTAAAAGGGTCTGATCTGGGCAGAGCTGAGGAAACAAAAACCCCAATTCTCCAACAGTACCTTTATTGATTTTACCAACAGTAAACAAAGACCTACACATACATACATCCAATATGTGCGCGTATACATCCACAGACATGTAAAACAAAAAGACACCAGAACAAACGTCAATATGTTTAACACACATATAGTCCACCACACCACAGCAGTGTGGGCTGAAAATAAATAAACAGTGAAATTGGAAGCAAAGAAAATATGTGTATCTATAGAAATAAATAAATAGATTAAAATATGTGTGTATAAGTGAAAGGAGGAAGAAAGTGCTAGGAGGCAAGGAGGGCAAGGAATGCACGCAATTCTTTGTCTCCCCAGTTGCTCATCTCTACAGTTTCTTTCAGGTTGGTGTCGATGTTTTTTGTGTTTCCCTCTTGCTACTAGCTGCTCATTTCAGCTATCAGCTGTTTCCTGTTTTTAAGTCCACCGTCAGAGGGTCGCACATGCGGCGTCATCAACAGCTCCTCCCACAAGTCATCAACAGCCCCTCCCGTGGCGGAAGGGCGCCTCGTTCTTTTTAAACCAAAAAGGTTCCGCCAATATGTTTACCCCTATGTGGGAGAAAATTGGGCACCTCGTATCAACCCACCAATCCGGCTCTGTGTGTCTAAATGCTCGCAGCTTGCCTGCAAAACGGCCCAACATTCGCTGAAAATCTGGCAGTGTAAAAGGGGCTATTGATTACCTCTGAGAGCATATGTAATTTTTTTCCAGGGGTTAAGTTGTTGATAGTTCAGAAATCCATCCAGCCATACTCGGCCTACTGACTTCCTTTCATGAAAGAGCAACAACTCTTTTAGCCAGCAACATTCCCATTTCTAAAAATAATTCTGGCAACAATTGAATCATAGGCAACTGGACTTAGATTTGTCTAGAAGACGTTTCGCCTCTTATCCAAGCGGCTTCATCAGTTCGTAACGCAACCGGTCTGACTAGTCCCCACTAGTCTGACAAACAGTGGAGTAAGACTCAGGTTTTTAACCTCTGTGGAGGTGTACGCCCACCACTCTCAAAGGACAATACTTCGTTAGTGGAGTTTCACTGGACCATTGTTTGGGTCCGGAGAGTCACACTAGTGAACGACAGTCGTCAGGAGTGAGTGGGGCCACTGGTGAACAACAGTCGTTAGGCATGATGTGTGGTTACCAGTGAACGACTGTCATTATGTTTCTTTGAGCCACTTGAGGTTAGTTTCAGGCAGTCTTTGTTATTCAATCTCCTAGGTACCGTAGCAAGAGCTGCATTGTAGATGGGGGATAGGTGATGTCGCAATCCACCTCCCCTGTTTAGAGACGGTTTCTCTATTCTGACGTAGATGGATTCTTTTACCCCTCTTTCAAACCATCTGTCCTCTCTGTCCAAAATTTTCACATTGCTGTCCTCAAAGGAGTGAGCCTTCTCCTTTAGATGTAAATAAACAGCAGAAACTGGACCTGAGGAGTTTGCCCTTCTGTGTTGAGCCATGCGCTTGTTTAATGGTTGTTTGGTTTCACCAATATATGAGTCCTTGCATTCCTCACTGCATTGGACAGCATATATCAAGTTGCTTTTCTGAGAGTGTGGTACCCTGTCTTTGGGGTGTACCAGTTTTTGCCTGAGCGTGTTGCCTGGTTTGAAACACACAGGAATTTGGTGTTGGTTGAAAATTCTCCTGAGTTTCTCAGACACCCCGGACACATAGGGTATGACAATGTTCCTGCGCTTGTTTCCTTCCTCAGCCCTCTCTGAGTTATTGTTCTTGTTGGATCGTTTTGTTCTGTTAAACGTCCAACTAGGATAGCCACAAGTTTCCAACGCCCTCCTCACATGTTTGTGTTCCCGTTCCTTTGCCTGAGTGGTGGTTGGTACATTATCAGCCCTGTGCTGTAAGGTTCTGATAACTCCCAATTTGTGCTCCAGAGGATGGTGTGAGTCGAAAAGAAGATATTGATCTGTGTGTGTGGGTTTCCTGTATACCCCAATGTGGAGGCTCCTGTTCTCATCCAAGTGTACATCACAGTCTAAGAATGGTAGGTGGTTATCATTAACATCTTCTCTAGTGAACTTGATGTTTTTGTCCACTGAGTTGATGTGCTCAGTAAAAGCCTCTAGTTCTTGGGATTTGATTTTCACCCATGTGTCATCCACATATCTGAACCAGTGGCTTGGTGATGTACCCTTGTAAGAGCTCAGTGCCTTTTGCTCCACTTTTTCCATATATAGATTTGCCACAATAGGGGACACTGGTGACCCCATAGCACAGCCATGTTTCTGTCTGTAGAAAATGCCGTTGAACTGAAAGTATGTGGTGTTAAGGCACAACTCCAGCAACTGACAAATTTGTTCTGTGTTGAGATTTGTTCTGTCCGGTAACGTTCTGTCCTGTGTAAGGTGATGCCTCACCGTTTCCACTGCTTCCCCGGTTGGGATGCAAGTGAATAGGGATGTTACATCATATGATACCATGGTTTCATCCAGTTCCAGCCTTAACCCATGGATTTTGTCTGCAAAATCATGTGAGTTTTGTATGTGGTGTGGTGTTTTACCCACCAGCGGAGCTAAAATGTTAGCTACATGCTTTGCAATGTTGTATGTCACTGAGTTCATGCTACTGACGATGGGCCTGAGTGGAACCCCTTCTTTATGGATCTTGGGGAGTCCATATAGACATGGAATGGTGTCTTGTGGGTAGAGTACGAGGTACTGAGGCCGGTCAAACACTCCATCTTTTTGCAATGCCTGTAGACATTGTATCACCCTCTTTTTGTACCCGCTGGATGGGTCTCGCTTCAGGATTTCATAGGTGTTGTCATCACTGAGCAGTGTGGAGACTTTAGATAGGTAGTCTGTTGTGTTTAGAACAACTGTGCATCGGCCTTTATCCGCTGGAAGGATCATGATGTTATTGTCTTTGCTCAGAGATGCTACAGCTTTTCTTTCTTGAATAGTAAGGTTTGGAGGAGGGGCTTTTGCACTGGACAAACTTGCCGACACTTTGAGTCTGAGCTGCTCTGCTTCAGTCTCGTTTAGATTGTTTTTCCTTATAGCTGACTCTGTCGCCGTGATGAGTTCAGCTATAGGAATCTGTTCCGGTGTAACAGCAAAGTTTAGTCCTTTGGCTAAAACCTCCTTCTCGGGTTGGGTAAGTTCCCGGTCTGACAAATTCTTTACCCATCTGTCTTGTAGTTCCCCTTGTGACATGTAGTCTGTTGTTTGACACCCATTGCCTGTTTTCATTTTCTTGTTTTGGAGGTGTAGGAATTTCTTTATGTGCCTTTCTTTGGTCTTTGTGTGTTGGGATATTTGAACCTTTTTGGTGAAATCAACAACTCTTTCAAACAGTGCCACTGGTAAGTCTGTTTTGAGTTTTTGGAGAAGGTGGTCAGTTTTCTCCTTAAGCCTTGCTATGGTGAGATGGACCTTCCTGATCCTCTCATTTAGGAGCTGTTTTTCAGCTTGCTACGGTACCTAGGAGATTGAATAACAAAGACTGCCTGAAACTAACCTCAAGTGGCTCAAAGAAACATAATGACAGTCGTTCACTGGTAACCACACATCATGCCTAACGACTGTTGTTCACCAGTGGCCCCACTCACTCCTGACGACTGTCGTTCACTAGTGTGACTCTCCGGACCCAAACAATGGTCCAGTGAAACTCCACTAACGAAGTATTGTCCTTTGAGAGTGGTGGGCGTACACCTCCACAGAGGTTAAAAACCTGAGTCTTACTCCACTGTTTGTCAGACTAGTGGGGACTAGTCAGACCGGTTGCGTTACGAACTGATGAAGCCGCTTGGATAAGAGGCGAAACGTCTTCTAGACAAATCTAAGTCCAGTTGCCTATGATTCAATTGTTGCCAGAATGGAATTGACCTGGATAAATGAGAATATCCACAGACTTCTAAAAATAATGTTTTCTTGTTCTAATGTTGTGACTGGGTGGATACGAACCTAGTGCAAAAAGCTTTGGGTCTAAAGGTATCTGTATGGATAATATATCCTGGATACTGTCTCTCACTGCCTCCCAGAACTTTTTTATTTGAGTACACTGCCAAAAACAGTGGAAGAGTGTACCTTTTTCCTGTCTGCATTTGGTACTATTGTATTTATTGAGCTTGTCTGGGGTTATATAGGTGTAAATGTAAAGATGTATCAAGATGATGTCCCATTTACAGATCACGTATTAGTACCAACTGTGTAACGTAGCAGGGTTCAGTTTACTAAGCTCAGAGATAGAGATGATGACGACCACACTGCAATGGCGTATGTTTACTACCGCTGACTCCTTTAGATTTGTTCTCAGCTGTGTGTTGTACAGCTGCAATTTCCTGTCGACCCCACAGGTTCCTCTCCCTCCCTGAGCCTTTTATTGTTTAATCAATGTGTTACTTTGCACACACAGAGAAATCACAGCCCGTGCAGCCATCCAGTCTTTGTTCAGCTTAGACTTCAGAGGACCAGAGTGGAGCTGTAGCTGCGTCCTAAACCTTCCACCAACATGAAATTAAGGTTGCCGTGATAATCCTCTGAAATCTGGACTTCACTTACAGGACACCCACTGAGGCGTCACGTTACATCACATAAGTGGAGGGATTATAATGGTCAGGATTTATTCAGCTAAGCAGCAGATTAGTGAGATATTAGATACTTTACAGAGAATGATCCAAATTATTACACCACGTATGGTGTGATATAGTCACCACTAATTATGGACTTATTATAAAGCAATCTGTCTGTTCATTAATTAATTCACCTTGTAGATGAATATCCGTAATGCAAATTCTTGAAACAGTGGAAAGAACAACAGGCACTTTGCCTCTTTATTAATGGCTGCTGTTCATGAAGGTTAATGTGAGACAAGCTGCTTTTTGTTTCTCCGCTCACTGTAGAGGTCAAAAGCCACTGTAACACAGCAGCTGCTCTGATGGGTCTCTGTTCATGTCGTACACAGGTAATACAAGTACTGTACTGCTACATGTGGGTCTGGCTTTATGTCCACAGTTAGTTTATTGCAATGAATGCAGGACATGAATCCCTTGAGAAAGCAACGTTCATTACATTGATTTTGTGGAGGTGGGAACAAATACATCAAAAATTATCTCGGTATGAATCACAAATACTTGCTCATAAAATTGATCAAAATAATATACAATATACTGGTTTGAGAAAATGTATTTACTGTAGTCAAAATACAAGTAATTTGTATTTTTGAAATATAAAAATGCATTCTAGATTAACTGATATTATCCCATTTTTGGCATTTAGTAACCTCAATATGTACATGTCTGACCTTAACTCTCCTACACTGACAACATGAACTATGCTTATTTCATACATCATAATTTGAGGATGTCACCCAGGAGATCTTTGAGGTGGTAGGCTGCAAAATCAAGGATGCGCAAAATTTTTCTATTTTATTTTATTTATTTGATTGGGACGATGAAGTTTAACACAGTTCCATACAGAGAATGGGACTGATGTGTTACACAGAGAGTTGATAACTGTTGCTAGTTTTCAGCTCTTGTCCCTTGCTGGGCTTTTACATGTAGACCTAAAATGTTATTAAAAATATACAGTTCATACGCAACATCGCTAACAACATTACACTATAAACATGGAAGGCACAATGAAATACATAATCCACAATCCACACACTACAATACAAACATCACAACATATTCTACAACACATCTACTACAATAGACATACCACTATACACCAAAACATTTACACTAACACCCCTTAAAAGTTGCTTTTAGCCAGCACTTTGTTGTGAAGGATGTTAAATCTGTAATCAGTTTAATTTCAGTTTGTATTGTGTCCCAGAGTTGACAGCCCTTTATAGAAAAGTTAATTGTCCAAACTTAGATTTACAATATGATATTTTACAGTTGCCATTCACGCTGCTCCTCGTTACTCTATCACTGTCTTGTCTTTGGATAAATCTGGAAAGACGCTGTGGAGCTAAACTGTTGATACACTTGGAAACTAATTTCAGGAAACAAAAGTTAATGAAGCTGTCAAAGCTGAAAAGATTGTATCGCTCTGATGCCACCGGACAGGACGGTTGGGTGGTTTCTGTCAGTCAGAGCAACTGTGACCAATTAAAATGCAACAGTGGGAAGTGAACAGTGAGGCCGCAGTGATGCATTACTTTTTCAGATGATAATAAGACCGGGCATTCAGCAGATGGCTATTTTAAGAGCAATAAATGTAAGTGCACTGAAGTACGTACATTTATAATATCTCTAACTTTACAAGCAACCGATTAAACGAGTGCTAAAGACACAAAATAATAGACGAGAAAGAGTAAAAAATCTAATCAAACACTATAACCAAGCAAACATAAAACAATATAAATAAGTTAGAATCAATCTGTACAAACACCATGTACTGTTTAAAACTTCCCATGCTGGTTAGATTATGTCCCTGAATGATATGATGGTGAAAATAATTGGGTTTGTTACAGAGTACTTTAAGTGTTTATTGGCCTTAATATGGGAACTCCCATCAGCAGTCCTGCTCATTAGTGCAATAATTACTACTTTCTTTGCAATAATATTTCAGTGTCACACACCATGTGTGTATTACAACTATCCTTCGCAATCATCTATCATGGACGCACAGTATCTGTATAAATGAAAAGTGTCTACAGCTTTTATATATGGCTTTTATATTATATGTATATTAATTCAGTTTTTTTATGTTTTATCTTATTTGTAATTTTTGTCACGCTTTTATTTTGTTTAACTTGTTTTTATCACTCAGTTACTTTTTTACCTTCTTTTTTTACTTGAGCTGCTGCAACAAGTAGTGCCAACCCTACACTAGAAGACTTTTGAAAGACTTTTAATAAGCCCTAAGTTTGACACCCTCTCACATCTAAAGACAATGTGAGTTTTTAGTCTCACACCTTAAGGTTTAACGAACACTGGAGATTTTGCAGTGTCAGTGTTTGCAAGACTACAACTAGATTCTTTTTAAGATTAATTCCCATCCTGCTCCATATGGGAGATATTACACCAAAGTCCCCTTAATAAGTATGATATATTAACAATTCCTTGAATTGCTGCAAAATCACATACGTCTAGAAACGTAAGATAAAAGGTGCCACATGTTGACCGTATCATTATCAATTCGGCATCAGTATAATCCAAACAAATAAACTGTAATTGTGTAAAAACTTCACATTTTGGATTCTGGTGCCTCAACTTACTACCAGCCTCCGTTGGTTAGCTGCTCTATTTTAGTGGGAGGAGAGTGTGGGGAATGAGAGGTGAATCATTTCAGAAATTAAGATTCCCAAAAATCTGATTGCCCAACACCTGCTCCCTCCTCAGTCAATCAACAAAGCAAAGACCTCAACTCTCAGCCTTTGGAAACATGCAGCATTCATCCAGCCTAATGATCTCAGTGCCTCAAGAACCAGTGCTCCAGTAGTAAAGTGTGAGATGTTAATTTGAATAGAGACTGAGGGGGTGGGGGGGGTACAGGGGTGTTCCTTAACACATCATGTGAGTGGGTGTGAGCACCATTTGATACCTTCTCTGTACCCATAACATACCTGTACTGATTAAATTGTGAAGATAAAAAGTTGATCACAAAAAGAAATTTAGATTCCCCAACAAAATAAGTGCTTGTTGGCAGATCAGATTAACGCCTCCTTCTCCTCCTTTTCCTCAGTACAAGAGAACTGAGACTTGTTCACGTTCTTGCACCTCTTGGAGTTCCCTCCATGTTTACTGTCGACCCAGTTTGCCACTTCCTGTTTGGTGCTGGCGAGAACGCAGTTATTGTTTGTTGACATCAAGAACTTCAGTATCTGCCTGAGCCAAAACTAAAAACATGTTTGATTTAATCGGAACGTCAAGATGAGAAAGAGACTTGGACTGAGTTTTATGACCACCGTACACTGAACGATCACAGGAGCACATCAACAACATTGCAAATTTGTTTGCAACAGCGAACTTGCTTGAAAAGTTGTTTGGTGTAAGGATGGCATAAATTTGTGTGGGATTAATAATGTTTATCTCATCTCATCTCATTTTATTAATCTTCAGCAGCGGCCTGGTACACCCTGAGACGTTACAGAAGTATTGACGGAGTACGTCAGTGCTTTTATAAATAGCGGCACTATGACAAAACCTGACAGCTGAAAAATGTTTATCGTTTTACTGTCATATCGCTCGGCCCTGTGCGGTGTGTAATGCATGATGGGTAGGTCAGGATAGACTGAAGTGCTTCTTAAACACAAATAAAATCCACATACACACACATATACACACTTTCTGTCTCATTAATAGTAAAATATGATTTATATATGTTTGTGGAATGTCCTTCTTCTTCCACTTCATTATCTAATCACCAAACTTTCTCTGACACCCAGAGGGCAGACTGTCCTACTTGTTTACCAACTGTCTGACCTCGACCTCTTCATTGTGCATTGTGCTGTCCGGAATAGATGATTAATTACTCTTACATGAGTCTAAGGAGATCACAGATACGACCAATTTAGCAACACACACGCACACGCTCTGAGGATGTACCCACGGCGCTGGGTTTTGGGTGTTTCTTGCTTTGATGAGAAGTGGAGCAGAAGGTTCAGGGCGACAGGGGGAGGAGAGACGCTGGGATAGTAGAGCACAGCACCACTTATAAATAGCCCTCTCTGTCTCTTCATCTCACACTTGCTCCACGTCTCTTTACCCAATCTCTCTGTCTTCATCTGGAGCTCCACTTAGGTTTATCTACTTAACTTGTATGACTCCTTTTGTTGCAGCCCATTCATTTCATGTTTCAACTCTGTATCACTGGATTCAATCTTTCTTTCCTCCTTTGCCGATCGTGCGCTGCAGTTAACTGTGCTGGAGTCTTTTTTTGTCAGTTCTGGCCATCTTGGATGTGAGAGAGAGAAATTATAGCTGAGAGCGACATAATCAGGACTGAGAGAGAAAACTGCAACACTTAAGAAGAGGAAGAAAAACAACAACAAAAATCTCAGCCTGACTGATGCAATTTTAGTCCAATAATACTAACAAGCTAACAGTTTATGCAGATGAGTTCAGCACACACACATTTGTGTTATCATGCATTAATGAGGACTCATTTTCACTACATTAACTCTCTAAACATTCACTTTTAAAGGGACATTTCACCCAAAATCAAAATACTTACTTTTCCTTTTACCTGTAGATCTGTTTATCTGTCTGGATTGTTTTGGTGTGAGTGTTGGAGATATCGGCCATAGAGATGTCTGCCTTCTCTCCAGTATAATGTAACTAGATGGCACTCAGCTTGTGGCGCCAAAAAAAAAATACATTTGAAAAACTTAACAGCAATGTGTATCACAACAAATCATGACCTGGTTACTCAAGATAATCCACAGACCTTGTTGTGAGCAGTTTCATGTCGGAGCTATTTTCTTTCTACCGAACTACACCTGCCAACTGTTATCAGAAGGAAGCGTTGATCTACTCATGGATGAGAGACGCGTGCTCATGACAGTGCAAGATGTAAATATTAGTGGCATCCTCTTTGGCTGGGCTGTAACGTTAACTAGCTGCTTTTTGTTGATGGTGCTAGGTGAGCCAGCAGTAGATGCACACTTCCTTCTGCTTGGTGATACAGCTGGTGGGCGTAGTTCAGTAGAAAGACAGTAGCTCACAACAAGGTCTGTGGATTATCTTGAGTAATTGAGTCATGATTTTCGTAAAGAGACATTGATGCTCAGTTTTTCAGATGCATTTTTTTGGCACTTTAAGCATCACAAGCCGAGTGCTATCTATTTCCATTATATTGGAGAGAAGGCAGACATCTCTAACACTCAGCAGCTCACAACAAAACAACATAGATTTATAAACAGCTCTACCGATAAGAGGAAAACTATGTGTTTTTGATTTTTGGGTGAACTATCCCTTTTAAGCACATGTGTGTAACTCTAATTCCTGTAAACAGGAAAAAGCTTGTTAAGGAAATAAGCACTATAAAAGTGATGTGACCAAGTCTGTCCACATAACTGTGGTTTGTTTTCAAGCAATATCTGTCTTAAAAATAGTTTGGCATTTTGGTAAAAACACTTACTGGCTTCCTTGCTGAGAGTTGTCTGTACAGTTAATATTAAGAAAGAAAATCTGCCCACCATCATATTCAAGACTCACTAATGAACACATCATGTCTCCTTTGTTTAATCTGTGCAAAAACAAAGTGTAAAAACAACAGTCAACAGAGAAGAGATGACAAGACTCCCTGTAAGATGTAATGTGTGAATTACTGAGCTTTAGAAGGGTGGTTTTGCACATTTTGTTTCCTCTGGACAGAGCTGGCTAGCCGTTACCCCCTGTTTCCAGTCTTTATGCTAAGCTAAGCTAACCAGCTGCTGACTCTGGCTCCAAACTTAACATGAGAGCTGAATCTTTTTTCTCATTTAACTCTCAGTGCTTCCCTAAAGTAAATTTGCATTTCCAAGGATATCAAAGGCATGACCTGCCCTCCTCTGTCTTTCTCTGCCTCTGATTGGATTACTGTGACATTCTCACCCTAACTCAAACCAGTCTCACTCCTCATGCCTAAACGTAACAAACCCAACCAATGAAGGCAATGAGTTCTTGCAAAACAGAGGGAAAGTAGGGTGAGTCAAGCTGTCACTGTCCTCGAAAATGCAAATTAGCCTTCTAACATGTCTAAAATTCCCTTTAATAAAAGTCTTAACTTCATGCTACAGCATATAAATATATTTAAACAATGTGTGCTTCTAGCTCTATGACAAGAGTTTGGGGAAGGCCTCTTCCTGTTTGAGTATCCTCATAAAAAAGCCAAGTCCATAAAATAGTTTTACAAGTTTAAAATGAAAGAATTTGGCTGTCCTGCACAGAACCCTGACCTCAAACTCATCCCACACTTTCAGGATGAATTGGAACCAGACCTTATTGCACAACATCACTAATGCTCTTGAGGCTCAATGAGAGCAAATTCCCGTTAGAAAATCTTGCGTAAAACCCTCATCATAATGCCTGTAGTTCAGGATTTCCACATACTTCTGGCTGCATTCATGCATCCTCACACAAGCCCATAAGCAGGGCATGGATTAGGATAAAGTCCACAGAGAGAGCTGGAAGTAGAGGTGGACGTAGCGCTGCGTTACTGTGCACAGCATCAGACTGTAGAGCAGAAATTGATCCTCTGATAAAAGCTGCGTTTCCTCAGGGAGACCGGCTTCCTGCCTAATGGCTGTTAGGCAGCGAGAAATGGACCAGGAAGAGATGGCCTGCAGAGCACTTAGACACTTAGACATCATACACGTCTATAGAAAATAAATGTGTGTTTACGCTGGCAGAGAGGGGAGGAAACACACACACACACATATAGACAGACGAGATAGAGAGTGAAGGCAGGGGGTATGAGTGGTGTGACAGAGATGGAAAAATTTTCACAAGTGACTGATGCTGTGGCTTCCTATTTTGGGTGGAAGCTGGGATGGCGGACACCGAGCGGTTAACGCACAGATGGTCGGATGTGAATGGGTTAAGCTTAAAGTGCAAAGTTACACACACACATAAACATACAGTACATGTACACCACATCATACTTGCACTTGTTAGCAAATGAATTCTGTGTGATTGATCGCTCTGATCTCATTTCCTGATGGAACGTGGTAATGAAATCAGCAAGCGGTGTGTTTAGCTCTCTGTTTGAGTGCGTGAGACATTTTTGGAGGCAACCATGTGTATGATCTTAATCTGTGAGTGTTTGTGTTTTGCTCACAGGGTGGAGAGCACTGCTACTATCAGGGGAAGGTCAGAGACGTCCCTCACTCCTTCGTGGCTGTCTCAACCTGTCATGGTTTGCAGTAAGTACAAATATTATGTGACTTGTATGTGTGTGTTTGTCAGCCAACATCGCAGCCTCTGTGTGTCCGGGTCCTGGGCCGTGCTCCCATTTACCCATTAGGTCAATGTAATTAGTTTTAGCCAGGCCCTCTCTGTCTCTCTTCGTTTGTCGTTACATAGGTTATCATTCACACAGACAGGTGCTGCTCAGACGTCTTCTCCTCTTCTCTTCCTAGTGTTGGTATTTTTAGAGTTTGTGCTCTAAAGCAGCGCTCCTGTCGAAGAGACAGGTCAGAGACAAGGCCTGCTGGGAAGAATAGATGCACACTGTATATGAGTTGGTGTAAGTGCTGCACTGTGTGTGTATATACTGAGGAGAGAGGAGGCGAAAATAAATTCTGTGTTGCTGAATGTCACTAGAACTGCCAGAGGTTTCTGTATACCTAAAACAGCCAACAGGTAAAATGTACCCGCTGTTAGAAAGAATTGATTTTCACAGTACAAGACAGAGAAGTTATTGTTCCACAACAAGAGTCGTAGAATGAAATGCCATAGTTGTTGTCCCTTTATTCTACACACAAAATGACAATATGACAATAAATAATATAATAATAATCTTACACTGAAAAAGATCTAATGCCTGATGTACATCCATTAATCCTTTCCTCTCGTCCATAAAGAAGGTTAGACTTTTTTCCGCCTTTGTTCACCGATCAGTGCAAACACATGAAGAATAACCATGTGTTTGTTTACAATAAGGCTGCCCCCGACCAAGAATCTTCCTAGTCGACCAGTAGCCGTCATTGGGGCCATTAGTCGACTAGTCACCCGCATGTTTACGATATTAATCTGATTATTAAATGGTATATTTTGGGTGGGGCAACACAATGGTTTGAGTTGAAGGTGTGAGAAAGAATAGTATCAGTAACATTGTTAACACTGTGCTACATTACAGAGAAATACAAAACTGTACTAATGAACCTTCATTAATATAGGCCTATATTTTATCTACAAGTGCACGTCACACACTGAGCGAGCCGCCTGTTAATGACGCTGTGGGCTAATGGGCATGTAGCTACTTCCATGTTTCAGATGATACGTCATGTTTGTAGTCGACCAATGAAGATGAGTTTACATATCACCTTGGGTTGGTCCTTCACATTCTCAAAATGATCCCACACTTTGGATTTCCTGCCCGACATGTTATTGACTAGCCTGTGGAATAACTGCAGGTACCAGCCCTGGAAATTAACCTGACTCCTGTCTGACTGCTGAGCGTGGCCACTTCCTGTGTCTGTCCTTTCAAATTATATTCCCACATGGTCCAGTCATATAGGTTTGGATTTTTTTTGATAAGGCGCAGCTCCTAATAGAGTTTCACATTTTTTGTTTTTTTTCTGCTGACTAAGCGACCAATGAAATCTTGCCGACTGATGACCTCTCTGGTCGACTAACGTCTGGTCAGCTATTAGTGGGCAGCCCTAGTTTGCAATAACTTCCAGGTAGAAAAACCCTGCGTCACGCACATGAATATAAACGGTGCTGAGCAAACACTGTCCCAACTGACTAGCTCTTAGCAGTGATGGGGAGAGTATTGAAAATCTGTACCCAATTAAAAATGAAAATTACCATTTGAGAAAAACCTACCTAAGTAAATGTAAAAAAAAAGTACCTGGTTAATAAATTACACAATTTACAAGTTACTTTCCATTTTAATATTTTTCAGGGTGTGTGGGCTAGCAGGCCAGCCATTAGGAAACACGGACAGGGGGACCTCATTCACAGCCATGGGGGGGATTCCTGTACATTTTTATATGCCCTATGATATACAGTCCAATTCATATTCATCATATTTCCACATGTGTGATTATCTATTGTTATCTACTTGTACTTGTATCTACTGTTTAGACCTTGTCTTCTCATTCTGAAAAGCAGAGGTGTGTATCCTGGGCCGAAAAAATGCCCTCAAAGAATAGTTAGAGAGACGTCCAATCAAACATCCATTAGGAAATCACTGCAAGTTATTAAATCATAAAATCAAATCAGGAGTGAACGTTCTGGTGGTAATCTGTACCCCGTGGTAGATTTGGTTTATTAATGACGTTAGCAAAGCAACACAGTACTGAAAATGAGCACCGCAGAAACCGTGGTTAACTATATATCTTCAAATGTTACACATTAAGCTGAAAATGACAACAGAAATAAACAAGTCTGACTGTTGTTGCTGCTGTGACATCACGATGATTCGGTGTTATACACACAGGGGTAATAACTGCATTCTCTACAGGGGTTAATTTTATCTGCTGGTGCTTAAAGGTACAGAGGGCCTTTTTTGTTTTTAAATCTGGATTTATCTTGAACATTAAACAACAGGGTTGCTACATAACACATGTAGGAAAAGTCGCAGACTGAGAGGCTTGAATATTTCATTAAAACAAAGTTACATACAAACAACAAACAGCCACAGTTACATTTTTACCTCTTGGTTGTTCCAGTGACATGTGACGAGAAGAGAGGTGAAAATGTATTCTGTGGCATTGTGAGTGT
Organism: Cephalopholis sonnerati; assembly: GCA_019142605.1. Classification (NCBI taxonomy): domain Eukaryota; kingdom Metazoa; phylum Chordata; class Actinopteri; order Perciformes; family Serranidae; genus Cephalopholis; species Cephalopholis sonnerati. The sequence goes on from JAGQAX010000008.1 coordinate 32,069,173, forward strand.
CATTGTGTGCGGACAATACAACCCTTGCATAAAAAGGCACCTATGAATAATCAGGTATAACACATGCGCATGTATTACAGTGTTTCACAGTTGCTTCCACACATTCCCTGAAGGGAAAACAGTATTTCCCCAAAACTGTGAACATGAGACAAAAAAATCTCACACTGCTTTGGCTAAATCTCAGACATTTAACACACTATATGGTATATTTGGAAGTTGCTGTTTTCTACATCAATTATTTAGGTGTTTCAAAAAGTAATTGCAAAAAAAACAAGTAAGAAAAACGATGCTATAATAAGCTCCTTGTCAGTCTGAACTGCTCATTCATTAACAGGAATCTCTGTATTTAGGTGGTGTTCCTTTATGCTTACTTATTTGTGATTATTGCTCAGCCCTTCTAGCTTTTCACTGGTTAATTAAGAGACATGTGACCTATAACAAGGAAGTGTAACCTGGAAATGTGGTTGTTGTGAAGCTGCTGAAGTGTGGAGCAAAGTAAAATGCTGCTTAAGAGAATATCAGTCTCCATCCTGCTGAGTACTCTCAATAAGAGTAACCCAGCCACCACGCAAACCTCACGTTACATAAAGTCATGGCTACTGCTTAGGTGCAGTAAAGTTTAATTTAAACTGACTCCACTAACAAAAATAAAATAGCAAAAAAAAGTTAACCTTCAAGGTTTTCTGAAAGAAATCTTTTCATTTGAACTCAAACCATCATCTTATTCATAAAACTTCAGGGCTATCTGGCTCAAAGCCCTGAAGACAAACTTCTCCCAACAGCCATAAAACATTTATTAACAACTACATTGTTTAACATAAGTATCGATCATAAGGAGCCCGCTCCCACTCCGAGGTCGTCGAAATCCGGCGCTTGGGCAGTGACTTGCATCCTTTAATGTCGGCATGATTCGTGGCCAGTTGTCATTATAGTTTAATGGTGCCTGGCGGCGTCAGAGGGAAACGTGGCAGGACAAGTACCAAAGTTAAGGCGACGAAACTCCCAGTGGGCAGGCGGGGATTGGTGGTGGATGGGTGCAACAACTACCGACTTTTACCCAAGAGAGCGGTGTTGACGTCCCACAAGATTCTAAAGCCAAACCCTGTTCTTTTTGCTAAACCTAACCACGTGTGTTTGTTGTTGAAGGAAAGAAAAATGACAATTTGCGGTGTTGTGCGTTTATTTTGAAAGAGACTGTACGTACACGTTTAATTTCCTGTGAAAACAGAAGTGTACTTTGAAAGAAGACAATGCATGTAACAGGCAGAACTTGACACAGTGTCCCAGTACGCCAACAACCAACGTACCCAGGGTACCTTGCACGTTGTATGTGAACGTGGAAGTCCATGACCAAACGTCAATATGTGACGAGGACGGAGTGAGAATGTGTTGTAATAAGTGTCAAGATTCACAGACAAAACAATTATTTCTTGCTTGTCACTCATCATTAGCTTAACCATGTTTACATAGCATAAATTAGCCTAGTGGCTAGCGGACTTTTCCTCTACTCACAGCTTAACAAATTACATGTCACTTTATTATTTTCTTCCTCACTGTTTGTTATAGTCACTGCATCTCACGACACACAAGTAAGGTTGAATTTCAGCTTGCATGCACATTTTTCAGCCGAACATTGTTGAAACAGAGCAGCTAATGTTGCTGTAGTGACAAGTTAACAGAGTGAGATGCCCCACCAGGCAGGTAACGTTATGTTATGTTTTAAATTGTGACACCATTGTTAACATACACCATGTGTTCTGTGTGTTGGCCTGTATTTTCTCAGATATCCTAACTATTTCCACACTGCCGATTTATTCCAGAGTAAATAATGTTATGCTCATTGTCTTTCTCTGGCTGCTTGCCGTCTGCCTGCTGCTGTTTGCCGGTGACACATACTTTCAAAATAAAAGCGTATCTGAAGGATGACGATATGGATCGATGTTTTCACTTTGCATCGATGACACTGGATCGTTGATCACTGAATCGATATATCGTTCCAGATCAATGCATCACTACTCATGACTGGACTTTTTTTTCTATTAAATACCAGCCTTAATTTCATGAAAACTGAGAGTTCTGTGTGGTGCATAGAAAAGCTTTTTAATCGTCTGTTTTTGGTTGAAAATTTAAAGTTGGAGGTGCAAAAAGCGATCCAGGCTTTATGATGTATTGTGCTGTAACAACAGATAATATATCACACAGTTCACATCTGCACATGATAATGTAATTATCCCTTCCAGTTGTTTCTGAATTCATTATTCATTTTTGATCCATTACACCTCATCCGAGCTTGATTCAGTCCAATATATCTTCCCCCAGTATAACTAAGTAAACCAAATAACCAGTGCAGAGAGGTAAATTCATCTAATTAAGGAAAGTGGGTGAAATCAGATTGATACTTGCTGAGCAAGCTAAACCGAGCTCGGGCATTTATTAACGTTTGCATATTTCATGTGAATGTGGCGACATGTTGGGAAATGTGTCAGCACAGCAAGTTTATGTTACGCCGCACAAAAAATAATGAAAAGTAGGACGTGAATTAATCAAACCTAAACAAGGTGAATGTGTTTCACATGCAGTGCAGTCGTGTACAGTGTGAAAGACAAGATTTAGAAGGGTTTCCTGAGGACCTCTGTTATTTCTGGCACGGCTAAATTTTCACATGTGACTTCTAATTTGGCCAAATGTTAGTACAGCATGTGATAATACTGCTGTCATGTATGTTTTTTTTTTATCATTATTATTATTTGTTGCATTAGAATTTGTAGTGCACTATTAATAGAAGTCGGATTTATTTGATTGAAATCTCACGTTTGGAGGGTTTTGATGACTAAGTGGAAAGAAATACACAAGCTGACACGATGAAGGAGACAGAGACACACCCATAGTATTCCCTGCGCACTCTAATTTGTGCGTGTGTGTCTTTGTGAGAGAGAAAGAGAGACGGTACGAGGGAGGGAGTTGAGGGAGTGCACAGTGGTGTCAAGGGGTTAGACATTAGAGGGAGAGTATTTCCCTTATGCTGAGTCAGGTATTTACCATAATATACATCCTGCTTTCTCCTCTCTTTTTCTCTCTCTGTCTCTTATACACGGAGAAACTGCACTGCAATGGGGTTGTTTTATACGGCAAGGTGGTGCTCTCAGCTACATCCATCACCTGAGATGTAGACAGAAGCATTGACACAGGTCCCTGCTTAGAGCAGCATCCATGTTTTATGTTAGTGACTGAAATGCAAAACCTTTCAGTGATTAAGAAATTATCAGCCTGAACACGTCTCGTCATTAAACAGAAAAGTTCAGGTCATGAGCACAGTTAAAATCAGATTTTAATCCAAACAAACTTTATCTGAGACACTCTGGATGTTGAACTAGTGAAAAATTATGTGCTTAGCTTTAAAATACAGGAGCCCTGAGAGGCAAGGTGAAAAAAAAATTGTGGGCGATGTTGGCCAAAACTTGAGCATAACGTTGATTCGGGCAGGACATCTGTGTAGGCACGTGGAAGGGCAGAGAGGTGTGCTCTCTCCGCCTTAAGGTTTTCCTCGTAGGCGTATGGAAGAGACTTTCTGCAAAAACCTAGGAAAGGCAGAGAGGCCCCAGAGCAGAGCCATACCGGCAAATATAATACTGCAAATGGAAAATTGGAATGGATAATGGAAGTTTTCTTTGACTAAAGTGGTCCTAATTGAACTCTCCATTGTAACATCGCCTGTAAAAACTTTTTTTTTTCACCTTGCCTTTCAGGGCTTTTGTGCCGACACAATCAAGGTGAATTTTTTTTTTTTTTTTTTTACTTTTGCAAAGCCAATAGGATGTAAGAGATGATACCTCATACATCAGTGATAAATTTAGGTTTTGGCCAACATTGCCCGCAATCTTTTCTTTTTATTTGGCCTTTTAGAGCTTCCATACTTCTGTATTAAAGTCCCTCCTGTGCAATTTATTTTTCACCTTTGCCTTTCAGGGCTTAGGAAACATACATAGGATTTAATATCTCATATTTAGAAGATAAAGTTTGGTTTTGGCCAACATTGCCCACAAAAATGTTTTTTTTTTTTTCACCTTACATTTCAGGGCTTCCGTACTTCAGTTTTAAGACCTGTGTCCAGAAGCAGTGCCAGGGAGCTATGGAAATGATGCGCTGTGTGTGGGGTTTTGTTTCTATGACATATATTTTGACATTAATAGTAGCTAGGTAGCTAATGCAGCACTACCTTAATAGAGGGTTGACTACACAGTTAACAAGCTTACAACAGCACGGTGATGAAAAGCAAAACGCTCAACACATTCAGTGTCCGCCGGCTGATCTGTTCCTGAAAACAGGCTATCGACACAGTAGCCTAGCTCGAGGATTGGTGGTGACATCACCAGCACCTTTCTGAAAAGTTCTCAGAGAGGCTGCAAAAACTGTACTCGTATGGAGCGGCCGAAGTGCTCTGAAAAAGATGCTGGAAGCACTGCTTTTTCTTTAAGCAGCTGCGTGCGACCACGTACACTCTCCCCTTATTGGGAACAATTGAAAAAAGATGCCAACACTGAGGATAAAACGCTATGTGGACACAGGCCCTTAAAGCCTCAACCATGTTTTTAATCTTAGATCTACAGTACCAGATTTTTTTGCTCGCTTGGCTCCAGCAGAAATGACATATTATCAATTTCTCAATTGTTATGTTGAATCCGTTAGGAAACAGTTGCTTATTTACACTTTAAGCAGTTACAGAAAAATATTATCATTCATTTATAGTCGTGTTTTTGGCCACGTGATGAATATAAATTCAATATTGATTGTTTTTGGTCTCCATCAACTCCTGAGAGAAGTATCAGACTCTTGAGCTGCTTATTGCTTCACTGTGTTCACCAGCAACAAACGGTTTTTAGTTCAGGTTGCCAAGAAATGTAAAAAAGGCATTTAAAATCAACACTATATGTTTCTTTTGAACCACAGTGAAGGTTACATGTCACATTCTGCTCCATCAGATACAACAAAATACACTTTCTTTATAGGAAATATATAATTTACAGTTTTCAGTGTCACCATGACAAAATAGTATATTAAAGGGACATATAAAACAACACAAAACAGTGAAGAAGAATATAAACAGAAAAAAAAGGTTGAAAGCAATATTCACCTCATCTTCTTTCGTTTTTCTCTGTGTGTAATATATTATAAGTGCAGTGTGTTGAAGGTGATTCCTGTGTGTTGAAGGCCAGAGAGAGGTTGAAAAAAAGGCGGAGACAGTTGGATGAGAAAGACAGATTGTGTGCTCCTGCGGTGTTTACCCTCATGACTCCACAGTTTGACCGGACCAATCTCCTAAAAGCCTCAGATAAAGTTAATTAACGGATGACGTCCAGTTGTGTGCACATGCGCACACGCGGGCGGGCAGAGACGAGAAGACCTTCACCCAGCTGCTAAATGAGAAATTGATCTCTGACTTTTTAAAACGATTGCTTCGTCAAAATGATGCGTGTGTGTCGTGGCCTCTTTCTCTCAAACCTTTATGTGATGAATGTGTTTAGAGTTTTTTGAGTGCTTGTGAAGTCATTATGTGTTTCAATAAATGTTAGAAAGGATCATGTGGATTTGCACTGATTTTTTTGCACAAACCCACTCCTTTCAAAGGTGCCTGAGTCATTGCACCTCATGGTCAGCCAGTTCAAACCCTTAGTTATTGTTCCAGAGATAAAGGCCTCAGGGTAACCTTTAAGTTGTGCTGTGTGGGGGGAATCTCTGAGATGATTGGATGACCTTTTGTTCCACATTACCCGCCACCCCTCCTGAGCCGCACATATGCCCAATAGAGCAGGACAGGAGAGGATTCTGTCCAAAACTTCAGCTTGTAGGAGTGCATTACGGTTATCACTCTGACAAATGTTCCAATAATACAATGAAAACCGCTGGGCAAGCACCGAAATGGCTAATCTATCACGCTGATGGCTGAGGAGGAGTTGATTCAGATGCATTATTCCATTTAGTGATGAATAAAACAACAGCAACTGGTGTTGATATGTGCCCTCCTCTCCCCCCTCCCCGCCTCTTTCTCTCTTTCAGTGGGATGTTTTTCGATGGCAATCACACCTACATGATTGAACCCGGAGGACAGGGCGGCAGCAATGTGAGTACTCTACACAAAAATGTATGTACTTTGTAGAAGCTGGTGATGGCTCCTCTCAAAGGGGGGTATTAATTTTCCCTTCCTCTACCTTTTCACGTCTTCCTACCTCTCAGCCACGTTGAATTTTCTGTAGTCACATACTGTTACATAATTTTTTCATACAAAATATAGTTATCCTTGAATGTCCTGATACGCATCACGTTATTATTTCTAATGTGACGAAGTATGTGAGCTGAAGGGACGCCTGCCAAGCTGCAGACCACTGCAGACCACTATTTGAGACCACCAAACAACAAAACTGGTTCCTTTTTTTCTAGTTATCACTGCTTTTGTAGCAGCTTTTTAGCCACCATACGTGGGTGATTGTTAGTGACTCATCACTGTGTTTTCATCGGGGATAGTGCCACAAAAAGTAGTTGTTTTTTACGTGAATTGCTGTGTTTCCTGTTGAGGTAGTGCCACTAAAAACGGTTGTTTTATTACCGAGAAATTGCTGCATTTCCTGCTGGGATAGTGCCAAGAAAAGCAGGTGTTTTTTTTTTACAGAGAAATCTGTGCATTTCCTGGTGGGGTTGTGCAAGAAAAGTGATTGTTTTTTATGTGGACACAATTGTGTTTTCTGTAATAATAATGCCACAAACAGCAGTTGTTTTCACAGAGACATTGCTTCATTTCCTGCTTGGATTGTGCTAGGAGAAAGGATTGTTTTTGCTGAGACACCACTGCCTTTCCAGCCAAGATAGTGCCACAAAACATGGTTGGTTTTTTTGAAGAGAAGTCACTGCATTTCCAGCCAGGATACCATCACAAACAGCAGTTGTTTTTATGGAGACATTGCTGTGTTTCCTGGTGGGATAGTGCCAAGAAAAGCAGTTGTTTTTTACCAAGACATTGCTGGTTTCCTGCTGGGATAGTGCCCCCAAAAATGGTTGTTTTAACAGAGACATTGCTTTATTTCCTGCTGGGATTGTGCCAGGAAAAAGGATTGTTTTTACTGGACATCACTGCCTTTCCAGCCGAGATAGTGTCACAAAAAACGGTTGTTTTTTTAACAGAGAAATCGGTGCATTTCTCACTGGGATAGTGCCAAGAAAAGCGGTTGTTTTTTTACGTGGACATCGTTGTGTTTTCTGTTGAGATAGTGTCACAAAAAACTGTTGTTTTTACTTCATTTCCTGCTGGGATTGTGCCAGGAAAAAGGATTGTTTTTGCTGCGACATCACTGCCTTTCCAGCCAAGATAGTGCCACAAAAAATGATTGTTTTTTTAAAGAGCAATCACTGCATTTCCCACTGGGATAGTGCCACAAAAAGTGATTGTTTTTACAGAAACATCACTGCATTTCCTGGCAGGATAATGCCACAAAAAGCAGGTATTTTGAAATACCCACCTTTTCAAAACATGACCTTTTCCTGACCATAATTAAGTGGTTTTTGAGTCTAAACAACGCACAAATGTATTGTATCTGCGATTTGCAGAAACATAAAAGGCCAGATTTTTTTATGGCAATTGAGTTAGTCTTTTCCTTAGTTTCCTGTCTGCATTTATACTGTCCTATTTAAAAAGGAAAATGACAAAAAAGGAAGTCATGTATATTAATCCCTGAATTATTCATGCCTAAGGTTAGCCTGGTTTTACAAGAGATTTGGACAATTTTGCAGCCACACGACGACTGTCTTATTTCTGCATTTGTTTTCTTTCCAAACACAAACTTGTAGAAATATATTCAAATCATGATTTAAAATTAGCTGAGCCACTCAACCATCTGTACCTCCTGGGGCACATGTACCTCTGGCTGGAAATCGCTGTGCTTCACGACTGTGTGCGGCACATGATAAGTGAGAATAGTTTCCCTGGTATTACAGGATTCATACAGGGGTCAGTGATTGCCCTGAGAGGAGGTTAAGACAAAGCCAGAATCAGTTACAGATCACACACCAGTTATCGGCCACTTTTTCTAATGAACCGTGAGTGCGGACGGCAGGTCTCAGGGCAGAGAGATTTGCTGGGTTACAAAGCCTGCAGACAGCAGAGAAGCCTACAGCCAATTAGATAATAACAATTACGGGCATTATGGTCGGAACCAAAGGACAGATCTGAGATTGTCTAAAGACGGCTTGAGCACGGGAGTGAAAGAACACGCCGCTGATACTGTGTGTGTGTCTCCTCTCTGCTCTAATTAAAACGTCCAGAAGAAATGTGTGTCTGGTGTTAATCAGTGAGGGACGAAAGGAGACGAGATAGGAGAGGTCAGGGATTTGTGTCTGTGTTTGAGCCCATGCGTGTGTGCGTATGTGTGTGTGTCCACTTAAGGGTGTTGGTAGTGGCGGCATGGCACAAAGAGCTACTTAAGATTCATTCCCATATGACAGTTTTAGTGCTAACGGTGTTGAAAGAGTGGATAGCAGAGGGAATAAAAAGGATGGATGGATGCAAAAAGCAAATGTAGGGCTGGAGACTGGGAAAACAGAGATGAAGAAGAGGCAGGTACAGACAGGGAGGTGGAGCTCAGCAAAAAACACAACATTGTTAGTAAATTAATTGTATTTAGATCGCTTATTGTATCTTCTACAGAAAAACTGTAAAACAAAAGGGAACTAATCAGTTTGTCGTGGCAGTTGCTTTGTCTCAGTCTCACATTAATGAAAAGAATTGGAAGTAAATGAAGCAATAGAATATTCTGAATATGAGCACTTGCTAAAATAAGACAACAACAGCGCCTCAGCACAGTAGGTTTATTTCACATGTCACAGCTCTCTCCTCCCTTTCACTTCTTCTTTTACTCCCTGCCTCTTCTTCGTCTCCTCTCTGTCTCCGTCATTCCTCTCCAGCGTTTTCTGGACAGACTGAATTATTCAAGCGATGAGAGAGAGAGAGAGAGAGAGAGACATCTTAACTCAGGACGTTGCTGCAGCACTCGTCTTCAGAGATACAGTATCTTGGGTGCCTTTTTTTGGTCGTTCACACAGCAGGCACAGTGACGTAAAAATTCACATAAAAATTGGAAGATTCTCCACTAGTTTAGTTTTTATATCCGTGTCATACCAAACGTTTTGCCTTAACACTGGTACATATTACAGGTCCAGTGTGTAAGATACAGGGGGATTTAGTGGTGGGTGAGTATTGCAGAATGTCTTTTTTTTAACGGGAGCTGAATTATCCACAGACGTCTCTTCCTCTCCAAAACAAACTGAGCCGGTGATTAAAATCAGTAAAAACACTGAATAAAGCAGTTTTATATTAAATAATCTGTGTTTTTGTGAGGCTTTCATCAGCTATCTACAGTGGCTGATGTGAACATGCCAATGGCCCTCTCTAGAGCCAGTGTTTGGTTTGTCTGTTCTGGGCTACTGTAGAAACATGACGGTGCAACTGCTCTCCGTAGACAACGACCCACTCCCTATATAGATATAAACAGCTCATTCTAAGGTAACGAAAACACAACAATTCTTATTTTCAAGTGATTGTACACTTAAGAAAACATACTTATTATATTAAATTCCATTTCTGCCAATTTATCCCCCTAAATCCTACACACTGGACCTTTATACACACATTTATATATGTATATATATATATATACATATATATATATATATATATATATATATATATATATATATATATATACATATATATGTATATATATATATGTATATATAATAAATTAATAATAATAAATTAATAATAATAAATAAATAAAGAATAAGAAATAATAATAAAAAGAAACAAAAAAGAAATTAAAAAAAAATTTTTAGCCTGAATGTTTCGTGCGTGAATCACATATCAGTGTTTGCACATCGTCGTTGTACATCATGTTTAAAAAGATCTATTCTGTGTTTGTGTCTCGCTTGAAAATATATTGGGTTAACAAAAAAAGACTACTTATTTAATAGCTATCATTATAGTTATTTACTGTTATCTCATTTATTTGTTTTTGCCTGTCCACACTCGCCCTTTTCTTCCTGTCTTTCTTCCTTACACGCCTTATACACTGCACATGCATTCTCACACACACACACACACATACACATTAAACACAGCACCAGACAACGAATGACGTTTTGCTCTCTTGCTCTGTGGTCAGTTGCCCTGTCATGTATCCATTGTTTTGTCTTGTCTGTATTGTCTTGTCAGTGTTCTGTCTTTTGTCTTGCAGTTAATGAAAAAAAAGACAACTGAAAAAACATTTAGTTGAGTACAGTTTTTAGGTACCTGTACTTTATTTCCATTTTATGCTACTTCATTCTCCATCCTCCACAACATTTATATAACAGCTTTAGTTACTGTGCAGTTGCAGATTTTATATATAAAATAGGAACGTCGCTTTATACCAGTGTTAAGAATAACCGTGGTATTTAAAAGTGAGATATTGATATAATGTAAATCATATACATATAATAATAATAATAATAATGTGTAAATAATCCGGCACCTCTTAAATTTATTTCCATTTCTTTCAGTTCATACTTTGTCTCCCTCTGCCAATTCTATCTGGTTGGCTTTTCACTATCCATTCAGTGCAGTTGCTCTTTTAGTTGTCTTTTGTACAGCTATGCTCTCTACACCTCCCTGCGCTCGTATTTTGAGTTAAATTAATTTGTCAAAAAAGAGACAAAATGCACAGTAAACAAAGGTAAAGATGCATTTGCATTACTATTATTATTTTCCATATAACCAGAAGATATCATGATAATGATATTGTCATGATACTCTTTTGGCCACAATAATCGATGTAGTAAATATCTGATATTGTGTCTGCCCTAATACAAAGCATATAATCTTATCTAATATGTTATCATACATTAAACTTACACAAAACATACATCAGTTAAGCTTAGCTCCATCTTGATTAGTTACAGTGATAAAATGCTACCAACACATTTAAGCATCATTAATAAGAGTCCAATTATGAAGTAGATAAGTTGCATAACACTGACATAGGCTACTTACTTTTACTTTTGATACATTTTGGCACATTTCGCTGGTAACACTGTGTAGTTCTTGAATGTAGGACTTAAACTTGTTGTGGTGGCAGAGGTGAACAAATGAAGAGTGAGACGATCAGGTTGTCTTATGCGTTATTTAATAGATAAAGTGATAGAACAGATAACAGGAGTTATAACAGAGTCAATCTTATTTCAGCTCAAAGTTCAGAGCCGTGACATCTGGAGTGTGCTCCATAGGTCTGACAAAGAAAAGTAGACTCAGTCATGTAATATAATTAAAACTTAGAAGAGCAGGAGCAAAAGAGAGGCCTCCAGTTTACTGATAACTTCTATGAGAGCAGGAGCAAAGCAAGTCTGTCAAACACACAGATGAAGTGTGTTCGAGGACACAGTTCAGTTCAGGTCAGGCTAAAACTTGTACATCAGAGGGAAGCAGAGTACTCTTTAAACAGCAGGATATTACATTTCTATATATCGTAGCGATACATTTTGTTCCCTGCACTTGTAAATTAGTATTTTTACATTGTGATATTACAACTTTTACTAAAGTAAATATTTGTTCCGTCACTGCACATTGGTCACTTTCGCTCTTTGTCTTGCAGTGCGATTTACCAGCAGACTGTAAAAATAATAAACATACCCACCCTGACATCACCCTGTTGGTTTGTAGACTGCTGTTTTGAAGCCTTGAGTTCGACATTTAGGCCGTCACCATCTTGGCTTTTTGCAGCCAGAGGTGACCATATTTTGACTCTGTCTCATAGACTGTGGTGACGTCTGCAGGCAGCCTGTCTCTCAGAGTGGGCACACTCTCTATATCTGCTGTAAAGTTGGCCATTTTAACATGGGGGTCTATGGGGATTTACTCTCTTTTGGAGCCAGGCTCAAGTGGCCATTTGAGGAACTGCAGTTTTTGGCATTTAGGCGTTGGCTTCCTTTTTCAGCTCCGTAGGTTGCCGCTTGGACACACCGTACAGTTTCATTTAGATGCAAAACACTAGACATGATCGTCCTCTTAGAGCCGTGCTTCTTAGATACAGCAAATAATAATTGCCTGTGCTGTAGTGTGTGTTTTTGGAAAGTATTTGGCACGTAGCTCCATTACCAGTGCTGGTTTTGGCATTTAAGGTGGGGGAATCCTGTCTGCATGACAATGCCGGGGACAGCGCTGCCCCCGAGCTGAGCAATGGCTGTCAGTTTGTCAGCACTGAGCTCTGGACGTCTACTCCCCCTGGGCGATGGTCCACACTGACTGTCCCTCCCCCTCTGCATCTCTGGGCTCCTCTCGGTGTATCTCTTGCTCTGTTTCACACTCAGTCTATGTATCACTTTGTCTCTTTGACAGTCTGCTTTGTCTGCAAGTCGTCCTCTTATATTTGTCACACAGATGTTTACTGCAAAAACCTAAGTGCTTCTCATGTGTCCTCTGTATCAACACACACTCAGAAACACACAGGAAATAGTGAGCTTTTGGGTTGTTTTTTAAAAAGGTTGTGTGCTCAGTCATGTTCTTGTTCTAACCTGAAACAGCCTCATATCACTCTTTATCAGTTAGTAACTATATTAAATGCAGAGGCTTTGTGCCCTGTTATGCACCACTGATTCGGGCTGTTATGATCAAGTTAAAAGTGATAGAAAAAAGAAACATGGCAGGATGGGGGGTATGTTGAGATAGATGGAGAGTCGGCATGGCTCCGCTCGACCATATGGTAAATCCATCTGCCCTTCTTCTGCCAAGGCAGAAAAAGTTATGCAGGACATTAGCTGAGTGTGTCCTGAACAAGCTGCTCGTCACCTTATGCAGCTGAGCTGGTTTTAAAGTGCCTCATCGTGTTATGTAAATGGGGTTGTGAACAAGTGGGTTACACTTGTGAGCAATACAGTGCATCGAATTAAAGTTCACAAGCTGAGGACGTGATGTACTCGGGCGCTGCGTGGCCGATGAATCTTGCACTTCTTGAGTGTGTAAGTGACTGCGTGAGCGTGAGTGTGCGGACAACTTGGGAGTGAGGATGTGTGATGCTGACTTGCATATGCAGGAAAACACCATATGTTTAGCCCTCTTGTTTTTTTGGACACCTCTCCAACCCCACCTGCACCTCAGGGCCCCTGCGGCTACTTCCCGACAGCTCTGTCTGTTCACTCTCAGTGAGGACTGACACAAAGCACGGCGCTGTGTTCAGTCGATGGTGCAGTGACCATGAGTTCAGTGTCACAGCACATTTTAATCAGAGAACTAAAAAACAAAGGCGAAGCAGTATTTTGATAATCAATTAATCGTTTAAGTCATTTATCAAGAAACAAAACTAACAGCCTTTTCCCAAATTTATTCTTCATGCTAATTCTAAGCAGGATTTTTGCACGAAGTGCATTTACTTTGGAAAGTGACAAATGACGTATACTTTCATAGGATACTCTGCATAATACAGACGATTGATTTTTTTCTGTGCTGTTAATGGACACCAATCTCCCACAATGCAATGCACAGAGGAACTGAAGGAGCTGCTGTGGGGGAAAAAATATTCTTATATAATCTATATAATATATATAATCTTATATAATCTTATATAATATGCTCACAGTAATGACAATGCTAAAATGCTGATGTTAAGCTGGCATCATCAGCCCCACCAGGATGTTGCTTACAACAATTAGTGTAACACAAATTAGACCAATCCCTGTGAATTCTCAACGCAATTTTGTGTAATCACTGCAACTGTTCTGCAAATTTGACCAATCATCTCACTTTGCCATGAGTTTGCCGATCATAGCAGTCCGCTGCATGACGTCACCAAACTCACTTCCTTGCTTCTGGTCATGAGGACGCTGCTAAACATCGTGCAAGGCAATTCCCGATGCTGTGCGCAAAAGCAGAGGTTAACTTTTTTCCACAGTGTCCAACCTTGTGTTGAAACACAAACAACATTGATTGACAAACACTTTTTTTACTGCAGAAAAACACCAAAAACATGGCAACATGCATTCCAATTTTCTTTTTAGAAAAGCTGCCGTGAATTCAGACAGGACATAGGTTGGCAAACTCAGCGTCTTCCTTTAAAACACTCCTCAAAACATGCTTTTTTTTTACATTAAATCTGTTGTGTGTCTAGTTTCTATCCTTCTTTTATTAATTTTATTTATTTATTTTTTTTTATTACATACTTTATGTTATTTGGTCTTAGTCTATGTTCTATTATTCGTTGCTGTTTTTATTTGATGGTGTACATTATTATATTTGTCTCATAAAGCACTTTGTAACTGTGTTTTGAAAAGTGCTACACAAATAAAGTCTGTTATTATTATTTATTATTATTTTACAGCGCAACAGCCCCCCCCCCAAAAAAAGTCTGTAAAAACCTTGGAGAGCCTGTTTATCATGTTCACCATCTTAGTGTAGCATTCTATCATGCTAACATATGCTAATCAGCACTAAACAGAAAATACAGCTGCAAAGTGAAATTTTGACCTGATGTATATTAAGAGATCACAAATAGTTGTTGAGATATTTCAGTCTGGATTAAATAATGACACGCTGATTCCAGCCTCTCAAATATGAGAATTTTAGGCTTTTCTGTGTTTTAATATCAAACATAAAGCTCTACATAGAACATTAAAAACATTGAGACAAATGCAAAGGAAACACATTATAAAAGGAGATTTAAACACAATTAATAACAGTTATTAAAGAGCAAGAGGATGGAAAATAAAACCAAACTAAAATAGACTAAGGCAAATATGAAATACAAGGATAAAAGTTACTGTGCAGTGTGAGAAATTAATATTTATTTGATTTAATAAAAGGCAGCAGTAAACAGAAAAGCCTTCAGCCTTGATTTTAAAGGACTGAGAGCTGCAGCAGGCCTGCAGTCCTCTGGTAGTTTGTCCCAGATGGTGCATAAAAACTGAACACTTCTTCTCCATTTTTATTTTCAGTCCAGTTGCCAGAAGAAAATGTTGGCATTGTATGTAAACCATGTTTGCTTACAGTAAGACATTCTTTACATATTATATCAACATTTTTAGTGTATGAGCTGACTTTGTCATCAGTAAGGTGGAGGGGAGGGTCGATGCTGAGACACGTGTCAAGCTTAAGACCACTGTTCCAGACCAACAAACAGTAAAACCAAATGTTTTTACCAAGTCATTGTCACATTTCCAGCAGTTTTGTAGCCATCAAACGTACAGCATGTGTTTTTTGCTGTGTTTCCTGCTGGGATAGTGCCACTAAAAGCAGTTGTTTTTTTATAGTTATTGCTGCATTTCCTGAGGGCACTGTGCTACCAAACCAGGGATTTTAGGCCAACAAATTATGTTTTCCTAACCATAATTGAGTGTTTTTTGAACCTAAACACACATTAACCACAGTGCAGTTGAAACAAAGAAATGTTAAGTTTCAACATATATGCTACATAATAATGTACAAATGTAGCATATCTGGCATTTTTAAATTTTTTATTCTTGTTAGTTTTGACTCTGGGGACACAAAGCAGACCTGTCCTAGTTGACCTGAGAGGTCTAAATGGTTCATAATCAGAAATATTAAACATCTATTTTGGCCCCAAAGAATTTAGTGCTTTATAAACCAACAGGAAATTTAATATCTCTTGATTTTAGACTGTTAGCATCTTTGTTTTTCTGTGTAATATTTCCAAACCTGAGAGGATAACTGAGGAGGAGGGGGTGGGGGAGTTCAAGGGTGAAGGACAGGGTGTGTCGATGGGGGTGGTGGCAGGTTGTGGGGTTTGGGTGGGTGGGGGGTGTTTGCATTAGGTGCCAAGAGAAGGATTTTCTATACCAGCTCAAGCTGGGAATGAAGCTGAGTGTGAGTTGGAGCTGATAGGATTTAAAAAAAGGGGGTCTCCCTGTGGCCTGGAGCCAACTTCATGTTACTAAACCTGGACCAGTTCATTCACACGTGCAGCCAGAGTGAAAATGAAAAGCGTGTTACCCCTCCCTGCTTTATATTCATGAGCCAGTAGTCTGTGTCTGAGGTACCGTCTCCCCTGACAACCCAGGCTCCACCCCCGTCTCTTTGTAGCACAACATATGAAAGCCATCTGTGTTTGGAGCCTTAATCTCCAGCACTACACACTCCCTGCCGAGTCTATACGCTGTGTTTGTATTTCTGAACTGAGATGGAAGTGATGAACAAAGGAGACGCTGGTCAAAAAAATGCTTTATTACAACAGTTAATTCAGTGGTAGCTGCTCTGTATATGTGCTACAAGCAATCCAAAATCAGCGACACGCATTTTAATTATGGTCTTAATAATCATCAGCCACTAAACTCTCAGTCAACATGAAAGTGTCGCATCAAAGAAGGAGTTGGTTCCAATTATAACTGCTGCAGTTTAGGCTGGTGGCTGTTAATTCAGACACTCGGTCCACGAGGACTACATCAAAGATAAGACAAAACACTGGTGCTCACTGTTCTTAATTAGCTCGGCTTTCTCTGCGGAGCCTGTGATGTGATAACTTAAATATTTACCCACAGAGCCGATCATAGTTCAGGGCAAATGTGAAGGAGTTTATTTTCTCAGAGCCGCTTTTTAAGTGCTGTGTTTTGTTGATGGTGCAATGACCATGAGTTCAGTTGTGCTGCATATTTCAGCCATAAAGGGCAAAATAAAATCCTGCTCCAAAGCCAAACAAAGGCGAAGCACTATTGTTGCTACATTGCTCTGTTACAGTGCATAAATCCCAGACTCGTTACTTAATTGCTGAATCAACATGACTGATTGGAATTTATCTTAGTGAGATAAACAAAGACGGAGAAAGACAAAAATTGTAAACCAACTCACTCAAAAAGCACATAACACATTAAACAAAGTAAAACTAGAATCCCCACCTCGCAGTTGTGTGCCTCCGTGCACAAGTCAAGTTGCAGTTATAGTTTACATCCACATCTTCAACCTGTCAGCGCAGAAGATCTAAACTATCAGCACAGTTTCAAGATCAGTGTCACCAATTCAGTATCTGACTAAATGTCTTCCCCTCTGTTTCTCTATTATGTTGTTGAGTAATGGTCAGAAAAAAACACTGTGATGCCATAGTGAAGTTGACCTTTGACTTATTAAGTAAAAAAAGTCATCATTTAATGGTTTCATCTTATTAAGACTTTTTTGTGAAATTTTGTCATTTAGCATGTGTGAATTCTTAAGTTTTGGCCGAAAACATGTTTTGAAAGGTCACAGTGACATTGACCTTTGACCTTTGATGACCAAATTCTAATCATTTCTAATTGTTGTGTCCAAGTAAATGTTTGTGCCAAATTTGAAGAAATTCCCTCAAGGAGTTCGTGAGATATCACGTTCACAAGATTGAGACAGGAATGGCCACAGTGACCTTGGCCTTTGACCTATGACCACCAAAATCTAATTAGTTTCCTTGCTTGGTTTAAGTGGACCTTTTGCCAAGAAGAAGAAATGTCCTCAAGGAGTTCTTGAGATATTGCGTTCACAAGAGTGAGACAGGAATGGCCACAGTGACCTTGGCCTTTGACCTATGACCACCAAAATCTAATTAGTTTCATTGCTTGGTTTAAGTGGACCTTTTTGCCAAATTTGAAGAAATTTCCTTAAGGGATTCTTGAGATATCGCATTTACAAGAGAAAAACAGACGCAAGGACACCATGACCTTGACCTTTGACCACCAAAATCTAGTAAGCTCATCGTAGAGTCCAAGTGGACAGCCAAATTTGAAAAAAAAAAATCTCTCAAGGCATTCATGAGATATTGCATTCACGAGGATGGGACGCACAGATGGACAGATAACCCCAAAACATAATGCCTCCGGCCAAGCTGTCATAAAACAGATAAGTAAAATCCATACCCATAAAATAATCATAAAAGCATAGGAAAAGTAATTGTAATAAACCAGTAGCACCTGAAGGGAAATTAGCAGCAACATTAAACGATCTTATATGTCATTTACCCTTGGGACACTGGGGACATGTCCCTAACACTTTTTGAAATGGCCAAATTTGTCTCCATCACTCTAAAAGCCTAATTTGTTAAAAAGCTTGCACCAAGAAATGTTAACAACGGGAAACACTTTGAGACAGGATTATTTGCAGAGTAAGAAAACATAAAATGTAAATATAACAGACACAAATGTGCGCTGTCCAAAAAAGTAATGTAAACTGAAAAAAATAATCTCATAGCCTTCTGATTCTAAAATGAGCCAGAAACTTTAACAAAATGTTGACACAGCCTCGTCTTGTCCAAGATTTCTGTTCTCTCTGTAAACGTGACAAAACAGAAGAGCTGTCCAGAGGTTTATAAATGAATTAAAATAAACGTGTCATTGACGTGAAACAGCTCCAGATGCACACTTAGAAGTTACCTATCCAAACAAAAAAAGGTCAGAAGAATAAATCACGCCTACAGATGCCTTGACTCAGCAGATATAACATTACATGAGAGGCTGATCAACAGCAGGATGAATATTTGAAATCAGTACAGCCTGTTTCCATCAAACACTTTCTGTATAGTACCTTTGGAACCAAAGTAACCCTTCAGACATGGTACCTAGACCCTAGTGTTTCCACCTGCAGACAGTACTTTTTCACTGACTTATTACATAAATAAAGACATTTCCACCAAAAATTGGTGCATAAATTTCACCAGAGTGCAGGAAATGTAATATTTGATGCTTAAAAGTTAAACATTTGTCTGAGCTGTCCACTTGTGACAATCTGTTGCTAAAGTCCACTTCTAATTCCTTGATTTTGGAAACATTTAACTCAAGTTGTTCATGTTAATCCAGCCTGCAGGGATAAAACCTCACTCCTGTGCACAGTGTCATTGCTGCTGTGGTGTTAACAGTGAATTTGAGCGTGATAATGATGAGTCAAGGAACAGAAAATTGATAATTATAGTTTACAAGTCATTTACCAATTACACTATCCAGCTCCAGTTTATCCAACATAGTGTTTGGGGCTTTTCTCTGTTTCATTTCATTGTAAATTTAATATGTTTGAGTTTTGGATTGCTGATGGGACAAACAAACTCCACAATGGGCTCTGGGCAATGTTGTTATTGTGCAACTTTAATATATGTATGAACCCCAGACTACCTACAGAGCAGTATTTATATAAGTAGATTATCTCAAAGTTGAGCTGTGAGGGACATTTTCTGTCATTTTAGAGAAGAAACAATCAATTGTTTGATCCAACAGTTGACATGTTTTGTAGGTTGCATGTTGTATAACAATATGTTTTATGTACAGGGAGTAAATGAACACCTGTACAATGTAACACAGCCTTTATGAATCTTGTATTAACTTTTACTGTTAGTCCCCTGAAGGTGGAAACAAAGCCTTGGCATCACTGGTGCAGACTAGCATGTGAAAAACTAAAATATCTCACAGCCAATCATCGTGAGATTACAGAAGGAAGTATAACATTTTACGGCAATACACTTCTGGGAAACCAGAACTGTTGAGCCATTGATTCTCTCAAACAGTTTATCAATTACACTGTAAATGTGGAGACGAGCCAGCTGAAAACAGCCCGAGAGCTGATATGAGCCAACTCTCTGTTCCACTTTGTAATTTCTGCTCTTCGTCTTTTGCCAGATGGGTGAGGACAAATTATTCGCATGAATTCTCTCAGTATATACAAGAGTGATTGTTATTGTTACCCCAGCACATAACAAACAGGCACGCACATACTCTGTGATTTATGTTTTATTAAAAACAAAAAAATGTGACAGTGTAGAAAAACATTTGACCTCAACATTGTAGAACGACATGATGAAGACTCTGAAGAAATGTTGATCAGTGCTCATTAAGCAAAACATACAAAAGGCAGGATTTAAACTGTACTTTAAAGTTGGCTTAATCACAGTCGCTACCACCACTGAACAACGTTACACTTCCAGTTAAGTTGGCGTGAGTTTTAATAATCGGCGGACATGTTGAGTGCAGATGGACAACACTCTTATTCCTGTTAGTGTTTTTAACATTACAGTTCATACTTAATATTTAATTCCACATCTGTACATTAAATTTAACAGCTAACACATTTCTCAGCACCACTGTTTTTGACAATAACACTTTGAAAAAGAACATTACAGCAAAAGATTAAGTAATATGTTAGAAAATACTCAAGGCTATAACGAAGTCAGTGAACAAAGGCAATGTAAACTGGCACAGTATTCACATAATTAGTGCATTAAAAACTTCAAGATGCTCTTCACAGGGCAATGTGACATTATTAACAATTCATCTTGCACAAATAATATTAACAGGTTAGTCAGTTAGTTTGTGTTCATTCAGAAGCACAGAAGATAAAGAAATACAGTCAGTTTAAGTTCAGTAGTGACGACAGAGGAATTTCATAGTGTAAGCTTTACAGAGGCAAAAGTGGCAAGTGATTCGCAGGGTTCCTACAGCTTAAGGTGAGTTAGATTTAAGACTTTTTAAGACTTTTTAAATGCCAGTTGGAGTAAAATTTAAGACCAATTTTACAATGACCAAAATTGAAGTAAAAAAAAAACATGAGCCGACATCAATTACTTTTGAGTAAGGGGCAAGACGAGGGGAGAACTGGGAAATATGTAGTGTTTCTCACTCGGCCTGAGGATTCACTGCCTCAATTCCCATCAGGCTGAGTGTTACAAACTTTTTGCATAAAATACATCAAGCCTCATATGCCTCGCCTTGTACCAGTTTCTGCCATGCTTCGAAATCTTGGTGATATAGCTAATTATTGTTGAATGTGCACGTCCCCATGTCGTCCAGGGAACAGTGACAGCTAGCTAGCAGACAGTGGATCCTCTGTTATGAGCATCCTGACTGGGAACAAAATATTAAGTGTTGCTGGTTCTACTATCATGATCTGCTGGCGTTAATGCGAGAGGCATTCAGTTAATTATGAAAAGAAAAATAGATGTTGGCAATTATTTTGAGGTTTTACAAAGTTACATCACAAAAAACAAATAGGCAATTCCTACTACCTATGTCTGAGCTTTTTAAAGACTTCTGAAAGATTGATTTAAGACATTTTAAAACCAATTAAGGCCTTATTTTAAGATAACTGAATGTAATGTATTTTTAGGACTTTTTAAGGATCTGCAGGAACCTTGCGTTTGAGTATGAATATAACCTGTCCATCATACACAAATGTAACAGAAAACAGAATTTAGCTGACTCTTGCTTTTTGGCAGCCATCGTCAGGGCTTCTTTTATCTTAAGTCAAGACTTCATATTTAGTCACAGAACAAATGCTATAACTATTTGCTTGTAGCTCGTAAGCTGGTCCACTGGACACTTGAGCGCATTAGGAGCGATTGTTGGGTGGTAGGTTGTCCACTAATCTGACAATCAGCGGTTCGATCCCTGGCTCCTCTAGTCTGCATGTTGAAGGATCCTTTAGCCAGATACTGAACCCCAAATTGCTCCTGGTGGCTGCTGCATTGGTGTGTGAGCGTGTTAAAAACTAAGTAGCAGGTGGCACCTTGTATAGCAGCCTCTGTCACTGGTGTATGAATGTGTGTGTGTGAATGTGACTCATTGTGTAAAAAGCGCTTTGAGTGGTCAGAAGACTAGAAAGACGCTGTACAAGTGCAGGTCCATTTACCATTTGTTTAGTGGTCCTTCTTGGCTGGTAAAACAGTGAAAAAAGGCTAGTTGGTTGTGGTGTCTTTCAGTGTTTTAGGCTGAAAATGATTTATTTTCTTCCCTTTCTACAACACTAAGCTAAATACAGTGTTGTTTGCTCAAGTGATTTTCGTTTATAAGAAAACCTCATCCTTCATATAGTAACCCCAGGGTTCTTTTGACTGGGTTTCATTTTCAATTATCAGCAATTTACAGACCTGAACTGACTAAATCACTCTAAGGGCTGTGAATAGCTCTTATGTTATTAATTTTTATCTATCATACTATATTTGTTTAATCAGTGGTGAACTTCATGGAGGTTCAATGTGCTGCTTACTGTCACTGTGTCAGCACGGGAATGTCGATCTCTATGGCAGACATCCGTGAGCGTGAGGAGTAGCGGTGGCCTGTGTAGCTGGATGCGTAGCCCTGAGATGGAGCGTAGCTCTGTGACGGTGCGTAACTCTGCGAGGGTGCGTAGCTGTAGGCCTGAGTCCCTCCCACCTCTGAGCCATACCCATCAGGAGCAGACATCTGAGACATGTACACCTGTGGCGGTGCAGGGGCGACCACACTTTGGGCGTAGCCTTGGGGGGTCACATACTGCTGGGCGTCGATCACTGTGGGTGGAAAGGTCTGTGGCGGGAAGGGCTGAGGACCATAAACTGGGGAGGGAGGATATCCGTTGGCAGTGAGAGGCTGGGCGGACAGAGAGGTAGGCATGGAGGGCAGCGGCAACCAGAAGGGCGAAGGCAACTTTTTACACATACAGTACCACATGAACATCAGCAGGGCGGCCAGCATCAGTCCTCCAGAGCAGCCTATAGCTACATACACAGCAAAACCATCTGAGAAAATGTTGTCGTATCTGATGTTCATTTCCTTGGTGCGGAACAGGAACCAAACAGAGGGTGCGATGGCGATAGCTCCGCCCAGGAACAGGAACATCCCGGCCACCAAGTGACAGCCTGCATTGTTCACCAAGAATCTGATGGTTTTAATGTCCGGTTCGGGCTTATCTGAGCAGCAGCAGGTCTTACACATTCCTGCCATGCACAGCAGCAAGGCGATAGAGCCGAACAGCAGGCCTGTAGGCAGACAGAACTGCAGGAGCCGCAGATCCAGCTGGTCCACTTTTGAGTACCACTGAAAACACGAGAAGACATGATTTCTGTTAGGACAATTTAGGACAGAGAGAAAAAACAAAGCAGAGGAGAGCATTTTGCAAAGTAATACCTCTGAATCATAGTAGTAACATCCTGAATAGCCATCCTGTTTCACACATTTAGCCCACAGCCCGTCATACACGCTGATATTCTTGGCATTACGATTGAAGGTGATGAGTCTTGTTATACGCCACTGTGGGATTAACGTTGCCACAGCAATCCCTCCCACAGACACAAAGGCGATGATGAAGGCAAAAGCGTTGGTGGCGTGGATGTCCCGGCACGACATGGTGGTGCTGACAGGAACTGAGGCCAAGAGGAAAGTTCCTGTTTAAAATCAGAAGTCAGACAGAGAGAGGTGGCTGGTCAGTGCAGTGGAAAGCGCTGGGGTCGTAATGTGACTACAGTAAATAGTTTTTCTGTACACAGAACTCCTGATCATAGAAAAAAAGCACGGTTACACAAGCATCTCCAAATGTCCCCATTACTACTGAAGTAAGCTAACTGTGCCACAGACTGACCTAACTATGGGCAACCCCCCTGTATTCCTATTCACCACAGTGTAGTTGACCCAGTATCTGCTGTCCTCCAGAAACAATGCTCTCATTTCATTTGCAAACAAAGTGGGCTCGGGTGCTGAGGTTGCAGGGCATGACTGTCTATACTGCAGTGCATTACATAGACTGTACAACTTAACAATGAGCAATTGAATTAGATGCTTGAGGAATCTTTTTGTGACAGCATGCACTGACTGTCTGACCACGGCTGTGTGAAAACTTCATCTTGAGAAACTTCTATATACTTTAATATCATCACGTCTAGTTATCTGCATTTTGTTGTACCCAGACTATTTAACGCCTTCAGATATGACACAAAACGCAGCTGCTCAGCTTTGAGCAAATTTAAAGAGACAAGATCACCTCTGATAAAGCTCTTCTTAACTGGTTAGTTCACTGGAGTTGATTTAAGATATACTGATAATGTTTTAAAGTTAATGGGCTGGCTGCTAGCTCTTTAGATGAATTGCTAGCCCCATTCAAACTATAGTGAAGGCCCAGGCTGTTTATAAAATATATTCTGGTGTAAAATTGAAGGTGAGCAGGCTTTTGCAAGTTGGACTTTTCCAATCTGGAGCTCCCTGTCTGACGATCTGTGCCTGCATTATCTTTTAAATCAGTGGTTCCCAACTGGTCCAGTATGGAGAGAATTTTGTTTCTTTATTATTCAATCAAAAAGAATAGATTTGCAACCAAAAAAGAGATTTGTAAGCAAAAGAGAACAAGTGGGCAATGAAAAAAAAAACATTTGAGATCAAAACAGAAGAGGTTGCAATTGAAAAAAAAAAGTTGAGATCAAAACAGAAGGGGTTGCAAATGAAAAAAAAAATTGAGAACATATTTCTTCAACTTTAATCAGAACCAATGCAGCCATTTTGCTTATAAATCAGTCCTCTTTGCTTTCAAGTTGAAAACCTTCTCTTGAAAATCAGTCCTCTTTGTTTGCAAAGTCAAAAGTTTTGCTTGCAAATTCTACTGCTCTTAATGGGCGGGGCCTACGCTGGTGGATGAGAGAAGAGTTTCTATTGGTTGGTATGACCTGGCTAGGGCTCTGGCCATACCGAGCACGAGCGCCATCTACCACTTCCTTACAATGCCTGGAGGTAAGTTGATAGCCTCCGGCTATAGTCCGCCGTACACTCACAACAACTACAACTACAATTACAACAACATAATATAATGAAATGAATTATAATGGGTCAGGGTATCAAAGTATAATCCGTTTTTCTGTCAAAACGAAGAAACGGAAAAACGGAAATAGCGCCCTTTTTCCGTTTTGTGTCTCAAAACGAAAAACGGAAAAACCAAATCGAAAAAACGGCCCAATTTTGATCTCTGCGAATTCATTTTTCTTTTTTCTATTCTTTTTGATATAACAGTGACAACGACGGACAGGAAGCGGAAGTTACGTGTACAACTTCAAAATAAAACTTTAGCGTGCTAACTGCTAACTTCTTATATTACAGCCTATCGCTCTCTTTCTACACTAAAATGACCTGCGATCATTTCATTTCAACCGAGAGGTGTGTGGAGGTCGATTCAATGGAGAGCTGCAAGGAATACAAATTGTGTTTTATTAGTCCTTTGGCGATAATTTTATCCGACTGCTATTATTTCTCCTCGCTTTGCACCGGGCGTCATTGGTTGCCATAACGACGGCGGCCGGCGGAGACTCCTTTCCCGAGTCAAAATCCTTGAGGCCAGCTGGCCGTGATGACTTCTGTATTTTAACTGCTACACTACTCAGCCTTTATAAGCAATGTAAACTGTAATGTGACCTCAATTTAACTGACAGTAAACGTGTATTCCAAAAATGTACAGCCCGGACCTATTTCACCGACGGACAGCCACCACTAGTGGCAACTATAAACTCATTAATTTTACCCTGGCATCTTTATATGACGCGGTTGACTGATGCTGGTTCAAAGAAAACGTAGTAGAACTTCTAGACGTGTGTGTATTGAATTATAATCATTCATTTATCAATCATACGATAGGATACATATGATGTCAATACCCTGGCGCCAGCGCTGGACACAA
The DNA here is from genome assembly GCA_019142605.1 of Cephalopholis sonnerati. Classification (NCBI taxonomy): domain Eukaryota; kingdom Metazoa; phylum Chordata; class Actinopteri; order Perciformes; family Serranidae; genus Cephalopholis; species Cephalopholis sonnerati. The sequence continues at coordinate 32,094,605 of JAGQAX010000008.1, forward strand.
CAGCGCCACCCCGAGTGTCTACAACGCCTGTGTTACCATGTTGTCAGTCTACTGTCTGTGCTGACTGTGACCACGAGGAGTGGAAAAACCATGTTGATTTAATTCAACAAAATGTGTCTACCAACAAGAATAAACACTGAGGAATCTTTAATTAATAAGGAATATTAATTATTATTATTATTATTATTATTATTTGTTTGATAGATAGATGACAATAGAATAACCTTTATAAACTGTATGTATAAAGATCATGAGACAAGTTTGATCTGCAATTAATGCATAAACCACCACATCTAGAAATATAAATGTACATGACACAAAACTATTAGGTCAGTATTTCCAATTTCTTATTTGATAAGTTCATATTTTCAGTATAAAGCTTAATTCTATGAATGTATTACTTATGCATTTCTGGAGGTTTTAAAGTGCAAAAACACAAACACAAAGCAATAAACCTCACTCAGACATCATTTTAGCAGCATTCACAGTTCAATATATTGCATGTGTGTGTCAGTGCATATTGGAGTTGACGGTGATTATAGCTCTGGGGAAGAAACTGTTTTTAAGTGTGTCCCCCTAACCCCTAACCCTAACCATTGAAATGATACTCTACTTTGTCAATACACCTGCAACCTTTTGGCTGTTTTCAAATTGGCACAATGTAAGGTAACATTACAGAGTCAGACATGTCCACTTTTAACAGTATGTCAGGGTGCATTTAACTGTAATCTCCAGTGATCCAGATATGGACCCAGCCGTGAGGAGGACCACCACATCGTCCGTCCAGGGTCCTCAGGAAGAACAATCTAGACACCAAACTGATGAAGACCTTCTACCACTCTTGTATCGAGAGCCTTCTGTCATATTGCATCACAGTATAGTATAGGACCTGCACTGAGGCCAACAGGAAGAGGCAATCAAAGCTGCACAGAAGATTGTTGGATAGCCTTGCCCCTCCCTGTCAGCCTTTTGCACCTCCCACTGCCTCAGCAGGGCACAGAATATCATCTAGGACAGACAGATCACATCCAGGTTCTGAAATGTTTGACCTGTTGCCCTCTGGCAGGTGCTGCAGGTGCATGAAAGCACTCACAAACACACTTAAGAACAGTTTCTTCCCCAGAGCTATAATCACCGTCAACTCCAATATGCACTGACACACACATGCAATATATTGAACTGTGAATGCTGCTAAAATGATGTCTGAGTGAGGTTTATTGCTTTGTATTTGTGTTTTTGCACTTTAAAACCTCCAGAAATGCATAAGTAATACATTCATAGAATTAAGCTTTATACTGAAAATATGAACTTATCAAATAAGAAATTGGAAATACTGACCTAATAGTTTTGTGTCATGTACATTTATATTTCTAGATGTGGTGGTTTATGCATTAATTGCAAATCAAACTTGTCTCATGATCTTTATACATACAGTTTATAAAGGTTATTCTATTGTCATCTATCTATCAAACAAATAATAATAATAATAATAATAATTAATATTCCTTATTAATTAAAGATTCCTCAGTGTTTATTCTTGTTGGTAGACACATTTTGTTGAATTAAATCAACATGGTTTTTCCACTCCTCGTGGTCACAGTCAGCACAGACAGTAGACTGACAACATGGTAACACAGGCGTTGTAGACACTCGGGGTGGCGCTGTTGTGTCCAGCGCTGGCGCCAGGGTATTGACATCATATGTATCCTATCGTATGATTGATAAATGAATGATTATAATTCAATACACACACGTCTAGAAGTTCTACTACGTTTTCTTTGAACCAGCATCAGTCAACCGCGTCATATAAAGATGCCAGGGTAAAATTAATGAGTTTATAGTTGCCACTAGTGGTGGCTGTCCGTCGGTGAAATAGGTCCGGGCTGTACATTTTTGGAATACACGTTTACTGTCAGTTAAATTGAGGTCACATTACAGTTTACATTGCTTATAAAGGCTGAGTAGTGTAGCAGTTAAAATACAGAAGTCATCACGGCCAGCTGGCCTCAAGGATTTTGACTCGGGAAAGGAGTCTCCGCCGGCCGCCGTCGTTATGGCAACCAATGACGCCCGGTGCAAAGCGAGGAGAAATAATAGCAGTCGGATAAAATTATCGCCAAAGGACTAATAAAACACAATTTGTATTCCTTGCAGCTCTCCATTGAATCGACCTCCACACACCTCTCGGTTGAAATGAAATGATCGCAGGTCATTTTAGTGTAGAAAGAGAGCGATAGGCTGTAATATAAGAAGTTAGCAGTTAGCACGCTAAAGTTTTATTTTGAAGTTGTACACGTAACTTCCGCTTCCTGTCCGTCGTTGTCACTGTTATATCAAAAAGAATAGAAAAAAGAAAAATGAATTCGCAGAGATCAAAATTGGGCCGTTTTTTCGATTTGGTTTTTCCGTTTTTCGTTTTGAGACACAAAACGGAAAAAGGGCGCTATTTCCGTTTTTCCGTTTCTTCGTTTTGACAGAAAAACGGATTATACTTTGATACCCTGACCCCTTATAATTCATTTCATTATATTATGTTGTTGTAATTGTAGTTGTAGTTGTTGTGAGTGTACGGCGGACTATAGCCGGAGGCTATCAACTTACCTCCAGGCATTGTAAGGAAGTGGTAGATGGCGCTCGTGCTCGGTATGGCCAGAGCCCTAGCCAGGTCATACCAACCAATAGAAACTCTTCTCTCATCCACCAGCGTAGGCCCCGCCCATTAAGAGCAGTAGAATTTGCAAGCAAAACTTTTGACTTTGCAAACAAAGAGGACTGATTTTCAAGAGAAGGTTTTCAACTTGAAAGCAAAGAGGACTGATTTATAAGCAAAATGGCTGCATTGGTTCTGATTAAAGTTGAAGAAATATGTTCTCAATTTTTTTTTTCATTTGCAACCCCTTCTGTTTTGATCTCAACTTTTTTTTTTCAATTGCAACCTCTTCTGTTTTGATCTCAAATGTTTTTTTTTTCATTGCCCACTTGTTCTCTTTTGCTTACAAATCTCTTTTTTGGTTGCAAATCTATTCTTTTTGATTGAATAATAAAGAAACAAAATTCTCTCCATAGTCCAGCCACAGGGACCAGGTTTCTCCTTATTCACTGGTTTAGGGTCCACACAGTTAGATATATTCAGTGTCATACATGCGTTTGGCCATGTCATCAAGTTAGTTTGATGTCTCTGTCAGGTCTCTAACTCCACAGCAACAAATGGCACTTCAAAATAAAAGCTCTGTGCCAGAAATGAACCGTACTTCAAAATTGAGTGAGTTTTTTTAACAAACTTGACACGTTTGTGAGTCACTTGTGGTCCTTTCATAAAGGACCCATGACCCACGTTTGAACCACGGTTATAAATGAGTCCAAAGTCATTTAAAGATCATTTTATTAATGCCTGCCACAGGTTGTTATGTGTCCAGTTGTAATAGGTCTTATCTGTTTGATTTGTTTAAATCATTTCTTACACACATTATTATTAAATTTAGTTGAATTTTTTATTGTTTTCAGTTATCTGATGTTATTTAATTGCAGTCCTAAGTCTTAATTTACACGTAAAGCACCTTGTTACTCATTTATTTATTTAAAAAGTAGTCATAATAGTAAGACTGAGTGACCAAACAACATTAATAGAGTTCAGTCATGACTGCATGATCCCAGTGAAACTGTCTGATGATGCACTGACTGAGACCATGGCATTATAATTACACAACCACCCAATATTACTGTATACTGACAAACAATTCTGCGGTTAACATTACACCATAACAGAGTAATAACAGGTATTTAGAAGCTGTTATTACACTCAGCAGCTTGCCAGGTGACGCCTGTATGAGTAGTTTCACCAGTTAGCTTAACTACCTTACAATAACATTAGGTTAGCTCTTTAGCTAACTGGAAACACATATAACCTAATTAAGAGCTAAATGTATCGATAATTGTTTTGTTCGCTGAAATCTATCGTCAACATATGAAATAATATACACGAAATGTGTACGAGTAGGCTGACTAATTGGTATTTAAAACGCTAAGGTTAGTTCGTTAAATTAGCCATCTAGCTAGCTGACAGCTAACAAGTTAGCATTACAGCAACCTGTTGCGTCCCGAAGACCTCACTGTGAAGCTGAAACACGGCACCTACAGTAAGAATAGACAACAATACCTTATATTTACAGCAGTTTGATCGTGTTTAGATCGAAGCCGGTGTCATTTCAGCTCGATCCTCCTTTACATACTTGATCCAGACAGCAGAGCCGTTTCACTGGAGTACAGTAGAGACTGGAGCGTAAACAGGATGTGGCCTCTACATGATGTGGGTGTTTCTGCTCCTCGGTGTTGTCTCACAGGTGCTCAACAGATGCCTGCAGGCTGGGAGTTAAAATCACAGGGTTGTTAACGTTAGACACAGAGGAAATTAGGGACTGTTCGTTACTTATAAGGGGGGGAAGGGGGTGGTGCAAAAAAAAAAAATGGAGGCATGTCAGATATTTTTAAGCACTCTGGAGGGACTTTTTAAAAATTATTTTGGCTTCAGGAAGAGGCATGTAAATTTAAATGGCTGTATTTTGTATTTATTTTACCGCTGATTTAAAAAACAAAGCAAAACAAACAAAAAAAAGGACAGTGACAGCATTCAAGGGGCCAGACTTTGGTGTCAGGTCTATTGGGGCACTGCAAATCACACTGTAACTTATCATATCATTGTTGTTTCAACTTTGCCTGAAAAATACTTCCACCAGAATAAAAACACACAGTACGTGATGCTTACTGACATTTTCTTTTTTTAAATCTAATGATGCACATTCTTGTTATTGGTCTCCAAACAGATGATGGCTCTGTCCAGCAGCAGCAGCATCTCAGCCTTGAGTTAAAGTGTTATTTGCAGTGTCCTCCCCAATAGCACTAACACCAAAGTCTGGCTCCTCAAACACTGTCACTGTTGTCATGGCTGTTCCTTCTTTTATATTTTCCATGAGAAAAACAAGCATTCTTTTTAAAGAAAAACTTGAAAAACATGGTTTGGAATGCATGTTTGCTTTAAAAATTGCCAAAATTACACCATTCATCATGGCCAGAAACTGTAAAAACAGAAATTTTTGCTGGATTTTCACATTTCTAACGCTCCTTGGACACATCATGTGTGAGAAACACTTCTGTCAGAAAAAAATAACAACACATAACCAAATCTGAGCTTAGAATAGTGATATTTCATCAGAATCACTTTATTCTGCGCCACGTTTAAATTGTGGCCAAAAATAAGACATTTGCACTAACTAACCAGCATGTACAACGAGAGTGAAACTCCAAGGATCTTGTCTTCAACCTTTAACTTTAACTTTCAAACACTAAAGGGTACGTTTTAAAAATGTAATGACTAATTTATGGTGGAGGGAGGGTCATGCATTTACAGACAGTCACTCTGGGAGGCTCAAGGAAAAATATTTGTAGCTTTGGGGAGGGTCTGAAAAAGAAAGTCACACCCCAGCCTTTGATAAATAAAGAACAGCCCCTTAAAAGTAGATAAAACAATCAGGCAAGCAGAAAATAGCACAAGAGAATAAGTAAAAAAAATCCAACTGTCCAAAAATAGATTAAAACATGGCAAGATCAGGTCTTTAAACTGTAAATTGCAAAATGTATAAGTTGGTCTGCTGTTGACACTCAGTTGCAAAGCAGCAAAGTATTTTTTTAAGGCTGCAGAGATCAACTAATATTCTGTCGAAACCCTCTTTAATGTTTGATTTCATAGCAACCTCATGATTGTATGTGTTCCTGTGGTTTCTGTCCAATTAGCCTGTTTGTCTTTCCTGAGTTTGACACATGCAAATATAGCTTTGTGAGTGTAGGCGCAACAAAATTGACAGTTCACCTAATCAGCATACAGGTCAGCAATATTAGACAGAGCGAAATAAGCAGCATCGACATGTGGTCTAATCTTTGGTTTAGTTTCCCTCAGGTGAATTGAACACAGCTGCTTGACTCCTCTCTGCATATCAGACTCTTGGCTGTTATCCGTCTTATTGATGATCCAGTGCTAGAAATGTAGGAGTCGTCTTTGATTCCAGTTTAAATTTCAACAATCATATCAGTAATGTAATTCAGTCCTGTTTTAATCATCGTCAAGTGGTTTCAAAAATCAGAACATTTTTATAATGCTCGGACTTGGAGAGAGTTATTCATGCCTTTCTTTCCTCCTGAACGGACCACTGCAGTTCACTCTTTACTTGCGGGAACAATGAAGCACACTCAGCCCCTCAGATTGTACAAAACACAGCAGGGAGACTGTTCACTGGATTAAACAAAAAAGATCACATTACCGCCATTTTAGCGACCCCGCACTGGCTCCCTGTTAACTCCAGGATTGATTTTAAGGTTCTACTCATTACTCATAAAGCACTACGTGGTCTAGCTTACATCTGTGGCCTTTTATGCCCCTGTCTACCTGCATGTAGTCTCACATTGTGCGACAAAAAGCTATTAACAGTCCCTCGATTTAGACTCACAACTAAAGGAGGTTGTGCTTTTGCTGTCAGGGCCCCAAAACTCTGGAACAGTCTCCCTGTTGAGACTCATCTTGCAACCTCACTCACACATGACACTCGCTTTTATGTAACTTTGTTTGATATGATTTGTTGTTGTATTATTTTGTATAATTTGTTCAAGTTCAAGTTGTTAGGATGAACTTCTGAATTCTGGTTTTTGTGTCTTACAGGGAGATGTCCACATTCACATGATATATAAATCTGCAGGGCACGAGGGGTTAAATGATCTCCTCAGTGGTAAGATGATGACTGAAGACACAAGGAGGAATTTAATGTCTGGTTATTATCTCTAAAAGGTAGTATATTATTATATATTGAATGTTTCTGTTTCCTAGGTGATCTTCCAGAGCCGCCTTTTCCCAGCCCTCCATTTCCCGGGTCCAAAGTTGTTCACAGGAGAAAAAAGAGACAGGTATGACTCCTCTGCAGGCATATTTTTTTGGAATATCATCATCCTTCACAGAGCGATGCTAATGGACTTGTGTTGGCTTCACTTTATGACGTGCACACACTTGTCTGTGTGACTGCGAGATAGAGGGATAATTATGCACTGGATGCTTTTTGTCCAAGCCCGATGATTACGGTGTTTCTCCGCCCGTATGTTTTATGTAAATTCACAGAGCTAAAGAGAGAACACTGTTTCCTCACTCTCCTCCCACACAGCCGCTCTCCACCCCTCTCTCCTCTTCTTATTCTTTTTCATGAAATATTTACCTTGCGAGTAGAGGCTGCTTTCTCGTCTTTTCTCAGACACAGTCAAATGTCTGCAGCTGTCGGTCCCTCAGCCCTCAGAGCTGCTCTCATCTTTATTTGGAAAACAGACAAACCTGGTCGAGCTCTGCAAAGTTCATCCTTATTGATTTGTCGTTTTTCTTTTCTTTTCTCGGTGACGCAGGAGGCATGAGTTGATCTTTGTGTTTGCTGCGTGTGCTTTTCTGAAATTGGCCTTGATGTTGAAAAGTCTTGGTTTAAGGAAAGCTGTAAAAAGGCGTCTGTCTGTCTGTCTGTCTGTCTGTCTCTGTTTTTATGATAAAACTGTGTTGTTTCTTCTCAGGCTCCACGTGCGTCACGCAGTGTAGCGGATGAGACCAAATACATTGAGCTGATGGTGATCAATGACCATTTAATGGTAGGTAGATATGGTATGATAATGTAAACCGATTAATTACATAACTCCAAATACTATCTAGGCAGTTTTGATCCAAAATCCACCAGGCTGAATTTTTGTAGGCACAAGAAATGTGATATTTGGAGCAAATGAAATGTGCAGCTGCTGGCTCCTTTTACACATTTAAATGGCTTAAAATGAATCTGTTCCGGATTATGAATCCCACGTTTATGTGTTTCCTCTCCATCCCTCTGTTTCCCTCCCTCTCTCTCCCTCTCTCTCTTCAGTACAAGAAGCATCGGCTTTCCGTGGGGCACACGAATAACTATGCTAAGTCAGTGGTCAATATGGCTGACATGGTAAGAATTGTATTGATCCTCTTCTTGGAAAGCTTGCCACAAGCACTCCCAGGTATTGGAGCTGAGCGAACATTGCACTGATTTCTCATTTAACCAACCTCACTCTCTACATTTAAAACCTCTCCTGCTGGCCCATAATGTGCTGCGTGCAGCCATTAACCAGCCAGTCATGAGTTTTTCAAAGGACTGAAGCAGCAGTGGCATCCCAGCAGCACTGAGGCAGACATTTCAATGTTTCATTATTTGTAGCCACGTCTGTTTGCTGTGCTACTGAAATCTGACCTGCCACGGGGTCATGTCTGTCATCTGATAGGCTGGCAAAGCCGGGGAAAGGTCATGCTTTTTGTCGTGTCCTTGAAGAGGATCGTATGAAGCAGACTCTATTTGGGACGTTCACATTGATTTCCATGTGCGACTATAGTTGCCCTTTTTTCCCCCAGTGTGTGCCACAGCACTGAGGCCACATTCACAGCAGAGGGTGTCTGCAGGTCCTAAAAAAGCCTTAAAACTGGAGGCATTAAAAGTAATTTAACAGTCCTAATGTCTTCATTTCACAAACATTACATCTAATTTCATTTATCCATCTTTTTATTCAGAAGAATCGTTGTGTTTTCGTTACCTTAAAATGAGCTGTTTATATCTACAAACAGAGCGGTCCTCTTCCACAAAGGCTGCCATGTTGTTTCTACGGTAGCCCAAAGCGGACAAACCAAACACTGGCTCTAGAAAGGGCCACTCGCATTTTCATCTAGGCTACTGTAGTTCTCCTACATGCTCAGCACACAGGACAAGTTTCAGTTCCACAACCTCACCCCTAGATGCCACTTAGTCCTACACACCTACCTTTAAATTTGGTTAAAAATTACCTTGAAAATTTATTTTCAAGCACTAATTTAAAGTGTCAGATCCCAGTAGACATCCTGACTGTGACATCAGACATGATAAACATTCCAGCAATTACTTATAAGTTACAGTGCGTATGATTATATACAGAAAAATAACATTTTTATAGGCTATAGTCAGTGAAATGTGTCCTTGTTTGGCAAAAGAGTTCTCACAGTAACGGTCCCTTTCCCAAACTGTTGTCCACCTGCTGCAGAGTATCCCGTGCAGGAAACATCCATCACCATGGATACTGATAGAGACAGTGCTCATTCCCAAAATATGACTGACGTTTTCATATAAGGGTGTAACATATCTTTACTTGATTTCCGATTTCTAGATTTTTCAATCACATCTCATGGATCTTATTTGCTCAGCTGTCATCTCATGACATGGGCCTTGAGTTAGAATATTTTTGTCAGACTACTATTTCAGAAATCAAGAATGATCCTCTATGCTCAACAAACACATTTAGCCTGGTAGAAAAGTAATGGCTCCATTTATTTCTCTTTAATGCTCATTATGTGATGTCAAACCCACTGTGAGAAGATAGTGTTATAATCATGCAGCTATACATTTCAGAATCAGAATCCAGTTGACCCAATTGTCAACTGGGATTTTTACAGACAAGGAATTTGCTTTGTGTATTGGTGCATAACATTAACATGGTAAAAGAAAGTGGAATTAAACATAAAACAAGTATTGCAAAACATGCATGTAAGATAGAATGTTATAATTAAAATATGTACAGTAAAAAAAAAAAAAAATAGATTTTTTTATTTATATGCATCACTGAAATCATGTTGACAAGTTAGCAAAATACATACAAAAATATATATAAAATGTGTTCTCCGTTATTCACACACTGGGATGTTTCCAGCTCCAGTTTGGGCCTCTAATATATTACCTTTACTTTTGAGTCACAGAGCTAAGCATCTGATTGTCTGAAAAATAAATGCCTGGTGATATTAGGAAAAACCCATAAAGTTATTTAACAAGCGTTAAGAATCCAAAATCATTTTCAGCCTGTTTCCCAAGTTGTGACTGTATTTCCAAATCTGAGTAACTGACAGTGACATGTATCATAGCTGTTTCTGTACAATATAACATTTTGGAAAGAAGAATCAATATAACTGATAACAAAATGTTACACATTGGTTCACATTGTACAGATTGAGCGAGGAGATGTCATTTCTGGCAACCATATTTATTCAGTTTAGGAAACAGGATGTTAGAAGCATCTTACGATACCTTCAGAATAGTAGTAAGTGGTGTTAAAGGTACAGTGTGTATTCTTAGGGGGATTTAGTGGAATCTAGTGGTGAGGATTACAGATCGACCAGCTGAAACTTCTAGTTTGAATTCCTATAGTGTTTATTGTTCAGGAGGTTTTTACTGTTAGCTGAATTATCCACAGAGGTCTCTTCCTCTCCAAAACAAAAGGACTCAGTGAATTAAACCAGTAAAAACACTGAATAAAGTTTATCTCCGTTAAAGAATCTGTGTTTTTCTGACCCTGCTCGTCACAGAGGGCCTTTTAACTGTGATGGCTGATGCGAAAACACGAATGGCCCTAGCTAGAGCAAGTGCTTGGTTTGTCCTTGCTGGCTACTGTAGTGACGTTGCAGTGCAGCATGGCAATCTCCTTAAACAAGAACCCACTCCCTATGTAGATATAAATGTCTTATTCTGAGGTAACAAAAACACAACAATTCTTATTTTCAGGCCATTATACACTAAAGAAAACATACTTATTATATTATTCTCCATTTCTGTTTGTATATCTCCCTAAATCCTACACACTGGACCTTTAAGTGACCTTCTGGATTTTTCAAAGATCATCAGTTAATTATTTTTTTTTAGATTTGGATGCTTTGTGATTCAGATGCACAGAGACACAAACCAGAGTGGCTCTTAATGTGCACAAACCGAGGTGGAGCACACAGGGTGGAGTTGTAGGGGCCAGATATGGATTGAACCACGCATATATCACTGACCACTTCCTCTCTGCCCTGTCAGCTCTGTCTTGAGACTATTGGCGTTCAGCCTGAACAAAGAGGCTTAGCGCTCGTCCTCCTCTCCAGTGTTTGCGTGGCCCGGTACCCCAACAGATTTCCATCTTATGAAAGCAAACATTATTATTTGCCAGTTTGCTCCCTCTGTGTCCTTCAGACTGTCACCCTCACTGACTCCGTCTAGCCGCCTGTAACGTGTTGCTGTCTGGTGTACGATTCTCGCTGATCACACTGACCGTCAGACCAGTGCTGTTTTAACAGGCGGCTGGAGATGCTGATGAATATGAAGCACGCCTGTCAGCTTTAATATCAGTCAGGCCATGAAGTGTCATGAAGTTTTTTCTTGTAGTTTATGACTTTCACAAGATAACTTTACTGATTTTAAATCTACTTTTAATTCCCCAGATTTTCAAGGAGCAGCTCAATACCCGGATTGTGCTGGTTGCCATGGAAACGTGGTCAGCCGACAACAAGTTCAACATCGACGACGACCCCATGGTGACGCTGAGGGAGTTCATGAAGTACCGAAAAGACTTCATCAAGGAGAAATGCGACTCCGTTCACCTCTTCTCGTAAGTCAGAACATTTTAAAGATATTTTCTCGTGCGCTTGGCAACTTTTTAATTTAACACATAACTTTTTTTTTTCTTATCAGAGGGAATCGTTTCCACAGCAGCTGGGGAGGAGCTTCATATATGGGAGGAGTTTGCTCCCTGACTAAAGGAGGGGGAGTCAATGAGGTGAGTCTCAAAACACAAATTACAGGTTTCCAAAAACTCGAGAATTCACCATCAGTTCATGTTTCATTAGATCAAGGATTTAGACAACATAGAGTACAGTTATGTTGTCAGTGAATCCTAATCTCTAGACTGAACATCACCAAATTACTATTGTGCATTTGTTCCTGTTATTTAGACCTACTGCAGTTTCAGCTTTACAGACATTTAGGCACAGGGTTCCCACACAGTATGGAGAAGTATGGAATTTGGTTTTAGTCATTTCTAGGTCTGGATAAGTATGAAAAAAAATACTGCTCTGTTTTCTAAAATACAGAATTTCTAAAGGCCCAGATTGCCTTATTACTGAACCAAATCTGGACATCCGTGACCAAATTATTTCAGATGAAAATGCTGCAATACATAGCATCACAAATAACTGAACATTAAACTTGTCTGAGCATTTATGAGTCAGGCAGTGATGTAGTTATCAGAAGGAAACCTTTATGGCTCTGTTCATTTCGTTTCCATGGACACAGTGAATAAAGAAGGTTGCACAGACGCTGTGAACCTTTTTTCCCTTTTTTCAACAGTTTTTTGGTTCTTATTCATAAGACACTAAAAATATGCAGAGAGCAATAATATAATATTATTTATTTAATCTGTGAAAGGAAAATTAATACAAGTATAGGTAGCACTGGTCAGTTTAATTTCTCTCTGGGCAGAAATGTCTGACAGTAGATCGTCATTAAACTTTCTACGCAGGAGTGAATGACCACAATGGGTAAATGAAATATTGCAAGTGCTGGCTGTTTGTTCTCTTTCAAATATAGTCTATAAAATCTATAGAGAAGTCTGGACGTTTGAAATAGAAAATCAGTGGGAACTCTGCAGGCACGGCAGGGTAGTTTTATTTATAAAGCATGTTTTTGGGGCAAAATATCCACATTATATTAATATTGTCATATGAGACTAGATGTTGTGTTTCATTCTAGATATCATAATATCTTAAGTGTTGTCTTTCTCTGGTTTTAAAGGCTGCATTACAGTAAAGTGATGTAATTTTATGAACTTTTTTAGACTGTTATAGCTGTTTTATTATTTGCTTTTACCCACTTAGACATTATATCCACATTACTGATGAATATTTATCAAAAATCTCATTGTGTAAATATATTGTAAAAGCTACAATAGTGCAATATTGATATTGAGGTATTTGATCAAAGATATTGTTTGGTTTGATTTTCTCCATATTGCCATGCCCTAGTTTAAAGTGCTGTACAAAAATTAAAAAAATAAGACAATACAAAAGAACAACTCAATTCAGAGTCAAAGCAACACAATTTAAAGGAGGAGAATAAGAAAAAGATTAAAAAGTAAAAGAATAAACATTAATAAATATAAAGATTTATAATAATTACAATAATACATTGACAATAAGACGTTGGGTTTAAAAAACATCTTGTTAAAGGTACACTATGTAGGATTGTCGGTTACTCTTTGTAAACCAGCCAACAAAAGTGAAAGTCAACCCCAGATTCACTCACCATATCTGCATTTTTCGGGGGTGTTGTGTCTCTTTGATGCTTGCTGCTTATAGTCTGACACCTGATTGCTACCTTTTTACAACGCCCTGATGTCACTTGAGCACTGTGGGGCTACACGCCCATAAACGTCCTGAGCACAGAAAATAAAAAGAAAATAAGAAATACAGGCAGAGGGCCGAGTCTGCAGAAAAAGACACTGTCACACACTTCTTGTGGGGTGTAAATTATAATCGAGAGGGGTTAGTTCTGTATGAGTCCATACACTGTGTCTTTAGAACTATCCTGCACAGCATACCGTATACCTTCAGGTTTCAGTCTGGATTTAGACACTGCAGTGGCTGAGGGCATTCCTGACCGACTGTATCCATCGCTGTGCTGCATGATGACTAAACGCTTCTTCTCCGTTCAGTTTCTGTTCCACTTTATAAATTAATCAAGTTATGTTTTTCCTTTTTGAGGGGGAACCTTTGCAAGCGCCTTTGTACAACACAATTTATTTTTTTCTAGACGTATCTGATATTCTGTTTATTGTCTCCTGCTGTTTTTCTCCCGGCTCTCTGTCCGTCTCTGTCTCTTCATCAGTACGGGAAAACAGATGAGATGGCCATAACCCTCGCTCAGTCTCTTGGACAGAACATTGGCATCTTCTCGGACAAGAAGAGGATCCTCAATGGTACAAAGTTAAAGCTTAATGTATTTATGTTTATTTTGTAAACCTCCTTTTTACGCAATGGGAACATTTTCATGTGTGTGTTTTTCTCTAGGCGAGTGCAAGTGTGATGATCGTTGGTCGGGCTGTATCATGGATGATGTTGGGTAAGTTACTTTAACAGAACATTTCCTCTTCAAGCCACAACAGAGACAGACAACAGTTTCCCACCCAGAAAAAAACATTTACAACAAAACTACAGTGTCAGAGCTGGATACAATGCTGCACTGTGGCTTTAAATGCTAACATCACACTTAGCTAAAAAATATACATATTTGTTTGCACAAGAATTTGTTTTCCATTTTAAATAGACAGGTATTGTCGCCAAAAAGTTAAATGAAATATGACATAGTAGTTTAACTTTACAGGCTCATCTAGCCATGGCAAAAGTGAATTACATTTTATAATCTTTATTTTATATCTCAGGGTCCATGCAGGATATCAAGTATAAATGTTGAGCTACCATCTGATCTATTGCACCAGAGTTAGCTAAATAGAGCTTATTTTTATTGTAAGTCCAGAGGTCTGTACTACAAAGCAGGATTTGGGGTTAGTGAGGTAACTTTATAGGTAACCTGGGTTTTCAATATGACGAAACTGGTTCACTTCTTACTGGGATAAATCGCTGGGTCACCTAAGCTGACAGCTAACCTGCTCCAGAGCAGTTTAACTTCAGAGGCTTGGATCACATCCTGTTAACACCCCGATCACTGACCAATCAGATCACTGGAAAAAAATTAGCCCGACATGGACAGAGGTCCTGAATGACAGGTACTATTATTATATCATAATTATTTTAGAGGAACATTTAATTCGTTCCAGGCTTTCTGTTTCCACTCTGGTTTTAAAATGAAGCTTCTAACAAACAGAGAAATTGTTTACAACACTAAAGACGTTTTAGCTGCATTTTAAATTGTGCAGAGTTTATTTTATTCTGGAGTCACATCTGACATAGAAATGTATAAATATATCTGTGTCTTTGTTGACAACTCACTAACCAGGAGCACACGTGTTGACAGTCTCTGTAGCAGGTTACAACAGCGATTGCATTTCTTACGTCGTCTGAGAGTTCATGGTGTTGATCAAAAATGTATGATAATTATCAGGCAGTCTTAGAGAGCCTAATCAGGTCCAGTATCACAGCTTGGTTCAGTAACCTCTCTGTGCAGCTAAAAAACTAATTGATCCATAGTGAATGGAGAATAATAGGTGTCAAAGAGCACATTTCCATGAAGACTATTCTTGAACAGGCTACTGTAATTCAAGCCAATAAGATCATCAGCGACTCCTCTCGTGTTCTGCGTACAGAATAGGAGCAGCTGCCCTCTGATTTAGAGTGCCTTGTTGCAGAGTGAACAACTTTAAAAATTAATTCATACCTCTGTCTGTAAAGCTTTTAAACAAGGGCAGATAAAGCCAGAACTGGCATTGCATTATGATGATGTGCTGGTTTGCATTTTTGCAAAGGTATTTATAGCGTATTATGTTATTTATTTATTTATCTTTTTGTGTTTCATATTGCTATGTTGGGTGTAATGTCTGTGTACTATGCTGTATGTTGTATTTCTATGGCTGCAGTATGGGTGTAGGGCCCAAGACAAGTTCTGATCTTAATCTTTATCTTGAATTAAAAACAAAAGTTTGTCTTTTATTAGAAAAATAATCAAAACATTGTTAATTGGCTCCTGTGATTATAGATTCAACATTTCAGTCAGATAGACGTCGTCAGTCATTAACTACTTTTCCACTCTTCCATTACTCTAACTTTTTGTTTTTATGTGACATATTCAGAGGGATTTTTTCATCATCTAACTAAATAGCAAAACATACTCTCTATACTTTAGTTGTTTATAAAAATGCCTACATGTATTCGAAGCCTTGGCCTTCTTTTAATATTTGGAAATTATTTCTACATCCTCTAATTCTGCTGTTAGATTAAAGGTTATCATTTACAGTTCACACTGATGAAGCTGACATTTAGCTGTCCCATAATCAGAGCAGCTAATCAGTATCACTTTTTCATATCATATGAAGTACTTCATTCATGGTTCTGATGATGTTGCTCGTAATTAACAACACCGACTGCTTTCACACGAGCGCACTCATGCCTGGATAAGAAAACCCAAAGTTAATTGAGCTAGTTGATAACCAGCTTTTTGTTACCGGTTAACCAGGTTGCCAGTGTAAGAGATTATTTTAGGGGTTTTTATGCCTTTATTGGACAGGACAGATTGGGTGTGAAGGGGGGAGAGAGGAGGGATGGCATACAGCAGCGGGCTGTTGGCTGGAATTGAGTCTACAGGCCGCTGCAGTGAGGACATTGTCTCTGTACATGGGACACCACCTCTACCTACTGAGCTACTGGGCATCCCCAGGAAGTCAATTTAGTGAAGCCAAATAACTAAAAGATATTGTGGGTCTGTTGACCTTGCTTTGGAGTACAGACCTCTGGCCACAGTTAAAACATTCACGCAGTGATAGAGCAGCACTAACCAAACTAACAGGACACATAATACAAAGTTACACACATCAGCAGCATGTGTATATCAGTCAAATTATTTGGGTCTCTGAAATTTAATCAAAATATTAATTTATTTATCAGTGTAATTATGTAGATGTCACCATTCCAACTCACTGCAGTGTTATTGTAGTTTGATAATTCCCCACTAGGTGTCAGCCTGTGTGTATTTTCCATATGGCTTGTTTATATAACTTCACTGGGCTTCTCTCAGCAGTAATGTGTTATATAATCTGTTGCTTGCTAAGATTAGAACAAAGGTGATGAATCAGTCTGTGTATGTCTTGTGTTTCCAGTTTCATGCAGAAATCATGACAGTGTTTGTCTTAAAATGCATTTGTGTACATGTGCAGTGTTTACACTGTGCAGGCCTGCTGTGAGCACACGGATGAGATTGTGTGTTGTGTCTGTAAAAGCCTCTGCTATGTGTGTGTATATATATATATACCCCTCTTCTTAAATACTTCTCGCGTTCCCCCTCTATCCCGAATGGGACAGCAGGTGAGCAGAAGCTTGGCTAGAACGTTGCCTGTGCTGTTTTGAACCAACTGGCTGCCTCGGAGGGGTTGTCAGTCACCACAACCTTTCCCATCTCATCCGACAGCACTACAGCCGCTGTGGCCCCAGCTTCTCTTTTTTATTCAAATGATATGAACAAATACAGTTTGATGTCCTTTTATCACACACTAACTGTATTTTTCATGATCATTTTGTACAATGTCACATGTACCTCATGTGTATTCTTCAGTTTTTGGATGTCACCGGCTGATCAGCCGAGAAAATTTTATTAATTTGATTATTCTAATTACTGATAGGCTCCTCCTCCCTCCTGCCCTTTGAAAGTCAGGACTTTTCATCAGTTCTTTTTGTCCATTTCTAACCGATTGATACAGTCTGCAATGTCATTCTCATCTTAGCCCAATATTTGACTCCCTCATTTCCCTGTAACAACAGTGCACTGCCCTAACACTCCCCGCCCAGGTTCTGCTCTATTGAGTTACCATAATAAACTTGCTATAATGTCACATGACAGAGGACAGGTGACTCTGTGCTCTTATGAGCCTGTCACCTATCAATGGACCTGGCCCATTTCTGTATACCCTAAAATAAAGTCAATGGTATTTCAGACGCTTGTATTCAATGAGCAACCTCAGTCATGTCCATTGACGGACGTTTCTTTTTATCCCTCAGCACCTGCATGTCTGATCAACCTAACCTAACTACTACTACTAACTGTTCTCACGTTTCTCACAGGATTTAGCTACTGTGTGTGTTCGTATGTGTGTGAGAGCTGATTTCTGTGTTCACATATATGTATGCACATATGTACAGAAGTGTAATGCTTTCACTTGAGAGAAAAAATATATTAATGAGGTTAGTATGTTATTATCTTGTTAAAGATCCAGTGTGTAGGATTCAGTGACATCTAGTGGTGAGGTTGCAGATTGCAACCCACTGAAACTTCTCCCATGTGCCAAGCATGCAGCGAGCGGCCCCTGGTTGCTTGAGGGCCACATACAGCCTGCCAAAGTTTCCCCTCTAACCTGAACAATAGTTATAAATTCATAAAATTTGAGGAGAAAAGGTGTCATGATATCTATCTTTTTTTCTTCAGATATTGAAGCAACCCAAAAAACAATAGAGATAGAAATAACTTTATTAGGAATGATTTACCAAATCCAAAATGTGCGTTTGGCCCATAAGTACTTTATTAATCTATTTGTCAGCTTGATATTAGCTTATTATTGACCTACAGCCCGCAGGAAGGGTTTACTTAACTTTTAATAACTTACAGAAACATTGAATGCAATAGTCCATCTTCCACCTTCTCTTCTCTTCCACTATTCTTGTCATTAAAATAAGTTTATTATATTATTAAAGAATCATCAATTAGAGCTGCACGCAGCAATGAACAAGCCCTCAGACCTCTGCGCAACTCGAGGGTGCTGTCATTTGACACCTCGCCACAGTCACACGGTTCAACGAAAAAGTCAAGCTTTAAGCAACCTTTGATGTCCAAGGTCTTAAGATGGTATAGACAAAATTTGAAGTCAGTCAGATCAAATCTGTAGAAGGAGTTCGTTGAAGTACGACCCCGGAAATGGGCAAAAAATACACAAAAGTAGCACAGTAAATTCAAAATGGCTGACTTCCTGTTGGGTTTGGGACATGGCTCCAAGAGACTTTTTCGTACATCTTGGTATGTTACATATGCCTACCATTTTTCATTCCTCTAAGTGAAACGTACTGCGGGGTCAAATGAAAACATAAGAATTTTATATAAAATTTCTGCCAATATATCCCCTTAAGTGTACACACTGAACCTTTAATTCAGAAAAGCAGAGCAGATTTTTCTTCTCAAGTGAATGCATTTCACTTCTGTACATATGCACATATTATTTGAACGTGCATTATTGTCTTGTTTTCTATCTGTTTTGCAGCTTATACGTTGCTGATATTTCCTTTATGTTATCTTCTAATGAAAGAAGTGATTTTGCCAAGAACACCCAGGGTAAAATATAAATTACAAAGGGTGTAACAAAAATTAGATATCTTCTGATATAATTCTTAAAAATGTAAATTATTTACTCTGAAATATACTGTAACAAGGACTTACTGTACAGACAAGTGAATGGTTGTGGTTCAGACGCTGCCATGCCTTCTAACAGCCACTAGGGGGGATAAACTGACTGGAAATGATTGAGGATGTTAGTGAATCTTTCTCTGGATACATGAAATATAGACACTACAGGCAAATAATACAGTCCTATCTGTGTTTTAAGTGCTGTGAAATGAAAAGTATGTCTGTGTCTAAATAATAATGTTTAAAAAAAAACAACAAAAAAAACAGTTCTCCTCCTAATGACCGGTGACTCATTAAAGCACGTCTCATCTTCGTTTCACTGTTTAAAAGGTGATAAACACTACAAGATTTTTGTCAAGATTAAGCACTGGTGCAAATTTAGAAATCAAAGATGCAAAACTCTGCGACAGCTCGAACAACTTTAAACCTGATTAGCTCAGGAAATCTACCTGAAATGTTGTAGTGTGCTTCATCCATCATCAAAGTGTCATTACTGGCTCCTTATACAGCCATTCTCACTGTGGGTGGCTTCGTTTAGCCGCATTTCATATCAAATAACGACGACCTCTCACAGCCCCAGACTGTCTGTTATTGCATTGTCTCCTGTGCCGGTCCTGATGAGCCATAGAGGCACTCTAGTTAAACATGTGCCAGCAGCATAATCAGCATTAAGTGCAGCAGAGGATGTTAGTATTTAAGTGCTACTCAGGTTTGGGTCGATGTACTTAAAAGCATCAGGATGAACACAGGACATTTGATTGTGATAGATTTGCTCATATACTTCAGATGCTGATTGGGCCTCAGGTGACTGTGTCTTCAAGCTGCATTTATTATATTTTTACTGTAAGTGAATTAAATCACACGAAGCATTTCAGAGCTGACAAGCCTGATTCCTGTTCTGAGTATCTCATGAAAATTTGATGTGATCATTTTAGTATCGCATGATGATGCAATAACTGCTCAAAAATGAATCATCCAAATTATTCAAGTCCATTTCCAGGGCAAATTCATAAATGCATCTTAGAATCCATTTACATCCTACACATACTGTACCTCCATATGATCCTCACATTCTTAGCTCTACTGTATATCTACCTCCGTGTTGTAGTAAGGATCTCCTCCGAACTGTGAGTATGGTAAACCTGTGGTAAAACCTGAATTATTCTTGGTACAATATAAGAAATACAAACTTCATTAGATGTGACAAACCTGCTATGGCATTGTCTGTTGCACTGACATTAAATGTGAGGTATGAAAAGTTTGTGTGGGTAGAAAATGAAGTGTTTTGTCCTGTATTGTGTGTTTCTGGGGAGCAAGCCCCTCTTCTCTCCCAGTATTATCTGAGGATGCTGTCAGTACTGTATCCACAGGTAACAGCGTAATATGCTGCGGTTGTGTTGAACAGTTTCTACCTGCCCAAGAGGTTCTCCGACTGCAACTTGGAGGAGTACCATAACTTTCTGAACAGCGGAGGAGGAGCCTGTCTGTTCAACAAACCTCTGAAGGTACGTCACACTCACACATACAGTATATGCATGCTCATATACACCAATCAGCCAGAACATTAAAACCACTGACAGGTGAAGTGACTTACATGGATCATCTCGGTCCTGGAGGTCATGTGGATGCCATTTGACGTGCTCCATCTACTCAAACATGGTTGCAGACTGAGTACACGTCCTCATGGCAACGGCACTCCCCTGCCATGCCACATGACAAAAACTGCTCAGGAATGGCCTGAGGAGCATAAAAAGAGCTCCAGGCATCAACCTGGCCTCCAAATTCCATCCATCTATTTTCATCGCTTATCCGAAGCCAGGTTGCAAGGGCAGCAGGCCAGGCAAAGCACCCTAGACATCCCTCTCCCCAGCAACACTTTCCAGCTCCTCCTGGAGGACCCCAAGGTGTTCCCAGGCCAGATGAGATATGTAATCCCTCCAGTGTGTTCTGGGTCTGCCCCGGGGCCTCCTACCAGTGGCACGTGACCGAAACACCTCTAACAGGAGGCGTCCAGGAGGCATCCTGATCAGATGCCTAAACCACCTCAAGCGACTTTCGACGCGAAGGAGCAGCAGCTCTACTCCGAGCTCCCTCTGGATGTCTGAGCTCCTTACCCTATGTCTAAGGCTGAGCCCAGCCACCCCACGGAGGAAACTCATTTCGGCTGCTTGTATCCGCGACCTCATCTTTCGGTCACTACCCAGAGCTCATGACCATAGGTGAGGGTTGGGACGTAGATGGACCAGTAAATCGAAAGCTTCGCCTTCCAGCTCAGCTCCCTCTTCACCACAGACGGACTGACGCAGCGCCTGCGTCACCTGCAGAAGCCGCACTAAATTCCCCAGATCCAAATTTGATCGAGCATCTGTGGGACATGCTGGTTCCCTCAGAGCCAAGTCCAGTGCAGGGTGTGGCTTCCTTGGATTGGACTTGGCTCTGACCTGACGACGCATGGACACAGGATCTCTGGTGGTGTCCTGTGGTTTCTGGCACCAGAGCGCTGTCGGCAGATCCTTTGAGTACTGTGGGTTTCCATGCAGGGTGCTGGCTCCTGTAAATGCTTCGATCGGCTTGGTATCAGGGAAATTTCAGGCCAGGTTGTTGCTTTGAGATCTTCGTCATATTCCTCCGGCCATTCCTAAGCAGTTTTTGTGCTGTGGCATGGTGCATTGTCCCCAAGGTTTCCTAGCAGATCATTGCACTGTAATGAAATGATCAGTGTTATTCACTTCATCTGACAGTGGTTTTAATGGTCTATATACGTGTGTCTCCTTGGTAGTTTGAATACACATTGCCTTTTTCCCCCTCAGCTTTTGGACCCTCCAGTGTGTGGAAATGGCTTCGTGGAGCCAGGAGAGGAGTGTGACTGTGGCAGCCCGGTGGTAAGTCATAGCACTGTGGATGGATGCTAATTCAGAGATGTACTATCATAAAGGGTTAACTTAATAATCGTCCAAGGTCAAAGAAGTGGGCTAATTACCTGACAACAAAACCACCCACTGTGTCTGACTAATAAGAGGTAATTTAAAGTAATGAAGTAATGTCATTGGAGAAAACAAAGTGCTGCTGATGCATGATCACAGTTCGTCCAGAGAGAGAGACCTCAGTGTAAACAGATTACACCGCATGATAGGATAATGTGGTACATGAAACAACCTGCATCAAATCAAAGGAAGACAACTGAGAGCAGTTTCTGTTTGTCTGTTTGTCGTTAAGGAGTGTGCCAAAGAGGGGGAGGCCTGCTGTAACAAGTGCACCCTGACCCAAGGCTCCAAGTGTAGCAACGGACTCTGCTGCAAGAACTGCCAGGTACACAACAGGACACACCTTTCATCTTCCGCAGGGGTGTTGTTGTTCTGGGTAAAACATTGGTACTACACCGAGGAAAGATACAAACGCAAGACTTTGTTATTCGTCTCATTTTTCGTGAGTTGAAAACACAACAGTTTTTGCTCAAAGTTCTTTGGGGGGTTGGCAGTTCTGGGAAGGGGTGTGTGTCTCTGACCTTATGTATGTGGCCCATGTGAGAAGACGGCCTGAGTGGATGTCACAAAGGTTTGAGGCACTCAACATTGATTTCACATGACTAGGCTACAGATATGCATTTAATGGTCACATGGGATTCATCTGTGAAGACAGCACTTCTCTTCAGTCCTAGAAACCATCAAAGGTGAGCATTTTCTCAAGTCAGTTAGGACGATGGACCACTGTCAGGTTAAGACACTGATAAGGACAAGCATGTAGATGAGCTTCCCTGAGAAGGTTTCTGACAGGTTGAGCAGAAATTGCAAACAAATTGTTGCATCAGCTGTTCAAGTGGCTGGACTCAGACAATCTCACAGGTGAAGATGCTGGATGTAGAGGTCCTGGGCTGGTGTGGTTGCATGTGGTCTGTGGTTGTGAGGTTGGTTGGATGTACTGCCAAATTCTCTGAAAACAACATTGGAGATGGCGTCTTCTCTTCTTTTCTGGTGGACATTTCTGCAGTCAGAATGCCAATGGCACCCTCCTTCAAAACTAGTGATATCTGTGGCACTGTGTCATGTGACAAAATTGCATGTTTTCAAGCAGCTATTAATTGTGACCATCCCAAGGCACACTTGTGTACAATGATGCAGCATCTTCTTATGCCACACCTGTCAAGTGGATGGATTATCTTGGCAAAGCACTCACTTACATTGATTTTAACAATTTTTTGTACCAAATATGAGAGAAAGAAGTCTTTTGTGTGCACAGAAAAAGTCTAAGTTCTTTTATTTAAATTTGTAAAAATAAAAAAATTTCTTAGTGGATAGCCAGTTGAGATGAACCATCTTGTTTTCAAGGAGGTCCGACACAAAACATACAACACACTTATTACAATGGGCACAATTGCAACATAAAACATACATACATAGCTCCCTCAACCCACCCCCACATCATTCCCATAAGCCCGCAATACCTTCACATAATAAAAGGGATGTATATGCCACAAGACACCTGGAGCATCAATATACTACTATTACTACCAAAGAACTGGAGCAAAACTCTGTTTGTAGTGTTGCATTTCTATTTCTGTTCACTGTAACTGCTCATGGCATGAAGCTGAAGCAGTGCCTACTGTGAAGATGATGTCTGTTTTGGTCTTCATGTTCCATTTCCACTTGGATTTACTTTAATTTTATACCTCTCTGGTTTTGAAGCCTTGTTCACAGTTGCAGTAGAGATGCTGCTGTAAAATCTGAGTCCAACAGGAACAAGTGACAGTATGTTTCAGCTACTGTTTTCTTGAACATACTAAACCAAAAATGTCCTCTGCGATCTTTCTGTTCACCGAGCTACTAATGAGAGGTCATGGAGGCCTTTAAACACTCTCAAAATGAGTGAATAAGTGAATATTGTTGAGCTGTGGATGGGTACAGACCTGTCATAGTCGGACTAATGGTAGAGAGAGGGTGCCTGGAGACACACACTGTGCAGAGGTTTGTTAATTCCTGATTAAGCCCCTGTTCCTCTGACACACAGCCTAATTACAAACACTCTGCTGTGATCTTTATTGTTTGCTGCTTCAGATGGAGTTCATGGGAGTTGTGTGCAGAGATGCAGTGAACGACTGCGACATCCCAGAAAACTGCACAGGCAACTCCAGCCAGGTGAGACTCAGCGTCCATCACGGTTTCCTGTAACTGGAGCTATGAAGTTAAAAAGAGAGTGACAGGACGACTCACAGAGCGCAGCACTGTATCTCTGAGGTTTTCTTTTTTTTTCAGTGTCCACCAAATGTGCACAAGATGGACGGCTACACGTGTGAAAAGGACCAGGTGAGATGTTGAGGTATTTTACTTTTTTTGAAGCCCTTACTGTTGCCAGATGACGTTTATGACACTGTCTGTCTCTCTCCAGGGTCGCTGCTTTAATGGAAGGTGCAAAACCAAAGACAGACAGTGCAAGTACATTTGGGGAGAGAGTAAGTGTGCAAATCAAGTTTGTATTGACACATCTGCAGAGGACCACATGCCCCTCTAAAACAACACCTTTGCTAGAGATAAGCTGTAGCTCCTAATGTTCATCATACTGTGTCTCCGTCAGAGGCAACAGCGGCTGACAAGTTCTGTTACGAGAAGCTAAACATCGAAGGGACAGAGAAAGGCAACTGCGGGAAGGACAAGGACACCTGGATCCAGTGTAACAAACAGTGAGCGAGTCCTTTCTGAGACTGAACCCTGTGCAGGTCTGTTATTGTCTTATATTTTACTCCTCATGATGTTTGGTGTCATCTTTGTATTTCAGGGATGTTCACTGTGGGTACCTGCTGTGCTCCAACATCTCACCTGCCCCGCGACTGGGAGAGCTGCAGGGAGGGCTGACCTCCTTCTCAGTGGCCCGACACAGTGCTTCGCTTGACTGCAGGTACACATCATTGAGAAAAAAAAAACACTTCCTAAAATACTCAAAGCCCAAACCAACAGCCCAAAAAAAGACTGTTGGTGATACGTCTTTTATCTCTGGCCTAGTTTTGTTCCCTGGTTCGGTATCTCCAGCTGTTAAAAATACTCTGCACAGCTGTGTGAAGGCAACATTAACTATTCAACCAAAAGCAAGGGGCGTCATTTACAGAGGGGGACACAGGGGACATGTCTCCTGCACTTTTTCAAAAGGCAGTATTGGACCCCCACACACACATCTTACAGTCTGAAAACTAATTTCAAAACATTTTGAAGTTGGTGGGTTTGAGTATGATGGTAATTGTTTCTTAAAAGTTGCAGGAAATTCAGCCCAGTTTCCAGAGGAAAATGTCTGCATTGAACATTTCTGCAAACCACAAATGTGTGTTAGCTCATCAACTACGTCACAAGTGACGCTCAATTGGTCATGGGGGGGTTGGGGGGTTGCAGACCACTGTTCAAGACCAACAAACAACAAAACAGGCTGTGTATTTCTGATTCTGACTCTGATTTGGCAAACCAGTGTTTCTTTTTAGCCCCAAACGCAACTGTTTTTTAGTGACCTGTCAGTTTTTCCCTGAACTTTGCCACCAAAATCAAGTGTTTTAATGCCAAAACATGATCCTCTTCTAAGGTGAGGAAAAGCTCCTTAACTGTAACATAAAGTGCTGTATGAATGACTCTGGCATATTTGTTGTTCAGCGGTGCTCACGTGCTGATTGACGGAGACACTGACCTGGGATACGTCGAGGACGGGACGGCCTGCGGGACAGACCGCATCTGTTTCAATCACAAATGTCTCCCCGTCCAACAGTTCAACTTCAGCACCTGCCCCGGGACCACTGACAAGACCGTCTGCTCTGGACATGGGGTACACACACACACAGTCAACACACACACATTCAAATACAAGTGACCATTTGCGCCATTTAGCTGTTGTTATTTTTTCATCTGAATATAAGTCAGGTATGCTTTTGTACTTTATTATTACTAGTATCAGTATTAGGAAGCTTCAAATGTCTTATGAGGTTCTTTTATTTAGTTTTATGACAAACATTTCTGTCTAAGAAGTGTGCATGTCAAACTGCCTGACTATAAAGTTGATAAACATTTTGTTCAGATAAGAACATAATGTAGGATTTAATACGCATCACTGAGCTTTCTAACGGTAACGTTGCTTGCTAAATTTACTCCCTGGGTTATCCCATAAACTAATTTTGCATCCGTGTTTACTTCACCTGCGTCTTTTCCTTGTGTCTCAGCCCCTCCAATGGGGATGCAGGGAGAGTAAAAAAAGAGGAAATTGGGAAATGTGTTTTTAGAAAAATGAGATGTCCTTTCTTTTGGAACGTCACGTGAAGTGACGTCTGTTTCTGATGACAGCGGCGGCTGATCACAGCTGGATCAGCTGACAGTTGATTTTAACAGCTTCAGAGACTTCTTATGGAGTTTGTGTCTATAAATGCAATAAAGACACACAGTTGTCGCTGGCAGAGCAGCAGTTTTCTCTCTGTTTAACACACACCTGCACATAAATAACCTGACTCCTGTATTTATACTGTGTACACTGTATCTTGGCTGGCAGAATGCTTTAACCATATATTACTTAGTTATTATTTGCATCTGTTTTTATTAATATTTGGATTGTAAATTCCTTATTTAATGAACCAGAATATGATTATAGTGTCTTTTAACCACTGGAAATTATTTATTAGGCTAAATTCTTCAGAGTTAATTAAAATTATGTAACTGAAATCAAAACTGACCCTGAGAAATGATCAGTTTAATAATAATAAACTTTATTTATAAAGCACCTTCATACAAGAATTGCAGCACAAAGTGCTTTACAATAAGGGCATAATAAGCACTGAGTGCCTCACATGAAAATAGACAAAGTGAACATAAAACAGTTACAGTAATTCAATATGAAAGGACATTTAAAAACAGTTTAAAACAAGAATTAACTTAAAACCATAAATTAATAATTAAAAGATCATAAGATTTTATTATTTGATGTTTTGAGTGTTTGCATAAAATATCTGATTCCCAGACTTTCCAAAATTGATGCTGAATTAATCTTTGCTGTTTAACACAGCATGTACTGCAGGAGTTCAGTGTTCCAGTTTGTGATCAAATAAAAAAACATAAAAAAAAAACAGTAAGCTCACAGTTATTTGTCAGTGCTAAAATAATTTTTAATTCTTCTGTGTTTGTGCTGTAGGTGTGCAGCAGTGAGCTGAAGTGTGTGTGTTACCTGGGCTGGGCAGGAGAGGACTGTAACTCCACAAATCCTCTCAGTTATCTCGTGGTCGGACCCACTGCCTCAGTTTCAGGTGAGAGATGTAAACGCTCTCGCTGTTTGTCGCCTCGATCCATAACCTCTCTTCATCTCACACTGTCTGAACCATTTCTCTTTTCATTCTTCTCTGCTCTCCGTACCTCTCAACTCTTTCCACCCCACTTCATCTCTTTCTGTTCTTTTTAAACTCCTTCACAGATCCCATACACCAATATTATGTTGAAGCTTTTCTTTGCTTTTTTATTTTTTATTTTCAGCTTCTGTGTCTGCTCATTAAAACCAGCTGCATTTGTATTCACTGAACCATGCATGTCATTCTTTTTGTTTGTCATTATTTTCACACTCATTCTTTGTCGACAGGCTGATGTCTTTGACGGAGTGACTTGAGGTCAGATTTGAGTTCCTTTTCATTGTGTTTGTCCTGTCTTTGTCATTTCCTGGTCCTCCTCTTCCTCTCTCAACCCACCTCCAGCTTCACCTCGGTTGGTTCAGTCTGACCATTACTGAGTTAAGAAACAGTTTGTGATGTTGCTCTAAATGGGAACTGACTGCACATGTACGTTCCCATCAGAGTAGTGCTGAGGGGTGACAGCAGTTTGTTGTTCTCAGTTTGGTCCCCCGTGTTCTCCTTTTACACTCCTCCTGCTAAGTGTACTGTGTTTTTGTGTTCTGCTGCAGTGTTTTGTGGTTGTGTATCCCCCTGTGTCCACATGATCCAGGAGACAAGAGACACACATTCAATTAACACATGTTCGGCTCCCCACTCTCCTCTCTCCCTCTGTCTCAGGTATCACCAGTACCAACATCATCATCGGGGCCATCACAGGCTCCATCCTCTTCCTCGCCCTCATACTGGCTGTTACAGCCTGGTGTTACAAGTGAGTGTCCCTGCAGCCCACATGTGTATTGTTTTATATCAGTGGTTCCCAACCTGGAGGTCGGGACCCCAACTAGGGGTTGTTGGGAGAAATTCTTACAGGATAAGAAACCAAAAAAAGGATATTTCTGCTACACACTAGTTTATATAATTTTTCAGCCTTTCCTCTTTTTTTTGTTGTGAATTACGTAATAATCTAAGATCTTGAGAGGCCGCTTTTCCACAGTCAAAAAATATATGAAATGTTATGAAATTAGAAAAAATGGAAATGGTTTGGACTTATCAGAATGTTTTGGAAAACTTTTGAATATGCATTGTTTTGGCTGTTGTTTAAAATATATTCATAAAAATCCCAAAACACTTCTAATGTCAAGTGAAATTATCGTAAGGCTGCAAAAATACCTGTGCACCTCCTGAGTCCAAGACAAATTTCCCTATGGGGACAATAAAGTATATCGTCTCATATCATACCGTATCGTATCGTATTGTGTCGTGCGGTATTGTAAATCCATTCCATTTCCTTTTCAAGACAAATTTCCCTACGGTGACAATTAAGTGTATCGTATCGTATTGTATCGTATCGTATCATATCGTATCGTACCGTATCGTACCGTATCATATTGTATTGTATCGTATCGCACAGCTGGAGGAAGAGCTTAATTATGGCACCTGGTGATCACTATATAGGCCTACATATTTTAAAGTACTCACATAGAGTCCACAAGGCTGGGAATCACTGCTCTATATTATGCAATACATTTAATAAAAGTTATATTATTGTGGCACTGAGGATATTTCTCTTCACAGGAGCTACAAGCAGAGACGCTACGTTGAGTCTGAAGTTCACCGAAGATTCTGCCGGTTTGCTCACTTTAACTTTATTTTCATTGTTCTGCATTTAAGTTGATATTACATGACATTTACATTTTTTGATGGTTAGTGTTCTCTGAATAATGTTTTGTTTTTTTAACACACATGATTAAAAACCCTCAGTAATGTCATATTTATTTGCCACAGTGGTTTTAACTTTTACATTAAACAAACTGATGGTTAATAATGTAAATATATATGAAGTATTTGATCACAACAGAACTATCTCTCTTAGATTATCCTAAAGCCAGTGCAAAAACTACATTACCAATCAGCTGCAGGAGGAGGATATTCTTGTTGTACTGCAAAAAGACCAGTGGTGGAAAAAGTATTAGAACCATAGTGTTAATTCACTTTGTTTCAGTTATACTTAAGTAAAAGTACATGAGTATCATTGTCAATGTGTACTTAAAGTATCAGAGTGAAAGTATATATTTTGTAAACAGCCCCACTTAGAGCGTTATACCATTATACACACCACATAATTAGATTATCACAGATGCATTAATGTGCAAGCCACATTTTACCATTGCAGCTGGTCAAGAGTGGAGCTGAGTTTTTATGTATTGTGTGGCAGTTTAGTCTGTAATATATTTTACATTTTAATGGTTAATCCTGCTGTTTGTTTTGTGCACAAAACCTTCAACTGAGAGTAAAAACTTCTAAACTGCAGTAAAAAGTGCAGCATTTCCCTCTGAAATGTAGAGGAAAAAGAAGAAGAAAGAAGTTGCATAAAGTACCTTAAATTTATACCTAAGTATGGTACCTGAGTAAATATACATAATTACTCTTCACCACTGGTGTCATTATACCAATAGCACTGCTGTTAAGCTGTAGTGGAAAAAAAAACTCACAAAAAAGGCAGATTTCAGGTTCAGTAGATTTTAATGCAACAACTAAAAATCTGTTTTTGTGATACAGGGATACACAGCAGGTTTAAAAGGTTTCAGCAGATGAAGAAGAACAAATAAACAGTAATTTGTGAACAAAAATAATTTGTCAAACATCATAGATTTGTGATAAATAAATATGAATCTCTGAGGGAGGGAGTTATTCCTGTGGTTTTGTATGTGTAATCATTGCTCTGTGTTTCCAGGCAAATGCCCCCAGGTGACTATATAACAAAGCCTGGGGATGCAGACTCATTTTACAGTGACATGCCTCCGGGTGTCAGCACAAACTCGGGCTGCAGCTCCAAGAAGAGGTCAGCCTGCCTGTCGCACCTGCAGATTTGCACCCTGTCCTTCACTCCTTCCATCCCATCCATTTCTCAGAACATCTCACTGTTTGGCTTCAGGTGTGCCATCTCATCATCACTCATTCATTCGCTGGCAAATGTGTGTGTATGTGTGTGTGTTGTGTTCTCTAAATCACTGCTGTGTTCACATCATGCTTTGTTACTATCATGGCTTTCATTGTGTTTCTCTTCCTGCAAACTTTACGGCCTTTAAACAAAATGTTTTCAGGACTATGAACATTTTGATGATGGAGCTGAGCAGAAAATACCTCATCACTGCATTTCTCATATCATAGGGATGGGCACGAGTACTCAAGTACTCTATTTAGACGTCACTATTCGTCACTTTTAAACGGACGGTACGCAGCGATGTAACTTGTATCTGTTAATATCTGCACAGATCCCTATAGCAAAACATCTTCCCCAACATACTGATGAAAAAATGCTGAGCTACAACAGGCAAGCAGGCACCACCATACAAAATAATCCTGAGCAAATGTAATAATAATCATCAATAAATGAAACACATTGCCAGTATTATTATTTCTACTGGTTATAGTATTACTCTGGACTTAGCAGGTGCTCGACTACAATCAGTGTCAAATTCAAATGTTACGTAGGCTATATCACTGTCCATTGTGATGGTTCTTGTAAAGTGTTAGTATGCCATAAAAATGTCATAAAAAGTCATAGTATGGTATATCATAAAAAAGTAATTTAAAGTAAAAGAGTCACAGTATAGTTTGCCATAGAAGAGTCATTAAAAAAAAATAAAAATCAAACTATAGTATGTCATAAAAATCATTAAAGATAAAACTAAAAAACTTGGTACATAAAAAAGTTAATATAAAAAAGTCAATTAAGTTATGGTATGTCAAAGAAAAGTCACTACAAATAAAAAAAAGTAATATTATGTTATGTCATAGAAAATAGTGATAAAAAAGTCATAGTATAGAATGTCAAGAAAATCATTAAAAATAAAAATGTCATTAAAAGGTCATAATATATTATGTCATAAAAATGCATTAAAAAGTTATAGTATAGTATGTCATAAAAACAGTGATTAAAAATAAAAAAAGTAATAGAGTATGTCATTAAAAAAGTCATTAAGAACTAATTACATTAAAAAAGTGAAGTAGTTAAGTATAGAACGTCATAAAAAGTCACTAAAAATATGTAATGTATGTCGTGGAAATGCATTTAAAATGTCATTGTGTAGTATGTCATAAAAAAAGCCATTAAAATGAAAAGAGTCATTAAAAAAGTCATTGTATATTATGTCATAAAAAAGTAATAAAAAAAATCATGGTATAGTTTGTCATGAAAAAAAGTCGCTGTGTGTGCACTTTTCCTGTGCAGATCCTCAGTCATATGCTGACTTTATAAATTAGCAGTCAGTCATTAAAACTCTGAGAACCCCTGATCTAAGACTTTTGTTTCAAAATACTCTATAATGGTCTGTTTAGCTGTTTAGTTTCTAAAACTTTCTCCTGAATCATTGGGTCGGAGAAGGTGCAGATTGAAAATGGTCTTCCCTCGTCATGAAAAAGAGGTGATTATGGCCCTGGTCGACCAGGCGTAATAGTCATGTTTATAAGTATTGTAACAATAAACAGTGAAAGTGTACTGAAGGCTAATCTCTGCAGTCTGTGCAGCACAGAGAAGGCTAACCCTACACCACAGCCCCATTTTTGCTTGGGACTCCATGTATTAGAGCACTGGAATATGGAAATTCATGAAAGTGCCCATCCCTAATCATGTCACATTCAGCTGCCATGATATTGTTTCACAGCTCATAATGTTGCCATCTGCTGCGATGGTGTCTTCATATTCCGCCTTTCCCTCGTCTCCACTAACGCAACAGGAGCAGGACGGCATGTAGTGATTTGTAGCAGCTTGGGGAGAATGATGTTGTACTGATTATAATCTGTCCATGCTGCGTGCATGTGTGTGTGTGTGTGTGTGTGTGTGTGTGTGTAGATCTAATGGCCTATCCCACTCATGGAGCGAGAGAATCCCAGATGCCAAACACATCTCTGACATCTGTGAAAATGGGCGACCGAGGAGCAACTCGTGGCAAGGTGATGCACAAACCCCCAGTCACACATACAGGAAGAGGAAACAGTGCTGCGGCTGCACTGAATTTACCAGCCTGTCTCAAAAAGAAGGACAGCAAAGTCTGGATTTCACCCAAAAAAATGCAGGAAAAAAATTCCTGATCATTAACGTAAATTTTATCTCCCAACTTTTTTTTACCACTAGAGTGCTGCCTTTTTCTTAAATCTGGGGAAACAAACTCATCACAGTTCAACTTAAAACAGTGCCGCTGGTAAATATTGTCCATGTCACAGTATATGCTTGTATTTTAAGTGTTTTTATGTTTGTTTCTCTCCAGGAAATCTGAGCGGTAATCGTAAGAAACTGAAAGGAAAGAAGTTCCGCGCTCGCTCCAACTCCACAGAGTAAGTTCTCTCCTGGCAACGTGGTCATGTCGTGAGGTCAATGAACAGTGTACATGGGACGTGCAGATAAGGAGATGCTCTCGTGGACAACTGACTCATCTGGTTCTTTTAAAGGCGAAAGCTGCCGTTATGTTTTATTTTGAACTTTTTATGTCACCAAATGCCATGAAAAGACCAAAACAAATCTCCTACTGAAGATGGAAATCATCAATTATAAAGAAAAAAAAAAAAATGGCAAAATAATCTCATTAAACAGCTGGGCACTGTAGTTTTTGGCAAATGTTCCTCAAGCAGGGGATAGAGTGTGTTTGTTGGGAACTATTTTAAGCCATGGATTAACACACGTTTGGTGCACTCAAGAGTATTAACAGCAGTGACAGGAGTAAACTACAGTGTAAGGCTGTCAGAAGTATTGATACTTCAATGCTTTTAACTATGCCATGTATTTAAAGTGGTAAAATCTTTATAAAGTATGCATTCAATAGTATCAAAAGTACTGAAGCTATAAAAGAGCAGACTTTAAGGCATCGTCTCCATCGATGAACCCACCACATGACTGGAGGTGTGTGTTCAGTGATCTTTTCTGCACTGGCACTGTGTGCAGGTTGTTCAAAACAAAACAAAACAAAAAAACACGTCATATTAATTTTGCATAGATTTGTACAGAAAGAGGTATTGAGTACTGTTTTTTTATACTAGTATTGCAATGAGGTTTGAACTTTCTGGTATCATGACAACCCCACTACAGTGCCTGTGTTAACCAAGTGCAGTGGTGTGGCTCATTCATGTATTTTTGAAAATGACAGTTCACCCCAAAATCAAAAATAGATATTCTTCCTCTTACATGTGGTGCTGTTTATCAGTCTAGATTGTTTTGGTGTGAGTTGCAGAGTGTTGGAGATATCAGCTGTAGAGATGAACTTCTCTTAAATATAACGGAACCAGATGGCACTCAGCTTGTGGTGCTCAAAGCGCCAAAAAATACATTTGAAAACGTCTACGGAAATGTCTCTTTCCAGAAATCATGAACCGGACACTCAAGATAATCCACAGACCTGTGAGCAGTTTCATGTAGGAACTATTTTCTTACTACCAAAGTACACCCGCCAACTGTATCACAGTTCAGAAGGAAGCATCAATCTATTCATGGATGAGAGGCTCATGCTTGTGACAGCACAAGATGTAAACAATAATGGCGTCCTCCTCAGCTGAGCTGTAACATTAGCTAGCTCAGTGCTAAGTGAGCTAATAGTAGAAGCACACTTCCTTCTGTGCTGTGATACAATCTACAGGTGTATAAAGAAAATAGTTCCTACATGAAACTGTTCACAACAAGGTCTGTGGATTATCTTGAGTAACCGGGTCATAATTTCTGGAAAGAGACATTGCTGTTGAGTTTTTCAAATGTATTTTTGGTGCTTTGAGCACCACAAGCTGAGTGCCATAGAGTTCTATTATATTGGAGAGAAGGCAGACATCTCTACGGCCAATATCTCCAACAATCTGCAACTCACACCAAAACAATCTAGACTGATAAACAGCACTACAGGGAAGAGGAAAAATATGTATTTTTTATTTTGGGGTGAACTGTCCCTTTAATTGTATCTGAGCAACAGTGAAGGTCTGTGGTACAATGAAGTATTAGGAAACATAAACAGTATATTCTAATGGCATCAATTTATACATTCAGTTTTGGTCTTTTCATTAGATTTGTTGACAATAAGAAAATAAAGAACATTACTGTCCTTCTGATAAAGGTGTAGTGTAGCTGTAAAAACAACTCACACAACTCTGGAAATAAAAGCTCTCCTCAAATTTAGCATCAGAGATATAAAGAGGTCCAAAAAGCCTCACAAGCTAGTCAAGTCACAAGACGACACAGTCACGTTATCTCAGTGTGAACTCACTGCTCTTGTCTGGCTTGTGAGGCTGCGTCAAACCTCTAACTCACCTCTTACCTGTGAATAAGTCGAGTATTTGCATTTCTGCCCGTTGACTGTGAATGAACAGCGTGCATCGGCTGCCTCCCAGCCTGGCGTGTTGGTTTGTTTGTTTGTGGGTTTGATGGTCTTGGCATTGAAACTGTCTGCAGTGCACCTGTTCTCATAGCGAGCATGAGACTGACTGCTAACTGCTTGGAATGACGTGACATGTAACCAATATGCAACTGAGCCTGTAACACACGACACAGTTGTTTGTGATTTCCATGGTGCCGTTTTCATCTGAAACCACACACAGGTCTGTCCGCCATCTTCTCACCATTTTCTCAATTGCATCTTGGTGTTTGTTCAGGATATCTTTGCTCTGCTCTGCTTTCCTAAAAATATTTCCTCTTCCTCTCTCTCCCCCCCAACACTGGCTTATTTCTGGAAATTTTCTGTCCTTTTTTCTTTTCCCTCCTTCCTTTTTCTCTCTTCTCCCCCTCCTTGTGTTGTGTCCATCACCCCCCTCCCCCTCCCCCTCCCACAGGTATTTAACCCCTCGCTTCAAAACAGAGTTTTATGATGTAACTAAATGGGTAGAAGATGTGAATAGAAACACTCAAGGACCTTACCTTAGGTATAACCTCAGACCATGTCCTGTACCCCACACGCTTGTCCAAAATCCCCTCACTTTTGGTTTGATTTGTGGCTTGGTCAAGGAAAGTAGCAACTAGCTCCAATCTGGACGTGTAAAAGTAATATCTCAGAGAGAGTGTTATCGACAGCTGGCATGTTGTGACTTGTAGTTTCTAAAAGGGGTTGCTGCTGAGTATTTAAAAACTGCTTTACATTATAATATATCCTGTTTTATGTCATCCTTCCTTTTAGTTTGAGTGAAGACATTTGTTTCTTTTCGATCAGCTGCACTTTACTTTGCAGATTTTTATTTTCATTCTGCAAAAAGAATAACGGCTCCTACTGCCTGTGCTAGTGTGACAGTTATGACACAGTCATGTTATTCCTAATTTCTCCTTATTCCCTTCTTTGCTTCTCCCCCTCAGTCTCTTGTTCCCTCTGCATGTTGCGTGTTGTTTAAGTGTCTGTGTGTCGACGCTGCCTCTCACCCAGTGACCTCACGTGCCTTCGCATCAGTGTGATGTCAGTGCAGAGCCGAACATTTCAGGCGCTGCGCTGACATCATCACTGTGCTGCTGTGATAAACTGTAGGCCACCACTCTGATCGTGTCCAAGGTCTATAGATAATCACAAGCCACAAGGTTTCCCTGACAAGGAAGCTCATGGGCGCCCTGGCTCTGTAGAGCGCCGGTCCCATGTCATCGACAGTTTCTTCACTTTTACGAGCTAAGCGTCACCAAATAGTCGACAAGCACTGTAATCTATAGACCTTCATTGTGTCCAGGAGCACAGGCCTGCCCTTCTCCCTGTTACTACACCTGCTGAAACAGGCCAAAGGGGTGGAGACATGTGGAGGGTGACATCAGGGAGCGCTGGTCCCAGAAGTAAAACATAGGACTAATTTTTCTCACAGATTTAGTGACATAACTGACTGAACAATTACCATCGAACTCCTGATTAAATCATCTGCTTAGAAAAAAATATATATATATATTAACCCTTTCAAACCTGGAGTGACATCACTTTTCTTGTGCTGCTTTCAGAGATCTTTTGCAAGTATTTAAACCTTTGAAACCTGAACAAATTGTCCTTCAAAAACATAGGAAAAATTAGCAACTTGGTAACAAATGTCCCACAAATTGAAAAAAAAAAAAAAAAAAATTGAAAATTATTATTTTTTTAAAACTAGAGGGAAAAAAGACAAAAGTTAGGAGGAAAACTATATTTATATTTATAAATATTATTGTGACATTTTTAAATTATGTGACAGAATTATTAGAATTTTAAGCACTTTCTCTGCTCTCATTTTGTTTGCTTTGAACTTTCTATCATTCTCTTTTTTTCACAAATTTTTTTGTTTTTCATTTTCTCTTTTCAGTAATTTCTCCCTAATTTTTTGGGGTCATTTCTTCTTTCATTGCTCATTGCCTTCTTTCTATGTTTTTAAAACAAATCAAGCCAATCTGCTCAGGTTTCAAATGGTTAACCCAAAATAGTCTCAGGTAGAGAACAAGACTGGATAGAAATCATTTTACAAGAATACTGCATTAAGCCAACAGCCAGTCAGCACACTTAAAATCCTGTTGTTATTGGCAGCAGTTACAGCAGGGTTTGAGCATCGAATACAACAGTATGATCAATTCAGACTTTTTGGTTTTCTTTTGTTGATAGCTGCAGCAGTAACAACATTTTATTGTTCTCAACTTTAAACTTTCTTTAAGGATTTTAGGATTTTCCATAAAAAAACAATGTATAGAGTTATACTGAAGTATTATCTCTTAATCATCATTATTTCCCACTAGTAGTGTGTGGTGCTGTGTTTTTCTTATGGAAACTCTGTGTGTTGCCTGTATTTTTATTATTTTCTTCATATTTTCTGTGTTGGGGACGTTTATGGGCGTGTCGCCCTATAGCGCTCAGGTGAGGTTTGGGATTTATAAAAAGGTAGCGACCAGGTGCCAGACTGGAAGCAGCCCACATCCAAGAAACAGAGTGCATCACAAAAGCATATATAGCTGGGGAACTGACGGACAAAAGTTAATGTGGGGTTGGCTTTTACTTTTACTTTCACTGGTGAGCGTGTTTACAAGCAGTAACTGACAGTCCTGGTTGGTATACCTTTAAATTTTTAACCTAAGCTATTACATTTTAACTTTCTTGTTTCACTGCACTGATTCACCAACTCTGATTCCTGTGTACATCATACATGTAGCAAATAAGGCAAATCTGGTTCTGATTCCAATATAACGTGAAACAAACGTAAAAAAAAACTTAAAACACAGGAATCCATTAAAGGTTTATTTTCATGGCATTTCCTGTTTGGGAAAAACAGAACTGGAAATAGAGGATGTTGTATGTGGTAAAGATTGTATATTCCTATGTAGCAGGGGTGGAATGTAACTCCTTAAGTACTATAATTTAATACAATTTTTTCGACTTTGTCCCTCTACTTCACATCTCAGAGAAACATACTGTACTTTTTACTCCTTCACATTTATTTGACATAGTTGCTAGTTACATTACTGATTCAGATTATCAATACAAAATATAAACCAACCAATAGACGATGACATATTGTTATAGATTAAACCACCTAATACTACCTACCACTATATAAAGTTATTAAAATGATCCCCACCAGCTGTAACATCAAAATGATGAACACATGAACGCATCAAAAATTATATTCTGAAATAGGCCATTCTGCATAATAAGAACTTTTACTTTTGGTACTTTAAGTATACTTTGAAGCTAATACTTTTGTACTTTTACTAGTAAGATATTGAATGAAGGACTTTTACTTGTATTGAGTATTTCTGCACTGTTGTGCTGTTTCTACTTTTACTCAAGTAAAAGATTTGAGTACTTCTTTCACTACTGATGTGTAGCAACTTTGTGATTGTTTGTGATCTAGTGAAAAAAAGTGTTTACTTACTTGTCATAATATCAGACTCCCTGGTCCTGTAGTATTCAGAGCCATGCTAAGCTAATAACAGGACCAACAGCCTGCAGCCACGCCAGCTGTTATATGAAGCTATACTTTGACACAGCGATGCTTTGAGCTAAATGCTAAAGTCAGCATGCTTTCAATGGCTGCTAACATGATGATATTTAGCAGGTTGTTTATCATCTTAGTTTAGCACGTTAGCATGCTAATTAGCACTAAATACAGAGTACAGCTGAGGCTGATGGGAACATAATTTAATTTAAAAAGTTGAAAAATCTCATCCTGAGATGGACATGAATATTTGTACCACATGTCATGGCAATCTATCCCCTCAAACCTTAAATGTAAACTTCATTAGGAAAAGTCAGAGGATGACCAAAATCAGAGGGAGCCATTCTCTTGGGGTTAATAATGTCTGTATAAAATTTCATCTTAATTCATCCAGTATTTTTAGAAATTTCAGCCTCAGCCAGAGTCTTTCATCCATTGAACCATGGCACTAGGATGACTAAAAACAGCTTTATATATTAAAAAAGGATGAACATTTTCAGTAAATAACTTAATTATTTGTGGGAAATTCTTAAGTAATATTGACAGTTAGGTTAAAAAATAAATATGAAATATGGGAATTTATTAGAAAAGTACATCTGGAACCAGTGACCCTCCCCCTCCCTCCACTGCTTTAACCAGTCCAGGTATTTCTGACCACCACTCAGCGGGTAAACAAGTTACTGTGCTGCACATGGGGCGGGCTCTCTGTGGCTGTTTCACTGGACAGGAGTTCTTCCTCTGACTTTCTCAGTCTGTTCTCACCCAGCTCCGGTCTGGTCTGCCGTCGCAGTCACCTCACCACACTCACTGCTCCCAGCATTCCTCATGTAAACACACACACACACACACACTGATCCAACTGTTCAGGACAACACTCCGGCTCCGCAGATGTTACCTTTAGCAGCATGTATTTTTTAACAGTGGCTAAAGGTGATTTCCTGCAGATTCCGGCCGGTTGTGTGTCCGATGATGAAGAGAAAGTAATGCTGAGGCAGAGTGAGTTGCAGGAAACTATGACTATGCCCACACCGCTGCTGGGACCCGTGTACTGCTGTGTACAGAGGTTGCCCCTAAAAGCTCATGTATGTTTTTTAAGAGACTACATCACCTGTCGGTCGCTGTGTTTTTGGTGAACGGCAACAAGAGCTTTTAAGATCAACCTCTGTCTGTAGGAGGGTGAATCATTAGAGCAGCTCAAGGAGAACGTTGCCCAAAGTCACAGATCTAATATTAGCTCCCGAATCTCGCCTCATTTACACATCTGTGTCTTTGAGCAACTTAATCCTAAACTGACGTAAGAGGCAATATTTTAACAATGTCACTTCCTCTTTTCCTCAGGACGCTATCCCCTGCCAAGTCTCCTACTTCCTCTACAGGATCTATTGCATCCAGCAGGAGATACCCGTACCCCATGCCCCCGCTCCCCGACGACCAGAGGAAAGCAAACAGGCAGAGCGCCAGGGCAAGTATCAATCAGAAGCACATTACATCGTTCATAGATCCAGTGTGCAGGATTTAGGGGGGTATATTGGCAGAAATGAAATATAATGTAAGAAGTATGTTTTCTTTAGTGTATGATCACCTGAAAATAGGGATCGTTATGGTTTTTTTTAACCTTAGAATAAACCGTTTATATCTTCATATGGGCAGGTACTCATCTATAGATCCACCATGTTGCACCGCCATGTTTCTACAGTAGCCCAGAGCAGACAAACCAAACACTGACTCTTAATAAAGCTATTCGTGTTTTGCGTCAGCCACCATAGTTCACAGCCCTTCCCCAATGAGCCGAACAGCAATGGAAAAAAAAAGATTTTTAATACGAAACTGCCTTATTTATTGTTATTGTCAGTTTAAATCACCAGGTCTGTTTAGTGCGAGGAGGAGGAGACCTCTGCAGACAATTTGGCTCCCAGTAAAAAAATCTTGACTGTATGGATCATTAGTTATCAGAGAAATAAGATGAGCACACATTAGCAAGTGCTAGGCTAGCAGCTCCTCCACGATGACCGGAAAAGCGTCGAAGAAACATTGATTTGTACCACGAAACGATTTTATTCAGTGTTTGTCCCAGTTCAAATCACCTGGGGTCTCATTTATAAACATTGTGTACACACAAAACGAGGCCTGACAGAGGCGTACGCCGCTTCCCACGCAAAAGTTGTGATCTTTAAAAACAGACTTGATGAGAGAAAGTTTGACCCATGCTTACGAACGTTTTGGAGACAGGAAACTGGCAAAGCAGATGGTGAGGTGGAAGCCTGATTGTAGGAATTGTCGAATATTTTTTGGCACACAACATTTTTGGCTTTTGTCCGTATGTACATTTTCAATATGGATCCTATGCACTGTTTTAAAAATTACGCCCCTGGTCCGTTTGTTTTCGAGGTGAAGAGACCTCTGTGGAGAATTTGCTTCCGGGAAAAACCACCTTAATGATGAATAATGTAGGAATTTTAACCAGGAGAACCTGACTGCAGTGATGGCATTGCTCCATCTTTTGTTTCTGTGAGACCCCTAGCGGTAGAAAATGACATGCTGTAGGTTGAAGACAGAACAAATATACTGTAATGAAATGACTGTGAACTAATGTCTTTCCTTTAATTATCTCTTCCCCCATTCTTCCCTCTTTTCTTCTCCTCAGCTGTGGGAGACTTCAATATAACAGCCTCCTTGCCGACTCTGTGAAAGACCTCGAGGAACTACACTTGTCTCTCCTTTTCTATGAATGAAAAACACAAAAATGAAACAAAATTGACTCTAAGCGATTTAAGAGAAATAAGAGAGAGAGCCCCCCCACTGGAGTGGAAATAGGCAAAGGCGTGTGTGAGTGAGTGTGTACAAGCATCTCCGAGGCCGTCTCTCCAGGCGGCGTCATTCAGTGGATCTCTACAAGACGATGCGGATCGCCGGCGGAGAAACCAGCTCCACATCCACTCCAGACCAGCTGGAGCTCAGACTGAGCTGTTCCTGTCTGCTCAGGCCGCATCTGTGGGACTGGGAACCCCCCACCCTCACCCCCATTCCACTCCGACCCCCTCCTTTACCTGTCCCGAAACCTTAAACCTCAACACATCCTCCTTTAGCTTGGCTCTTGTCACTTCAACGCCCCCCAAGAGTTGTTTGGAGCTCCTCTGTTAAAGGAGCAGCAGAGCCAGGAGCAGGTCATCGCATCACACTGCATCTCTGGACTTGTTGGATCATTTTGACGCACGTGAATCACTGTATGCATGAGACAACCCTGTTTATCATCAACCTCCTCCTACAGAAGAAGAACAGCGGTCTGATGTGAGAGGAAAGCATGCGAGGGGGGCAGTGATTTTATACCTTCTGTAGGCTTAAGACGCTTCCTCTCCACTATAGGTAACCCATATTGTATCACCACTTATAGCCCATAACCCATGACATGGACCCCACCCGACCCCGCCCTGCTCTTCCTCGCCTCGGTTTGTTTGTGCGTGTGTAAATATGTACAGTAAAAATACACACAGAGTATGTTTTTGCTTTTATTTTGAAGGAGACTGAGACGTCTCTTCCTGCTGTGTTGTGTTGTAGACAGAAGCGGATCTCTGTAGATACGAGGGCCCCGCACTGGTTCTTCTGTCTGTGTTTCTATTTTTCGTCCTCTCTTTTTTTTCCTTCCTCCCTCTGGCTTTTTCCTGTGTGACTGTGACCTCTATAGCTTTCTCCATCCACAGCAGAATGTAAAAGTGTTTTTATATTATCTTAGCACTGGTTTTCATCCATCTCTGGGAGAAACACACAGACATCCAGTAATGACTGAGGAAGTATTGATGAAGTTGTCGATGGTGGCACATTAGGAGTGTTGTTGGAAGCGGCTGTTTGATGAGTATTATTTAGGAGCATTTAATTAGTTTTATGTGCCATCCCTGAGTGAGATGAATGCGACGTGTTTGGTGTAGTTATAGCCACTTTTCACTCCTGGTGTTTTTCTTTCTTTGAAATTTCCCGTCGATGACGTTGAGATGTTTTCCCCCCGATTCTACATTTGTGTGTTTGAGACCAGTGTGCTCCCGTTTTCACGATGTGGCAGCACATGAAGTCGCTCAGATGAATGTGAGAATAAGACGTGCAGTTGACGGCCTGACTCGGGCGAGGAATCTGGAAGCTGTGATTGAAATGTGCATTTTGGATTTAGCTGTGATGATTGAGATATTTAGCCTTGTAAATGATTAACTATGCTGTACAGTGCTTGCTGTTTGAGCTTGTGGAGACCAACAGCATGACAGTTCTATAATCAAATTAAGTTATTTCTCTGGTAGGCTGTTTGTGAGACCATCGCGGGAAACGAGCATGTCACTGAAAAACTTTTTGCCTCATTGCCTATTTGCTGTTGTCTAAATGGGTTTGTGCACCACAGACTGTCAGCAAAGTCGGGACAATTCATGGCAGGAAGTCGCAGGGTTTAAAAACGACTGAGAACAGATTTATTTTTTGTGCTGACGTCATGCCAGTGTAGCTATTTAAAGGGACAGTTCACCCCAAAATCAGAAACACATATTTTTCCTCTTACCTGTAGTGCTATTTATCAGTCTATTTTTTTTTGGTGTGAGTTGCTGAGTGTTGGAGATATCAGCTGTAGAGACGTCTGCCTTCTTTTGAATATAATGGAACTAAATGGCACTCGGCTTGTGGTGCTCAAAGCACTAAAAAATACATTTAAAAAACTCAACAGCAATGTCTCTTTCCAGAAATCAAGATCGGGTTACTGAAGATAATCCACAGACCTTGTTGTGAGCAGTTTCATGTAGGAACTATTTTCTTACTACCGAACTAAACCCACCAATCATATCACAGCATAGAAGGAAACATGCATCTCTTCATGGACCAGAAGTTCGTGCTCGTGACATCACAGGGTGTAATTATTACTGTTTTCCTCCTCGGCTGAACTGTAACGTTAGCTAGCTCTGTGATGCTACGTGAGCTCACAGCAGATGCCTGCTTCCTTCTGTGTAGTTATTCGGTTGGCAGGTGTAGCTCAGTAGAAAGAAAATAGTTCCTACATGAAACTGCTCATCACAAGGTCTTATTCTGGAAAGTGGGAGATTTGAATCATGAGTCAGAGACCTCTTATTCGACTGAGATTAATTCAACACAAGCATTTCTTTTTCAGTCAGTGTGTAGTGTACTTTTAGAAAGTTTAGGTCCCTAGAGTGAGTGCACATTTCCTATCCGTCGCTAGCATAGTTAGCTTGTTTACTACATTATGTGAATGTCACTGTCACCCTGAACGTCGCATTGAACCCCGTTTAAACTCTATATGAAAAAAAGGATAGTAGTAGTATAGTTAGCTCAATAGTTGAATATTCATATTGAACAGCCAAATCTGATTTGACTGATGTAATTCTGCGTCAAGTCCTGTAGAGTTTTTTTTAAATGTTGTTGGGGTTTTTTTTTGGATGCTTCGAGCACCACAAGCCGCATGTTATCTAGTTACATTAGGGACTCTGTCCTTGCCGCCACGGCTGTCGGTATGGTTCCAGTCCATGGCCCTTTGCTGCATGTTGTCTCCCCTTTCTCTCCCCCCTTCACTCTGGATTTGTTCTGTCTGATAAAGGCAAAAACACCCAAAAAAAAAAAAAAAGGAAGGCGGACATGTCTACATTCAACAACTCACACCAAAACAATCCAGACTGATAAACAGCACTACAGGTAAGAAGAAAAATTTGCATTTTTGATTTTGTGGTGAACTGTCCCTTTAAGGTGGATTTATTTTTCGAGACTAGTCCCATATCGTTCCCCAAAAGCAAGTTCTTTGTACAGTTACAACTCATTGTTCTACCTTGTGTAGAAGTTGTTGTCTTACAGCCTCCTGTCTGTCATTTTACTGTCGTTTAGTTTTGTTGCGGTGTGGGCACTCGTTCATTTGTAATTCATGTATGCATTAGGACTGTATAGGTAATACGATCTTCACAATATTGGACTAATATTGCTACTAGTATCTTTTTTATTAAGTACCTTTGTAATGTTCACTTTTTTCTCAGCGTTATGTACAGCAACGATTCAAACAGTAATTAAGTGCATTATTGTAATTATGTGTGTTGATGAGTTTGAATGGAGACAGTTTTTTTGAAACACATTTGTCCCGGGGCCAATAGAAGTGGTCGTTCCTCTGGCATGTGCTCATCTGTATCATATAAGGTTTGGACACACATAATGTTGTAAATGAGATCTGTATGGGCTCATGATTTGCCTTCTACCAGAGCTTTCTTCTCTGCTCTGGTCTTCTTTAAGTATTGGTCAGTGTCCAGTGGCCCAGTCTACTTCCTGGGCTACTTGAGGCTGCGGAGAGCTACGTCTCAGAGCTCTTGATTTTTAACATCAGAATACTGTGCTAAAGCAAGACTTTTGTCCTAGTGTCATGGACGTTGCACTGTACTACATTCTGAGGACTCTCCGCTGAGGATGG
This sequence comes from Cephalopholis sonnerati, assembly GCA_019142605.1. Lineage (NCBI taxonomy): Eukaryota > Metazoa > Chordata > Actinopteri > Perciformes > Serranidae > Cephalopholis > Cephalopholis sonnerati. The sequence continues at coordinate 32,139,234 of JAGQAX010000008.1, forward strand.
GACCACGCAGGCTGCAGCAATTTTTTTTTTTCTCCAATCCTCCAAACATATCTGCTGCATCTGCCTGCGCACACGGCTGGACTGACAGATCCTTAACAGGACGACTCTGGCAGAAACGTCCCCACAGATGAGCTGTCTGTCTCTGTCTGGCCAGAGACTTGAATGTATCCGTGTACCACCCAGTCTCAATCATGTGGTCCCATCCGGCCAGACACATCAGCACTCTGCTGCAGGGACCTTGAAAACCCCCACATGTACTAGTTCAAATCTAAATACTGAAGTTGCTGTCATTTTTTTATTTTTATTTTTTAATTTTGCCTGTATGCTGTACAGACTGATGATGCAAAAATCAATCCCCATATTTTTTTTTCCTCTTAATCATTCAGTATTGTAATATATTTAATATAAAATAAAACTTTCATCAACACATCTGTCTACGCTGACATTTCTAATAACTCTAAAAACACTACAGGTGTAATGGAAAACTGACTTTATTCATTCTTTTGTTTTAAAATATGAAGAAGCAGCACAATCAGGATGCACAGATCCAAATCTGACCTTACCTGAATGAATGTTAATGAAGCTCAAGTTCAATCAGGAAGACTTTCATTATGCTATATCCATTCACACTTCCACCAATCAGCTGACTATGGGTATTCCCTCCTCTGGTTAGCCAGTCAAACTTTGCCACGATCTCCTTCAAACTTTAAATCTGCTCTCCTCTCTGCTCCTGTCAGCTGTCATTTTATGCAGGATCGTCGCACCTTCCTCCACCCCATTCACCTCCAGTCACCTTATCCAGAGTCCAGGACCAGCTCATCAAAAGCCCACTTCTCTTCACATCCAGATCCTCAACTCCCTCTTCATCTCATCACCACCGTTACCACCAACAGAGTCTGGACTCCATAGGGATGGGGGATCCCTGATCTTCTACATCTCTGCCACCCTCCAGGAATAGATGATATCACAATGGGGCCTAATCGCAAAAGACTTTTAACTTATATATGTGCGTTCTCTCAGAACGGGTCTCTCAGCGACCTGCATTCAGTAACAGCTGACTCGGTTTGAGGTGCCACAGTAATAATTCCCCGCCTCATGTTACCTTACAGAAAAATGAGTTCAATAATTTTAAACTTGGAAAAAAGAGAGCACTACTACTGGTACTCTGTATTGGCTGATAACAAGAGTTGAGGTATTAAGGTTTAAGGTCGTACACTGGGAGAACCAACAATCAACCCAACTCTACACTTTGTATAATTTATTCAATCTGGCATTAGATAGTACTTGTCTGCTTGACCAACATCCTCTCATGGTGATCATATGATCATATTATTTTATGAATTCAGATGTAACCTGTTAACTGTGGCTTAGATATTGATAACAACCTTTGACCGAACAAGACTTTTCAAACACAGATCAACCTGTGCTGAACCCCTGAAGCCTCAAAACACTGGATGTTCTGGCTGAGGTCATTGAGAAAGTCGTCTCATTACTTCTGTGGACAGTTCTTCATTGAAACTGCAGTTTCTGTTGTCACAGGTGTTTCTCCGAGGATGCTGTTTACCTGCCATTAAAGTTCAGCTAGTTTTAGCTTTTTTGGCAGACACCTCTTCATCATCATACATTGTATGTCCCTCTGAATGCTTGCTATGTTGTCCATGCTCATCACAAATGCTCATGTGAGTGGTGCCTCAGTGCCTGCAGTCTATCATGATGGATGGCTTTCGTTGCCAGTGCTGCATCCTCATCAAGTGATTCCCGGATGCAGCTTTTCAAGCGGTCGATACCAAACCCAGTGGAGGCAGAGACAGGAACCACGTGTCTGAATGTCATGTAGTTCTTGGGTATCATGTCATCAGGCAGCAGATCAGAGAACTCTGCAGGAAGGAAAAACAACAAAATGGAATTTCAACATGTAAAAGCCGAGGATGTATTTATTTTCCTGTCAACATGTCAAAAGCTGTACAAATGCTTGTTATTCTGTGTTTCGTGGTTGTCGTCATTTAATATCCATGTTTAATGCATAATTTTGAGTGAATGTCCTATACAGTATCTGTTAACCCTTTCATCATAGTAACTGATCCCAAAAAGTCATAAAAACGTCATAGTATAGTATGGCATCAAAATAGTCATAAAAACGACATAGTATAGTATGGCATCAAAATAGTCGTAAAAACGTCATAGTATAGTATGGCATCCAAAACGTCGTAAAAACGACATAGTATAGTATGGCATCAAAATAGTCATAAAAACGACATAGTATAGTATGGCATCAAAATAGTCATAAAAACGTCATAGTATAGTATGGCATCAAAATAGTCATAAAAACGACATAGTATAGTATGGCATCAAAATAGTCATAAAAACGACATAGTATAGTATGGCATCAAAATAGCCATAAAAACAACATAGTATAGTATAGCATCAAAATAGTGATAAAAACGACATAGTATAGTATGGCATCCAAAACGTCATAAAAACGTCATAGTATTGTATGGCATCAAAATAGTGATAAAAACGACAGTATAGTATGGCATCAAAATAGTCATAAAAAGGACATAGTATAGTATGGCATCAAAATAGTGATAAAAACGACATAGTGTAGTATGGCATCAAAATAGTGATAAAAACGACATAGTATAGTATGGTATCCAAAACGTCATAAAAACGTCATAGTATAGTATGGCATCAAAATAGTCATAAAAACGACATAGTGTAGTATGGCATCAAAATAGTGATAAAAACGACATAGTATAGTATGGCATCCAAAACGTCATAAAAACGTCATATTATAGTATGGCATCAAAATAGTCATAAAAACGACATAATATAGTATGGTATCAAAATAGTCATAAAAACGACATAGTATAGTATGGCATCAAAATAGTCATAAAAACGTCATAGTATACTATGGCATCAAAATAGTCATAAAAACGACATAGTATAGTATGGCATCCAAAACGTCATAAAAACGTCATAGTATAGTATGGCATCAAAATAGTCATGAAAACGTTATAGTATAGTATGGCATCCAAAACGTCATAAAAACGTCATAGTATAGTATGGCATCAAAATAGTCATAAAAACGTCATAGTATAGTATGGCATCAAAATAGTCATAAAAACGACATAGTGTAGTATGGCATCAAAATAGTGATAAAAACGACATAGTATAGTATGGCATCCAAAACGTCATAAAAACGTCATATTATAGTATGGCATCAAAATAGTCATAAAAACGACATAATATAGTATGGTATCAAAATAGTCATAAAAACGACATAGTATAGTATGGCATCAAAATAGTCATAAAAACGTCATAGTATACTATGGCATCAAAATAGTCATAAAAACGACATAGTATAGTATGGCATCCAAAACGTCATAAAAACGTCATAGTATAGTATGGCATAAAAATAGTCATAAAAACGACATAGTATAGTATGGCATCAAAATAGTCATAAAAACGACATAGTATAGTATGGCATCCAAAACGTCATAAAAACGTCATAGTATAGTATGGCATCAAAATAGTCATAAAAACGTCATAGTATAGTATGGCATCAAAATAGTCATGAAAACGACATAGTGTAGTATGGCATCAAAATAGTGATAAAAACGACATAGTATAGTATGGTATCCAAAACGTCATAAAAACGTCATAGTATAGTATGGCATCAAAATAGTCATAAAAACGTTATAGTATAGTATGGCATCAAAATAGTCATGAAAACGTTATAGTATAGTATGGCATCCAAAACGTCATAAAAACGTCATAGTATAGTATGGCATCAAAATAGTCATAAAAACGTCATAGTATAGTATGGCATCCAAAACGTCATAAAAACGACATAGTATAGTATGGCATCCAAAACGTCATAAAAACGTCATAGTATAGTATGGCATCAAAATAGTCATAAAAACGTCATAGTATAGTATGGCATCAAAATAGTCATAAAAACGACATAGTGTAGTATGGCATCAAAATAGTGATAAAAACGACATAGTATAGTATGGCATCCAAAACGTCATAAAAACGTCATATTATAGTATGGCATCAAAATAGTCATAAAAACGACATAATATAGTATGGTATCAAAATAGTCATAAAAACGACATAGTATAGTATGGCATCAAAATAGTCATAAAAACGTCATAGTATACTATGGCATCAAAATAGTCATAAAAACGACATAGTATAGTATGGCATCCAAAACGTCATAAAAACGTCATAGTATAGTATGGCATAAAAATAGTCATAAAAACGACATAGTATAGTATGGCATCAAAATAGTCATAAAAACGACATAGTATAGTATGGCATCCAAAACGTCATAAAAACGTCATAGTATAGTATGGCATCAAAATAGTCATAAAAACGTCATAGTATAGTATGGCATCAAAATAGTCATAAAAACGTCATAGTATACTATGGCATCAAAATAGTCATAAAAACGACATAGTATAGTATGGCATCCAAAACGTCATAAAAACGTCATAGTATAGTATGGCATAAAAATAGTCATAAAAACGACATAGTATAGTATGGCATCAAAATAGTCATAAAAACGACATAGTATAGTATGGCATCCAAAACGTCATAAAAACGTCATAGTATAGTATGGCATCAAAATAGTCATAAAAACGTCATAGTGTAGTATGGCATCAAAATAGTGATAAAAACGACATAGTATAGTATGGTATCCAAAACGTCATAAAAACGTCATAGTATAGTATGGCATCAAAATAGTCATAAAAACGTTATAGTATAGTATGGCATACAAAACGTCATAAAAACGTCATAGTATAGTATGGCATCAAAATAGTCATAAAAACGTCATAGTATAGTATGGCATCAAAATAGTCATAAAAACGACATAGTGTAGTATGGCATCAAAATAGTGATAAAAACGACATAGTATAGTATGGCATCCAAAACGTCATAAAAACGTCATATTATAGTATGGCATCAAAATAGTCATAAAAACGACATAGTATAGTATGGTATCAAAATAGTCATAAAAACGACATAGTATAGTATGGCATCAAAATAGTCATAAAAACGTCATAGTATACTATGGCATCAAAATAGTCATAAAAACGACATAGTATAGTATGGCATCCAAAACGTCATAAAAACGTCATAGTATAGTATGGCATCAAAATAGTCATAAAAACGACATAGTATAGTATGGCATCCAAAACGTCATAAAAACGTCATAGTATAGTATGGCATCAAAATAGTCATAAAAACGTCATAGTATAGTATGGCATCAAAATAGTCATGAAAACGACATAGTGTAGTATGGCATCAAAATAGTGATAAAAACGACATAGTATAGTATGGCATCCAAAACGTCATAAAAACGTCATAGTATAGTATTGCATCAAAATAGTCATAAAAACGTCATAGTATAGTATGGCATCAAAATAGTCATAAAAACGACATAGTATAGTATGGCATCAAAATAGTGATAAAAACGACATAGTATAGTATGGCATCCAAAAGGTCATAAAAACGTGATAATATAGTATGGCATCAAAATAGTCATAAAAACGTCATAGTATAGTATGGCATCAAAATAGTCATAAAAACGTCATAGTATAGTATGGCATCAAAATAGTCATAAAAACGACATAGTATAGTATGGCATCCAAAACGTCATAAAAACGTCATAGTATAGTATGGCATCAAAATAGTCATAAAAAGGTCATAGTATTGTATGGCATCAAAATAGTGATAAAAACGACATAGTATAGTATGGCATCAAAATAGTCATAAAAAGGTCATAGTATTGTATGGCATCAAAATAGTGATAAAAACGACATAGTATAGTATGGCATCAAAATAGTGATAAAAACGACATAGTATAGTATGGCATCAAAATAGTGATAAAAACGACATAGTATAGTATGGCATCAAAATAGTCATAAAAACGACATAGTATAGTATGGCATCCAAAACGTCATAAAAACGTCATAGTATAGTATGGCATCAAAATAGTCATAAAAAGGACATACTATAGTATGGCATCCAAAACGTCATAAAAACGTCATAGTATAGTATGGCATCAAAATAGTCATAAAAACGTCATAGTATAGTGTGGCATCAAAATAGTCATAAAAAGGTCATAGTATTGTATGGCATCAAAATAGTGATAAAAACGACATAGTATAGTGTGGCATCAAAATAGTCATAAAAACCTCATAGTATAGTATGGCATCAAAATAGTGATAAAAACGTCATAGTATAGTATGGCATCAAAATAGTCATAAAAACGACATAGTATAGTATGGCATCAAAATAGTCATAAAAACGACATAGTATAGTATGGCATCCAAAACGTCATAAAAACGACATAGTATAGTATGGCATCAAAATAGTCATAAAAACGACATAGTATAGTATGGCATCAAAATAGTCGTAAAAACGTCATAGTATAGTATGGCATCCAAAACGTCGTAAAAACGACATAGTATAGTATGGCATCAAATAGTCATAAAAACGACATAGTATAGTATGGCATCAAAATAGTCATAAAAACGTCATAGTATAGTATGGCATCAAAATAGTCATAAAAACGACATAGTATAGTATGGCATCAAAATAGTCATAAAAACGACATAGTATAGTATGGCATCAAAATAGCCATAAAAACAACATAGTATAGTATAGCATCAAAATAGTGATAAAAACGACATAGTATAGTATGGCATCCAAAACGTCATAAAAACGTCATAGTATTGTATGGCATCAAAATAGTGATAAAAACGACAGTATAGTATGGCATCAAAATAGTCATAAAAAGGACATAGTATAGTATGGCATCAAAATAGTCATAAAAACGACATAGTGTAGTATGGCATCAAAATAGTGATAAAAACGACATAGTGTAGTATGGCATCAAAATAGTGATAAAAACGACATAGTATAGTATGGTATCCAAAACGTCATAAAAACGTCATAGTATAGTATGGCATCAAAATAGTCATAAAAACGACATAGTGTAGTATGGCATCAAAATAGTGATAAAAACGACATAGTATAGTATGGTATCCAAAACGTCATAAAAACGTCATAGTATAGTATGGCATCAAAATAGTCATGAAAACGTTATAGTATAGTATGGCATCCAAAACGTCATAAAAACGTCATAGTATAGTATGGCATCAAAATAGTCATAAAAACGTCATAGTATAGTATGGCATCAAAATAGTCATAAAAACGACATAGTGTAGTATGGCATCAAAATAGTGATAAAAACGTCATAGTATAGTATGGCATCCAAAACGTCATAAAAACGTCATATTATAGTATGGCATCAAAATAGTCATAAAAACGACATAATATAGTATGGTATCAAAATAGTCATAAAAACGACATAGTATAGTATGGCATCAAAATAGTCATAAAAACGTCATAGTATACTATGGCATCAAAATAGTCATAAAAACGACATAGTATAGTATGGCATCCAAAACGTCATAAAAACGTCATAGTATAGTATGGCATCAAAATAGTCATGAAAACGTTATAGTATAGTATGGCATCCAAAACGTCATAAAAACGTCATAGTATAGTATGGCATCAAAATAGTCATAAAAACGTCATAGTATAGTATGGCATCAAAATAGTCATAAAAACGACATAGTGTAGTATGGCATCAAAATAGTGATAAAAACGACATAGTATAGTATGGCATCCAAAACGTCATAAAAACGTCATATCATAGTATGGCATCAAAATAGTCATAAAAACGACATAATATAGTATGGTATCAAAATAGTCATAAAAACGACATAGTATAGTATGGCATCAAAATAGTCATAAAAACGTCATAGTATACTATGGCATCAAAATAGTCATAAAAACGACATAGTATAGTATGGCATCCAAAACGTCATAAAAACGTCATAGTATAGTATGGCATAAAAATAGTCATAAAAACGACATAGTATAGTATGGCATCAAAATAGTCATAAAAACGTTATAGTATAGTATGGCATCCAAAACGTCATAAAAACGTCATAGTATAGTATGGCATCAAAATAGTCATAAAAACGTCATAGTATAGTATGGCATCAAAATAGTCATGAAAACGACATAGTGTAGTATGGCATCAAAATAGTGATAAAAACGACATAGTATAGTATGGTATCCAAAACGTCATAAAAACGTCATAGTATAGTATGGCATCAAAATAGTCATAAAAACGTCATAGTATAGTATGGCATCAAAATAGTCATAAAAACGACATAGTGTAGTATGGCATCAAAATAGTGATAAAAACGACATAGTATAGTATGGCATCCAAAACGTCATAAAAACGTCATATTATAGTATGGCATCAAAATAGTCATAAAAACGACATAGTATAGTATGGTATCAAAATAGTCATAAAAACGACATAGTATAGTATGGCATCAAAATAGTCATAAAAACGACATAGTATAGTATGGCATCCAAAACGTCATAAAAACGTCATAGTATAGTATGGCATCAAAATAGTCATAAAAACGACATAGTATAGTATGGCATCCAAAACGTCATAAAAACGTCATAGTATAGTATGGCATCAAAATAGTCATAAAAACGACATAGTATAGTATGGCATCAAAATAGTCATGAAAACGACATAGTGTAGTATGGCATCAAAATAGTGATAAAAACGACATAGTATAGTATGGCATCCAAAACGTCATAAAAACGTCATAGTATAGTATTGCATCAAAATAGTCATAAAAACGTCATAGTATAGTATGGCATCAAAATAGTCATAAAAACGTCATAGTATTGTATGGCATCAAAATAGTCATAAAAACGACATAGTATAGTATGGCATCAAAATAGTCATAAAAACGACATAGTATAGTATGGCATCAAAATAGTCATAAAAACGTCATAGTATAGTGTGGCATCCAAAATAGTCATAAAAACGACATAGTATAGTATGGCATCAAAATAGTCATAAAAACGTCATAGTATAGTGTGGCATCAAAATAGTCATAAAAACGTCATAGTATAGTGTGGCATCAAAATAGTCATAAAAAGGTCATAGTATTGTATGGCATCAAAATAGTCATAAAAACGTCATAGTATAGTGTGGCATCAAAATAGTCATAAAAAGGTCATAGTATTGTATGGCATCAAAATAGTGATAAAAACAACATAGTATTGTATGGCATCAAAATAGTGATAAAAACGACATAGTATAGTATGGCATCAAAATAGTCATAAAAACGTCATAGTATAGTATGGCATCAAAATAGTGATAAAAACGACATAGTATAGTATGGCATCCAAAATGTCATAAAAACGTCATAGTATAGTATGGCATCAAAATAGTCATAAAAACGTCATAGTATAGTGTGGCATCAAAATAGTCATAAAAAGGTCATAGTATTGTATGGCATCAAAATAGTGATAAAAACGACATAGTATAGTGTGGCATCAAAATAGTCATAAAAACCTCATAGTATAGTATGGCATCAAAATAGTGATAAAAACGACATAGTATAGTATGGCATCAAAATAGTCATAAAAACGACATAGTATAGTATGGCATCAAAATAGTCATAAAAACGACATAGTATAGTATGGCATCAAAATAGTGATAAAAACGACATAGTATAGTATGGCATCAAAATAGTGATAAAAACGACATAGTATAGTATGGCATCAAAAGAGTGATAAAAACGACATAGTATAGTATGGCATCAAAATAGTGATAAAAACGACATAGTATAGTATGGCATCAAAATAGTCATAAAAACGACATAGTATAGTATGGCATCAAAATAGTCATAAAAACGACATAGTATAGTATGGCATCAAAATAGTCATAAAAACGTCATAGTATAGTATGGCATCAAAATAGTCATAAAAACGTCATAGTATAGTATGGCATCAAAATAGTCATAAAAACGACATAGTATAGTATGGCATCAAAATAGTCATAAAAACGTCATAGTATAGTATGGCATCAAAATAGTCATAAAAACGACATAGTATAGTATGGCATCAAAATAGTCATAAAAACGTCATAGTATAGTATGGCATCAAAATAGTCATAAAAACGACATAGTATAGTATGGCATCAAAATAGTGATAAAAACGACATAGTATAGTATGGCATCCAAAACGTCATAAAAACGTCATAGTATAGTATGGCATCAAAATAGTCATAAAAACGTCATAGTATAGTATGGCATCCAAAACGTCATAAAAACGACATAGTATAGTATGGCATCCAAAACGTCATAAAAACGTCATAGTATAGTATGGCATCAAAATAGTCATAAAAACATCATAGTATAGTATGGCATCCAAAACGTCATAAAAACGACATAGTATAGTATGGCATCCAAAAAGTCATAAAAACGTCATAGTATAGTATGGCATCAAAATAGTCATAAAAACGACATAGTATAGTATGGCATCAAAAACGTCATAAAAACGTCATAGTATAGTATGGCATCAAAATAGTCATAAAAACATCATAGTATAGTATGGCATCAAAATAGTCATAAAAACGTCATAGTATAGTATGGCAACAAAAAAGTCATAAAAACGTCATAGTATAGTATGGCATCCAAATAATCATAAAAACGTCATAGTATAGTATGGCAACAAAAAAGTCATAAAAACATCATATTATAGTATGGCATCCAAAAAGTCAGAAAAACTTCATAGTATAGTATGGCAAGAAAAAAGTAATAAAAACGTCATAGTATGGTATGGCATCCAAAAAGTCATAAAAACGTCATAGTATGGTAAGGTATCAAAATAGTCATAAAAACGTTATAGTATAGTATGGCAACAAAAAAGTCATAAAAACGTCATAGTATAGTATGGCATCAAAATAGTCATAAAAACGTCATAGTACAGTATGGCAACAAAAAAAGTCATAAAAACGTCATAGTATAGTAAGGTATCAAAATAGTCATAAAAACGTTATAGTATAGTATGGCAACAAAAAAAGTCATAAAAACGTCATAGTATAGTATGGCATCCAAAACGTCACAAAAACGTCATAGTAGAGTATGGCATCCAAAACGTCATAAAAACGTCATAGTATAGTATGGCATCAAAATAGTCATAAAAACGTCATAGTATAGTATGGCATCAAAATAGTCATAAAAACGACATAGTATAGTATGGCATCAAAATAGTGATAAAAACGACATAGTATAGTATGGCATCCAAAACGTCATAAAAACGTCATAGTATAGTATGGCATCAAAATAGTCATAAAAACGTCATAGTATAGTATGGCATCCAAAACGTCATAAAAACGACATAGTATAGTATGGCATCCAAAACGTCATAAAAACGTCATAGTATAGTATGGCATCAAAATAGTCATAAAAACGACATAGTATAGTATGGCATCCAAAACGTCATAAAAACGACATAGTATAGTATGGCATCCAAAAAGTCATAAAAACGTCATAGTATAGTATGGCATCAAAATAGTCATAAAAACGACATAGTATAGTATGGCATCAAAAACGTCATAAAAACGTCATAGTATAGTATGGCATCAAAATAGTCATAAAAACATCATAGTATAGTATGGCATCAAAATAGTCATAAAAACGTCATAGTATAGTATGGCAACAAAAAAGTCATAAAAACGTCATAGTATAGTATGGCATCCAAATAATCATAAAAACGTCATAGTATAGTATGGCAACAAAAAAGTCATAAAAACATCATATTATAGTATGGCATCCGAAAAGTCAGAAAAACTTCATAGTATAGTATGGCAAGAAAAAAGTAATAAAAACGTCATAGTATGGTATGGCATCCAAAAAGTCATAAAAACGTCATAGTATGGTAAGGTATCAAAATAGTCATAAAAACGTTATAGTATAGTATGGCAACAAAAAAGTCATAAAAACGTCATAGTATAGTATGGCATCAAAATAGTCATAAAAACGTCATAGTACAGTATGGCAACAAAAAAAGTCATAAAAACGTCATAGTATAGTAAGGTATCAAAATAGTCATAAAAACGTTATAGTATAGTATGGCAACAAAAAAAGTCATAAAAACGTCATAGTATAGTATGGCATCCAAAACGTCACAAAAACGTCATAGTAGAGTATGGCATCCAAAACGTCATAAAAACATTATAGTATAGTATGGTATCCAAAAAGTCATAAAAACGACATAGTATAGTATGGCATCAAAATAGTCATAAAAACGACATAGTATAGTATGGCATCCAAAAAGTCATAAAAACGTCATAGTATAGTATGACATCAAAATAGTCATAAAAACGTCATAGTATAGTGTGGCAACAAAAAAGTCATTAAAACGTCATAGTAGAGTATGGCATCCAAAACGTCATAAAAACGTCATAAAAACGTCATAGTATAGTTTGGCATCCAAAACGTCATAAAAACGTCATAAAAACGTCATAGTATAGTATGGCATCCAAAACGTCATAAAAACGTCATAGTATAGTATGGCCTCAAAATAGTCATAAAAAAGTCATAGTATAGTATGGCATCCAAAACGTCATAAAAACGTCATAGTATAGTATGGCATCCAAAACGTCATAAAAACGTCATACTATAGTATGGCATCCAAACTGTCATAAAAACGACATAGTATAGTATGGCATCAAAAACGTCATAAAAACGTCATAGTATAGTATGGCATCAAAATAGTTATAAAAACGTCATAGTATAGTATGGCATCCAAAACGTCATAAAAACGTCATACTATAGTATGGCATCCAAACTGTCATAAAAACGACATAGTATAGTATGGCATCCAAAACGTCATAAAAACGTCATAGTATAGTATGGCATCCAAAACGTCATAAAAACGTCATACTATAGTATGGCATCCAAACTGTCATAAAAACGACATAGTATAGTATGGCATCAAAAACGTCATAAAAACGTCATAGTATAGTATGGCATCAAAATAGTCATAAAAACATCATAGTATAGTATGGCATCCAAATAGTGATAAAAACGACATAGTATAGTATGGCATCAAAATAGTCATAAAAACGACATAGTATAGTATGGCATCCAAAACGTCATAAAAACGTCATAGTATAGTATGGCATCAAAATAGTCATAAAAACGTCATAGTATAGTATGGCATCCAAAACGTCGTAAAAACGACATAGTATAGTATGGCATCAAAATAGTCATAAAAACGTCATAGTATAGTATGGCATCAAAATAGTGATAAAAACGACATAGTATAGTATGGCATCCAAAATGTCATAAAAACGTCATAGTATAGTATGGCATCAAAATAGTCATAAAAACGTCATAGTATAGTGTGGCATCAAAATAGTCATAAAAAGGTCATAGTATTGTATGGCATCAAAATAGTGATAAAAACGACATAGTATAGTGTGGCATCAAAATAGTCATAAAAACCTCATAGTATAGTATGGCATCAAAATAGTGATAAAAACGTCATAGTATAGTATGGCATCAAAATAGTCATAAAAACGTCATAGTATAGTATGGCATCAAAATAGTCATAAAAACGACATAGTATAGTATGGCATCAAAATAGTCATAAAAACGTCATAGTATAGTATGGCATCAAAATAGTCATAAAAACGACAGTATAGTATGGCATCAAAATAGTCATAAAAACGTCATAGTATAGTATGGCATCAAAATAGTCATAAAAACGACATAGTATAGTATGGCATCAAAATAGTGATAAAAACGACATAGTATAGTATGGCATCCAAAACGTCATAAAAACGTCATAGTATAGTATGGCATCAAAATAGTCATAAAAACGTCATAGTATAGTATGGCATCAAAATATACATAAAAACGACATAGTATAGTATGGCATCAAAATAGTCATAAAAACGTCATAGTATAGTGTGGCATCAAAATAGTCATAAAAAGGTCATAGTATTGTATGGCATCAAAATAGTCATAAAAACGACATAGTATAGTGTGGCATCAAAATAGTCATAAAAAAGACATAGTATAGTATGGCATCAAAATAGTCATAAAAACGACATAGTATAGTATGGCATCAAAATAGTCATAAAAACGTCATAGTATAGTATGGCATCAAAATAGTCATAAAAACGTCATAGTATAGTATGGCATCAAAATAGTCATAAAAATGTCATAGTATAGTATGGCATCAAAATAGTCATAAAAACGACATAGTATAGTATGGCATCAAAATAGTCATAAAAACGACATAGTATAGTATGGCATCCAAAACGTCATAAAAACGTCATAGTATAGTATGGCATCAAAATAGTCATAAAAACGTCATAGTATAGTATGGCATCCAAAACGTCATAAAAACGACATAGTATAGTATGGCATCCAAAACGTCATAAAAACGTCATAGTATAGTATGGCATCAAAATAGTCATAAAAACGACATAGTATAGAATGGCATCAAAATAGTGATAAAAACGACATAGTATAGTATGGCATCAAAAGAGTGATAAAAACGACATAGTATAGTATGGCATCAAAATAGTGATAAAAACGTCATAGTATAGTATGGCATCAAAATAGTCATAAAAACGACATAGTATAGTATGGCATCAAAATAGTCATAAAAACGACATAGTATAGTATGGCATCAAAATAGTCATAAAAACCTCATAGTATAGTATGGCATCAAAATAGTCATAAAAACGTCATAGTATAGTATGGCATCAAAATAGTCATAAAAACGACATAGTATAGTATGGCATCAAAATAGTCATAAAAACGACATAGTATAGTATGGCATCAAAATAGTCATAAAAACGTCATAGTATAGTATGGCATCAAAATAGTCATAAAAACGACATAGTATAGTATGGCATCAAAATAGTCATAAAAACGACATAGTATAGTATGGCATCCAAAACGTCATAAAAACGTCATAGTATAGTATGGCATCAAAATAGTCATAAAAACGTCATAGTATAGTATGGCATCAAAATATACATAAAAACGACATAGTATAGTATGGCATCAAAATAGTCATAAAAACGTCATAGTATAGTGTGGCATCAAAATAGTCATAAAAAGGTCATAGTATTGTATGGCATCAAAATAGTCATAAAAACGACATAGTATAGTGTGGCATCAAAATAGTCATAAAAAAGACATAGTATAGTATGGCATCAAAATAGTCATAAAAACGACATAGTATAGTATGGCATCAAAATAGTCATAAAAACGTCATAGTATAGTATGGCATCAAAATAGTCATAAAAACGTCATAGTATAGTATGGCATCAAAATAGTCATAAAAACGACATAGTATAGTATGGCATCAAAATAGTGATAAAAACGACATAGTATAGTATGGCATCCAAAACGTCATAAAAACGTCATAGTATAGTATGGCATCAAAATAGTCATAAAAACGTCATAGTATAGTATGGCATCCAAAACGTCATAAAAACGACATAGTATAGTATGGCATCCAAAACGTCATAAAAACGTCATAGTATAGTATGGCATCAAAATAGTCATAAAAACGACATAGTATAGTATGGCATCCAAAACGTCATAAAAACGACATAGTATAGTATGGCATCCAAAAAGTCATAAAAACGTCATAGTATAGTATGGCATCCAAATAGTCATAAAAACGACATAGTATAGTATGGCATCCAAAACGTCATAAAAACGACATAGTATAGTATGGCATCCAAAACGTCATAAAAACGTCATAGTATAGTATGGCATCAAAATAGTCATAAAAACGTCATAGTATAGTATGGCAACAAAAAAGTCATAAAAACGTCATAGTATAGTATGGCATCCAAATAATCATAAAAACGTCATAGTATAGTATGGCAACAAAAAAGTCATAAAAACATCATATTATAGTATGGCATCCAAAAAGTCAGAAAAACTTCATAGTATAGTATGGCAAGAAAAAAGTAATAAAAACGTCATAGTATGGTATGGCATCCAAAAAGTCATAAAAACGTCATAGTATGGTAAGGTATCAAAATAGTCATAAAAACGTCATAGTACAGTATGGCAACAAAAAAAGTCATAAAAACGTCATAGTATAGTAAGGTATCAAAATAGTCATAAAAACGTCATAGTATAGTATGGCAACAAAAAAGTCATAAAAACGTCATAGTATAGTATGGCATCCAAAACGTCACAAAAACGTCATAGTAGAGTATGGCATCCAAAACGTCATAAAAACATTATAGTATAGTATGGTATCCAAAAAGTCATAAAAACGTCATAGTATAGTATGGCATCAAAATAGTCATAAAAACGTCATAGTATAGTATGGCATCCAAAAAGTCATAAAAACGTCATAGTATAGTATGACATCAAAATAGTCATAAAAACGTCATAGTATAGTGTGGCAACAAAAAAGTCATTAAAACGTCATAGTATAGTATGGCATCCAAAACGTCATAAAAACGTCATAAAAACGTCATAGTATAGTTTGGCATCCAAAACGTCATAAAAACGTCATAAAAACGTCATAGTATAGTATGGCATCCAAAACGTCATAAAAACGTCATAGTATAGTATGGCATCAAAATAGTCATAAAAACGACATAGTATAGTATGGCATCAAAATAGTCATAAAAACGACATAGTATAGTATGGCATCCAAAACGTCATAAAAACGTCATACTATAGTATGGCATCCAAACTGTCATAAAAACGACATAGTATAGTATGGCATCAAAAACGTCATAAAAACGTCATAGTATAGTATGGCATCAAAATAGTTATAAAAACGTCATAGTATAGTATGGCATCCAAAACGTCATAAAAACGTCATAGTATAGTATGGCATCAAAATAGTCATAAAAACATCATAGTATAGTATGGCATCCAAATAGTGATAAAAACGACATAGTATAGTATGGCATCAAAATAGTCATAAAAACGACATAGTATAGTATGGCATCCAAAACGTCATAAAAACGTCATAGTATAGTATGGCATCAAAATAGTCATAAAAACAACATAGTATAGTATGGCATCAAAATAGTCATAAAAACGTCATAGTATAGTATGGCATCCAAAACGTCGTAAAAACGACATAGTATAGTATGGCATCAAAATAGTCATAAAAACGACATAGTATAGTATGGCATCAAAATAGTCATAAAAACGTCATAGTATAGTATGGCATCCAAAACGTCATAAAAACGTCATAGTATTGTATGGCATCAAAATAGTGATAAAAACGACATAGTATAGTATGGCATCAAAATAGTCATAAAAACGACATAGTATAGTATGGCATCAAAATAGTCATAAAAACGTCATAGTATAGTATGGCATCAAAATAGTCATAAAAACGACATAGTATAGTATGGCATCAAAATAGTCATAAAAACGTCATAGTATAGTATGGCATCAAAATAGTCATAAAAACGTCATAGTATAGTATGGCATCAAAATAGTGATAAAAACGACATAGTATAGTATGGCATCAAAATAGTCATAAAAACGACATAGTATAGTATGGCATCCAAAACGTCATAAAAACGTCATAGTATAGTATGGCATCAAAATAGTCATAAAAACGTCATAGTATAGTATGGCATCCAAATAGTGATAAAAACGACATAGTATAGTATGGCATCAAAATAGTCATAAAAACGACATAGTATAGTATGGCATCCAAAACGTCATAAAAACGTCATAGTATAGTATGGCATCAAAATAGTCATAAAAACGACATAGTATAGTATGGCATCAAAATAGTGATAAAAACGACATAGTATAGTATGGCATCCAAAACGTCATAAAAACGTCATAGTATAGTATGGCATCAAAATAGTCATAAAAACGTCATAGTATAGTATGGCATCAAAATAGTCATAAAAACGACATAGTATAGTATGGCATCCAAAACGTCGTAAAAACGACATAGTATAGTATGGCATCAAAATAGTCATAAAAAGGTCATAGTATAGTATGGCATCCAAAACGTCATAAAAACGACATAGTATAGTATGGCATCAAAATAGTCATAAAAACGTCATAGTATAGTATGGCATCCAAAACGTCGTAAAAACGACATCGTATAGTATGGCATCAAAATAGTCATAAAAAGGTCATAGTATAGTATGGCATCCAAAACGTCATAAAAACGACATAGTATAGTATGGCATCAAAATAGTCATAAAAACGTCATAGTATTGTATGGCATCAACATAGTGATAAAAACGACATAGTATAGTATGGCATCAAAATAGTCATAAAAACGTCATAGTATAGTATGGCATCAAAATAGTCATAAAAACGACATAGTATAGTGTGGCATCAAAATAGTCATAAAAAGGTCATAGTATTGTATGGCATCAAAATAGTGATAAAAACGACATAGTATAGTATGGCATCCAAAACGTCATAAAAACGACATAGTATAGTATGGCATCAAAATAGTCATAAAAACGTCATAGTATTGTATGGCATCAAAATAGTGATAAAAACGACATAGTATAGTATGGCATCCAAAATAGTCATAAAAACGTCATAGTATTGTATGGCATCAAAATAGTGATGAAAACGACATAGTATAGTATGGCATCAAAATAGTCATAAAAACGACATAGTATAGTATGGCATCAAAATAGTGATAAAAAGGACATAGTATAGTATGGCATCAAAATAGTCATAAAAACGTCATAGTATAGTATGGCATCAAAATAGTCATAAAAACGTCATAGTATAGTATGGCATCAAAATAGTGATAAAAAGGACATAGTATAGTATGGCATCAAAATAGTCATAAAAACGTCATAGTATAGTATGGCATCCAAATAGTCATAAAAACGTCATAGTATAGTATGGCATCCAAAACGTCATAAAAACGTCATAGTATAGTATGGCATCCAAAAAGTCATAAAAACGTCATAGTATAGTATGGCAACAAAAAAGTCATAAAAACATCATATTATAGTATGGCATCCAAAAAGTCAGAAAAACTTCATAGTATAGTATGGCACGAAAAAAGTAATAAAAACGTCATAGTATAGTACGGCAAGAAAAAAGTAATAAAAACGTCATAGTATAGTATGGCATCAAAATAGTCAAAAAAACATCGTATATACTATGACGTTTTTATGACGTTTTTATGACGTTTTGGATGCCATACTATACTATGATGTTTTTATGACTATTTTGATGCCATACTATACTATGACGTTTTTATGACTTTTTGGATGCCATACTATACTATGACATTTTTATGACTTTTTTGATGCCATACTATACTATGACGTTTTTATGACTTTTTTGATGCCATACTATACTATGACGTTTTTATGACGTTGTTGATGCCATACTATACTATGACGTTTTCATGACGTTTTGGATGCCATACTATAATATGACGTTTTTATGACGTTTTGGATGCCATACTATACTATGACGTTTTTATGACTTTTTGGATGCCATACTATACTATGACGTTTTTATGACGTTGTTGATGCCATACTATACTATGATGTTTTTATGACTATTTTGATGCCATACTATACTATGTCGTTTTTATGACATTTTGGATGCCATACTATACTATATGGCATAGTATAGTATCGCATCAAAAATGTCATAAAAATGTCATAGTATAGTATGGCATCCAAAACGTTTTAAAAACATCATAGTATAGTATGGCATCCAAAACGTCATAAAAACGTCATAAAAACGTCATAGTATAGTATGGCATCAAAAAAGTCATAAAAACATCATAGTAAAGTATAACTAGCTAATTTGTGGTCTGATGAACAGAAAGAGAGCAGTATAGTGAATGCACTGCGTGTAAGTGTCCACTGAAATGAGATTAAAAAATAAATCGGTGTACAGGAAACACTTGGTAGCCGTATAAAGAACGTACACACAAGGCCATCTGGTGGGAGGGGCTTAGGGGAAAGAGGGAGGAGCTGCAGGAGGAGGGTAAATTTCAAAATTCTGCCAGGGTTTGTTTGCCTTTGCCAAATATCGTCTTGACAAAGGCAAAGGCATCAGCTGTTGGCGATCACTTTGAACATCAGCGATCCCCGAAATCATTGTCCATCGGCAAAGCCCCTGAAGCAAAATCATTACATTGTGCTTATTCACCTTGTTATTGCATTTACTGATGTTTCAACCCAAAGCCAAATACATTAAGAGCATGTATGTTTGTGTGTCTGTGCATGTTGAGAACGATTTTGCTTAACGGCAGGGTTCTGTGTCAAAATGTCAACAGTGTGCAGAGGCATATTTATATACACGTTTAATCAACATAAAAAAATTAAATACTTTGGATTCCCTTGAGGCATTCTTGAGATGGCGTTCACAAGGACGGGACATATAGACAGATAACCTGAAAACATAATGCTTCCAGCCACGGCTATCCCCTGGGGCGGAGGCATACAAATGGAAAAAAAGTGTCAAATTTACCATCTGGGTTTTGAAGCTGCTCCTCTAGCTCTGCTAGTTTGTCCTCAGCATCAGGTAGGTCCATCTTATTCACCACCAATAAAGCTGGCTTCATCACAAGCTCCTCTTTGTACAACTCCAACTCCTGGAGGCCATGGTGAGAGAGGAGGAGGAGGAGGATGAAGAAGAAGAGGAGGGCAAAAAATGGTGCGCATGACGTGGATGAGTCAATGATGGGACACTTTAGTTACAACTAAAACTTTATGAAGATCTTTCACGACATCAGTCTCACCTTGGTGAGAAGTTGAACAGCTGCAAAGGCCGACCTGAACTGTGTCTTACTTGCCAGCTGGAAACCACAAACATCCACCTGCAGCCAGACAAATCACAACTACATCAAACTCCATCATCATCAGCTGGTTTTCCTGACCACATTCAAACATACATGATGACGATGTTAGCTACGCACCACAAACAGAAGCTGCCGGGTCCTCTCTACGTGTTTCAGGAACTTGTGGCCCATGCCTTTGTTCATGTGAGCTCCCTCGATCAGGCCTGGGAGATCAGCCACAGAAATCTACCAAAAATAACAAGAACACCGCTCAATGAGGGGAAACAATAAAAAGGAAACCTGTTCAACAGACAGTTAAAGGACATTACACCATTTCTCATACCTGCTTGTAATCTTTATACATCAGTTTGCCGATCTCAGGCCTCAAAGTTGTGACTGTGGAATAATACAGATTTTAGAAATGCCAATAAAAAAGCACAGAATATTGACCTGAAGAATTATTCGACTCAGACAGTACACCTTTGTACATGTGTGCGGTGTTATGTACTTACAAGCATAATTGGCAATCTCAGGTGTGGCATTAGACATGGCGGTCAGGAGGGAGGACTTTCCAGCATTTGGGAACCTGAATGAAGTGAATGAACACCAAGACTATCACTTGCAAAATGCTAAAAAAAAAACTAAAACAAAAACTAAAAAATAAATAAGTAAAACAAATGATGGAGTCGCCTTTTAAGAGAATTATTTGTTCCAATTAAATCTCAGCTGAAATGAACCAATATGTTCATGTGTGTGTCTGCTCTCACCCTACAAGGCCCAGGTCAGCAATGAGTTTGAGGTCCAGCCTTATGTGTTTGTTCTGGCCCTTTCTGGGCTCAAACCTAGAGTGGAAGGAGCCACCGGTTCCTCCTTTCGCCACCATCAGACGATCACCCTCATTGTTCAGGTCACCTTGAAGGAAGAAGAGAGTTTTTAATGCAACATCAGTTGGTTATGCTACTTGCATTTGATTACTGATTACTGCGTTTTATCCCACAAATGATGTACATACAATAAACATACAACCTCACAGCAAAGTAAGAGCTCTGTTAGAAAATTGTACCACAGACTATTTTGACCATGAATTGTGCAAAATGAGGGAGGTATTATAAAAGAAGTTTAACATACCAATTACTTTGCCATCATCAGTGGTGACTGTGATACCAACTGGAGCCAAGATCTCCTTATCCTTCCCCTTATCTCCTCTCAGCGCTCGAATACTGTCAATAAATAAAATTCACACACACTAAATACAAAACAGCTCTTTTTCCCTGACACCACATGATTAAGGTTCTCTAGCAAACATAACTCATCAGCTTATGTCAGTGATTGATGAATGATAGCTAAAGATATTTATAATATTAACCAGTAATAATATCAGATAGTCCTAAGGTTGTATCTGTAGGAACAAACCTGCTGTTGGCTCCTGTTCCTCCCACAAAACGTTTCACGGGGTACTTATCCTTGATCCTCTTTAAGGTCATGCTCTTTGTAGCCACCACCCAAACATCTCCCCCGTTTCCTCCCTGTCCCCCTAAACGGGGTAGACCCATGCCCCCGCTGCCTCCACAGACATACAGACGGAGGTTGTCAACAAAGTTTCCGTACTGTAGGAAGCAGAAAAGAGACATTACATTACTGCTGCTGCTTGTACACTTGCTGTAGATGTACTTTAACAGTTTTTTGTACATAAAAGTGCTTTCATTTTGATTAGAAGTTTTGTTTTTGTTCAATATTTATTTTCCTTACATTCGTGTCTTATTCTGTTTGTAAATATGTGTGAAGTTTAAATAGTGTGCACCATGTGAGGATGACATATTTGCAATTTTGTTATGCTTACATTATAAGAATAAAGGTTTTCTTGAATCTTGAATCTCGGTTGAAAGCTCAGGGGAATGTTTATGAATGGACCTTGAGTTGGGATTGTTTTGTCGAACAAACGGGATGTCAGGGATGACATTAAAAGTCTATTTCTAAGGCCAAAAATTAGATTTCAAGCTCAAAAAATCCTTGTTGTCAATGCATATTTACATTTAATGTTACTTAAAGACATCAACATCGGTTTATTCTTATACTGTTCGGTCACAGATGGCTATCATCATATTACGATCATACATTAAAAAGAGGCAAACACCAGCAAAAGGTCACACATACACCAGTGTCTGTCGATGCTTATGTTTTGATAGCAGTTAGCAAGAGCATGTCGCACAGCTAGCTGACAGCTAGCTTGCCGGCCAATGTCACCATCACAGTTGTTAGTAAACAGACATGTTGACTTGTTTTCATGACATTAAAATAATATCTGCTACAGTTCTTACCTTCCGGAAGCAGATTCTGCTGAAGTGGACCATCTTCAGTGGCGTTAATTGCCACTTTCTGTGTTGTTGACAGAGCTTGTGGCTAGTTGACATGTGCTTACAGGAAGGACCGGAAGCGGTGTGTTTCTGTCAGCTGATTGGATCATGAGACAAAGAGGCGGGTTGAGTGACAGCTCAGTTTACCTATCATCTTATGATGTTGAATCCAACGGTGAACTACACTTTACCTCAACCTAATATCCCCCAATATATTATGTTTTGCTCTTTTCTACTGTTTACCTGTTTTATTTCTTTGTAGTTTTTCTGTTTTTTTTTTTTTTTACTGATACTTCTTGTTTTCTACCATCCTCTTATCTTATCTCATATTTTAATTATACAGCTAAATTGTGCACGTCAGCTGCTCTGTCAGGATTAAATAATTGTTCACTGCTGGAGGAAAGACACGCACTAATAAGGACAGTCATAACATCATGGACTAATTGTAAAGAAAAAATTATTGAATACTGACACTCAGTGAAATTAAAGTTCATTTTAATCGTAATGAATTGAGTTTTCTACAGTATTTACAGTTGTAATCCATATTGCATAAGCTCATGTCTCAAGGTTCTACACTGGCCTCAGGTTAAGATGAGAGTGACTGTCACATATAAAGGCACAGTATCCAAACTTTATTGACTTATTTCACTCTCCTCTTGTGGTAATATTAAAGTCAAACAAAAATGGGAATATGAGCTGGGTGAACACCTGCCACTTGAACAGTGGGACCCTATAATAAACTACATATCAAATTCCGTCACATATAAATTTATACTGATGAATATTTTGCACCGAACACATATATTACTCTAAATAAGCTGAATACAATGAATCATAATACATCAGACCGATGCTGGCATGGTTGTGGGATAGAGAGGATCCTTAATACATATGTTATAGTGCTGCACAGATATAAGAATATTGTGGGAAGGAGTCCAAAATACATTATGTTCAGTGCTAAATGTGGCTGTACTACTGTGCCCTGAAGTGTGCTTGTTGGGACTTAAAGTGGATGGTGTAAAATCTGGAGTAATACAACGTCTGTTAACACTGGCATTTCTTTCTGTAAAAAGGATCATTTTTATGAAGTGGACAGTACAGAAACAAAATTGTTTTTGTTTTAATAACTGGCTGAAGGATTTCATAGATTCAATAACGATGGAGCGTGCAGCCTCAGCCCTGCAGGGGCTTTAGAGAGATGATTTAGATAGACCATGGACAATCATCAAAGAATATATAAGCAAGAGGCATATAATTTAGTTAAAGAACTGTTATGAATGCTAAAGATAAGGCAGTACTAGAAATATGATTTTGAACCCTTTAAGCAGACAGACAGACTGGTGATATAATGATCTCCCAAACAAGTATATTGTTGTGTATTTTAGTCTGTAATTTCTGGCAAACTGTCTGTGAGTTGTTTTTTTGTACAGTATTGTGTGTGTTTGTGTGGTGTCATTAAAATGTAAAAAAAAAAAAAAAAGTCCACAATGTGTGTGCTTCACAAAAGCCTGTATTTCAAGCAACATAAGCCAAATTGGGACAAAGCTTCAACAAACAACAGACATTTTAACATTTTAATGGACATTAAGACACTAAAAAAATCAAATTTAAAAAACAGAGGGCGATTAGACGAAAGATTAGACTTGTACATTTTTCTATGGGTCACAAGCTCAAAACACTCAAAGCGCTTTGCAATTTAAAAAAAAAATTTAAATAGGTCATTCAGTTCAAGTCAGACAAGCTGTTAACCTCATTATAAGAAACTGCATCATGGTGCAATAACATTGCAGCCACTATAAATAATTCAAGCTGAGTGACACAGTTTTTTTGTAACAGACAGATCTCATGTTTTGATGAATTTTACACTTTTCACTGACCTCTGGATTTCAGCGTTGGCAGGTAACATGTTCTCTTCAGTCAGTTTTTGCCCTTATTATTATTTGCTAATACAGTAGGTGGGCTCATTAACAAATGTACTACATCATCATTATCTTTTTAAGTTTATAAATTAATAAACAGCAGCACTGCCAAACGCACACACAAAAAAAATGCTGGCAATAGTGCACGGCACTGTAAGATATTCCTGTCAACCAACTATATCAGTTACACATTCAGCTGGTGTCAAGACAACAACAAAACACAAACATCAACACAGTATAATTCTTTAGCCCAATCACCTGAAAAAAAAAAGTTGACATTGTGCATTTCTGTAAGCCACAAAAACATTACATTTGCATCATATAAATGTTTTTAAAGTGACATATTATGAGCTGACTTAATCATCCAGAGGTGGAGGGGATGGTGGATGGGGTGTCACCTTGGTGAGACACCTGCCGAGCTGCAGACCACTGTTCAAAACCAACAAACAACAAAACCTGCTGTGGTTTAGTGAGACATTGCTGTTTTCTCAGTGAATTTTTAGCCACCAAATGTGGGTGTTTTGTAGGAAACTGTCGCTGTTTTCTCCGAGGCTTTCTAGACACGAAACATCACTGGTTAGGAGACGTCGCTGTATTTCCTGTCAGGATAGTGGCAGGAAAGCTGTTGTTCTATTCTACCAAGACACTGCTGCTTTTCCTGCTGGTATAGTGCCCCCCAAACCAGGTAGTTTAAGCCAGGGTTCCCGATGGTTCCAGCTGCAGCAGGAAATGGAACTTCAAAATAAAAGTTTGGTGCCAGAAATTCACTGTACAAAATAAAGTGTGTTTTTTACAAAGTTGACAAGTTTGTGAGTCACTTCGAACGGACCCGCAACCTGCTTTTGGACCGCGAGCCAGCAGTTGGGAAACACCAGTTTAAGCCAAAACATGATCGCTTCCTAACCATAACCAAGTGGTTTCTGTGCCTAAATCTAGCCACATGTTAACCCAACACATTCTCACCATCACCTCGTCACATATCAACGTTTGGACTTTCCACTTTCCTCGTCCAGATGCGACGTGCAAGGTACCCTGTGTGCGTTGGTTGTTGATGTTCCTCTGGGACACCGTGTCAAGTTCTGCCTGTTACATGCACTGTCTTCTTTCAAAATATACTTCCGTTTTCACAGGAAATGTTTACCTACGGTCTCTTTCAAAATGAACACACTATGTCAGTATTTTTTTCCTCCAACAACTAAGGCATGTGGTTAGGTTCAGGAAAAAAGAACAGGGTTTGGCTCTAGAATCTTACGTGACACGAGCACCACTCTCTCGGGTTAAAGTCAGTGTTTGTTGGACCCATCCACCACCCCTCCAGCTCACCCTTAACCCTTAACTGTCCTTCTTGTCCCACCTTGTTTCCCCTTGACAGCGCCAAGCACCATTAAACTATAACGGCAACTGGCCACGTATCATAACAACATTAAAGGATGGCTTTTTTCGTCAGTGTCTGACGCCACAATTCACCTCCCAAGAGCCGGATTTCGATGACTTTGGAGTGAGACCAGGTTGGTTAACCCAACCCAGCTTTATTGAAAAGTAAAGATTCAACACCTCTGCTAAATCAGTAACACTCAACATGTGACTCGTGGGCCAAATCTGGCCCACAACAAGATGCCATGAGGCCCAGCCAACCATTTTCTCACATCACAATGAAAATAAACAGATTCACAATGGGGGTCTTCTTGTACTTTAAATTGAAATAAGGTGCCAGGGTGTATAAAAAGCATCAATATAATGCTTGTTTATCCAAAAAATTAAATGAAATAAAATAAAATAATAACCATAATAAAAAAAATAAAAATAACTGGGGTGGATTCTTTCAACAGAGGTCCAGGCCTGCTGCAGCGACTGAGGTCCTTTGGAGTGTGCAGGACACTGCTAAGGACCTTTTATGACACTGTGGTAGCGTCTGCCATCCTCTATGCAGTGGTCTGCTGGAGCAGTGGAAGCACGGAGAGGGACAGAAAAAGACTAAACAAGCTGGTCAGGAGGGCCAGCTCGGTCCTGGACTGTCCCCTGGAGACCATCGAGCAGGTGGGTGAGAGGAGGATGTTAGCAAAGCTGATATCCATAATGGACAACACCTCTCACCCCCTGCATGAGACTCTCCGTGCACTGAGCAGCTCTTTCAGCGGCAGACTGCTGCACCCACAGTGCAAGAAGGAGCGCTACCGCAGTTCGTTCATCCTATCAGCTGTCAGACTATTTAACAGCAACATCTGACAACACCAAATGTAGCACTGTCATGTCTGCTGCATGACTGCTTAGACTCTGTGCATCAACACATTCTGTGCGATATTCCTCATCTAAATATTTTTTGTATATATATTGTAAATTCTGTTAATATTCATTCTCAAAAGTGCCTTACTTTTTAAAATATTTTTTTGTATATTTTTAACATACATATTCTCTATTTCTAATCTTTATTTAATTTTTTATAATTATAAAAAATTAAATAAAGATTCCACTCTTGACTTTCTGTCTGTACTTTGATCCCAGTGTGGGATCAATAAAGTTTATCTTATCTTATCTCATCTTATCTTATCTTAAGACCGTAAAAAAAACCCCACACACTTTATTTTTCAAGTACAATTCATTTCCAGCACAGAGCTTTTATGTTCAAGTGCTGTCATCTGCTTTAGAGTGACTGAATAACAGATAACTACTTCACAGAGACAGTAATCTAGCTCCACAAAATGCCCAAACACAAGTATGACACTGAATATAATAAACAGCGTGGACCTTGAACTAATGATTAAGGAGAAATCTGGACCCTGGCTGAACCAGTTGGGAACCACTGGTCTAGAGTGAGCCATAAAAAAAGAGCCTTGTCTCATTTATGAAGTCATAGAAATCTGGCGCTTGGGCAGTGACCTGCAGTGTCAGAAACCAACAATAAAAGGCGTCCTTAAACGTCGGCATGGTTGCCATTATAGTTAAACGGTGCCCAGCGGCGTCTGGGGGAAATGTGGTGGGACAAGGACGAAAGTTAAGGCGGCAAAACTCTGACTTTCACCTGAGAGAGCGGTGTTCGTGTCCCTTAAGATTCTAAAACCAAACCCTGTTCTATTTCCTAAACCTTACCGCATGCAATTGTTGTTGAAGGAAAAAAAACATCAATTTGCTTTGTTGTACCGTTGTAGTGCGTTTATTTTGAAAGAGACTGTATAAACTGTGAGGACAATGCATGTAACAGGGAGAACTTGACTCGGTGTCCCAGAACGTCAACAACCAACGCACCCAGGGTACCTTTCACGTCGTATCTGGACGCTGAGGGTCCATGACCCAATGTCAATATGTGACAAGGTCAGAGTGAGAATGTGCTGCAAAAAAAATGGTAGATCAGCGTCACCATCAGGCTGAATCTTCCTCTCTTATGAGGGAAATCGTTGACATTTGTTGGGCACATTCATGCTCTCCAGAGGATGAACCCTTTCCAATTTGGGTTGCCATTTCTGTAGCGTCACCCCTAGGACATTTTTCAGCTTTATCCTCACTACCAGCATCTTCTGAGAACAGCCACATCACTAACATGTTGTTAATTCTGTCCAGCACTTTAATATTATGGGATGCACAAAGTATCACAGCTTGCAGGGGACCACAGCAAGACTTTAATGAGCAGAGACACTGTCCTGAGCATTGGCTGTTTAGATTTGGGCTTAAAAATACAAGTCTCCTCTCAGAGCCCACTCAGCGAGCAGCAGCGTGTCGGCGGCGCTGTGAGGATGCTGAGCTCAGAGATGCTCTGATCTTCCGGCTCTCTTCTTTCTCCGTGAGCGCGCGCACGCCTGCCGGTGCAGAGATGCGCATGTGACGACAAAAGCAAACGCAGGACCCGGTTTCTCTCTCACACACACACACAGTCTCTACCATCAAGACACAGACAAGATCTACCTCTCAGGCGACATTAACAGGCTGGTCAGACCTGAATAAACCAGGTCTGCTCGGATTTAACAGCACGGAGGTAAGAGTGTGTGTCTGTGTGTGCGTGTGTGTGTGCGCGCGTGAGATGACGAGAGAGAGGTTGGCTTATTATCTCATGCAAGAGCCCGGACGGTCGGATAGGTCCTCCCACCGGTGTCTGCCTATTTATACGCTTAGAAACGCAGCCTGGGGTCGTGATAACAGGACGCCACTGGGACATAAAGACATTCATCACAGCGCGGTAAGAGATCCCGTTCTTGGCCGAGTGTTGCGGATGCCCGTGAGTGTGTGTTTGACCTAAATTATGCAATGATGGTGACATAGCCGCTTGTCGCATGTGCTCCTTGTGCCTTATTGGATGCAGGCTGCAAGGACCGCTGCTCGGAGTCAGCAGGAGTGTATAGTGGGAGGTTTGAGCCCATGAGGATGATGAGTGTGATGGTGTAACAGACTGCATCATCCAGTAGCGCGTGTGCTGCAGCAAAATCCACACACACACACATATGTATCTATAGACAGTGCTGGTTTCAAGTTAACCTAATTTGGTAACTGACCTGCAGGCTCCGTGCAAATTAGCTCAAGTTGCAGAGATAAAGCTGGAGATGAAGGCCTGGGAGAAACGCACCTTTCAAACACATCCTGCACTGAGAATAAAAAAAGAGCAGTCCTCATTGAAACGCATTATTTTTGGCATGTTTTCCAAATTCACGACACAAAGCCTTTTGTTTTTCTGCTGACCACACTGAAGATTCAAAGTGTGACATTAAGTTTCATTTGTTTCCCATGTGTAGCCCATAATACACAGTACACTATGTTCTAGAAAAGTATGGTGCGTCCTGTCCACGCATGCTGCACAGCGCGCACATGTAGGCGCATGAAAGGGCAGGAGGCCAGCACAACACAACAATAAGGTCTAATATCACATCTCTGCTGGGGCTGTGTTACATTTCCTCTCAGGTAAAGCAGTTTGGATGATCTGCACTGTAACTGTTTTTTAATTTATTTTGGAGTGTATTAAATGTATAAAAATACAGTAAATAAAGCACACAGATTTATGCCTTTTATTTACTCCTGCATGTGTTACCATAATGTCAAAAATAAAATATAAAACCATTGTGAAACAGCATGATGCAAT
This sequence comes from Cephalopholis sonnerati, assembly GCA_019142605.1. NCBI lineage: Eukaryota > Metazoa > Chordata > Actinopteri > Perciformes > Serranidae > Cephalopholis > Cephalopholis sonnerati. The sequence continues at coordinate 32,169,275 of JAGQAX010000008.1, forward strand.
AGCAGCACAGCACTGTTGTTACATCAGGTAGTATTTATATCTTTTAAAGGCACTTAACAGAACAACACACTATCACTCGTTTTTAAACTTTTTTTTAAAGACAGACTGATTTTTTAACCTTTTTTGACATACTATATTATGACATTTTTTTACCTTTTAAGACAAACTGTGACTTAAAAAATTGAGACATATTATAAAATGATTTTTTAAACCCTTTAAATACACACTATACTATGACTTCTTTTTGTTCTTTTACTTTTAAGACTTATATAATATGATGTTTTTAAAAAAAAACAAACATTGTAAGACATACTATAATGGCTTTTCAAAGACATACTATAACATAACCATTTTAAAATGTTTTTAAAAGACATACAATACTAAATTTTTTAACCTTTTCAAGACATACCATGATATGAGTTTTTAACTTTTTAAATACATACTATACTATGACATGTTTTTACTTTTTTAAGGCATACTATAATATGACTTTTTTTTTACTTTTTGAAGACATTATAAAGACATACAATTATGATTTTTAACGTTTTAAGACAAACTATGATGTATATTTTTATTTTTTGAGACTTAAAAAAAACTTTAAAGCATGCTATAATATGACTTTTTTCGTTGTTGTTTTTTTTTTTTTTTTACTTTAAGACATACAATTATTAGACTTTTTTAGATTTTATTTTCAACCTTATTTGAAGTTTCAAAAAAAAAAAAAACTTTTCTAAGACATACTAATGATTTTTTAGACTTTTTAAATATATACTTTAATGGCTTTTTTTTATACTTTTAAAAGACGTGACTTTTTAAGACTCTTAGACATACTACAATATGACTTAAAAAAACAACTTTTTAAGACACTAAATTCTGACTTTTTAAAAACTTTTTAAAGGCATATTATTAGGCATTTAATGAAACTATTTTCAAGACAGACTATACTCTGAATTTTTTTCTTTACCTTTCAAGACATTACTTTTTTTTTTAGTTTTTTAAGACATACTATAACATGACCTCTTTTTTTGCTTTATTAAGACATACTGTAATATGACTTTTAAATTTATTTTTAAAGACATACTATAGTATGACCGTTTTTGAGAATTTTGTAAATACATAATATAATATGACTTTTAACTTTTTAAAGACATGATACATGTGATGTAAATACATCTAAACTGTAACTGTTGGGCAGAAAAATGTCAAAAATACAGTAAATGAAGCACACAGACATATGCTCATTTTTCACCCTCACATGTCATCATAACCTTACAAAAATATTAAATTGTGCTGTGAAACATGATGCATTATCATTACAGCGCTGTTGTTGCATCATGCAATATTTACATCTGTCAAAAGCACTTGATGCAACAACAGTAACTGATGCACACAATAATAATCCTACTCAGACTGATAAAGAAGAGATGCAGCTTCAGAGGACTGAACCTAACATTAAACATTAAATAACATTCTGCTGTGTGAATAAATATTCTTGTTCCATTTGCTGACAAATTGTTCAAAGCTCCCCCCAACAAAAGCTGGTAATAAGACCTTTAGGTTTGGACTGATTTGTCTCACATACTGTTCCCACACTGTTCACCGGTGTCACGTGTTGACATATAATCTTAAATTAGAATAAATTCTTGCAGATTAGATCAGATCCCCTGAAATCTACTCACAGCAAGAGGCTCATTTTGGTATGCACTGATTTAAAAGGTGTGGAAAGTGAAAGTTCAAACAAAAAAAAAACCTTGTTACGTAAACACTGTGTAAACACTGTGGGGGTTGTCAAATTGCCCAGTGACATGGAAATACCAGTATCAGCTTGCCAACTGGGGGCACGACGTTCTCCAAACAGGGCAGGCAATGTGTGGAATCCCAGTGCTTTCAGTGAAAGGGGTAAACAAGCCAATGACCAAAGACAACCGGTTACAGACACAGGTCAGACAGAGAGAGAGGGTGGGGGGTGAAACGAGGGGGACTGTACTGGCAGCAGGGAGGCATGGGAGTTTTAGGGGAAGTGAGCCAGAGTTTTGGGACGTAAGACAAAGGCGGTGTGGGCAGTGTTTTGGTTTTTATGAAACTGGGGCAAGTGGGCACTGTTGGCTGTAGCTGGTGGGTAATGTTTTGGCGGGAGTGGCTTTGAGTGTGTGTGTGTGTGTGTGAGTGAGTGTGTGTGTGAGAGAGTGTGTGTGTGTGTGTGTGTGTGTATGGTGGGTGGGTATGAGAGGAGGAGCTCTGTCAGCATGCCAGGTCCACATTCTCACCCTGCTGCTGTTGAAAGGGGCGGTAAAGACATAAACAGGCCCAGTGGGATTAGGGCCCACTCGGAGAAGTGATCAGGGGGGATTTGCTGCCCGGCGGGCACACAATGGCACTGTCGCGTAACACACAAACACACACTACACATGCTCAACGGCAACGTTTCACAACAGACCCAAGCCTACACAAATCTGATTAGAACTCCCTTTTGTTTGGGAAGCGGCACCGGGGTTAACAGAGGCTAGCCTCGCCGCGGGCCATGTGTGATAGGACAGGGGGTCTGTGGACGTTGGCGGGACGGCAAAGAGAAAAGCTGGGGGCACGTTGTGTTGTGGCGGGGTGTTTCCACGTGTGTGAAGCCCCAGACAGACAGGGAGGGTTGTGGCTGTGTGTGTGGAAGCACAATAACAGGATGAATAATGTTTTTTTCCCCCGTTCAGTGTGTGTGTGTGTGTGAGTCAGCTGATGATGGTGGATGGAGACAGGATCTAAGCAAACATGAGAGAACAACAACATTGGCAGACACAAAGACAGCAAGCCGGTTTGAACCTGTTCAAATAATCTGACCCAGAAACGTGGAAGCATGGAAGCAGTGGGGGGGGTCGGACAATGCACAAACGGGCCTCTGCTTTTAGTTGAACATCAAATGGACGGCTGCAGAAATGTCTGGAACTTTCTTCACATGTCTATCGTTCCTCCTCAGTGCCGGCTCTGGCCCAGGCTCCAGCCATGCCTCTTCTGGAAGAGACCACTCTGCGACAAGAGCACCCCCCCACTGTCCCCGTGGTCATTATAGGTAAACACTTTACCCCTAACCTCCTGACTTTTAACTGTTTATATTGGCCCTAACTCTGCACACATTTTAACAGAGGTGTGGATTCGACTCACATGACTTGGACTCAAGTCACAAATTTGATGACCTTAGATTTGACTTGACAAAATAAACAAAGACTTGTTACTGAACTTGGACTTTAACACCAGTGGCTCATGACTTCATTCGGACTGAGCCTTTTGACCTGAAAATGCATGGTACATTCCCCAAAGCCCAAAAATTAAAAAGTCTGCAGGAAATTGCAGGAGAGAACCACGAAGAACCAACACTGCATTAGTGAGTGCTAGTCAGAAAAAAATGATACCAATTTCGTTTGCGTACAAAAATAAAAGTAAGTAAATAAATGTAAATTTAATATGTTATTAATCCATTGTTCAAATGCCATTACATTTGGTGAAGACCACATTATGACTTGTTAAGGACGGGAAACTCAAAGTTTAAACACCTACACACACCAAACCAACGTCAAGGAACAGTGAAGAAGAAGGCTGACTGTTGCATCGCCTGTGTCTCAGCCAAAAAGTTGCACCTGAACACACCGCAAAGACTCAAGCCAGTGGCCAGCTAGCATGTACATTCTGCACCTGCATGAGACGAAATAACTCTCCAAGGCAGCAGGTGGCAGTTAGCACATTAATAACATAACCCAATGTTGAAACGAGAAAGGATATTAACTATGTGCTAGCGAACAACAACACAAACAATTACCGAAACTTTTCTGCTGAAGAGTTCAATGGCTAGTGAAACAATCTTACCTCATTTGTTTGTTTTGATCTTACGCTCTCTTTACTTTGGCTGTCTATTTGGTTTACTCATGGACACCTATCGACCATGCTGAATCAGCCAAAAACTAAGGAAACAGTTCACCGACGGCCTGACACTAACCAACATCTGACCATCAGCTTGGTGTGGCAGGGCCCCAAAACTTAGAACTCGAGTGCCAGAACTTGAGACTTGCCAAACAATGACTTTATCCCATTTCTGCATTTTAATCTCAAAAGCATCTCTCTCAATCTAATTTACATCATGTAATGCTGTGTGCTCCTTTGTGATGCTAATCTGTTTCTTAAACCTGGGTCTGTTTTTAGGCAACGGCCCATCAGGTATCTGTCTGTCCTACCTGCTGAGTGGATACAAGCCCTACCTGGATACGACAACTGTCCACCCAAACCCGATACTGTACAGAAAGCTGCAGGAGACCAAGCACCTGTCCATCACTGAACAGGTAAATACACCACCAAGTTCCTTGTACAGGTAGACAGGATCACAGTCACACAGGTGTGTCATGATAGGGAGTTTTTTTCTTTTGCAGGATCTGGAATATTTGAGCGAAGGTCTTGAGGGGAGGTCGAGGAACCCTGTGGCTGTGCTTTTTGACACACTTCTGCACCCCAATGCTGACTTTGGCTACGAGTTCCCTCCTGTACTTCAGTGGAGGAGGGACAAGCAGCAGCACATCCCACATCTGGTGCTGGGGAGGGCAACACCTGGAGGTGCTTGGCATGTAAGACACAAGGTTTAGTCTCCTACACATGTGTAATGATTCATATATTCCAACCAGGCCTCACTCTTAACTCGCCTGGTCAGTAGCCCTCAGTGGCCCCAGACAACATGCGGCCTGAAACACACTTGGCAGTGGCATATTTTGATGCTCAGAGTATCAAAACAAAGAGAGTCCACAAAGAGTGGGTGGGAGGGTAGGTAGATGGGTCAAACAAACTCAAGATTTTCACCCAGGAGACCGCTGTTTGTGTCCTGTGTGAAACCAAAACTCTTTTCAGTTCTTTTAAAAACAACTTAGTGTACGCCTCAGTTTCTCTTCCTTAGGTTTCTCCACTTTTCTTTCCCATTAAAGGTTTTTTTTCTTTATGCACTGCGAGGGTACAAGGACAGATGGTGTCGTATGTTGTAAAGGCCTCTGAGGCAATTTGGGATTTGTGAGGTTTGGCTGTACAAAACTGAACTGAATTTAAGTGCTAGTATGTGTTAGAAAACTACCCTAGTTACGTATGTCACATGACGTTACATTCCAACACATTCTCACTCCGTTCTCGTCACATATTGACATTTGGTCGTGGACATTCCACGTCCACATGCGTCATATGAGGTACCCTGGGTGTGTTGGTTGGTGACCTCTCTGGGACACCGTGTCAAGTTCTGCCTGTTACATGCATTGTCTTCTTTCAAAATACACTTTTGTTTTCACAGGAAATTTAACGTTTACACACAGTCTCTGTCAAATTAAACACTGCGTCTGTACAACACAGCAAATTGACTTTTTTTTTTCCTTCAACAACAAACACACATGGTTAGGTTTATGAAAAAAGAACAGGCTTTGGCTTTAGAATCTTGCGAACACTGCTCTCTCAGGTGAGAATCAGTGTTTTTCTGACCCATCCACCACCCCTTCCACCTGCCTTAGACTTTCGCCACCTTAACTTTTGTTCTTGTCACGCCGTGTTTCCCCCTAACGCCACTGGGCACCTTTTAACTATAACGGCAACAGGCTGCATATCATGCTGGCGTTAAAGGACGCCTTTTTTTTGTTGGTTTCTGATGCAACAAGTCACTGCCCAAGCATCGGATTTCAACGACTTCAGAGTGATACCAGGCTCCACATAATGTTAGCAATAAATGTACTTATTTTAAGCCAACCTAAAGAAGTAAATGTAAAAATGAAGTTTTTTACCTATGTTCTATGTTTATTTTTTGTAAAGATTATGCATTTGTGGAGCGTAAACTGTATATTTTCTGTGAAACCTGAAGTTTATTGTAAAGAAAGACAAAATGCATGTAATGAGCATACATTGACACACTGTCCCTAAATGTCCAATACTGATGCTTGAGGGGTATCTGCACGCCAAACCAACGTTTGCCGTGCAGGGCCACTGACCAAACGTTGGTATTTGATGAGTTGGTAGTGAGAATGTGTTGTATTTTTGGTCAATCCTTTTGTGACGTTGCTCTTTCCTCTACGCTTCTTCTCTCCTCAGGCAATGGAAGGCTCCATGCTGACTATTAGTCTTGGCATCTGGATGGAGCTTCCCGGTGTTAACTACAGAGACCTGACAAACGGGAAACGGAGGTACTGAGAGAGGACAGCGTTGACATCAAAGACATTGCTCAAGTCTCAGTTTAATTCTGTGCTACCTCTTTCCTCATCATCTCTCCTCTCTCTAGGGATGTGACCAGTGACAGAGCCACCCCAGAGGAGATCTCATCCTATTATCGTAACTATGTGAAGCTAAAGGGCCTCCAAAAGAATTTTGCTGACAACACCTACGTGACCTCTGTCCAGAAACTCTGCCGGGGGCACGAGGGGGAAGGTCTGGAGAATGGGCACACTGATCAAGGAGATGGAGGGGTGGTAGATGGTGGGAATGAAGGCTTTGAGGGAAATGGAGTTGAGTGTCTCAACAGTGGAGGAGGGGGGGCTCTCTGGGAGGTAAGGGGATACCAGCAGGTGCAGAACGACACTCATGTCCCCTTCTCTCTGTTTGCTGAGAATGTAGTTCTGGCCACCGGTGCGTCGGATTCACCGGTTCGATTGGGCGCAGAGGGGGAGGACCTACCGTTTGTATCTCACAGCATCTCAGATTTGGGTTTGGCCGTAAGCCGGAGAAAACTGGATATGAACTCTGATCCGGTTTTAATCGTAGGTGCAGGTTTAAGTGCTGCAGATGCAGTTCTGTGCGCTTGTAACAGCAACATAAGAGTGCTTCATGTCTTTCGTAAGAGCGTAGACGACCCAGACCTCATCTTCAAACAGCTGCCCAAGACCCTGTACCCAGAGTACCACAAAGTCTATAACATGATGTGCTCTCAGACCTACACAAACGTGGCTCCCTCCTCTGCGTCAAACAGACCCCAGGCAGTAAGCATTGCCTCTTCAGTATGTGCCAAGATGTGCCCAAAGCCCCAGCTTGCCACGGGTAACATGGCTGGTAATGCCAGTGTCAGCCTGTTTCCTGACTACACCAGTTTCCCTGAACACTGCGTGGTGTCCTTCCAGTCTGACATGAAGTGTTTGCTGCAGGGGAACAACTCCCTCAAGGCATTCAAGATCTCCATGGCACTAGTGCTGATCGGGACCAACCCAAACTTGTTTTTCTTGAAGGGTCAGGGCCAGTACCTGGGTCAGGATCCAACAAAGCCCATCTCCTGCACGCAGAACCCCATTGACATCCACCCCTACACTTTTGAGTGCATCAAGGAGCCAGGTCTCTTTGCCATGGGCCCGCTGGTGGGAGACAACTTTGTTCGCTTTTTGAAGGGTGGTGCTTTAGGCATTGCCTCTTGTCTGCTGAAGAAACTCAAGAAGAAAGAGAAACTCATCAGCAATGGAGGGAACAACTTCATTTGATGGAGAAAAGAGCAGTATACGTTGGTCGTAGGGCACAGATTTCAAGCGCCTCTTACCAACTGATGTAAAGGGTGAAGGGGAAAACAAGAGTTTTAATATGTTTTAATCATTTAGGCAGTGTTTTTTCATCAAAGCTAAGGCATTTTTACAACTTTCCGAGACCAAAAAGACAATGGATGTACACTAATTAGTTTCTAAAGAAACAAAAGACAGCTTTCAACAGTCTTGTCTGACTTCATAAGAAGTCCCCAGAAGTCCAAGCTACCATGTGCCAATGTTTTCTAGCCAATCTGTAACCTCACAACTGAATGGGACCTTATTTTCATCAGGGTTATTTATTCGTTCACCATGTGTCTTTCAATCCATTTACTAACAACAGTTAAATGTTTATCGTATCATACTTTAAGTCTAATTTTAGCTTTGCCTTTAGGAGAGGGAATGCTCAAAAGTAGAGGCCACTGTGCTCATCCTCCATGCAACTTTTAGCTATAGTTATGAGGGCGATCTGGTATAACACAAAGTAACAATGGTCTGACCCCTCTAAGTTCTACAACCTGGAGTGGTTAATGTTTGCAATAGTGGACACAGGATTTATCTCAAAACATGTGACACAGCAAGTTCATGGCTAAGCGATCTAAATGTTCCTGATTATTCTGAGCCTACCGTTTTTTTAAACTTCAGAGGATACTTTGTTTAGCTGCTATTGTAGGTAGTTGGAGCCATATACCTAAAAAACTGAAAGTCTGATAAATCTGACCTGCTGCTTTGGTTACAGTGCTACTGACAGGATTTCTATGCAAACAATTTCCCTTGCAGATCTGAATGTATTTTTGGGCACCCACTAACAATTTTACCATTTAGATTCAAGTATCCGGGCAAAAGATGCGCTCATTAAAGGATCATCCTGGTGTTTTAGATTTTCTTCTTTTTTAAAAATCTATTTCTATACAGTATTCACCTCCTGAGATGTGTACTTCAGTGAACAGTTAAAATCTTGGCTTGTTTTACTTTTGTTTAGATTTACATTTAGAACAAGGACAAACGTAATTGGGCCAGGACACGTGCCGTGTCTTTAACCGTATGGAAATTGTGAGGTTGGGCACTGGGTGTTACTCTTGTGCTTACTCTGTGCCAACTTTCAAGGGCGTGACCATGCCCAGCACCGTATCACAGCCTACTAACCAGAAATCCTGAGTTTGGGGCTGATCTTCTTCAAACCGATGATTTTTAGGTGTGTATTAGGCCTAAAATGTTTATCCCTATTTATTATAGACTGATATTTATGGGCACGGTGGTGTGGTGGTTAGCACTGTCACCTCACAGCAAGAGGGGTCCTGGTTAAATCCCGGGTGCAGGAGCCCTTCAGTGCGAGTTTGCATGTTCTCCCCGTGTCAGCATGGATTTTCTCCGGGTACTCCGGCTTCCTCCCACAGTCCAAAGACATGCAGATTGGGGATAGATTGATTGGTGACTCTAAATTGGCCATAGGTGTGAATGTGAGTGTGAATGGTTGTCTGTCTCTATGTGTCAGCCCTGTGATAGTCTGGTGACCTGTCCAGGGTGTACCCTGCCCCCCGCCCAATGTCAGCTGGGATAGGCTCCAGCCCCCCCTGCGACCCTCAAGAGGTTACGAAAATGAATGGATAGATGATATTTATGGAAGAAAGGGAAGATATCTACCGGCTGTGATTGGTTGTGCTTCTTCACGACATGCAGTGAGTGTTGCTGCTTTCCAAAAGTTAAACTATGTGTATCTCAGGCTGCAGCTATAGCACCCTGAAAAACAGGCGCTTGGAAACACGTTTGTGCCGCGACAGCGCTTTCGCTTTTGAGCATGGCTTCAACACATCTACAGTGAACACTGAGAACGCAAAAAGTGAGGCATATGTACAGGCCATAAATGCACATCCTCATTTTCCCCACTGACTTGTTTTTAAGAAAGGTTCATTTGGCGGTCGACTGTCAACTCTGAAACGTGGAAACTTCTCATCAAATGAGCCCATGCTAACGTTTGTTACCCCACAATTATACATTTTGGCAAAATGAAGTCGGGCATGGTGTTCACTGAGATGGTTCTTTGGCAGTAAAATGTGATTTCTAGAAAACAGGATAAAACATTAAACACCAGCATGGTCCTTTAACTTAATAATCGCCTATTACAAGTAAAACAGTTCTTGCCTTCACAATCCATTTAGCAGTTGTTGCAAATTTTCTTGTCATTTTGGCCGGTCAGTGCGAGCTGATCTGAAACCATGATAGATACACATGAGGAAAAGGGGCTCTCCATGACGCAACAGAAAAGCACACTTGCAGAATACCCCTTTTTACAACCATACCATATAAATCATTTATTTTTATATTTTTAGCAAACCAAATCTTAGCATCCTCTTTGTATTTTTATAATTACATTATGCCGTATTTTCAGCATGTTGTGGCTATCCCTGTGAAAGCTAACATCTGTGCTCCATCTTAGAGCTATTTAATCTACCTACTGGGCAATATGTCAATAACTTATTTTCTATCACAGTAGTCATATCATATGTTCATTTTAATATTGTAAAACATGGCACACAACTTTGTTTACTTACATAGAAACTGCAAAGTCAGACTCTAATATATTTGAGACACACCAACTCTAAATGTGTGTGTATATATATATAAAAATCTTCTTCCATTTTTAATACAGCCTCACAGCAAACAGCCAATACTGTTTAAGTGCCAAATTAGACAGATTGTGAGCAGAGACAGTAGCAATCTATTCATCATTTCCACTGTATTTTTCTTCCTTTCAGCCATTTAAACACTGTCTGCAAGAGTGTGATGCTATATGCAGAATTTTTTGTGTGTGCCGCTCACGCGCAGCTCATGGTTTGTTTATTGTGATGTGACATTTGAACCCCTGCCCCCCTTCTATACAATATGGTAGTCAGAGTCAGTGTTGGGGGGCAATGCATTACTAAAATAACATGTTACTGTAGTCACATTACTTTTTCCACTAACAAAGTTAGTAGTTTTAACACATTACTGTATAAGTTTTGGTAATCATATAACAGTAACTAGTGAAAATGTTGTTACTTGTGTTAAAAATTGACTTTCAGCTGAATTATTCCTTGATGCTTTTTTCACTGACTTCTGAATATTGTTTTGATATGAATATTAAATATATGCATGCAGGCATGAACCATTGCCTTGCAGCAGCTGCTGTGAGCAGAAGACGGGAAAGAGTACGTTTAAGGACTGCAGACTGGATGACTCAAAAGTGGAGATAACTCTTATTATTGTTTTGAATTTACTTAAAGGTCCAGTGTGTAGGATTTAAGGGGATATACTGGTAGGAATGGAATATAAAAAAATGTTTTCTTTAGCGTCACCTAAAAATAAGAATCATGTTTTTGTTACCTAAGAATGAGTCATTTTTATCTACACAGGGAGCAGGTCCTTGTCCGTGGAGATCTCCAGGTTGCACTGCCATGTTTCTACAGTAGCCCAAAAAGGACAAATGAAACACTCTGGATAGGGCCATTCGTGTTTTCACGTTGGCCACTGTAGTTAGAACCCCCTTTGTGATGAGCGCGTTTGAAAAACACAGATTTTTTTAAATGTAAAACTGTTTTATTCAGTTTTTTTACCGGTTTAAATCACCTGGTCCGTTTGTTCTGGAGAGAAGGAGACCTCTGAGGATAATTTGGCTCACGGTAAATCCTCCTGAACATTTGGATCTTAAGTTATCAGAGAAAAAAGTGAAAACAAATTTTCAGGCGCTGGTCTAGTTGCCCATCTGCAATTTGCCAAATATAATGTGAAAATGCTTTAGTCAGTGTTTTTTTTTAAATGGTTTTAATCACCTGGTTGGTTTGTTTTAGAGGAAGAGACCTCTGCAGATAATTCAGCTCCTCCTTAAAAACCTCTTGACCAATGAAAACTGAAGGAAATCAAACTGGGAGAAATTTCAGCTGGTTACAATGTGCAATCCTCACCACTAGATTCCACTAAATCCCCCTAAATCTTATACAGTGGACCTTCAAAGGATAAAAAAATGATCCAGGTTGGACACAAGTGTCCACCGCTTTCAACTCCAATGGCAATCTGTTCGCTTAACGATGCACCAACAGGTTTATTGCGTGTCCATCCATATGCTTTACATTTTAGCACAGATTTGTACGGATGTTTGAAAGCAACTCGCAAGTACTTGGCAGAAAATTTGCTTTAATCCCAAACTAATAAGAAAAATAATCCCATTGTAATTGAGAGAAAAGAATTATGTTTAAGGGCCAGTCTCCTTCTTCCTTTTGGCACTCTGCTGCCCTTAAAAAAAACTTTTGTTACTGCACAACTCATGCTGAATGCTGGCACTGGCCTTGAATATCAAGTGACAGGTGGGCATCAACTATCTGCTCAGAAAGGCCTGTAAATGTTTTGGCATGACGACTACTTATCTGAGCAGTTTCAGATCTGTAAAAGTGCCTGAAGGCTCAACGGAGATCGTTTAAGGAATGGCAACTTGAATCCCTCTTGAGTTTCTTGTTCAGATAAAACCAGGGAACACATTTGGTCTTAACTTCAAAACGAAGGAAAAGCTGCTTTCAGCATGTAGAGTTTTAATGCTCTCTTGTACAATTGAAGAGTTTTTAATGTTTTGTATGCCGCATTTTTTTATTATTGACGAATAAAACTTTGAGAAAAATCTCTGAACATGAGACTGTTTTGTTACATTGTTCACTGTCAGTGGCTTCATTAGTGACATTTATAGATACAACAGGAAGAACAGCAAAACTAAACACTGACAAACATCTCTGATCATATAAGCAGCTATGACACAGATATCAAGACTTATCTGCCAAATTTTTATTTCTGGAGTCCTTTATATTCAGTGCTGATGAAGTCTGACACACTTCCTGCGCCTTTGAAATGATTTCCCTCTGTAGGACATTAAGATGAAGGCATTTCATCTTCTCCTGGTTAGTTTGCTGGGGTTGTACCTAAAGACAAACACACACACAAACACAAACACAGACACACACACAGAAGAGATTTTATCTCACAGGTCTGTCCACATCAGGATTGGCTTTTAACATTCCTCATGGATCATTCCTCAATGTCCTTAGAGGCATTTTGAACAAACAATAAAAACAGCCTAAATTAAGCGCTGTAAAACGAGGACAGTGTTTGAACAGCTTAAAGCAAACAGGCTTCCTATAAACCACGTCTGGAAACTTCGTTTAGACCTACCCCAAAAAAAAAAGAAAATACCAGAGTGTTTTCTTAGCAGCGGAGTCTGTTCCCCGGATACGCATGACTGACTGAGCATGACTCAGTGATCAAACAGCTCAGCCTTGACACACAAAATCAATCTCAGACTGTCTCTTTTCTGCTTAGTCAAAGAAAACACGGCAGCGCCAGCAGCAGCAGCGCCAGCTTACATCACCTCTGTTACCGAGGCAACCACGGTGACGAAAGAATCACTAAGTTCTGATTGGTCAAACTGAAGCCACAGCGGTCCCGTATCCATAATTCTCAGTTAATTATATAATGTCTGCACCTCATGATAATGACTGAGGCTGCACACACAGAACCTTTCTGACAGAGGATTTTACCTCCTTGACTAACATGTAAACTAAGTGAGAGACCAAGCGAGTGTGGTACAAGAGGCAGTTTAAATTTAGGGGTCAGTGTCCAAGAGAAACAAAGCACTGAGCTAACAGGGGGAAGTATTGCAGCTCTTACATTCAGAAAGATGCCTCCGACAAGGAGACAAGAGGGGAACCTGTCTGGCCAAACAATAAACACAAAAAGGGGACAAAGTAACACACATTACACTAAAATAACAACATAACATTAACTGTAGATAGGGTCTCAGTTTAACCACTATATTAACCTGCTATAACCAGTAGATTTAGCGAACCAGTAGCTCAGACCCTCTGATGATGTGGGGTTGACTCGCTCCACCAGGCACGCGGGTCTGTCACGTGCACATGAGGACTTTTATATGAGAAATATTGTTCTGTACATGAAGCAAACGTTGTTGGAATTTAATTTTTGTGCTTTGTCATTCATGACAATCTTCTTATGAGGGCACACATAGTCATCTCTTGAAATTAATAAAAAAAATGGACATGTGTCTCACAAATTATGGACACTTTATGGAGCAGGGAATCACTCATTAATGAGCTTTGAGGGGAAAATAGGTCATTTTAAAAAGAAAAGTCCAGTTCTAAACTTCTTTTTAATTTCACTTGAAATTGGATTTTTTTTTTTCCTTTTAAAAATTGATGAAATTTTTAATTGTTTCCACTCAAAAGGTGAGCTGTATAATTTGTGTATGACTGGTGGAGGATATAAACAAATGATCTAGATTCCATCTGTTTGCACACATGCAGCCAAAAGTGAACACAACACGGAGCCTGTTGAGATTTTTTTCAACTTGGACAAATAATCTTTTTCTTGTTCATGTACTACAGGTAAGTATAAAGATGAGTAGTATCTGTGATCCTGTGCAGAGGTAGGTTTTATGTAGAAATGAGGTTATTAGAGTGAGTTAGGTTGATCTACATTACGTAAGTGCAAGTAGAAATTAAAAGACAGTATTATGTTCATTGGCAGGTTTAAAGATTTGTGGCATCAGAAATGTGGACTTTCACGCAGAAGAGCTCGACTCATTTTGACAAAAAAGACTATTAAAGAGTGGTGCAGGGATGACATTTTTTTTGTAAGCCGACCTGGAAGTTAACATCGCCCTGGTTACCTTGTCAAAAAACCAGTGGGATTTTTCCCACTGGACTTTTGATTATTGCAGCAAATAAACTCTGTGGCAAACAACAGTTTAGGCAGATAATCTTCATGAGTCAAAAGCACTTATATGATTTTTGAAGCCTAAATGTAAAGCGAACGTTTTAGACCCACCTATTTGAAATATTCCCAGAAACAACATCAAAAGGCAACGGTTTAGGACTCATTCCTTCTCAACCCTCTATGGCTGGATATATTTTGTATATATAAACTTTATTACCATCTACTGGATTTTAAGATGTATGACTTTTTTTCATCGGGGCTGAATGTCTTATCTTGCAATGTTGCTGAAAGTAAAAAATAATTCATGTGTCTGCCCTGTGATTTGGATCTGCAAATTTTAATGGGTTCTTCCTCCACTGATGCTGCAACCTTCCACCAAGTTTGATGAAACAATAGCTCAGTTGTTTTTCCAGTAATAACACAAACACAATGAGTTCAGTAAACATTTTAAATAACTTACTTTTGAAGTTACTTTCTAGTTACATCCTTTCTTTAGACATTATCATTGTATTGCGTTTTTCGACTCCGGTAGGGCTGCCCCCTAATAGTCGACCAAATGCCAGTCGACCAAAAAGGTCAGTAGTCGGCAAGATGTCATTGGTTGCTTGGTCGCAGACAAAAAAAGTGAAGGTCTATTAGGAGCTGCGCTTTATCAAAATAAATCAAAACCTATATGACTGGACCATGTGGGAATTTAATTTGAAAGGACAGACACAGGAAGAGGCCACACTCAGCAGTCAGACAGGAGTCATGTTACAAATATCTTTCCCTTCTTCTGTAAATATTCAGTCTGATAAATACGGAAAAGTCGATCATGTTAGTGCAGGGCTTCCCAGAGCTTTACATCTGTCCCACAGACGATAGGCCTACACACTTATAAACAAACTCAGCCTATAAACCTAACAGACATGAGACAAATCTCAACGTACTAGAAGCCTTACACTGGTCTTTAGGAAGCTGTGAAGAACGTAAAAAGGATAGTGCACATCTTATCCAGTTTCTCACCTGAAGAGGTCATCTCCAACGCTCTCATCTCGTCTGCTCTGACGCTCCTCCTGAAACAAGCACAGGCTCAAATCATGAATGAAAGGCTCAGACAGATCACAGGCAGATAAGAGACACGTAGTGACAGTAATACCTCAGCTGCATCTTTCAGCCACTCATCCAAATCAGAGTTTTTGCCCTTGCTGTGAACCAGTAGATCAGTCCCTCTGATGATGTGGGCTCGGTCCTCTGCACCTGACACGCAGACCTGCCGCATGCACACGAGGACATTTATATGAGAAAGGAAAATGATTCTGTACATGAAGCAAACGTTGTTGGAATTCATTTCTTTTGCTTTGTGTAAGGGATCCCGTCATTCATGACAACGTTCTAATAAGGGCACACACGATCATCTCTTGAAATTAATAAAAAACGGGACACGTCTCTCACAAATTATGGACATTTTATGGAGAAGAGAATCACTCATTAGTGTGCTTTGAGGGTCCACGTGTATTAATGCTGCATAAAAATCCAATTCTAGATGTTTTCTTTTTTAATTTCTTCCACTTGAGTGCCTGAAATTGGATTTTTTTTTTTTTTTTTTTACACACAGAAACCTTGCACATTGATTCCGATACATTTTATTGTTCTATTCGATGTGAAAATTCGCAATACGTGACAAAATGAAAAGACACATTTCCTCCTTTGCCTCTCTCCACTGGAGTTACCTATCTGGCTGTCACTACTCCCTCCCTGTCTTTTATTTGGCACCACAGCTGTTGTGTAAGATGCACTGTAGTCTGACCTTGCGGAAACATTTGAAGTTCTTTGCGTAGCCGTTGCTCTGCGTCGACCGTGGCTTGGTTTTGGGAGGTGCAGACACAGTGAGGGATCTAAACTCTACTAGCACCAGCTTTTTAGGAAGGTCTTCGTCAATCTTTGGCTCCTGCAAGACAACACATTGATAAACCAACTATTGTCTGAATACGAGTACATAGATTAATGTAACAGAATACCAAACAAAACACAACTACACTAAATTAAAGGTCCAGTGTGTTTCATGTAGTGGCGTCTAATGGTGAGGCTGACTGCAACCAGCTGAAACTTTTCCTGTGTGCAAACTACGGGGGCAGATGCAAAAGTGTGAATGGCCCCCTCTAGAGCCGGTGTTTGGTTTGTCTGTTCTGGCCTGCTGTAAAACAACATGGCGGCCTCTGTGGAAGAGGATCGGCTCCGTATGTATATATAAATGACTCATTCTAAGGTAAAGAAAAACAACAATTCCATTCTTTAGGTGAATATACACTACTGAAAGCATAGTTATATTATATTCCATTTCTGCCAGTAGATGCCCTTAAATCCTACACACTGGACCTTTAATGGTGTTCAGGCACTTCAGACAGAGTCTCCTGAATGGTTCTCAACAGAGCTGGCTAAACCATTATCATAATCAATTAATTGTTAAAGTAATTATTCATGCAAAAATAGCAGAAAATGCTCTTTTCAGCCTCTCAAACATGGAGATATCCTGCTTTCTCCTTTTTATATCACATTAAACTGAACATCTTTGCGTTTGAACTGACTAAACTAGACATTTAAAGACATTATGTTGGACTTTGAGAGACTGAGGTGGACATTTTTCACCATTTTCTGACATTTCAAAGACCACACGATTTTTCACTTAAACAACAAAACAATTAGTAGATTAACTGATAATGAAAATAATCATTAACTGCTTATAGATTACACACATAAGGGGGATTTTAACTGTCAGCACAGCACAATAAATATATCAGATAGCTACTCTTTTAATTTTTGGATGCAATTAAACATTGAAATTTGAGTTGATGTTCTGAGAGTGAGCCAGCGTGAATCAAAAATGTTTTGACTGTTGGCTTGCAGCCACTGAAAATAGTTGGTATGATACTGACTTTGATGCATCCAGTGCTGTCCGTGCTGAGCTTTAGAGTAATCAAAACCCCCAATTTTGACAAATAAATAAAAGGTAGAAAAATGTGAAATACAGACAACTGTGACAGTGAGAGCTTTACACAGAACTTACTTGGGCCTCTTGTTTGATTTTAACTGGTTTCAGAGGAGTCTTCATCTCTTCTTTAGGCTCGCTAATATCTCCTTCAAGTAGTGCTAAATCCTGCAGGATTAAACACGTGCAGACATAGTGAAGCATGATTGAATATAAAATGGAGACTTTTAAGTTTTCTTTTCTCTAAATAATTGGAAGCACAAAAGAAGGCAGACAGTAAATCCTCACCTCAATGAAAGACACCTCGTCATCGTCAAAAGGCTGGATGTTTTTACTTGTGCTGGCCGATGACGCTCTCTGAGGTTTGCTGGACTCCTGATTAGTTTTCCGGTACTCTAAAGGATCAACCTGCTCTTTCTTGACGGTGACAATATGTGGTTGAGATTTTTGGTGCTTATGGGAATCTGACTCTTTTTCCAGGCCCACCTGCGACCTCTGGTTCTTTCCACTTTCTTCTATGAGGACCCGCGGCCTCTTGCTTGAAGACGTAGCCTCCGCAGTATTTGAACTTTCTTTCTGTTTGGTTGAACTCTGCACTGTTAGCGGTGCTTTCTGGCCCTGATTGCCTGAGGGTTTCTCATCACAGAAGTCCATATCCTCAGACATAATAGACTCCAGTTCATCCATGTGTATCTCTTCTTCCAGCTCCTTCCTCTTTCTACTCCGTGGCTGCTCCTGGACAGCTTGGGAGATCTCTGATCGTCCTACAAAAAGATCAGCTGCTGACCCCAGTGCAGTCTGGGATGTCGTTGCAGGGGCTCTGTCTTTATGTGAGTATGTTTCTTCAGACGTGGCTGAAGTGTTTGGTGCCTGTATGCTGATGGATGATTCCAGTACAGGCCGTTTTGGCTCTGACATGACAGCACTGAGCTCGTCCTCCAAAGGCCTTGATGACAGGATGAGACAAAGAGAAGGGTAAGAACAGACTTTGAGCTTTTATTCTTGCCACTCAAGTGTTAACTGTCAGTGGGTAAAGCAGTTGTACAGCTACATTACTATCAACAAGCAAAAACAGTGATATAGTTCTTCTTCTGTAAACAGCACATGTTTACCTTTTCTTGTTGACTGCTTGAAAGAAGCTGGTCAGGGTTGATTGTTTCTGTGGGGAAGCTTGTGCAGAGTTTTTCTGTTTCTGAGGTGACTGCCTCTGTGGGAATGTCTTCGTGCCACCATTGGTCCAGTGAGCGGATGTCTGGGACCTCATGCCACTGCTGCCTGCACCTGAAACTGCAAAAACACTGGTTGATTGGTGACATTATTGCAGGCATTCAAATGGTGTTCCTACGGTAAGAGCATTTAAAGGATAGTTCATTTATTCCCTGCGGTAGAGGAGAAGATTGATACCACTGTCCACTATGCCTGCAGTGTGTTAGCTTAGCTTAGCATAAAGACTAGAAACAGGGGCAACAGCGAGCCAAACAGCGAAAAAGAAAATGCAACTGGACCGGAAATCTCAACTTTATTTTAGTTTAGTTTATTTTCAAAAGGGAGACTTTTTACACGTACTTCCATTAAAAAACGGTTTTAAGATGTACAGAGCTAAACTATATTGTTCTCAGCTCTAGAAGCAGTGTCTGTTGTTCAAGTGACCTATAAACAATTACAATTTAGAAGAAACAATGTGTAGATACAGTAAAGCTCCATGATACAAAGAAAAATATGCAGATTTCAAATCAACAAAGAAACACAGCACAAGTATTGGATTGGTATCTGTATATCTCAGACTTTAGGTATCAGAATCTGCATCAAGTAAGAAGAAGACGGATCAGTACATCTCTCATTCCTACAGCTACCTGTTGGTTTGGACTCAGGCTTTTTCCACTGTGAGTCTGTTTTCTTGGTCGCGTTGAATGATGAGCTCATCGTGTCAGCCACAATGCACTGACTGGGCATCTTCTGAGCTTCAGGTTTGGATCCACGTAGCTGACTGCCGCTCTGGTTCTGCTTCTTCTCAGGAGTCTCCCCCACCGCCACCACCCCTGTAACTTCGCTCAGCTCTGCCCTGATACATAAAAACAATTACACAAATCAGACAGGCAAACGGAAAAAGGATGACTTTGACACGTAATGAGTGTGTGTCTTGTTGGTACCCCAGTGACGGCTCTGTGTTAACTGCATAAGCTGTGATGTTCTGAGACGCTGCCGGTAACACAGTCTCATTCACCGCAACGCTCTGTGACAGCGAAGCACTCGGGATTCTGGGTTCCACTTTTGGTGCTGACTCTAAAATGTAAAGAGAGATAGAAACAAAAATGTTAAAGGGACATTTGATGAGAAAAATGATATAAAAGAAGAAAAAATAAAGACAGCAGTTACTGTTTTTCTCTCTGGTCACCAACCTGAGTCTAGTGCCACACTGGACGGATTGCAGTACTTGTCACAAGAAGCATAGATGGCAGCCAAACCGATTTCAGACTCTGTGATGACTCTGAGGCCTTTTCTGTGTCAGTGAACAAAGGACAGATGTCAGACAGAGTCTCAAAGTCTTCACAAACTGTAAAATTGACAAATAAATTGCCAAAACACACTCTGAAGTGCCTCTCTACAGAAAAACAGGAGTTTGACAAACCTTTGAACAATGTTATTTACAGAGTTTGCCCACTCTGTGGTAGAGGAAGGAAGCAGAGTTTGGGAGCTGCCTGTCATAACATCGACCACACAGCTCTGTGGAGACTCCAGCAGGCCCCGGGGCAGAGAGCCCTCCTGCAGCAGCTGGCTCCTGCCACCTCCAAAACCCACCGCTGCACTCAGGCGCTTCAGCTGCAACCACCATAGAAGAGCAGGAGTTACACATGATGCTGTTTATCTGTACAGCAGATCAGAGAGATGGAC
Organism: Cephalopholis sonnerati; assembly: GCA_019142605.1. Taxonomy (NCBI): domain Eukaryota; kingdom Metazoa; phylum Chordata; class Actinopteri; order Perciformes; family Serranidae; genus Cephalopholis; species Cephalopholis sonnerati. Next base: position 32,189,381 of record JAGQAX010000008.1, read on the forward strand.
GGAGTGACTGTGTGTCTACTGACAATAACATCCTGTAATATTCCCCCTCAGGTTAATCTGACTGAAGGCTCGAACCTTTCAGTGATCCATAAATATTTTAGCTCTTGTAAAAGCATTTGTTTAGAGGATAATCTATAATGCTCTTATACTCATGTACTCTTAAGCTTGGAGAATGCAGAAACACTCACTCATAATGTGATAACAGCCAACTACAATTTGCATTTCAGCTGGCTTCGTGAAGCAGTTTGCTCTCCTGGAGACAGCTGAAAAACATCTACAAGGTCAAGCAAGGTGGTACAAATCAGTCTGCTGTCCCTGATGAGGACTCATTACCTGCACACATCCTCTGGTGCACCTGACCTCATCTGGAGGCAGAGGTTACATTAACCAAAAATTTCCCGTCATTAACTGAATATTTTAGCAACGGTGAAAAATACTGAAGGTCATTTTGACAGATTAGAACACAGAGGATGACTCTGGGTAATTCACACCTTTGTCCAGTTGGTGGCGTGTGCATATTAATTAGCTATTGTCTAGTCTTGTCCTTGAGCTCACGTGCATGACCATGTTGTCCAGCCATCTTTAGCAATTGCACTGGAAAGCTATAATGCTACATACTGCTGCAATATGACACAGCAGCAGAATGTCAGAAGTTTCTTCTTTCTTTCTCTCCATGTTCCTGCAAAATCTTTAAGCTTGTTCTGTATACTATTAAAGGATGAAACTTACTGAATAAAAATTAAATGCTATCAAATTTGTCTTATTATGTTATTCACCTTATTACCTTATAAGAATTAAAATAATGGGTAATAACAGATAACGACAGATTTTTTACGACCCTGTTTGTCAAATGACAGACAACAAAAAAGTCTGACACAACCTCTGTCTGGAGGTTCAGATTTTTATCCATGTATGACTCATAGCTGTGTTTTTCCTTCTACAGCAGCAAGCATTGAGTAAACACAACCCAGTAAAATTCTGGAATTATTTGTCAATTATATTCCATAAGTTTTAATTGCAATTTACCACATATTAGTTGATTACAGTTTAAAAAAAGGCAAAGATTTGTCTCCTTTGCTTCATATTAAATGCCTACCTATAACACTCGCTAATAACACTATGAAAAACTATTCCAATGAAACTTTGAGCTATGGTAAATTGTGACGGACATAATCGTCTGGGGCAGAGAAGAAACAGTGAAGTAGACACAGTTTGAATTGATAAAAGTCACATTAATTCTACATTTCAGAGCTTCATCCCTCAGGTCACTCCTATTTCCTATATTCCTCTTTACATTAGTGATGATCTGCTACTATTTATGACTTCCTGATACCGATTCTGATAACTGAACTTACATATCAGCCAATACAGAGTACCGGTCCAATACCACTGCATTAAAAAAATAAACTAACAGCTGTGTACTAATAACCCTGACACTACAGTCTTGCATACTATACATGCTGCTTTTTTTATTTGTGGAACTTTCCAGTGTTAAATACTGACAATATTGCTGTGACCACTGTTGTGAAGTAGAAGTGATTTCTGGGAAACTAATTTTATGTTTATTTATTAACTACATGGTAATAAATTAGGGCTTAGACCAGTGAACTCCAACAATTTAGACAGCATCAGAGGCATTTCTGATGCTGGTACCAGTATCAAACATCTAGTTTACATTCGATTTCTTCAACTGCAAATACTGTCCACCACAAATTTAAATTTATTTATTTTATATTTTATTTGTTATATTTTATCCCTGTATATTTAACTTACATTATTTTATGTCTTAGATTCTCATTTTGTTTTTTTACTTTTGTGATTTTCTTTCTTCTTTTCTTTTCTTTAAGTACATATTTAATCAGCATTGTTGGAGGGAGCCTGAGAGCCCAGATTTTCATCACTGTCTGCTTCTATGTAATTGTTGCGTACATGATAATAAAGGCTTTGACCTTGAATTTATAAATCAAATTACTGATCTAGAAAACATCAAATCTGTTGTAAAAATAATCATTAGTTGCAGCTGTTGTTAAAAAAACAAGCTCTCCATGGAGCAGTGAGTCTCCCAGAGGATCTCTGGGCTGCTGACTGCCTGGCAACTGATGTTTAGCTGATAAACACGAAGCTCACAAGATCATGTGACTCTCCATCATTTGTGAAGCTAATGACAAAAAAACAAGCCTGTAACGAGGGCTCATCTCTTTAACGCCCGTGTGTTTTGTTATCCTTGACTGACTGAGGAGGAAAACTGCAGAGCAATTATAACTGATCACCTGAAACCCTGCTACTCTGTGACCTAGTGATCTGCAGAGCACGAGAACAATATTAGCTCATCATCACAAAGACAGAAATACACGTACTTGTTTGGCATTGAGGAATATGAAGGTCTTTCCAGTGAAAAGCTGTTTGCGAAGTGGAATCACTCCAAGGTTAACATCCTCTTTACTCAAGCTGGGCTCGTCGATCTCAGGGATGAAACTTAAAAACAATGAACAGCACAGTTAGCGAGATAATGTTCAGTTCAGTGTGGCCTCTGATGTTCAGTTCATCCTCAGTGTGAATGTGTACACGTCAGGATGGCTTGTGTTGTACCTCTCAGCTTTAGGAGGGGGTAATTTCTGCTGAGCGGCTTTGCTGAGCTCTGAGAAGAACTCTGGCTTCACGATGGGACGACAGCACAGCAGGGCAGAAATAGTCTAATTAAGAGAACAGTAAGCACATTAACACGTGTTCAGGGGCAAACACATCACATGTATCCACCTAATAAAGATAGTAAGGTGCGCTCCTGACCTTGATGGTGACTTTAGCGGAGGGCATGGCCAGGTGGGTGCAGTCCTCAGTCCAGGTGCTGACCAGCTTCCCACCCAAAGCCAACAGGGCCTGAGAGAGCGACGCTTTGCCTTCATTGTCCAAACATGACGAACACACCACTGGCTTCTGACGGTCCACGCTGAGATGAAGAAGTGACGAAGAAGATGGAATGATGGAACATGAATTCATGTGGACCCTTTGAAACCTGGAGCAACATCACTTTTCTTGTGCTGCTTTCGGATGCGTTTCACAAATATTTAAACCTTTGAACGTTCAGCAAATTGGTGCCATTTCTTTTAAAAACATGGGGAAGAAGGAAATCAGCAGCTTGGTAAAATATGTCCCACAAATTGCAAGAAAAATAATAGATTTAGAAATTTATTTAAAAAATATAAAAAAAAAAAGACTAGGGGAAAAAATTAAGGAAAAACTATATTTAAGATATTCATTATTGTTATTACATTTTAATTTAATTTAATTTAATTTAATTTAATTTAATATAAATTCATTTTATGTTTTTTTTTTTTTTTTACTGATTTTCTTGTTTTTAATTTTCTCTTTTTACTAATTTCTTGCTATTTTTTTTTCTTCCCATGTTTTTAAAAGAAATCAAGCCAATTTACTCAGGTTTAGATTAGCTGTAACTTACACTAAGCAGTTTCTGAGTGAGTCTGGGGTCAATAAAACTGTGTGTGAGTGCAATTAGGCCAAAAGTAAAGGATGATGCCAGACTTGGGCTCTATTCAGACTGCCAGAACATCTATCATATAGTGTTGTCATGATACTGTAATTTCTAACTTCGATAAAATAACTTGAAAAACATCAATATCGATACCGTGTGCGATACCACTGGGAAAAAATGACACTGAAGGCCTGATTTTTTCTTTTTTTAAATTAAAGATAAAATATAACAGGGCTATAACACGAGAACAACTTCTCTTTTCTTTGTTTGACTGTAGTAAACATTAACAGTAAGAGAGAGTGAGAAAGCGCAGCTGATACTGGTGTACAAATACTACGGAAAATGAGTATTAAAACCAATTCAAATATTCAGTACCGATATTTATTGATAAATCAATATTTCTGACAACACTACTATTGTATCCAGATTGACTTTAGAAAGTCTGGACGGCAAAAAAAACCCACATAAAATGCAATTTTTGCAAATCTATTCCAAACCTCGTTTCTGATCTGAAATGTTATTCCATCAGATTTCTACAGATGCATTGCAGTCGGGCCTCTCTTGCTGCTCAAAGAGAACTTCAAAGTGTCTTTTGTGTCACTCGCAACACAACAATGTCTTCAAATCCAGAGTGAAGCAAGTGCTGAGCACAATCCATGCTGCTACTAGCAGAGCGCCATGCAGCTGAAGGACAACATTAAGAACAACAGTCTGTGGACAGACAGCAAAATAAATTGTCTGCAACTGTCGTGTTTGTTTGGAGGGTGTCACTGGAGTAGCTACGTAGTTACTGACACCTACGTCATTACCACAGCAAACCATGCAGATAAGCTGGTGATGTCTGGACCATAGACTGTATAGACTGTTTCACTGGAGGTGCACTGCCGTATTTAAATCAGGCTAATGGTGCTGCTCACGACTGAGTCTACCCAGGGTGTCTACAGGTTGAATTTAAGACTTTTAAAGACCCTTTTATTACAACCTTATATGAAATTTAAGACTAAACCTGCAATCGAAATACACAATATGTGTGTGTGACATTTGTGTAAGTACTCTTTCCAAGTTATTCAATTCAATTCAGTTTTATTTATAAAGCTCAATATCACAAAGCACAATTTGCCTCAGAGGGCTTTAAAGCATATGACATCCCTCTGTCCTTCGGACCCTCACAGCGGATAAGGAAAAACTTCGCAAAAAAAAAAACCCTTTAACAGGAAAATAAGTAAATAAATAAACACACTGATGTCACTTCAAAATAAACAGTAAAGACAAATTAAAACAACAAATAGGTAAGTTTAAGTTTAATGTGTTTGATGTAAAAAGAAAACAAAATCTCAACACTGATAAATGCTATTTATTATTGCAATTCTTTGGTCTGTCAGGCTGGAGAAATGTTTGTGATAATGTGCCCAAAAATATTTAAGACCCATCGAATCTAAATTTAAAACAATTTAAGAATTTACTCTTTAAGGCCTTATATTAAGAAAACTTTATTTAAGATATTTCAACACTTTTTAAGGACCTGTAGACACCCTGCTGACGGGTGTATGGGCATGACCTCACTGTGATCACTTTCTGGCTCTTAATGACAGCACCAGCACAAGATGGCAGCGCCCGATGATTTGGCTTTATTTTCATTTTCACCGTCTTTATATACAGTCTATGATCTGGACACTCAAACCCGATCTGATCTCTTGCAAACAACAGTGCAGACAGTCTGTCTTAAAGATCTAATTTAAGATCTGATTTGACTTATCATAGCTCTGTGATATGAAACATAACTAATTGCATCTTGTTTAGTAACTTACCTGAATTTGCTGTGAAACACCCCAAATGTAACATTGTCTCCTGACGTCAGGTTCACTGGTGTGTTCTCTGTCACGCGCTGGCCGTTAACAAATGAACCATATTTGGAGGTGTCTTTTAGAGTCAGAGCCTGGGAATGAAATTCATAAAAGCATCAGTCAACAAACACTCTTACATCTTTCTGTTCAATTATTTATGTCTCAATGAGAAACCTCTCCTCTCAATAAAGCCTAACATAGAAATGTATTCCTGGCTTGGAAAATTAATCAAACCTTAAGTGTAGGAACAAATGCAAAGGACTTAAGCCTCATCTACATACTAAACAGAAATAAGACTGTTATGAAAAGTGTAATTCTGATTATTTTGAGTGTCAACAGATCAAGAATCACTTTTAGACACTCTTGTGGTACAGCAGGATTATGAACTGATGAATTAAAATGCACATAGTAAACAGAAAGAAAGAAAACCCAGAGGATTCTGACAAATACAGATGAAAATAAAAATCTGTGTTACAATTTTTGGTTTTTAATATGCAATGCATTACCATGACAACAAGGTTAATAATCCCCATCGGACAGAAGAAAGAGAAAGCAGTAATATTACACATTTTCTTAAAACAACAGACATCTTCACCAATGAAAAACATGGGTGGGCTCAAACTTTACTTTTGTATTTTAAGATTGTGTTTGTAGCTTCATGTTTTGCTGTTGATTTGCATTGTGATGGTGCAGAGAAAATTAGTAGCTAGAGGTCCCCAATTTAACTCCCTGAGAACAACCATCATGTATCAGCATTTACCTTTTTTTTTTTTTTATTTGAAGTAAATTTAACCATGCAATGTAAATGTAATCTGCTTTTTAAGGAAATAATCAAGCTAACGTCCACTACAAAGGACATGTTATAAAACATAAATAAATATAACATTTTGGAGAAAAAATACTGATATGTTGTCAGTTAAGTTGTTAAAAAAATCAAAATATTGAAACCTTTTTTTCTTCCAAGGTCTCAGGAGGATCTATCACTGTGTCATTGTTATTAAAATAACACTCCTCGCATCAGTAAAGGCTGCATGGTCTGAAATTAAGCCGGTAGGTGAGTGATAAAGTCCATTTAATGTTTTATTTTTTCATTATATGGTCATTTAAGGGTGACACTTTTTTGTAAAATGTCCCTGGTTTAAAAAATACCCAGCATTTTGTTCTTGGGCAGATTACATTTGTTAGTCTAACAAAGAATACAATGTTCTTTGTCTGTAATGTAATCTCATGTTACATGTAAGAAGCTAAATATGTTCTTGTAAGAAAATGTTTCACCACTGTAACTGTATTTTTGGTCTCTTATAAGTCCAATTTATTACAGTTGGGCTGGGTACTTGTACGTGCATGACACAATAAAAACAAATCTAACAAACTACAGGAGAAATCAAATCTCTGAGTAGTCTCTTTATAAATCTGGGTGTTTTTACACCTGAAAGAAACAACTTTTGTTTCAGTTTCAGTTACATTGAACTGGAGCAGCAGCACCACCTTCTGGGCAGAAGAGCCATCGCACACACAACTAGTTTCCAAATTAAATCATATTACTCTCATCTATTTAGCACATTATTGGAAAGGCTGGCTGATGTGGTCAAATGAATATCTTGCAAAATGTTAACACTAATATGAGACTATCTGCTATACAAACTGTATACATTTTTAACACTTATATAAGCAAACTACTGATGATGTGTTTAGAGCAAACTGAGCATATTGATCAACAACAAAGAAATCATTTATGTATGTTGTTGTCTGGAATCTATTTTAGCCGGTATGACACATCCTCTGTCAATGACTGTGAGATCATTACATTCAACGTCTGAGCACAGAGGAGGTGGATGTTTGATTCTTAATAGATAAGGTATCATTTTAACCTTTAATCTGTCTGCAGCGCTGTCTCAGGATCTACAGAGGAAGGTAAAGACATTAACAGGTCACCCAAATGAATTACTTGAAAAAATAAACCAACTTTTTGTTGTATACGGAGTCACATCTCTCATCAGTTTGATGTAGTTTTCTTTATGAAGCTTTGCGTTAGTTCATGCAGGACACGGAAGTCATACACCCCAGCTGTGACCAGCTGACAGCCAGCTGATTGGATATGTCAGTGAAGACTCTCAGTCATCCAGGTCACGGTAATCATAAGTGCTATATCATAGGCAACTGGACTTGCTTGGTTTCTTGAAGACATTTCAACTCTCATCAAAGAGGCTTCTTCAGTTCTAACGGACTGCTGCGGAGTTGCAGTTTAGGTCACAGTGACCTGGGCCCACTTTTGGATACCCAGGGAGGTTTTCTGCATTGCGGACCCTGTCTTGGTTTAGCATGCTGCTTGTCTGATCCAGAGAGCATCTTAAGAGTGGAGCCATCAAAGCCAAGCATAACTGTATTTCCATTTGTTGCAATAAATGGCTAAATCTATGACGACAGTGTTCCTGACTGAATTAATATTTGTACTGTTTTGCATTAGAAATAAACCTGGGTGAGGAGGATTCTGTCTGTGCATCTTGATATAAATTCCAGCTGCAGAGACGTGCGTTATTCTGCATGTTTATATATTGAATTAACTGTCCAATGTCTTTGCAATGACACAATATAAAGTCTACTGATTGTGGTGCACATATGATGTGCTCAGTGAAGTGTTACAGCACAGCATATTCCATTAAACACATTCAGTCCATTAAATAATGAGCTATATGTTGTCTCTCACCTGGTCAGTGGCAGTGAGGTGAGCATGAGCCCTGCTGATAGACTGGTCGTTGTGAAGGAGGATGTCACAGTTCTTGCGCCCCACCACGTACTCTTTACTGGAGAGGAGATAGTGGGTCTCACCTGTGAGCGACAGGAGGCAGGTTATGGATCTTAGAATAGAAAAACCACAAACAACCCACCTAACTGGTTTAACAAACTCTTCTGTTTACACGTCAAGTTTTAAAAACAATCAAAGGCATGTGACCGTTTATGTGTGCCAATCCTCTTTCCATCAATCTGTCTCACTATGCACTAGAGCTGACAAACACTGACAAAATAAACATCACAATACATTTAACTCGGTCAGTACTTGGGATTGATAATGTGACTATAGCTCACTGTATTGTGGTGGCTGTGGCCCAGCTGGTGTAGCAGGTCAGCAAAGGGTGGTTGTTTAAAGACAGTGACAAAAAAAAAAAAAAGTCACCAAAGCCCAGACTGCTCTCAATGGTCTGGCCAATGTGCTATAAAGGTACAGTTCATTTTAAAAATTGTATTATTTAAATGCAATGCCACCTTTATGACCATGAAACCTGTACAGGACAACATATTAGTCTGTACACTGGACATTACACTTAATGCCAAAACATTACAACCACTGACATTCATGTGGATGCCACTTGAAACACCCTTTCAAACCAAGTACCCCCCCCTCATGGCAACAGCAATCCTTGATGTCCGCGGCCCCCCCAGCAGAAAAATGCACCATGCTACACCATAAAAACTGCTCAAAAATGGCCAAAGGAACCTGACAAAGAGCTCAAGGCGTCAACCTGGCCTCCAAATTCCCCAGATCCCAATCTGATCAGGCATTCATGGGACGTGCCAGAACCTCAGAGGTAATCGAAAGACTTGGCTCTGCCCTATGGACACAGGACCTCTGAGGGGTCTCCTCTGGTGTCTGGCATCAAAGTGTTGATGGCAGATGCTTTATGTCTTGTGGGCTGTGAGATTGTGGGCAGGGATGCACGATAATGTCGGCACGTCATTGGCCAGTATTGGCTTTGTATTGGTGGTGCATTTCATGTCTCCATCTGCTGGTGGGCCATCACGATAAGAGTTTGCATGCATAACATGATGTTAATTCCACTTGGGAAGACACTTGATGATCACTAAAATTCGGTGAAGAAAAAAGTGGGTATATCAGTATTGGTTATCGGTCAAATATGTTGCTGCATATCGGTATTTCGGATATTGGCAAAAACTTCAATATCATGCATCCCTAGTTGTGGGGTACCAACACGTCCCACATATGCTTGCTCAGATTGGGATCTGTGGAATTTGAAGACCAGGTTGACGCCTTGAGCTGAGCAGTTTTTGCAGTGTGGCATGGTGCATTGTTCTGCCTGGGGGGACCACTGCCTTCAGTGCCTTATTTGAGCATCAGGGACATCTTCAGATGCCTTGTTTTGTCCAACCATGAGTCTAATACAAAAACAAAACAAAACATAAAAGCAATTATATACTTTAAATAAAGTATGTAATATTCATTCACTGGGCAAATTGAGAAATAAGCAGACTGGATTAATCTTATCAGCTAGTATCAGCCGACACTGGTTACGTGCCGACATTATCGTGCATCCCTAATCACAACCTCACAACCCACAAGACTTAAGGCATCTGCCACCAACACTTCAATGCCAGACACCACAGGATGACCCCCAGAGGTCCTGTGTCCTTGGCTTAATAGGTCAGAGCCAAGTCTTTTGATCAGGGGTACCTCTGAGGTACCAGCACGTCCCATGAATGCTTGAACAGATTGGGATCTGAGGAATTTGGAGGCCAGGTCGATTTATTTAAAAATACTCTACTAAAATAAAATTTTAGAAGAGTAAGAACCCAACCCAATACGTAAAATGCTTAAAAACTAATTTTCATAATAGTTGCCTTTTAATTTTCTGTTGACATCTAAGATGTGATTTTGTGATTTAACACTAAGCAAACATTAAATCACTGACTGATATTTACAGAGATAACAAGTCCTGCACTGCATGCCTCATCTTGGATCTCACACGTTTAAGTACCTGACAGGTCATAAAATATAGAGAATTTATATATGAGAGCAACTGACTGTGTGTTTTTTGCTGCTGGATATAGAGTTGCTCTGAGCTCTATTTTAAACAATGTCATGTTTAGATAAATTTAAACTGCATGTGTTTGTTTGCACTTCAACATTTAACAAACTTCCTCAACTTGTGACGTAGACTGATTTACCTGCAGTATAAATACATGGCTAAATAAAAGTTAATCACTCCCACGCAGCCCAAAAATCTCACCCACTGACACTTCGCTCAGTTCATTTTCTGTCTTTAGCATTAGTTGTTTTATCATAACGTTATCAAGGCGTTAACTTTAACAGGCTAACTGTGTGTTTAGCTAACGTTAAGATGTCAGCCACGACAGATAAAGTTACCTCCAGGCTCCAGGGGTGTCAGTATCCACATTTCACTGCCTTTTGTTGCCTCTTTATTAATTCAAACCTGCAGTAAGTCACGAATAAGGCAACTTTTTAAAACTGCAGCTCATTTACAGCAATTATCTACAAAGTAGTGGACACTTACAGCGCGCCACTGTGTGACGTCAAAACTCTGCGCCACTGCTGTCCTTTCAAAATAAAAGCCGAGTCCCACATTCATCAAGAGTTAGTAAATCTAATACAAATTATTACTGTAATATTGTAAATTTCTGAAGAAATAAAATGACACAGGCTTGGTCATTGTGTCCCTAACACTCACTGGTGCTCTACAAGATGAAAATATAATCACTTTAAATAGCAAAACTAGTGGAAATTACATTTTTTCCCAATATGTTGTCATATACTTATGTTCTGACAACACATCAAAGAAACATTTTGTGGTACTGGGTGGTACTTGGCCTGTAAATAAACTGGGTTAATCACTTATTTGTTTAATTGGGTGGTAAATAGACTGGGGATTAGTTGTAAATAAATTTGGAAATTTGTTGAAATGATATATGAGTTAAAAGAAGAAATGTAAGAAAGGGGAAGCAACATATGAGCTTTACCTCTACCTACTCTTTTCCCTTAACTGTTATCTTTGTCTTGTTTCTTTTAATTATGTTTTTTTTTTTTTTATTTTATCTTGGTTTGAAATAAAGACATTTGTACATTCATTTATTCATAACAACACAACAGTTAACTGAAATTACGTACATTACACAGATCTACATACACTCACACACTCTACTAGCCCAAATATCAGATAGAAAACCATTAAACTAAATAGTTACCCACATTATTTACAATTTCCTTTTGGGTAAGGTCTGCATTCCCTGCCTCCTTGATGTTCATGTGTGGTTCCCAGAGCTTAATTAAGTCTTTCCACCTGCCCTTAAAATGTAACTTAGTCTTTCCATGGGGGTTCATACTCTTTCAGCATAATGCAACAGCTCTCCTGGCATGGAGAAGATAAAAGTCCAGAAGTTTAGTATGTTTCAGTGTTTGTATAATGTCCTCTGGGTGTATTCTTAGCACACAGAGTTTTCATCGAAGGGGTCCTTGAAGAAAAATATTGAAGATCCCTGACTTTGAGTGACATTAAGTCCTCTATATGTTTGCAAATATTGATTGATCCGCCAAATATGTTTGGAGTAGTGCAATATATATTCTGTCTTGGGTTGATGTCTGCTGTCTGAATAACATTACTTAACTGTAGAGCAAGCAAGTAATAGAACAATAAAATAAGTGCAGTAAATTGGTAAATAACAGATAATGCATTTGACTAAAAAAAAGGAATTAGACATACATTTTTATTTAATCTTAAAACATGACACAAAAACATTCCAGACATTCAGACAAAGTCATTAACAACAAACATCAACAACACAATTTCAAATGTGAAATTATACAATAAACAGAGTTAACACATCATTCCTATGGCAGTTATTTGCAGATTTAGTTATAAAACACTGTATGTTTGGTCTCTCACAAACCTTATGATAAATAAGACCTGCGTTCATTATTACCTGAATCCAAAGTATACATCACACATTGCTGTAGGCTTATTGATTTATTTTAATCAGCTGTTAAATTCAAAACAAAGGATCATTGTCAGATTTCCATGGTTGGCCTGCAGCTGGCCTGAGACGGCCTCGTCCCCAGAGGCAGGGCAGTTTGTGATTGACTCTCATCACTGCAACACTCGTACAAGAGTCAGGCTTACGGATGATTTCACACCAGTCTGGATAGTCCACAGGTTCAGAACCACTGTGGGGAAGATCAGAGTCACAGTATTTATATATTACATCTATTTAAATTCAATTGTATTCAACCAAGAAGGAATCCCTCTTTCAGGATGGACAGATGTGCAACAGATGTCATGTGTACAGAACAGATCAACATAATAAATGTACAGTGATCAATATGACAACATGAAACATAAAGAGAGACAGAGACAGAGACAGAGAGAGATGCAGGGCAGATAGTAATGACAAGGCTACAATAATATTGATTTTAGTAATAATATTCAAATAATAATAACAGTATTTTGTACTTTCAGGGGAGACTGTTAATTTTAAGAACACAAAAACTTACTGGTCACAACATCCTACTCCAAACGGCTCCATGCAGACACACTGGTAACAGTCACTGGTTATCCAGCTCTCGCCTATCCCGTACACCTGTCCCATGTGCTCACAGCTCCCTGTAAACATCAGTTATTGTGACATATGTAGCACTGGATGGATGAAAGTAGAAATGCTGTGTAACATTTACAGCTATACAAAATATATAATTTTACTAGCAGGAGTTAATTTCAGTTAGTATTAGCTGCAAAATGTACTGACAGTAGTAATAAATTATTAGGAATTGTCCAATTAATGATGCATTAAGCAGTATTTAAATGTTGAATCAGGTTGACTGTTGGGTTGTTTATTATAGCTTGTGTATATGTGCATAGTTTGACCAAGTAAAACATATCTGTCATGATTGGATAAGGATATAAAGATGGGATTATTTTTTAATAAGGTATAGATATATGAATTTTTATTTTTATGTGTTATTTATTATTATTTTGTATCTATTTTTCTATTTAAGGAAAATATTATTGGCAATTAATTTAATATATTAGAGTAGGTCTAGGAGAATTAATTATTGTACAGCTTTATAGTGATAGGGAGCTACATAATTATAGACTCTTTTTAATATATGAAGAAGGGGTGGGATTAAATATGTTTGTACTCCTTTTTGGACATGCAAATAAATCATTACATGTTGTTTTCAGTCTTTATGCTTCCTAAACCTGTTTTTTCTTTATTTCTGTCTATGACTATTTTGTTAATTTGCTATATGTGTAACTAATATAAGTATGCATCATATTTAATAAACTGATCATATGTTTTGAATGGAAAAGATCAAAATTTGCCCCATAATTGTAATTATAACTGTCAAATAAATGTAGTGGGGTAACAAACACAATGATTTTCTTTGAAATATAGCAACAAACTGTAACAAGTACCTTTAAAATGTGTTTACTTACTGTCTACCACTTGACACGTACACATATGAGCCTGTGGGAAACATCACGTCAGCACACATACATTCACAGTACATAAACATGCTGCACCTTTAGTGTTGAAGAAGCACTCGCCACTGTTATACACAGAGAAACACGGTACACTGGCACTGAGGAGCATCAGTAAAGACAGAAGCACTCCTCCTGCTGTGTTTGCCATCTCTGAAAAGAAGCAGCACGCAGGTTAAAATAAAGAAAAACATGATAACCACATGAGAGAAATGTCAGATTGGTGGTCTTACCTGTTTCAGTTTCCCACTATGTAATATAAAGACCTTCCCTTCCTTCTCTTTCTCTTTCTCTTCCTCTTGTTTTCATCCACCCTCCTGTTGTTTTTCAAGTCCCTCTTTCACCCTCTCGGCTCTCTGCGTCTCCTCCTCAGCGCTACTCCTGAACTGATGCTCTCCCTCCCTGTGGGCTCAGATATTTATACTGAACCAGCGCATCTTTATCTCTACTTTCTTCATTGCTATTTGTCCACCCCCCCCATACATTAATTACCTTCTCTATCTGCGTGCACACATACAGTATACACACACACAAACACACACGAGCATTATTATTACAATGTTCGTCATCCCCTCTTGTGCTGCTTCACAGAAACTGCCCTAGAGTATACAGTGTGCACTCTTTCAGATAACATTTGTCTCAGGCGGTGCCTTTTGACCCTATCAGTAGATCTCGCTGGTGACACCATCCGTAAGACAGTCAGCCGGTGGCCTATTGTCCTCCACGCAGTGTGACCCCTTGACCCCTACACAACATCCTTTCACATGCAAATGTATTTTATTGTGAATTACACTTAAATAATGCTCAAAAGCTCATTTGAAAAACACCAAGTTAGTTTCCAAGTTTGTTTTTATTGTGAAAATGTTTTATTTCTATACTCTGATTTAATTACCGTCTTTCTCTTACAACCAACTGATGATCAAATTCGCTGATGCGCATCAGTCGCTTAATTCAATTTCATATGTTGTTAATGAATCATCAAGCTCATTTCAGGATTCTTAATGTGGTTTTACATGATTCACTGAGCTCAATTTTGCTATTAAAAGGCTTTGACGTGGTGTGTTTGTGCGTCACAGTGGGTTTATTTTGTCAGTAGCAGGGTGAGGGGCATGACGTTAAGGTCGTCTTGGTCCAACTGGAGGATATTTTGTGCTGGAGGATGGTTTCAGTGTCTTTGTGCTGGAGGTTGTTTGAATAAACCACCCTGAGTCCTCTGATAACGTGCTTATGTGGATAACACACACACACACACACACACACACACACCCTCACACACACACACACACAGAGAAGCAGCCCGCCAAGGCGTCCAGTCCAGCCCACTGCACTGTGAAAAAAGAGTATTTGTTTTATCCTAAAAAAAAGTTAGTGTCCAGGCCTTAATTTTTTAAGGTGACTTAATTTCAGAAGACATGTTAAACAGTTCCAAAATTACCTCAAGTTGCCAACAATTGGCGACGAGACGAAACTGATTTAGAACATTGCAGAGAAAAGTTGCAGTGATGTCTGAGCCTGACTCAAGCCGGGTGATGATGTCATCTGCAGCTCTGCTGGTTAAATTGCCGGTGGCTGATTTTAGAGCATTAAGCTTGTCACCCTTTTTCTACAGCCAGTCAGCTTGTAATGAAGTCCGCCGGTCAAGTCAAAATGACAGCAAACGGCATGCTCGCTGTATGTGCTAATGCCCCCTCACACACACATATTCTCATTGACTGATTAATTGGCACTGCTTACTTACATCATTACTATAAATGCAGCTGTAGCCAGTATCTCACTATTTCTATCCTCATTCATATTTTAAGAAGCTACAAATTATATTCAGCCATAAAATAGGACTGAAAAGCTGCAAACAGAGTGGAAGTACAGAGAGCTGTTGCATAGAGATGACACACCATCTCATCTAGTTACATTGTTGTGAACCAGCCGGTTTGTAGAACATTGCAGAACGGCACATTGCAAGAAGTTGCACGTTTCAACTCCTCTTGTGACAAGTCTTTGGTCTGAACTGGGTGTAAAGGCTCAGACACACCAAACCAACATCAAAAAACTAGTAGCGACAAATGCTTACTGTTGAGTCACCTCACGTCGCCTGTATCTCGGCCAAAAAGCTGCACTTAAACACACTGCAAAGATTACAGCCTAAGGCAACTAGCACATACATTCTGTGCCTGCATGAGAGGAATTAACTCTCCAGATCAGCAGGTGGTGGTAGTCTGTATTCATCATTCAAAAAGGGAAACTAGAAGTCCAGCCAGATGGATTCCAGATGCTAGTTAGCCAGTTAGCACATCAATGACACAACCTGATGTTAAAAGAACAAATGACATTTACACAGTTTCTGCTAAAGAGCTTAATGGCTAAAAAAATAATCTTAATAGAACACGTTTGCTTCAATCTCATGCCCTCTTTACTTGAGCCATTTGTTGCTTTCCTCACTTCTGTTTCTCCTCTCATGCACTGAACTGAACTGCCAATATGAGTGATTTCATTCACTGATTGGGCTCCACCGTCTCCGAAAAAAAAACAGGCTACAAGGGCCAACTAGTGCGGTACACATAGGGCAACAGACGCTTACCGACGGCCCTAAATTGACCAAAGCCTGACCATCAGCTTGGTGCATCAGGGTCCTAAAAGTGCAGGTTTCAGGAGCAAGTTGAACAGTGAGCAGCTGACTTCAGAGACCTTTCCACTTTGAACAGAATACAATGTATACTATAGTGGTCACATTTGAGACCCTGTGTCCTCATATGGGGACTTTATACTTCATTCTACTTAACTCAGACCTGTTGTCCTCACTCGTGGACACTTCTATATGCCATCTAGTGGTAGTAAGAGCACAATACACTAATCTATGTAAAAACAAGATGGCAGCCGTCTCTGCTCTGGCTACGAATTTGACCAATTTTAGCAACAGCAACGCTATGACACTGTTAATTAGAAAGTACTCATACTTGATGTTTGGTTTTTTATACTTATCTGGTACTACTGATACCAAATAGCTAGGAGAATTTTAAAATGCATACCGAAGAAAAGTTCAGGAATATCGCCATCAGCAGCTTCAGTACAAAAGAATCTTCCATAATAAAATAATATTGGTGGAACCCTATTGCTGAGGCGTTGCTTAAACTTGCTATGCAAAATGTACTTGTACTTCTTCATGCTAAAAGAGAGAGATACATTTGGAGGTGTATTACTGTAGGTTATTATGCAATGGTTTAATGGTCCGGCCCACTTGGGATCAGATTGGGCCGTATGCGGCCCATGAACTAAAATGAGTTTGACATCCCAGGCCCCGAGGCTTATTCTAACCTTAACCTTTCCTCAGTGAACCTCTCTGCAGTGACACTGAACTAAGGACGCAATTCTGTTCTGAAATAAGGCAACCATCCCCAATAGGATCAACAAATGTCCAGACAAAGCTGAAATTTGAAATGTGAGTACACATGGGCTCTTACACTCAACCCAGACGCCCTCTAGTGCTGCAACAAACACACGCTCGTGACTTCTCCTCCCTCTGTGCTGCTCTGATGTGTCCATATTTTAAATAGATTGCCTCAGATTACATCTGCACACCCTGACTCGTCTGTCCAGTTTTCTAATTGTTTGAAAAGTTGCGGTACAAAGAATGGCATGTCACGCTCCAGCGGCCTGGTATTCACCTCACAGTGCTCTGTGAATATGTCATTTTGTGATGCCCAGCTGTTGGCTGCGTTTTTACAAAGTGTGCTCCCATACAGTAACTCATTCGATTATTATTCCTCATTTCAGTGCCGCTGATTTTCCAGCCAGTGCTCTCACGGGCTTGTGCACATTAGGATCACGCTTCCTTAGAAAATCGGAGTATTACGTAATAACATGCACTTTGAAGAATTCATTGACTGGGAGGGAGGACGTCTCATTAGGTCCAAAAGCATGTTCCCTCAATGTAAAAAGCAATTAATTAAAGTATAAAAATAGTATCTGAAGCAAATAACTCTCAAAGTCTGATGTAATGGGACGTGAATCAGAGATGTAGAAACAGTAATGACTCACTGCAGACGATGTTAACATGCTATCAGGCTTTATTTAAATCCAGCATACATTTAAAAAAACAGATGATGACAATAAAACGTCCTTAACTGCACATTCCTATAGAAATAAAAGAAAAAAGTGCTCCTAAAGAGGGGACGGGCCATAAAAAATACAGAGTTGTTAACAGTGAGAGACTTTAGACTGTAGAGAGAATAAAACAGGGGTCAAACTGTTGACATCTCTCTGCTCTTATCAGGTTTGGCTTTGTTTTAATCTGATGTCACAAACCTGTGGTGCCAGTAAAAGCACCTGTTTGCTCACGGAGCAGGATGTATGTGCACACTTGGATCCCATTGAAAAAGGAAAACAGTGTCTCAGTTGTCAGTTAAAAGAGTATTGCGTATGTGGGTGTGTTTGAGAGTGAGAATGATAGAGCGTGTAAACAGTGAAAGTCCTCTGTGTGGGGATTTTTGTTTACTTTTTTTATTCAAAACATAAAGAGGATTTTAATAATTAACAAACCATGTACTTTTGTCACTCACTTAAAGCACCACAACACTTATAATGTAGGTTCACACTCAAAACACAGAGACTAATCAAAGAAATTGAAATTTCTTTGCAAAGTTTACCCTCAAAAACCATTTTACCTGAACGTCTCACTTCACAGGTCTTTTATCAGAGGTAGGGCAAGAGTCAGAAGTCAGTGCCAGACTCTGTAGGAATATGTCTGATATTTAGTTGACACGATGAAGCACAAGAACAACCGAATATCAAACATATCACACAGCTTCTAGCCAGTCAGAGCCCAGGACGACTGGAAGAGCCTGCAGATAAGAGAGACAATGACGGTGAGAATAAAACAGGGAGTGACACGGAAAACACTGGCAACGTCACCCAGGCAGTTTGTTTCAGACTGAATATAGGCCACAGACAATACAGCAAGTATAGTATCGTGGACAAAGACCTGAAGAACCTGTCCAACACATGATGGATACAACAGAGGAAAGGCCGTGAGGGAGGGAGTCACTGACACAGGGAAGTAAGGATCAACTATCAGTGACTCTACTGGCCTCAGGAAAGATGGGGTTGATGGGAAACAGGAGACAACAAAAGCAAGAAAACTAGAGGAAAACTCAAACATCACATACAAATACAAAATACTTACCAATGTCCTTTATCCACACACAGCGTCCCCGAGTCGCGTCAGTTAAAACTCGTGGCAAAACAAGTGGTTCAAGTTTCACGACTAACTGTTCAATGTGTGCGAGCTATGATCTGTGTGAATAATTCCTCAGTGGGACAGCATTTATATACACAACCCTGTGAGTTTGGGGGGGACCGACTACACTCACTCCCTCAGTAACACACAAACACGCTCAGTGCCCCATGTAATTAGAGGTGTATTGATCAGCTACTATGGCCCGCAGCCTTTCCTCCCCACATTAGCCTGATCAATACGTGTGATGTTCATCCCACTGTGAGCTCCCTCACACACACACACACACATGACCGCAGATGCAAAGTCAAATAACTTTCAGTTATTGCCTGTAGGGAGGACATGACGGTCACATCACCCTCACCGGTTGTATCCTGTTACTCATGTTTCCTTTAACAATTCAAATATATCATATGGCTAATATCTCAAATGACGTCCTTTATAAAGGGATGCACCTATCATTAAATGGAGTTACAGTGTATTCAGTTTTATAATAATGCTTAACAATAATGTTTGGTGATAACTTTTATTGAATAAAAAAGATTAGAACATGGGTGTTGCATAGCGGAGAGCAGAGTCACAAGAACATACAAATAAAATGCGAGTTTCATCCTGTGTCAGCATCTGCAATCTTAAATCTTATTTTTCTTTATTATAACTCACCAATATCCACATGTGGAGGCTGCATGAAAACAGCTTTGAATATCTTTCCTTTTCTGCAGCATCAAGAATGTTATCATTTTTCTTAAATGTTGGAAAACTGGTACCGTGGATATTGGTCATATATGGTGGAAAGTACAAAGGTACATTAACTCTCATTTTTAGGTACTTGTACTTCACTTGCGTTTTTCCATTTTGTCCTACCTAACATACTACTTTCAACCCCACATTTTCATGCACTTTTTACTATACTACATTTATATATAGTTACTTTAAAGATCAGGGTTTACATAAAAAAAAAAATACTGCTATAGATTAAACTACTAAGCAATATATAGTATATATATATATATATATATATATATATACATAGTAGATATAGTAGACCTTCTTTCCAGAGTTATTATAGTAGAATAATTGTTATTTATTTTTATTTGCATTCTAAGAAATTATATGACATAATAATGCTGTAATTACAAATAATAAAGATGAGAAAAACAAAAGATAAAATAATTAGGACATATAAAGATGAAAATAAATCAAGACAGATAATAAAGATATGATAATAAAATAAAATAAAATTAATTGAAATTAAATTAAATCAAATTAGAGTAAATTAAATTAAATTAGATTGAATTAAACTAAATTAAATTAATTGAAATGAAATCAAATTAGATTAATCAAATTAATTAAATTAAAGTAAATAAAACAAAATTAAATTAAATTAAATTAAATTAAATTAATACTGCAAATAATACATCAAAAATAATAATAATAATAATAATAATAATAATAATAATAATAATAATAATCGCAATAAAATTACATAGATAAGTTCACAGGATATTAATGGTTCTTTGTACTTGTTTAGTTTTGTATGTACCTATTTTATTTCAGCTTATTTTTATTTTTATTTCAATGATCTAAAATATCTTTCATGCCCGGTTTTAGTTTTTGGTTTTATATATAATAACCTTGTTACAAAATAATGTTGATCATGGTAATAATAAGCTAATTATACAGTATAACACAGAGAGTGGTCATTGCTGCCTAAAGCGTATTTTGATCTTTGATACTTACATGTTGCTGCTAAAACTTCTGTTTTATTTTTATGTTTTGCTATTTTTACTTAAATAAAAGTTCTCAATACTTCTCCCACCATTCATTTTTGATATAAAAGTGTGTGACTTAGGGTCGCACCAGTTGTGTTTCATGTGTACGTTGGTCAAAATAAAAAATATATTAATATTCAGAACTTCAGTTAAAAGTTGAAGAGAATAAGTGTGAACATCAGGGCGGTGTGAAGATAAATGCTGCAGCCAAGGTGACCTCTGGCTGTCAGGATGACCTCCGGCTGGTGATGGTATTATCACTCCATCTGTGTGTTTGGGGGGGGAGTGTGGGACTGCAACACGTGTTGACTTCACATCATCCGTCAGATATGGTGGTCAACGGAGAACACAACACTTTCACCTGTGGGTGAGTCTGGATTTTTGTTCTTGATCAGTAAGAAGTAGGTGTAGGACAGGTGGAGATGATAAAAGCATACTATGAAAATTAGACTTTATAATGCAAACGATACAGAGAGATTCAGTATTTGACTGCTGTTATCAACATTGAGTCATTTCTACATTTACGAACATCGAACGTCATCAGCGACAGACAGCAGACCACGTTTAACACAAAGGAACATTATATGCTTTGTTTCAAGATTAGACATTTAACGAGCAGCAGCCCTCGCTTGTGACATCAGCGAGACTGGATGTCCCCCCTCTGCTGTCTCTGTATCCTCTCCTGGTTTGAGGCTGACCTTGTGAGCCTATTGGGGCGGAATGATAGCCCTCTGATTGCCTAATTGTGAGCCTGGGGGGAGTATTTTAATCTCCAGCAGATGGAGGGCAGTGTGAGGCAAAGTGAGAGATGATGGGGAAAGCAAAATGATTTAAAAAGAAACTATATGTGGATTAGAAAAAAAATCCTTTATATTCAGTCCAGTAATTCTTTTATGAGTCTTTTTATAGTCCTTGCCACCTCCTCTAAAGTACACAGAGCAAAGTAATTTACCTCTGATTCAGTCCAAGCGTCAAAGTAATTGTGCTTTTCTGCTCACACATTAAAGGTTCAAAGATCAAAATCTTAGAACATGCCTAAGTCGAGCTAATGCCAGAACTCAAGTATGAATCTAAATGTAAGCAAGTAACTGGGGTAACACGTGGGAGTATGTTTTCTATTCATTTATTTAACCATTATTTAACCAGGAAGAGTGTCCTGGTCGAGACAGGCAGCAACATAAGTTACAGACAGACAACATAGAACAAATATACAGAATTAAAATGTGCAGCTCTGAAACAAGCGATATAAAACACAAAATGAGATTACTACAATGAAAAACAAAAAAGTATGATATTTTTCATTACAAGTCAACCATGAAAACGCAAAAAAGACCATCTGTACATGACTACAAAGACCAGCTAAGATGCACACAAATAAGTATGCTGGGAAGTTGGCCAGTTGCCACCCTTCCCCTTTTACTCTTCTTTATTTTGAATGAGTTTTATTTGTTTTCACATTAATTTCATTTTTTCTTCCTTTCCTTGTCTTTTTTGTCTCCTGTTATTTATTTGTGACCTTTTGCGTTTTGTGTGTGTGTGTGTGTGTGTGTGTGTGTGTGTGTGTGTGTGTGTGTGTGTGTGTGTGTGTGTGTGTGTGTTTTTTTTTAGCAGAATCAGAGATACTAAATTATGAATCTGTTGTTGCCCTTTTTGTATTTGTTAGTATGTCAATATTTTCTTCATGTGTATGCAAAGTTAGTTTTAGTTTTGTTGAACACATAATGTTGTTGGATCCTAACCCAATGTATATTAAGCATTGGGGAGTAACTCTCACTTACTCACTCACTCATTTCCGTAACCCTCTTGAGGGTGGCGGGGGGCTGGAGCCTATCCCAGCTGACATTGGGTGAGAGGCAGGGTACACCCTGGACAGGTCACCAGACTATCACAGGGCTGACACATAGAGACAGACAACCATTCACACTCACATTCACACCTACGGACAATTTAGAGTCACCAATTAACCTGCATGTCTTTGGACTGTGGGAGGAAGCTGGAGTACCCACGCTGACACGGGGAGAATGTGCAAACACTACACAGAAGGGCTCCCCTTTGATCGAATTAGGAACCCTCTTGCTGTGAGGCTAACCACTGCACCACCATGCCGCCCTGGGGAGTAATTGGCTAAATGTGATTAAATTACAAAATAAATGTAATTATTAAAAAGTGTAATTAAATTCATAAAATTCAAGCATAATCAAAATGTTGGTAATACAGTGGTGTGACAGCCATATTTATACTTTTCAGAAAAAAGTTTCTCTGTAGAATTTAACAACCATTCTGTTGCTTTGCATCTTTTTGCAGTACAGTAATGCCGTCTTTTGGCAGAGCCTATTTCTGGACATTTTTTAAGCTTTATTGCCCCAAAAAACATTTGTTAGAAAAGTAATCCAAGTTGTGAGTAATGTTTTAACAGGATAAAGTGGTGTTGCATCGGTATGCTGGGCGCTGTAATCCTCAAGTGTCATAACTCTGTCTTTCTCTGATGAGCTGTCTGTCTGAGCCAGATCAAATGAATGATCATAATTAATGCATTATCTGAAGTTTACACAAATAATATTCATACTGGTGTTAATAAACTATTTGATCGCATTTCCCATCTTAACTGAGCAGCAGTTTTGCGTGAAGGGAATTAAAGGCCTGTCTCAAATACAGGCCTGTTGATTTCAGTGATTTAGCAAATACTAGCCTGAGCTATTAATTGAAGTTTTAGGGTAGTTACATTATTTATAACATTATTATTTTAACAGAGTAACTAGTAATCTGTAACCTATTATATTTCTAAAGTAAACCTCCCAACATGTTTATCTATCTTCAGCTGATGAGTCAGTTTTACCACTGTATTTTGACACCCTGCTGCTTGTGAGGATGTAGCATTACAACGTCTGATTAAAACAATCCAAGCACAGTTGAATCCAGGAAACACAAGGTGCTACTAAAGGCTGCAACAAATGTTACAGACAAGGAAAGGTTGAAATTCAAAATTTGAATATTTGATTATGAAAGGGTTATTTCCCTTGATAAAAACAGACTGATAACAACAGAGGATTATGTCATTACATCATTACATCACACAGCAACATGACCACAAACCCATCATAAGAATATTAAATTTAAATGATGGTAAATGAGATCATGCAGCCCCGTCGCTTCCACACAGTCATGAATTGGACAAAATAAAATAAATGCCTGTTCAAACACACACACACACAAACACACAAATTCATAACATTATATCGAGAACTCCAGGAGAAATACAGGATCAGCTGGAATACAAACTGTACAGCTGGAACAGAGTGAAGTTTATAGGGAGAGACAGACAAAGGCTTTGTGCTCTCTGATTGGTCAGTCCTCTGGTCTCTCTCGCACACACACACACACACACACACACACACACACACACACACACACACACACACACACACACACACACACACACACACACACACACACACACACACAAACCCTGAGGCAGGGTCAGTAAGAAAGAGAGCGGCAGACAAGGTTAACAACGATTATTCAATACATATTTGTGTTTTCAGTGTTGGAGGTGGAGGAGTTATCTAACAGAAGGGAAATAAAACTTAAGGCTGGAAATAAAAATGTCCAGCAGCACGAGACAAGAGTCAGAGGTACTGATGATGTACATGTTTAACAGTGTTATTGCTGTCTCTCTTCCTGGTTCAGACTTATTTGTATTCCCAGGCATTTGTTATTTACATAAGTGACAAAATAAAAACAATCTATTTATAAAGCCTTCTTTGAGCCTCAGGACACATCTTCATTATATAAAATGATACTTAATGAAACTTAATGACACACCATGATTGTGTTTATCTTTTTTCTTTCCACCTATTCTGTTTGTCACACACACACAGTTCGCACACATTAATCATTACCTGTGCAACCAGGATACAGGTTAGTGAGACGGCATTTCACAACCTCGCGTCTGTTAGGGCCCCACGCCCTGACTGTGTGTACAGTGTGTTGAGTGCAGAGCTTTCTGACATACTGATAGTGTTAATCACCATCCTAGAGGAACAATACAAGGTGTACGCGCAGTGGTGATGTGTTCAAGTGAAGACACGCTACTTGGTAAACATGCAACCTTTCCTGAATGATCCCTTAAAGTTCCTGTTTGGTCACATTTATTTTTTCTGGAGTCGTCTAGGAACGTTCCTGGAATGTTCTCAAAAGGTTATTTTGTGACAGATAAGGAAACCACAGTCCTTTGTGTGCATTTTACTCTTCATGAATACGACATCTGATTAGGCTGAATCACAAGATGAAGATTACATAACAATTCGCCATTGTGTAGATGGTATATAAAAGAGAAATATACTCACCAGCCACTTTATTAAGTACACCTCACCAGTTGCCTGGTTGGACCCCCTTTTGCTTTCAGAACTCCCTTAATTCTTGGTGTCATAGATTCAACAAATCTCCCGTTCCACCACATCCCAAAGGTGCTCTATTGGACTGAGATCTGGTGACTGTGGAGGCCATTGGAGTACAGTGAACTCATTGTCAGTTTGAGATGATCTGAGCTTTGTGACATGGTGCGTTATCCTGCTGGAAGTAGCCATCAGAAGATGGGTACACTGTGGTCATAAAGGGATGGACACAGTCTGCAACAATACTCAGGTAGGCTGTGGTGTTTAAACCATGCTCAGTTGGTACTAAGAAAATCTCCCCCACACCATTACACCAGCAGCAGCAGCCTGAACCGTTGATACAAGGCAGGATGGATCCATGATGCCAAATTCTGAGCCTACCATCTGAATGTCGCAGCAGAAATCCAGACTCATCAGACCAGGCAATGTTTTTCCAATCTTCTATTGTCCAGTTTTGGTGAGCCTGTGTGAATTGTAGCCTCAGTTTCCTGTTGTTAGCTGACAGGAGTGGCACCTGGTGTGGTCTTCTGCTGCTGTAGCCCATCTGCTTCAAGGTTGGACGTGTTGTTGGTTCAGAGATGGTCTTCTGCAGACCTTGGTTGTAACCAGTGGTTATTTGAGTTACTGTTGCCTTTCTATCATCTTGAACCAGTCTGGCCATTCTCCTCTGACCTCTGACCTCTGGCATCAACAAGGTCACTGGATATCTTCTCTTCTTCAGACCATCCTCTGTAAACCCTAGAGATGGTTGTGTGTGAAAATCCCAGTAGATCACTAGTTTCTGAAATACTCAGACCAGCCCGTCTGGCACCAACAACCATGCCACGTTAAATCACCTTTATCCCCCATTATGATGCTCGGTTTGAGCTTCAGCAGGTCGTCTTGACCATGTCTGTTTGCCTAAATGCACTGAGTTGCTGCCACGTGATTGGCTGACTATCTATCTGTATTAATGAGCAGTTGAACAGGTGCACCTTACAAAGTGGCTGCTGAGTGTAAAATGACAACACTGTAATAGTTTTTAGTATGAGGGCCTATTTGCTAACCATTTCTTAAGGGTTGCCTAACATTTTACTTTGCTTTAATCTGTATCAGAGACACTTGTAAGTTATTTCAAGCAAACACGGAGGTGACTGAGCCCAAATAGAGGTGCTAACAGCACTAACTGTGCTAACAACGGCAACAGTGCTGACAGAGCTAACAGAAGGTCAGCACCATTGGCAAAATCTTGCGCCATTTGACAGTTATCGTAGCTGGCAGCACTGTCGGATCTACTACAAAATTTCAGTGGTGAAGGCAGCATTTACGTCACCACGAGCACATGGTCCATACAAACACAAATAAGTCAGTGCAGATTTATAAGACAGAGAACTGATGAGTGTTATTCAGGCTTACGTAAAACCACATTGTGGACATTGCTGTTAATGTTTGTTTTGTCTTCTGACAATTTTCTTCGCTGCTGCCGCTGGCTGACAGATCACACAGGTCTAGTGCGCAGGAGTTAGTCGCATCTTGTGATGAGGTTGCGACATTGCAATCAACTGAAACACCAAGCGTGTAGGAAAAGCACAGGGATCGATGCGAAAACGTGAAAATGAAAAAACACAAATGACCCTGTCTAAAGCCAGTGTTTGGTTTGTCTGTTCTGGGCTACTGTGGAAACAACACACTGGACTCTGTGCTCTGTATATACATATAAACACCCTAGTCTAAGGAAACAAAAACACAACAATTCTTAGTTTCAGCACACAATAGGACTCACATGCATGAACATGCATGCATGGGCAGACCATTTATTACAACAAACCACAGAGAAACTCAGATTACAACACACACAGATGGAGCATGACTTCATTCTCTGCTCAGGATGCCACTACTCCACCAAATCTTTATATAGCAGAAACTTGTTTGTTGCTATCTCATGCTCTGAATGTCAGATTTACAACCTTTAATGGAATACTGAACCATAAAGCCATGAAAGGATAGCCCTGCATAATAAGCACCTTTACTCTTATATTTTGAATGTGCTTTTCTGACAACACTTTTAATAGAGTGTATTGTAAACTGTGATAGGCTTATTTCTGCTTTAAATTAAGTTCAGGATTTTTATACTTTTTCCACCACTGCCCACATGAATAACATAGGCCAGCTGATCATGCTTATGTTAAACGCTCATCAAGGACGATTCTTTTTATTGGATTTTTTTATGTTAAACTCAAAGTGTGTGCATTATTGACAAGTTACTGTGTACAAACAACCCACTTTATTTTTATTTATTTATATTTAAATTAAACTCAAAATGTGTGCATTATTGACAGGTCATTGTTTACAAACAACCCAGTTTTTTTATTTTATCTTTATAATTCAAATTGAAACTCAGAGTGTGTGCATTATTGACAAGTTATTGTACACAAACAAACCAGTTTTTTTGCATTATTTTTAATTTAAGTTAAACTCAGTGTGTGTACATTATTGACAAGTTACTGTGTACAAACAACCCACTTTATTTTTAGATATTTCTATTTAAGTTAAACTCAAAATGTGTACATTATTGACAAGTTATTGTATACAAACAACAGTTTTTTATTTTTCTTAATTTAAATTAAACTCAAAGTGTGTGCATTATTGACAAGTTACTGTACACATACTTGCTTATCTTTTTTTTAGTCCAAAAATTAAGTTGGTTCACAGCTTTGTACGTATTTTCTTTGTGCCATAAACACAAACAGCATTATGGCAAATGAACATTGTTGCCACCTTGAAAGAAACTGAACGACGGCAACATGAAGCAGAGCAGGTGGCACAAGAGATGCTGTAAAGCTTTAAATACATCACTTTTCTTACATTGCCTTATTGTTACAGTAAATGTGTCTCGAACCTGGCTGGTAAATATTTGCATTATAACAAAATCTGTTTATGACAAAAGCATGTTGCACCAACATACTCACACACACAAAAAAACACACAAATGCCAACATCAAAATGTAACTTCATTCTTCATTTTGTTGCATAAAAACAAATAACAGATGAAATATTCATAAACATCCCAATAAGGGAACTAAGCAGTCCCACTTGAGGCTCCTACCTGTACAAGTACCACACATGACATCGACCCAGTAAAGCAACGTGCTGGAGTCTGGTTGCAAAATATCAAAAATGGTTTTTGTTTTGTCTGTTTTGAACAGAGGAAGTGTTGTAGAGTCAAAAACACAGGTTTTAATACCTTATCGCTTCTTAGGAGCCTCTGCCTTTGCTTCGTCTTGTTTAGGGGCCTCCGCCTTTGGCTGCTCTTGTTTAGGGGCCTCTGCTTTTGCTTCGTCTTGTTTAGGGGCCTCCGCCTTTGGCTGCTCTTGTTTAGGGGCCTCTGCCTTTGCCTCTTCTTGTTTAGGGGCCTCTGCCTTTGCTTCTTCTTGTTTGGGGGCCTCTGCCTTTGCTTCTTCTTGTTTGGGGGCCTCTGCTTTAGGCTCTTCTGGTTTAGGGGCCTCTGCTTTAGGCTCTTCTGGTTTAGGGGCCTCTGCTTTAGGCTCTTCTGGTTTAGGGGCCTCTGCCTTTGCTTCTTCTTGTTTAGGGGCCTCTGCAGCTACTTCCTTGCCACACAGCTTGCTTTACGGGAAAGTTCAACAGTAGAAAATGTAGTGAACGCATACAGTAGGTATCATTATGAATGTTTGAGAGCAGACATTATTTTATATTTCTAGATATATATATTTAAAGTATCTCCCATACCTTACTTCCTGAGGTGTTCCTGCTTTCAAGAAGCCACACACTCCGCTCGGTGCTGCTAGTTGCTGTTTCAGTGTTTCCACTTCTGCTGCCCAGCTGGTCTTCTCTGTATCAGTGTCAGCTGTAGGTGTTATCATACGGAGATTAAAAAAATCAAAAGCAAGATTAGGATCTTCATTTGAAGTTCAATTTTTGATTGGAAGAGAGGCAAACTTAAATGCATTTGAATCAGTGCAGTAAAAGAGGGAAGAGTTACCTTATCTCTTCTCTCAGATATTAAATACACAATGAGGACCATAAATCGACACCTACCTTGGAGATGAGTTAACGCTGCCTCAAGTGCTGCCAGCTCATCTGTGTCAGATTTCTAAAAGCGGAAAAACTAAAGTCAGCGACACAAACCTGAGTTTGCTGGAGAAAAAAAATCCTCCCTGCACAGACTAACATCCTGTATCTATACTGCACATCTTCAGCTTTGATGCAACCACTTCCTTTGAACTCCCATTGTAAATATTTAAAGAGGTCTGTCATAATGTTACCTGGAACTGCACACAACAGTTTGGGCATTGTGGTACCTGATCAAGTTATTATTTAGCTGGATAAAATTATTTCTCCCACATTTTATCAACCCCTTTCACATTGTGTGTCCCAAAAGATTATTGTTTTCTTCAGATACTCTGAGAAACACTGAGGAATCACCACACTTTGAAGCCAATAGATCTGTGGTTCCCAGCTGATGGGTCGTGGGCCCGTTCTGAATGGACCTCAAGTGACTCGCAAACATGTCCAGTTTGCAAAAAAGTGAATTCCAGCACAGAGCTTTTACTTTGAAAAGTCATTTTCTGCTGCAGAGAGAGTGACTAACCAATGGCTACTTGACAGAGGCAGCAAACTAGCTCAACAACATGGCCAAACACAAGTATGACCCTGAGCGTATTTAACTGTGGGACCTTGATTTAATGACAAAGGGGAAATCTGGACCCCGTGGCTGCACCAGTTGGGAAGCACTGCACTAGAGGTGGTTCATAAATGTAAAATGAAAGTATTGCAAACCACAGAGTGTCTTTCCCTTCCTCCAGAGCTAGTCCTCTGGCTGCTTCACCACCACAGACAGCATTAGTTTACACATTTTCAGGGATTTCTTGCCCTTTTAAGGAGTCTGGTGTTTAGAAATATGAGCAAAGATGACAAACTTCAGCACAGAAACACTCTGAGGCAGAGGCAGATTATATTTCTCAGTTGTTTTAAAGCAATGTCTTCTCTTATATCTATAGTTTTATGGCAAAATAGCTGACTGAAAATGAAGGAAACTGGCCTATGATCCTGTAAAGTCTAAGGCCTGCCATGTATCAAAGCAGGAACAGTAGATTAGTTTACATTAATTAAACAGTACATGGAAAAGAAGAAGTACACTCATGCCTGTAGGCCTGTTGACAGTCCCTGCTCTGATAGTGAGATAAAAGCCTGATCATCTGGCTGGTGGTGATTTTATGCAGCCATATTATAACCAGGTGAAACAGGTTATGTGTGTGTTTGTGCACACACTTCACCTGATGTGAGTCAAATCAGTCACCCATCCCCCTTTAATAATCTAGGGTGCTGTTATTTCCCTTTAAAACTGGCTCTCTGTGTGAACTACATCCAACACAACTTCCACTCTCTGTGCTTGCATCTTTCGGTTTCTGCCCACCTGGCCACTCTGGCACTTGTCCACGTCGCCCTTCGCCTTGTCTGCTCGGATCTGGAGCTTGTTCACTTCCTCCGACAGCGCCTTCTCCTCACTGCGCGTCTTCTCCAGCAGGTTCTGCTGCTGCGCCTTCTCGCTCTCGTACTCCTGCAGCACATCGTAGGTCACCCGCAGCTTGATATCCTGAAACCTGCGCCGTCTGTCCTCTTTGTCCTGCTCCTTTTGCCGTAGTTTCACGATCCCCATCAGAGCCACAGACGTCATTATGGCCACAGGTAGCACCAGCTGCACCTTCATGCTTTAACCCGGAGTGGAGAGCCTTCTTTGTGCGAGCTGATAGTCCTTGGTGATGGAGGTGTGGGCCAAGTGCTCTGCCTGAACACGGGGTTGCTTTAACTGTCGCCCTGGTTACAGTTCTTTACGTTTCACGGCATAAAAACCAATCAACCAAAAAGGCTGACTCACCTGTGCTGTGACCGGGCACTCATTAGTGTGCGTCGGCTCTGAGCTGCGCAGCATTCCCCCAGTGTGTCATCACAAACACGCCCTCTTCCTGTTTGGTAGCCTATCTGACAGGTAGGCCCTGCTCTCACCTGCACTGTCCTGCGCACCTTGAGCTGACTTCATTACCCTATAAACAAGTTAAATGTGACCGCAGATAAGCTGTGTGTGTGTTGACAGAGAGGACCAGCAGGAAGAGAAAATGTTTTACCCAGTGCAATTACTTTTTGTTTTTAACACTGAATACAACACCGTGTAACTGCAGTGTATTTACTTTGACTCATATAATGATATGTGGTTAAATATAAAGCAGTCTAACTTAACTGACAGACAGTGAGGAAGTAAAAGTAGCAGTAGCCTGTCCATGGGTGAATTACTGAACAGGCCTCCTGGGCACTTCATTTTCAGGGGTCCGTTGAGGGCCTTCACCTCCAAATTGTCACTTAAATTAACACATACTGAACAGGAAGAGATTCAAAATGACCACAAAGGGATGCAAAGAGACACAAAATAACTACAAAAACAGAACAAAACAACCAGAAAGAGACTTAAATGACTACAAAGAGACTTAAACAACCTCAAGGAGACACAATATGACTACACAGTAACACCAAGCAACCAAAAAAGACACAGCGACACACAATATAACACCATATAACTCCAATGTATTTACTCTGACTCCTATAAGGATATGTGGTTAAATATAAAGCAGTCTGATATTAATATTTAACTTTATTGACAGACAGTGTGGAGGAAGTATTCAGATTTTCTTTTTAAGTAAAAGTAGCAGTAGCCCACCCATGGATGGATTACTGAATGGGTTTATTGGGCACAGGTCCAGGGTCCAAAGTTTTAGGGCTCCTTCAGGGGGCCTTCACCTGCAAAATGTCACTCAAATTACCATACGCCAACTCGTAAGACTTGAAATGACCAGAAAAAGACACAAAGAGATGCAAAGAGGCAGAAAATAGCCACAAAAGGACCAAAACAACCCAAAAAAAGACACAAAATTACCTCAAAAAGACACATAATGACTACAAGAAACACAAAACAAGCACAAGAAGACAAAAAATGGCCGCAAAAAGGCACAAAATTACCTTAAAGAGATAAATAATGACTACATAGGACATAATACAACCACATGAAGACACAAAATGGCCACAAAGACACATAAAATAGCCCCCAAAAACACAAATTACCCTCAGACAGACAAACAACAACAAAAGCAAAAAGTTAAAATCCTAACATGTTAAGTAAGCTGTCAAATAAATGAAGTGGAATAAAAGGACAGGTAACAGATACCTAGACAAGGGCATGGGATTCGTTTCAACATTGGTGGGGGCCCAGTGGTGTGGTGGCAATTCATGAGGTGAGTGTACTACTAGATAGATGGGTAGGTGACCAAAGAGGAAGTGGGTATACTCTCCTATAGCCTTTATTACAATGGCTTTTTGTATGATAGCTGGGTATACTGTAAACAGCCAGAAAAAGAGATGAGTATCCTGTGTACCTGCAGGACATTTTAAACATCAAACATATTTATTTCCTGCATTCTGGTGTATTTTTATGCATCAATTTGGGTCTTCTCCTCTGCCACTTTCATGTTTTTACTGGGGGGTAGTGGTAACCTCTGGGGCTGAAAAATGGGTGCCAAAAACTACAGTTCCCAGAATGGGCACTTGAGGCTCCTGAAGCAAATTAATCCCCATAGACACCCATCATAAACATGTTTACAGCCTGGCATGAAAAACAGTTTTGGTCTCTGCAGCTAACTTCAACATTCATGACAGCTGTACGGGGGTTGAATTTTAATATAACTCACATGTTTGTATTTTATTAGAGCTTGAGTTTACACATGTTTAAGGGCGGGGCCCCTCTGGGTGACTGTCTGCCTGCGTGGCATCGCTATGGTCTGTGAGTCAGATCCATCCTTCACTCCTCCACAGCTCCACCCTCTTGTCTAAACTTGGCTACCACTGGCTCCAAAAAACTAAGATGGTGTACTTGAAGATTCAAAACGGTAGTCCATAAATGCCACTGTGGCTTCATCCATTAATTTATACAATCTATGAGGGGATGTGTCCGCTGCATCTCCCTCCAGAATCTAAGCCTACGTAGATAAAGGACAAGTATCTCAAAATTGAAGTTAATTGTAAGTTTCCACCACAGTTTAGAGAAACAGTAATAGGTCAGAAATATGGGGTGCTGTTTGTAAAGTGGCTCACACTGACATTAACAGCAACATTTAGCCACATTTAGCTTCAAAGAAAGTTTAAAAAGTGGTGTGGATTTTTTAAGGTCACTTTTTTACCACATTTCCAGCAATATGTGAAATATGTTAAATGTGATGTCACAGTTAAATCTAAATATTAAATGTTGAACCTAAATGTTAAATCTAAATCTAAATGTGGAGTGTACCCATAAATTCCACATGTTCCATGTTAGCAGATGGGACATGAAAAACTCAAAGTACACGTCAAATAAAATTTCCCCAAACATGGTTTCTGTCATTTTAGGTAGTTCTTATCACGCTGATGTATGTACAAGTGTTTGCTTTCTCTGATTAGTTTGGTTTTAATTTGTTATTTGATGCTATAAACACAGTCTGACCACCTGGGCTTTTATTTTGGTACTTCCGCTTACCGGCAGTGTGCATTTGCATATTAGCTAAATATTTAGTTTCACCAAGCACATTTAGATTTAACATTTAACATTTAGATTTAACATTTAGATTTTGATTTAACATTTAGATTTATCATTTAGATTTAGATTTAACATTTAGATTTAGATTTAACATTTAGACTTTGATTTAACATTTAGATGTAACATTTAGATTTAACGTTTAGATTTAACATTTAGATTTAGATTTAACATTTAGATTTAGATTTAACGTTTAGATTTAGATTTAACATTTAGATTTAACATTTAGATTTAGATTTAACGTTTAGATTTAACGTTTAGATTTTGATTTAACATTTAGATTTAGATTTAACGTTTAGATTTAACATTTAGATTTAGATTTAATGTTTAGATTTAACATTAAACATTTAGATTTAGATTTAATATTTAGGTTTAACATTTAATATTTCGATTTAACTGTGACATTATATTTAACACATTTCAAATATTGCTGTAAATGAGGTAAAAAGCAACTTTAAAAAATTCACATCACTTTTTTAAACATTATTTGAAGCTAAATGTGGCTAAATGTTGCTGTTAATTTCAGTGTGAGCCACTTTTCAAACAGCATCCCACACAGAGAGGCCCGATAATAACACATAAAGGAGCACATATCAATTGTTAAAGCCTTTGTTGTTGTTTAAGTTCAAAGACTTTGAGTCTGCATATCTGTGGATATGGTTAGCCTGTTCCTGCCATCATCACTTAAATTTCTTGTTTGTGTTATTTTAAGATATTCTAGAGCAGGGGTGTCAAACTTTCGGCACGGGGGCCAGAACCGGCCTACCAAAGGGTCCAGTCTGGCCCTCTAGATGACTTTGCACATGTGAAGGCTGAGAGGTTTCAGGAGCAGTTTAAAAAGTGAGCAGATACTTCATGTAAATACAGCTCCCTGAAATAACAATAAGCACTTTCTTTGGTCGTGTTTAAAGACACTGAACACTGTGCAAAATATTATCGACCAGCAGCTTCAACACAAAAGAGTCTGTGTCAGGCTTCTGTCTTAAAACAATATGGGTGGATCCCTGTTGGTGAGGCTCTGACAAAACCTCAGACATTAAACTAAACTAAACTAAAACACAGTGTTGAATGTGCACAGAATCTTTCTGAGCCTGGTCCGGCCCTCTTGAGATCAAACTGGGCTGAATGTGGCCCCTGAACTAAAATGAGTTTGTTGCTCATGATGCAAATCCAAAAGCTGTTTTGTCTTTGTGTCAGCGCGTGCCTACCAGAGAAGAGGGCGAAAGTCACACGAGGAAATAGGTGGATGGTCACGCCCAGCCCGTTGAGCAGGTAGAGCAGGTTACACGTACAGTAAACACGGTGACACTGCGGGACGGAGGAGCCGGAGGAGTCGACGCGTGCACGGCAGGAGAGATACCTGGAATGAGCAATAAGTGACCCTTTCATATCCGGACTCGTCTTCTCTCTCTGCCAGGATGAAGCTCGCTGTTGCCTTGAGCACCCTGAGTGTATTCGTAATGGTGGTAATGATTTTCCAAACCGTGCGTCAGGAGCTGAACCTGCGCACACTGAAAACCCGCATGTTGGAGAACTCGGCGGAGGTGAAGAGGAGAGAGGACTCCATCGTGGACAAGAAGAAGAAAATCCAGGAGATGAAGACGACGCTGGTGACGGCCAACACCAACATAGATGAGCTGAAGAAGAAGAAGGAAGAGCTTGAGAAGTCGGCGCAGGAGTACGACAAGAATCTGCAGACCTGTCACACGGAGAAGGTGAGGGACACACACACACACACACACACACACACATATCTGCACGTTTATCTCATAGCTGGTTTTGCTATGTGCATACAGTCATAACACTGACAGGAAAGTATCACCCTTTAGAATGCTCATTATATCTTATACTGACTTTGTGAAGTTACCAGGAGCAGTTTTTTACATCCAAATATTTATTTTATGATTTTATTGAAGCTTCTTTTTGTCTGCAGTAATGTACCATAATAACCGCTGACAGATATTTACATCTGTGCCCTTATTAGGAAGATACTGAGAAGAGGAAGGCGGAAAAGGATGAGGCCATTGTTAAACTCAAAGGTAAGGCTTTTTGTTTCGCCTGCGGTCTGGTGATATCAGCTTTGGGCAGATAGGTAAAACACCGTATTGGCAAACCCAAACTGACCCAGATAAGAGTAGTGACAGACCATAACGTGCCTCTAGATGCCTTAATCAGGTTTTCTATTGGCCTTTTAAAAGACAGAGGATGGATTGGAGCTGCTGAGATCTGTCTATTCAAAGCTAATAGAAACCAGTCAAACAAGATGTGACAGCACTAGAGAACATGGCTTCAGGCGCCGTGTCCCCTGGTTTCATTTGCTGATCTGAGCTCAGCAAAAGTAGCAGCTCCCATTTCATTTGCTATGGGTTAAATATGGAAATTCACAACGTTCGTTTCTCTGTGTTATACGCTGTCGTTTCTTCAGCTGATCACGAAGAGGCTAAAAACAAGGCCGAGGTGGAGATTCAGAGCTTGAAACAGCAGATTTTGGACAGAGACAAAGCTATTTGTGCCTTTGCAGACACATCCAAGGAGGAAGCAAGGTAAGATCCTCAGAATAAGAGTGTGTGTGTGGTCAGACAGAGTAGTCCACAACATCAGAGAGTTTTTATATATGGATGGATTACTGAACGGGCTGACAGGGTACAGGCCCAGGGGCCCAAAGAGCCAGGGGTCCCCCTGACCTCAAAGAAACACAAAAAACAGGAAAAACAACCAGAGAGAGACAAAAACGACCACAAAGAGACTTAAAACAACCACAAGGAAACACACACAGTGACTATAAAGCAACATAATATGGCCAAAAAAGACAAAAGACCTTAAAGAGACCTCAAATGTCCTCAAAGAGACATAAACTGACCTCAAAGACAGAGAAGCAAA
This sequence comes from Cephalopholis sonnerati, assembly GCA_019142605.1. Taxonomy (NCBI): domain Eukaryota; kingdom Metazoa; phylum Chordata; class Actinopteri; order Perciformes; family Serranidae; genus Cephalopholis; species Cephalopholis sonnerati. Next base: position 32,225,887 of record JAGQAX010000008.1, read on the forward strand.
CTACTACAAAAAGACACAAAATAACTACATAAACCGGAAAAACAACCAGGAGGAGACAGAAAATGATTACAAAGCTACACATAATAATCTCTGAGAGACACAAACTGACCTCAAAGAGGTAAAAACAACTTCAAAAAGACACAAAACAACCACAAGGAAACAAAATGACCACAAAGAGGCACAAAATGACTACAAACACAGCAAAAACAACCAGAAAGAGACATAAAGCAACCACAAAGAGACAAAAAATGATTACAAAGCTACACATAATGATCTCAGAGAAACACAAACTGACCTCAAAGAGGTAAAAACAACTTGAAAAAGACACAAAACAACCACAAGGAAACACAAAATGACTACACAGTGACACAAAGCGACCATGTAAAGTGACTTAAAATGTCCTCAAAGAGACACAAAGTGACCACAAAGAGACATAAACTGACCTCAAAGACAGAGAAGCAAACTACTACAAAAAGACACAAAATGACCACAAAGAGACACAAAATAACGACATAAACCGGAAAAACAACCAGGAGGAGACAAAAAATGATTACAATGCTATACATAATAATCTCAGAGAAACACAAACTGACCTCAGACAGGTAAAAACAACTTTAAAAAGACAAAACAACCACAAGGAAACCTGACTAAATGACTAAAAGGCAACACAGTGGACAAAATCTGTGGACTCACAAAATGACTATAAGAAGACACCAAACAACCACAAAATGACAACACAGTGACACAAAGCGACCAGAAAAGACACAAAATTACCTTCAAGAGACTTCATATTTCCTCAAAGAGGCAAAAACTGACCTCAAAGAGACACAAACTACTACAAAAAGACACAACACAACCACAGGGAGACACAAAATGACCACAAAGAGGCACAAAATGACTACAAAAACAACCAGAAAGAGACATAAAACAACCACAAGGAGACAAAAAATGATTACAAAGCTACACATAATGATCTCAGAGAAACACAAACTGATCTCAGAGAGGTAAAAACAACTTCAAAAAGACACAAAACAACCACAAGGAAACACAAAATGACTACACAGTGACACAAAGCGACCAGAGAAGACGCAAAATGACCTTAAAGTGACTTAAAATGTCCTCAAAGAGACACAAACTGGCCTCAAAGAATGCAAACTAAAGACACAAAAAGAGACAAATTGACTACACAAAGACACAAAATGAAAAAAACAGACACAAAATTACCTTTAAAGAGACTCAACATTTCCTCTAACAGGCATAAACTGACCTCAAGGCAAAAAAAGACACAAAATGACCACAAAGACACACAGAACCCCAAAAAGATGTGACACGACTACAAAGAGAAGCAAAACCACCACAATGCCTGTGTGTCCTGCTTCTGTGTTGGAGATGTGGTGGGGCCCTTTGCATATCTGTGCCCAGGGACCCATTGTCTCATAATCCAGCTGTGTTTTTACAGTAGGCCTCTGTCCCATTACAGAGATGGACCATATGGCTGTAGAACTACAGACCTTAAGACAACCTTATCACATCAAATTAACATTGTTTTGTCTTTTCTTAATTTTGCAGGAAGCTGTGTGGAATCGCTGCAGCTCCACAATAAAGAAGTTCATCCAGAAACACTCAACACTGACTGTGAACTGTTCAGAGAAGAAGCTTGCCATGCAAACCAGGATAGATTTAGTAGTATCACTGATGTGAGTACGGCTCTGTTTGTTTCCTGTGAGGAAAATAAAAACTGTTTATTTAAAAAAAAAGTTGGTACATTTATTCCCTGGACAAATGACACAGAGATAGGGAGTGGGGATGTTGGATAGTTTTATATTATTTTGTAATGTTATTGTGTTGGCTGGGTCGATCTTCTTGTGCCTTTTGTATCTGTAAAACACTTTGAGAGACACTTGTAATTAATACAGCCTTTGCAAATAAATGAACTGTCACGTAGATGTCACCTTCGCTACGTTGTGTCGCACCAGAACCACCTGGCCTGTTTTTCTGTTGCCCTGCCCTCTGATGAAACCAGAGTGACTACCAGAAACCACAGTGTTATGTGGCATCTGTTTGATCTTTGAGCTCGTGTGTGTGTGTGTGTGTTAGATTTTGTTAAGCAAATATCCTGCATCAAGTTGAACAATAAACTTGTGCTCCGTGGAAATACGTCATGTAACGTGAGTGGGAAACATGTTAGCTAATGAAAACACTCATTCTGCCTGACATGCAGACACATATTATAATCCCAAATTGACCCACGGTATCTGGTGCTTACATGCTGAAATATTGACCTATGAGCTCTGTGGTGTTTTCTCCTGAAAAATACTATGGGGCCATAACAACACTTGAACTGAAAAATAAATGTAATTTGCACACATTATGTTCTTCTAATCTTTTCATCAGAAACCAAATTATGATTACAGTTCAATGGCATGTTCCTCTACCTCCCCCTAGTGCTGAACCAAAGACGACACTGACTGTCTCGCTGCGTCTTTCAGTCATGACACAGATCAACCTAGTCTGTCTCCTGTTTCCTGTTCCTCTTCAGCTTAATTTAGAAATACTACGTCTCAGTCTGGTGCAGCCAGTCTGCCTGGTTTGAGTCCGAGCCCTCACTGTTGGCCTTCATCTGGAATAGCTGCCATTCCTGATGAGCAATAAACAGAGAGACGTCTGGTTAAATAAGAGTTATCAGTTTAACAGATATTTAAAAGGCCGATGCACTTTAGTTAACTAGGGAACAACATGTAGCTGCGTCCTCCACAGTCATATTCAGTTTAAGGTGTCACTGAGTGAAACTGTTTGTGAAATTTGAGAGACGTAGTTACTGAAGTCCACTTTGCTGTTCTGACTGTGTAAAGGGAGCTCTGAAGGACTGTGTGTAACCAGATGTGAAACAAAGTGATAATAAAGAGGATTATTGTCAATGTTTTTTGTGCTTTACTCATCAACAAAAAAGCAGCATAACAACAGGAAGCTGAACACTGCCAGGGGTAGAGACATTTGTATTTGTTCTGATTCATGTTTAACTAATGGTGACTACATGTAAATAGATGCAGTTTTGTTGTTTGGACACAGGGTGGCGCACTAGAGCAGGAAAACGCAGGTAATACAGGTAAGGTGCAGGTGATGAGCAGCAGGTGTGTGACGCAAGCAAACAGTGACGTGTGGCAGCATGAAGTGTTTGTAGCATGTTGAAACTGGAATTGAGAAATGGAAACTTACCTGAGATTAATTATGGACATACAGTGTTGGGTAATGGGTCACTGCACTCAGAAACCTGACGAATTGGATATGGGTTTATTGTTGTTGCCAGGACACACGTCCAAGCAGGTTCTCCACGTTCAACCCTCACAGGCCCTAAATGTAATTAAAAAAAAAAAATCTATTTAGAATTGCTAGGACCCGATAAGTATAAAAACCTAAACATTGTTAATAATAATCAAGTCCTCAAACAAGATGATAATAAAAATAAGAAAGATAATACTACTACTACTACTAATAAATGCTAACTGTAAGAGAAACATTTCTACATTTTTTTATATATATATTTTAAATTATTTCTGATAATTTTATTCTATTTTATTTTTCATTTAAATATTAATTTGTTTTTATTTCATTTTTTGTATTTATCTTGTGTATGCTTGTATATTAAAAATATATTAAAAAAAACCAACTTAATTGTGGCTTAAGTAAACATTGTCAACAATATTTAAGCCTCATTGTCCTCAAACAAGACGATAATAAAAAATAATAAAGATAATACTACTACTAATAATAATAAATGTAAGAGAAACATTTCAACATTTTCTATATATATATTTTAATTATTTCAGATTTTTTAATTCTATTTTATTTTTCATATAAATATTAATTTATTTTTATTTCTTTTTTTTAATTTATCCTGTGTATGCTTGTATATTAAAAATGTTTTTTTTAAAAAAAAAAAAAAAAGAAAAAACTTAATTGTGGCTTAAGTAAACATTTTCAACAATATTTAAGCCTCATTGTCCTCAAACGAGACAATAACACAGTCCCAATGTCCTCAGAGGAGTACTCTCTAATTAACAGCATCTTATCTTGTTACTGTTGCTAAAATTGGTCAAATTTGTTGCCATATCAAACTACAAACATTATTAATCATAAATAAACAAGGTTCAACCATAAAATGTGATCAGGTTTTGGACCTTGTCCACTTTTGTGTCAGGATCAGCTGCAGACTGACTTTGCAGAGATGGCTGCCATCTTGTTTTTACATGTATTAGTGTATTGTGCTCTTACTACCACTAGATGGCACAAAGCAGTGTCAGTGAACAAGGACAACAGGTCTGAGTTAAGTAGAGTGAAGTTTAAGGTCAAGTTAAGCCAAACTGTGATGTCCTCATATGAAGACACAGGGACTCAGGAGGTTGATGCATCTCAGCTAAAATCATTATTCAGTTTAAAAATGTATTTGACATCAGTGTAGGAATGCTGTTCAATATTTGAAAGAAACTTTGTATTTGTATTTAAATTTTTGATTGTAATTCTATTTTTATTAGAGTGGGCGGCGGTAATGCACCTTAACGCTGGTGGCTACCTGCCATAACACCTATAGAAGGTGTCACTAGGGCTCCGCCTATTGCTTGGGTTGTCACAAACAAAACGGTTGACAGCTGCTGATCAGCTGAGCAGTCACCGGTAAACAGTGCATCACTTCAGACGACTATTTATTTTTCGAGATAGCTGCAGAGATATATATATGTGTTAAATCTGCTCACGGTTTATATATGATATTATCTTTAAATCAGTGTTTGGTGAAACGATTTTACTTTGATAGGGAACTCGCTGTCTTGTAACCGTTACACCATCAGTTATCTTTGAATACAACCTGTCAGAATTAGTTTGTGTGCAGCTTGTCCTCCATCATCATCATCATCATCATCTCAAACTGTTACCTGACTAATGGCAAGGAGCCTCGGTCGTATATATGGAGGCTTTCAACGCCTCGGCTTACTCTCATCTATCCAGACTCAACTCCTCCGCCCTCCTCCTCCTCCCAGGGTTTCAGTCAGGACCACCTCTGTGCGCACCGTGGTGGTAGGTAACCTGTAACAAAGACTGGTGAGCGGGTTAAAGGTAGCAGGGTTTCATCTGTCCTCTCACTCCTTCCAGATGTTCCTAAGTTCATTGATGGGTGTAGGTAGCCTGTGATTAATTCTCACACCTTAGAAAGATTATCAATCTATTATGGAGTCTATCTATATCTATCTATCTATCTATCTATCTATCTATCTATCTATCTATCTAGTCCTATTTAAATGGTGTGACATTCTTTTCAGTAAAAAGTTTATATGTAGAATTTATCATTGATTCTGTTGACATACTTTTGCAGTGTGGTAATGCCAGAGCCTGTTTCTGGACATTTTTCAGCTTTATTGTCCAGTTTAAAACATTTGTTAGGAAAGTAATCAAATGTAATAAGTTACATTACTTTGATGATGTAATCAAATACTGTAAAACCTATATTTAAAGCCTATTCCCACTTGTGTGGCTACACATTTTGACGAAGAAATACCTGTATCAATTAGACGCCTAGGGATGCAGGATAATATCAGTACATCATCTGTATCAGCTAATGTGCTTTTTCTTACTTTGCACAATAGATAAATATTACACACAATGAAAAGCACTTAATTTCATGTCTCCATTTGCTGGTGGGCCATCACGATAAGAGTACGTGTGCATTATATGATGTTAATTCCACTACAGAAGAGACTCAATGATCACTAAAATTAGGTAAAAATGGCAAAAAAATACGACTGAATACTACAGGTGTCACAAAGCAAAAGCCTACACAACAGTAACTGGTAATGTATGTCAAAATGTGACAGATTGTGACATTGCCAGTGATATTAAAGGATTAATAGGAAAGAGACATGCCCAGTCTTAACGCAGCCAATAAAGCCCAATGCAAAGCCTTTAAGACTCAGACTAGACTGGGGTTGTAACGCATTCCTCTGTTAGGCAGGCACTGCTATTGCTCTTTTCCTCCACACCCAGGACTTCAGCTTGCCTAACTCATCATGGAGCTCAGAAATGATGCAGCTGTACGAGCATTACATCAGCCAGTGTGAGGTGGAGACAGAGGGAGGAGAGAAACAGAAAGGGCCTTGGCAGAAAGTGCCAAGTTACAGCCGCCTCACAGGTTATCCTACAGGTAAACATGCACACTGTGACGTTTGTCTTTCTGCTTGTTCATTTTGTTCAGGAAATAGAGTAAGCATCATAATGTGAGTTTTTGGCAGTGATCAAGAGGCCAAGTTTTGAGGATTGCATTGCTTTTGTTTCAAAAGCAAGTGTACCAAGTACATCCTCCTGAGACCACGTGTCATATGAGGCACAATACACTAATACATGCAAAAACAAGATGGCCGCCATCTCTGCTAAATCACTCTGCAGCCGATCCCGACACAAAAGTGGACAAGGTCCAAAACCTGATCACATTTTATGGTTGAACCTTGTTTATTTATGATTAATAGTGTTTGTAGTTTGGTATGGCAACAAAGTTGACCAATTTTAGCAACAGTAACAAGATAAGACACTGCTAATTAGGAAGTACTCGTACGAAGGACATTGGGACTGTATTATTGTCTCGTTTGAGGACAATGAGTCTTAAATATTGTTGACAATGTTTAGTTTTTTTTATACCTATCAGGTCCCACTGATCCCAAATAGTGAGGAGAAAATAAAAATGCATACTAAAAAACTTTGGGTGTCAGGAGGATATGACCAGTGAAGCAACGTGACTGGACATAAAGTGAAAATGGTGAAAGTATCAAAGCTCCATTTTTGTCCAGACATCATAGAATTATGGTATTTTCAAGATTTTTAATTTAATATACAAGCGTATGCAAGATAAATAAAAAATATAATAAAAATAAATTAATATTTCAATGCAAAATAAAAATAAAATTAGCATAAATAATCAAAAAAATATAAAACATGTATAAATGTTTCTCTTGCAGTTAGCATTTATTATAATAATAATAATAATAATAATAATAATAATAATAATAATAATAATTATTATTATTATTATTATTATCATCATCTTTATTATTTTATTATTGTCTTGTTTGAGGACATTAGGACTTAATTATCTTTAACAATGTTTATCAGCAATATTTAAATAAAAAATAAATGAATAATAAATAAAATAGAATAAAATAACATAAATAGATTAAATAAATAAATATCATAGTATTTATTATTATTATTATTATTATTAATAATAGTAATATTATTATTATCAGTAGTAGTAGTAGTAGTAGTATTTTATTCATTCATATTTTATTCATTTTACTATTATTTTTCATCCTCTGTTAGCTGCTGACGATTCCCTTTTGTGTGTTTTTCCCATCAGATGGAGTGTATCTTAGTGAGATAATGCAGTCGAAAGCTTGTTTTTTTACCCGGAACATCAGAGACCCAGGGGCTGCGTTTGAGTATGTTACGTTTGTTAACATTAAGGAGCAGAAGGGTGTGTGCATTTTCCAGGCCGGACCACTTTTGGAGGGGGTGCCAGGGTGAGATAACTGTTCATTAATCTGATTATTTTCTCAATTAATCAATTCATTGTTTTGTCTTTAAAATGTCAGTCAAAGGTAAAAAATGTCAATCACTGTGTCAAGATGACTTCCTCAAATGTCTTGTTTTGTCCACAACCTTAAGATGTTAAGTTAACTGTCATAGAGGAGTTAAGAAACAGAAAATATTAGCATTTAGAAGCTGTTTTGCTGATTTTTTTCTTAAAAAAATAGCTCAAACAGATGAGTTGATTATCAAAGTGATTAGTGATTAATCGTTGCTGCTCTATATAAATGTACGTGTATGTTGTAGTTTTATCTCCACCAGCCGTAGGCCCAAGGAGGATCATGTGTTTAGGCGTGTGTGTACCTGTGCGTGTGTGTGAGGGTGTATGTTTCTGCCCAAAGCTAACCTCTCATTCTAATAGACCAATCAGCCTCATTTTTTGTTTGCACATTTTTCAATGTATGCTCAGGGATCTGTGATATTTGATTAATGTTGAAAACCTGTTTTATTGACTGTGTCAAACCATCCTTGACTCCTCACTCCTCACTCCCTTCAACCGGCTGCCTGGGGCCGCAGTTTTCTGGAAATCAGCTCAGCTAAAAGCAACAAGCCTTACCGTCTGTTGCAGGCCACATTTTGGCCTTCGAAGTCTGGTGTCATTGTGAACCAGAGCGTCTGCAGATTAATTCTATACCCAATATAATGTCATTTTTGTCATAATTTGTTATGATTTGGTCATTTTTCCTTGATATTTTGTGCTTCTGCTTTAAGTAAGCAAATAGTTTTATGGTTTACTTTTTTTAAAAATCTAATTTAAATGTTTTTATTGTTTTTATCTCATACTTTGTTGTGCTGTAGCCTAAAAGTCCAGCTATGAATGATATGGAACAAAGATTTCTGGCTGTGTTTTAATCCTTTAAAATACATTAATCCTTATTATATTGTATCTATATTTGACACACAGTGCCTGTTTGCAGTAAAATTCAATCTGCTCTGCGCAACGCATCATGGCTCTGTCAAAAATAGTCAAGGTGTATATTTTTATAAGCTTCTGGGATGCTGATTGTCAGCTTTCCAATAAAGGCAAAATACTAAAAAAAGTAAATAATAATCATAACTTTTGAATCCGCAAACTTTACAAAACTACACTTTTAAACATTGGAATTTACATCTAATAGGCATTACACTGTGTGTGTGTGTGTGTGTGTGTGTGTGTGTGTGTGTGTGTGTGTGTGTGTGTGTGTGTGTTTCCAGACATGTCCATGGGGGGGCAATAGCCGCTCTGATTGATACTGTGATTGTGACTCAAGCTGTTGCCCACTGTGGACCTGTCATGACTGCCAACTTCAACATTAACTATCGCAGGTACAGAGAGTATTACATTTTTAGACACATGCAACTAGTATATAATATGGTGTTAATTTATCCTCTTATCTCAGTATTACTGTAGGTATTTGGGATGATAATCAGGTCTGTGTGTCTGTGTAGCCTACTTTATTTAAGTGGAGTGTATTTTGTATGTACTGTATGACAGTTATCATCCACAGTCTGTTTGCCCTGATAAACACTCGTCTTTGTCCCCAGCCCCATCCCTCTGGGAAGCACCGTGTTACTTGAATCCTCCGTGGATAAGAAGGAAGGCAGAAAAACCTTTTTTTCATGTAAAGTAATGAGCACCGATGGCTCCAAAGTGCACACAGAAGCAACAGGTAATGTACACTTTTATACACACAACTTGTCTGAGTGAATGTGCGTGGCAAAGTTTAAGTGCCAAATAGTCCACTGCAGAGGGGCCTCTTTGTGGTAAAACAAATTAATGAATGCCCATTTAGACCTATTGCTAATGCTGACAGGCTAATTTAGATTTAATAGGCTGTGTTACTGACAATATAGGGCTCAAATATGTTTTGTGGCCCCAGACTGATTTTTTCCTTTTGTTTTTTTGTTGTTTTTTTTGGCCAAAAATGGCTCTTTTGATAGTAAACATTACTGCTAAAATAGGCCATGTGATTAATCAGCCAAAGATGAATGAAGATGTCATGTGCTTCTTTTTGTCTGTCTGTAATAAATGCTCTTATCATTTCACAACTAGATCACGCAGCACTGCAGCCTGTCTGAAAACAGGAGCTGACAGGATCCCATTTCACTGGAGTTGGACCTTGTGTCAAAATAAATGAATGATCGATTGATTGAGGATTAGGGATTTTTAATGTGCTTTAAATGGTTGATTTTAGTTGCAACTTGTTTGCTTGCTTTCAGCGAACAAAGCTGAGTTTCAGGGTTCTTACTTGCACATTTTCATTTACATTTTCTGGCGTGGGTTGCTGACTGTTATCCCACTATGTGGTGGATGTGGTTACATTCAAATATGAGGGGTGGATTTGCATGCCCTGAGAATTTCATGACTTAAAACGGAGACACAAGAGGCTCAAACACAAAATGATCATGATGGCGGTTGTCATCTCGTTCACAGGCAGGCTCGTCACATAGAGATGACTGAGGCGTGCCACAAAATGCCATAAAAAGTAACACTGTCCACATCACATAGATCGTTGCTGGTTTGAGAGCTACTGCAGACCACAGTGCAGAAAAAGACCTTAAAGCATATAGAGCAGTATTTTGAGTTATGAACATAATGTACTGACTATACTGTTATTTTGCACTTTAAAGCATCTGAATGTCAATTTAATGTTTAAGAGAATGTTGCCGTGTTTTATGGGGATCAGTGTAGATGGTAAATGTTGTCAATTGGTGCAATAAATTTCTACTGACAGAGGAAGTGAGAGTGTTTCTGAGTTTTTCTTCTTTCACAGCTGTTTTCACAGTGCCTACATGCACCAGGATGTATTGAGCTCAAGTTTCTGACGCTCAGCCCCCAAATACTTCCCAAACCTGCCCAGGATGTGAAGGTGGGTGTTTCAAACATGGCTCTGTTTACAAAAAGTAAAGGCAGCTGAAATAAGTTAACTTTTTGACTGCAACAACAGGAAAAATGAACAAAAATTGAATAATATTAGTTTCATCAATAACAAGTGTGCATTATTGTGTAGTGCCTCAAAGTTGTGTATCACCACTTTAGCCAAAAGCTATTACTTTGTCGGCCAAAACATAGTGTTAGGTGACAAAAATACTAACTCAAAGGCCATCTGCCATCTCAGCGCCGCTGGTCTTGGTTGTCTTTTCCATTTTATTGCTAAAATGACAAATATTGCCCCCTTCCACTAAAAAAAAGGTGACAAACAGTATATATGTCAATAGTCAGACTTTGCTGCTTTAGAAAACTATTACTGCGGTATGAGTTTAAATTTTCTGAAAGAGGGCATTATGTTTTTGGTTATTAAACCATTTTAGCTAGCCAACAACCTCAACCAGGCTTTAAAGCTGTAGTTGGCAACTTTTCTAAAAGATTATTTTTTCTTATTTGTGGAAAGCGTCACTCCACTCACACAGCGCTAAATGAAATGGAAAAAGATGTGGAAAAAAAAACTCATATTCTCTCCCTACTCAACTGCCTTGTAGCGCGTCTAATGGCCTTACCACATGTGAATGAAAACAACCGATCAGAGCTGAAGAGTCTCTAAAGCAGCTGCCAGTTATGTCAGTCACTGCTCATTAACTGTGGTCAAACTGTCAAACTAGGCAACACTGATCAAATATGAATCAAGATTATGTTAGTTTTCAGAAACATATTTTAGTGTACTGTTTAGCTGTAAAATGACAAAGTCGGTCTGACTGGTGCTTGATACTCTGAGTCAGCTGTATCCAACATGGCAGCTGGGTCACAAACTTTTTCATTTTACGGCTAAACAGTACATTAAAATATATTTCTGAAAACATTTGAGGTGAGAAATAGGTAATGTGGTCACAGAAATTTGATCAGCGCTGCCTAATTTGACAGTTTGACCACAGTGATTGACACGATTGGCAGCTCCGTTATAGACTCCTTGGCTCTGATTGGTTGTTTTTTGAGTGCTGCGCTCAATTCTAGTGAATGCCATTAGAAGCAGTAGAGAGAGGAGCAGGGACATGATGTTTTTTTTACAGATCTGTCTCATGTACCTCAATTTCAGAAAATAAGAAAATGTAAAAAAAATGAGCTTAAAACGCATCTTATTAATGTCCCCTGTTGTTATCAGGCACTGCTTGTTATGTAAGTGAGTTATATCTGGTAAAATCCACTGATGTATTTGTGTATTTTTAAAGTAATTGGCCTATAAGTTTTACTTATTCCTAAAAACTAATGTGACAGTTACAGAGTAAATTCCTTTCGTAATACAACAAAGTGTTGCTTATTAGCAGTTGCTGCTGAGTGAGTTCTTGTCTAGCAGTTAATTATTGGTCACAAGTCTACAAACCCTGCTCACATTTACTACAGTTCCCACACAGTTTGGTCTGATGCGTGGTTTCTGAGTGTATGGGCTCATCACAGCTCAGGCCTGGTGGTCTTCTGAGGGCCCCACACATCTTTAACCTCAAAGTGCAGATGGAAATACTACCTTAGTTTCTCAAAACTTGCTGGTGTGTGTGTGTGTGTGTGTGTGTGTGTGTGTGTGTGTAAGAGAGAGAATGTGTGTGTGTGTTGGGGTGGTGGTTGCAGGACACCAGCAGTTTTTCTTTCCCCTGAAGTCATGTGGTCAAGTTGGGTTTGAGGAAGCAGGTGGGGGAGGGTGAGCGGGCAGAGTCGGGGCAGTTGTTTTCAGCTGTCAGTTAAAACCACCTGCAACAAGCTCCGAAGCTCCAATGTAACACTTCCAGAAATGATTTTTACTTTAGATATTAAGCTAAAAGTGCAACTTTCACTTGGACCCTTTGGTGGGCTGGTTTTAGCCCCTGGGCTGTATGTTCGACACCCCTGCCTTTAGGGATCTCTTTTCTATCATCAATTAAACTGACGACCCCTGACTGAGTGACATACTTTATTGATGTTTGGTATTATATTGACTAGGCTATATAACAATAACAATACAGGGTAACCAAATAATGAACACAATAATGGCAGGACATTTGTGTAAAACGAGCTGGATTAACGATTTGGATGATTTTGGAGCAGATTATTTCTAGTGAGTATTGCATCAGAGGTGAGTTTTCCCTGAATATTTAAGGGATTTAAGAATTTTGAATAATTATATGTACATTATAAGCTTCTACCTGGACAAATTTGGTGTTCCCTTGTCCCTGACACTTGGCCATTGCTCTGTAGCTCTTTGGTTGTTTTAAAAGTGTACTTTTCCAATGACAAGGCTGTTTGTGAATATAGCTTCTTAATTCATTATGTAACATACGTCAGGTGACAAGTGTTACTAGCTCACTAGCGTAGTATGCCACACAGACGAGCACAGTACATTGTTATTTACGACAGGCTCCCAGGTGAAAGTCCAGAGTTCCTCTGACCCATCCACCTGCCCTGCCACCAAGCACTTTTAGTGGACGTAAATAACTATGCACAGTTGATCCCTTGCTAAGTACCGCCCCCATACACAGACTGGCCAATCACGACGTAGCATCGGGCCGGCTCAGACCAGGGTCCGACAACAACACAGCTGTGGTCCATCTTTTCAGATTTCCTTCATTTTCAGGCTGGTTTTGTGGATTTGGAGCTAAATGTCGTGTATTAATGATACTCGTTACCTGGAGAGGTTGGAAAAAGATATACGTTTCTTCCCTGTTCCAAAACCAAAATCAAACCCTGAAAAGTGTAGGGTTAGCTAGCTAGCTACTGAAGATATAGCCTACTGAATGTATACACATGCTGCTTTTGCTTTGTAATGATTATAACAGTGAAACAAAGACCGACCCTGCTGTACAGGAACCAGTGAAGGGAAGCAGGGAAACTTTGCTCATATTCAACCAGCTGTGTGTCATCACAGTGTGCGCAGATGAACATTGTTTGACTTCCCCCGGAGATCCCTGCCCGTCCGGCGGCAGAGGTCTGAGTGCTGTTCATCTGCACACACTGTGATGCCACACAGCTGGTTCAATATCAGCAAAGTTTCCCTTTATATTCATTGTCTTCTGTGTGGATCAGCAGTGATGTGGTGGTTCACTTTTACACTGTGATCTGTAGCCTATAGTTGGGTTTTAGCTTCTAACTGTCTTTGTCTTTTTAACCTGTTGTTGCTGCTGAGTCAGTTTGACATCCTGGATATATCCTTCAAACACAGACTGTAGACCCCTCTGTCTGCTGCTCTCTGGAATCACTGCTTCATTTTTCCAAAAATATGATAATATTTCTTCAGGGAGAGCAGTTGGGCTCCATGCTTACTCTGACAGCCCACAAAGGGGCGGGGCTTAGTGAAAGGTCAATTGCCCCAAGTGGTTACATTGCAGCAGTCTCACTCAATACTGGAACAACTATCAAAACTGTTGTTGCCATTATTTACTAAGACACAAAAACATGAAAAAATAGGGTCCAGATTGGAAAATATCAAAGTATCAGATGTAACAGATTATACATACTGAACCATTATTATTAATGCATAAACATATAAACTGGTTCTTCATATTGTGGTATGTTGAGGTGGAAGAGATTTAAACAGTTACTCTGCAAACTTACTCCAGCCGTCAGATAAATGTAGAAGAATAAAGTGTGAAACCTCAACACTTTACTTATTGTGAGTAAATGTAATCAGTTACATTCCGCCACTGACAGGCTGTGCAGCATGTCTGGAGCCAGTGCAAGCGCTATGTCTTGGAGGAGCATTTACCACAATGATGTAAACCGAGAAGACATATCGATTATTCATCGTTTTCTTTGTGTCTGCAGTCGTTTTCCTATCCCACATAAACCGAGGCAGCCTGCTGCAGATCCTACCATCATCAAAACAGCCCCGCTGCATATTATAGTGCATGTACAGAACCCTGCAGGTGGTTTGAACACGTCACTAGAATAATACCATCATATGAAGAAGGACTTTATGACAGTTAGTTTTTTTTTTTTAGCTGTGAGTGTGCAGTAAAAGGCCAAACCTGCAGTGGATTTTAATGTCTCCTCTATGCATTGTATTCTCTCGATTAGTGTGGCGGAAATTTGTGGCAGCAACATGGGATTATATTTCTCAACTGAGCACTACAACGCAAAACCCGATCCGCTGCTATTACGTAACAGCCGGTGACATAACTCTCTCCAGCCTGGGACGGTCAGGGCGCACAGAGAGCGCATGGAGGGAGGGGGGGGGACCGGGGCGCACGGCTTGTGAGCGGCCGGCCGGTCCAGCTGCACTCTCTCCTCTCTGCTGCTGCTGCCTCGGGGGGAATTAAATTATTTCAAAACAAGAGGAGGTGTACTGTTGAACAAAGGGAGGCTGACAGAGAGAGAGTGGGCGAGAGAGAAGATGACGACCGAGTTTTGGGACCCGCTGTAAGGACAGGAAGGAGGCGAGATGGCAGTGCATGTTTTCAAATGCCTGCGCCGGCCCGGGCGCTAGAAGAGCCAACAGGTAGTATGAGCTCGAGTTTTTGTCATGTCTGAGTCAAATGGCGGCAGGTGGAGTTTATAACCGACTGACTGGGCAGGGGTTTGTGGTTTGTGCGTTTGTGTGTGTGTGAGTGAGAGGTGTGTGAGCGTGTAGGGCCGCCCAGTGTTTTGACAGGAGAGTTATGGAATATGAGGAGCCCGACGCGCCCCCCGCTGACAACCCCATCAAAAGAGGTAAGGGGATCCATCACTGAGGTTTTATCCTGCAGCATGTGTGGCCTGGTGCCTTTGCAAGTGGCAGGCAAGGGTGTAGGGTTTGTGTCAACATCAGCAACATCAAGGAATCAACAAATTCTAAGCATTAAACGCTTAATTTCTTGCATCCTGGTGATTTTTTTTGCATTCATTTTTGCCTTCTCTGCATCCATTTATGGTGGAAATGTCTTTAAGTTCCCCTGCGTCCCCTGAAATCTACCTGCAACTTGTTTTACCAACTTACAGCTGATTTTTAGCTTATATTAACATGCTTGAGTCTCTCTTTTACACAAGTCTTATCTCCCAGCATGCCATGCTTTGCCCACTCCCACCCACATCCATCTCCTTCTTCCCACTCTTACTCTTTCTGCTCACCTTTCCTACACAGGCTGTCTCTCCTCGCTTCTGTCTTCCCCGTCACAGTGTTCACTATTATCTCCTTTCCCTGCGCTCTCATCCATCTTTACCCCATTAACCCTCCTCATCCCTCTCACTGGAGTGTGGTTAAGGTGCTGTGAGTGGGTAAGAATGGCAGTAAGCTGGAGTAATCCTGGGGGATTAGTTCTTATTTTTGCTTCTGGTTTTGGTCAGTGTGTTGCTATTCAGAGCCTCTGCCCGGCTAAAATCAAACTGTTGGCAGTCACTTGAGATAAGACACCTTGTCCCTCTGCCACAGAAACCCACTGCACACCTCTCCTACTGCTCTCATAGCATGGCTACACAGTTAGATAGAGTTCACCCGCACTGCTGCATCAAGGATATGAACAACATCGTCGCTCGTGTCAGATGGATGTGAAGTGTTGAGGGAAGAAAAGGAAGTGTGTTTTTATACAGTTGTGGGACCACATCTATACCTTTTACTTATGTAAAGATATCCAGATAGTTCTACTTACTTTTCACCTCTGTTTCTTTATATCAATGCCTTATATTGTGCACATATGATGCCATTTGACATTTAAAGAAATCTACAGAGCTGCAGCGATTATATGATTAATTGTTTTAATAATTTTCAAGACAAAAAAGTCAGAGTAGAAACAAACAGATCTACACACCCATTAGAAGGATTTTTAATGCTGTGTAACATTTCGAGCTGTTCTTCAGACCTCTGATAGGCAGAAAATGATCTTTTTTTTTATATCTATTTGTTTCTGCTTTTACAGATATTTCTTGATTCAGCACCAGCTCCATTGGACACTAACATGTACATGTGTTTTTTACTGTTTTTTAAGCAAAAAAAAAGCCAAATATTTGCTGTTCTTTTGCTTCTTGCTGTGAGAATTTGATGCTTTTTGTCGTCATACATGATGATAAACTAGATAGTTTGGGATTTTTAGACTGTTGGTCGAGTAAAACATATCATTTGAAGCTGACACCTGGGGCTGTGGGAAATTACACAGAGCCTGTTTTACTATTTTGTGACATTTTATTAATAAATGATTAATTGATTATTAAAAAAAATAATAAGCAGATTAAGTGGCGATGAAAACAATCATTAGTCGCAGCCTTAATTTTACACAAATTAACACAAACACATTGCAAAGTGTCTTTTTTATATTGTCATGTTCAGTTTAGATTGAAATGAAATCATATGCTTAGTAGGTTTTTATATTAGACCACAGTTATTATTAAATCAGATCAAATCAAATCAGGCTTTAAATGTCATCTCACCAAACATACACCAATAATGCAGGTTAAACGAAACAGTGTTTGCGAGGGGTGGCTCCAACACTAAATTAATAAATACTAATACCATAAAACCCGAACTATCTAGCAGTAAATCACAGACTAAAAGTCCAGTATGACACTCACACATCACCAGTAACCATTTACAGAAAAAGTGACAAGCCTTTAAGGTGACCGTGTGCAGTGCTGTGCAGGATGTATAAGGTGCATTCAGCCTCACTGTCCTGCCTCGGGTCAGCCAAACTCTGTTCAAATCCTCACAAAGATCCAAAAGTTTCCAAATATCCAAATAAAGTCAGAGTCAGAGTGGAAAAAGATTATTTTTAACAACTTCAAAGCTACACAGTGGCTAAAGGGTTAAAGATTTTTGTAAAACAACAACATCAGCTAATTGAACAGATACTGGAACTGCTGTAATGGTGTTTCAATCTGGTTAAAGTGGAGTTTCAGTGTGGTTGTTGAGTTTTTCATTCTGCTGAGATGGCTCTTCTTAAGGTGATGAGTGTCTTGGTTTTAGTGGCTGCTGTGGGTGTCTATTCATTTTTCTCGAGTGCTTGGTTTGATTCTCAGGTACTGCTCCAAATTGCATTTCCTCCTGCCTGTATATGTGAAACTCTGCTCCCGTTCATTGTTGGATACAAGCTGTGTGTGGTGTTCCTCAGGGGTCTGTTGTGGGTCCCATCCTCTTCTCCATACTTTATGTTATTCGGCAGTTATTTGTTAACTTATTATTGGTGTTTGTCGTCACAATAGTGACACCCATCAGTATATCTCTGTAAACTAGAGCTGCAACTATTATTTGATTAATTCTCAATTATTAAATTAATCACCAACTACAAGTTGATAATCAGTTAATCACTTTGAGTAATGTTTTAAGAATAAAAGTCAAAATCCTCTGATTCCAGCTTCTTAAATACAAATGTTTGCTGGTTTCTTTACTCCCCTATGACAGTAAACTGAATAACTTTAATGTCATCTTGGGCTTTGGGAATCCCTGATCGATTTTTTTTCACAATTTTCTGACATTTCATCGACCAAACAACTAATCAGTTAATCGAGAAAATAATCTACGGATTAATCAACAATGAAAATGATTACCTAAAGTGATATCTTCAGATGTCTGCTAGTTTCTTGCAACTTTATACAAATTAATTTATCGACCCAAAGCACTTTCAGTTCTAAAATTCACAAACATTTTGGCCTTTCTACTAATGTATTGTTAAACTTTTCAAAGTCATATTTAAACATTTGGTCAGTCACTTATAAGCAAACATTTTGTATTCACCTTACACCTGAGCATCCTGCTTTTATTTTGTCACACTTTTCTTTTTTTTATTGCAGGAACCAAAAAGACGTAGCAATTTGCCCCGAATTTTGTTTCACCTCATTGACCATGATTGTGCTATAGTTCAGGATTGGTTCAAATTTGTGCTGATTTTTAGAAAAATCTTTGTATTTTTTTGTTTGTTTGTTAGCGATCAGTGCTAGATTTAAGACTTTCCACAGCCTCACTGGCCCAAAAGATTAAAGGCTAATTGCACCTTTTAGTTCTCCTACCCTGACCCAACATCTTCATCACGCCTGCTTTAATTTTATACACAAGTATTTTTGTTTCCATTTTTCCATTTATCCTCATTTTCATATTTTGTGTGGTATTATATGTCAGTTTTTTTTCTTATATAGTACATTACTTTTTTATTTTGTGATTTGCTCATTTGTTATTCTGACCCTCACAGACCTAAACACCACCTGCCTCTGTGACTTCTTTTACACCACACACTGTATGTTACATTGGCATGAAGGTACTGAGAGAGTACTGGGAAGGTAATAAAGTACATATGTGTTACGTTTTGTATCTTTTCTGTGCCATTTGTCTCATGGTTTATATTCAGGCGAAGCGGTCGGCCTACTCTCTGGGTTCAGTGGTCTTCAGCGCTGTTATGTAACACAGCAACTGTCACTTCAGCAGTCAGCTTAGATGTCAGAGTGTAGAGACGTTAGTGAGATTTTGACTGATGAGTTGTGTTGATGTTTGTGCCTCAGCCGGGTCATGTACATGTACAGTGTGTGTGTGTGTGTGTGTGTGTGTGTACATGGTGGTGGGTTTCTGGCCTGGCTGACAGGTGTGTCTTGCTAAATGTGTACATGCTGTGTCACATTTAGTTTGTACAGAAGCTGGTGTTTTCAATTACATCAGATTTTTGTTTTTCTCACCACTAGCCACTGACCACAAACGGTTTATTCCACTCAGCGTGGCGATCACCTTTCATTTAATAAGTTCAAATCATTAATGCCACATTTCAGAAATAGCAGTGGCGTGGCCTGAAATTCAGTGTGTTGCAGCTGACTTAGAATCATTTAACCTGCCTCATGTCTGTGAGTTTGGTTGCAGTAATTTGGTTATCAGATAATGAAATACCTTAAAAATGTTCTTTACTTATTTTATGGAAGATGTTTTTTTGTGTTTCTAAAACAAATCACGGACTATCAGTCTTTACACTCCTCGCTGAAACCACATTAATGCAGAGCTCATGCAGTGGTTTTACTTATCAACTTTGGAAACATTTAAAACCCATCAACGACCATAAAAATGCATCGCTCTCAGTTTGGAAATGTTGCTTTTACTCAGCTGTAAAAGTTCCTCTGAAAGCATGATTTCATTTACCTTAAATATTTTCCATTTTATTTGGCGAACCCCTTCAACGTCGGTTCGGTTAGTGTTGAAATTTCTTTACAATTTCCGCGTGTGTGTGCACTGCTCTGCTTTCATTCCATGCTTTCTGCTTATGAAGCAAAACTGATTTGATGAGGGGAGGAAAACAGTGTAAACCACAGAGGGCCTGATCTGGCGCCAGACAAAGACCGGCTAGCTCTATGTCTTCCATTGATACTTATCTCCCCTCTGCCTTCAAACCTCTCTGTCTCACACACACACACACACACACACACATAAAGACAGACATACATGCAACACCAGAAATAAACCCCCTGGTTCAGAATCGACCCTTCGCGTGTTTACTCACACTCACTGCAATTCAGACTTTCTCACAATTGCGGTCACACGGGTTGACAAAAAAAAAAGGACCTATTGCTTCACAGACACCCACCTTCCTCTGCCTTTATCTCCTGTCTGTGTGTATGTGTGTGTATGTGGGGGGTGTGTGTGGGTGCCGAAGAGTCACACAAACATAACACGCACAACAGTGTAAATAGGAATCCTCTAATTCAACCTCTCTGTTATCAGCAATGCTTCTTATCTGTCCAAAGGCCTTCTTGAGCGTTGGAAAAAAATACTGACAAAAAGTAGTGCGCTCTGAAAACCCAGCACCAAACCGCCATTAACAACGAGGAGTTTATCACAGCTGGATCTCTAACATGGAGCCCGGGTTAGTCTCTGTCACATTTCATGTTAGTTTCATTTAATCCCATGTTTAAAAGGTGATCCTGTGTTTTTAATTAGAAGGGTTTCACGCTGTCAGATGCTAATGTTTGGGTTTCATTTGAACACCGCAATGATTCACACCGTTGCATGATGTCTCTCTGTGAAGCTACCCTTGCTACAGTGCAGGTTTCAGTGCTGGAAGAGGTGCTCACATGGTAAACGTAGCAATAAGAAATCATTCAAATAAAAAATACCCCATTATAAGTAAAAGTCCTGTGTTTAAATTCATCACTCATTATGCATAACACCTCCCTCTCAGTGTTATATTATATTATTGAACCATAATTATTGATGCATGCACATGTAAGCTGTACTTCCATGTTGCAGCTGATGGTCTTGTGGTTGTTTATTTCTCTGTAAAATGGAGTTAGGTAGAGGTATAAATATGTCGTAGTTGTGTTTGCTGAGTACAAGCAGGGTAGGTCTCTCAGATCTGTAGGTACTGGTCAATCAGTGCTTCCCAGAGTTAAATCCAAATGTGGTGAAAGATGCTGGAATCAGCTCCACTTGGACAAAGATATGCCCCGACTGTGGCCATTTTTAAAACTAAGCTAAACTGAGAAAGTTTTCTTTCCCACAGCTTTTTATTTAACAGATTTTATGGTGCTTTTATTTTGTAAATTTGGTTTTCAATCTTGTCTGTACTTTTATTTAACCTACCTGTTCTTTTACTTATCTTATTTTAATCTTCAATTTTAACATTTCTTTGTTCTTATCTTTTGCCTGTTTGTCTAACATTTGATAAGGAGCTTTACAAATAAACTTGCCTGCCTTATCATGTAAAGAACAAATATGTAAAAACTGCACTTGAGTGCAGTGCTAGAGTAAATGTACTGAGCTATTTTATAACACTGGCAGGTTTAAAAAAAAAATCCCAGATTTAAAATCAGATCTAACCCTCTTTAAAAAGTACCAGTGTGTCGTTTAATCCTTGGTTCAGTTTAAACTGGTTTAGACAGTTTAATCTGTAAAGCTCATGAGCACGCTGCATGTTGTCTTTCTGTTTCTAAAATATTCACCCGCTTGTCATACGTAGTGCATTTTGTAGTAAAGCTTAGATGCACAGTGCGAGTCGTGTAGTTTTGAATCACTAACTACGTTTATTTCTCTCTCAGGAGGAGCCGTGTCCAAGAAGACTCATCTGAGTAAGTGCTCTGTGAAATGCTGCGTGTGTGTGTGTGTGGTAGTGACATTGCTTCTGTTTGTGCTAGATATTTGTGCATGCATTGTGGTTGACTTCATAGTTAGTGAACATACAACATGCACCTGTACAGCAAGACACACAAACTCACACACACACACACACACACACACACACACACACACACACACACACACACACACACACACACACACACACACACACACACAGTGGTGTCGCTGGAGTTGGGCCATTAGCAACATAGTTTGTGTGCTGTGTGTTGCACCTGTGCTGCCCCCCTCTCACACACACACACATACACACACACACACACAGACACCACATACACACACAGTGATGAAAATACCAGCTACTATGGCTTTGGCACTTTGGCATCTGAATGCAGATGACAGCGATAACGTCTCGTCTTTTTTTAACCTCTCTGGTTTAACACTTTCTGCCACAACTTTAGCACACCTGGGTGTGTTATCTAGCGTGGAGATGCTGTGCGTAACACACCACCAACCTTCATGTTAGGTGGTGTGATGATAAGCATATTAAGCATGAATAATAATGGTTTTATTAATTGTTGCTTGTGAGTGCGTGCGTGTGCATGGATATAAAGCCAGACTGAGTGGAGGAATCATTTTGGGAGTTTGTTCTGGAGGTTAGCAGCAAGGAGGGGGAGGGTGGGGGAGTTGTGGTGGTCTTGATGCATCAGTTAGGTGCTGTAGATGAAGAGATGATAGAGTGCAGAAAGATAAAGTAGAGATGTCTCAATGCCATTTTTTTCCTTTACGATGCAGATTCTGATACCTTACCTTGCCTATCAGCCGATACAGAGTACTGACCCGATACCACTACGTTAAAAAATTAACAGTTATATACCACTAACCCTGTATGGATGGGTAATAAATGCTGTAATTACTGAATGACATGGCTCAGATTAAACCCTTTGTAAAACATGAACAAATACATACAGAGACAGATAGCGAGAGAAATTGCAAAACATCTTGCTAACAGCTAACATCACACCTGCTGCGTAGGCCACTATTTCAGAGCAGCAAACAATAATTAAATTCCAAAAAAACTGCAGTTTTTTGTGGCTGTAAAACTACTTTAAAGTTTATTAATAAATTACGTGGTATTGTATCGATGCATAGACTCGCGCACGCTCTGCTCTTCAACGCTTGATCCAGCATTTTAGGCAGCATTGGGGCAATTATGAAACTGGTATCGAAACACCACCTGCACTTGCACAGTTCTTGAATATTTCCATTTCCTGCAATTTTCTTTGCCTCCTCCACTACATGATTAATATCACAGATACTTTGAAGATCGACATTTTACATACAAACATATGACAAGCTCATCACATTTAATGCGTTCTTATAGATTAAACCAACCAAGTAGGCCTGGTTAAGATCAGATCCACCCAATAACAACACTGAAATGCTGCATACAGGATTTATTTCTGTGAAGATGTATCCAGTTTTTCTGTGTTCATTATTTTGCATACACATATTTTAATCTTTACTACATTCATACATTGTTTACATATTTTATTTTGCACTTAATGTTAAATTTAAACTATTTAATATCATGTTACGTGCAGGTAATGAGAGTTATGATTAAGTTTTGTGGAGTGATATATATATACATTTATATAAGATGTAAGATGCCACTAGTGTTGTTGACGTTCAGTTGTCTTAGGTTCTTTCTCGGACATTAAAAGCGGATCAAGTTACACGGAAAAGCTGTCCCCGTGCTCTCGCTTCACCCACAGCCCTTTGATAGTTAAATCAGTAGCTAGTACGTTTATAGGTAAGACAGGAGAGACAAACATGCCTCACACATCTTAATGCATCAATAATCCAATGATATGTTAAAACACTTTCTTTAGGCACATCTTGTCAGCCATGCTTTAGCACTTCAACATAACAAAAAATCTGAACGTTGTGTGGTGTTGCTACTCCTACTCAAGATAAACATCTTTTTATAATTACTGTCAGTTTAAAGAAGCATCCATATTTATCATAAGCATCAACAGGACAACTTAAATTAGAGAAGTTAGAGAATAAATAAAGTCTTACGTAATGTGTCTTTAACGTGCATGTTTTTACCACATCCCTCGGGTATACCTGTTGAAAATGGTTTGATATAAATTCTCAGGGAGACTTAAAGGTGCCAGACACTATAAAGCTGATTTTTTTTTTTGTTATAAGTATGTGGTGGTAGCGAGTGAGGGGGTGAAGGATAACAACAAAGGTATAAGGAAAAAGTACCTTGAGAATGAAGCCAGGGCAGGGGACAGTCCCCCCCTTTCTTTGTCTCTGTCTTCTCTCTCTCTCACACACACACGCTAACAAGGAAGGTGAGGCGGTGACTGTCACTCAAAAGTCTGAATATGTGTGCTGAAGCTGCAGTGAGCACCTGATCCAGCTCGCTCAAGGACGAAGGGGGAAAGAAGAAAGTTTTTGAGAGAAAAAAGAAGTGTGTCAAAAGAGAGAGTATTGCTAGACAAAGTGAGAGGACGAGTTTGTTTGTGAAAGTGGGACAGACGTCTGAGACAAGTGGAGGAGTGAGGATGATGCGAGGTAGGGATGAAGTTCTTTGGGGTGTGTGTGTGTGTGTGTGTGTGTGTGTGTGTGTGGGCAGCCCAGTCAAAGATATTTTATCAATCAGATCAATTGCTTGCTTTTTAAGTTTCTCTGCAATCCACTTTGATTTTAGATTTCATTGAAAGTGACGATATGGCTGCGATACGGCTGACGCAACTGTCGTCATCATGACGTCTAGATTTAGGTTTTAAACATCTTTTTTATATATGAAGCGTTCATCAAATGCCTGAAATAACTTTGCATTCATGCACTTATACTCAAAACTTTATCAGGTTGTGATTTCCAGGTGTGGACTTTTAATTTCTGATGCAGTGTAAAACCTTCAAGTTCACAATTTTGCACATATGTCGAGCTTATTTTAACTTTTCATTTGATGCTTGAGCTTCAGTCAGTCTTATTTCCAGTTGAAACAAATCCACACACACGTCTTTGTGCACACACGCTTTAAAGTCGTCTTATGAAGGCAGATGTTATTTGTTTTGAAATTTAATTGGGTCTTTCCAGAGTTCTTGATTGGCTTGCTGCCGGGTACGTTCACATCGATATGTGTGTTTCAGTTCTGGTGTTTGGTAGCGTGACTCAGTCTTGAGCTCCCTTTGATGAATTTAAGATTTGAATCATGTCTTAGATATTTCGTCCCTCTTTGCCTCCCACATGCATCTCGGGCATGAGGCTGAGCTCTCCTAAGATCTTGAGAATCGGAGTGCAATATGTTAAAAATTAAGACTTTTTGGAAGCAAATTTTGTAGGTTTTAAGTTTCTGCAACATGGCTTTTGCTTAGATTCATCACATTTCCATGATAAGTAATACAAGTAACAAGTGAATCTAATTAAGACCCAGGGGACCAGGTTATTGTATGACGTTTGAGATGTTACAAACCCCTTTGCAGATACTTCCACCGAATTCTAACCAATGCAAAAACGAAAGAGACAGGAAAACAGGATGCTTCACAACCGCAGTGCATCAGTTTGAATGGACTGCCCTCACACACACACACACACACACACACACACACACAGAAGACAAGATGCAGAGGAAATGCTGATATATTGTTAAAATGTAATAATTAAATGACACATTTAATTTCTTATGCAAAGTCCTTCAAAATTTACAGAGTGAAAGTACACAGAGCGAAAGAAAAGACAAACGATGAGAAATGATCATCTCTAAGTTGCTTACACGCACTTTCCGTCTTGCAACATGCACACACACACACAAATAGATGCAGAGGCACACACAGCTGCTTTTTAGATGGCGCGGAGATATAGTATGTCTCAGCCTTGCAGCTGTGTGTGGATAATGTGTGAGAGAAAGGAGCCTCCCATTGCTGACAATTATAACCTCTTATTTTTGCGTCTTCATTTCGTTAATAGATATGTAATCATCTAAATGTTACACACGCAAAGTGGGCTCGATGCCAACCGAATTTACGCACACACACTTTTCTTTGCTTTGTTGTTGTGTTCGGGGGATTCCTGTGTAGATACTTACACAGTTTCTTTATCAGAAAGGATTTCCTTGTTCCTCTGCACAGCACTTCCAAAAGCAGAAAAAGCGGTTGGCTTTAAGATCAAAGCTGACAGCAAAATCGCAGGTGACACATTCCCCCCCAAAATATGGTTAAAGAAATACAAAACTTTGGCTGATTCATAACCTTGGCCTCTGTCAAAACATTACCTCTTTCAAACACCTCCATGTGCAGCCTGAACTTCAAAGTCAAATATGGTAAATCTGATGCTAATGAATGTTCAGATCAGATTCAGCTTTTTCCTCAGATAACTCACTGTAGGTAGTTTTTCTCACTTTGTTGTTGTCAAATAATGAATGAAACTCAGTAGTGGAGGAGTTCACACGTTTATGCAACAAAGGGAACAGTTTGATTCTAAAACATTAAGATGTCTGACACCTGAAGAGCCGCTGCCGTCACCACTGAAATATGTGTGACCAGAAATACTCTTTACTATAATAGTACAGTTTGTCATTATTGGCAATAATTTTGAATTTATGTGACGAGAAATAGTTCTGTTTCTTTTCTTTTCTGTCTTTATTATTATTTATTTGTATTCACATTTAATTATTCATCATTTTTGTAACTTTTGCTTAAAGATACCTAAATGAAGTTTGAAGTCAGTTAAAAAATTATGTGGAAATTAATTCTGTCTGTCTTATTTTTAATTGGTTTCAGTCAGTCAGAGTAATTTTCTAAACTTTTAGATAGACAGGCAGACAAGCGGACAGACGGATAGATGTATTTTTGTGATTTTTTTTTAAATTTAGGTATTGCACAGAGCGTATCCCACAACAGGAGACAAATATAAATATTTGTCAATGCAAAAATAACATTAATAAACCATAGAATACTCTGTAAGAGTAAGATATGTATTTATAGAATATCTATTGAATATACAATATAAAGAATACACTATAATACAGTGAAATATAAACACTGACACCAGTATATATATATTAAACAAATTTGCACATCTGTTCAAGTTTTAGTTTTTAGGATTCAGTAAGGTAAAGTTGGAAAACAAGATTGACATATGCAAAGTTACTGAAGTGAAAAACAGAGTGGAGTTTGGCTGGGACGGAAACTGTAAAGCTGACAGTGCTCTGTTAGACAGAGACAGAGTTATTGCTTTGTTTAGATCCTTTTCCGCTTGTGAATCTACAGTTAGTTTTGTTGTGACGTATACCTTTAAGTTACTGTATTTTAAAATGACAGAAGAATGTATTTAATGTGGTGGTATTATGTATAACACTTTATTGTGTTAACTACAAAGATGTCTCAGTTTAGTCCGCCCATATAAGATAAGATAGAAGATACAGCGTGCTTATTACCTCAGTGTTGATGACTGTTTTAACTCCAAATCTGTAAAAAGCAAAAAAACCTTTCTTTATTATAAATAATAAAAATCAGAAGATTCAAATCACTTCATGTAAGTTATGGAAAACATTTAACTCTCAGTGGTGTTGTGGAAACATAAAATGATCTGGTGCGCTGTTTGAAAACTGTTTGTGAGACAAAACAATCTGTTTGTTAGTCTGTGTGTGTGTGTGCGTGTGTGTGCTGGGGGCGTGGTGTGTGTACACAAACTTTGTTTGCACTTTTGCTTGCGTGTGTACCAAAGGTAAGCTTCCGTCAGAGGAAAGTTGAGGTTTTTTGTCCGTTTACAGTGCAAAGAACAAACTGCTGACGGAGTGATTTTAGGGCGAGAATGAGGAGTTGAGAGTGGCAATCTGTATCGTCCACCCACCACCCCCACCTACATGCACACGCGAACACACACACACACACACACACACACACACACACACACACACACACACACACACAAAAGTGGCTAGAGCACTGAAATAAACTCTTTCTAGGTTGGAATCCAGACATAAAACCTTTCCGTACATCTCTTATGATTTCCTCAGTGTATTTATTTCAGGTGATATATATCGCTGACCCTTCTTCACAGTTTCTGGCTCGTTCTGTGTGATCTATCATTTAAGGACATCTTAACATCAAGTTTCACAATCACAAAAATCAAGTTATTGTCCAGTGCTCAGCAGGAAGTGATTACACTCATAAGAAACCTGTAAATGTTTCATAATTTCTGTTTGTTGTCATAAACGGAAGCTTCCGGTGTTTGTACGACGGTTCTGACAAATGTGCTTTCGGAGTGATTGATAACTCTGAATCCTTATCAAAAGACGTAAATCAGTCCCTCTATGTGCAGCAGCGTCTGGGTATACTTTGTGTGCGGAAGCGTGGGAGGTGGCACTCTTTTATTTTTGACAAACCACCACTGAACAGCTACTGTACTCAAACCCTCTCACGCCTGAACACCATCTTGAACACAATGCAGTGATTTCATTTTAAAACGATTGGATCGGTTGTTTTGCGCAAATGATGCAACTTTAGACAGAATGTTTAAGTACATCTTTGTGTGGTGTGTTCATGGCTGGTTTCATGCTGTATACGGTCTTACTGGAATGCAACGGAAATGTAAGATGTTGAAGGTTTGTCAAGAGATAATGGAAATTATGACGTCATGCAGCTAAAGTGAAAAGTGTAGTTTAGATAGGCCGTAGTGAAAAGCAAAATTAATCTTCATTTTACTGATTGAGCACATGTGATCTACAGTAGAAATATATTTTTAACCTTGTTAATCGGGTCATACTGAGTGGTTGAACAGGCCTGCCACATTGAGGGTAAACCAATATCTGCTATTCAGGCATTTGCACTTTAAAAAAGTGCAGTTTTAGTGTCAGTGTCAGAGCTGTAACCACCTGTTGGGGTGGACCATTTTCAACTCAGACATTCTGCAACCCAAACCTTAATGGCGGTCTTGGGGGAATTTCCCGTGGAAGAAAATTTTTCAAAATTTCCAGCTAAACAGACAATTTTAGAGCATTTTGAAACAAAAATCTTAGATCATGGGTTCTTAACATTTTGATGACTGAGTGCCATTTTATGGAGCCAGCATCTGATTGAGGGCCACACAGGATGAGTGCACATACCAAGACTTTTACGATATACTATAGAGAATGTGAAGGTACATCATACTGTGTAAGACCCGGGTGCCATCTTTTAGGGACGAGCTCTGTTTAATGTTTACCAGTGCCAGTGTTTAAAATACAATTTCCGATAGCTGACACTTATACAGATGTTTTGTTGTTATAGTTTTTTATTTTGTATTTGTTTTTATTTCATTTCCCTTTTTTCTAAAGAAATCATCATTATGAAAAATAGAAAGAAACTGAACTCCTTTAGTCCCTCATTACATCACCTTTAAATGAGCATAAATTTAACCTTCTTTCATATGAGAATCTTTTTTTTTTTAATAACTGCTTCAGAAGCCTTTTTACTACATATAAATGATCATAATTCCCTCTGTAATATCTATTTCATATCACTGTGAAATCATCAACAAATTTCCCCTTCAAACAGCTGTGTTTATTCAAGTTTCTCACCAAAAACTGCATTTTACAAGATTACATTTGAACACATCATGAGAACATTATAATTAATCTTTCTCAAAATTTTACTGCAAAGAAATTAAATGCATCATTATCATCATCATGTTACTTGATTCCCTAACTGCTGACGCTGACTCGCTCTCCTCCTGTTGTAGAATCATCAGGAAAACAAAAGGGTGCATCCTCTGATTTGTAGATAGAGTTTACTGTGTGCCTTTGTCCTGATGATGTCCAAGGTGAATATCGACCGATACTGATGTGCAGCCAATAAATGGGTGCATTCCTAGCTCTGTTTCTTCTATAACCAAGGTGTATGCGCTGATTGTACTCAGTCCAAAAAGATGTAGGTTTACAAAGTCTGGGTATGTGAGTGGAGGTGGTGCGTCAGGGTCTGTAATCCAGAAGTCATGTGGATTTATGTTGCTTATCTTGATAAGTTTGTCCAAATACTGTTGCTTGGCCACCTAGAAGATGGCGCCCCATCTGATCTTTTTTTCATGACATACTAACATTTTACAAAACCTCAAACAGTCAACAGTGATACAGCCCCCGTAACACACACATCACGTTCTAGTTTTTCACTTTTTAATATATTTGAAAGTAATGAAGTGATGGAAGGGAGACAGTGCAGCAAGCTCTATTTTAGCCTCATATTTACATTAAAAATACAAAAAAAATCTGATTGTGAATCCATTACTTTTCATTGTTAATTAGAAAATGTTTTGGGGGTCACCTGGCACTCTGTTGCTGGCCAGATATGGCCCATGGGCTGTAAGTTGAGTATCGCTGCAGTACAGTGTTTGACATTGATTGTACCTATCAACAGCAATCGAGCAACAGCTTAAACTGGGGTGCATCACTTGACCCTTAGCTAAGCCCCGCCCCCTTGCGATGGTCCGACAAGCTGTCAGAGTAAACATGGAGCCCACACTGTAACTAACTGCACTCCCTGAAGAAATATTATCATATTTTTGGAAAAATGAGGCAGTGATTCCAGAGAGAAGCAGACAGAGGGGTCTACAGTCTGTGTTTGAAGGATATATCCAGGATGTCAAACTGACTCAGCAGCAACAACAGGTTCAAAAGACAAAGATAGTTAGAAGCTAAAGCCCAACTATAGGCTACAGATCACAGTGTAAAAGTGAACCACCACATCACTGCTGATCCACCCAGAAGACAATGAATATAAAGGGAAACTTTGCTGATATTGAACCAGCTGTGTGGCATCGCAGTGTGTGCAGATGAACAGCACTCAGACCTCTGCCGCCGGACGGGCAGGGATCTCCGGGGGAAGTCAAACAATGTTCATCTGCACACTAAGCGATGACACACATCTGGTTGAATATCAGCAAAGTTTCCCTGCTTCCCTTCTCTGGTTCCTGTACAGCAGGGTCGGTCTTTGTTTCACTGTTATAATCATTACAAAGCAAAAGCAGCATGTGTATACATTCAGTAGGCTATATCTTCAGTAGCTAGCTAGCTAACCCTACACTTTTCAGGGTTTGATTTTGGTTTTGGAACAGGGAAGAAACATATATCTTTTTCCAACCTCTCCAGGTAACGAGTATCATTAATACACGACGTGCCCCAGGCACAACATTTAGCTCCAAATCCACAAAACCAGCCTGAAAATGAAGGAAATCTGAAACGATGGAGCACAGCTGGTCTGAGCCGGCCCGACTCTACGTTATGATTGGGCGGGACTTAGCAAAGAGTCAGTTACACTTGCTAAATATTATTAGGGTGGAATTTTGAAGCTTATTTGAACATCGGGAGGTGTATATACAATATGTATTATAAATTACTGCCTTGTTTAACGTACATGTTCTTGTTAGATAAGCACTGTTTTTCAGTCATATTGGCTGCTAGACACAATAAACCCTCGTCTGTCACTAAAAAAACACAAATGGAAGAAATAAAGGTGGTTAAGTTCTTTTTTAGTATTTTTATCTCTCCATCTCTCTTAGACACACGCACGCACACACACACACACACACACACACACACACACACACACACACACACACACACACACACACACACACACACACACACACACGCGTGTGGACACACCAGGAGATGCTAGGTTTGATTGGTGTAAACCTGTGGCCGGAGATAACAAGGTGAGACACAAAAAAACCTCACAGGAGCTTCACAGCTTATCTGCTTTTAAGCCTATTTCCACTGACTTACTAAGTACTAGTGTCTTGATTCTCTCAGGCCTATCCAAGGCAGACTCACTGTTTTGCAGGTGATATTTTTAAGTATAACACTGAAAAATATCAGTTATGATTTTACCTGACATTGATTTCTGTGCAGTAAGGTTGTCACAAAAAGAAATATCAGAGCTATGATTGCATGGGAAGTTGATGAGGGAGGAGCAGCGTGTGTGTGATTCTGCTGTCTGTGTGTGATCAGTGAAAGGTTGTGGGTCACGGTGGATTTCCTGTTGTTTGAGGTTGACAATCAGAAGTGAAATAGTGAAAAAAAAGAGCAGAGACCACTTGTGTTCTTTCCGCCTATCCTGCACGAAACGCAGTCATAGTCACGGCTCACTTTATCTGATCACTTTATGTGATATCTGATGGCATGCACATGTGATAGGCAGCTCACAGGAAGTGTTTCTGTTGTGTGTAGTTGAACAAATTGCTCTGTCATCTGTCAGTACCTTGCTTGATTTGTGAAATACTGTGATCCTTATCTTGGTGAATCTTGAGGTCAATCAATCACCTGCATTCCTGCATTAATAGACACAGCAGTCTCGCCTCATGGGCATTTTCTGCTTTGTCACACATGCTCAAGTACTCTGTATTTAAAAGGTGTGTGTTGCCTCAGACTGGCCGTCCTCCTCAGGAGCCTTCAGGTGATCCCTGTGGCATCAGGTAAAGAGGGCACACACTGACACACTAACACACACTCGCAAGAAAATCTGACACAGTTATGCACGGAAACGCAAATACTACAGTGTACGAGCATGAGACGAAAGAGCTCGTGTGCAGAAAACAATCACACACCTTCAGTGCATTTGTGGAAGGAAGAGAGAATAAGATGACAGGAATAGATAAAGGAGACTGTTTGAAAAAATTTTGACAACACCGTTATGCGCTGCTTCCTGGATATGTGTGTCGTCATACAACGATATTTGTGACGCAATGTGAACTATGCTGTCCTCTCATTTTGTCAGGACACACTATAAAGTTGTTCACACAACACAGATGTTTGTGGTACTTTAATGAATCAAATACATCCGATTCTGACAAAAATCAGCACTGAGCAAAAGACTGAGGGGCGTGAGAGCTCGCAGAGATCAGGGGCACAGGGGGAGCTGAGGAGAGGGGGGGGGTGGGCCGTTACTGGCAATGATGAAGGCAGAGAGAGTGCATTACTGGCAGCTGTGTCCTTTATGAGCGAGACAGAGAAGGATTCACAAAGACAGAAGTGACATGAAAGAGGGACAGTCAGAGCGAAAGAGAAGCCAGTCAACCACTTGAAAGCGCTCTGAGGTTGACACCTTCGTATTCTCCGCCTTTCTCCACTTGCAAATATTCCACGTCCTCAGAAGACTCCTCTCTTCGCCGTATTTGATGTTATTTTGATCATTAGTATTAAGGCAGAAGGTGTTTGAGAGGAAAATACCTTTGGTTCACTCTGGTCACACAACAACTGATAGATGTTTTAGGGGAAGTACAGCACAAGACCAAAGTTCTCACAGTGGATCCTTTCCAGTTTACTGCTTTGGGTAAAAAATATGCAGTGTCATCCAGTGAGAATCTGTGTGCTGTAGCAGTTAAGATGTTTTTATTGGATGTTAAAATGATGTATGAATCTGAAAGCATTATTTATAGATAAAATATCATTGTTACATTATGTTGAATTGTGTGCTTACATGTTCCCAGACGTTTCCAACAACGTTCAAACCCAAAGAAAATTTAAAATTAAATTTGAATCAAGGTGTGTTACATGGTTCATGTCGTTTGGTCACCGTCACCTGTCAGTGCAGGGTTTCCCACACATTTAAGTAGTTGAAGCGGCCTGCCACGATTAAAACGTCTGCCGAAACAAATAGATTTTCTATTTTTGGAGTTGGATCGCTCATTTGGAGCACTACTGGGATATATAAACCTTTCAGTTATTTATAGCACCACACTGTTGGAGCATAGAGCACATTTAGGGCAGAGATGGAGCAGCAGAATGTCAGGCGCTCCTTCTGCTGCGTCTAAAAGTTTGCATTCACTCGCAGCAGCTGCTTCTCATCCATCGATCCAATCTCTTCAGCTCTGAACAGCTTGACAGATCAATTATCCACCCTGTGAGTTACAAACTGGAGAGCTCCACCTGCGCTGCGTTTATGGACCCACAAAAAACAGGACAGGACAAAGATCGGCTCCCATGTCATCAGGGTTGTGGTTGTTTGCAAAAAGCTGTCATAAATTTAAATTTTTATCCAGTTTTAAAGGAACTTATGGAAGATTTACGGGGCTTTCTTGGTACGGTTTTACGTTAAAAATCAGTGTTTCTCCGACGCTGTTTGGCATGTCAGAGATGGGCCGCTAGACCAGCACCTGCTAATGTCCGCTCACCTTTAAGCCTTTTTTAATCAGAGCCGAATTATCTGCAGAGGTCTCTTCCTACCAGACCTTAAGCCACATTAGTAGGATACACTTTTTAGATCTTGGTCATTTTAACAACATATTTCACTTGGATGAAGGATTAAGTCAGATGTCAGACGTCTCGATCTTACGTTATCAGAGGAACAAACTGAGCAGATGCTGGTGGCAACTCACGTCCAGCCCCTGCTGTGCCGAACAGCATTAGAGAAACACTGATTTTTAAGGTGAAACTACTTTATGCCGTGTGTTTTACTGGTTTTTATCACCTGGTCCGTTTGTTTTGGAGAGGAGGAGACTTCTGCAGATGTTTCAGGCCAGGTAAAAACCTCCTGAACGATGAACACTGAAGGAATCATAACAGGGAGAAACTGATTGCAGAAAAATACATATTGCACTTTTAATATTATTCAAACAACATCAGCTTCTGTAATATTTAATTTCATTGAGACATTTTACCTTTTCATGACCTGTTCAGCTGCTGAATGAAGA
This sequence comes from Cephalopholis sonnerati, assembly GCA_019142605.1. Taxonomy (NCBI): domain Eukaryota; kingdom Metazoa; phylum Chordata; class Actinopteri; order Perciformes; family Serranidae; genus Cephalopholis; species Cephalopholis sonnerati. Next base: position 32,260,080 of record JAGQAX010000008.1, read on the forward strand.
TCGAGTCGGCTCAGTTGTTTTGTCCCTGTTGGTGTGGGTGACTGTGACGTGGCATCTGTGTGAAGGAGATTAGAAGAGATGCTGCATATCTAAAAATGTTAACATAGCTGCTCTTGTTTCTGTGTTTGCTCAGCCCAGATTGAAGTTATCCCATGTAAGATCTGCGGTGATAAGTCCTCTGGAGTGCATTATGGAGTCATCACTTGTGAGGGCTGCAAGGTGAGATGACCAACACATACTTACTGTGCAATCAAACACATACAATTTATCAGTATTAAAACTGTGTTTCACTTTGTTTTCAGAGAGTAAAATAAGGAGATTGATACCACTCTCATGTCTGTCCAACATGAAGCAACAGCTAGCAGGCTGTAAGCTTAGTTTAGCATAAAACTGGAAAGGTGTGGGTGGGACTATAGTTATTTTCTACCATTTTCATTGTTTATTGCGTGACCTTTCTTGCCTTCCCAAAAAAGAAAAGAGGCTACACTTTCATCAAAACCATTTATCAGTTAGAGAGGTACTTTTTTGAAGGGGAGTCAAATGAGTAAAGTGGATGAGCATAAACTTTCACTCATGTTTTACCCCATGTTTCATAATGATAATCTCTTTGTCTCTTAAAGTTCCACAGCGTCATGCTAAATTATAAAGAAGGTTTGTCTGATAAAAAAACGTATTAACATTAAAAATATGATATTAAAGTTGTGTTTGTGTGCAGAGGGTTAGAAAGCTAAATCTGGATCACTCATTGAGCTAAGGCTAACTTAGCTCAAAGTGTTCCAGTTCGTTTGGGCAGGTGTGAACACAGCAGTCGCACTCTGATGCGCACCAAAACAACTGGACCAAGACCTTCTTGAAGATGCGGTCTCGGTCTGGTTACAAACTAACTCTGGTGCGGTTCGTTTGTGGTGAGGACATGTTCTGACCTGGATCTGAACCAACTGCAGTCACATGACACACTGTTTGGGTTAAACATGAGCATGTTACAGTCCTGGAGGATTATTAATGTGCGCCTCCTCCTGTACTGCCTTAATATGCACATTCAGCACATCCAATGCATCAAAACATTGTTTTCTAGTTGGAGCCGCGCCTCGTTTTCAAACTGTATGCTTTGACTCAAATGAACAATGACAGCAATATAGTCCACGACGAGCAGCGCTAAAATCAACCTGCGTAGTTGTCCCTCCATTGTGACATTAGAAAGTGTCACATTTATCTTGCAAGTGTACTCTTCTTCAGCGTTTTCTTTACTTCCTGGATTTTTCCCACATGGAAATTCTGACCAATCAAGAGCAGCTTTCTCGCACAAGGCATTTGATCTGGTCCACTTGTAAAGCAAAGCAAAGCAAGGCAACTCTAGGTCTGAAATCACCCTTAAACATGTCACTATTTTTATATAATGCAAAAAAAAAAAACCCTGAAAAGGCCACCTTTTTCCCAAAAGTTATGGGGATGAAATGCTGCATAACAGGAATGACCCAAAAGTGTTCATGTAAAAAAACAAATGCTGTCACTGGGTGAACTATTGTCACATTTTTGTAAGTCTTTAGTATAAATATTGGTATCTGCCTAAACGTCATGTTTCTGTTGATACACATCATCCCTCAGGGATTTTTTCGGCGCAGCCAGCTGCCTACTGTATCCTACTCCTGCTCCAGGCAGAACAACTGTCAGATCGATCGGGCCAGCCGCAACCGCTGCCAACACTGCCGTCTGCAGAAGTGCTTAGCACAGGGCATGAGCAGAGATGGTGAGAAACAAACACACTGAGACACATGGACAATATATTCTTCTCTTACATCAACTGTTTTTTTTCATGTGTTAACGTTTGTCTCCTCTTCAGCGGTGAAGTTTGGACGGATGTCCAAACGTCAGCGGGACTCTCTGATCGCTGAAGTGGAGAGGCACCGACAGCAGCAGCAGCAACAGCAGCAGCTTCAAGGGGACGCCCAGTCTCTCTTGTCCTTCCCCAACAAAGCCCGTCAGGACCGCTCCCCACAGCTCCTTCAGCCCATGGCAGCAGCCTACGCCTTCAACGGGGACGCTGAGCTGCTGTCCTACACCGCTGAAGTTCACCCTTACTTGGTGTGCTCCCCAAGTGACTCGCAGGTGTCGGGAATGATCTACCGAGGCTCTGGTGTGTCCCCCACGTCGAGATCCCAGGGGAGGGGGGACAACAGTGGACACCCTGATATAAGAGGTGAGGCTCTCGTGTATAACACATCACTTTGTGCAGTTCCCCCTCGTCCTCCTCTGCTTATTGTCTTCTCTACGCTTCATAACAGGCTTGGACTCCAGACAGCCATCTCATGACCTGGTGGCGATTCATCCCTACAACCCTCTGGAGGATCCGTACAGCCTCTACCCTCACTCTCTGAGAAACATAGGTGAGGAGCACAGTGGGCTAACATGCATGTAATTGTAATTATATTTTCAGTATTTACAAGGTTCTTTTTCTGCTTCCTCAGATGAGCTGTGTGCCAGCATCGTGCGTTCCCACAGAGAGACCAGCCAGTACAGAGTGGAGGAGCTGCAGGCTCTCAGATGGAAGCTGCTCAGCAGAGATGAGATCCAAACCTACCAGAGCAAAGTAAACCAACCTGATGACTTTTATTTTTTGGTTCTCAGACTTTCCTTTGCATTTGTGTGACTTTTCTCAGGCAGTCTGAAAACAAAACATGTCATTTCAGATGGCTTTGAGTCATCGTACTGAAAACTGAGAAAACTTTTATTTTCCCTCTTCCTCTTCCTCTGTGATCACACAGGAAGCTCATGTTCAAGTTAAAGACGATTACTTTATTGACTCCAATGTCATTTCAGCAGCACATATACCATGATATCCAGTTATAGTAAATACAGAGATAAAATATACACACTTACTCTGCTAAATCAGAAGAAAAAGCTGCAGGCTGGAGAATGAGGAAAAACACACTATATTTTGAAGTACAGTGAATTTCCAGTACAGACTATTTATTCTAAAGTGTTGTTTCCTGCTGTAGAGGAAGAGATTATTGGACAGCTGCTTGACAAAGACAGCTTAACCACATGCAAGGTGTGGCACGGGCCTCTGTTGATGGCTATCAGCTACAAGCATGCACGGAGGTATTGATGCTCAATGTTTGTTGCAATATGCTCTGAAACACCAGGCACTTACAAACAAAATATATTTTGTGAATGAGCAAATCAACAAGTGATATCAGAGGAACATAACCAGAAAAGTAGGCTGCCTTGCAACAGCACTAAACGGCGATGTCCCGCCAAGCATTGCACTTGTGTTCCGTTATTATTACTACTGTTGTTATCTCTACGTCTAAATTATTAGTACTGCTTTGTTTCCCTTGAGATCGCTGCTCTTTCCATGCGACTGTATTTTAGTCTTTGCCAGTCTTCCCTCGAAGGCGTCCCTTTCAGCTGAAGAGTGCAGTGGGCGCCTAGTTGCAAAAATTTGGAGGTGCATTACCAAGTGCTGCAACAACTTATGGAGCGTTCATGCCTAACGCATAAGGGGTGATTCCATCATTTTCGGGCATGTGCATCTGATGCATAAACTCCTCAAGCATAAACTTAACGCCCACCCTCAGCTAACCTTGTTCGCTTTGTCAGCACTGTTGCCGTTGTCGGAGCTGTTGTAGCTGTTCGCCGCTAGCTCAGCCACCTCCATGTTGAGAACCGTGTGCAGACAAGCCCAGAGCTCCCAGCTCAGACTCTGAATCGCGCTCTGAATGTCGCAGATAGGTGTTGTAAAATTTTAGTCCCTTCTTGGTTGATTTGAACGTTTAGCTGAAATAAACTCGCCTCAAAATATTTTCTTCTCTGTGTGACTCTCACTCCCAGTCGGTGGACGAGATGTGGCAGCACTGTGCCATCCGACTGACTGATGCTGTGCAGTACGTGGTGGAGTTTGCGAAACACATCCCAGGCTTCCGCATGCTGAGCCAGAACGACCAGATTGCTCTCCTGAAGACTGGTGAGTTTACCTGTCACCTCCAGTTACAATCTAAATGCTGTAAATCTCTCTTCTACCTTCTTTAACATGTCCCTTCTCCTCCCTCCTCGCCCAGGCTCCATGGAGGTGGTTCTGGTCAGGATGAGCCGCTTCTTCAACACAGAGAACAACACCGTCTTCTTCGATGGCAAATTCGCTGGAGCCGAAGTCTTCAAGTCTTTGGGTGAGGATTTCTCTACATGTTTCTCCAAACTGAGGCACAAAAGCAGTTCTGAAACCATTCGTGCAGAGAGCATAACGTATAAGTTTGGTGGTTTATCAGTGCTCTGTGGTTTCTTTTCTTGCAGCATGTGGTGATTTAATCGCAGCAGTGTTTGACTTTGCTCACGGTATGTGTGCTCTAAAGCTGACTGAGCAGCAGATCGCTCTCTTCAGTGCTCTGGTGCTGATCAACGCAGGTAAGATCGACTCACCTGTACATTGCATTTCATTCTTCAGTTTTAAAATGGGAGACACTACAGTAGAGACAGCTGGTTACCAGCAGCAAAAGCAACATATTTCAGGCTTTGCACTCTCCATCAGGCAACATCCTTTTTTTTAACCTTTTAAAGCTAATTTTTCTTTCCTTGTTCTGCAGGATTTGTTTTTGTCTGTGATTTCAGATTTATGTTTATGGTTCTTGATGGCTCTATCTAGTCAGAGAGCACATCTTAGAAAAATAGTCATGTTCCCTGATACAGTCATTCTGCATTGCCTTACCTTACCTCACCTTACATTACATTACATTACTCTAGAGCCTGGTCTCACTCTGAAGTCGTCAAAATCTGGCACGTGAGCAGTGACTTGCAGCGTCAGAAACCAATGAAAAAAGGCACCCTTTAACGTCGTCATGACATGCAGCCAGTTGCCATCATAGTTTACTGGCGCCTGGTGGCATCAGGGGGAAATGCAGCAGGACAAGGATGAAAGTTAAGGTGGCAAAAGTCAGATTGGGGCAGGTGTTGGGTGGTGGGTGAGTCCAACAAACACAGACTTTCACCTGAGAAAGCAGTGTTTGCATCTCATAAGATTCTAAAGCTAAACCCTGTTCTTTTTTTATAAACCTAACCACGTGTTTGTTGCCTAAACCCAAACGTGTGTGTGTTTGTTGTCAAAGGAAAAAAAGACGTCAATTTGCGGTGTTGAACTGAGTGCGTTTATTTTGAAAGAGACTGTATGTAAACGTTAAATTTCCTGTGAAAACGGAAGTGTAAGTTAAAAGAAGACAATGCATGTAATAGGCAGAACTTGACACAGCGTCGCAGAACATCAACAACCAACGCACCCAGGGTACCTTGCACATTGTATGTGGAAAGTCCTTGAGCAAATGTCAGTATGTGACGATGTCGGAGTGAGAATGTGTTGTACATTACCATACCTCACATTACATAACAAAAATAACATTACCTTAACACAGAGCATGTGCTGAGTTTCATGGTTCTGTCTCGTTTCTGATTAATCCAATTTGAGAAGTTACAAATGCCCCTTGTGACAGGCCACACAATGAACCAGGACTATTCTCACATATGTGGAGGCATTTTAATCTCTTTGCTTTTTCTGTCTTTCTGTGCAGATCGTCCATGTCTGGAGGACAGAGGCAGAGTTCAGCGAGTGCAAAGGAGTGTGGAGATTGGACTCACACACATTCTACGCCGAGACAACCAAGACAGTCTAATGCACAAGGTACATGTCTCGATACAGAGCAGATACTCTCTCTGTGTTTACTTTCTCCAAACATGTTGTTATTTGACCTGTATGTCCCTCACTGAAGCAGGAAACAGACTGTCTGATTGTGCCTGTTCTCTTCCCGCAGCTGTACCAGAGGATGGCAGTGTTGCGTTCACTGTGCAGTCTGCACATGGAGAAGCTGCACTGGTTCAGTCAGCGTTATCCGCTCACCGCTCACTCTCTGTTCCCTCCACTCTACAAGGAGCTGTTCGCCTCTGAGGCGGAGCTGCTGCCAGGGACCACTCACTGATGATTCTCTCGAATATGCAATGACACACACACACACACACATACACACATTATTTTAAGTCTCATCATTACTTCCTGACAGAATCTATTTTTCTAATAATGAAAATGTGAGAAGCACAGTAATCGTAGCGTGTTAAGTATTACATGACTTCCAGCAGAGCTTTTTATTAGATTGTGTCAAACATAAATTTCAATATTTTGATAGCTTAAAACTATTTTTTGGTTATTCCAGGGAAACATGCATTTTGTTGTTCTTTGACAGCACATTGTCCGTGAGGTACAGCACTCATTTTCTCTCAGGATGTGCTGTTATGAGTTACAGTTACTGTGTGTCACAGTGCATTCAGACACGAAGAGTCACAGAGACGTTACACCACTCGTCGTCAGCTGAAACCTAATATGGTAGTCTACCCATAATCTGTCATTAGAGTGTTCTCTGCTTGCACAATGTAGACTGTTGTATATCCATTTTATCAACTGCGCATTTACTTCCTGTCAACTTCACCTCTGACCTTAGTGATCACACTGCTTATTCATCCCAAAGTTAATGACTTCACTTTTCACTTTGTATGTTCTGTTAATAGCATTTACCGCTCGTTTTTTATGTCGTGTTTTTGATAATTTCAAGAAGCAACTTAGTGTCTTAGATAACTGCTCAGCTTTGCTTCTGAGTTTCCCCAGTGGCCACATGCGGTATTGCAGCAAAAGAATGAAAAATAAATAAATAAATAAAAATCCCCTGCAGCCCAAAAAGCATTTTCCCCATAGACCACCATCTTAAAGCTGTTTACAGGACTCCTTGAACTCCAAACAAAGTCAGTTATGACAGAGTTTTTGATCAGATCCACTACTGCGCATATTCAGTGAGCTGCATATCATGGAAGCTAGAAATTTTGTTTTTGGCGTATGTGCCAGGCGAGCAACTCCACTGGAATGAATAGGCGCCATTTAGGGGTCTGGAGCCAATTGCACAAAACATCTGTGCTGAGGGACTTGCTTAAGGGTATTGCGCAGAATCCCTGAAAAGGTTTCCTTGGTTAAGTAAAAAATGTTGAGGCATTTTACAACAGTTTCCATGTCAACCATTTGTTCTCTTGCGCTTAAGCTTGTGATAACTTAAGTCTTCTGTGCAGTGGTTTAACTAACTTTAAGGCTTTCCTTAAGTATAAGACCAAGATAAGGAGAAAACTAAGGAAACCTTAAGGATAAGACATTTATTGTGAAACCGATTGTATTTTAAGAAAGCCTTAACATGGACTTTATGGAAAATATTAACCTAAGGTGTTTTGTGCAACCGGCCCCTGGTATCCAGTTATTATTATACATCTACGTTAGCAACGTTAGCTAGTCACTCAGGACCAATGTTAGCTTAATTGTTAGAGCTTAGCTAATGTCAGGTCACTATGGCTCTTTTTTTTTTCTTTACCATTGACATATATACGTTTCTATATGTATGTATTTTACACTTGGTGCTTGAAAGAACTGCCAAAAATTAAAGTGACTACTGACGTACACTGTCTTGCAAAAGTGAGCAGTAAAACTCCGTAGAGCTGACCGTCCTTCTCTTAAACTTGAAGGTGTTTTTCGTCATTTTAGTGGCTAGCTAGTCTAGCTGATAGGCTAACCTTGCTATTACAATGATTTAAAAAAAAAAAAAAAAAGACTATATATAAAAACGAACAGTAAATATAAATAAAGCAATATACACAAGGCTAACTGTGAAAAGTAAAGTAACTAACTTATGCCTATCTTTAAAATGTTTTTAAAAGACTAAAGTCTGACACCGTCTCACGTTTGTCAATGCGAGATTTTTGTCACAGGCTAGGAGATTTTGCCACAACTGCTGATCTTGCAGAGTCACTACTCGCAAGACTCCAACTAGATTCTTTTAGAGATTATTTCCCATCCTGGAAAATTTTACGCCAAACTCCCTTTAAGAGATATAACACATTAACAATTTTTCATGTGTCCTCAAAAAGACATAACTCTAGAAACACAAGATAAAAAGGCGTACTATGTCGACAGTATTCTTGTCAATTTGGCATCAATACATAACGACAAACTGTATTTACATTTTGAAATTTATCGCCTCAACTGAAATTTGAGCTGTGCTATTTTAGTGGAAGAAAATTGTGAGAATGAAATGGCAAACCATTTAAAAAATGTAAATTTCTCACTAAAATAAGTGCCAGTTGGCGGATCAGATACACGGCAAATTAAACAGGAATTGTTCACTACAAGAGAACCAAGACTTGTTCACGTTCTTGCGCCGCCTGGAGTCCCCTCCATGTTTCCTGCCTGGTTTGCTGCTTCCTGTTTAGTGCTGGAGAGAGTGCAGAGAGTTCTTGACAGTGTTCACATCATTGAACTTCACTGTTTGCATGAGCCAAACCTTTAAACTTATGATAATAATAAACATGTTTAATTTTGTCGGAGTGTCAAGATGAGAAGATGACTGACTGACGCCACCTCGGCCTGAGTTTTATGACCTCCTTACAGCAAACAAGCGAGATCACAGAGGCGCGCACCAGCTGGGTTAAATCTCTCATGATTGTGTTACAAGACTGCAAATTTGTCTACAACAGAGAAATCGCTTGACAGGTCATTTTGTGTAAGAGTGGCATAACTGATGAAAAAGCACTGTGATCACAAACATTGGCAGACAAATTAACGTTGCTATGGAGCAGACAGGAAGTAAACAAATGTGCAGTTCTTAAAACAGACATACGTCACACTACATTGTGCAAGTAACAAATAAAACACAGACCTCCTGTAGAATTAAATTATGACTGTTAAAAGGTTGTAGCTTGTCTCTTTGTGAAGTTGTAATCAGCTTCGAATCACAATGGACTCCTTATAAAGTAGAAAAGCAAAAAGCCAAGCAAAATTCTAACAAGGTAAGACTCAAGGATCCAGCAATAACATGTGTGCAGGCAGAGCCAAAAAAACATGATCATTCGTCTCCTGAGAAGTAACCAACACATTCCAGGCAAAACAACATCATTAAGCAATCAGAGTAATATTTACATGTGCACACTTGATTCAACAGCGCTGTTACAGATGTTTTGTAGTGACTGCAGTTTCATAACATAATTAAAATTACACAATCCAGTTCTCAACCAATAGCTGTTTCCAGACTAGCTTGAGGTGCTCTTTCTTTCAGGAGCTTGCACCCACATATTACATATTTGAAGATTAATATATTGCATAAAAGGTATTCACTATAAAACAGTGTGTCAATTACATACTCAGGTAAACACCAGAAAACAAGAGACAGCCTGCTTCTTTGTACCCGTACGTCTGTAGAGAATCGTCTCTCCTCAGGTTGATGTTGTCACAGATTGACTGAAGAGTCCAGCAAAGCAGCATTACCTCTAAAATGTTATCCTTTGTGTTTGAATAAATCCTCACAGGCTTTTATATCTTCTGAGCTTTGAAAAGATGTTGCATTAAATGTAGAAATTAAAAATGTGAGAGCTGCAGTAGAAGTCTCTTCCTCTGTGTGCAAACTTTTTCCTCTTTTTTTTCCCAGATTAACTTGCGAATGTTTTGTTTTCTTTACATATCTTTGAATAAAGCCATGAGCAAAGACAAAATGATAAATGGTTTCAGCATTAAGTACTGTATGTCCAGATGTAGTGCTCTCTGTTCCTGGAACAGCTGAGATTATAATGAAGATAATTCCATGTAAATCTTCTAATAAACTGCTGAGGCTGTGACACCAAGTGGTAACTTTATTTTGCCTGTTTCTGTAAACTGTGTAATATAAACCGAGACATGGGAGACAAAAAAGCTCCTGTTATGGTGTGATAAGAGAAATCTCAAGGAAAACAGTTTATTCATACCGCGAAGTGAGCATGGTTTATCATCCTGAGCGGTAAATTAAACATCCAGGCTTAGTTCCTGCATCGTACTGTAGAGCTGTTGCTGCGGCAGTCAACACAGAGGAAATATTAGTCATTGCGGGTGACCCTTCAGCACACTCTGACAGTGGAAAGTTATTATCAGTTTGTCACAGACAAAAACTGTTGCTAACCAAGTTAAAAGGAAGCAAATTAAAATACTGCGTCAACAGGGTGTGGTAAATTTGAAAATTTCCAACAAAAAGCCACAGAGAATTTTTGTCAAATGTTTCTCCAGTCAGGCTAGAAAGTTGTTTTATCTGCTTCTATGTGCAGCTTTCTAAATGCGATGATTTTTGCTTTTATATTTAGTTTGGTTTGATAAAACAAAGGTACACAGTTCTTGTTGTGATGTTCTTTCTTTCATGCCGAACAGAGCACAACTCTCTGTTTGTTTAATTGCCATTTTACCACTGATGGTAACTATTACGCCCACAGTAATGCCTCTTTTAATTTCCTCTCCTGTGGTTTCATCTGTCTTTCTTTCCTTTTTTTCATATGTGTAGTAACTTTCTGTTGCAGTTCTGGACCTGTAAAGTCCATAGAGACATTAAAGTTTAAATAAGTTTCTGTCCATACATCCACAGCACTAAATGTGACAGATCATCTGTGAACAAAAATCATACTCCTCTACCTTCTCCATTGCCTCGTAGCGCTTCTAATGGCATTACAGCATGTGAACAACACAACCAGTCAGAGCAAAAGAGCCTCTGATGCAGCTGTGAATCATGCAACTTTTATTTATTTAACCAGCAAGTCCCGTCAGGACTAAAAATCTCTTTTACAGTAGAGACCTGGCCGAGGCAGCAGCCAATCAAAACACATTAAAACGCAACAAATACAACATATAATTGCACTATATCTTCTTCTTTTTACACTTGTAAGGAGCACCTGTAACGAAAACAATTTCCCCTGGGGATCAATAAAGTATTTCTGATTCTGATTCTGAAAATCCATAAAAAAAACAACAACTATACAAACACAGTGGCCTCTCAGGAAAAACAAGCACGTCTCTGTCACCACATTCTTCAACTGTTTTCAGAAACATATTTTAGTGTACTGTTAAGCTATAAAATGAGAAAGTTTGTGACCCAACCCCCATGTTGAAAAGAGTCGGGCCAAAACGAATGGCCAGGCATTTTACAGCTAAACAGTACACTAAAACCTGGTCTTCAACAGGAGGTCCGTGACCCCTAGGGGGCCCTCAGAGCTACTGCAGTGGGACACCAAATTACTGTTTAATAATTTAAGTTTTAATTAAAGTTGTTGTTTTTTTAAAACTAAATATGTCTGAAAATACACATGAAACATGAAATCTACACACAGTACACAACATTAATGAGGCTAACTGTTACCCATGAATCCTTGTGTGATCCAACCTGGTCTCACTTCGTAGTTTCAAAATCAGGCTCTTGTCAGTAACTTGCAGTGTTCGACACTGAACAAAAAGCTGTCCTTTAATGTCCATATGATATGTAGGTGTTGGCCATTATAGTTTAATGGCTCTCAGCGGCGTCGGGGGGAAACGCGGTGGCACACGAACAAAAGTTGTCCAAGCAGAGCAGGTGGGAGGGGCGGTGGATAAGTCCAAAGTACACTAACTTTTCACGTCCCATAAGATTAGAAAGCCAAACCCTGTTCTTTTTACCTAAACACAACAACGTTCATTGGTTGTTGAAGTCAAAAAAACATAAATTCACAGTGTTTTACCCGTGCTAATTTGGAAAGAAACTGTATGTAAATGGTAAATTTACACGTCAACATCCAGTGCATCCAGGGTACCTTTCACGTCGTACCTGGATGTGGAAGGTCTATGACCAAATGTTGTTGTGTAACAAGGTCAGGGAGAGAATGTGTTGTGCAACCATGGAAGCTAGCTAATGCTATATCACTATGTAGCACCAACAGCGAGCTAAATTAGTAATTTTAAGTTTGTAAGTTTGCATACTATGAAAACACATTGGCCAATTAGCTGTGTTATTATTCTAAGTGTAAGGACATTTTTGTAAACAAAAGACTCTGAAACACATCTATCTCAGAAACCGCAGGCAAAAATGCAGAGGTTGAGGCTAATTTACTTAGTCATGCTACAGCTGCTGCTTAGTTAGCAGCTACAGGCAAGGACAAATGAGAAGACCTGGAAATATTTAGAGAATTATCTCAGGTGCAACTCAGTTTTATTGAATAAATGGGGGTCCCTGCTCTGTTTCTTTTTGAGTTAAAGAGTCTTTGTCTTGAAAAATGTTGAAGACCCCTGCACTAAAATATGTTTCTGAAAACATTTGAGGGTGATTCAGTTACAAAATGTTGATTCAAATTTGATCAGTGCTGCCTAGTTTGACAGTTTGTCCCTTATGGAGGAGGAGTTATGGGATTTTTTTCATGTGCCTCTTTCAGATAGTTTAGTCAAAGTTATTTTCCTACCAGCTGTAGCTTTGAATGCAGTGACGCACTATAAATAAACCAGACCTCACTTGATTTTTACTCCTGAAAGTGAATGTAAACAGCCAGAAACTGTCTCACATCAACTCATGCACATATTTTGACCACAAAACCGTTTTCAGCAGCCGTAAAGGAAGCTATATTTGTTGCATTCAATTGTCTCAAAACTTTCAAGACAAACCACAGACCACTTTTTTCCAGTGTAAGTAGCCTGTGAGAAGGAGCGCGTCTCAGCCCTGCCTGATTTTGTTTGCCTCTCTGTGCTCTCTGACCTCTCGGGGGAATTTCCACCCAGGACAAACACTTCTGCAGTTTCCGGACTCCCATCGCTGACCACCACCAAGTGAAAACTTTGATTGTGATGTTTACTGTTTATGATGGGAAAGAGCTGTGGGCAGAGCAGCAAAGGCAAGATAATCCTTCCAGTTTAAGCTGTGGCCTATGGAGAGCAAACTGTGGAAACCCATTAAATCACAGTCTACAGCTGCACGGGGAGTTCTTCTCTTGTCTGTTTGGCTTTCTTGTTTTTTCACAAGAACATGGTGGGAGGGATTGTGACGAGTTCACAGTCAGTCTTTCAAACTGGAATCTGTGAGGCCACGATAACCCTGGACTCAGACTACATAACATACTACATGACATAACAAGGAATGTAATGCCATTAATATCTTCTTCTCTCGACAAGCAAACATCTCACAAACACAGCGTTATCTTGATTTTGTACAATATGTAATGTCCCATATTCATCCTGTTGGGGTCCCTGCTCTGTTTCTTTTTGAGTTAAAGAGTCTTTGTCTTGAAAAATGTTGAAGACCCCTGCACTAAAATATGTTTCTGAAAACACTTTTTCTCCCGACAAGCAAACAATATCTCGCAAACACGGTGGGTGAGATGGACGAAATTCAGATTGCGGTAGCAAACACAGCATTATCTTGATTTTGTTCAGTATGTAATGTCCCATCTTCATCCTGTTGAGTCATTTTTTTCAGTGTTTCAAGGAGCATTTAAAGGAGCAGTCCACTGATTTCACACAAATCCAGAGAACCTCTGGGGCTGAGAAATGAAGGCAACAAAAAAGTGCCAAAAACTGCAGTTCCTCTAATGGCCACTTGAGGCTGGCTCCAGACATTTATGACAATTGTACAGGCAACACATTCTCATTCCAACCTCGAAAGATGTTGACATTTGGTCATGGACTTTCTACGTCGAGATATGACATGCAAGGGTACCCTGTACCCCGTTCTGGGACACCGTGTCAAGTTTTGCCTGTTAAATGCCTTGTCTTCTTTCGAGATACACTTCCATTTCCGCAGGAAATTTACTGTTTATACACATCCATCCATCCATTTTCTAATCGCTTATCCTCTTGAGGGTCAGGGGAGGGCTGGAGCCTATCCCAGCTGAGATTGGATGAGAGGCAGGGTACACCCCGGACAGGTCGCCAGACTGTCGCAGACACAACCATTCACCATTCACACTCACATTCACACCTACGGACAATTTAGAGTCACCAATTAACCTGCATGTCTTTGGACTGTGGGAGGAAGCCGGAGTACCTGGAGAGAACCCACGCTGACACGGGGAGAACATGCCAACTCCGCACAGAAGGGCTCCAGGAACCAGGAACCCTCTTGCTGTGAGGCGACAGTGCTAACCACCACACCACTGAACCGCCCTGTTTACACACACACAGTCTCTTTCAAAACAAAAACACTATGTCGGAACAACAACGCCCATTGACGTCTTTTTTCCCTCATTAGCAAACACATGTGGTTGGGTTTTGTGGTTGTTGGACACATCCACCACCCTTCCCACCCACCTTACGTGGACTTTATCCCCTTAACTTACGTTGTTGTGTGGCTGTGTTTCCCCCTGATGCCACAGGGTGTCGTTCCACAATCACGGCGCCTGGCTGTATATCATACTAACCTGAAATGACTGCTTATTTTCGTATGTATCTGACGCCAGAAGTCACTGCCCAAGCGTCAGTCCGACTTCAGAGTGAGACCGGGTTGGTATAGGGGATGCATTTTTATATGACTCACCCGTTTACCTCTAATGAGCCATAAAGTTATGCATATTTAAGGGTGGGCCAATGGTGTCCTCAGCTTCTCAGTCAGATCCGCCTCTCACTCCTCCACAGCATCAGCCTCTCACCCAAATACAGTGGTGGCTCCTGACAAATTTCTCGGGGGGGGGGGGCAACTATTACAATGATGACTAAGATGACCCATTCAATGGGTAAAATAATAATAAATAAAAATAAGTCAGCTAACTTTACAGTGTTACATTGCATTGTTTAATGTGGTTTTCCTGTTCAACCACTAGATGGCAGCACCAGACATAAATCGTACACACTGTAGTATTTTTGTATAGCTGTATCAAGTTAAATGCCTCAAATACAAAAAATTTGGTTCCACAATAACCTGTTACGCCCTGAGCCTATTTTATAGGCCCCGCCTCGAAATTGTATACCCATAATTAAATGAGTATATCTCTGCAACCACAAGGTCTATTTGAATACTTTTGGTTTTACAGTAAAGGAAACACTTGTGAGATTTGTTAGGATGTGTAAATATCAGTATATATGTTACTGGTGAAGACTGAGTGAAGATGGAACACAGCACAAATGAAAACATGTCAGGTTCGCCTAGAAAAAAAGGATGAGTATCCCTTTGAAAATGATGCAGCTGTAGCTCTAATCCTCTTTCAAATCATAGAACAATATGTGGACATAATGTGTGCAAAGTTTGATTCTGATAAAGTGAAGCAGAAGAAAATCAGAGAGGTTTTAGCACAGACAGTTCAGGCGAGATCTCCAAAATGGGCATTTTGGCACAGTTTGGCACCATGTGTGTCATTTGATTTTTATCATGTACAAGACCATATAGTTCGTGTTTTATGACTAATTGTGCTCAATGCATCCAAAAACAACCGTTTTGGGCCTCTCAAGAGAGACCTCACACAGTAACAGGCTGCTGAACTCAGATACAGCAGGTTAGGTTGTCCACTCTAGGGGGACGCAGACCTCTATCTCCGCAACGGATTGGTCGATTTGAGTGAATGACACCTCATTCGATTCGTTAGAGCCAATAGAATGAAGCTATACCCACCAGAGTTAGATTGACAGCACTGTCAGCCAATCAGAGTCAGCAGAACGCCGTGGTGGGGGAGGGGCAGGCTGCGTATACGGAGATTGTAATGCTTCCCCCCGGGTCCTAAAGTCCGTCAGAAACGCCCTGGACACATTTAAATGCAACACAAGGAGTGGGACTAACAGAAACGAGCGTGAATTCACCGATAAAATAAACTTTTCACGGCAAAACAACAAAGGTAAGAGAGATTTTATAACTATCGTTTGGCTGTTGTTGTTATTCTTTGGCCTCTGTCTCTCACATGCTTCGGTGTAGAGTGCTTTGGCGCATACGTGCGGAAAGTGTAGAGTCTCAGCTTTCATTCGAGGTGTGTGTCGTGTGTTATGAATGAAGTGCCGTGGAGCTGTAGACAGAAATGTGGCGAGTGGGTTGACGCAGCGGTGCTGACACGTAGTCATTCATTTAGCTGTTATTTGAGTTGTGTTTGGAGCATGTAAAAGCGGTTTGTATAGCCGTGTAGCCCAGGTTCCGCTGTTTAATTTGATGTGCAACATCACTATATTCTTTCACTGTTCCATATGTTGTATGTGAAGTGGTGATGTCTGAGCACGAGAGTCCCCCAATTGGGGGACCTTCGGATTAAACAGGATAAAAACACTTCCACCGTACAGATACAGTCATCAACTAGTTTGCTATCATGGATACCATAGCGACAATCAAATCAAATTGTACTTTCATCCAAACTGTAATTAATCAAATATTTCCAGAACATATTCAGTATATATTTGGCTGGTAATATGCAATCAATACAACTATTTACACAGTCAATAAGGCGGCCTCGGATATGCCGGTTCTTGCTCACCTCATCGCTGTGACGGCGCACAGCTAACCTGTAGCTCTCATCCAGCTGTGTTGCAATGTTTACTCTCCCAAAGGCCGAAAGTTTTAGGCAGCTGTCCATATGCATCTTCAATGCTTCATGTTTCTTCACCTTTTCCGAAAGATGATGCATATCAGTGACACCTGTCCTTGTCCAGGCGGTGTCCGTGTTGGCATCGGGGTGATTAGGACACAGAGGTAGCACAACAGAGCGTTAGCCACTTCACAGCCCGCTAGCCATGTTTTCCGCTCGTACCAGCTCCGGGAAAATCCGCGACTGTATGTTTCCCCTGCTTTTGTGGACACCTGCTTGATATTTAAATTTGGTCTGGGTGGTCCCAATTCTTTAATAGCCAATTTATCAACATTACTTCGACGACTGAACAAAGAAATGATGGAGTTGCTGCAGGTGTTAGCCATGTCCATCTTGCGGTCCTCCAATGCAAGCGCGCGCTGCACGTATCGTCTGAGCATGCGTCAGTGCGTATGACGAAATGACGTTGGGGCGAGCCCTCCCGGAGCCCGTACACATGAATTGTAAGGTCCAAAATGTGAAAAAAAGAGTCTCTGCATGTAAGTCTATGAGAGCGCCTGATGTCACAGCGATATTCAGGCTGCTGATTGGACAATAATATTAAGACTAAAAAATAAACTCTTTTTTCTCTCTTGTTTTCGTGTGGCTTTAGGAGGGCGGTGCGCCCCTGCCCAAATATGGTCATTTCTGGCACAAAAATAACAAGATGGCGACAGCTGTAATGCCAAACTCAAGGCTTCAAAACAGGAGTCCACAAACCAATGGATGACATCACAGAAGTTAAGTCCATTATTTTTACAGCCTATGGTCTGAATTAAAGCTGCCTGGGGTGAAAGGCTACATGTTTTGTTTTTAGCAGAAAGCCTGCGTGACAAACACGGGGTGTGGAGTTTGAAAAACATGAGCATTTACCAAGAAGGGAGGATCTAACGTAATGCATTACTGGGAAATGAAGGATCCCGTCCTCTGACCTTTACATGACATGATACATCAGGCGCTGTGGCTTTAATTAGACCTCTTCTTCTATTTCCTGTTTTTAACCTAATTCTTCATCCACATACCTGATGGAAGTGCAACACAAAATCAGCATACTAATCAAAGAGTTTGCAATCAATCATTTTTTGAGATGCAGCAGGAACTGTGACCCACATGTGTCCACATCCATATGTAAAAGCAAAAAGCCAAGTAAACATCTGATTTGTGGTAAATAATAGCAGCTCCATTAGTTATATCTTTAACAATATCTATTTGAAAATGAGAAGAAACAAGTCCCACTGTCCACCACAAAGGACACAGGCAAAAATTAAAATACACATATAAAATCTTAATATAATTTAGTTAGGACTTTAATTTTTGATCACGTCCCTAACTCCTAACGCTAATCCTCCCTCACTGCTATAAATTCCTCTTTTTTTTTTTTAAAAGGCAGATGATATGTTTTGTTTGTCACATCCTCATGTGTGTTACATCACTTGAAAGCTCAGGATGTGCTTCACACAGTACATCAGGACTCAAACAAACTGCCTGTGTGGTGATTACACAGATAAGATTATAAAATGTACGCGTCAGAGTTGTGTCTCCCACAGAGGAGAAATATAAGAATTGCAGGGTCTCAGGAGGACAATGCAAAATAAACAAGTTTTTTTTTAACAGGGAATTAAAGTATTTGAAGCAAAATTACATTGATGTAAATTTATATTGATTTATATTACTTAATATTTACTGTTTGTAGAGGAATATCAACTATTTTAGATGAAATCTGTATAATATTTCTACTCATTATATGAGTGATACTACAACTAACAATAATAATAATAATAATAATAATAATGATAAACTTTTAATCACGTGCCAGTTTTACTTTTTTATTTATTTTGTCAACATTACTGTTTCAACGAAGAGGTATGATTTTTTTTTTGATTGCTCTTTCCTTGCCCTCTCTAAAAGATGGTGATGTTAACTTGTGATAATAATTTGGATGTTTTTTCAACAAAAAAACTTTGAGGGGACATGAACTCACGCTCTGTTAGGTATAACACGGAGGTTTAAGGAAACTGCCCTTTTCATTTTATATATCATACTCAGTCTCTCCTAAAGCCAAAGACACGCACTTTATCAATAAAGATTTTCTTCACAAAAGATTTGAATTTGAAGTGGGCCCTTGCACTTTTTGTTCCTCAGAAGATAAAAGCATTGAGCATCCTTTTTTAAATGTCCATATGGTCATTTGTTTCAGTCTGATAGTCACAATTGGTTGCCACTGAAAATATGACATATAAAATATGGACAACCTGGATGCAAACATTTCAGATCTTGTGATTTTTTTGGGTAATTATGATATTCTTGTAAGTGGAAAGGATGTGCTCCCTCTTTCTGTGTTCAACTACTTCAAGTTGCTAAAATATATGGATAAAACTGAAAAGGAAAGCTTAAAATTTGTATATCTATATCTGTCTAGGTCCTTGCACTTTGTTTACCTGATTGTTTCTGTTTTTGTTTCCTTTTGTTTAATTAAAATCTCTCTTGATTATCGGTATAATTTACCTCTATTGTTCTTTTTTTGTATTTCATTGTGTTGTAGCATCATTTCCATTGTTATTGCTAAATTCTGTCCTTTGTCTTTGTACATGTATTCCCTCACCTGTTCTGTATGGTTCTCTTATACAACTAGCGAATGGCAGGGGAATGAGTGATGAGCAAATTGCATAACAGGCAGCCTGAATTAAAGAAATCAATAAACAAGAGTCATGTTCACACATGTTCAGGCTCAGCGACCTTTAGGGACTGTTCTTTACTTATCAGAGGAGGAGGGTGGCTGGGGTTTGACTTTGGTTTTTTGTTTTGTTTTGTTTGTTTTCACCCTCCCTGAAGCTACAAACATCATTCCTTGACCCCCCCCCTCATCAACTGGCAGAAAATACATGACCCTCCCTCCACCATATATTAGTAGTTAGATTATTAAAACTTACCCTTTGATGTTTGAAAGTTATAAACTGAAGGCGAAATCCTGGAATTGAAAAAAAATCTGGATTAGTTGTTGCACGTTGTTGCATGCTGGTTAGTTAGAGCAAAGATGAGACGTAGAAGAATGTGAATTTGATGACATATTGCTATTTTAAGCTCAGATGTGGTTTTGTTTTTTCTCTGATTGAAGCATTTGTCACACATGATGTGCCCAAAGACACAAAATCAATTAGTAGCCCTGGCTATTATTTGCCTAAATTACTGAAATTGATGGGCCTTTATTTAGGACAGGTCCTTAATTCCTTTTACACAAAACTGTCATACAGTATGAATATTACTTGTTTAAAAATAAGGCCTCAGATAACATATCAATCATGAATCATTCACTTGATCTCTGACAGACAGAGCATCAGAGACAGAGTCAGGACACTCTCTCTTTCAGTTATGAGTTATGACACACTCTCCCAGCATATCGACACAACACCACTTTATCCTATTCAGTTTAGTTTACTTTAGTTTAATTTATTTAAGAAGGGGAAGTGCAATTTAATAAATACACATAGTATAAAAATGCCAGAACTAGCCAAAAGGCTATTTTTCATCTTTAGTTCCTTGGCCAAGAAAATACAGCAAAGCACACACACATAAAGAAAAACACAAAAAATAAAAAGAAAACTGGGTTTACAGTTTAAAGACTTCTTTGAACACATTAACGAAAAATTATTTTAATATGAGTTTTAGTCACAAGAGTAATGATCATCAAATGTGTGATTCAGTGCTAAAACGTGAGTCAAAGTTGATGCAATATATTTATATTTAAAAGCACCACAACGTAACTATTATTACGCATATGTCAGCACTTGACGCAGTAGTGACACATTTCCGCATAGAGCAACACTGCAACGTTAGCAAGATTTATTATTAGCTGCAGAAGTTAAAACAATACTCACAAAAAAAACACTTTTGATTCTTGTGATCTGAGGAATTTTATGGACTAAGAAATATGAATAACTTACAGGGTAATCGAGGAATGGACACATAATTTGAAGTAGACAACAATCTGCTTTCTATAAAAGAACTTCTATAGAAATAAATCGCTTGGCGACCAGACCAGGCATCTAATTGAGACGCTCACGATTTTAGTGAAATGAAATGAGCCAAGCTAAAGTTTGAACATTTACATTTGTATGTGCAATCTCAAATGCTAACTAATGTTAGCTCAAGTGGGTAATTAACAATCCCAAACATCCAAAGAACTTCTATAAAAATGAACCACTTGGCAACCTGACCAGGCGTCTAATTGAGACAGGTGTTTGTTTGTCTAAATGTGTAGCGGCACCAGGCTAGTAAAAGAGACTGGGCCTTTAATTCAAGTTTTACGGTATTTTTTTTTTTTTAAAGAAGAAAAATGTTTGGTAAAATGAATATAAAACACAGGCCTAAACCAAAATAAAGAACATAAGTTGCTACCCAGTGCTTAAGAAAATATTTGACATGGCTCCCCCTGTGAGCACCACCGTCTCCCCCCTCATAAATAACGAACAGTCCCTTAACTAAACACTGCTGCATCATTTCCCACAAAGCAGCATCCAGGACTTGATCACTCATGAGTCATGTTGAAAAAACTTCTTTCCCTCCCTCCCTCTTTTCCCTCACTCCGCCTCATCCCCCCTGAAGCCCCACAACAACCATAAAAACCGTTCTCAGGGACAGACAGACAGACAGCACGGCAGCCTGTGTTGGACCAATTACCGGGCCCGTCTGTGCGCTGCCCCGCCGAGCGTGTTTTCCTGGGCGGCCTCTGCTCTCTGTGCCAGGACAGCCTGCAGCAGCAGCAGCAGCAGCAGCGGGACAAACAGTTCAGGACAGACACTAACAAGTTGACAATGGGGTCGTCTTGGGCTCTGGTGTGCTCCAGCGCATTTGTCATGGTTTTACTGAGCTCAGCATCCAAAGGTTGGTACTTTTACTTTCTCTCTGTTGTTGTTCTCATGTCAGATATTGGTGTGTTTGCTTCTTGACTGACTCCATTTTTGTTCGCCTGAGCTGCTGTAAGTGCGTTTATTTCGCCTGTGGACCTGCTGACATTAATCCTGCTGCACACACACTATATATAGGACCTTTATGTAGTCTACATTTCAGAGTGTAACTTAATACAGTCAGGCTACCTACTTATCTAAGTTCATGTTCAGGTAGGCCTACTTTTGCTTTACTTCAGTATTTCTGTGTTGTACATGTCAAAGCTTATTAGTTGAGATCCAGCACTTCAACTGTTTTGCTTTACCCTGTAGATGTTTGATAGATTATGGAGTATATGTGACAATTTACTACATAGTCACAGAATAATTAAGCTCAATTTAAACAAACAACAATTAAGTTCAACTAAATTATTCTGAGAAGAGGTGAATTTTCATCTGCAGACAAAGCAAAACAGTTGAATTGACTCAACTAACAAGCTGTGAAAATCTCACAAATACCCTGCAAACTATCATCCAGATAAAGTGTTACCCTCCATTTATTTCATAGTTTAAGGTTTAAGGTTTAAGGTTTTGCACCTGAGGCAGTTGAATATGACGCATAAGTAAATTAGCTCCACCTCCAGCAACAGTAAAATAATATATTGTCATATTTAATCATGCGACACTGACTCACTAACTCGTCACTCTACAGATAATCACCTGCAGACAAAGCAAAACAGTTGAACTGACTCGACTAACAAGTTTTGGAATTGTTACAAACACCCTTTAAACTATCTGTAGGTGGACCATCCAAATAAAGTGTTACCCTACATTTATTTTAAAATTTTTCGCTACTTTGCAGATTAAAAATTTTCACCTAATTAAATATGACGCATCAGTACAACATCACCTCCAGCAACAACGTTAAAATCAGTAATTAGTGTTGTGTAAAATTAGTCATGTGAGACTGACTCACTAACTCGTCACTGTTAACTCATGCGTCACTGTAATTTTTTTCTAAAAATACTTCCAAATTTTTACTTAAGTAAACATTTTAAATGCAGCACTGTAAAGTCTGACAAGTTAATCGTACTTAAACATCTAGGAAATTGGTTTTCTTTTAAAAAGATCAGCTTGTCGGATTTTAAAAGTGAGGACTTAATACTGTAATAAAGTATTTTTATATTGTGCTTAAGTTAAAGAATACTTTGTCCACTAATTTCTGTCTCTCAGTCTAAATTGCGCATTCAGAGTTGCATAACTATGTCTGGCATTCTGCCTCTCTCTCTCTCTCTCTCTCTCTCTCTCTCTCTCTCTCTCTCTCTCTCTCTCTCTCTTTGTGTGCACACTTTTCCAGATGAGCGCCACATGGAGCAGCGTGAGGTCACCTTTGACATTGACAAAATCATGCAAGGTGCGTGTGTTCACATACCGCTGCAGTATCTCTGCGAGGACCAATTAGAATCTCAGACGGTCAGAGTGGCATTTGGCCAGCTCTCTCTACTTCAGGAGGTTATTTACAGGGGCTCAGGACAGTTTGAGGGTTGAGGTTTAAGGAGTACTCCACTGATTTTACGCATGACGTTCAGTTTGCTTGTCACGAGAAGTGCTTAACCTTCGAGAACGGCTGCGTAATGTTGTCTGCGGCTCTGGAGTGACAGACTACATCACTAGAAATGCTGTGCACTGTAAGTATAGGTTAAGGTTAGGATAAGGTTTTATGTTATGCATGACTATAGTTCATGTAGCAAAGGGCAGGTTCAAGTATAGATTGTATAAGAAGTAAGTATTTCTGTCTCTGTTGGGGCTTCACTATGTAGAGACAGTGTAGAACATTAATACTCAACTTATGGCCTGTGGGCCAAATCTGGCCCTCTGACCATCTTCTAATTCACAATGAAAATAAATTATTTCACACTGTTTTTTTTTGTTTGTTTGTTTTTTGTTTTATTTTGGCGGGCTCATTGGTGCCGTGGTTAGCATTGTCGCCTCAAAGCGAGAGGTGGGCAGTTTGAACCCTGGGGTGGTGGAGCCCTCCTGTGCGGAGATTGCATGTTCATCCCATGTCAGTGTGGGTATTCTCTGGCTACTCCAGCTTCCTCCCACAGTCCAAAGACATGCAACTGAGGTTTATTGGTGACTCTAAATTGTCCGTAGGTGTGAATGTGAGTGTGAATGGTTGTCTGTCTCTATGTGTCAGCCCTGTGATAGTCTGGTGACCTGTCCAGGGTGTACCCTGCCTCTCATCCAATGGTGAGAGGCGGGATAGGATAGGCTCCAGCCCCCCGTGACCCCTAAGCGGTTACGGAAAATGAATGAATACATGTTTTTTTGGCACTTTGAATGTAAATAAGGTGGCTGAGTGCATAAAAATCATCAAAATAAAACAAAAAAAAAGTGACAGGGGAGGATGCCTCTGACCCCCGATAGAAGTGAAATCTTAGAAAATACCCCAGTGTACACCTGACACTTGCGCAGGACTGCTGCACAGGATTTTCCATGTTTCTTTATTTTATCCAAAAATTATTACAGATGTTTGTTTATTAAGTGACCGCTGGCCTCCTGTCATTTTGCACAAGTGGCCCCCGGACAAAGCAAGTTTACTATCACTGCTGTAGAATATTCTTATGTATTGGAAATCATTGTGTCTTTCAGAGATGCAACAACCAGATTCCTTCATGTTGCAGAAAGAAGCAGACTTGACAGATCTCTTTGATCCCGAGGGTACTGTTTGTTTTCTTACCTGTTGTTGTGACCTTTTTTTGACATAACCACACAGCTGCATGCCCATGTGAAACATTTGTCACTTTTACTGCTCCGATTTGTCTGCCTGGCGTCCTAGTCTGGCCAGTGATGAATCATACACCCATAGGTGTCTAAACCATCATGTTTTGTTAATTTTTTCCTCTGTTTTCATAGAGTTCACTGTAGAGCAGGTAAGGGTGCCTCCACCAGAGCAGTTCGATACCCTGAGCGGAAGAGGTAAGCTTCTATCAGTCCATCTTGGCCTGCTTTCTTATCTATCCTATCGTACTCCCCCAAATCGTTTATAATAAAGCAGCAATTTTACACATGATGCTCTTAATAATGCAGCTTTTATTCCATCAGGGGGTTCCAGACCAAGAGGAGGTTTGTATTTATCTTTCTTTCAAGTTTTCATGTACTTCATCTGAACCACAGTACCTTTAGCTGTGAGAGTATCAGTAACAGTCTGATTCCCGTCTTCTACTCAAAGGTCGACCAAGTTTTGTGCCCCGTTCCTTCGGTGGCCCTCCCATACTGGACTATCCCGTTCAGTTCCCCCTCGGCCGGCCGACCTCTGACAATCTCCAAGCCATCTGCCAACATGGAGACCAACGTCCCCGCTACCCAGACTCTTACTTTCCTAGCTCTGGTTTTGGCCAGCAGAGGCGCAGGGCCAGTGCTGTCAATAAGGCCGAGTCCTGGTTTGACACTTGCTGCAAAGGGAACCAGACGTGGGGGAGGGAAGTGACACTGTGTTGCGCCACAAAGGCGGTGAGTTTCCACAACTCCTGAGTTGTTGTGGTGAGTTTCCACACTGACTCCCACAGCCGAATCAGCAATTTCTTTCTGTGTATAACGCAAAATGATGATATGACACCCTGTATCTTTTAATTCTGCTCCATATGTCTCAACATAACACGTTTCTCAAGAGGCATGATGAAACACATGATGAAATTATGCACTGTGGAGATAAAATTTTATTCCAAAGCCAGTCAATGATTCAATGTTAAAAGCCAATATACATTAACAGCTATCCAGAGTCAGACTCAAGTCACAAATTTAATGACGTTAGAGTCAACTTGACAAAATCTTGCAACTCGATTTGGACTTTGACACCAATGACTTATGACTTTACTTGGACTTAAACCTTTTGACCTAAAAATATGTAAGTAAGTTATTTAAAAATTGTGCCATGAATCAATTAAATTCCCTTCATTTTCTGAATCAACTAACATCAACGCTTTTAATTCCCAACAAGCAGACACTCCACTTTGTTTGAATCACTCCAGCAGCTTCCAATCAAGTTCTAGGAGAGAACCATTAACAACTAACATTAACTTACTGAGCGCTGGTTGGAAAAAATGATACCAAAGATAATTTTGTTCATGTACGAAAACTATGCAGAGATCAACTAAAAAATTGCAGAATGCAAAACGTGCAGGTCGAAAGTTACAGATGGAAGGGCGAGGACTGGTCATGTGGCATGGACATCTTAAACGAGATCCCCATGCTGGAGTCAGCCGAAGCAAACCCTCATGTGGTGGCGCTGCATGAGGTCTACGAAACCAACGACGAAATCATCCTTGTTCTGGAGTGTGCTGCCGGTGGCGAAATCTTAAACCAGTGTGTTGCCAACAGCAACAAGGCCTTCACAGAGAAAGATGTATATGAGTGTGTTTGTAATACGAAGTTGCAACAACTTCCAACAAACAAACAAAAAATACAACATTGAAAAAGCATTTATGATTTTTGGAAACTTTTAGGCTTATTCAGCTGCTGTTAAAATGGCATTACATTTGGTGGAAAGTGCATTATGACTTGTTTAGGACTTGAAAGTCGAAGTTTAGGACTTGGGACTTGAGCGCAAAGACTTGAGACTTACTTGTGACTTGGTCCCACCTCTACTGTTGAGAGTAAGGCTCTCATAGATGTCATATTATTGCTAACTTTTGTAATTTAATATTTATATTAACTTAATTCCTGAAGCTGTAACATAGCAGACAGATGGTTATACTCAAACTAAACAGTGTGCATGTTATTGTATTACCCCAGACATAAAAAGGGCATGAAACATTCCTCACATTGCTGAGATGATGGTACTTGCATTTTTCAAACAAAGTTGAAGGCCTTGGGCGTTTCCAGTCGATAAGCCCATTTTGTGCAGCCCAGCCTGACACAACAGACAGGCCTTGGCATGAGCACCATTGGAGCTGTCTGAAGGCGAGCAAGAAGCCTGTTTGAAATTCTTCAGTAAATAAACCATTACCTTAATCTTAACGCCTTCCTTATACCATGATTGTTTTTCAATTTTGGTTAGGCGTGTCTTAAGATATTCTACATAATTACTGGTGCCTATTCACTCGACGTATACAGCCTCAGGCATACACACTGTATAGTATTAAAGGATTTAATTCATGCACCCTGTCTGTCTGTGTTATTGTTCTGTGCCCACTGCAGTGGGAGCTGTCAGTTGAATCTTTCTGTACGGAGGACTCGTCAGTAAAGGATCGTCTCTACCACTGCTGCAGACTGACAGGCAAAGGCAGGCTCAACTGCTTCCACAAGGACGCTCCAAACCCAAACTACGATGCGACAGAGGAGCTGCCAGTTCCACCGCTCCCCTCCTCCGCTGGCTTCAGCTTTGACCCCAGCACTTGCCAGAGGTATGCAAGGAAACTGATAACCTGAAAACAATAATAACGTTGATATTGAAAATCAAATCTGAGCTAAGTAGCATCACAAAGTTTCTATATTTATTAGTAATGAAATTCAAGAGTATTGATATGGGTTCTACTTTTCTCTTAGGCTCATGTAGCAGTTGGGACTTAACAACACTTATGGTGTTGTGCAGTGGACAAACTTATGAATCAGATTCAGCTTGTAATGTGTCAAACACCTGCCAGTTCCTTAAAGGATATGTCTTGCAATATTCTATATTCTGACTGAATGGTCAATAAATCCTGTGAAAAGACAAAAATGTGGACTTTTTTTTTTTTTTTTTGTCCAAAAACTATTCAACACATGTCAATGAGCCACACTGTTGCACTGGGTGACATTTTCCTTCATTACAATGAACACTGTAGTTTATTTCAAGTCAATCCCACATTGTCCTGGTGCTGTAAATTCTCACTAGAGCACCAAATGTGTATTAATCCACCCCTGAAAATAGTCCCCAGCAAATGTTTACTCCTCTTTTAGTAACATTTTCCAAAAACTGTAGTGCCCAGCTATTTTTGTAAATTACAAAGTTATGTTTTAAAAATCAAACTATATAATTGTGAGTAGTTTTTAAGAATTTACGTCTTCAGTTCGGCCTGGGAATGACACAGTGACTGGGTAGAGAAATGAAAAAGCATTGTAGTTCTTCAGCACCAGTGAGACAATGATGTATGATCCAGGAAGTCCAGTCTGAGTAAACGATCCAGGGAAGTAATCTTGTGTTTAACACTGGAGGAGGGGGGCCAATCCACAACGTCTGTGACCCAACCCTTCAGGGGATATGTAGGAAATTTAACTTAACTGCTAAACAGACCATTTAAGGCATTTTCACTGCATAAATCTTAGACCAGAGATCTCACAGTTTAGATGACTGAGTGCTGTTTTAATGGAGCCAGCATATAATTAAATGACACACAGGGAATGTGCACACACTATGACTTCTTTTTACATACTACGCTCTGACTTTTTATGGCATACAATGACTTTTTGCCCTTTTTTATGACACTTTTGTGTGACATACTAACACTGTAACAGTCAGCAGTGATATAGCCCACATATCACTCATATTACATGCTAGTTTTCCACTTTTTAATACATTTAAAAGCACAAAAAACACATTACAGTGTTTGACTTTTTAATGTACCTACCCAGAGCAGTTTAGCAGCAGCTTCTGCTGGAGTACGGCAACACCACGTGGACAAACCACTCAGATAACTGCAGTACACTGTAATATTACAAATGGTTGATATAATACTGGCACTTTGTCAAGTTTATTTATGATTATCATGATATTTGCTAATGATTATTTCAAGATGGGGGTGTGTGGTTGCCTGTTGTAGCATTGCAAATTTCTGCATTTTGAGCATATTTTAATTTTGGAGGATCCATAAATGTGAATGCTTATCAGAGGTCAGATGCCCAAACACATGACCACCGTTTATGCTGTAATGAGGAGGGATTTTCCTGCTCTGGAAAATGATTGTGGTATCAGTCTTTACACTGTCAAGGGGGGTTATTTGCCTCACTGGATGCTGCTGCATCATAGACCAGCAGAAGTTAGCCAAGTTCAGCTTTTTTCCAGGACCATCATGCATTTCTTATTGTCTGAGCCTTCTGCATCGAAACCTGCGCTGCATCAGTAGAGAGGCCGCATTCAGACGAATGACGAGGCTGCTTGATGCAGTCTGAGTGCAGCCTAACACATTAATATTGCTCTTTTCATTGGAGTTGATGACAATAAGGCAAATACAGACTAAACCTAGTCATTTGAAGAGTTGTTATAGGTAACATCACACTGCAAAGCACAATTCCTTTGCTTTAAATGCATCATAGAGGCAGACAGAGGTCAGGTTTGGCTCTGACCTTATGCCTCATACTTTACAGGACAGGGATGACTCCGCACAGCGTCAGAGGAAACAGACGAAAGAAGGAGAAGAAACCAACTGCTTCCCAGAAAGTTGACATCAACTTTCCTCCTGGACTACCCACCGCTGACACCATTGAATCAGTGTGCAGCAACCAGAAGCTCCGCCCCTTTTATAAAGTCAATTGCATCACGGGTGCAGGCTACGAATGGCTGGCTCATCAGGCAAAGACCATTAATCGTATAGAAAAGGGATTCAAACAGTGCTGCAAAAAGAAGCAGGGTGTGCTCAACTGTGCTGTTCTGAAGGTGAAGCAAGAAACCTACGGACAAATGTTTTTTCTTTATTAAGCCATTTTCTGTACCTTCTCATGTCCTTTCTCCTTTTGCTTTTTTTAGTGGCGTGAAGGGCTCAACAAGTACTGTGCGGGTGAAAACGGTGTTAAGGAGGATTTCCACTGTTGTTTGGGTTCCACGGCAAATGATCAACACAGCTGTTTCCAAAACATTTCCCCCGACCCACATTTTAATATGACCTCTGACACTGAAGAGCTCTCACTCAACAAAATCTGTGACACTCACAAGATCATCAAGAAGAAGTAAGACTGTACTTTCTACATCTGGCCTTGGATCTGTTTTTCTGGCTGTCTTTTCTTCCGCTTTTCTTGTTCTGTTTTTGTTTGGCATTGGCACAGATTCTCCTCTTTTCTGTTTCTGTTGATGCCTTTTGTCATTTGTTCTGCCACAGAAAACAAAAAAAAAAATCCAGCAGCTGAAATATCTCTTATTTTGAAAAATGCTGATACCACTTATCTACAGTATATTCTGTTATCAGTATTGTCATGTATCTAAAATATATGTGCACTATGTTGCTGTTTTTTAGATTCCCTGTTGGGCTTCCTCTGAAGGGCTTTGTGAAGCAATGCTGCCCCCTGCCTGAAGAAGACAAGACCACGTGTGTTTCACAGAAGGTGTGTTGAAAAAGGAAGCGTGTCTGTACAAAAACTGGCAAGGATCAGAATACAAAGTTTGGGCTGGAAAATTTGGTGATAAGATCCCATTGTGACATGTATATTCAGAGTGTAGAGATGTCATGAGTCTAGACGCTGGTGGTGGCAGCGAAGAGAGGGATGGCTGAGGGATGAGGATGATGGGATGAGGAGTAGGACTGGGCAGTAGGGCTGCAACTAACGATTATTTTCTTTGTTGACTAATCTGTCAATTATGTCTTCGATTAGTCGACTAGTCATTTTATTGAAAAATGTGTTAAAATGTTGAAAAATGTCCGTCTGTCTCTCCCAAACCCCAAAATTATGTCATCTAATGTCTTGTTTCATACTCACGCCAAAGGGTTCTAGTTCACCATCATGGGAGAGTGTGTAAAGCTGCCAATATTTGAATGTAAGAAGCTGCAATAAGAGTAATTTGGGGTACTTTTATGGTACTTTTCTATGAAAAATGACTCAAACCGATTAGTCAACTACTAAAATAGTCACCGATTATTTTAATAGTTGATTAGTCATCGATTAGTCGACTAATAGTTGCAGCCCTACTGGGCAGTGGATGTGCTTAAGTCTGAGAGGTCACGTCTCTTTGTCCTGAAATGATAACTGACAGCAGCAAATAGGAGAGCAGTTTTGAATTTGACAGCAGCGATATGATTGGTTGAGCGAAACTGTGGCTGGAATAATTTAGAGTGACGCCCATAGTCAGCTGATCGTGTAGAAGCCAGAGAGGCAGAGAGATTTGTGAATGAAATGAGAGCGTAAAGAGAGTCTTCCTGACTTCCTGATTCAATTCAATTTCATTTGAATTCAGTTTTATGTATAAAGCCCAATATCACATATCACAATTTGCCTCAGAGGGCTTTACAGCATACGACATCCCTCTGTCCTTTGGACCCTCACAGCGGATAAGGAAGAAGTATTTGAACAAGAAAATTTAGAAACTAATTTGTTCATTTATTCATTTTCCACTTATCCTGTTGGGCGTCGCGGGGAGGCTGGAGCCTATCCCAGCTGACACTGGGTGAGAGGCGACACCTGGACAGGTTGCCGGACTATCACAGGGCTGATAAATAGAGACAGACAACCATTCACACTCACATACACCTACGGCCATTTTAGAGTCACCAGTTAACCTGCATGTCTTTGGACTGTGGGAGGAAGCTGGAGTACCCAGAGATTACGGTGCTAACTACTGCATTTTAGGAACTATTAAACCCAAATTCCAATTATTATGCCTCTGTGCTGATGCTAGCTGTGGCTGGAGGCAGTGTGTATGTCCGTCCATTTCATTCCTGTGAACGCAGTATAATGGAAAGCCTTGAGGGAGTTTCCTCAAATTTGGCACAAACGTCCACTTTGACTCAAGAATGAACTGATTAGGTGGTCAAAGGTCACTTTTACCTCACAACTCAAGAATTTATACACTAATGATGACTACATTTCCCACACGTCTAATAGGATAAAATGATAAAATGATGACTTCACCATGACATCATAATGTTCTGCTAAAAGACTGGTCATTACTCAGCGTCACATGTCAGGAACAGAAGGGGAGACATTTACTGAATTGGTGACACTCATCTTGTGTGCCCACCTTGAAACTGTGCTAATGGTATGGATCTTCTGTGACGCCACGGAAAAGGTGTGTGTGAAGTATCCATGTGTTACCTCTCAGTGACAGCTTACCGCCTCCGAACCGTAGATGGGAAAACGCTGGCTTATCAGCATTCATTTTAGCTTTGCTCGTTATTAGACATCTGAGAAAGCTGCTTCCCTCCATAAACACACTGAAGCACACCATGAAGTACACATCACACCCTCACAGGTTACCCACAATGCCACCGCCCTTAAAGGGGGAAAAAGGGTGAGCCTGTAACACGTTTTTAAAGACGTGTACGTAAACTGTAACTGCAGCTTATTCTAGTCTAATGCTATTTCTCATTTGTCTGGCCTTGTTCTCTCTCTGAAATCAGCTTCAAGAAATGTCAGAGAAATGCTCATCACCGAAGGCTTCCCCTCCAGCTGTCCGCCGCTGTTGCAGCATGTCTTCACAAGAGCCTCAACAGTGTATTTCCAAAATTCTCATGGATGCCATCACCCAAGCAAACACCATCTTACGCCAGAAGAGGAAGAAAAAGTGTCCTCTCTCCTAAACACTTGTGACCTTTCGCTGCTGAAGGCCATTCAGAGAAATGGCAGGCGAGCGTCCGATCAATGAACAGGAACAAGTAGAGGTCTGTAAGAAAATGTGGACCAAAGTCTAGCTTCATCTACTGCCAGTGTTATTTGCATCTTTATGTTTGAGATCACGTGAGAAGCAAAGTTATCACAAGAATACGTTTATAAAGAAAGTGTTGTCAAAAGCTTAGTTTGTAAAACAGACCTGTCTGTGTCACTGTACCACTGTTTTCTATAGGCTGCTCTTCACATGTTTGATCATGGATGCATTTTATTGATTCCTTTGGAGCTTTAAGATCACGTCTCTTCTTTTTATATATTGTTTTGTGGTAAAGATCATATCTACGAGTTCTAATAAAAACATTTTCAATGTACTTGTGGTGGAGTTCTTACATACAAGGCCTGTGTTGTTTGTGACATTTGGTAAACCCTCAAGTGGATGAGGACTGATTGGAAACTGAATATAATATGGAGTGCGGTTAGGTGGATATTAGATTATTTAAAAATATTAAAATATATTATCTAATTATAAAAATACAATCTTTCACTTATCTTACCTATCTTATCTTAATATAATAAAATATTAATATTCAAATGAGATTTTAAAAAAATTAGAGTAGACAAACTGGAGTTTAATGGATGTCAAAATATGACTTAAAAAGATTTCCACATGCCATGATTTAACCTTTATGCTCTGTTACACTTGCCATTTGAATTTAATGTTCCTCTTAACTCTGCAACACATAATTTTAATCAGATGTGTAGGAAGCTTTTTAACCTCTGCCTGGGGTCTTGATTTGATTTGATTACACACTTTTTTTTAAATAAAAAAATCTGAAATGTGTCTTGTATCCCAGGACATCAACTGTTTCACAAAAATAAACAGGAATAGGATTACAAAAATACAAAACAACTCATACATACATAACACCCCCCAAATTTAACCTGACAATAAAAACCATACTACAGTCGCAACAAATCATACCAGACATCACAAAAAAGAAAGATATAGTGCAACAAATGAATCACTCCTATTACATTCAGGGTACAACCCAGGTACACTGAGGATACTTAGAAGACTGCGAAGACTGGAGCAAATCAGTTTCTCACTTCATTTCATATCACATGGTATAGAGTACAAACATTACATACAGTGACAAAACAATGTTACTTAAACAAAGGAAGGACATTCTCCAAAAAGGCACCTAGTTTGCAGTTTACTTTTGGCTTTGCTGATCATAAAAATAAAATTAATTTAAACATAGTTGGATGGTTTAAATATTTTTAGTATTTTTGTTTGTTCTGTTATATATTATGTATATCCACATACACTATATTATGTAAATATATTATGTTCTTAACATGGACCCCAGGAAGAGTAACATGGGGATCCAAATAAACAACAAACACAAGTACACACAAATTTCAATTATAGACAAAATGGCACCAAGGAGACAGACAGTAAAGGAACAGGAAAAGCCTGACAAAAAAGTTGGAGTATCTTTTGTAGTGACTGAACTCAGTGACTGAACTGATACATGGATTTAAATATTTAAAAACAAACATGATTGTCCCATTTTAAAGGGGAACACCACATTAAAATAAAGCATAAAACAAACAAACAATAGGTTATTTTCATTACGTAGAAAAGTTCAAACAATTTGTAAGCGCCTCTCTCCTAAACCAGAGAAGTAACACTTAGGCTTGTGATGTCACAGGGTATAATACTCCAAAGAGCCTGATTTTTGGGACCCAACTGAGTTTTATTCTATTGTAGTGTTCTCAGTTCTGAAACAGAAAATTCACACATATGCTCAGAACATTCACCTGGGTGCCGTCAGTATTATCTGTAACATCCTTCCCAATTCATTGTCGAGGGTGCAGTTCCAAACTTTATACCTTGTGACATCACAAAGTTGAGTTTTAGCGTTCTAGTTTTTGGATATGGGAGAGAGTTGTTCATTTTTAATAACATGTATGACTTTTGAAACTGGGCATAGTTCCCCTTTAAAATAGAATTTCAGGTGGTTTTCAGGGGTAATGTACTTCAAAGTGTCCCAAATAACGTGACTTCGCCCTTCACTTTTAAGCTTGATGTGTAAGAAAAAAAAGAACACTTTTGGCCTTTAAAAACTACACAAATAATCTAGCCATTGAATTCTATTTTCAGATCCTAAACAACCACTCCCATCCCACACTTACTGCTCTACTTCCAAGTCACAACACAAGACAGCAACACATTACTAAATCAGTTTCGCATGCACTTATTCCTGTACCAATGCAGCGTGCCACGCCATGAAAACTGCTCAGGAATGACCCGAGGAATGGGACAAAGAGTTCAAGGTGTCAACTTTGCCTCCAAATACCCCAAATCCCAGTCTGATCAAACATCTGTGGGACATGCTGGTACCCCAGAGGTACCCTAAGGGTCCAAAGGACAGAGGGATGTTGTATGCTGTAAAGCCCTTTGAGGCAAATTGTGATTTGTGATACTGGGCTTTATAAATAAAATTGATTGATTGAATTGATTGATTTAGATCTTTTGAGTCCTGTGGGTTGTGAGGTGGGGTACTAGCATGTCCCACAGATGTTTGATCAGACTGGGATTTGGGGTATTTGGAGGTCAGGTCAATGCCTTGAGGTCTCTTTCATATTCTTCAGGCCACTACTGAGCAGTTTTTGTGGTGTGGCATGGCACATTGTCCTGCTGGGGGGCAAAGCTACTGGGGATAGCCATTGTCATGAGGTGGGGTACTTGGTCTGCACTGGTGTTTAGGTGGGTGGAGTGTGTCAGGTGGCATCCATCCACATAAGCCCAAGGTTTCCCAGCAGAACATTGCATTGTAGCAAGATGATCAGTGTTGTTCACTTCACCTGTCAGTGGTTTTAATGTTTTGGTTGATCAGTGTAAACACTACCTTTACCTTTTATTCACTCCACTTCAGTCCACTACTCCAGCATTGTCCGTGTAGCTGAATATGTTTTGTTATTTTGCCTCTGTTGTTTCTTTTTTTATTATTGTATTGTAATATATTTTTGTTGCATAACAGAAACCTGCTGAAAACCAGTTTTTAACTGAGTCAGGCCAGTTTTAAGTGTTACACACTGTGTTACTTTCCTGTGTACAGTAAAACTGAAACTGTTCCACGTCAGTCCACTGGGGGCGCTGTGGCGCTGCTGCGGCACTAGCATCAGAGCTCAACTGTCGGTGCTGTCTGTGTGATGAGAACAGTCAAATCGTAATGGCGACTGCTGGAACAGCAGACTCGGGATCAACAGCCCCGACAGGTATTGAGTTAATACATCTTCCTCTTTTGTTGTCTTAAAACGAACATACAAACTGAGCTGTGTAACATTTTGTACCGATGATGATGGCGTGACGCGGTGACTGTGGCTTTCTCACGTCCCGGTTAGCCAGTTAGCTAGTTAGCATCGAGGCTTTTCAACCTAACAAATGAACCAAGAAACGGCTAGCATGTTTAGCTACCTTGTTGACCAGTTGCTGTTAATCACACGAAGGTTTAGTTAGCAAACCGGGAATATTTATTTTGAATTGCCTTTTGGGATTAACATGTAACGTTAATGAAGAAATCCTGGGACCACGTTGGCTCAAGAGGCTTGTTTAGTTATCAAGCCGGCAATTCGGTTACCGTTACACGGTGGCTGGATGCTAATGAGTTAGCTGGGCGCAGGAGGATGGCTATGAGATTTAATGTATATATATATATATGTATATATTTTTTAAATGTATGCTGTGCCCTAAGTGGCTGCTGTTTAAAATTGGTCTGTCCATCTATGGGAAACTACCCTGTTGTCCCCCTAGCCTTCCTCGCCTGTTACACCCCTCCTTTTCCTCTGTCTAACAGGGTTGTGGTAAAGCTAGCAAAAATATCAATTTTCCATTTGAAACCTTCAGCACTAACCCCTTATCATTTAATGTCGCTTTTCAGAGTTTCACAGGTGAGATGATGTATTATCAAAACAAATACTGATCCTATTGATTTCTTACATACTTGTAACCATAGACACAGGGTTGTCATGCTTATCTGCTTAATAAACAGGCTTAATTCATCCTGCTGCTGCTCAGCTGATTAAAGGTTTATCTAGGATCTCTAATTTCAGATCTGTGTGTGGTGAACTGCTCATAAACTGGACTATCTCAGTTTTCAGCGCCCACACAGATACAGATGGGTGGTGGGCAGTCTGAGTGCTTTCGAGGTGTCTTATTTTCCAGACAGAACAGATGATGGGGACATTGCATCTTGCTAATCCATTTAGTTGTGTGTCACTTATTAACTTCCCCTGTGTGGAGAGGAGTTGCTCTTCCCGTGGTAACCACCCAGTCTGAATCAGTGAATAAAAATAGGGGCTTCAAAGCACTCTTGTGGCTCCCACATGGCTGAGAGCCTGAGAGTGTACAAATACAAGATACAGCTTTCAGTCAAATACACACACACACACACACACGCACACACACGCTCACAGACACATGAGTGACAGTAACATAATGTGGTATCCGGTACACTAGCCCTTATTGGCCTTGATTCCTCATCAGGGCATGAATCAGTGTATTTATGGAGCATTCACAGGCAGAAAACGATGTTAGGAGAGTGTGCGTGTCCCATATTATTGCCTTGTGTAGCCTGCAGGCTACATGTGAACAGGGCTGGCAGGGAGTTGTTTAGTATACAGAGAGGAACAGATGGTTTGCCTATTGTCGTAAGGCCTGTTGCTGACGAGCTAAAGTCATTCTTAAGTAATTGGGTTGAGTTGGCTTGGGTAATTCCTACCCTGAATCTGCTGCACAGTGTTTGCTATTATCAAGTCCTACATTGACTCTTGGGATGAACTGCAGTGTCAGTGTGATAAAATGAGGAATTTGGTTGATGATTATTTTCATTATTGATTAATCTGCTTATTATTTCCTTGATTAATCAACAGCAACAATATCATAGCGATTGGTTGGACATTGATCAAATATTTGCTGATATCACAAAGCCTGCAGTGATACAGTTTTCATTTGGTTCTGTTCATGGTCCTGCGATTGATATGAGACGATATCAGTAAATATTCTCATCTTTTTCTTGGCTGCTTAACATTATCTTCATTCATATCTATCATTATTTGACTGGTAAGGATGGAGGTACACTTGGACAGAAATGGAGACACAGACATGCCATGGGAATTTCAAAATAAAGGTGTATCTTAAAGAAGGCTAGTATCAATGATATTAGATCGTTGAACATTGAATCCACATTGATGCATTGTTACACCCTCAATCAATGAACTGTGTTGTCTATAAGATAGCAGAAAGTGATAAAAATTACACATTATAACTTTCCATAGTCCAAAGCATCATCTTATTTTGTCTGACCATAAATCCAAAACCCAAAGATATGGTTTACTGTCATATATGATAAAGGAAAAGCAGGAAATTCTCGATTTCAAGAAGCAAAATTATTTGTTAATAATGAAAATAGTTGCTCATTATCTTTTTTTATTGATTTGATTGATAGTTTCTGCAGTGCTGCAACAACTGGTGATTATTTTTTATTGTCGATTAATCTGATTATTTTCTTTAATAAGTTATAAGTTGTTTGGTTTATAACATGTTAGAAAATGGTGAAAAATGTCAATCAGTGTCTCCTAAAGCCCAAAATGATGTGCTTAAATGTCTCGATTTGTCCTCAAACCAAATGTATTAAGTTTACTGTCATAGAGAAGTAAAGAAACAAGGCAATATTCCCATTTAAGAAGCTGGAATCAGAGGGTTTTCACCGTTTTTTCAAAATGGGAGTTCAGCTCTTCATTTCAGCTCTACATAAAACACATAGTCTTGTCCCTATATGGAGTCAGTAACTGTGTTCAGCAATGCTCATTTACTAGGTTAAGCCGTTTAGGCTGACCATGTCCTGCTCCACAGATATTAGGACTCAGTTCTGGAGGAGAGCATTTCAGCGAGGTACTGGCATGGGGTGTGCGTGAGTGTTTCTGTGTGCGTGAGCAGAAACTGCATGAGTAGTGATGATATAGTGTGTCGTTTTACATAATAAGAGGGAATGTGGGCAGAATGATGCTCATTGTTTCCCGGAGGATTGCCGTGTGTCCCTCTTAACTGAGAAAAGATGCATGGCATTCAGCGAGTCTGCCTTATTATTAACACTCCCACCTTTCTCGGGGTCCACTTACCGAGCATCATTCTGGATTGAATCTGATGGGCGTAGATGAATTTTCACACACAGGATTGTTAGTACAGGTGTATAATCTTCCCAGCATCCTTTTGTATATATTGACCTGTGGCACTGCAGCATTGAAGTGCATGTTGCCATTGGTTACAGGCTAGAGGTGCTGGCAGAGTGGGCGAGATAGTAGGTTTAAACAGCAAGTTTATGTAAGGGCATAGGAAATCATGTCGAGTGTTTCTTTTCTTTCAACTGTGTGCCTTTCTTACAAAACTACTGTGTGCTGTGGTTGTTATCATGCTCACCCAGGAGGATAGATCCATGTGTCTGGGTCATGTATACAATTTCACTTCTTATCTTTGGTTATCAAGCCAGAAAGTTTTACTCACACCCAGAGGTCTTTCCTTGGTGATGGCTGTAACACTCATAACATTTACCTTACCTACAAGAAACTCCTGTGCTGATCAGCTGAGTTTGCCAGATGGCTTAATTTATAAACAATATGTTGTCATGTTAGTATTTGGAGTTAATCAAAATAATTAAAACAAAGTTACTGTGAGACACAAAGTAGGCTGTTACAGAAAGAAGAGGTTGTAGTTTTTTTGAAAGGAGGTTGTGACTGTAGACACACATCTTTAGGGACCGGATGAATCTGGAGCAGCCAGCTCAGGGGAGAAGTAGTTCCAGTTCACATAGAGCTGGAGTATCGAGGGCAGCAGTTAGTTACTGTGGCCACATTTAGGTCTGGGCTCATCATTGGCCTCGTAGTCATCAGCCAGTGCTGGAAATATCCCTCCTAATTAACCAGCGAAGGCTTTCTTAAACAGTCATTAATAAATTCTTCCATGTTAAAAGCTGCCAACGCAAAGTCTCTTAAATTTATTTCACGCATCAAATTTACTCTGACTGCATGGGTTGACATTTACATGGGTTTAATTAGGGTCAGTCTGACCAAGGGAATCAACTGTTCCTTAAAGCTGTAGCTGGTAACTTTTTTAACAAGAAAAATTACTTTTTTGTCATACTTGCTGAAACTGTCACTGTATCCCTGCAACAGGAAATGAAATAGCTTATCCTGCTTTTAATGGCATTACCACGTGCAGCTGTCAATCATGTCAGTCACTCTTCGTGAACTGCCAATCTCGGCAGCGCTAATCAAATATGAATCAAGATTCTGTTACTGTATTGCCTGTTTCTTATCTCATGTTTTCAGAAACATACATTAGGGTTAGTTTAGCTGTGAGATGAGAGCGTTTTTGACCCTGCCACCCTTATGAAAACAGTTTGGTCGAAACAGAGCACCGCCTTCAGGACTGAGCAAACATTCTCATTGTACCTCTAAACAGTACACTAAAACAAGTTTCTGAAAACATTTGAGATGAGAAATTGGCAGCGCAGTAACAGATAGGGCTTGGTACCGAACTTGGCACTTTTAAGGGTGCCAACCGAATTACGTTTGTACTGCTAAGTACCAATTCACTTTAAATTGATTGGTGCCAAATGTCGGTACCTTAGGGCGCATTCACATCAGGGGGACTTGGTTTGATTGGGCGGGGAATGCCGAAAAATTTCACACCTTCATTTGGTTCGGTTCACTTACACACTGCAATTTTTAAAGCGGACCATACGGCCTGGACAACATCACGCAGTTACAACAGCTGCTCGTTTAGGGGCGTATTGCCTGAAAAGACCACTGACCAGGTAGAAAAAAAGCATGAGGAAGAAGAAAACCCGGCACATCGATTGGCCAGGACTGAAACGGAAATCAATCCCCTTCCATTCCATACCCAGCATGTTGCTCTGTACATGACATTAATGTAGCAGTACCAAAAAAGACGGCGGAGAGCGAGAGACTACGACATGCTG
Organism: Cephalopholis sonnerati; assembly: GCA_019142605.1. Classification (NCBI taxonomy): domain Eukaryota; kingdom Metazoa; phylum Chordata; class Actinopteri; order Perciformes; family Serranidae; genus Cephalopholis; species Cephalopholis sonnerati. The sequence continues at coordinate 32,299,873 of JAGQAX010000008.1, forward strand.
CTCTGGTTAAACATACGCCGAGTGAGGTATTGCAAGGATTTAAAAGTTTTCAGATTACATATATGTCCGTGAATCATACATATGCACTGCGCTCTACGTCATTTCCTCTCCTTGGTTTGCTGGATAGCCTGGTTGCATTTCCAACTGTAAGCGGGCCGCACCAGGATTCACTTGCAAGTGAACCGAAACCCCCAGTTTTTAAGTGGACCAGGGTTCGCTTGTTTGGTCCGCACCAGAGTTCGAATAAGCGTTCACACCACTCCAAACGAACCGAACTATCCGTGGAAGCGGACCAGGGTTTGTTTAGAGCGGACCAAATAGTGCCAATGTGAATGTGCCCTTATTTTACAGCTTAACAGTACACTACAACAAGTATCTGAAAACATTTGCGATGAGAAATTGGCAATGCAGTAAAAGATAGGGTTGGGCACCGAACTTGGCACTTTAAAGGATGCCAGCCGAATTACATTGGTACTACTAAGTCCCGATTTACCTTAAATTCATGACAACCGTGACCTTAGAGCGTATCTGGGTGAGAACACCGGTTTTAGACAAGAGGTACCCCGAAGCCGGCCATTTGGCTTCCCAGCAAGCCAGAACTATCACTGCAGCGCTGATCTGTCGTGATAGTTTTGGCATCTGCTCTATTTTCATTTCTATATTGTTTTAGTAATACCCTAGTATCACTTCTAGACAAGCAGACACACATACACATGCACACACAAAAGCAGACAGACAGAGACAGAAGATTAGTCAGAATTTAGTAACTTTGATTTTTGATTAATATTTGATAAGTGCCGCCTAGTATGTCAGTTTGACCACGGTTCACGAGTAGTGATTGACATGATTGAAAGCTGCATTAGAGACTTCGAATAGTGTTTTTTTTTCTGTGAGTTGCAGTATATTCTAGCAAATGCCATTAAAAGCACAAGGAGTGGGAGGAGGAACGGACTGTGTGTCTCACGTACTTCTGTTTGGATGTTGTAACAGTTTCAGCAAATATGACAAAAGTTTTTTTATAGAAGTTACCAACTGTAGCTTTAAGGCTGTAGCATTTTTCAACAGTCTGTCTCATTCTGTAAATCCCGATTTAACATGTTTTTCTGTTTTTAGGGACCAGTGGCATCCGAAAAATGGCCCCTTCAGAGGTAAGGACGTCAGACGTGATCTTTCAAAATTAATGAAAATACCTCTGTATTATGTAGAGTCCCAAGTAAAGTAAATGTTGATCCAGTCAACTTGGAGGAGAGAGGGAGAACAGGTTTAGAGAGTTCAAGCGTCATCATCTTCTTGAGAGGAGACTTTCTTATGTTTGTTACATAGGTGAACAGGAGCCTGACAAAAACATGTGGTCAACAGTTCATTGTATTGTTGGAGAGCTTGTGTACACTGGCTGTACCAGGGCTAGTAAATGAACCAGTAATGCCACAGTGTTGTTACTGTAACCTTTTACCTCTTGACCAGGGCTCCCTGGAAGAAGAGATCTTGTATCTCAAGGGAACCCTCCTGGTTAAGTAAAGAACAAATAAATATATTTAAATCTAATACTTGAAATACAACAGCTCAAGTTGTTGTTAATAAAAAATAATGCCATTGAAAGTTAAAAGCATAACAAAAAATATAGGAATATTTGATCTAGCTGTCACAATACATCTCCTGTTACTACTTTTGAATGCTTTTAATTTGAAGCTGCAGCAGTGGAAAATGTTTGGTTTGCATTAGCTGTAACTTTATATAGTACTCTTTCATCTTTCCTTGTGTAACATCCAGTGTAATTTGTAACACTGGTGTTGATACAAGTTTATTAACGGGTGGGAAAACTTTCTCAGCGTGGCATCTTTAGTCACACATGGATAAAATCTGACAAACTGACATTGCCTTCACTCCCTTCTCTTTCCAAACAAGTTGACCCTTGCTGAGAATTTTGCAACTTGTCAGGATAAAGTTGTCATGTGAAGCTCTTTGTCTTCTGTTTTCACAAGAAACAAAACACGCACCAGACCATAAATGTTTTTCCCTCTGCCCCTCTCCTCAGATGCCTGGCTCGTCAGGCACAACTCAGAGTATGAAGAAGACCATCGGACACCGGGGGGTTGAGACCACCACGGGAGAGACCACCTATAAAAAGGTTAGAACAGGCCTGGGGTCAGTGACACCAGTAGGTTTTTTTTTGACACCCACAACACTGAGCAGCAGAGGTGAAATGTGGAAAAGGTGTTGGGTGTTTTATATATTCTAAAATTAGGTTAGGAATTCCTCTTCGCTGGACATCACAGGAATAGTGAGTGAAACAGCAGAAGTCACAGGGGTAAAATATTGTTTCAGTGCTTACTATCTTTTCCTCTCTGACTCCTCCAGACCACGTCATCTGCCCTAAAAGGCGCAATCCAGCTGGGCATCACTCACACAGTTGGCAGCTTAAGCCAGAAGGCGGAGAGGGATGTTCTCATGCAGGACTTTGTGGTGGTCGAAAGCATCTTCTTCCCCAGGTTGGTAACAGAAGGTGTAGCTGAATGAACATTTTGAATTTGTGGTTTTTGATTTCACGTAGTTTAATGGCCTTTCTCTCCCTCTCTTGTGTTTTCAGTGAAGGCAGTAATCTGACTCCTGCTCATCACTACAGTGACTTTCGCTTTAAGACCTACGCTCCAATTGCCTTTCGTTACTTCAGAGAACTGTTTGGCATTCGGCCAGATGACTACCTGGTCAGTACTTAAACACAGCACACACTGCCATGTTTACAAGAACTGCTCTCGTTATGAATTCTGGTTTCATTCCTATATTTCTTTTGTGAAATGGTTTGTGTCTGAGACTCCCCAGTTTTGGCAGTCCAATGAGAGATAACGAAGAAGCCCTGAAGTGCTTATAACAGCTTTTGCAAGACAGATTTTTCACCCTGTAGCTCCTGTAGTTTCCTCTCAAAAACTTAAGTGGCCTTTCGCTGCAATAATAAGGCGTTCCTTCGCCAACTCATGACCACAAATTGTTGACGCTGTGGTTGTGAATCCCTGCCATAACAGGTCTGAGTGAAGCCTAATCCAAGCACTTTTCGTCACATTTCCTGCTTTGGGGTTTTTCCCCTCTTGACTCTTTCTCTTCCGGCTGTTTTGTAAAGACATCACTTTGGAATTTCATACTCTCACTGATAATAAATCGCTCCATATCTCTGTAGTCTGACTATGTCGACAAATTCACTTGGTGCAGTAAGTAGTCAGTAGCCCTTTTTACACAGTCCCTTCTGTATGCCGCATTTGCATTTTCACACAGAACCCAGCAACTTGGGAGTGTGATTTTTAGAAAGCATGCCGGCATCCTGGAAACGAAAGAGGCGTGATGGGTGTGACATGTAACACAACAGCGTCAGCCACGAGTGTGACATATAACGCAGCCCTTTATTAACATTTACAACTGAATAACATGGCAATAACAATTCTTTAGCATCCCTGTTACATGGTGGTTGATCTTGTCCTCTGCTCAGAGGGTAAGAAGCACCTGGACCTCATTGTTTTCCCAATATTCAGACATTTTTGACCGTCTTTCTTGGTATTGGCTGCTTTGTAAATCTCCTGGCGTCACATACAAACGTCACACCTGTCCTGTCCCTCTGGCTGTCCTTTTTACACAGACGTTGATGCAGCACTGTTAACTACCTCCCTTGCTGGCTTAAAGGCGAGACAAATCTGTTCCCCTACTCCACGACTGTACCTTTTATTCTGAATGGTGATGTAGAGCAATGGTGTGAAATTCCCACCTTGAACAGGCAGTGTAAAGGGGGCTAGTGTCAGAAGTCTGTTGTTCATATCAAGTGGCCTATGCTGGTGCCTTTATTATGGTGTTTGTCCTGTCTCTTTACAGTACTGATGTTGAGTTGTAGAGCTCCAGTAGCAGCTCCGGTGTTAGCGTCACCTTGTGCATATTCCAGTTTATTCAAATCTTTGCATTTACTTTGTATGTAATCGTGCCATGTGAAACATTTGCTTCACATTTAGCGGAACACACCAAAAGTATTTTATACACAACCCAACTCAAACACAACATTTGGATAAGAGCTGCTGGTTTAGTAAATCAGAGTTCTGGTTATCCCAAAGATGTTTGCTTTGTCTCAATTTGGCACTAATGCAGACTCCTCTTCCTCTCATAGTATTCTCTGTGTAATGAGCCACTGATCGAGCTGTCTAACCCCGGGGCCAGCGGATCCCTCTTCTATGTCTCCAGCGATGATGAGTTCATTATCAAGACTGTTCAACACAAAGAGGCAGAGTTCCTCCAGAAACTGCTGCCTGGATACTTCATGGTGAGCCTGACGAGTGAATACAGCAGAAAGTGGGAGTGTGCTCAATACGAGTGATAATTATTGCAGTAACTATAATTATCATGAGAGTAGGAGGCTGAAACGAGTGGGAGCTCTAATATCTTTTTTCTAATTTAAGCGTGTCTTATATCTGCTTTCCATATTCCTCCTCCCGTACAGAACATAAACCAAAACAAGCGCACCCTGCTACCCAAGTTCTACGGACTGTATTGCGTTCAGGCCGGGGGCAAGAATATCCGTATTGTAGTGATGAACAATCTCCTGCCCCGAATCATCCCCATGCACCTCAAATACGACCTGAAGGGCTCCACCTATAAGAGACGAGCTTCCCCTAAGGAGAGAGAAAAGGCGGTTCCCATTTACAAAGACCTGGACTTTATCCAGGACCTGCCTGATGGTCTGCTGCTGGAAGCGGACAACTACAATGCCCTGTGCAAGACTATTCAGAGGGACTGCTTGGTGAGTCACAGAGACACTTTGTTTTTCATTGACTTGATTCATTTTTATTTAAGTGTCGTGCATTCACGCCTCTCAGCCCACGTGGGATTACAGGACACATTCATGTGCATTGTTACAAGAAGCAGAAGCCTATTAAAATTCCTATAACAAGCTTCGATAGTACACCAGCAGAATACATTATCATTTTGACCTCATATAAAAGACACTGTATTTTCTTCCAAATAGATGCAAATTTAAACAATGTATAACACATAGTCTAAAGTGCATGGCACAGGTGCATTTAGGCTGTGTCCAACTCAATTTTGCTATTTATATAGCACTTTTCATACAAACACAATGCAACACAAAGTGCCTTACACAATAAAAACAATAACACCCACCACCACACACACACACTCACATACAGACACACATGCATAAATTCAGACACTGTAATGGTAAGGTTGAAATAGTAACAGACTGTTATAGAGCACTCATAAAAAACTGGATCTGAGGAAACGCCATCATAAGTGGGGAAACACCCGAGGCAGGATAAAAACTCAGGATAAAAAACAATTTAGATTTGTCAATAAATATGTAAATAAATAATTTAAAATAAATAAATACTGAAAAATAAATACTAAAAAACAACAGATGAGTAAAAATAAATTAATAAAGACACAATAATCATAAATACAAAATTAAAAAAAATAAAATAAAGTAGAATAAAATAAAAGCCAGGCTAAAAAAGTAGGTCTTGACTTTACTTTTAAAAATATCAACACAATCTGGTCACAAAATAAAGTGCAAGGGGCAAAGAGGTTGTATGTAGTCCCTTAATTAATCATATGTTAAATTAAATCAATCACAGTGTCATCACTTATTCCCTTTATAAGTCAGATGCGTCTTCAACCGGTGCACTGCTGTTCACACGGTGGATTTGTCATATTGGAGAAGTAGTTTTCTGCAGAGACTAAGGCAGTGAGAGCAGTAATGACACTACAGACACACTAAAAACTGTAGTTATAAACTCGTCCATGTTCATTTTAGAGAGTGTAATCAATATTTTTCTCATTAATGATATATTATTTCACCCACCCACAACCCATCCGTGCATCCCTGTGTGTGTAGCAAGCAGAGTGTATGCACGTTGTCAGCTTAACCATGTTGGTGCATCATAGTGTAAGACAGGGCCCCAAGTTTTTCATTATCATTTCACAAAACAGTGTCAAGAAATATAAAAGCCATGTTAGATCCAAAGTTATTTTAGTATTCTAATCTTTAAGGTTATCATTTGATTTTTAAACGTCATCAAAACAAGTATTTTATTTTATTTTTTTACCAATGACATAACGGATATTTTTTATTCTGTGGGGTACCAACAAATGTAATGAAAACTAAAATCTCTGTGATATTCTGCAGGCAGCTTGACAGACAAAGCAGCAGGTGCGATAAGCCTCTTGGAAACAAAACACTACTTCATTGCTGTTAAACTCGCTGTTTTTTTTTTTTTTTTTTTTTTTACAGAGACGTCTATAATTTTCAGTTTGTTCCAAGGCGATTAGTCAGTGTTGTTAGACAGTGTTGTTTGTCACTCAGTGTTAAGCTCCATTATTGCTGGCATCGCCGACCGTCTAGTGTTGCAGAGATGACTCAAGCTTGCATGACACTGTAAACTAATACTTTATTTACTTTGAGGGATGATACCTTTTGCAGTTAACACAGAATGTTATTATGTTGTGTATAATGTTGGTTTTTCGAATTTGAGAAAGCCAAGCGAGTTATATAACAGAGGCTGAATGTAATTTATTCATCAAAACATCTCTTTCCATTAGAGGCTAATCTGTCTTTGTGGTTGCTTTGTGGTCGCTGTTACTCTGCTTCTACAGCCCGCTTCAGTTTACAACACAGAGGTATAAAATCGAAGTCTCGCCGCTCATTTATTATTGTCTCTGGTATCTCAATTACCACAACCACTCGGCGTTGAGTTATTATCTTCTGTGTGTGTGTGTACTATTATGTGAGATACTTGTTGCTGTCAAATTCGCAGCAGGTATGGCTTGTGTATATCTCACTCTAATTTTTGCTTGGGCCACACTGCCTGCTTAAGCAGTGTGTGTGTGTGTTGCAGAACCTCTTGCTTTTTATTTTAGCGCCTGTATTAAAAGGTTAGAGCAGCCACATTGCCTGCATAAGCAGTAGTATTCTAGCACTATACTGAAAGCAGCAGAAAACTGAGTACACTTTAAGATGTGCTTATTTATGGCAAGTAATATCATTGTCACAGCATTCAACAGTATACTTTGTGGCACACTTTCCTGTCGTGCAGCCTTAACAGTGACAAAATATCGTATAAATTGTACCTTCAAAGCCCTGTTTCAATCCCACTTGTCTTTTACTGTCCACCACCAGCCATCAATTAAAGCAAAAATAACAAATATAGTGTCAAGTCTGCGGTATTGTCCGTGAAACTGTATGTGTAATAGTTAAGACATGAGGGCTCGCTCCTGCTCATTTATTGTATTTCTCTGTTTTATGCAGCTCTTGCAGAGTTTCAAGATCATGGATTACAGTCTGTTGATGGGCATCCACAACATGGACCAGGCCAGTCGAGAGCGGGAGCGTAGCGGGGGCAACTCGGGCGACAGCGGGGGGTCGGAGGGAGCGGTGACCCCAGATCAGCGCCGGCCACAAGCTCAGAAAAGTCTGTACTGTACAGCCATGGAGTCCATTCAGGGGGAGGCTCGAGGGAAGGGAGTTTTGGATTCAGAGGATCAGTGAGTCTCATTGCTGAATTTCAACTAGTGTTTGCTGTGTAATCTGTGACCAGAACATGTAATGATCGGCTGTTGATCCCCTGGTCTTGTTCCTCCAGCATGGGCGGTATTCCATCTCGTAACAGTAAAGGAGAGAGGCTGCTGATCTACATTGGCATCATTGACATTCTCCAGTCCTACAGGTTTGTTCAGAGCAGCCAAATCAGCTACTCGTAGAAACATTGATTCTTAATTCAAGCAAGATTCCCTTCTACATTTCCCATTTATACAACTTCCAGTAAACAGTTTTATTCTGTCTCATTATCTAGGTTTATTAAGAAGTTGGAGCACTCCTGGAAGGCTTTGGTCCATGATGGGGTAAGAGGCCTATATTTTATCTACAAGTGCACGTCATTCGTCATGTTTGTAGTCGACCAATGAAGATGAGTTTACATATCACCTTGGGTTGGTCCTTCACCTTCTCAAAATGATCCCACACTTTGGATTTCCCGCCCGACATGTTATTAACTAGCCTGTGGAATAACCACAGGTTCCAGCCCTGTAAAGCAGGGGCGGTACACATGCTGCATCTTTGACCACCTGGAAAACGCGAGGCACTAGGTGCTACTCTTGTGCCTTTTCAAGAGCGCAATGGCAGGTTGCATCTGAGGTTGCTAACCTTAACAAGTATCATATAGCCTATTTACCTGAAATCCTGAGTGCAGAGCTGATCTTCTTCCAGGAGCTGTTTATAAGTGTGTAGGCCTATCGTCTGTGGGGCAGATGTAAAGCTCTGGCTAGCCCTGCACTAACATGATCAACTTTTCCGTGTTTATCAGACTGAATATTTACAGAAGGGAAAGATATCTGTCGGCTGTGATTGATTTGTAATGTGATTCTTGTCTGACTGCTGAGTGTGGCCTCTTCCTGTGTCTGTCCTTTCTAATTAAATTCCCACATGGTCCAGTCATATAGGTTTGATTTATTTTGACAAGGCGCAGCTCCTAATAAATTTTCACTTTTTTTTCTGCGACTAAGCGACCAGTGAAATCTTGCCAACTAATGACCTTTCTGGTCTTCTAACATTTGGTCGACTATTAGGGGGCAGCCCTACTCATGACTATAAATTCTGTTATACCATGTACAGCTGGAGCAGTTAGTCAGTAAGTCGACTGACAGAAAAATAACTGGGAACAATTTTGATAACTGACTAATAAAGCAAGACCTTTAAAGACATCATCTTAGCCTTTAAGATATTAGACATTTTCACTTGTTTACTTGATTGATTTAAATAAATTGCAGAGTAATTGATAACCGTTAGCACGCAAAAAGATAGTAGGTGCTGCTGTTTGTAAGACAGTTTTTGATATCATACAGAATTGTGTTTCTAATGGCCCTGTTTCTCCTTTACTGCTTCAGGACACAGTGTCAGTTCACAGACCTGGCTTCTATGCAGATCGTTTCCAGCAATTCATGTGCAACACAGTGTTCAAGAAAATTCCACGTAAGTATGCATGTTTGTGTATTTGTAAATACGCTGACGTTTAAGGAACACTTCACCCACAAAATGATCATTTGCATATCAATTACTCACACTGTGTTAAATAGGGGGTCCATAGGGGCCCACTAGCTCACCTGGTACTATTTAAAACACTTGTAACTGATCCACAAATGATCATTTTGTGGGTGAAGTATTCCTTTAATAGCCTGGAGCACTGACAGCTCAGAAATCCCAGGGGTGAGAAGTCAAGGTGCCTGTATTGAATATTTCCACTTTTATGTCTTCTATCCTCTTCAGTAAAACCATCACCATCTAAGAAGAGTCGTGGTGGAGGTCAGGGAGGCCTTAGGAGGGCCCCCACCCTGGGAGCTCCCACCCCGCTCTCCCACGCAACAGGACAGTCAGTTGACTCCAGACTAGTCTACCACAGCCACTTTAAAAGCACAGATTCAGAGGCTGACGGCGGTAAGAACTGAGGCGTCAATTGCAAAGCCATGCGTAGATTTTCTACTTTGTTGTCTTTGCTGTGCTCAGATTGAAGATACTGGTGTTGAAAGTTGGTTTCTTTGTTCCCAGGCGTGCAGTCGGGTAGACCAGATCTTGTCCCGAGGACCCCTCCGCTGGGAGAAAACCCCGCTGACTATGAGGCCAACCTGTCCACTTCATCACTAGGCAGCACGGGAGTCGCCTCCACCTCTCCCCCCCTACGGTAAAAAAAAGAAACATGGAACATATACACTCTGAAACCACATCATCCAAACCCACCCAGCCCCTCCTCAAGGCTGGCCTGCGCAGACAAACAAAAGATCACCGCTAAATACACTTAATACACATAAATATAAAAAATATAGAGTCAAGATGGACTGATGATTATAATTGAGTAATTACAGCAACAGATTGGACACGTACAAGTAAAGAAAGAAGCAGAGAAGAAGAAAAAAAGGGAAGGCGCAACTTTACATTTCCATACTATAATAGGCTCATATAGGCTTATATCACATGTATAAACATTATTATAAGAGTCCACGATGGTTGCCATACTTTATGGAATTCAGTGACTGATCTGTAAGTGATATATCTGAGCTCTCTCCCACAGTAAAGCACCACCAAGATAATCATGCATGACCTTTATTCTTCCACCTCACTTTCAAGCTTAATTTTCTCTGCTCTGACTTTTCTCCACAGGTCTGTGGGGGTGGAGGTCCACAAATCAGCAAACACAGAGCTTGACCACCACAGGTACAGAAGGCAGTCATAGGTCATAAAATGACAGCCTCACTAGACTGAAAAAATAGATCTTTTTTCTAATTTGTGTTAGTTACTCTGCAGTTTTAACTGCCTTTTATTCAACAGTCAAATCATATCATTTATAAGATTTTCCAAGGTCTATGTTCAAAACATTTTACCAGGTATTTTCGGCATGTTGAGGACTCTCATGGCCTAAATATGAGCGCTGTTTCTAATCTGAAACCAATATATCTTAAAAGAAAAGTAATGAGAAGCACATTTCTCTACACAGGGAGGAGTGGAGTAAAATTCCAGGCGAAATATAAATCTGTTCATTCTCTGAGTAGTTTTATAAAATAGCTGATGAAAAAAAGGATGCTGAATCAGTTAGTATAGTAAAACTGGTTTCTGAATTTGGGTGTTTTTAATTGTTTTTTACGACTGTATAATGTTTTTATTTGATTTTTTATTTCAAATAGACCATGTGTGGTATAAATCATAAATGCCATCATGTAATTCACCGTACCAGACTGTAGTCCTTTGACAGGTGAAAACAAAGAAACAGCACAATAGCAAACAGTACAGAGCACAGACACAATAAAAAGTTTTACAAAAAAAAAAACAACACACAATATACGCAACACAAAGCCTCACACTGTAGCACACCACAAGTATATGCTTGTCAGCCATTAAGACCATCAGTAAGAATACAAGGTCAGTGAGTACAGAGCTGAGCAGTTTTTCACAGACTTTTTAAGTTGCTTTTAAAAGTGCAGATAGAACTGCAGCTCCTCTCATCGTCAGGCAGGGTGTTTTACAGGAGCAGCTGATTGCCCTAATACGGTGCAGCAAAATGGTATGTTACAGTGTTATATAGAGGTTATTCTGGAGGATCTAATAGAAACTGATGAGTGAGTACAAACAGAGTCATGCAGTGGAGGACTGGACAAACTGTTTATTATTTTTTACACCATAGAATCTTACATTTTATTCATGTAAAAACAGGATATTGGTAGCATATAAATGTCAGTCTCTTCCTACCAGCCTCTGAGCCTAGACATGAGGATTAAATAAGTCATGTGATTTTACTGCATGAATTTCAGTGCTATATGCACGTTTGTAAACTGTATTCTCTGTTCCAGTTTGGGTGCAGAAGGTGCTATTGATAATTCAGGCAACCTGTCTGGAAACGAAGATGTAATCTCACTCTCAGACATCATCCCTGAGACCAACATCTGCTTCGTAAGTCCAAACAATGACATCATGTATCTGTAATTGAAAATTAATTCCACTTTATTGCTGCAGCAGCCAGCATTAGTTGTACATGTCTTGGTATTGATAAAAGTTTCTTCTTCACAGTAAAAAAAACAGACACATGAAGACGAGGCTGGACAAGGTGAGGTGGGCGGAAGTAATGATGAAGAGAGTGAAAGTCACGCATCCACCACGGACCCTCCGTTGCACCTCTGTTGTTTTCTCACCCGCACAGTATACACACGGACCGCTGGATGAAGCAGCGAGGTGCAGTGGAGGCTGTGACAGTGAAGAAAACAGCGGTGGGAAGATCAAGAAGAAGGAGGGTGTGCGGTAGGCTTTAGCTTTCACAGCCATCGACCTCCCAAAGCCCAGTCGTCTCTGATACACACCCGATTAAAAGGCTCACGACCCCGAATTTCCAGCTCTGTATTAGATCTGGCAGCGTTACATTGACTAAGCAAAGATTCCTCTTCACGTTCAGAACATGAAGGACGCTTCGATGACATCACAAACAAAAGAATTAGTTGTATATTGTTAAAAGCCTACGAACAAAGTCACCAGTGGATGGTGAAGGCAGTCAGACTATCCATGAAGAGTCCGTCATCGTGTCCACTTTTCGCAGCATGAAGCGATTGTGAGATGACAGCATTTCAGAAAGAACACACACACACTTAAGAGCACATGAAGGGCAGAGCCTGCATTTGTAGGAGTGAATATTAGCCTCTGTATTCATGCAAAGTCCAAGTGGGTTCACATTTCCGTGATTCACACTGTAGTGTTCCCATCTCTGCACATCCATTTCCCCCCTCGACACTCCTCATGAGCGGGGGCACTCTGAGCTATCAACAGTCCCTGTTCAAATCAACACTTGCTGCTGTTGACTCTGCAATTATGTATGCATTTCTTTTTACTGATCGTGGATGTACAGTATTTGTTTGAAATCGGGGGGGTTAAACCAGACCTGTACGGTCATTTTGTTTCACGTTTTGTCATAAGTTATTCTGCTGGAAGCCACGGCGGTGCTGCAGAGGTCCAACTCGATCTTGCCACTGCTGAATGTACATTACAATGTTTTTTCTTATATAGAACGTGTCTTATTAACATGGCAGACCACATTTGTACAACCCTGAGAATCTCCCCCTCTGATGTGACCATATGTGCTATAAATGAACACAGAGAGAAGAACTGTCGGCGGCATGGCTGACCAGTAGATGCTGTCACATGAAGTCGTGGTAATAAGCTAGTCGAGGAGTAATAATTTCCAGCAGCTACTGTCATTCGTCTGTCATGTCTGTGCCTTTACATGTTTGTCCCCTTCCTAACGTGATGGACTTATTTTTTAACAGGTTAGTGTTGTAGTCACACAAAAAAAACCTGCCTTATCACTACAGCTGAAGTCATCAAACTGCCATTTGTATGTCTGGACCAACAATCAGGGCTTCAAAGAATTTCAGATTTTAATGCAAACACTAGTACAATCCCTTTTGGTTATGTTGAGAGCGCTCAGTCACTGTGGTTCATCAGCTCAGCTAATCCTTGCAGCTGTCCCGATGTCAGACAGTAAGGATGTCTGTCTCTCATTATTCATTTCTGCTGGTTACAGAAATGACCCCCGCCCACATCCACTCTTGGACCAATACTAACAACCACGTGTATAACTAATATTTGTATGTTTTGTATGTAGTATTACTCAGCTTTTACTCAGCTGTTACAATAATTATGCTTTGTTTTCACAAAATGTTTGTGTTTATGTTGTTTAAGGCACTAAACAAGCTGCCGCCCCCCCCCTTCAAGATATTTCTGATACAGACATTTGAATCACTACCAAGTGACTGTAGCAAAACTCAAGATTTTAAGTCCCAGACACACCAAATTCACAAGTGGCTACGCCTTTGTCGCCTTTGTATCAGCCAAAAAGTTGCACTTGAACACACCACGAAGACTACAGCTGTCAGCAAACAAGCACGTACACAAGCACGCGCCTGCTGAGATGAAATAACTCCATACCAGCAGGTGGCAGTAGTCTGTATTTGTTATTTAGAAATGGAAACCAGAAGACAGACAGGATGCATTCAAGACCCTAGGGGCCGCACACATGCCACGTCTTTAACCGCCTTGAAAACGAAAGGTCAGGTGGCAGGATGCGTCTGAGGTTTCCTAGCAACCTCAGCAAGCATGGTACCACAGCCATTTACCTAAAATCTTGAGTGCAGAGCTGGTCTAATTCCTGGTGCTGTTTATAAGTGTGGGGGCCGATGGTCCGTGGGACAGATGTAAAACTTTGGCGGCACTGCACCAAAATGATCAACTCTTCCATATTTACCACAGACTGATATTTACAGAAGAAGGGAAAGATATCTGTCGGCTTTGATCGGTTGTTCCTTGTCATATGACACACTGTGTGCGCTGCTGCGTTCCAAAAGTATCTCAGAGCGCCCCAAAGAATAGGCGCTCAGTAATATGTACACGTCGCCCTGGCGTTTGAGCACGCCTGCTGCACGTCTACTTTTAAAAAAATGAATTTGAGGGCGCAAAATACACAGCATGTGTACGGCCCCCAACAAAACAAGCTCATGTTGAAAGAAAAAAGGATATTTATTGTGCGATAGCAAACAGTAAAACAAATAAGATCCGTTTCCATAAAAGAGCTCAATGGCTAAAAATCTTTCCCTAATATAACAAGTTTGTTTTGATCTCACACACTCTTGACCTGACTTTTGTTTACTTTCCTCACTTTTATTTCTCTTCTTGTACACTAAGCTGAACTGCCAATCAGAGTGATTTTATTCACAGACAAGCTCTGTCACCTCCGCTTCCGATTCATCATGCTGAATTGGCCGGAAAAAGACAGTAACTGTTGACTTGTGCCAGTGAGCAGGACACCGCAAAAGCGTTGGGCCGTTGGTGAGTCCTCTCATGTAGCCACTGAAAGTACATCCTAGTTAGCCATTGGCTGTGATCTTTGCGGTGTGTTCAGTGCAACTTTTTTGCCGAGACACAGGCGACGTGAGGCGACGCAGCAGTCGGCCTCTAGTTCTTTGATGTCTGTGACTGTGTCTGGGCTCTGAAACATCATCTCATCAGAGGAAGTGCTGTTTATGTTTTGTAGGCACATTTGGTCTATGCAGCAGAGAGGGGAGAAGGGGAAATGCGAGTTGTGAATATAGAGAGGAAGGAAAACTACTCATGTCCATCAATGCACAGTTGAGGATTTCGGACTGAGTCTTTTGTAGTATAAGAAAGTCGCGGCACCAAAGAAAGGAGTGGGGAGTTCCTGCGATTCTTCAGGATCCAGTACATGAAAATGAAATGAGGCACTCCTCGATACCTGCATGGACTGATAATGTTGTACATGGTAATAACACTGGGTCGACCTGTGTTTCTAAGGATCTATTATTAAACTGGATGGGTTTTTTTTTTTTTTTTTTGTTTGTTTGCTAAATCATTTCACGTCTGATAAGCTGTATCTGACATAAAATGTTTGTTTCTCTATCGAAGAATCGGTTTACTTTGTGGCCTGAGACATTTCAAGATTGAACTCCACATTCCTGTGAGATTCAAGTTAAATTTACTACAAATGTGGTAGTAGCCCTCAGAACCCATTATATCCAACCCTCGTGCAGGTGGGATGATGTACTTGAATTGTTTCCGGTATTATGCTGAAATTATTTCCGACAGATCAGTTTAAAGTCGTGTTTAGTTGGATCAGAAGTCAAACAGCCACCAAAGAAAACACTCCTATGAATAAATTCTCTCATTAGAAAAATCCAGATTATATTTTGTGACACCTTGGATTTTGATGATGTAACTTTTTTTTTTTTTTCGATGGGTGGTACTGTGTAATTGCTGGATGCAGATCACTTCTGTCGCAGTTGTTATGTACTACACCATGGCACAAGAGAAACATCATCCAACGGTGCTTAAAGGGCAGTGTAGACACTACAGTATATTTGAATTAATGCAATATGAACCACAATCTGCCACCTTTCAGCTCTAAGAAGAATATTTATTGATATGATTGATTGCTGCAGGCTGAGTTGATAAAAGTTGTATTATGTACTTTTTAGATGATTGTACGTAAACTGTATACTGACAGAGGGATGTCTGAAACTTTATAGTGTGTGTTGCCTATGAAGGGGGACTATTTGACAATTTCACTTTTTATATTTCATGTTTAGATTGTGATATGATGGATATATTCGCTCCATGATTATTCTGGGTTGTTAATCTCCCACGCTTTTTCTACATGAATGTTTCACACGGCTCACGAGCCAACGTTGCTGGTTGTCCTACGATGCTTCAATTACTATATTTTTACTGTGTATAAAATGTGTATATGTACATAGGAGTCACGGAAATGCCTTCTCATGCAATATGTGCTGCCTGTCCCTCCTGCCATGTTTCAGTTATGTGGTGGTGATGTTTTCATGTCTGATTTTAAAGGATTAAACATATTTTCTAAATCTTGGTTTTGGTCCCTTTGTTTATGTGTATTAGACAACTAGTTAGTTAGAGGAGGGCGGAGTCATTCACCATGCTCACACTCAGCTACGCCCTCTTCACTCTTAACCTCAGTGGACACACTGTGACTATCCCTCACATTTTATTCACAGTTAAGTAAATTTTTGGCTCTGTTGTTAATCTTCTTTGATCACACTGTCTTTCTTTATGTCACATACAAAAAGCCTATTGTTGGAAAGCTGATTTTCTGCCCTGTCAGTTCATGTTAGTGTTAGCTGTCTGAATTTTTATTGATGGCTAGCACAGGAGTCCAAAGCGTGTCTGCTCTCCCTGCATTAGGACAGTTATCTAGGGGCGGTTGGGACAGTATTGTCCATAGTTCCTACCTTCATTAAAAATCAACAAAAAGTGGATGAAAACAGCTTTTTCCTGATTCCTGAATCTTCAGTGGGGGCCAGTGACCCCTAGGGCGTCCTCAGGGTTACTGCAAGGAGGTCACCAAATTCATATGAACCACAATGGATGTTTGTTGACGGATCAACGTCAGCACCTTGAATTTTAGTCATTGCGTCTACTTGTTATGTGTGGGACTACAGATGGAAATTAGTGTTTTGCTAAATGTGGTGCACCCATGTTTCCATTTCTTGTAAATGATTCAAGTCATTGCACACTGTCCTTTCATAAATCAAATAAACTAAACTTAACTCTAGGTATTTGTGAATAAAAATGTATGTAAACAAAAAAAGTATTACCATCTTTAAAGCATCTGAAGAGATTTTAATTTAGACAACACAAGTCACTGCTTTACATCCTGTTACATAACCTCAGACTGTTCCTCCACCAAAGCCTTCCCTGTGACAGTGTACTCCAGGGCTTTCCAGTTGTACACATTGCCTGGAGTGAAGTGCAAGCGATCCATATAGTGTTTGATCTCAGAGGTGGGGAGGACATAGTCCCACATGTGGACGTCAGTCATCATACCAATGAAAGATTGAGTTGCATCGAAACCTTTGCCATAGGCGTCCTGCTCTTGGCCCAGGATGGTGATGGGTGCTCCAGTGAGGGCCCCGGTTTTGATGAATCTCTTGATGGCTGCCTTGCCGTCCACCCACACCTGAGCTATCCCGTTGTCGGAGCGCCAGGTGGCACACATAGAGTGCCAGGTGTTTGGAGGAAATGAAAGCGACAGGAAGTCTGATTTAACGTCCGCAGCTTCTATCCTGATGTGATCAACTGAACCAAGCTTGAAGAGCAGGAAGGCATTGCTGTTCGAGGGAGTGGCCATAGAGAAGAGCCCGTAGTTCCTGGTGAGATCTGTTTGGAATCTGAACAGACGTGCCAGCTGTGAGAAACTGGGGCAAACAGTTCTTCAAATACTAACATGAATAAAGAAGCTTTCTGGTTGCACCACCAGTTACCTGAGACAAGTAGTCACAGAATTGAATTCAGTTTCAGTTGTCAGGAGTTTCACGTAATCTGTTGTACCCTCCCCGGGGAAGACGAACACTTTGCCTGACAGATCTGCACAGGTGGAAAATCAAACCAGAAAGTCTTTCAGAGGAGGAATGTGTGTGCAAAAATACTGACTCGACTACAAGAACTAAAATGTTTTGTGGCTGAAACAAAAACATTCTCTCATTCTCATTCTCTGTAAACTTTGTTGATAAAGAAAAGACTGACGTACCTTCAGGTGTTGCACGACATGTTGCAACCATCACCATCAAAAGTAAAAGGCTCTTCATCTGAGATTCAAAAAGCCGACATTTCAGTGTCAATGAAAAACTTAAATTGTTTTTGCAGTTTATAGTCATACAATCACTTCAGCTCAACAATACCTGCATTCATTACCAACTGGCACCATCTGGAGGTTCTCTCTTTTTTAAGGATGTTATGTTTCCCCCATTAACCAATAAGTATCACTTAATTAGCTGTATAGAGTTCTTACCTCGTGGCCGTGTCAGCTTCCTGCCCTGGACGCCTCAGTTTTAGGATGTCTGACCTGCTTTTATGTCTGAGACAGGTTGTTTGAGCTGCTTTCATCATGAAGGACTCTGGACTATTTCCCAACCATCGGATAAATCAAACAACATGGGGGTACTTTTTGGGCCTGAGGGGGCAAATTAGGTTATACCCTCATGGTGCACTTACATAATTCACTTTTGCTCTAAGGAATATGTTTTTTTTTTCTATTGCTCACATGTGCACACGTGTTGTTTGTCTTTAATAATAGGCAGCGCCCCTTCAGAGGTAGTCTATCTTATTTTTCTCATTGAACAAACACAGGCTTGCACTGTCCTTAAATGCCTGCTTTGTTGACAGTACATGTCATGATACATGCACACACCCAGGATTAGGACTGGTCACAGTTGAACCACTAGGATACTGGTACTGGTTCCAGCCTCCAGGCTTCGGGGTGCTTTGCAGCAATTTCACCTCGTTTCAGGTTTCTCACCTCTCATGACATTTGGCACCGATAGAGTTAATGTGAATTAGTGCTCAGTAGTGCTGATGTAATTCAGTTGGTAATAATACTGATTTCTTCAAAACACAGTTACAAATTGTTATACAACAAAACTAAACACATTTAAAACATGAGGAGAATAAAACAAATAACATGTCTTAAATGTCACCGAAGTAAAAGATAAAATAAGGAAGGCCAAAACTAAAATTCATAAGGTTCATAAGGGTCTAACAGGTCTGAAATGTAATCTGGAGCCAGGAAGAGCCTTAAAATTAATATGATTTTAAAGTCATTCCTAAAAGATACAAGGAGCCAATGTAAAGAGGCTTAAACCAGTATGATGTGTTCGTACTTCCTGGCTTTGGTTAAAAGCCTTGCAGATGAGTCCTGAACAATCTGAAGTAGCTGCAATCTTATTTTATCAATGTTTCTGAGGTAACCAGAAGATGGCAGTATTTGTTTCGTGACATGCTGTAACCCAGTAACGAGGATTTCTGTTTTATTAGGGTTAAGCTGAAGAAACTTTATCTACATCCAATTTTTGATATCATATAGACAGTTCTATAGAGAACTCAGCATGCTAAGGTCAGTTGGTTTCACAGGTAGGTACAGCAGAGTGTCATCAGCATAACAGTGGAAAGAGACACCCTTTAAAGTACCAAGGCTAAAGTGAGATACGGCTTTCTTTTTAAAATATTCTGCAAGCTGGCTTCCGTGATATCCATAGATGGTGGGTCCCATAGCTTTGGGGTGTAACTGACAATGGCTGGACCCCTGATCTACTTCTGGCTGTTGCTGGGGGCCTCCAATAAACCAGCAGCAGATGTTCACAATGTTCTTGTAGAAGTCAGTCATTACCTGTTTTATTTATTATTTTTTTCTGCCTGGTATTTTTTCCTTTTGAAGTGGGTTGGTGTTGTTGAAAATTTTAAATTAAATAAATTTAAGTCATAAAAATGAAAAGGAAACAGAAGAAAACAAAAGACAACAAAAAACACCATTACCCACAAACCCCTGCGATGACGTAGTAAACCACCACAGACATCAAGATGGTGCTTGAAAGTACTATGGTCTGGTAAGGAATGAGAAATATGTTTAAAGTTAAAAACTGAAACAGCCTAGTTTAATCTAAATAAGCCGCCACTCGATAAACTCAATGTTCGTGTTTTAACGTTGTTTGTCTGAAATATTCGTGCAGGTTTACTGGTTTTGTTTGGGACAGAAGATGCTCGAGCTGTTTCCTGACTCACTCTGTAACCTAGCTAACGTTAGCCAGCAGTAGCTCTCAGCACAGAGCTAACAAACGGCTTTACAGTCACGTTATGGACATTTAACGAGTTATGTGCTTATTAACGCTAACGATAATGTAGTGTTGCTACCTTACGCTCGTGTAATTCAACTGTAAAGTCTCAATTGCGCCTCAAGTTGAATCAAATTCTTTGTTTAGTTTGTTAGCATTAGCTAGCTAGCAAAACCTAAACTAAACGTTACTGTCATTGTCAAAACATGCATCTCAGTTGGATCTATTGTGTCTTTTATTCGATTAACTAAGCTAACATGTTATTCAGTTATCACAAATAGACGTTGTCACTGAGTTTGGGATGCATTAGGCGTACACAACATGAAAAACCTGTTTAATTAAACAGTATCAGTTGCAGTTTTTCACACAGAAGGTAGCAGCACTGCAGGGTTATTGCTTTGTTTTTATTACGTTCAATGAGTTCAGGTTTTGAGTTCACTGGGACTACAATCGTTAATCATTTTTTCTGTTAAATGTCAGAAAATAGTGACAGGCTATGTGCCTATTCCATTTCCTTGCGCCTTAAGTGATGTATTCATGTTGCTTGCTTTGTCCAACCAACAGTCCAGGACATCAGTATAAAACAAAGTGAAGCAGCAAATCCTTACTCTAGAGAAACTGATATACTTGGCATTTCAGCTTACATTTTATCATTTATCAAGTACAGCACCATTCCCGGTCTCTGCTCCTGTAACATGTTGTTCACTGTCTTTATTAAAGATGCACATATAGTATATTCTCATCTATCCACATTGGTTTTACCTATAATTGTCCAATCTGTATAATAAATTGCTAAAGCAAGTAAATTAATCATTTAGGACTTTGTGCCAGAGCATAGGTGTCTCAGCTGTGACCACATGACAGAACCAACCCCTGACACATCATCAGTTGTGCACCTCAACATCATCAGGTGTTTCGACCTTAATCACAAGACACCCCTCATTGAGGCAGGCCCACCACAGACTAATCAGGCCTGGGCGTGTGTGTCAAAAGGTTGGCTCCTCTGTGGTCATCTAGGGGCCCAGATGGGATCCTTTTTCTTCACAATAGCCAGTGACTGCACCTCTCAGCCATATTAGCCAGATTTTTGACCACTTTCCTCCAGGCCTGCCCCTTAATACCGATTTCTTTGAGGAGCCTAGTGGTGGATCTAGTGATGAAGCCTCTGCAGCCCACCTCGATCGGTCGCAGCTTCCAGCCTTCCTCAGCTTTCCAGCGTCTAAAATACAATACAATAGAAATCTTAAATGTCCGCTTATGTGGCGATATGTCTTTGGCTTCACAGACATACATACACTTATAACTTCCTCTGTCATAGGCTATGATACATTAGATAAAAACAATAAATAAGCAATAAGTGAAACAAATGGCCCGGGATAAAATTAATAAAAAATTAACAATTAACATGTCTTAAATAGATGCTACATGCAAAAACAGATGCTAAAATATTAACAATTAATTCCTATATTAAAAAACAGTAGCAGTCACTAATATCTAACAAAATTTGTTTGGTAAGATGACAGAGAATGGAATATAAGTTATCTTGATGTTACTTGTTGCCAAGATACCCCACATTGTCTTCCTGAAGGGAGTTTTCAAGATTAAATAATTGTCAACTCTGCCATTAACTTTCTCAGTGTGGACAACAGTGAGTACATGCGCAATGGAGACTTCCTGCCCACCAGGCTGCAGGCTCAGCAGGATGCAGTTAATATTGTTTGTCACTCCAAGACCCGCAGTAACCCTGAAAACAACGTGGGCCTCATCACCATGGCAAAGTAAGTGGCACTGTGCTTGAATGAGCGTGCTGACATTTCAAATATGTTAATATAATAACACAAGTGTTGTTTCCCTGCGCAGCAACTGTGAGGTGCTGACCACACTGACCCCAGACACGGGCAGGATACTGTCCAAGCTGCATGCTGTGCAGCCGCGTGGAAACATCAGCTTCTGCACAGGCATCAGGGTGGCACATGTAAGTTTGTGACTTTCTTTATACAGTGAGGCTTCTCCTGCTCCTCCTGTAATAGAGGAGCTGGAAAAGATGTTAAGACAAATGGAGAGGTCAGTTAAAGAACAGGCTCACCAACACCACCCTTTAGTCACTTCATTAGCTCCCCATTCAACAGAAAATACAATTTAAAATCATCCCACTGGTCTGAAAGGCACTACATTATTCAGCTCACCAGTATATTTCTGACTTGCACACTGACTTCACCCCCATCAGACCTCTCAGGTTTCTATAGATAAAGTTGCCTTGCCTTGCTTAAATGTAACGTAGACACCATTCATGTTATAAATTACACCTGTGTTTTCCTTGCTGTACAGGCCAAAATATCTGTGATGAAAAGATGGATCATCCTGTTCGTCACATGAATACATTGTGTCAGCTCATAAGGTTTTCTTTTGTTCATTCGCTGTGTTTCTCTTTGTAGTTGGCGTTGAAGCACAGACAGGGCAAAAACCACAAGATGCGCATCATTGCATTTGTTGGCAGCCCAGTGGAGGACAATGAAAAAGATGTAAGCTATGTAATGTGCATGTTACTAGTGTTAATGTATTACCCAGCAAATATAAGATTTGTGATCTTGGTATTAATCAGTGAGGAAACATTCAGCAGTATCAGGCTGTTAAGATTTCCTGTAGATGGGATGGCAGACATGTTGGAAAAGCTTTCTGCTCACCACACTCTGAATAGTAATTATGATAAATAACTACACAGAGTGGACTTTGGACACCTGCTGCCTGTTTACACTGAAGTTATTACGTTTGTTTGTTTATTGGAAGAATTAGCTGACTAAATGACATATGTAAACAAGCAAGTCTTCTCCTTACCTTAAACAATTGAATTGTGCTCAAATTGGCTTTTCTTACTCTCTGACCAGTCCGAGTTCAAACATCAGGGAAATTAGTCGTGTAGAAGATCCCTAGTTCTTACCCAGCTTACTTAGTTTTTCATTAAACAGCAGCTGTCTGTGGGGAAAATGGCTGACAGCATCAGTGTACTAATGTATCTTTAAGGCCCCTAATAAAAGATTTAGTGTTTGTGACACTAAAGTATTTTTATTTTCCTGCAGCTGATCAAAATGGCAAAGCGTCTAAAGAAGGAAAAGGTCAATGTGGATGTCATTAACTTCGGAGAGGAGGTATTTTTTCCATCAAAGCTTCACATACACACACACACACACGCACACCTTGAATATATAATGTGTTATTGTGTATATTTTTGCGCTGTTGTCTGGTCCCTGTGCTTACCCTCATTCTGTCTCACGCCTGCAGGAGATGAACACAGAGAAGCTGACAGCCTTCATCAACACACTGAATGGCAAAGACGGAGCCGGCTCCCATCTGGTCACAGTTCCTCCAGGTCCCAGTCTGGCTGATGCCCTGCTGTCCTCACCCATCCTGGCTGGAGAGGGAGGTGCAGTGTTGGGCCTGGGTGCCAGTGACTTTGAGTTTGGAGTGGATCCCAGTGCAGACCCAGAGCTGGCCTTGGTAAGACAGCAGGGGAGAGATGCTACAATAGTTTACTCTAGTCTACATGGTTTATGTTGTTCATTGTGATCACAACTTTTCATTATTCATTTCTAGTTCTGTTCCCTCTACAACTACAACATTTTATCTTTTTTTATTCTTCACTGGGTGTTTCTGTTGCTGTTTATTAGCTTGTTTTCTTCCTGTCTTCTCTCAAGGCTCTGAGGGTGTCTATGGAGGAGCAGAGACAACGACAGGAGGATGAAGCTCGCAGAGCCGCTGTCGCATCAGCTGCTGAAGCTGGCATTTCCTCTCCTGCTGCAGATGGTGAGAAAAGTGTCCAACAACTTGATGTGCCATCACAGATGCCAATATCGGCCCATCTTCTTCAGTAGGGGCTTTATAGCTCCCGACAGGAGTGTGTTCACACTGCATGTTTTTCTGTCTTTCTGTTGCAGAGTCAGAGGATGCCCTGTTGAAGATGTCTGTTCCTCATACAGAGTCCTCCACACCTGCTCTGCCAGACTTCAGCCGCATGACAGAGGATGAACAGATCGCCTATGCTCTGCAGATGTCCATGCAGGGAGCAGGAGCAGGTCAAATATGGATTTTGAATTTTCTGAATTTCCCTGGCCAGGAGATTTGACACCTCTAATACAAGCTGAGATTCAGCAAGCATCACACCAAATGTATAATATCTAAAAGCATGTTTAAGATGAGTTAGGGCTCTGACACACCAAGCTGTTGCCCTTGTCACCTGTTTTTTGGCCGCATGTTGACTTGGTGTTGGAGCTGGCAGAGCCTGCTGTTGAGTGAAGTCACTCTGATTGGCAGTTCAGCTCAGTGCACAGGAGGAGAACTGTAAGTGGTGTCCTTGATGTGCTAACTGGCTGACTAGCATTTTGAATCTGTCCTGTTGGTCTTCTGTTTTCCCTTTTTGAATGATGAATGTAGATGAGTGTTGCCTGCAGGTATGGAGAGTTATTTCCTCTGATGCAGGTGCAGAATGTATGTGCTATTTACCTGTTGGCTGTCGCCTTAGCAAACTTTTGGCCTAGACACAGGCAACATGAGGTGACGACAGATTAGGTCACCACTAGTTATTTGATGTTTGGTGTGTCTGGGCCTTTAGAGGAAGCAGAGGAATCAGTTTTTGTGGTTGGTGGGTATTCTGTATGTGTTTTACTGTATTATTTGTAGTCTTGAATCTCAAATAAGCCACGGACAAACTCATGAATATGGAGCGTTATCTGACTTTATTATAGGTATGACTGATTGCAGAAGTGTGTATATCCAGCTGCCAATTTGGACAATGATTACCTGGAGATGAAACAGTGGTTTGCTTGAATTGGCACAAATGATATTTCTTATGCCAGGTGGAGACTTTGGAGCCTGAAAAAACATCCGCATGATTAATGACTAAGCAGTTCGCAGGAGCAGTTTGTGCTAGGCCATATTTACTAATTATGCAATGCTTGTACGTTTAGATGCAGTTCAGAGTGTTGTTTTAATTTTTTTTTTTTTTTTGCATAGCAGCACATTCAGGAACATAACACCCAAGTTAAAAATTGGCCACAATCGTCTGTCAACCCCATTTTCCCCTCTCAATAAACATTTCTACTCACATGTTCTTGCAGACTTTGATGCTGAGGACATGGACACAGGGGTTGACTTGGACTCCAGTAAGGCAAAGGTAAGCACAAGCGTTTTATTAGTTCTCAGTTGTCTTCTTCATCTATTTAAAAAGTGCATAGTAAAGGTTTCAAAATGCTGTTTCCGTTTCCAGGATGAAGAGGACTACGATGTTATGCAGGATCCAGAGTTTCTTCAGAGTGTCCTGGAGAACCTTCCTGGAGTTGACCCCAACAACGAGGCCATCCGTAACGCCATGGGCTCGCTGGCTTCTCAGACAGGGCCCTAAACCCGACACCAAGAAGGACGAGGAGAAAAAGAAATGAGCACCCAAAGAGAGGAACTTCAAATATGAAAAATAAAAAAAGACCTGAGAATTGCACCGCATGTGTCGTTCACAGTAACATTATTACTCTCCTCTGTACAGGAACCGTTTTGTTAACCCTTTGTTTATGTAGCTGTTCAAACTGTAAACAACTTCTTTTCAACTTCAGGTTGTTCTGTTTTCATTTTTTTGTGTCAAGCACATATGCTTATTTTTGGATCTTTTGTAATATACCTACTCAGTAACAAGGGCCGATTTTCCTCAATAAATTTACAGAGTACGAGGTGCTACTGATGCTTGAAATGTACTTACAGTTGTGTTAGCTGCAGGGTGGGAAATGAACTCTTTTGTCCACCTGCCACTGTGGCTAGTAGATTCCAAAATCTACCAGCTACTCAGTAGATTATCATTGTGTTGTTTTTTTGGCTGGTGAGTAAAGCAAATCCAGCAGCCACTTGCATATTTTACCAGCATTTGGCTGGTGGCTGGTGCTAATTTCATTTTTATATGCCTACTTCTCCAAAAAATATGAATGCATGTTGCATTGATATTTACAAACTCTCACCAGTATTACACAACCAGCACTCTGTTACACATGCAACTAATGTTGCAAGATGGGAAGAGCATTATTATTACTATGGCTGGGTGTTCTTTACAGAACAAAACAGTAATGCAAGACAAAGTATAAGTGACTACAGCCGAGGGGAGAGTGCATACAGACATGCTGACAAAGGCCTTTTGCATCATAACACTGATAATATTTTTTCTTACTTTTCTCATTATGAGAATTAGCATCAGTTCACGTCTTCATGTACCTTTGAAAAGCAGGTAAACATGGTTTGACAGTTGTGTAAATGTGTTATGTAGGTACTTTTCTTGCAGAATACTCAGATTGATTAAAAATAATAATTCAAACTTGTGTTACTGTAATAAGTGAAACCAAAAATCGTGTTTTATGAGAACAGTTGTCAGCAAGTACTTCAAAATGTACCGGGATGTTTCCAGACTTGCAGATTCACAGTGCCACAAGTAGTCACAAACATCATTGTAGAAATTACACTCTGCATTAGAAGAATATTTTCTGAGATAGGCTAGGCAATGCATCTTTATTTGTATTGCACATTTCAGACACGGGCAAAGGGCAATAAAATATAAAACATGATCAAGGATACAGAGAAGAGTTTGAGAAGGAAGATATAAAAGGTAAAATTAATTACTAAGTGGTTTACAGTTTCTAAAAATCATCATTAAAAATAGCAAAAGTGCAAACGAGGTGCAAAGCTAAAAAGATTCTTTAAATTTTGTTTTAAAATAAGTTTGCAGTCATTACAGGGTGGAGTAGGCTGAGTAAAAAATGTCTTAAACTTTGACTTATAGGTAGTCAGAGTCGGGGTTTGTGTAACATCATCTGGGATTGATGAAATGATAACATTTCTGAATTATTTTGCATGATATCGCTTTAACTACATGTAAAATAAACATCTATTTCTGCAAGTGAAGTAAACACCAGTCACTGTCGCAGGATTTGATGACGTAGAATTTATGCGGCCGAGAGGAAAGTCAGGAACCAACTTCGCTAACTAGCAGGTAATTCAAATTAAATGCAAGTTATAGCTAATGTTAACATAAACTAGGGCGAACATAATACTTATTAAACGACGTATATAATGAGGACAGCAGCTGTGTGTTACACTAATCCAGCCAACTGCAGTTTTTGGTTACGTGAGGGAAGTTGGCCGGTTGACGTTAGCACGGCACGCTAGCTGCTAAATGCTAAAGTTTAGCTAGCTGTTAGCCGAAGAACCCACTTGTTGCAACACGACTGTTTAACTAAGTCTGACATGCGAAACAGCAACTTTTTTGTTCCGTTAAATTTGTTTATATGTCCTCAGGAAAGTCCGGAGCAGAATAACAACACACCAATTGTCTGTAATCAGACATTCTTGACCCGTTTTTGTGTTACCAGCTGTCACATTTTTGATATCTGTGACATCGAAATCTGCGACTCGTCAGACTGTGTGACCCAGCATGTTTACGTTACCAGACTCCCCTAAAATGGTTATATTATGGGAGTTGTGGAGGGGTTAGACTAAGTTAGGGGTTGTAATCATGAGTCTGAGAGTCACGAGATTGTGCTGGCACAGGTCTTTATCTAAACCTCTTTTTCTTACAATGAGTAAACTGACGATCCCTGACTAAGTGACTTTTCTTTCTGGCTGTGTCATATTGCATTCAATGCTTAATTATAACAACTGAATCTGTGCAGTTAACCCAAACTGTGAAGTTAATACCTGCAGGAAGTTAAATGTAAATAAACTGAGATTTGGATTAATTTTCAACAGGTTTTTCCTATTAATATTACATCAGAAAATAACCCTTTGTACGATTCTCTGTCTGTATTACATATTTTTTAAATAATAATACATAATTAATGGGCTTTTTTTTTTCACAAAGTACGTGTTTTCTTCTCCCCAACACTTGCAATTGTTCTGTCAGCTTTTTGGTTGTTGTAACTGTGTAGTTGTGTAATGCAGAAAGAGGCTGTTTGTGGTAAAGAGTGAAGGCTCTGTGAATATAGGTTATGTTTAGGTCTTCGTTGTCTCCTGTATTTTATTTTAATCTTAAATAATCAATTTCAGTTTTCTTTACAAAAATGAATGAAGTGCCGAGATGTAGGGACTACTGTACATATATTCTTTAAATAGTTTTCTTACACCTTAAAATCGAGAAGGCCCTGTGATCCCTCATTAAGATCAGGCGACCTCCAGATTGGGAACCACTGATCTTGATACTAGTTACTCTGCTTGTATGGAGAAAAACTGCCAAACATATCTCATGCCTCAAATTTAAAATAATGAAAACAAGTTAGTCCATTAATTATTTACTAAGTAAAAGAAGAAAAAATAAGGAGCCATGCTGTAAAAAAAGAGGTGTGTGTATGGAGGGGAAAAAAAGGAAATGCTGATTATTAAACATTTTAGAAGCGCCCCTTTCAGTCAGGTTAAAATGAAAAAAAGGGGTCCAGAGTTTAGATTAAAATGAAATTCCCCTCTGACAACTAACTATTGTTATCACGAAACATGTTACGATTAGGTTAGAATAAGAGAGTTCAGACGACCAGCTATTACCATCTCCAAACAGGTTAAGGGTAGGACAGACATCTAGGGTCAGGTCAGAGTGAGAGAGCTTCAGCAGTCCACTACTTTCTTCTCCAAACAGGCAAAGATGATGGAAGAGGTCAAAGGTCAGATTATAGTGAAAGAGCTCTAATAACCACCTAATTCCAGCTCCAAACAAGTTAAGGTTAAAAAAGAAATGTTACAACCATGATACGTGGTATGACTCATCAATTTCAATCTTGCATGTTAGTCTGTTTATCTTATATGTTTCATTTAAATAGAGTAAACCAAAGACATTTGAGGAGCAGAGAGTGACAAGATAGTAATGTCAGGTGAGAAACAGGGTCAGGGGCTGGGTCATGGATGCTGATGGTGTTACAGTATTGACACTTAATAAGTGTTCTTCAAGACATTGGTCAGTCAAACATAAAAGTATTTTCGCAGTTCAGCTGCGTCAACATGTCGTGATTAAATTAACTTGCATACATCGCTCTGACTTGTGTTCTCCTATAGGTCTTTAGCCTTGTGCTGGCAATGGGGGACATGAAGACCCCAGACTTTGATGATCTGCTGGCTGCTTTTGACATTCCTGACATTGATGCCAAAGAGGCCATTCAGTCAAGTCCAGAGGAGGAACACAATGAGGCGGGGACTAATGCAGATGAGAGAGAGGGTGGGTCTCCTTCACACTATCCTGGCCCTCCTGCCTCACAAAATGACCCTCCTGTGGTCAGTGTCATTGTAAAGAACACTGTTCGGTCTGACTCTTCTGAAGACGACGAGAAGTTGGTCAGGGATAAAACAGATAATCCCTCAAACAGCGGCTTAAACTCTCTGGGTCAGGTCAAGGTGGGAGTCCACACCTCACAGTTTGGTCCTAAAATGTCTGCTGATGCGCCTGTGGAGCCCCAGATCGCCAATGGATTTGAGGGATCTGTCCCCAGAGATGAAGGACAGTCTAACACAGAGCTGTGGCCCCCTCATTCACCACTGAGGTCCACACTGAGCACTAATGAGGGTGAAAGTGGTAACGGAGCTGCGGTTGGATCTGTCCAGCATACGGCTGATGTCATGAACAGTTTGAAGCCCCTCCTCTACCTCCAGTCTTCAACCAGTGCTGATCGTAACTCCTCATCTCCTCCCTCCCCACACTCTGCCAGCCCTCACCGTCCTCCTCACTCCCCTCAGAAGGAGGAACCTTGCCTCAGTAATCCATCGTCCCCCCCTTTACCACAAAACGGGAGTATTAAGGTGGGAATTAAACGTGCATTAGATGTGCACACAGATGAAGATGACTCAGAGCCAGATTTAGGAAGTCCGCTGGTGATCCAGGAGAGCCCAGAATCTGAAATGACCTCCCCACCCAAATTTAGACACAGAGCAAAACTACGACCTGAACTGCTCAGGTGTCCTGAAACCACGTCTTGTCTTGATTCTCATCCTCCTCGTATGCCTTCTCTTTCACCTGCAAAACCTGAACCCAGCCTTGAGGAAGAGGAAGAGGGGCGACCTACCACCCCCTGTTCTCCCTCCACAGCTCCTCAGCCACACAGCCCCCAGGACTGCCTTCCCACTGTCAGCACAGGCTCTGCATCAGTGCCAGAGGAGAAA
Source organism: Cephalopholis sonnerati (assembly GCA_019142605.1). Classification (NCBI taxonomy): domain Eukaryota; kingdom Metazoa; phylum Chordata; class Actinopteri; order Perciformes; family Serranidae; genus Cephalopholis; species Cephalopholis sonnerati. The sequence goes on from JAGQAX010000008.1 coordinate 32,329,747, forward strand.
TACCCAGAGCATGTGATTGATGAGAGGGACTCACCTGAGAGCCCACCGCCCAGTGAGACAGGTCTTGTGGCCCCTAAGAGAAGCAGCAGCCCTGATTCGGCCCAAACAGCAGATAACCACAAGGAGGAGCTCATGGAAACTGAATCCAAAGAAGAGAGCAAGCCAAGTGACGCTGAGGAGCTAAATGAAAAGGTGGCTGCAGATGGAGAAAATGTAGATGAGGAGAGCTATGATGGTGGCGCTGAGGATCCTGTGCCTGCTAGTGCTGCAGAGACGGTTTCATCTCCACTGCGTCCACTCAAAGTTAAAATCAAAATGCCGACAGGCAGCATCACGAGGACTGTGTCTGGTGTTGCACCTAAAAAAAGTGGAAGAGCCGCAAGCAAAGGTGCAAATAGTTCACCAGAACGACCTAACACGAGATCCAAGAGGGAGCTCTCACAACACTCTCAGTCAGCTTCAGTGGTGACGCTCCAGGATGTGTGTGCTGTAACGTTAGAACGTGCCAGTACAGTCAAAGACAAAACCACAGTGGACTCAAAGCCAAAAGTTTCCCCGACAGCTGTTAGCATCACCAAAACTGCAGCCCTGCCCTCCATCTCTGTCTCCACTGCCAGAGTCAGCCCTGGTGGCGTCAACCCTCGCGGCCTGGGTCAGAAAACTGTGAATAGTGGGGTGACACTCTCTGCTGCACCGTCACCTCTGCTAACGCCTCAAGGCAGCAGCAGACCAGCCTCAATAGTGAACAGCACTGGGGCGATCATATCCAAGACTCAGACCAACCTGGTGGAAGCTTTTAACAAGATCCTCAACAACAAGAACCTGCTGCCCAGTTATAAACCAGACCTGAGCTCACCTCTTCCTGCAGAGTGGGGCCTCCCTCTACCTGCACAGGTAAGCTGTCATTGTGAACAGTGCTGAAATAATTAGTCGATGGTAATATAGGACAGTTAACTCAGCATTTTGGGCTTTGTGACTGTTGGTCAAAGCAATTTAAATTCCTCACATTGGGCTTTGGGTTTACTTCCTTGCTATGTGGCCCACTGAATATGCACAGTAGTTTCTCCTGCTGGCCCCGCCTGCGAGTTTCCACTTAGACTTCACATTGTGATGATGTCACAGATTTTTAAATCACTTGTCTTGGCTTGAGGAAGTTTTTGAAACATAAAACCAACATGGATTTTCTGAAAGTTGCATACAGAATCTTTGAAGTTAAATAGAATAATGACAAGCAGCATGGTTGGTTTTGACATGTGAAGAGTTGCAAGATGACGCTATCAACTAATTGTCTTTACTGTCACGTAAAAAAAAAAAAAGAAAACAAAAATCCCCAAACAAACATTCCCCAAATGAACAGGCCTTTACAAAAACAAAGTTCAAATCAATGGGGTATTAAATTACTTCATCATACAATAAAAACTAAGATTAACGAGAAACACAGCGGTAAAAAAACTGTAAACCTGTGGCATCTTTCATGCTCAACACTCAGCACACCTGCCTTTCATTAAAGGTTACCCAGATGCCTGGTCAGATGGTGCATTAGGGTGACTCAGAAAGTAATATGAAACTAGGACTTGCTATAAATAACTCTAACATTGAAGATAATTTGGTTTTCATTTATGCAAAGAGAAATGTACAGGAAGAGGATGTGTGCAGTGTAACTCATCTGATACAGCATGATGAACAGTGTTAGGGGACAAAACATTGACGTGTAATGTTCCTGGCAGACTGAATTCCTTTCTGACAGAACTAGATCTTGTTGATCATAATTTCATGACAAGCTCATAACAAACCTAACCACATTACACGGCTGTAGTTCATATTAATGTATCAGTGTCTAAAAAGATGTATGTTTGATCCCCCTGCAGGGTTACCGCTGTTTGGAGTGTGGCGATGCCTTTGCCCTGGAGCAGAGCCTGGTGCGGCACTACGCTCGGCGCTCGCTGAGGATTGAAGTGACCTGTAATCACTGCGCCAAGCGGTTAGCCTTCTACAACAAGTGCAGCCTGCTTTTACACGCCAGAGAGCACAAGGAGAGAGGCCTGATCATGCAGTGTTCACACCTGGTCATGAAACCTGTGCCTGTGGAGCAGATGATTGCCCAGCAGGAACCCACGGCGACTGGTTGGTGACCATTGTTTCTGTGTCAGCAGCGTTGTTTAATTATTTTGTTGGATGTGATACCTGCGTGTGCATACTCCTCTTTGATTGCTTAGATGCTCTCTTCCCATCTCTTTTGTCTTCAGCAGTGTCATCATCCTTTTTAGGCCAGGCCACCACAAACCCAACGCCCCAGCCACATCAGACAGCACCCAAGAAGAAAGTGGAGGCAGCACAGTACGTCAGTAATAAATGTCCTGAGTGTCAGACTCAGTTTGGCAGCAAAGAAGAGGTGGCCGAGCATTTCCAAGAAATGAAACCAGCACAAACCTCTGTGAGTTTTTTCGGTGTGTTTTTTTTTTTCCCAATGACATGAAACTGAACTCTAACCCAACTCCTTTCTTTGGCCTTTCCTTTCTCCTTCTCTTGTTCTCCAGCCATGCACAGACTGCTCTCCTCCCATGCTCCTGCCCAACAGCTGCAGTGCAGCAGCTCATCAGCGCATCCATCAAGGCTGCCCACCGCATATCTGCCCGGAGTGTGGCTGCACGACCAAGCAGCCTCTGTTTCAATCACACCTTGATGAGACCTGTTTACACTTCACACGGCGCATTGGATACAGGTGTGATATCCATAGACTAGTATAGTGTATAGTATAGTATAGACTTTATAGTATAAATGGACGGAGTTGTTGTGACTTCACCCGTTGGTTTGTGGACTCTATTTTGACACATTGAGTTTGACATTGTGGTTGTTGCTATCTAGAATTTTTGGAGCCAGAAGTGACCATATTTGGACGAGAGTGCGATGCTAACCCTAATGCTAACTGCTAGCTTGCCCGTACGGTGCATTTACTGCTATAATTAACTGTGACAATGCTAATGTTAATTTTTGCTTGCAATGAACAGGCTTAAAAACAATCAAAACAAAATGTTCTTACCGTAAAAAATGAACATCCAACTCTTGAGGGCCCATTTAGAAGATAATGCCTGTTTCAAACGTTAACGTCACTGCCCTCATACTTCCATTCCTCCTTTATGTTGGCATTAACACTGCCAATAGGTGGCACTAGAGGGCTGAGTCACTGTATTACCCATTCATTCTGTTTCCCCATTTTTTAAACATCTCGGTCGTCTCCTACGGTTGTATCTTGCTTGAATTACGCACACTGCTCTCAGAATTTTTGGTGGCACTGCTTTGTTTTGTTTGTACCTGTAAGCTTTCAGAAAATGTGCACAAATAAGGATGAAACGAACGCAGAGTACGGACGGAAGACTCCACCCATGTCCATTTACAATACGTATCTAATTAGCCCTAAAAGGGCTACAACCAAACCCTGAACACAACTTTTTAGGCAACTACAATGTTGTAGCTAAATTTCCAAGAACTGAAAACACGCTGAAATAGTGACAGCTGTGGCTTCGCCAAGCAGCAGCCTCCTGGGCTGACAAATGAAGCTGACAAAGAAGTGCCAAAAACTGTAGTCCCTTGAGTGGCCACTTGAGGCCAGCACCCATGACACCCATGTTAAATTCCCAACTTAACAGCAGGAATAAACATGTTCACACCCTGGAACAAAAAATGGTTTTGGTCACTATAGCCAATCCCCACCTTTATGACAACTGTACAGGGATGAATTTTTATATAACACATCCATTTACATTCTATATATTCTTTAAGTTCTGCACATTTAAGGGCAGGCTGTCTGCTGTAAGTGTCCTCAGTCTCAGTCAGATCCACTCCTCGCTCTTCCACAGCGACAGCCTCTCGCCCAGATATGGTCTCTTCTGGTTTGAAAAATACAAGATGGCATTTTTACAGTCTATGAGCTGTTCCTTCACTCTGTAAATTCAGGGTAATGCCATGGTCATGTTACCTAACTGGTCTGATTGCCATGGTAGCAACTTGTCAGCTGTACTATCTGTCACTCAAAGTAGTCACACCTTTATTATGCAGAACTTTAAGCCTTAATAAAATGTAAATGGGTTGGAGTTATATAAAAATTCATCCATATACAGTCGTGATTAAGGAGGAAATGTGCTAGAGACCAAAAAGTTGGCCATTTTAATATGGGGGTCAATTAGGATTGAGCCAGCCTCAAGGGGCCATTCAGAGAACTGCATTTTTGTGGCACTTGCGCATTAGCTTTATTTTTCAGCCTTGGAGGTTTCCTCTTTGTGATATCATTGTTATACCCACATAAATTTTATTTACACACCTGTGTTTTCCTCTTCTCCCTGCCATTTAACGATTCTTTCTCTCTCTCTCTCTCTCTGCAGATGTTCCAGTTGTCTGGTGGTGTTTGGAGGGCTTAACTCAGTGAAGTCTCACATCCAGCAGGCTCATTGTGATATGTTTCACAAATGCCCCAGCTGTCCAATGGCTTTCAAATCTGCTCCCAGCATACAGAACCACATCAGCGCCCAACATCCGACACTCACCGAAGGACAGACCATGTATATATACACACACACGCACACACAGATTTTTTTCCTCATTTAAATTAAATGTTTTCCTTTCAGTTATTGACCCAGTTTTTATCCTTTTGCAGGTCAATCTTTAAATGTGTTATGTGTGACACCGTTTTTACCAACAAGTCCCTGCTGTACGTCCACTTTGACACTCATCTAACCAATCAGAAGGTGCATGTGTTTAAATGCCCCGAGTGCACCAAGTTGTTTTCTCAGAGGAATTCCCTTTTGGACCATTTCAAGGTATGTGCATGTATTTATAGTGTCTATAAAGTAATAAAGGGGAAAAAAAATCAGCTTTATTATGCCACTCTTTTTTCCTCTTCCTCAGACCCATAAGACTACATTAAAACAAGAGTTGCCTTCACCTCCAGCTGTGCCCTCTCGATCACGGCCCTCAGTGAAGCTGGAGAGCTCAGACGGAGAGGAATGGATGGATGACGATAAAGAAGAAAAAGTGAGGGCAGAGAGGGTGAAGACCCCCTCAGGGTGGAAGTGTGCGCCTTGCCATGCACGCTACACAGACCGGGAAGAGTACATCACCCATATGGCTGAGCAACATAGCAAGGTCAGACAGTCCAACATCCCCCCCTAGTGTCTAAGATGTATAATACGACTAAATTAATTACATTTGTAAATAGAGCTTTTATCATAGACAAATGTTTGTTTGTGTGTGTCGTACAGAAGCTGAAGAAGTTTCCTTGCAACAAATGTGAGAGCTCCTTCACCACCACCTCCAGTATGAGACGTCACATCAGAGACAAACACAAAGTCATGAATCGCTGCTTTCGCTGCAAGTGAGTACCCCACATTCTGCATCCTTCATCGGGATTGTGACACAGCAGGTGACACTGTGTTCACTTTGTCCAGAAGTTGAAACTATTACCAAGAGAATTTCTGTTAAAAACACTTAGGTCCTCGCAGATTTTTATGTAGTTCAGTTATGCCTAGTTCACACTACATGATGTAAGCCCTGAACTTCGACTCAAGCTTTTTCAAGACAGAAGCCCCAGATCAGAGGCAAATCGTCTTTGGCTCCGTGCTCACAAATCAGTGCTTGAGTGCTTTGTGTGAACTGTTCAAAGATACAAACCAAAAGACGATGCATCCCAGATATCTAGCAGGTTAACTGTTGAAGGCTGTGACAGTATAAATGTTTTCTTACTTTGGTGATAAAGCAACATATCACTGTGGTTTGGTTGTGGATATTGGAAGGAGTTAAGGTGTTAAGTTCAAGTTGAATATCGCAAAAACCTAGAATATCATATATAATGTTCAGCCTGGCCTTGTACAGGTCAGCAGCCCTCTGTTGTAAAGTCATGATCTCTTCTTTTTGTACTTAGTTTATTTAAATATACAGAAAGATAGCATTATTACCTTCAGTGATACACAATCTAAAAGCCTTGTGAGTAATATACATATTTAAAACAACAGAAATAAACATTGAGCCGTCATAGCAAACAGATCATCACAGTGTCCCAGTAATAGAATAGAATATCGTTATTGTTGTACATGTAACGAAATTGAATGCAACCTCCTCATGCTCCTAATGCTTAAAGCTCTTACTGACTCAAGCCAAAACATGGTGTGTGTCAAAAAATGTTCAAACAATTTCTACAACCAGGCTTCCACCTCACCATCTGCATCAGGTATGTTTCTGTCGATTAAACTAACATTTTAAATAAGAAATTAAACTAGTCTAAAAAAGTGAAAACACTCAGGAACGATTTATTAAGTAGTTGAAACATTGTCCCAAAAAATTGTGTGGATTAAGAGCCTTTTAAAGTCTTTAATCACAATCTTCAACAACCATGTCGGATTTTAAATGCCGCTGAAGTACGAGACACTTTGCGCCGTGCGGTATGAATGTGAACATGACGGCAGCTCAGTCAAAAGTTAACCACTAAAATAACATCTAAAATAAATAAACTGCCTCTGAAATGTGGGGCACATTGAACCTTGCAGATTATCTGACAAAAATGATAGCAATTCACTTTAAAGTTAATAAAACAACATCTAAATTATATAAAGTTTCAGCTGAAATGAGAGGCGTTTTGCTCCGTGCGGTATGACTGTAAACCCTGCACATTATCTGACAACAACTCATTTAAAGTTAACAAATAATATAACATCTCAAAAAAGATTAATTGCTGCTGAATTCATTTTCTAGATCAAAGTTCTGCCAAACCGTGCTGGTTTTGTGAGAGGACGTCTCTCCAGTTTCCCACCGTGCTGTTTTAAAACTCCAGTCTACTCGAGCATTACCGCGGGAAGGGGGACTGCTGTCTGATGGCTCTGTAGCACCCACTAGTGGTGGGCGGCCGCATGACAGTTAAGCAGCCTTGTACATGAATAAAACGCTAATTGGTTTAAGCGACTAATATTTCTGGTGCTGACAAGCGAGGGGGCGGACATTTAATAGTTAAGACGACTAACCGCGTGCATCGCCAACTTCCTGTCTCTAAAGTGTCCGTAAGCATGGGTCAAAGATTGTCCCATCAAGTCTGTTTTTAAACGGGGGAAGTAGCATACGCCTCTTTCAGGCCTCGTTTTGTGTGTACGCAGTGTTAATAGATGAGACCCCTGGAGAGGAAAGTCTTTGAACTCTTCAAGAATTGTTTTGTAAAATGTGAGGTTGAACTGTGACACCTGTTACTTTGCTGTACAATGCCCACTCAAACTTTCACTGCAGTCATTAAATCTTAAGGAAGTACATTTGTAAATGTGTGTGTGTGTGTGTGTGTGTGTGTGTGTGTGTGTGTGTGTGTGTGTGTGTGTGTGTGTGTGTGTGTGTGTGTGTGTAGGTTTTGTACTGAGGGTAAGAAGACATTCAGCAGCAGAGAGATGTTGGAGAGACATGTTCAGCTCAAACACAGCGTGGACCCAGCAGGCCAGGACACACTGATGGTAAGCCGCTCCTCTTCTTTCAAGGAGTCAAACAGGAAACACTTTCTATGAAGACCTTGTGAACGGCAGTTGTCTCGATTTCCTCTGGCCACAGGGAGGCGAGGATGAAGCTGACAGTTCCTCAGAGCAGGACAGCAGTTTGGGGGCTTACCGGAGACGTAGAGGAGCTGTGAAGATGGAGCGAGACGAAGAGTCTGCAGATGGAGTGAGTCCAGTGAAAAAGCTGCGGTCCTCCTCTGCTCCTGCCCCCTACTCCCACCCAGAGTCTGGGTTCCGCTGCGCCCCCTGCGGCTTCACCACAGAGGACCAGGCGTCATTCCTGGAGCATATCAGCCAGCACCGGCGAGCAGGGACAGAGGGCGGCAGCGGTCAGCAGTGTCTACAATGTGGCGCCTGCTTCACTTCCATCTCCTCGCTGTCACGCCATCGCTTCATCATCCATAAAATGAGAGATGCATCCGCTGACAACCAGCAATCCCCCAGCAGGCACGCAGCGCCTTCCCCAGGTAACGGCAGGAATCACGATGATAAGAGCTCTCTGGACGGTTCTGCACCTGCATCGCCCTCCCTGTCCTCCGCAGCTCTGGGGAAGGAAGAGGACGGCACACTGGCCTGCAGGGTGTGCGGAAAACACTTTGAAAAGGCGACGGATCTGACGACGCACTTCAGAACGCACGGTATGGCTTTTATCAACGCTAGACACGCCGGAAAAGCTCCCTAAGATGCCAAATACGAGGGGAATCGCAGTGTCGGTAGGTGATGACAATATTTAAAAGTGCCTTATTTACCACCGAGTTTGGGTTTGCACACCTATGCACTAATGTAACCAAAGAACGGGCAGGACAGAGTTTCTATGTAAATAGATAGTAAAACAATCAAATGTGATTTTCACTGGTGGAGATAAGATTAACCTTCTACTTCTGAAACTCAGGATTTAATGCTGCATTTCTGTGTTCAGGAATGATACTAACGAGACAGGAGCTACTTCCTGCTCAGTGAGTAGTTAGTCGTTCACTTATAATGTGCCTGTAGAGAACTGTGATCCTACTGTGATTAAGACGGCTGTTTGATTGAATGTTGTTAGACAGCGATGGATTGTGTCTGTTTTGATTTTAAGATTTTCATCCTACTGAGGAGATGCGCTTGAATGGCAACCCAGGGGCCAGATGCAGAAAACTCTGTGTAGACTCAAGACTAAAACAGTGTGTACGCACAAAGGCAAGATATATAAAGCGGCGCAGGCTCCTGATTCTGCTTTATAAATCTGGGCGAACATGCACCAGCCTCATTTCCTCGCTCGCTGTTCAACATACATGGATGTAGAAACCCATAAACATTCATTTAAATATCGATACGTACGCTCACTCGACTAGAGGTGGGAATCATCAGAGGCCCCATGACATGATATTGTCACGATACATTAACTCATGATACATTATTATTGCGGTAAAATATATTACGATTTATTGCCATTTGTCATCAGCAATTATGTCCCCAAAGGAAAACTTAGTCAGCATCAACAGATTTATCTAAGATAAAGTTTTTGGTGTGTCCATTTCACTTTATTGCAGCAAAATGTATCTTATAAACTGAAAAAGCAACTGATTTTATTGTTCTACCAAAAGTTAAATTAGTATTTGTAATATAAATTTATATAATTTTTAAAAGTTGATACTCTGTGTCCGTGTAATGATGCGATATTGCCACACTAAAATATCACAGTACTCTGCTGTATGCACCTATCCACCACATGTAACGCTCTTTTTCCACAAAACTAGCTCTGGTTCTTGAGCCCGCTCCGTTCAGGATTCTTGAACCTTGAGCTGTGTGTCCGCTAGTTTTGCGCAGAACCATTGTAATCAAGGACGTGTCATCGACAGAGAACATTGCACAATTCACAACGGAAGTAAACAGTAGTAGCAAGATCGCGGATTACATTGATTACCTGCAAGCTTTTGTTTTGTAATTACAGATATTTGTTTGCCTTTATGAACTGTTAATAATATTTTCCGGAGCACTTCTCCCTCGACGTCTCCATCCTCTGTTTCCAACCTGTACAATACGACACGTCCACTGATGTCTAAGCCAGTAAAATTGATTTATGTAGCGCTTTTAGCAGACACAGGTCACAAAGTATCACAAGGGCAATATCCTCCTGAGACCTGCACTTTTGTTTGGTATGCATTTTTAATTTCTCCCATCTATTTGGGATCAGTAGGACCTGATAAGTATAAAACTAAACACTGTAAACAATACTTAAGTCCCAGTGTCCTCAAACTAGTACTTCCTAATTAACAGCATCTTAGCTTGTTACTTAACTATGAATGCGTCTGTGACATTTTACAGAACGCTGTGCAGCCTGCGGTAACAACACATCAGTAAAACAACATAACACAATGTTTTCCCTCTCAGCTTATATTGAGTCCTCATCATATTACCTATGAGTATCTCAGCTAAAACCGTGTGTGCGCCTGTCTAAAGAATGCCTGAAGTGCGTTCAGTTCCTTTTTCTTTTTTAAAACCGGTTTATGCGTGGGGAAAAGGCGTACGCATGGTTTTTGTGTGAACACATCGTCTAAGCACTGGCCTTTTTTTAAAAACATATTTTTAGATAATCATCGCAGCGGTTTAGAATATGTAAAACATGAGTCTACCTTCTCATTGTCAGCCATTTTCAAAAACATACAGTAACATATTAGATCGACTCCCACCTCTAATACAGCCACTGTCTTTGGTCCATTTTCAGAGTATGAAATCTGATTTACAGGGATTTGTTTAAAATAGGTAACCCATCACATTTCCTCTGCAGTTGTCAGGCAGAGTTTTCCTTGCTGAGCTGTTAAAGTGGGACACTAACACAAAGAGGAAATGTACTAAAGAGACCCTTAGTTTGTAAGATAGCGACTTAATCTGTCTAACTCTGCTCACTGCTGAAACTTAAAGTTTGGATATATCTGCACAGATAAATGTGGATTTTGTCCCGCATTATGTTGGGGAGGAATGTTGTCACTGGCAGCATGGACAGGAGGAATAAATACAGTGAGCAGTAGCTCTGTGAATGCACATTGGGGTATAGAAATATTGTCTCAAGACAAAATCACAATCTAAAATACTGTAACTACGCTTTTGGGAAATGATCAGTGTAATCTGAAGTGTGCACAGTTTGTAGTTTAACGGAAATTTCCGTAATATCTTTTTTTTTAACTGGGGTGTGCTTTATCTACATCAGATTAACTGAGCTACTCTTTCTCTGTGAGCAGAGATGGAAGTAAAATAATGTATTTTGGCTTTTTGTTTATGGGATGCATTTGTCTAAATCTTGTTTTATGAGATTACTGTAAACAGAAGATGAGTATGACTGCGTCTGTTCCTCGTGCTCTCCGAAGATAAGTTGAACCTTGTATTAATTTTCCTTCAGTCTTTGGCACTGTTAGAAAAAGATGTGTATCATTAGACGTTTCAGCGTGGCTCAGACTGATGTGCAGGTGACAACCGAGCATTGGCAGCAGCACAGGAGGAAACTGAGAAGTCAGAACTGTAAAACAAAACTGTTGCTTGATTTAAAGATGTCTGAGAGGAGAAACAAGTGAAAGTCCAGTAGAGATATTGCAGTCAGTCATGGGTGCTTCAAAGATTCAGATTGATGTGTTTTGATTAAATGTCTTTGTTTAGCGACACCTTGCTGTTTAGGATCCACACACCGAGCTAATACCCATGCTTCTGCATCAGTGATTTTTTTGTTTTGTTTTTTGATGACCTATCCCTTTTAATGCGCTGTAGTCAGTGACCTGTGTGCGCTTGTGTTTACTTTCTCAGGAGATGATCCAATGCTTTAACACACATTGTTCTATTTAACTTTTTCTGTTTTTACATTGACAAGAAAATTTATCACCAAATGTTTATTAAAAAAAGATTAATAATAACCGGCACATTGTCTTGTCTTTCTTTATAATTAGTTTTATTATTTTTTTTTGTGTTGTCAGCACAGTATCAAATAAAGACATCCCATGAATATATATCCTCCTCATTCTATCAAAATATACTTTCTTATAAATATATAGATAGAGAATATTTAAAAGTAATAATAAAGGATCCTTACACAGCTTAGGAGATCATTTGATTATGTTGTGTATTTGTTAACAGCCCTAATCCTGCGCTCACACACAGCTCATGTCAGACAGTCTGAGAGACGTCTTTATCACAGATAAGATAAAAATTAAATGTCACAAATGCAGTATGTTGATTAAGTGTGGTTGCGTGTGTGCTTAGCTAAAAGCGTCTGCTACTTTTACAGTTGGGTGTGGTGGCGCTCTGTTCTCACAGCAGCAGGAACCCCATCAGAAGGAACAGGAGGGGCGTCGTGAAGGCGGAGATCCCTTCAAGACTCAGAGATGGAGCTCCTGGACAAGACATAAAGACTGGATGTAAAGATTTCTTCTTGGTGGTCTTTAAGGTCTGTTAGAAACCGACTCTTTGTTACTGTGAGTCATGGGCTCCTCCATAAACACATCACTTCCTGCCAGTATGTGACATTACAGCAGTGTTTGTGCATGTTCTTACTTGAGTGGCCAGATCTTTGTTCTTTGTCATGTGTCCCGGTCTCGGCTTTTTCAAGAGAGGCCAGCTGCTCCTTGCTCAGGGCACTTCGCTGTTCATCAGTTACCGTGGCGGCGGTGACAGGTTCAAAAGCCTCCAGCTGATCAGGAGAGAATTTCTAAAGGGAAAACAGGAAGTGGTCCAGAGGTCAGAGGAGTGGAAACGGTTTTCAGATCGCTCAAGTAACACAATGTATTAATACTTTGTTACAAGCAAAAGAGGGTGTCTGCAGGTCCTTAAAAAGTCTTAAATGTTATGAATATAATGCTGCATTCCAGGCAACTTTCTGAGCTCATAAGTCACCACTTACGACGACGTAGTGTTCCAGGCAAGTCACGCCAAACTGTCAAACCAACATGGTGGACCGTGTGGGTTTTATGTTTGTTTACAATCACTTCTATCGCCAAAGCTGCTGGACCCTTGCTCATTTGAGTGACATGGAGGAGAAGCTGCGCATAAGGTCACAGATGCTATTATACTTTTTATTTAACGTTATCTGTGTGTTTGGAAACTTATTTTGTATTGATTTATTCTTGCACTGGAAACTAGCTGTTACAGCTGCAGTCAATAATGCGTTACCATTAGCAGATTTAACGTTAACGTTAGAGCAATACCTTGCTATAATACTCTATTTCACCCTTCTCTAACGTTAGAGAGACCAGACTAGCCATCCGAAGGCATCTGACCACCAGCTCATGAGCATGACCCAGTCTGCCAAATGTGAACAGTAGACTACAAGTTTACACTTGTGGCCTAGTTGTGATGGTCACACACCAGTAGCCTACAGCACCGCATCCATGGGGGGCTGCCATTGTTGTTTAGAGGGCTGTGTGACGTCAGAGAGCGTAACTGGGAGTACATCGATCTGGTACGAATTGACGGGTGGTAAGTTACAGGTATGACTGCCGTTCTAGTGCACTTTCACAGGTAGAAGGTTGTAAAAACACAGGTTACGGGTTGCCTGGAACGCACCATTAGGCCTTAAAGGTCATTAGATGGTCTTAAATTTAAAAATATCATACTACAGGGCAGAAGAAAGGTTAGAGGAATTACTCACAGCGAAGTTCTCTGGTGGTATTAGCGGGATGCACGAATCGCTGAGAAAAGGACAGACAGACGGGTCCAAAGAAGCCAACTCTTCTCCACTCATCCCAGCTGAGAGAGACAGAAACAGTCGGTCAGCATTTTAAAAAAAACTGAGCCCAGAAGGAGAACTAAAACTAGTTTGTGCAGCAGCCAACAGTTACAGTACTTCTGAGGAATACCACAATGGCATCTGGTGTTCTGTAGAGAACACATAGTAGAGGGGATTATCTCACCAACGATGTTGTTCAGGTCAGACACTTGTGCTCCAGACCAGGTTCTGGGATTTCCAAATGCAGACACAGCAAGTCTTTTTAGGCGCTGTGCAGGCCTGTAGGGGAACTGGACACCACCCATTGAGCCCACAGCTTCCCTGTGACACACACACAGACACATTATAACATCGTCATATTTTACTCCTCTCTACAGAAAGTTAACCTCACTCTTGACTATGACATCATATTTACTACAAAATTATTTAAGCATCCAAAATTATTTGTTAGTATTGCTCCATAAATAGACCATTGAGACCAGAGACTAAAGGGACAGTGCACATCAAAATCAGTTTTCGTCTTACCTGTAGTGCTGTTCACAGCGTAGAAGGAAATGTGCATCTACTCAAGGACGAGACACTCGTGCCTGTGACAGCGTGAGACAATGATAGTGTCCTCCTCAGCTGAGCTGTATCTTTACCTAGCAGTATTAAACTATTATGCACACTTCCTTCTGCTCAGTGATTCAGTCGACAGGTGTAGTGTAGTAGAAAGAAAATAGCTCCTCCATGAAACAGCTCACAACGAGCTCTGTGGATTATCTTGAGTAACCAGGTCATGATTTCTGGAAAGTGATGTTGCTGTTGAGTCTTTCAAATGTATCTTTTTGGCACTTTGCGCACCACAAGCCGGTGCCATCTGGTTCCATTATATTCAAGAGAAGGCAGACGTCTGTACTGTCGATATCCTTTACATGATAAACATGATATTCTTGATTTTGTGGTGAACTGTCCCTTTAAAAATCAGGGAAAAGGCATTCAAACTCCCTCTCTACAATGATCTAAAATAACTAGCAGTGAATTCTGTGTGGTGCACAAACTTGAAGGCGTCCATGTCGAGCTGTCCGATCTCGTCGGAGCTTAGGCCGCAGATGAATCGGTTCAGATCTACCATGTCAGCAGCTTCCAGCCGCTGCACTGTCAGGTTGTTATACTTAGCAACGCCCCTCCACACCGACTTCATCTATTCAGACAGGTCATCTTGATGAGTTATTGTCACAGTAATCAGTGTGATAGTCATGAGCATGTGAAGCTGGGTTTATACTACACCTGTGACTCTTTCCAGCCACAATTGGCAATTTTCTCCAGAGAGTCCAGTGGGATGGGGAGCTGCTCCAGCTCTGCGTTGGAGAAGCCCTGAATTATACATCCTAACTGCATCACCTCATTCTCAGTCAACTGGGACACTGGGCCCAAGGTCTGTGGGAACACACAGACATACACTTATGATCCAAGTGAATCAGACTTTAACTCGGGAAATTACTATGATGAAAAAGGATTTCTACACATGCACACACAAATATGTACATACCTACATACACCAGTCAGCCAAAACATTAAACCCACTGACAGGTGAAGTGAATAACATTGATCATCTTGTTACAATGCAACGTTCTGCTGGGAAACTTGAGGTCCAGGCACTCACACGGATGCTACATGACACACACCACCCACCCACACACTGGTGCAAACAGGGTACCCCCCGAATGTGACAAAGAGCTCAAGGTGACAACCTGGCCTCCAGATTCCCCAGATCCCAATCTGATGGAGCATCTGTGGGACGTGCTTGTACCACACCTGACAACCCACAAGACTCAAAGGATCTTCCACCAACGACCTGGTGCCAGACACCACAGGACACCCCAGAGGTTCTTGGTCCATACCTTGACAGGTCAGAGCCAAGTCAGATCCACAGTGAGGTTGTGAGGTGGGGTACCAGCACGTCCCACATATGCTCAATCAGATTGGGGTCTAGGGAATTTGGAGGCCAGGCCAGACGCCTTGAGCCCTTTGTCACGTTCCTCAGGCCACACTCATCATCACAATTTGAACGAGTTTGAACTTAAGTAATCAGAATATTGTTTTATACTTAGGGACAGTACGAAGATTATTAGCAAGGATTTTATAATGAAACAAGTTGTACCAATTCAAATCTATTGAATTTTGTACTATTTTGAGACATTATGGGTAAGGGGGGTGGCGTGTGTCAAAGAGAGGGTCTATTGAAAATTTTAATAAAGCTGGAGAAGGCCTTGCTTCGTTAAAAAGTCAAAGTTTACCTCAAATATTTTCCCTTACTCAGTGATCTCATGGTAAGGTTCACATTGAAACCCAAAGAATAAAACAGAAAACAAAACAAACAAAACAAAACAGAAATATTAGCACAAGAAAAAACTACTAATTGTCCCTCTCTTTCTATTGCTGCACTGAAGGACCCTCTGCTCCCAGAATGAACAAACCTCCACTGCACCTCTTTTGCTTTTTTACTGAGCACAGCTAGTTGGTCTGCGCTGTAGCCACAGACATCCCCGAGGATTTCAAAAACAGCCAGGAAGGTCTCGTTTGACATCTGTTCCAGCTGTGCTGCTGTCCAGTAGACGTTGTCCATTTGCAGTTCTTCAGTCAGCTCCACAGTGGGTATTGTATTGTTCTCTGAGAGAGACACATCGCAGGTGAGAAACACAAAAGTAAAGTACAACAATGCATCACCAATTTTTTTGTGAAGTATCACTATTACCTGTGGTGAGATCGAAGCATTTCTTTCTCAGGGCGTCGGGGGCACGGGGCAGGTCCGACTTCAGGGAACAGAGAATGTCCTTCATCCGAGGCTTGACGGAGACAGAGTCGGAGAGCTCTCATAAGAAATACATGCATGATTCATGGCAACCAGAAAAGCGCAGTGCGTAACTCCCTCCTTATTTTGAGTAATTTATTGATGAAAATGTGGGACATTGTGAGCTGCATCACTGTCCAGATGGTGCGTGAAGAAGATGATGACAACAAAAGATACAAACCTTATTAGGCAGAGCTAATGCGACACTGTCATCCAAAATGAGGAGAGGAGCCAGTGCTTCCACAGTCTCAGGTGACATATTAGATGGATCCCTGCAGAAGATGGAGAAATGAAGTTACAGCCACGCAGTTGCATGTCTCCGTCAACCAGTCAAGTTGCAGTTTACATCAATGTCTGTCCAGACTCATGAAGCCAAGACTTTGAATGAAACAATTAAAAAGATATCAACTGTTTTTTTTTTTTGGTGAAATGGAAGATATCACTATACTGACATGTAATCGTTTCCAGTGAGAAACATTCTGTCTTCACTTAGAGACTATTTTTACAGAGGGCTGATAGAGAGCTTCATCACATGGTGCAACAACAGTCACCTGAAGCTCAATATCAGCAAAACCATTGCGATTGCTGTGGACTACCAGAGGTAGACAATACTTCAAATAAAGATGTTGCTGCAAAGAAGCTGCAAATTCTAAAACACAGATGCTTCGCACACATCTTCAACTCGCAGAATCAGCACAGTTTCAAGATGCAAACTCACAATCGTGTCACCAATTCACTATCTAACCAAATGTCTCCCCGTCTGTTCCTGAGTTATGGCGTTGAATGAGGGCCAGAAAAGTGTTATTGTAGAACATTATGATGCCACAGTGAGGTTGACCTTTGACCCTCTGGATACAAAATGGCATCACTTCATAATTTATTTGACATTTGTGTGAATTTTGGTCATGATTGGGGTATGAGTTCTTGAGTTTTGTCCAACAACTTGTTTTTAGAGGTCACAGTGACCTCTGACCACCAGAATCTAACCACTATATTCCCGAGTCCAGGTGGACGTTGGTGCCAAATTTAAAGAAATTCCATCAGAGTGTTCCTAATATATCATGTTCATGAGAATGGGACAGACAGACAAGTCAAAACATAAAGCCTCTGCACCTGTGACAGCCGTGGCTGGAGGCATTATGTTCTTTTATAAAAATACACCACTCTTGCTTTCTCTGCAGTAACTCCAGTGTCCACAGGGAGCCTGTCCCTACCCAAAACTCAGTTTGACCAGCTGAATTATTTCTGCCCTGTGGCGTCGAGGAATGTATTGGCAGCCAGTCATGTCCTGGAGGATGGAGCTCCGCACATCAGGGGCCATTTTGCGCAGTTGGGAGGGCTGAAGCTCACACAGGAGTGGTTTGAGGCTGGACACATCGTCATAGGTCAGCTCAGATAAGTTCCTCCCCTGCAAGTACACATTAAACATCTGAGGCTGTTGCTGCACTCACATGAGACTCACAATGTGGTAATAATAGGTGTGTAGCAGGTAGGCACAGGCAGGGGACAATTTCAAGAAAAAACCTGAATAATAAATAAGAAGACAAACATATTGAATAAGGTTTCCTCACTGAGTATTTTGAACTGTTATTATATGGCCTTCTCAGTCACCAGACCTCAACCCAAGTGAGTGCCAATGACATTTTTTGGACCAATGTATTAAGACAAGTCACCACCGACATCTACACCAAATGAGTCAATATCTTTTGGTTGAGTTTTGCTGCCCTGACAGCTTGTGATGACTCAACACTTTACTGAGTATGTTTATGCCGGCTTTTCTTTCATTTGTCACCCCTCTATATCCTTGTGTGTACTTCTGCCAGGCAAAGCAGAGCTCTCTCAGCGAGTGCAGGTCGTCTCAGGGAACGACGAGGTAACAAGCTCAGGTCGGCTTCTTCGATCTTGTCGAAGACTGCGCACACAGAATCAGGCAAATCCTTTATCTTTCGAGGCCTGTGATAGTGTAAATAAAAGAGAGATAGAGAGCTATTACATTTTAATTATACCTTTTATTTTCCTGCAATAAAAATGAGATAAAGAAAAGACTGTTTACGGCAAGTGAAGAAGTAAGCATGTGGGAATGTTTGTCATCTCCTCCTCAGTGATAGTTTTGAAGAAGTTGGCTCTCTCTTTCTCCGAAGTCTCGAAAAGCTTTCGGGCAACACATCCTGCCTGAAAACGTACATTTGTTATCGATCGGTACATTCTACACGTGCTTTATTTACATAACTGTAGATACTGTATGTGCGAGTAAATACACAAATACCTGCCGTTTGGAGATCATCGGTAGAGTCTCAGGCTCTGTCATGGCCCGAGCCATGTCTCGTGTTTCACTGTCTGGTACTTTGGCGATCATCTCACAGGTTACTCCCCGAACAAGTGAACGCAGCCCCCTGGTGCAGCTAATAATGTTTTGAGTGCAAGCATGTAAAGCATTGGCAAACATGTACACACAGTAACAAGAATATGTTGGTAACTGAAACACCACACAACAAACGTCAGTCTGCATCAAACATGAAATTGGGAAATCTTATTATTCTTTTATTATTTTATGTTTTTATGGTGACTCAGACGTGATGATTCAAGTCAGGTGTCATTTTTTTGTCAACACGAAGAAAGTGTTTTCTGCCAATATTAGAACATTCCTGAGTCTTAATCTTTTAATTTACTCTAATATTCCATAATCAAAGATGTTTTAGAGGATTGAGAATGTAATTTGCTTATTTGACGACGGATATTAAATGTCAAAACAGTGGTTCTCTAGCTGCGGTAAGTGTACCACTGAGGGTACGCAAGCTCCCTCTAGTGGTACACAGAGGAATCTCCAAAAATTTAAAAAAAAAAATTTAAAATTAAATGAGTTTAAATACATATACTACAACATTTCAGATGAAAATCATAATATCACTTTGCCTTTTCTGTAATATTTTTGTTTCCATGTCAGCCTGCTATACATCCACTTTCATGAACATAGCTTGCACAGACATTCATAATCAGTTACGAGCTAAACTCATAGACTGTAGAAATAATGGACGTAGCTACATTGACTTTGCAGGCTGCCATTTTGAAGCCTCAAGTTCGGCATTTTGGCTGTTGCCATCTTGGTTTATTGCAGCCATAAGTGGCCATATCTGGACGAGAAGCTGGAGCTGTGGAGGAGCGAGAGTTGGATCTGATGCCGTAGAGACAGCTTGTCACTCAAGCTACCAGGCCCTTAAACAGGCATAACTTTGGGCCACAGTACAGCCGTTGTGAATGTTGAAAATAGCTACAGAGAACAAAGCTGTTTTTTGAATTAGGCTGTAAACATGTTTATTTCTGCTGTGAAATCAGGCATTTTAATATGGGTGTGTATGGGGATTTTTCTGTTTTGAAGCCAGCCTCAAGTGGCCATTCAAGGAACTGCAGTTTCTGGCACTTCCACATTGGCTTCATTTTTCACCCCCTAGGTTGTCGCTTGGCTACACTATGACTCGTGTCATTCTTCATATATTTAATAAGCACTGGCGTAACACAGACCGGTTTCGACAACAGTCTTCCTCAGTGTGTACAATAACGTAACAGGAAGTGACATTTAACTAGTCAAACCAACACACCTGTCAGCCATCAAAATCATCCAACGTTTAGAAATACATAGAAACAAGTGCAAAAGAGCATCAAATCCAGCATGTTCAAAATCTTAGAAAAATATTAGAAAAATATCTTAGAATAATATCTTAGAAAAATACATATATACTGGAAAAATAGAAAAAGTACAAAAAGTACAAAAAATGACGTCCATAATTACAATAAAAGGAGACATACTATCAAGCACAGCGAGAAACAAATATACAGTGCTAAAAAGATGTCACTCCCTCTATAGATAATAAAGCATCTGTGAGATCAACCTTCCTTTCATAAACAGGAGCCCCATAGACACATAACACAATAGACTAAATAATCAACTTTTTGTATTAGAATTATAGTCTTGCAGATAACATGAAATATACACAACTCAATATTCAACAATATACTTCAATATTATATAGTCTTGCAAATAGCAACAAGTAACAAACTATTATGCTTAAATAATATAAAGCAAAAGCTACTGTGTATATATCATTCATTACAGCATAAAGTAAACAAACTGTTATGCATGTATCCTATAGAGCATCCCAATAGTATGAACAAACACTTTAATATGCCTGAATCATATATAGTAGCCACATAGCGTAAAGCACCCAAACATTATGCAGTACATATATATTAGAGTATCAGAGTGACAGCGCCATAAACAATTATGCATGAGCACAATAATCGATTCAAATACAAAAACTGCATATACACAAGAAAAATTATATATTACAGAAAACACCCCAACAGTAATTCCTCATTCATCCCTTTAGGGTACTCTGTCTGTAGCGTGTGAATCCAAAACGCCTCACGCTGCAGTAAAAGTCTATCTCTATCCCCTCCTCTCCTTAAAGGTTTCACCTCCTCAATACCTTGAAATCTCAGTGAACAAACATCATGGCCAACACTGTTGAAATGCCTTGCAACAGATGACTTCTCATCATGATTTCTAATACTACTCTTATGTTCTGACAAACGAACTCTGAGCTCCCTCTTAGTTTTACCAACATAACAGAGGCCACATGGGCATTTCAGAAGATATACAACAAACTTAGTCCTACACGAAATTCTGCTCTTAATAGGAAATTTTCGACCTGAATGGGGGTGACAGAAAAATTCTCCCCTAATCATGGCATTACATTGTATACAGTTGCGACAAGGAAAATTCCCTTTAGGCAGTACAGACAAAAAGTGTTGAGGGCGAGCAGGACAGTCAGCTCTAACCAATTTGTCTCTCAAATTAGGAGCCCGTCTCTGCGCAAATGTGGGGGTCTCCTGAAAAACATGGCCAACTTGAGGGTCACTTTTCAAGATGTACCAGTGTTTTTTGATACATTTCTTAAGATCAACAGTAATATTAGAAAACGTAGTGGCACACACTAGAGCTGGGGACTTAGAGGATCGACTATTAGACTTAAGCAAGGATTTCCTATCAATATTTCTCACCTTGCTTAAAGATTGATCAATGATGTTTTTGTCATATCCCTTTGCTAAGAAGCGATTGCATAATTCACCAGCTTGTACCTCAAAAGCAGCCTCAGTGTTACAAATCCTTCTAACTCTTAATAGTTGACTATATGGGAGACCATATGGCCTCTGTTATGTTGGTAAAACTAAGAGGGAGCTCAGAGTTCGTTTGTCAGAACATAAGAGTAGTATTAGAAATCATGATGAGAAGTCATCTGTTGCAAGGCATTTCAACAGTGTTGGCCATGATGTTTGTTCACTGAGATTTCAAGGTATTGAGGAGGTGAAACCTTTAAGGAGAGGAGGGGATAGAGATAGACTTTTACTGCAGCGTGAGGCGTTTTGGATTCACACGCTACAGACAGAGTACCCTAAAGGGATGAATGAGGAATTACTGTTGGGGTGTTTTCTGTAATATATAATTTTTCTTGTGTATATGCAGTTTTTGTATTTGAATCGATTATTGTGCTCATGCATAATTGTTTATGGCGCTGTCACTCTGATACTCTAATATATATGTACTGCATAATGTTTGGGTGCTTTACGCTATGTGGCTACTATATATGATTCAGGCATATTAAAGTGTTTGTTCATACTATTGGGATGCTCTATAGGATACATGCATAACAGTTTGTTTACTTTATGCTGTAATGAATGATATATACACAGTAGCTTTTGCTTTATATTATTTAAGCATAATAGTTTGTTACTTGTTGCTATTTGCAAGACTATATAATATTGAAGTATATTGTTGAATATTGAGTTGTGTATATTTCATGTTATCTGCAAGACTATAATTCTAATACAAAAAGTTGATTATTTAGTCTATTGTGTTATGTGTCTATGGGGCTCCTGTTTATGAAAGGAAGGTTGATCTCACAGATGCTTTATTATCTATAGAGGGAGTGACATCTTTTTAGCACTGTATATTTGTTTCTCGCTGTGCTTGATAGTATGTCTCCTTTTATTGTAATTATGGACGTCATTTTTTGTACTTTTTGTACTTTTTCTATTTTTCCAGTATATATGTATTTTTCTAAGATATTATTCTAAGATATTTTTCTAATATTTTTCTAAGATTTTGAACATGCTGGATTTGATGCTCTTTTGCACTTGTTTCTATGTATTTCTAAACGTTGGATGATTTTGATGGCTGACAGGTGTGTTGGTTTGACTAGTTAAATGTCACTTCCTGTTACGTTATTGTACACACTGAGGAAGACTGTTGTCGAAACCGGTCTGTGTTACGCCAGTGCTTATTAAATATATGAAGAACGACACGAGTGCTGCTGGCCTTTGGTCTGTTTGTTTCACACGTTGTTTTTGGCCGTGCACCTCTTTACTTTTCCTATAATATATTTTTTGGAGTGTGCGTGTTTTCCTTTTTTCCTACACTATGACTGCAAGATGCTAAGCAGAGGTAAAATTAATGGTTTAAAAAAACTGCAACTGTGGCTCCAAATGGGAACAAGAATATTTTGAGCAGCCCTGTTGAAACAGCCATGTGTAAATCTGTCCTAAAACCACCGTAAACGTTCGTTTTCAAAGCCATGAAACTCACTGAATGGTCAGTGGTGTTCGTTGATGTTCTGACAGAAAAATCGTAGCAAACTGTGGTTTCCGTGATGATTTATTTGACATTTTGTCCATGCATTGATTTCCTATAGGAAGCCTCATTGTCCGTTGGTAGTAATCCGCCACTGGAAACGGAAAGGAGGTTGTTTACGACAAGGTTGTAGTCATTGTAGTCTTTTAGCTCAGCGAAAGTGCCGGCTCAACAGTGCTGTGTGCGCTCCTCCTCTTCGGAGGAATTCTCCTGCAGTCGCTGACCACACAAAACTTGCCCATTATTACTCACTTGTAAACAACCTTCGCAGTACGATGCCTTTGAACACAACGCCAGCCTTCTTCTTCTGCTTCTTTCTGTGTCCCATTACATTGCAATGGTTTCCTGCCGGTTGGCAACACTCACGTAAAGGAGCATTATCGCCATCAAGTGGGCTGGAGTGTATAACGAACAAACGATCAAGCGGAAGTTTACACACGGGTGTGAGGCAGCTGATAAAATAGTTCCACAATCGAGATGAATAGCGAAAACACTGATGGAAACCACAGTTTGTTACGATTTTTATGTGGGAACATCAAGGAACACCACTGACCACTCGGTGAGTTTCATGGCTTTGAAAACCAACATTTAAGGTGGTTTTAGGACAGATTTACACATGGCCATAGGCAGCATTGTTAAGCCAGGCAGGGGAAAGCCAAATTCTCTCAAATTCTGAGAGAAGGAGCAATTGTCAAGATTTTGGTCTTAACCACTCTATTTCATCATAAACAACCCAGGAATGGGTCTCAAAGTGCAAAATAATGGACTTCTCCTTTAACATCCTGAACACAGAAAATAGGAAGAAAACAGGAGATACGGCAGAGGGCAGAATCTCTGCAGAAAAACACACCACCACACACCTCTAGTGGGTCATACATGATGACTGAGAGATACTCCTGTATCAGTCTATATGTTGTTTTCAAGGAAAATCCTGCATAGCATACCTTTAATGACCTTGAGAGTGACCACTGATTTAAATCAACACCTGCAGTCACAATAAAAACCACTGTGGCTTTGTCAGATGTGTTTATTGTGTGGCTTTTGTATTCCATTGCGTTCAATGTGGTTTCCTTTGGTTTGTGTACTGGTGTATAACTTACTTGTACCAAGGCTTCGCTGAATCAGACAACCTTTTCACCAGGAAAGCTGCCTACAGAAAAGACAACAAAGAAGAAACATTTTCAGTTAATACAACTCATTATTTAACTAATTTAATTACTAATTCTGGACATCAGTATTTGAAGTTTGCTCCAAAGCATTTAACAAGCAATGTCAGCCTGACCAACCTGTGGCCGCCTTTGGCTCTGAACTCTAACAGAGAGAAATATCTGGTGCATCTTGTTAATGTATTGGCAAAAAAATGTATTTTGCAATTATGGAGCTCTGATGCTGGGCCTTAATTTAAGATGTGGCTGGAAGAGCTAAGCAAAATCCTCCACTGGGAGAGGCTTAGATTCAAGATTTCAGAAAGGTAGGCAGTTTGATAAGGCATGGGGACCAATGTTGAGACATTTAAGGGGTCTGAGGGAGGATGAAGGCGTGGGATGAAGGATCGACAATATTACTCCTGCAACACTGATAACTGTTTATATGTTTACTTGTTTTACATACTTCTTTCCTTTCTTTTTTCTCTCGTTTTGCTCTCTTGGATTGTTTTCTTGTTTCCTTTTCTTGCTTTTTAACCAACTTTCCCATTATGTTTTTAAAAACTGCCAACTAATTATAATTTTATGTTCTTTTATGCTGCTGTTATGTCGTTGTTGGAAGAAAAATAGAAAAATATAAGATTGCTTTTATGTTCCAATGTGGACTGCATTCAGAAATATTTTTTCATATAATACCCCCTCTGTAATCCAGATTGGTTTATAGTAAATGCATCAAGAGCAGTGGTAATTAGAATATAACCAAGAAGAAGTCAGATAATTCAGAGTATAACAGATTAAAATGTGATATGGGTTCAGTGCTTTTTGCAGAGAGCAGGTACTCTGAGATATTACCTGTGACTGCTTCCATTCTTTATTCATCACTTGGTCCCAAGAGGTGATGTTTGCTTCCTTCAGTTTGCGTAGAGAAAGGCTGCGAAGCAAATTGCCGGGCAACTTCTTCACCAGCTGTGAGCGATCCACATCTCTAAACGACTACAGGGAAACATTCAGTTCTATTTATAGGGTCTATGAATGGTATTGCAGATAACACACATACCTTTTTATTTGTTGTTCCCTCTGGATACATTCTGTCAGGACTGTTAGCGTCTATTTTCTGCTTCTGTCTCCTTACTTACCCCCTGCAGCAAGGCCATCCGCTGCCCCCTCCTCATCCACTTGGAGATTTTCTTCAGGCCCTCGGGATCATTCAGGAGTTCCTTGACATGCTTGAACATACAGTTTGGCATACCCCGTACAAGTAGCTCAAGGTTCATCAGCTCTTCACCAGAAACCTTTTTACACTAAGGGAAAGCAGAGTGAGTTAAGTATGGGATTAGAGCATGCAAGAGACAAGCCTCCAGCAGCTGAGCAGACTCACCTTTTTGGGCAGCAGTTTCTTGACCAGGGTCCGCAGCCGGACCAGCCTCCACGGGACGGGGAAATCTCCAGAAGTTCTCAAATTTTTGAGAACTCCTTTGAGATCTTTGTCAGGGAACTCGCTCAGTTCTTTGGGAGACAGCAGGGCAATACTTCTGCCTAGCATGCGTAGTGCTTCAGAGCCTTTGGTATTGGACATCACAAACTTGATGAGTCGTTTCTTCAGCTTGAGCCAGGAGAGGGTAAAAAGACAGAGTTATTGAAACGTTACTAAGGTTCATGAAATTCTCTACTTCTGTCCTTGCTGAGGGGGTTTGAGTGAGTGAATGATACCCGTGTGCCGCTGGGGTTGCCGCAGTCATTGCGATCGTTCACCTCAGAGAGGAGTTTCCTGCTTAAGTCAAGCGTCAAGTTTGGAGCAGCAGAAAAATGACAGACCAGTATGCCGAGCCTGATGAGGTTCAAAGCAAAAAATTTGTGATGATTACAACTTAGAAATTCAATCAGCTCTCTTTAATGTTGAGTACATTCATTTATATTCAGAATTATTATCACTGAAGCTGTAGATGGTAACTATTATAAAAATAGCATTTTGTCATTTTTGCTGAAACTGTCACTACATCATCTGTGAAAGAAGAATCACGTCCCACCTTCTCGTAGTGCTACTAACGGTATTTGCTAAAATCTAGAAAGTTGACCGACATGACTGACAGCTGCGTTAGAGACTCCTCAGCTTGAACTAGTTGTTTTTGTTCAGGTGCGGTGGAATGAGTCATAGTTTAGAAGTGATTTAGGGAAGTTCTCAGAGCAACTCTGAGCAAGGAAGGGACAGAAACTTTTACCCTGTTGCTAGGTTTGATGCATTCTTTTAACAGGTGTCACAGTCACGCCTCTTTGTAGGCCTTCAAGATACTCTTAAGATACTCTGAAGCCTCTTAGAAGTCCTCCTCCCTACTCCTAACAGTTTTTCACCTTAGGAGCTGTTTTAAGGGCTGAGATGCTCTGTGAATAACTTTTATCTTTACAAGGACGTGGTCTTAACTTTCAGGGGAAACTCTAAGACAACATCACAATTTTAAGAATTTTCTTAAAATTTTACCACCTGGGGCAACTCTTTCTACTTGGAAGCTTTGTGAGTACGCCGCCAACCCCCCCCCCCCCGATTTTGTTGTCTAGAGAAGGAGTATGTAAGAATAGATCTTTTGCCAGCAATGTTTTGATGGAGTTTTTATGATTTTAGTTTTTGCTCACATTATTTGTTTTTACTGTAAAGCACTTTGTAAATTTGTTTTAAAAGGTGCTTTATAAATAAAAAATTATCATTATGCACTAATGTACACACATTCATGCATAAATACACACTTGTCCACATTCTGAGCAAACTCCTCTTCACTGAAGCACTCTTGAAATTTTTGCAGCAACTTTTTGCCCAGGCTGGGCTTCATCTTGGTGGTCGCGTTCGTGGCAGATTTGAACTGGCCTGAGCGGAAATATTCACACAGCTGAAAGAGAAAGTAAAGGAAGAAAAAACAACAGAGCTACAAATTAAAATCTTGTTATTAGCAATTGTCAGTTTCACTGGTTCTTTATCCTCCTTTGCAGACCCCCTCACCTCTTCTTTGGGAGCAGAATCAACATCGCTTGGGTCTATACAGGAGATGTAAGGTCCCATAATTTTCAATGCCTGTGAGTTCAGCCACTTTGGTAAGGGTTTGCAGTTCTTCATCGGCACTACAGAATAAATAAGGCTGTTGCAAGTCACATTCATACTTAACAGAAAACTTATGACAGAATAGAGGCAGGAAACAAGGTGTTACAACGAGTCACTGGGGATTTAGGGGTAATTTGGGTGTTTGCTGTCCAGATCCACGAGTACTGATACCTGTCACCAGTGCTGGAGACTATGATTTGCCAGCAGCCCTTGACATGGTCTTTGATTTGCATGATTTCCAAGATTTAAACCCCTTCTACACAAACACATTTGCAAACGTACATACTGTGTGTCACAAACAAACATAACAGATGTTTCTGTAACACAAACAATCCCTCACTGTACTTTGTCTTGGCTCCTATTGCACATTTCCTCCTGCCTGCTTTGAATGATTTGCAAATAAGAGGCTGCCTTTTGCTTGTCTACTTCTTGCTCTTCCTCTCTATGTTATTTTCATTCAGTTTGCTTTATTTCACCAGCATCATTGTCGTTTTCATGTGCTTATTTCCCTCTTTCTCTCGACAGCCACATCATCTCTCAAGTCCTTGTGTTTCCTGTCTAGGCACCTCTACTTTAGAAGGTCTCCCTTCTGTCTCTTTCACTTTGTGCTTCTTATCTTTTTTAGCTTCTCTGCCCTGTTTCCTCTTTCTGTTTAACATAAGAGTATGAATTAATCTGATTTTATCATGAATAGGAACATGAACGGTGAATATACTGGTATGTTTGACTAGATTTTACTGGAGAAAGCAGTTTCTGATTTGACAGGCTTGACTTATTTCTTACTTGATTCTGAGTCAGATGGTGGCCTTCTTGTACAGTTGAAATACTTCTGGGCGATCTGTTCTTTTGCCCATCTCACTATTTGCCTCTTTTGTTGTTTAGACATGGCATCATGCTCCTCCTTCACCATCTCCATCCTGGAACCAACCAACAATTGTACAATTTTAAGAAAAGTTGCTGAGAAACAGCTGAGGCAGGAGCTGCATTGCACACTCACATCTTTTCCAGGTCCACACAAGGAGGAAGATTCATTCCTCTAAACAGCACACACATCAGGGCAGGTTTGGCAGCCCACAGCAGTGTGTCATAGTCGTCTGTAGTCATGTTGTCACACTCAGACTTCAAAATCCTCAAGGACAGAGGAGCCACAAATGCTTGCATATAACATGCAGGCGCCCCCTGAGGGAATCAGAAAGATGTAAGGAGTCATTAGACCGTCACACAGCTGCATGGTTAATGGATTATGTTTAAGATCTTGCCATTAGTGGGGAGTACTGACAGAGGAGCCTCTCATCAGCTTGATCATGCTTAGAAGACTGCGGAAATTCCTCTTCTTGTTTTCCTAAAAATATTGAGAGGAAAAGAAGAGGGGAAAAAAACAAGGTGTGTGGACTAAAAAGGGTACAGTTACAACAAATAATCCATAAAATATCCCATCAACCACTAAGATAATCACTTTAATGCTCCAAACAATCGATAACCAATAATTATTTACATCATTTTAATGTAAAGGAACCTCATGTTTTAAGTGCTCGAGTGTGCTTGTGCATGTGTATTCTCACCATTTTGTTAACTTGTGGGACGTTGTTGGTTTTGTCACGACGGACTGATTGCAGCATTTGGAAAAAATCAGGTACGAGGGGGTTGGATTCCTTAGAGTCACTGTCTCCCATAGGCAAGTTACTGAGAGAAAGTGGAGACATTTTTTTGGTGTATAAAAATGGTTAAAAAAATAAATAAATAAAACAATGCATCAATCCTTTTTTTTTTTTTTAAATGTAAATCATTTAGTAATTAAATTTACCTTTTAAATCTTTTCTCTCTTTACTCTTTTCTGTATCCCTTATGTTTTATATCTTCTCCTCTGTAAAGAATTGCCCTGGTGTATGAAATGTGCTATACAAATGAAGCTGCCTTGCCTTGCAGAAAATTAAAATTTAATTTGAAACAACATTGTGTTTGCATCCATCCTAATGGTATGTGCATTTCTGTTTGTGGGGTGGTTTTGTGGAATGGACTGGAGGAAGAAGACAAACAAAGTAAATGTATGAGACAGTTTAAATGATGTTCATAAAAATATTTTTTACGAGGTACAGAAATGAGAAAATTTAATACAAAGCATGGGTAATATGAAGAGGTTGTAGGGATAGACACTGGGCTGATAATTGCTATAGAATACTGTTAAGAATAGACAAGCACAATGCTTCTTCTTGCCCCATTTCAGACATGAAACATTCATTTAGGTTGTTTACTGAAAGTCTGTTGTATCTTTACTGTTATCTATTGGTTATTGTCTTTTTTTTTTTTTTTACATACAAACACACACACACAACACACACACATATTATAAATATGTTCTAAATGAAGCATATTCACTTTATGTCAATTCAGTACTTAAATCATCCAGTAAAATTCTGTTGAACCCTTTTTCATTTTTCTAGCAACTTGCTTCAAATTTGCTTTTTGGAGCCAATAGATATTTTTTATAAGCAGGCAGCTAAACATTAAACAAGCTTGAAAATTAACCGAACACATACAAGAGACACATTTGCAGAATTACCTGTTTTTGAAGAGAGCTTTCAGCTCCATCACCTTCGGCACTTGGTATCCTATAACACAGCAATCCTCCATTATTTGTGTGTTGCACAGGTAAAAAACACACCAGAACTGGTCTTACACACAAATCTAATTCAAATTTATTTCAAATTTAATTCAAAAACAGTACACTGAGAGTTTCCTCACCGTTCCTCATGCAAGTCCTCATCTGATGTAAAAAAAGAGACATAACATAATCAGATGTTTAAGTCAAAGGCACAGAGGGTGTTCATGGAGCTGAAACGGCATGGATGAAGGCACTGATGTGCAACAAGTAGGTCATAGCACAGAACAATTTTACTCTCTGTGACATAAAGAAGTTTTAAACGTCCAGTGTGTAGGATTTAGGGAAAAATATTGGCAGAAATGGAATATAATACGTGTGTTTTCCTTAGTGTATAATCATCAGAAAATAAGAAGCATTGCGTTTTGGTATCGTAGAATGAGCTGTTTATATGTACCAGACGGCAGCCTCCAGGACTGAAAATGAAGCCAATGCAAAGTCTCAAAAACTGCATTTCTTTAGATGCCCCCCCTTGTTAACATGCCCAGCTATACAGAAGAAATAAACATTTTCACAGCCTGGTACAAAAACAGTTTTGGTCTTTGTAGCCAATTTCAACATTCACAACAACTGTACAGAGGTGAATTTTTATATTTCTCACCCATTTATTTTATTGAGGCTGAAAAGTTACACAAATTTAAGGGCCCAAATATGAGCACTTCTGGCTCAAAAAACAAAACAAAAAAATCCAAACTCAAGGCTTCAAAACAGGAGTCCATGATGGCTGCATCCATTATTTAATACAATCTATGATATCTACATGCGGAGCAGGTGGGTCTACTTCCACAGAGGTCTCCACGATGTTTCAACAGTAGCCAAGAATGGAATAATCAAACACTGGCTCTAGAAATGTCCATTTGCATTTTTGCCTTGGCCACCTCTCCTACAGGAGAAGTTTCAGTTGGCTGCAGTCCGCAACCTTAGCCACTACATGCCACTAAATCCTACACAACTAGACCTTCAACCACACATTCTTAAACTTGATGATTTTATCTTTAAGAAATTGACTTGAACAGAAAAAAAAAACAGAAAACATTTCTTGAGGATCTTATGACATTTTTAATGAATTCTATGGCAAAAACCAAATTTACAAAAATGGATTTAAACAACGACACCGCAGTCAAATTAAAAAGTACTTCAGACAAACAAAAACATCGTAAGGAGATGAAGCTCAGCGAAAGTTCAATTGGGAAGATTTTCTTTGTGCTCATCCATACACAATTCTTTCCCTCCCACTGCTTCCTCTACTCAGCTGACTATGGGTGTTTACTCTTATCCAATCAAACCTCGCCACGATCTCTATCAGCCAATCGGGATGTTGCTGCAAAATGTTAAGTCTGTTCTCTCCTCTGCTGCTGTCAGCTGTCATTCTAGGCAGAACTGTCGCACCCTCCTCCACCCTGTTCACCTCCAGCCATCGTATCCAGCTCAACAAAGGCTCATTCCTATACTCATCCAGAACATCAGCACTTATCCACCCTCTCCACATCTTCTTCTCATCTCATCTTCATCACCTCTACCACCACTACCATCAAGACCCCACGGAGGGTGGAGTTTCCCTAATCAGATTCACCACCCTCCTCAAATCATACGATCTCCATGGTGTTTAATCGCCAAAGACTTTCCACATTTTTCATTCTTATGTGCACATGTAAATAAATATTTTACTCTCCTGATTTAACTGTTAATCAGTGGAGCCACTTTGCTTTCCCCGTTTGTTTTTTCAAGAAAAAGTAATTTGGGCAATTACTACTAATGAATAAAATTTGATTCCATGAGTGATCTGTACACCTAGACATCTATATACTCATCAGTGCCCTGCATAACTAAAGAATGACTTCAGGAATAGAAACACTTTTCACAACCTCATTGTGATATTGCAAAATTGACTGAAGTCAGACAACTGTGACAAAGGAATCTTAATGAGAATCTCAAAGCAAATGAGTGTTCATTAAATTACATACCAGTTTTTTAGTCATTTCTTTGAAGTCAGGTTTTTTTTCAGGCATCCCACCTGATGGCTTAGCTGAACAGGTAATAATGAGTTATTATGAAAAGACACACATTTATGTATACATAAACAACATGCATGAATTTTGCCATTTGTAAGAGGAGACGATGGTGTTGCTTCTTACCCAAGGCAGCACTGGCCATGATGAGTAGAAAGAAAAATGTTCCTCCCTTTGGAGCCATGGTGAAAACACCAGCCTGCCTGTCTATTGAGCATGAGGACAAAGTAAGCATTAATATCAACACATATTACAAGTGATTTTGACTGAGATTTGCATTCTTTGCATTTTGTCATGATGTTTTTTTTTGTTTTTTTTTTGCAGTAAGTTATTAAACCTCTAGTTGTTATGGAGCCTGTCACCATGTGAGCCACCGCCAGTTTTCTTACATACTCCCTCCTCTGAGGATTGGTGATGTAGTTACCACCTTTGTTACTCGCCCTACGGGAGACTTTGTAAGACAGCATGCTGTGAAAAACATGTTCAGTAACGTACATGATGTACTTGTCAACTTCTCCCCTCTTCCTCCACCACCACTGCACAACACAAACTTTGAATGCCACATTGTTTCTCACAATGATGTTCCCTATCAAACATTTGCATGTTGGTATTTCGCCTTCATACAATTTGTTTGCTTTCCATTGATTTGACTTCTCATTTAAATATGCCCGATGATTACCAGGAATGGTAGAAATAAAGATATATAAATAACAACATAGGAATATTTACCTCTCTAATAACCAATTGTTTTGTAAAGTCAGACAGGCTTTTATTGCAGAATTATTTATTTGCTGGTTATATAATCACAGGTGTGTATCATTCATCAAAAATTATATAAAAAAATATTTAAACATACAAAATAAGTAATCATAAGTAATAAAACATGCCAAAACACATCTGTATACCCGTATCAGTGATGTAACTGCCTCGACAATAATCACATACCTGAAACCATCAACACATCACAAAAACTGAAAAAGAACTTACTGATTTATGTATAAATTAGTTTCTACTTACATGATCTGAGTCTGGTCCCAAGTAGATCCTAGAAACAATGCAATTTAAAACCAGAATGTAGGCAGAGTGGGGTTGTGCCTTTTGATCCTCTGCCTCAGTCTCGTCTCATGTGAAGTGGTTGGGTGGTTACCTGTGCTTAACTAAGTTGAGGCAGGTGCATGGTATTAAAATGCCAAGGGGGTGTGTGTGCATGTGTGTGTTAGAGAGAGACAGAAAGACAGACAGCGTTCATGAATATTTCTGATGTCAACCAGTAAATGAACCACTGGTAAGAGGTACCATCAAGGTATGACAATCCTATAAATGTTGTTAAAGGAATCTTATCAAGCGTAAAGTTGCAGCTTTTATTCTAATCCTTTAATAAAGTCAAACAAATGTGGCACCACGACACACAACGCTGAATGGCAAGTAGACAATAGAGCAGTTGTGCATTTATTTTTAAGCTTATATAACAGGATGTCATGATTATTCATCAGATCGTGCATCGTTTTGATGGATGGGCCGACAAAATCTACACAACAAAACCAAATACAGCTGCATTATCCAAATACAATAATGGAACTACAAGCAAAGTAACAAAACAAAGGAAGATAACCACAAAACAGAAGCTCTATTCACACTCTCCATAGAGGAAGAGGGCAAACAAATATCTTCTGAATACAGATCAGTGACCCTGAGCACATTTGAATGTTAAGACCATTACAGCAGTACTGTGGGTTAAGGTGCAGCTGTAATGGCTGACAGATACTAAATCCAACAAAAACAATATGGGGTTCAATTAGAAAACACCACAATTATTTCTAGAATTTCAAATGTCCACTTCTATACATGTTTTTGCAGTCTATAATTTTCCTTTCACACACAAATGTGAATCCAATTTTCCAATTGCACAAAAATGTCTTTAAAAAGGGAACATGAGACAAAAAAATATCACCACGGGAGGAATTTAAGAGGAGAAAGATTTTAAAGAAAAGGGGAAAAACTGTTTGTAGCATCATAATGAAATAAGTAAGTTAAGTAAATATCAAATCTCCACTGGTCCATGTCCAGATCACTGCAGACTACAGTAACTGGGCCCACAGTGCAGACAACAAAGACTGACAGTTCTGGTAGAAAAGGTAGCTGCAAGCCATAAACACAAACTCCAGCCTTCAGTAAATCCCTTCACAATCATGTTGGTGATGTGACAACATAGTTCCGACAAACAGCACAGTGTGCTTTGCACGTAATACCCACAGGACATCCTCTTCTAATTAACTTTTAATCACACTCATTTGCATTAGCAACCGTTACCATCTTCCCTATTAGCTGGCTTCCTGTGTGTGTGTGATAGAAGATCTGACAATAACGCTATCAACTGAACAATTAGTGGGCTGACGTTAATGTATTCATGTCTTTGTTGTTGCTAAAATAGAGTCCATACATACAAA
This sequence comes from Cephalopholis sonnerati, assembly GCA_019142605.1. NCBI lineage: Eukaryota > Metazoa > Chordata > Actinopteri > Perciformes > Serranidae > Cephalopholis > Cephalopholis sonnerati. The sequence goes on from JAGQAX010000008.1 coordinate 32,363,822, forward strand.
TTGTTGCTCTGTACAGAGAAAGACACGAAGGAGAGGCACCGTGTCTGCTGGATGTGTTTTACTCCATGTTTCCTTCCATTTTGGAGCCAATAACCTCATGAAGGTTTGGGTTGGTGAAGTGATCTGAAAAGGACCATTGACACTTGTGGGTGAGATTAAGTTTGTGTTAACAGTATTGTTATAAAAACAGCTACTCTATCTAGGGTCAGCTGTTTAACATCTTTGATGCCCCTGACTAGGAATGGGAATTGATAAGATTTTATTGATACCCATGACATAATCAATTCTGCTTACTGGTCCGATTCTTAATCAGTTTCCTTTTTGATTTCTGATCAGTTTTCAGTGTGGAAAAACGGTGGGTCTACACAGGTTTTCAGTGTCAACGCAACTGTTTAATTATCTCTGAGTCTGAACACAGTGCAGAAACAGAGTAGACAAAAAGTCATGCATGTGACTCAGGTCATTATGTAAAATGGATGAAATTAGAGAATATCTGTTTCGTGTGCATTTTTATTTTGGTTATTTTAGTCAAAGAAAAATCTGCTAAGCCTGCCTGCATGGTACTCATGTTAATATAATGATATTTACCCTCTGTAATGGATGGGCTGCTTGGTTGTTAAGCAGTGACACTTGAATGTAGAGTGTCAAATACATGGCATTCCTGGAAATTAAAACTATGTTGCATAGACAGACATTTCAGCTTATTGTTGGTGCTACCACACTGGCTTGAATTTATGATTTCACAGACATTACAATCAGCACTGTTGCCATCTTTGGTGTGTTTCTTCCTCTCCACCATGGCTCATGTCTTGATAAGCTCAGACGTATTCACTTCCGATGGGCTGGACAACTTGGAACTGGTTTTCAACTGGAACCGAGTCTCAATTCCCATCCCTCCCCCTGACCTTTCTGATGTCACCCAGCACATCAGTGTGGCTCATGATGTGTTTAATTGTTTTATTTGGAAAATGAAGAGCCTGTTTAGATCTGGTTTTTCAATGCATTTTGGGTGATTGGATCACAAGTGGACAGTGCTAAATACAAGTCTAAACAACCCCCAAGACACATTGTAATCCAATTACTCAAACCACTTGGTGGTTGTTTTGGTGACAGTGCCCTTAAAGCTCTACAACTTCCCCATTTTATGTCGAGTTGGATGAAGTTTCGTGTGACCATCCCTCATTTTGCCCTGTAGTGGGAGACATGTTGAGTTCTGCTGATAGATGTATCTATAGCTGTACTGACACAACTGCTAATGTGACTAGCGAGCATGCTACAGTCAGCAGCTTGCAACACTGTGGATGTAATAACTGCGTGCAGGGCAGTAATGTAATCTGAACACAAGTGGTCAGCTGGCGATGCATGATAGGCATCGGTATGAACAGCAGTGTGTCTCGGCTGTGTTCTTATGTTGGAGCATCGAAACGCATGATAATACCAGGTCTGAACAGGCTCAAAAGGAGGTCTAAGGCACAAAGAAAATAGTTGTATACCAGGCTTTGCCTACACAATACTTGTTAGTTTTGGGCCAACACAATTAAATTATATAGCCAAATATGACAAAAGAAACATTGGAATGAACATTTGACCATGTGTGTGTACAACTCACCTGCAGCAAACTCGCGGATGTCCGCAGGCCTTTTAAGAAGCACTTCTCTGTGAGAGGACAGGAAATGCGTACAGTAACTACAGTATAAAGTCTATCAGGGAGACTGTGCCCTTGGATTACTTAAAAACCAAAAGCACACATACAAAGGCAAATACTGAGGCACATCAACCTAAAAGCAGCTCAGACTTTCACTAGAGTTGATTTGTTTGTGGATGAATACATGTTAGATTTGATCAAATTCAAGGATGGCTGGCGCCAACTGACATGTATAGTACGTTTATGTAATATGTTGTATGGTAAAACAGGTCACATTCAGGGCAGCTTAGAAGAGGCTTTAAAGAGTATGGTGTTATATCTCAAAACAAGTACTGGCAGTGTTAACTTGCATCTACGCCTGGGGTGTCAAACATGTGGCTCAGGTGCCAGAACCAGTCCGCAAAAGGATCCAAGCCGGCCAACTGGATGACCTCGCACACATAGTACTGATGCACTTGTGAAGGCTGCAAGTTTTCAGGAGCAGTTTTTTTTTTACAGTTTTTTTTTCTTTCACTTGAGTTTGGGATGATGTGATGTAATGTTGGGATTACGACACTGGACAAATGTCACTGAGAAATATTATTGAAATTGCATTTATTCCTCTGGAGACACCACAGGCTGTTTGTTATCTGTTTTATAAATGGATTAGTGTTGTTAAAATGTACTTCTTTGACCAAAACAACAGGGAAAATTTGGAGGTGTTTGTTATTCATAGGATATTAGAGAGACTGCTGCAAGAACCATAACCCCCCTGCCCCGTATATTTTATGACAAGACATTGTAGCTGCTACAAGAGAGCGCCGAACGAAATTTCACTGTATTTATTGCAGTGACAATAAAGCTTCTTCTTATGCAATGGTTTTACTGGTCCGGCTTGCTTGCAATCAAATCAGACTGCATGTGGCTTGTGTACTAAAATGAGTTTGACACAGGAGTGTGGTAATTAATCTCAAAACAATTAATGGTAGTGTTAAATTGCATCTACTCCCTTGAACAGAATTGACCTTTAATAGATTAGGCTTTAATTTAGACATTTTTTTGAAGTATGTAATTGTTCTGAAGTTGTTTTATTTTGGATTTGAGATGCTGACATGTCTATTTAACAAATTTTTAATTTACAGTAGGGGTTGCTATGTTATTTTATAGAGCTAGCAATGAAAAGGAGGACAATCCACGAATATTAGGAGGAAAAACCAGGGCCAGACCCATTTACAGATGTTGTGTTACAAAGGCTGGTCTAATTGTGTAGTGTGAGTTACTCAGTGGGATTTGTTTGAGCTTTTACATCCGAAATGAGAGAGCCAACTTAACACTGCTTCTGTATGACATGAGCATGTTGAGTTTCTTCTCGCCCCAGTCCCTAGCATGATTAGTTAACTTCACTGGAAACGTAAACAAAGTAAGCTGACAGTTCATCTGCTAACTGATTTTCTTTTTTAAACATGAGAAGATGAGCAGACTAACCTTAGAAAGTCGCCTATCAGTACCTCTACCTCTGGGTGGGATCTCAAATACTTCTCATTGTCGAGTCTCGTCTTAATCTGTGAATCAAAACAAAGTGTATGTCAGGCTTGCTAATCAACAGCACTCTAATCCAGCTGCGGCTAATTGAGGCTAGCTAATGTAGCGTTAGCATATTAGCATCGTAACATTCACTCGGTGTTACCTTGAAATGTCGCAGTTTTTCTTGCTGCTCAGCACTTAAAACACCGACGTCCAGCTTCGACAGACCGCCCGTCCCTGCCATTGTTTCTCTACAAGTGTTTGTGGTATTATTTACCACGCAGTGTTCACTCAATAACGGTCTAAAGTTGGTGAATGTTTGAGGCTATCGCAGCTTTGGGCACCTGTCACTGACACAGCTGCAACTAATGTTGCTATGGAAACGACCTCCGGCAATTAACGGCTCGTCCGCGAGGTGGCAGCACGAGACTGGCTGTAAAGGTTCACTGTTGTTTTGAAAACCAAATTAATAAAGTTAATTATAATATAATATAATATAATATAATATAATATAATATAATATAATATAATATAATATAATATAATATAGGCAGCTTTATTTGTATAGAACAATTCATACACCAAGGCAATTCAAAGTGCTATACAGAGCAATAAAATATAAAACATAATAGAGCATACAGAATATACAGTCCCTACCACTATTCTATACCAACTCTCAGCCCTGGTGTCCATCCCTACAACCTCTTTTTACATAATCAGTAATACTACTCAATCAAAAAGAAAAACCCACAACAACAATATCATTAAACTTCCTCATTTCTGTGCCTCACAAAAAATATCCTTATGTACATCTTTTTAAACTGATATTTTAACTTTGTTTGACTTCAGCCCATTCCACAAAACCACCACACAAGTAGAAATGCACATACTTTTAGTGTAAGTGCAAACACAATGTTGCCTCAAATACACTTTTTTCTTTTAGGCGAGGGCAGCTTTATTTGTATAGCACATTTTAAACACCAGTGCAATTCAAATTTGCTTCACAGAGCAATAAAATATAAAACATAATAGAGGATACAGAAAAGAGAAAAAAAAATATATATATAAAAAGTAAAAATTAATTACTAAATTATTTACAATTTAAAAAACACCATTAAAAAAGTGCAGACAAGAGGTGCAAAGATAAAAAGATTATTGAGAATGATTTAGAATTGAGTTTAAAAATAAGTTTGCAGTCATTACAGGGTGGAGTAGGCACACGCAGTCACAAGCATGTCAGAGATATATTTGGGCGCTGAGCCACAGTGATTTATACACAAACAGCAAGATTTTGGAATCAATTCTCTGAGTGACAGGTAGCCAGTGTAAGGCTTTTAGAACTGGAGTAATGTCGTCATATTTAACTTATCTGCAGTGCAGTTTGATCACTGACTCAGTTCAGTTTTCTTTTTTACCACATCCTATTCCACATATGACCACACAAAACTAGGTTTTGCTTGATGAATTCCTCTCTGAAGGCTGGTTGAATGAGGAACTATTTAGATTTAGATAAAATCTTTTGAAAACTAGTTGAACAGTCGTTTTAACCTCTGCCTTGCATAGGTGCAGATTTTAAGGGGACGCAGAGTATACATCCCCCTCAATAGTTAGAACATGTATATTTGTATGTTTGTATTGAGTGTAGCAGAGAACTTTATTTTGATGAAACTGATGAAGACAAGGCACAGAAAGGTGCATAAAAACCACCAAAATGCAGGAAAATACATTTTTGGCACTCAAAATTTCTTGAGGGAGGACCCACCTCCCAACCCCCAGTTTCATATGTGTTCCCCACAGAGTTGAAACAAACCGACGCCCTTGTCTTTTCGTATCCCAGCATGGCTGGATTAAGCTGCTGGGGAGCACTGAGGCAAAAAAGCTGCCAGGCCTGTATGAACTTCATGTTCCTTCCACTGTCTGTGCGATGTACAGTTTTTCCATGCTTTCCATGCGTATTATGAGTATTGAGTGGCCCCAGATTTGCTGAGTGGGAATTAGATTTTAAGTTTGGAATCTGCATCATATTAACACAAAGCTGAGATAATAGAGGTCTCATAGGGGTGTCAGAGATGCAGCTCCCAGCCCCCTGAAGGGTCCAGTCTGGCCAACTTATGACTTACCTAACATTGATGCACTTGTGAACACTAAGAGGTGCCATGTTTCAGGAGCCACTTAAACAGTTAGGAGCCTACCTCATGTAAAATGTGGCTTTCGTAGGCTTTTCCTCTTGAACCAGAATACAGTACTCAGAAATAAAAGAATGAATACGTACTGTGGTCATATTCAAAGATAATGAGCATTGTGCAAAATCAGCAGCTTCAGCACAAAAGAATCTGTATCAGACTTTAATCTTAAAACTATATAGGTGAAACTCTTGCTAAGGCACTGCTAAAAACTTTTGAATTGTGAATAGTTTGTAAGGCAGGGGGTAACTTAACCTGCCTCCTCAGTAGCTTGAGTTTGGTGTGTGATGCCAGCATTACTACACAGGAGTGGAAGTGTACATGTAATGACAGTGAGTAGTAAATTCAGTGAATGTGGAAAAACTGAGACATTGAAATTGCACTTATATTTCTTTGGACACCTCACACTGTTTGTCATCTGAATGAATGTTTTCAAAATGTACCTGTGCTTCTTTACGCTAAAAGAAAGGGAACAATTTGGAGGTGTTGTTACTAATAGGTTAATATGTATTGGTTTTACTGGTTTGAACTAAAATGAGTTTGACGCCCCTGTTCAGAGGTATTACTGATACAGTAAATAGGCAAGTCCAAAACAAGCACTGGAGCTGTGGGGCCTGAGGGCAGCTGCCCGCTATGTGCAGTTCATCATCCAGACTTTTAAACACAAATTCTTAAACAAGATGATCAAGGCAGCTTGCTCAGTCTAAAAGGCAAGAAAAGAGATGAACTAATGCCTCTGACAGCAACCTTTGCCAGCTCAGTTTCAAACGTGTAACGCGTATATAGAAACTGAAATGGTAGGATGCAAATGATATATTTGATAAAAATTATGTACAAACAGAGCATGAGGTGATGTGCTAGACACAGGCTTATAATGAGGCCTACGTCTAGTCTACAGTTTATCAAGACACTTTAAATTAGCACAGCCATGAGACAGAGGAGCTGCTCTTAAGACACATACGACAACAAAAAGTCTTTTAGAGGTATTTTAGGCATGAGAGATATAAAGAGAGACTGTACAATGTGTTCCTGAGTTTGCTTCCAGCAGAAGCTCACTGGAGAACCATTACAGTTTTAAGTCTATTATCCGTTCGCTGTCTGTGACACTGGCTCTGGTTAGTTTTATTCCCCTCTCTGCCTGCTCATCACTCCCTGCGGAGAAAGAAATAACTTGTGTTGCTGAAGTGCATGGCTTCTATCCTCTCCTTCACCCGCTGATTGTCCTCTTCTTCATTTTCTTCTTCCTCTTCTGCCACTTCGCTCGGTGGGGGTTTCTTGTAACAACGAGGTGCTAAGGTCACCAGAGCCTGCCCTTCTGGAGGTGCTGGGGCAGAAGGCGCCGGCTGGGGTGAGTCCCTGCAGCGGCTGATGACGCTCAGACTCTGGAGTTTCGGCATAAATCTGTCCTTGTGTCTAAAATTAATTTTTAAAAAAAAGGAAGACAAAAGTCAAACTGATGACATACATCCACCCGTGTTATGTATCCATGCTTGTTGTACAGCAGAAAACATTTATATATTCACTACCTGAATATGTAGGCAGCCAAAAGGACCAACAAGAGAGCAAATGAACCGCAGATCCACGCGATCACGTGATGTGACACCTCACTCTGCTGCGCACTGGCTCAGTAACTGCAGTAAAGACAGTGAGAAGTCCTAATTGAGCTGAATAACATCGATGCAACGTTAATGTTTTGGTGAAACTGAGTGTGTGTGTAAGCGTGAAGATAGGTGTGTTGAGCCATGTTTCCTGTGGCTTGTTTCGTTGTTGAGCCTCAGTTATTATGATGACATGGCTTCCTGTTGAAACCCAGTGGGACAGAGGGGATTTTCAACACTAACAACATTTAAGAGTTCCCTCTGTCCCCTCTTATTCCCCCTCTTCTTTCTGTCTTACACACACACACACACACACACACACACACACACACACACACACACACACACACACAGACACCTCATTAACCAACATATTTTACTGTCTGCTGACGATCTTACCATCAGTCACATAGTCTTCTGTAAAGCCAGAGCCGTCTCTGTTTTCTGTAAACTGCAGGTTAGAGAAGGTAACACAAGAGACGGCATGAGATACAAGAGGCCAGAGAACAATGAACACTGTACATAGAACAAGCTTTAATGATTTTCTTATTGAGACTCTTACCACGGTGGGAGCGAGATTATCGTCTTCGACTGTCCATTTAGCTGCAGAGAGAGACATCCATACAGATGACATGCTATCAAAATCTTTGACAGAATGGAAACCCTTGCAACAGACATGTGAATGGATGAAAAGTAAAAACACATTGTAGTAAGTGCGGTATTTAAAAGAGCTGGCAACCAGAAAAATTTTTTTTTTTTTTTTTACAAGGCCAAAAGACTTGTGATTCGATCTTTGATTGTATATTTCTTTTGAATAGTCGTGTATTGTAAGAAAAAATAAAAATAAAAAAGGAAGACGAACATTTATTCATTCAAGTTTCACAACATTTTTGCATTCAAGACTTCAGTCAGTTAAGTACAAATTAAAGTAAAAAAAAACACAGAGTGACATTAGATAAGATACCCAGAATTTTATTTTATTTTTTTAATATATTTAAATATAAGATAGGTGTGTATATATTTAATTTAATTTTAATTTTTTTAATTTTACTTTTATTTAAAAATTTTTGTCTTTTTTTTTTTTTTTAATTATTCTAATATATTCTATTTGTTTCACCTTTCATGCCATTATATGGGTCATGCGATGGCCTCTGATTGGTTCCTGCCACTATATAGGTGGGGCCATACCTGTGTTGTGTGTTTTTAAAGCCGTGACGAAGACCTACAGTGGTCAAAACACGTTGACTATTTTAATGGTTTTGCCACTAAAGCCAATAAAGGCTTTTAATATTTCCTTTCTTGTTTTTCTATATTTTTTTCAGAGTGCCTGCATTGCCCTCCTGTCAATCACAAAATATTTTGTTGACGAGTTATTTTATTGCTCACTGTCATATATGTAAAGCGACATCATTTTCTCATCTGAAAGTAATTAACTAAACAGTTATTGAAAATTAACGAAGCAGCAATTATAACATCACATCCCTCCAATATTTAAATATGCTTTAAATGTCCTCCCCAATAAGTTGATTACATACTATAGATAAAAAAATGCTCATAATCATCAGCAAATGCAATCAGAATCATAAATAAGCTTTAAAAACTGCCATTATTATTACTGCTGGTTCTAGTATTACAGTGTGCTGATGCTCTGCGTGTAGTTTGAGTAAGTGGCGCTGCTGTAAAAGCAAAAGCAAAAGCAGCTGTGAAACTGATGTGGGTACAACCAGTGTCAAACACTGTACTGTCTCTGTTTTATTCCTTTCAAATGTATTAAAAAGTGGAAAACCAGGATGTAATGTGAATGTTGAATGGGCTATATTACTGTTGACTGTTATGGTTTTTGTAAAGTGTCAGTATTTCATAAAAATATGTCATGAAATTATCATAGTATATTATAAAAAGTCATTAAAATAAGTCATAGTATAGTATGTCATAAAAGAGTCATAGTGTGTGCTCCATAAAACGGCTCTCAGTCATTAAAACCCCCTAATCTATTTTGGTTTACAAATGTTCTAAAAAATTGTCTGCTAGGGAGTCTTCTCCCCAAACCAGACAACGTTTACTATGTGATTATGGCCCTGGGAATTTGATATGTTCAAGATACTTGGGGAATAAAAATATTTCCTGATTGGTGTTTGTTTTTATTTTGATGACATATCATAGAGGTGGGGCAGGAAATGAGAGGAAAAACAAAATGTAAAAACAAGACATGATAGAATTAGCCTTCTCATCTGACTTACAAGAAAGTAATTTTACTGAATAGTTGAACATATAAAATAGATATGAAGGATTTTAAGCGAATGGAAAAATAGTGAAGTTGAGAGCCAGTGTTTAAGAGTTCAGAGGAGTGTGTTAGAAAATACCTAGATAAACATTTTCTTGAAAGAGGTTTCGCTTTCATGTCAGTATTTGCATGAACATGTGTCACTTTCATTTTATAAGGGGTGTATTTCATTCTGCAAACAACATCAGGATGCATTATTAACATTTGTTAATATTTTCACCTCCGTGAACACGTTTCCAGGAGAATAAAGCGTGCATGCTCTGCACAATGAGCAAACGTATTTAGAGCGGAAGAGAAACACAAGTGGAAGGGGTAAAAGTACCTACATATGGGAGGGTGTTTATATAAACAGCTTGTTTGGAAAACCCAGGGAAGGAAACAGAACGCCCTCCTCCAGGTTGTCATGACTACTTTTGTCTGCGTCCACGGCGGATCACATGTTACGGAGGCAATAAAGGTCAGTGATTTACAGGTCCACTTAATTTATAATACTTGGTGTCTCTAAACCATAAGGTACTTTTTATGGCTGTTGGCCCCTGAGCAAGAAGAAATACTTATTTTAGGTATGCCTAACGAAAGCGTCAGCTAATCACGTGACCAGTTTTTGAATAGCTTGATTTGATACTTAACTGTGTGTATTTGTGTGCACATGTGTGTTTACCTGTCCAACTGCTGGCATAGACTGGCTCACTCCACTCACTCCACTGACCATCATATTCTTCCCTCGCTCTGACCTGTATCCTGTACTCAACGCCTGGCATTGCATCAGTGATAGTGTAGGAACGCCGGTGCTTAATCTCATGTTTCTGCAGAGACACATAAAGACAGACAACCACATGAACACACACCCTATGCACACTTCTAAATCTGCCAAATTATTCATTCATTCATTCACTTCTTATCCTGTTAGGGTTTGTGGGGGGGCTGGAGCCTATCCCAGCTGGCATTGGGTGAGAGGCAGGGTACACCCTGGACAGGTCACCAGACTATCACAGGGCTGACACATAGAGACAGACAGCCATTCACACTCACATTCACACCTACGGACAATTTAGAGTCCCCAATTAATCTGCATGTCTTTGGACTGTGGGAGGAAGCTGGAGTACCCAGAGAAAACCCACGCTGACACAGTGGAGAACATGCAGACTCTGCACAGAGGAGCTCCCCCACCCCGGGGTTCAAACCAGGAACCCTTTTGCTGTGAGGCAACAGTGCTAACCACTGCACCACCGTGCCACAAATTATCCCCAGAGATTTTTTTGCAGTTTCTGGAACACATCAATAATAAAAAAGTTTATCATACATCACTGCAACTAATTATTTGGTGATCTGTCTGCTACATAATGTTAAAATGCTGTATCTTTTTACAATTCCTTAATGTTTAATTTTATTTTGTCCTTGTCTTTTTTAACAGTATGTGGCATCTAGGATTTCTGACATTGTACAATATACTCAGCCAAACATTTAACATTATAACAATGTCCTTGCTGCAGCAGCCATGGGCTCAACCCCAGCTTGCAGCCCCCCATTGGCCCAAAACCATCAAAACAATATATAATTACTAGAAAGACTGAGGATGTGACTCCTCCTTAGAGTGTCTTTTAATACAACAAAACACTGAACAAGACTTTTTTAGGCGACCAAAATGTTATAATAAACTGACAACACACAGAAATAGTGACAACTATGGCCACGCCTATACTCTGTGAATCTGGGGTTACAGCATGGTGATGTTACTGAATCAACCTGGTCTCACTCCAAAGTCGTCAAAATCCAGCGCTTGGGCCATGACTTGCGGCGTCACACACTGACGCAAAAAGCCGTCCTGGTGGTGGATGGGTCCAACAAACACCGACCCATACGATTCTAAAGCCACACCCCCTTTTTTTTATCCTGAACCTAACCACGTGCGTTTGTTGTTGGAGGGAAAAAACCTCAATTTGTGTTGCTGTACTGACGCAGTGTGTTTATTTTGAAAGAAACTGTATGTAAACAGTACATTTCCTGTGAAAATGGAAGTGTATTTTGAAAGAAGACAATACATGTAACAGGCAGATTTTGACACGGTGTCCTAGAATGTCAACAACCAACGCACCCAAGTTACCTTTCACGTCATATCTGGACGTAGAAGGTCCATGACCAAACCAAGGTCGGAGTGAGAGTGTGTTGACTGAATCAATGTCGTCACCTTGGTAGCGACTTGTCATCTGATGGCACCAACCTGTCACTCAAAATGTCAGTGCTCTTAATAATGCGTAACTTTCAAAGTAACTTTATATACATTAAAGTCTTAATAAAATATGAACAGCTGAGTTAGATAAAACTTCACTCCCTGTACAGTTGTCATAAGCCATAGAGGCCAAAACTGTTTTTGTATCGGGCTGTAAACATGTTTATTTCTGCTGTAAAGTTGTACATTTTAACATGGGAGTCTGTGGGGATTGACTCCCTCTTAAAGACAGCCTCAAGTTGCCATTTAAAGAACTGCAGTTTTTGGGACCTCAATGTTGACTTCCTTTTCAGCCCCAGAGGTTGCTGCTAAGTGCATGCACACATCACACTGTCATCACCTGAGTGTTTGTTTTAGGCCAGAAAAGCCAACAATGCATTGATCTACTGAGCTGTAAGAAGTGAACACACACACTGACGGCGCATGTTCAAAAACTCTGTCTACCAGCACGCACCTGGTCATTATCAAACAAGGGGCTGAGCGGTCGGTATTTGATCTCGTAGAGCAGTTCATAATAGTTGTCTTGAGACTTCCAGGAGACTGGCAAACCCCAGGTGGCCGTCATTCTCGTTTTGTGTCCCTCCTCCTGTCGGACTGACACATGTGATGGAGGGTTGGGCTTCACTGAGGGGACAGACAGGAACATAGAGAGCGCTTTAATGACCTTTACATCAGACCAAATACACGTGTGACACGGGCACAGCTGCCTCGACACACAAACTTACAAATTCTCAGAGGTGTGAAGTTTTGCGGGCTGCTGGTGGCGTTGCCGGTGAAGCTCGTGACACACAGGTAGGCCATGTGAAGGGTTCTCAGCTCGTCCTCATTGTGATCCAGAGCGCACCAACAGCGGGAGCGGGGAGATGAGTATGTGCATGGAAAGCGAAGAAATGGCTTTGATGGGCTGAGAGAAGGAACGATGAAGAAGGAGAGAGATAAGTGTCACTCACACAGAGAAGCAAGCACAGATAGACTCCTGATGGTGCTCAAGCTCCTGCACTTTTTGGTGTCTGGTTTTGGCAAGACGGTTTTTTCTATTTCTTTTTCTGACCTTTTAGATATTTAATTTGGTCCATGGCATCAATTCTCAATTAAAAGTGTGTTTTAATGCCCAGCTGATGCATTTGAGCACTAATTGATGTACTTTGATGTCCTGCTTTTGTGCTTTAAACACAGTATTATCACAGTATTGGTAGTATTTCTTTTACCTCTGATAGGGGGGATAAACTATGACAAAGAGTCAGTGATGAATAACTAAAATATATTGTACATATTATATATTATTATTTAATATAGTATTGGGACCTGCTTACACACCTAATGTGATAGACAGGTGAGTTGAGACTAACAAGACACAACATGTAAACCATAGCTTGTAATGTTGCTAAAGGTTAAATACTGCTGTAGCTTTAAAATGTAACATTATATCTTATAATGTGTAATTATTTTTTATCTACTATCTTCACACATGTTTAAGTTATTCATTCCTTACCTTTTACTGAGTAAGAGGTAACAGCTAGGTTGTCCAGTGATGGGCTTCTGAGGCGTCCACTCACAGCGAATCTTACTGCTGGGTGACCTTTTGTAGCAGGAGAGGGTGGGAGTCTCTGGACGATCTAACACGTATAAAAGACATGACATGATTCTGAACATTCATTATTCAGTCAGTCATTGATTGTCTTTCCTAAATATATAAACTGTGCTAATTCATTTGGATTAGTTGTTTTAAAACGAATGAAAAAAAAATAATTTAATTTATTTATTTTTATTTAATTTATTTTGGTAAACTAATCAAAGTGTAAATTGACACATTTTTCACTTTATCATAATGACGGAATTGTTGATTGCGCAATGTAGCGGCCATAAAACAATGAAACCATCAGTGTTTAAATTGGTTCCCTGTAAGCCTCGCTTCCACATCTACACTTCTTCTGTCTCTCAAACTCACTCCAAGCTCAGTTCAAATGGTAAAACTGGGAAGTGCTCATGAAAAATAAACCAAGATTCTGTACTTAGTGATACTGTATTGTCTATTTCTCACCTAAAATGTCTTCAGAAACGTATTTTAATGCACTGTTTGACTGCAGTACAAGAATGTGTGAACAGGAAGTGGGCGCCATACTGTTTCCTGTATTGTAAAAATGGAGACTATCTATCTATCTATCTATCTATCTATCTATCTATCTATCTAACCATGTTCTAATAGTCCTGGATACAGCACTGGAGGCAGGACCCCGTTCAGTCCTATGAAAGTTGTGCAGTGGAGCCAAAATACATTCAACTGCACGCCTCTGCATGAGTGGGCCCATAGAGCAGGTGCACTGGAGACTTCCCCTGGTCGAGCTGGCTACTTCTGGTTTGGCACTCTGCTAACTCTAACTGGTATAAAATGATTTAATTTTGTGGCTCTTCTAAACTTTCCAAATGTTATCGGACCAAATGGATCAAATCCTGATTGTGAAACGAGTCATTTTGTGGGGGTTGTGATGCTAAAAAAAAATGTATCCACTGATTTACAGACATCCCTTCATGTATGGGCCCCATGGCATCACGTGACGGACCCGGACTTCAACTGTCTGGCCACTATGAAAATTGACCTCAAAGCCCAGCACACTTCCTGGCAGCCTGGTAAAAGAGCCTAGCTCTCATGACGTCACCCACCAGTGAGAGAGTTTATTAGTCAGGTGCGATGCAGTGCATTCTGGCAGTTGTAGTTTTTCCACCTCTGGATTAAACACAGACGCCACAGCCCTTTGCTTCTGTTTCCTCTGGTCATGTAGCATCTTTTTAAAAGTATTTGTATCTCTCTGTTGTATTGTATTGTTCCAGTTTTATGAAAGCAGTGAAATACTTCTTTATGGTTCTTACTATCAGAATGTGTGGCATAATTCACTTTGGAAAACCATAGCTAATTTTTAACCTTCTTCCTAATTAATTTATGTTCAGACAAAGGACAAATATCCAAATCAAAAGGACATTTATAACTCCAAACATCTGTTACAACTGCAACTCACCTGGAACATATACTTTTAAGGAGAACCTCTCTCTGTCTCTGTGATAACACGTGTACTTCCCAGAGTCTATCAGTCTCACTGAGGACAGAGACAGTAAAGCCCCTCTCCTCTCTAATGTGATTTCACCCCAGTCTCTGTCTCCTTTTCCCACTGTCATGCTCTTCCACTTCCACTGTAGCCTCGACTTTATGCCCCGTGTTACTCTGCTCCCTTCCTCGCCCTCCTCCTCCTCCTCCTCCTCCTCCTCCTCCTCCTCTTCCTCATAATCGCCCTCTCCAGCCAAGTCTTCAGATTCACCCCTTCGCAGTCTGGTCACACTGGTCGGCTGGACGGTGGGAGTGGTGGGGGGAGCTGTGTATCCTGTATCTGTTTGTCCGAGGCTTCTGTTGTCTCCTGCCTCAGTGGGGTACGAGTGGTACCCCTCACTTACAGCGTTCCCCCCAGCGCGATTGTCACTGTTTAATGAAACTCCAGTGCTGCTTCTGATGTTTGCAGCGGTTGTTGGGACTGCATCTTCAGATCTCCTTTTTTGGTTGGTGCTTAGGCCATTTCTGTCCCAGCTGACCTTTACTCCATCCACTTCCACATGACCACTGCAGGTTAAAACCAGCTTACTGCCTGGGGATAAGACCAACACACCAGGGGGAGGGTCTGTGCAGAGAAACAAGCAACAAAAAAAACATAATTTAGGAACTAATACATTCCAATGTGTGTGCTGTCTGTCTTGAATTGATTATGTGCGTTAACTCAAGACACGTTTACAGCACAATCATACAGTATTTCGTACAAACGGCAGCTGCTTTTTCCCTCAGTATTGACTAGGCACAGCACAGATAGGATGCAACGTTGCATAACCGAAATGACCAACTCCTTTTGAACTTCCTCTTTTAATAGGTTTTCTTCTCTCTGGTTTCTTTTTCTGTCCTTAATAATGTCATCTCTGTCATCTCACACTCATTTACATTTCTAACATCCCCTAATTATGCAGATTTTTGATTGCACTCAAAACCCACACAGTGTACTCTAATTTGGGAAATGCCTTCGCTGTGTTTGTTTTTAGCCTCCTGTTTGGACACGGCTTGATGTCAGAGGTCCAATGTCCTTGTGCAAACACACTTTACTCTCCCTTACTCCATCTTTCCCAGTTGCCTGTCTTTCTTACCCAGAATTCAGATAGGGAAATAAAGGCTCTGCAGCAGAGAGAGGGCACACACGCATGTATAGTGTGCACATGCTACCAGATATTGGAACAAGTAATTGTTTTGCAAGTCACAAGTAAGTCTCAAGTTTTTGCACAAGTCCCAAGTCCTTAACTTTGAGTTGTGAGTCCTAAACAAGTCATAATGTGGTTTTCACTCGATGTAATGCCATTTTAACAGGAGTAATAAAAGATAAAATTTAAATTAATTTCTGTACTGTGTTGTATTTAACTCATGGAAAAATATCTAACTTTCTCTTCCCAAATTGGATTGGGACAGGATTTGAAATTAATTATTTTCAAGTTAAAAAGCTCAAGTTCAAATAAGGCCACAAGTCACTGGAGTTCAAATCCAAGTCGAGTTGCAAGGTTTTTTTTATTTTGTCAAGTCAAGTGTAAAACTCAATACTGACCTGAGTCCACATCCTGTTTCCTACAGCTACTTACTTTAAAAATGTAACCTGCCTGACAATGTGCATGACTAATTTGGCTAACTAAAGTGCAGAATCTGTGACATCAAAGCCACAAGAGTTGTCTCAAAAATAAATCTCCCTCCAGCAGTTTGTGTCCAGTACAACAAACACAACCAAGGTTAAGAACACATTCATAGTAGATGCTGATTGGTGGGCGAAGGCTGACACTGTGTATAAACAGAGTACTCATTTGTCAGAATGTACAAATAAAATAAAACAAAATAAAAAGAAATGATAATTCAGGAAAGAAAGAAAACATCCTAAATGCCAGGAAAGAAGCAGGAGACCTACATTTAGGATCTGATAAAAGATTATTATGACATAACTGTCACAGTATGAAAAACATTTTTCTGAGCTTCAACAATGATTTACAAAAAACTGTTTCGATTTGATACAAGAACATGCCCACGCAGATCATTTAAAACAGGTTTCTGCGTGTTTTAAAGTTTAAAAAAAACATACATCAAGGTGTGAAATATGATCTGTGAGACGCACAGAAATAAAACACCTTTAGACAAGCTTTGATTTGCATTGTGCTCAAACTGCAATCAGAGCAGGCTACTTTATATCTGCTGTGATTTATCTCCAAATCTCAGACCTCAAAGAGAACAAGAACACTTGCTTTAAAATTAAAAATTGAGCAGGCAACATTTACTTTCAACAAGCATTATCTACAGTTCGTTCTGGCATGTTGTCGGCTGGTCTTAGTATTTTCAGTAACAGAGCAAACAGGCTTACATGGCATTATAAATGATATTAATTCAGGTACCTTTTCTGGGACACGTTCCGTCGAAAACGCTGCGGACCGGCGCGGCGCACAGAACCCACAGCAAAGGGAGAAAAATCCGCATGTTTGCGCATGAGTCTCCCTTCACCGAGTCCTCACACCATCACTCGCGTCCTAACAACACCAGCTGGAGATTGTTGCGGCTCCCATCAAACTTTTCACACCAGTAACAACAACCGACAGCCCTCCTGTCAGACAGGCTTGTTAAAGCTCAGCTATCCCGTGCTTCCTCTGGCTGAAGCACTCAGCTCTCCGTATAGACCCGTTATTGCGAAATCCCAGCTCTCTTCCCCTTGTTCAGCCCGTTACACAGAGGAAATCCTCCTCAGCGTCACATTAAAACCCCAATGATAGCTGAAAATAGGCCGGATATTATAATATTTATTTTTAAAGCCTGTCAGAGGAAGTTTATCATTGCCTGCTGAAGTTACTGCCTCTATCTGCATTATTCTATTTCTCCTTTTTTAAAAATCATACATGGTGCACTTTGTTCTACTTTAACTGTGGGTGTGTAGCGCTTATTAAGCGTTTGTCTGCTTTTAATATGAGTTTTATTTTTATTTTTATTTTGTTCCAAAGTAAACGATCATGTAGCTTTTTTACTTTCTGTTCATATTTTCACTTCTCCCAGTAGAAAGTGATTGAGCACCATAATAAACTAGAGGACTAAATGATATTTATGCATGGATGGATGACTAAATGGGTCTACCAGGTACAGGCCAAGGGGCCAACAGACTAAAAATGACCACAAAGACGTGCAAAAAAAGAAGAAAATAACCAAAAAGGCAGAAAATGATCTAAAATACACTTAATTACTTCAGTGAGATGCAAACTGACTTAAGACAACACAAGACAACCTTCAAGAGACACAAAATGACTTTGAAGAGACAGGAAATGATCCAAAAAAGCACAAAACTACCTAAAAAAACAACACAAAATGACCTAGAGAAACACAAAATGACCAAATAAGGCACAAAATTACCTAAAAAATAACAAACAAACAAAAAAAACCACAAAATGACTCCAAAGAGACAAAACATGACCTCAGACAGACACAAAATGACCAAATAAGGCACAAAACTACCTAAAAAAATAAAAACAAAAAAAACAAAACACAAAATGACTCCAAAGAGATGCAAACGGACTTAGAACAACACAAAATAACCTTTAAGAAACACAAAATGACCAAGAAAAGGCACAAAATGACCTTAAAAATAACTCCATAAAAATGACTCCAAAGTGACACAAATGGACTTAGGGCAACACAAAATGACATTTAAAAAACACAAAACTACCTTAAAAAAGACACAAAATTACCTAATAAAACACACAAAATAACCTCAAAGAGCCCCAAATTGCCCTAAGAGAGACACAAAATGACCAAAAAAGGCGCAAAATTACCTGAAAAAACACAAAATGACCTTAAAGAGATGCAAACTGACTTAGGGTGACACAAAACGGCCTTTAAGAAACACAAAATGTCTCCAAAGAAACATAAAATGACCAAAACAGGCACAAAATTACATGAAAAAACACAAAATGATCTGAAAGAGATGCAAAGTGACTTAGGGTGACACAAAACGGCTTTTAAAAAAACACAAAATGACCCCAAAGAGACACAAAATGACCAAAAAAGGCACAAAATTACCTAAAATAAAACCTACAAATTGACTTCAAAGAGACAAAACACGACCTCAGACAGACACAAAATGACAAAATAAGGCACAAAACTACCTAAAAAACACAAAATGACCTCAAAGGGGCACAAAATGGCCAAAAAGACACAAAGTAACCAGAAAACTCACAACTCAAACAAGACAAAAAAAAAAACAAAAAAACAAAAGAGACTCAAAACAGTATAATGCCTGTGTGTCTTGCTCCTATAGGAGAGGTGGTGGGGCCTTTTCCACTTCTCATAATCTGCCCATGTGCTCATGTAACCTAAACTGCTTTTTGTGGTTAAACTCAAAATGTAAAAAAAATACAGTAAAATAGAAAAAAGAAAATCTCAAATTGCCACAGCTTAGTCATTTCTACCTCAGTCATTGGTTGCTAGATGAAGTAACATTTACATGGACACAGTTTGTTTCCCTCATTTGAAAGAGAACTGACACGTTTATTGACCACCGTTCAACCGTTCCATCTTCCACCTATAGAGCTGACCCATGCTTCAACAATTCATGGTGCCAACTACTGTGCAGTACATTCATTTCCGGCCTTGTTTTTGCAAATCATGGTGGCATCCTGTTGTGTTTCAGTCAAAGAGCTGCTGTGTTGAAGACAGAAAGAGCCCAGACACCCAAAATATTGGCATTTTTAAGGCATGATTATCTCCACACACCTTCCCTTTATTCACCGACAAATAAAAGTTCAAAGCAGTGTACAGACTTGTTTGACAAATCACCTTTAAAAGTCCAGTACTGCCTGTTTCTTTGCACTTTGCCCATGTCCAACCTGAAGTAAGCCAGTGGCACTGTTTTCCAGACTGCGGTGGTACGAGACATTACATCAGAGGTACATAAACATGATCTGGCCCTTTGTCAGACAAAAAAAAAATTTTTGTAGAGAGGATAAAAAGCACTGAGAGCTTGCTTTAAGGTGCAAATGAACTAGGCCATTATAAAACACATCAATATGATGCAAAAAGGAACAGGAAAACATGAAGTTGAGGTTTAACAAGTAATAAAGAGATCAATAGGAGATAAGGGACACAAGTCTTGCAACAGTCTTGCGGTGTCCTGTAACATAAAGCACCGTTCTCACTGAGAACTATAGTGAACACAAATACAGATAATAATGCCTGCACATCACCGTCTGAATGTTGTCAAATGTCTTCTGCTCATTCATTCAACCCATTTTGAGAGATGCTGCGTGACTTGGCTGTCAGAAAGGCTAAACTTGAAATAACAAGTGGAAACAATCTTTTAAAATATTAAAAGTAAGCTATGTTTCCCTCCCTGCTGCTTTCCTTTAGATAAATACTGTAAATTTCATGATGTTATTCATGAACACAGTTATCAAACTGTACGCCATGGGAACATGTATATCACCATTAAATTCAATTCATAGCTGGCAAGGTCCATGTCATTAGGATGTGCCCTCCTCTCTATGATTTGGATTGATTTGATGTACAATAAAAGTTTGAGCTGGGAAACAGAGAGAAGAGCACGAATAACAGTCTGCGTGCTCTCAGTGTCTCTGTGTCTCTCCAGGACAGCACACAACCTGTGTGCAAACATGATGACAGGATTGAAGAAGTACTTTCTGTGTTTATTCTTAATGCTTCACTCAATCTGGCTGGTTTCCTTGGCGACAGAGGGCAGGCCTGGGCTGCTGGACGAGGTGGTACGAGCCCTCCAACCAAACAGAGCTTCCTGTTGGACAGAGGACGAGTTGCGTCAGTATGTGTGATGTCTCTGTGTTGTGACTGTTTTGTTTTTGTTATTGATACAAGAATGGAAAAGAAGCAGCTCACCTGCACGGTGCCCAGAGTGATCGTCCAGCCTCCGGGTGAGTCTCCCCCGCAGGACCTCACTGCTGCAGGGGTGAGGGCGCCAGCATTGAGGGCCGCTGCAGCCGCCTCAGGGGATGGCGCTAAAGCTGGTGGGGTTTCTGTGGATGATGTGGGTTCAGTCTGTGTGTTTTGGGCTGGTGCCGCGTCTGTCTCCTCCTCGATGGGTGTATCCTGCGAGCCGCCCAGAAGAGAGGAGGAGTTTGAGAGCGGCGGAACTGACCCAGAGACACAACTAGGCGCTGGGCTGCACTCCCCAGAGGCGCTGGGGGGAGTGTGAGTGTGAGGGTGTTTCTTCCTGCGGAGTGTGTCGATCCAGCTGGAGCTGTGTCTGGAGGCGAAGGTGGCCAGGGCCAAAGACGAGAGCCTCATGTTCTTCCCTGAGGTGATCAGCTCTCCAAATCCTTCCTGGTGGGCAAAGGCGTAGCCTGACCTCCTAGAGCCGCCGCGAGCGCCCAGGCGGCCCTCTGACACACTGCCTGTCCCACGCCAGGCACCTCCAACGCTACGACCCACCGGCTTTCGCTTCTTCTGCCGCACCAGCTGAGTGTAGCGCACCTGGAGAAGAACAGAGGAGAGGAAGTTTTAGCGGTTTGGCATTGTTTTCAGTCTTTGTGCTAATTTATAAGGTATATACAGTGTGTAAAACTTCAGTTGGTGATCAACTTTGCCACTTTTCTATGTGATCCCCAACTCAAAACTCTTGGGGTTTAACAACTTAAACTTATAGCCAGCAGTGTTGGGTGACTGGTGATGGGTTACAGTAATAACATCACTTTTACAAATAACAAATTACTGATAAAATTTCAGCAATAATATACAGTTACCCTCCTAAAAATAACTTATGACCTAGCTTTTGTTGTCAACTCCCTACTGATTTAAAATCCAACAACTGGTCACATTTCGTAATCGTCTCGCATGCATGCGGGTGGAAATATTCCCATCACTTTGATTTTGTCAGAAGGAAAGATGATAAGAACAGTGTTGATCCAGGTAGTAGCACCAAGTCTCCACTGCTGAAAAACACAAGCTCAAACCTCCTGAAACACTCCGACAAACAACGGCACAACAACATGAAGCTCGTGGAAATACACCCCACTAAAGGTGAGCCCTGCTTGGCCACAGTGGATGGCTGCCCTACGCTAGCTAAACAACCAAAACTGGATTTTAATCGTGGACAGCTGCAGGCTACAAGAGACAAAGAACTAAAGATGCATGTGGCTGAATACGTGGATGAAATCGTGGATTTCAGACAAATCCTTGGGAAAAAATCAGTCACAGGCAGCAGAAGACCTCCACGTAAAAAATTATTTGCAAGCTATCTAGCCTTAACTGCACTGCCCAGAGACATTCACAAAAAGATGCAGGTGGGAAGTCTTAATTTTGAGGAGAAAGTATGTAACTATCAGTGTGGGGTGTTACCGAAAAGTAACATAACAAGTAGTGTGACAAATTGCTGTTGGTAGGGAGTAATAAGGAAAGTAACATTACATTTAAAAAGAGTAACAAATAAGATGTAATAAATGACATTTTTTGAGTGTTGAGCCCTGACACTGATCAGCAGCATAGACACCAGTAAATGTGACTGTACAGAAACAAATCAAAAAAGGAACTTCTTCACACCACCCGAACAGCGGCTTCGGTTGGACGCCCTGCTGGCTCGAGACACACTCACTGACGAGGCCATACACGAAGGTAAGGGTACACTGATTCAGTCAATATTTGAAGAGTATTTATGATACATTAACTCAGTGACAGTAAGCATGAAGTCATCCTCACACAGGCACTCAGATGAACTTAACGCTTGCGGTTAATCATTGGCTGAGACCGGTTTCAAACTGACATGTTGAGAAGACACGACGCCGACACATGTCACAATGGAGAAGATGGACAAATCAGAGTTCGAAACTTTGTGTGTGTTTTCTCACCGTGTCTGAGAGCTGAGGTTTGAGGTCCACCTTGAGGAAGCGGAATGCCAAAACTGGAACTATGCATATTGCTGTCGCCAGTGCAATAGTTAACCACACGACTGGTTGCAACAAGGTGCTCTGGGCGCTACCTGCACTCAAAAACACACACACACACAACCACAAACATGAGCAAATATGTTTCAGGAATTTACAGCATTTCACAAACACTGCATACGCGCAGATATTAGACACCTGGATGTGATGTTCTCACCGGTGGTGTGAAAACAGGTGACTACAGGAAAGATTATATTTGGGTCAACAAACATTCTGTATGGTTCAGGACTTCGTGTTTGTGTGTGTGCGTGTGTGTGTGTAATAGACAAATAAGGGACGAGGGGACTGACCTACAAAGTGGAACTGGTTGGGAAAGATCCTGAAGAGGGTCTGACTGTGCAGAGCGAACATGATGGTGAAGTAGGAGCCCAGAGAGCCCCACACAAACACATGGTTTATAACAGTCCAGAAGCCTGTGTCCAGAGCGATCTACGTGACCACACACAGACACACACATGCAAAATCAGCACAGTTAATGCACCATGATGGAACACATGGTACTTAAATATAGCTGTGAGAAAAACTAACACCACTCTGGCCTCTCTCACCTGCACGCTAACCACAATGACCAAGGCTGTTGCTGTGGTGACCGCAAAGGTCTGGTAGTCAGCGAGGGGCACTCCGTTGCTCTGAGTGGCATTGGAGAGGACGGCACAGGGGACAAAGAACAGCACCACTGATGTGTAGATGCCCTGGGCGATGCAGATGAAGAACTCTCTCTTGTTGAAGAGAAGGTTGAGCTGCCCGGGCTCGTACAGCTTCGGATACTCCAGACTCCTCTGGTCAGGAACATCCTTCAATAAGAGACAGGAAGTGAGCGCCTGCATTATCTAAAATACGGGTGTAACTACAGAAACTAACTGGAATTGTTGTGTTTCATTATTTAAGCATCTGTTATGAGAGTCTACAACAGTGATCCTTATCTTGTGGCCCACAGGCAAAACGTGGCCCGTGATAGGCTGCTGGGGTGCCCTCAAAATGTTTCCTAATTCATAATGAAAACAAATTGACTCACACTGGGATTTTTTTTTGGGTACGTAATGCAAATAAGGTGCCAAAGTGTGTAAAACAAGCATCAAAATAGGGCTTGTTTATCAAATAGGTACTAGGGGAGGATCCCTTGCTCCCCCAACAGAGGCCTGGGTTAATTATTGTAAAGTAAGTACTATTTTTTGTTCATGAACTAATCCCAGGACTTGTGCCATTTTGCAAAAGTGGCCCCCGTGCAAAGCAAGTTCCCTGGTCTATAACCATGCCAGTGTGAAGCTGTTAACCGAATAATATTTGTGAAATATTTTCAGTTTTACTAAAGAACATTAGGGTTACTGTGTGCGCCTAAACAGACCTGATCAAATATCCCCATGGCCAGCACAGGGAGGGAGGTGTAGACGATGTTGTAGAGAGTGATGAAGTACTGATCATACACCGTCTACAAAAAAAAGAAGATGGACACGACAACACAGAAAATCATGATAACAATTTCCTAACCCCTGATTGTTGATGTAAAAACGTCCTCCTGAGCGTTACTCTCTGACCTGTGCTGAGAAGCCACAGAAGAAGCCGAACCAGAAGTGCACCATGGTGAAGGCAAAGTTCTTGTAGAAGAAGTAGCAGAGGAAACGGCACATGCGCAGGTAGGACCAGCGGCCGTGCACCAGTAGAAGGCGCTGTAGGAAGCGGAACTGGGAGAAGGAGTAGTCGCTGGCCAGCACGGCCTGGATCCCCTCCTGACCTGAGATACCAACGCCGATATGAGCACCTGGAGGATCAGAGAGAGATGGACAGAGAGGGAAAGAAAGAGAAGTTAGCAACATAAAGCTGGCTGCTGGGAAAACTGGACTTATTTCACTTATTTTTGGCATTCTGTGAGGGTTTTTGATGACGAATTATCTCCATACTGTTAGAAATAAAAAGGAGAAAACATGTAGATAAAATAGTCCTAGTAAGACATCCTTAAAAAAGTGCAGTAAATCAGTCATCATTCAAACACAGTTAGCTCATTCCCAGTCTTTATGGTAACTTATGCCGCCCTCACACCAAATCCTCACCACTTTTCAAGATATTTGACTGTCGCAGACAGAATTGACAAAAATACTATCAACTTATGACACCTTTTATCTTCTGTCTCTGTAGTTAAGTATTTTTGCGGACATGTAAGGAATTGTTAATATATCATATGATGGGAAATAATTTCAAAAGAAATCCAGTTGCAGTCTAGCAGGTAATGATCCACAGTGTTTGTAAAATATTATAGTGTGTGACTAAAAACTCACATTGTCTTTAGATGTGAGAGGGCATCAGACTTTTAAAACTACTTTCAAAGTCTACTAGTGTATGGTAGGCTTTAACTGGTTGCTGGCTTCATATTTACTGTACATAAATGAGTGTGGTATCAATCTTCTCTTATGTATCTGGATAAGAAAATGAAAAATAATGATAATAATTATTTATAATGTCTTGTTAAAAAGAGATGCAGTTAACACAAATGCTAATTTTGAGGTTTGAGGAGTATAAATCACAGGATGTAAATCAAATCAGCTCTGGCTGCATCTCTGCTTTGTACTTGCATTAATTGAACTGAAGAAACATGCCTGTATTCATGTTCACATGACGCACATCCACAGACAAACACACAAAGTGAGGCAACACTTGCAAAACACAGCATATTACAAACACACTTAGAGTAACACAACATTGGGTTAACCAAACCTCTCTGTCTGTTTCCCCTAAAGATGTTTTAAGGTTACAAAAACATCCTCTGTATCACCTCGTCACAACTCGAAATGAAGCTAAATTGAAATATTCACAATGTTTTGTTAATTGTTTAATACAGTGGTTTCCAATTGGTGGGTCACGGTCCAGAAGTGGGTCGCGGGACCATTGTGAATGGACCACAGGAGTCTGGCGAACATGTCAAGCTTGTAAAAAAAACACACCTCATTTTTAGCTGCAGTAAATTTCCAGCACAAAGCTTTTATTTTGAAGTGCCTTTTTTTGCTGTAAAGGGAGCGACTAATCAACATCTACTTGACGGAGACAGCAAACTAGCTCAATGTCATGGCCAAATGCAAGTACGATGCTATATAAATTTAACTGTGAGGACCTTAAACTAAAGACTAAGGAGAAATCTGGACCCCTTGCTTGGACCAGCTGGGAACCACTGTTTTAATTCACATTTCACCAACTGTCAGCCAGACATGTCTGGTCTGTTGGGGATTTCCGCAAGAATTAAAAATAAAGTTCTGTGGGTTTGAATGCTGTTTGCGTGTGCAGCATAATAAATGGCCAACCTGTGGGAAAGTAAAGTTTAAGAGGACACTCAGAAATCAGTTCCTAACTTAGTGAGGACATCATACCACCCGCAACACACATTTCCTCACAACCTTCGTCACTACTAGTCACACCATGTCAGATAAACAACTTCTACTACACTTCTGCTGAGAATTTCCATTGCCTAAAGGTAGACGCTGACGCCCACGTGGCCAAAAGCTACTTCTCTCTTTCCTCTCTATCTAAAAAAAATAATCCAGTTACACTTCCTCCTCTCCTCCACGTCTGCACAACTCACTTTTGATCATGCTAACATCGTTAGCTCCGTCTCCTATTGCCAGGGTGACGGCCTTCTTGTGTTTCTTGATGAGCTCCACCACCTGAGCCTTTTGCAGCGGGGTGACCCGGCAGCAAATCACCGCTTTGCACGCGCACGCTGTGGAGACAAACTCCATCTCCATGTCTGCTTCTAGTGCATGAGCCTGTCAAAGAACAGCAGAGAGAGGGGAGAAGTATAATAGTAAGGGGTCAGAGTCAGAGCTGTGTAAGAAAAGAAAATCTTTTGTTGATGCAAGTAGCACATTTT
The DNA here is from genome assembly GCA_019142605.1 of Cephalopholis sonnerati. Taxonomy (NCBI): domain Eukaryota; kingdom Metazoa; phylum Chordata; class Actinopteri; order Perciformes; family Serranidae; genus Cephalopholis; species Cephalopholis sonnerati. The sequence continues at coordinate 32,390,128 of JAGQAX010000008.1, forward strand.
AGGCAACTCAGTGTTTCCTGACACTTGACAGTTTAATTTTTCCTGCTAATTTGGTGCACGTGCACAGTATGTCAGAGTGAGGGGAGTGTTATTCGTACCAGACTGTGACCGTTGATAACGAGGGCAAACTCTCCAGAGATATTGTCCATGAGGTTGGAGGGAGGTGGAGGTGGTGGAGGAGGAGGAGGAGGAGGAGGGCACTGCAGCTGTTTCCCTCCTCCAGTACCATCTCCATCTTGTCCTTCTCTGAACCCATTACCCATGAAACATCCCTCCATCCCCTCCTCTTTGCCTCCGTCTCTGGTTCGTGACAGCTCGATCATCCTTTCCCTCGCCCTCCTGTGGGGGAAGACAAACAAGCTAGACATCAACAGGGCTTGTCTGAGACACAAAAACAGGAGCAAAACACAACATGAGTTTGTAGAGTAGGAAATAGGAGAGATGAAAGAGGAATGGCAGAGAAGGAAAACAGACACAGCTGAGAAAACAGACGGAGACAGAGATAAGATAAAAACAGCAAGGTGGAAAATTGGAAAAAGAGCAGGTTAATATCAGGGCTATCATGGAGGAAAGTGACTGAGGTTTGTGAGGTGTGACCCTGATGGTACTGCTGATGTTTCAGCCTTCAGCCAACCTCTCTGTATCACCTGAATCACTGCTGCGCTCTGTATGTTAATCACATGAAACACGTCAAGATGTCGCCCCGATAAGGTGTCATTGTTATTTATATATGTTTAAGCTATAACTCTTAAATGATAAAACTTTGGCACTTAAAGGCAAATTGTGTTTAGCTCAGTGTCTATTTATGGTTCTCTAAAATATTTTAATCACATTAAAGGCGACCTATAATGCTCATTTTCAGGTTCATGCTTGTATTTCGGGTTTCTGCTAGAACATGTTTACATGCTTTAATGTAAAAAAAAAAACTTTACTTATCTAATACTGTCTGCCCAAATATGCCTGCATTCACCCTCTGTCTGAGATGCTCCGTTTTAGGGCCTGTCTCTTTAAACCCCCCTCCTGAAAAAAACACAGTCCTCAGCATCCTGGCATCTCTGTACTGTCATTGCAGATGTGGGTAAGACCGTAATGGAAAAAAGCGGCACTTCCCTCTGTGAAAATTCACCAATAAAAGCTTCTTAACCAACCGGACATGTTTTAGCAAGAATATTATTCGAAATCGAGGGAAAAATGAACAACATCAGCAACCAAGATTCCATGTTTCCCTGATGTTAGCATGTGGCTACATGTAGCAGTGTACTTGCAACCAAAGAATCTAAGAGAAATGAACAACATCTGCAACCAAGACTACTGGTTTCCCCGACGTTAGCATGTAGCTTCACATAGCAGTGTAGGCTATGTAACGTAAACACTTGCAGTAGCGTGCCTGGAGCAGATGACCATATAAAGAAATCTATCATGAGCTGACTTCAGCTGACGTCTGGAAAGTAGAAACAACCTTTGGAACAGAGTGTACAAAACAGTTTGAAGCCTGAGGTTTTTTCACTCACAGGGCTTACAGTTACATACAGTTACATCATTGTGCGACTTTTAAACGTCCATCCATTCGTCCGTCTATTTTCATCTGCTTATCAGGGGCCTGGGCGCCGGTGCAGCAGGCCAAGCAAAACACCCCAGACATTCCTCTCCCTTGCAACGCTTTCCAGCTCCTCCTGGGTTCCCCAAGGTGTTTTATACAAACTTCATTTAATATGAACATCCTATATCCTATTTTTTTTCTATTTATATGACAGAAAATAAAGAAAAGCACAACAGGTCCCCTTTAAGGTTTCATCGGTGTGCTTTGTTGTGTGTTATCCTGCATTTCCCGTAGCAGCGAACTCACCACGGAAATTTCCTGACAACTTTTGTTGTAATGGCAATACAGTGAACACAACTAATCTCAACACTATTTTTGCAATTCACGTTCGCTACGGGAACAGCAGTATGCAATCTTTGAGCCATGATTAAGGGAAATACAGTGTGTGCTCACACCCCATGCAGGACAGAAGAGGCCATAAGAGCATCTATCAACAAAAGCTGCAGTGATATGGACATTTCTTCATTCTGATTTAAAACAGTCTGATTAGAGATGAATAAATCAGGTGATCTGATATGATGTGCACTTTCATGCCTCAAAGCATTTACTTGGGATGTTATTTTTTTGACTGGTGCCAAATGGCTCTGCCTACTGTGAAGTGTCTAATCTGCTGGAATAATAACAAAAGATTTTTTCCAACCTTACTGAGAGAATTATACATACAGTACTATACAAGGAGAAGAAGCCTGTTAATACAGTTTAGTAGTAAGTAACATTAATTACCAACACCATTTGTACTCTGCACCTTTGCAATGTTGTCCATTGTTTTACGTACTTCACTATGTTGTTGTCTATTCTGTTTATATACATTGAATGCAACATAAGACCAGAGTAAAACTGTGTTGCAAAGTTTGTGCAGATCGTTACAGTAGCATCAATAATGACATCATCACTGGCTACGTGGTCATGCACAAAATAATCCGGTTTTTGCCCTTACTCCAAAAAAGACAATATTCCTACTAAGCTGTTTACATGTCTAATCAGAATGATATTCCACTTACACTCCCATTTATATGCAGCCGTGCAGACTCCTATTAAAGTGCTCTAACATGTTCTTTATCATGTCAAAATATAAAAAAGAGGAACCGCTTCTCATTTTGCTTCTTTGCATCAAAAGAGGATTTTTTCAGTTTCCTACCAGCAGCAGACTTGTTGAACCATGTGAGCACAGCCTCAGCCACCTTCTTGAAAAGGTCAGTTTTGCAATATTTGCGCATATCCTAAAACCCACTGATATCTAAGTCTTTCATAATGTTTAAAAGTAGGTGTGTTTCCTCTTCCAACTAGAAATGCGGGATTTTCTTTTGTGCCTGCATCTCAACCACAGCCTCGCAAACTGTAGGTGTGTTGGTTTGTGTACCACGTATCCATGACAACGCACAGAGCCGACTGTGAACAGACAACAGCCCATGTGTCGCAGTAAAAACCACAGCTGAGATGCATATTCCGAATGCGCTATGTATATGTCCAAATAATGCTCTTAAATCCTGACTAATTCTGGCATATCACACGTCTTGATCAGACAAAGCTTACATTGGGAAAAGGCCTGAACAGCGTCAAATTCTGAATATTGTCATATTCTGTATAATAGTGGAATATAAGTGTGCATGTAAACATTCTCATTTACAGGACAAAATCTTTGACATATGCAGGTTTTACACTAGAAAAGGTAAATTTTTTTACTTGGTTTTTATGTGTTGATTTTGGTTGTAGTGCCTGAATCAAAACTTGGCTTACGTACTGGATATTGTTCAGTAACTCTTGTAGAAAAGTTAGAACCTTGTGCCACCACAACCACTCACTCCATTCACTTCTTAGTTATTGTCTGATCAACACCTGCCTTATGTAATTTTGTTCAGTGTGGATTCTACAGTGTAGAGAAACAGAGACATCAGACTGACCCGAGCTCCTGCCGTACGCTCTGCACCGTGTGTCCACTGATGATGAACACCTCAGTCATGTCATCTGTCAGCATCTTGCAGGAGTAACCTATATTGACAGCTGTCTCTGTGTGAGAGAGAAAGGGAGAGGGTTACTGGACTGACGTTGAGTGTTTCAGCTGAACATGTTGGAGATTCATATTAAAGAGAACAGGAGCCAGAGTGACCGCTCAGATGGATCAAAAGTTGATTTAAACATCTTCATATCTTTGTTCTTATGTAAGAAAGCCGGCTGTTGCATGTGCCACCACAAATCAAACACTGTGACAGGCACATGGACCTGAGCATGTTGATGATTGGCTCCTGGTTAGTGTGACCAATAGTTGTAATAAGCTGGAGGTCACAGATACCCCCTCTCCACCAAAATGTAAAGGTTCTGTTCCGGTTTGTGCACCTAATTTTATACCATTTGAAACATTTTCACCAAAAATAAATTGGTTGGGAGCCCGAGTAGTTGGTTCGCAGCTGGAACCAAAAAGTAGCAGGTTTTCCTTGACCTGAGAAAAGCTGAGGCATCAGTGTCACATTCTACAGGTTGGAAAGAGAGGATGGAGTCTTGCACGTAACTGTCTTCTACATTTTCTTGTCAGTAATCGTCGGTCCATGTTTTTTGGATAAAAACAAATATGTACGACTAATAAAGAACAAAAGTTTGCAGGTAATCGATGCAAGTCACCATCTTGCTGCTACTGTTTACTTCTGATGTGGGTTTTGCAACGCCATCTGCTACATCCTTGATTACAGTGAGTCCCCTAAAACTGGTGGAAATGCGGGCTGGTTCACTAAGAAGAATCTTTCAGGAAACTTACTCAAGAACAAGAGCTATTCTGGTGGAAAAGGGGTGACAGAATATATATTATTTTGTCCAAGGAACACAGTCTTTATGTTACATTTTCTGCTTCTCAATGGGTGACAGTCCCTCTACAGACAACACATAAAACAGACATCAATATGCATGCTGGTTAAATCAAAGTAGATTCTCATTGTAACATCTCCACATATGTCCAGAAATCTCTCTCTTGTGTGAACACATTAACGCTGCAGACAGTACGCACATGGCGGCAGAATAGACTGAGTGCTGATGGTGCTTTTTAAGCAACTGCCTGCAAACTGAGGTCTGAAAGTGTGTGTAAAAGTGTGTGCGTCTCACCCTGCTTGTCTCCAGTGAGAACCCAGATCTTGATGTTAGCCAGAGAGAGGACAGCGATGGTCTCTGGGACGCCCTCCTGCAGCTTGTCCTCTATAGCTGTGGCACCTAAGAGCTACACACACAGGCACAAATATAAATTCCAGTTATCAAACCAGCGGGAAATTTAAGACGGGCATAAAAGCAATTTCTATTCTATGACCTCAATATTTTGCCATTAATTCAACTCATTAAGGAAACAACATCTTGCTCTAAGAAGCTCTGGTGGTGTTTAGCTGCAGTACAAAAAAAGGAATTTCCCCTCAGCAATTAGAATCTGGACATCCGACTTAACCTATAAAGTTCCCTTTTTTATTGTGCCATTTTTATTCCATTTGCAGAAGAAACTCTGCAGAAACTGCGTGAGAAACAAATGGCTTAATGCTTCATGTAAAGAAAATGAAAGTCAGACACACACAAACAAAACCAGCACACGCATGGATGCACACTCTCAGAACAAGTCACTGACCATCATGTCTTGTTCTATCTGCTCGTAAGCGGCTGCCAGTCGGTCCTCTCTGCAGCTTGCGGCCTTGTCAGCACAGCGGTGGCTCTCTGACCATGCCTCCCACTCGTCCTCTGACAGGTCCCTGTAGGCCAGGGCCAGCGTCCGCAAACCATCTGCTGCATACTCCTAAAGAAAAACATATGTACACAGACATGTACAAACACCTGAGGATACACATTCAAGAGAGATAAAGAAGTGGTTGAGTGGTGCTCTGCTTCACTATCATTGGGTCAGAATTTAGGCTGAAAAAATGCCAGTGTTCGTCACACGTCAAGGTGATGCACATGAACTAATCAGTAAAGGCTCAGATGTTACAGCTGTCAACAAGTTTGAGGACACTAGATGGCAGCACAGCTCCATCCATCCATCCATCCATCCATGAATTAACATGTGTGTTTACTCACATTGAGGTGGTCTGAGGTGATGTTCATCAGTTCCTGGTTACAGGGGTGGAGTCTCTCCAGCAGCACAGTGTCAGCGCCTTTACAGTACAGACGGATCCTGCCCTCTGGGTTACGCACTGAAAATAAATGACAAAGTTTAATGAAGAAAAAATACTTCTTTGCTTCATTTGCACAGTTATGAACTGTTAACAACATATAAATTTGATTCCATACTGGCGTGGCTGTCTCCTATTTTTAACAGTTCCTATATAGTTACAAACAAATAATCATTTGGGTCCAAACAATATACAAAAAAATCATATATAAGAAGGTAAAACACCTTATGACACTGAATCCCATCATTCAGGAGAGGCCTGCTGGTGCTCAAGTACCTCAAGACATGCATGTAACATGACTAAGATTCTTTTATCAGTGTCCACAAAGAGTGATTGTTTCTCATGCAAATGCTGTGTAAGAGGGCACACAAGTATATGCTCTTCATTTTGTGTGCTAGTCTTACAGCATAACAGAACTGTTGAACACATCAGGACGTAAGCAAGTGTCGGCAGACGAGCTGAATGTAGAATTAAAAGATGAGGGTCTGGTATGAATGTTTAAAGTGTATACATTAATGTTTGGTAATTAATCAGACATAGTCTTACACATTTTAAGATGTTATTCCAGGGAAAGTTACACAGCTTTTGACTGATGTTTCACCTTCTTATGAACGATGTAAATCAGTTCTTTCTCCTCATGCAGTAAACTTAACATACTGGAAAAGTATCTTGTATTGTTTCTCTGAGGTTTCTGGAAGCATTGGGACCCTGATCCGTTCATGGTCATTACTGGAGCAACAAGCGTCTTATCTTTTGCCAGTAACTATGATTTATGTTTTGTTTTTTAATCGTAGTGTAGAGTGCAGATTGTAGAAAAATGGACCACATTTGATTTGTGGATGAGAGAAGTAGCAAACACATTACATCTGGTGAGACTGTTATTTCATATTGAAGATAAAGGACTTGTGTTTGATACAGTCTGGGTCACTGTACTGTATTGTTTTCACTTTAACGACTAATGTGTGTGTCAGATGTACACCTTGCCATGTATATTCTATTTCCTTAATATGTATATACGCTTTTGTGCTTTTTAAAGAAAAACTTATGTGTATTTTATTTAATTATGACTGGTTATTACCTTTTTGTTGGTATTGCTGCTACGCTTTAAAAGGAAATAATAAACATGTATTTAAACAAAAGAAAGAAATCTATACAACTCTTCCACCGCCTTCAAATAACCAGACTCCTCCTTCTTCAGCTTCAACACCTGTTGTTCCTGCATTAAGTGGATGGCACAGGCTGTCTTTGGCACTGATGTATGAACATGCAACTCGGGATCTTGCTGCTTTGTTGTTAGACCAAAGTCGTTGCTAAGGGAAGGGTGATTTATGACCAGCCATTTCTGGGCAGTTTTCCAGCACCTTACAAGAAGACCAACCACAGGAACACACAGTGAAATCTCACTGAGGGACAAAATGTAAACATGACTAATAGCCTATCTGCTGTCAGTTTGTGGGCGTGTGGATCGTCATTTAAATACATATTTTTGATTTAAACTCAGAAATCTAAACTTATCAGATGAGTCGACTGCAGTGAAGGACAGTTCTATGGGTGTTTAAGGGGAGCTCCAGTTTTATCAATCAAGACTCTGATTTCCTATGTTTTTGTGTCTTAAGCCCCACCAAACACTTTCAGTATGGAAACTCTGGAACCAAAAGTAACCCTTCAGACAGGGCACCTAGACCCTAGGTCCATTAAGCGTTTCCACTGCAAACAGTGCCCTAAAATGTGGGCGGGGTTGTTGTCAGTTAATGCTCCATGCACCACTCACTGTATGTCCTCATAGATGGAATTAGAGGATTAGGATACACGTTGTTCACAAAATCAAGTCGAAATTAATTTATTTTTTTTAAAGCTTGAAGATCCACTCATTACTAAAAGTTTATGTCATCCAAGACGGACCCAATCACCCACTTTTTCTCTACTTTCTAAACAACTTTTCAGATGTTCTGTGGACTGAAAATAATGACCCCTGCTCACCTATAACAGACATCCTCTTGCGTATGTTGTTGAAGTCCAGTATGGCGAGCAGAGTGTAGGTAACGGGTCGTCCCATCTCTGTGGTGGTTATTGTCCCAGGTGTTCGAGAGCGAAACACAAAGCCGAAGTTTCGAGCTGCTGTCACTAGAGCGCCTTCATCTGGAGACTGAGCCTTATAAACCAGCTCTCCTGGTTAGACAGATGATGACAATAAATGAGTAACAATAAATAGCTAACAGATGGTGTCAGTGTTTGTTATCGCTCAGCCTCCCAGATCCCACTCTCTCCTTCCCTTGCTCACCTTCGCTCTTCTCCTCGCTCATGACCGTGTGACAGAGGGAGAGCAGGCGGAAAAACTCGTGAGTGTGTGCGTCTCCCACTTTCACTGATTCCAGCAGGGTGTCGTCATAGAAACAGAAGTCAGGGTCCGCCAGGGGGTTGAAAGGAGTGAAGTCCAATCTCTGAAGATGAATGGAAAGTCAGGGACTGACTGCGCCATAAACTAGAAATACATATGTATATATGTGTGTGAAAAATGTCTGTTACCTTTGGCTGAGGTCCCAGTGGGTCTGTTGCTTCACCTGACAATAACACACACACACGTGTCAGACTTTGTTGTGTTTTTTTTGTACGTGTGTGCATGCTGTTACACTCAGTGGTCACTTTATTAGGTACACCTGCACAATATAATGCATAAAGTCTGTTTTTATGATGACTATAATGTTTTGGTTTTGTTGAACCTGTAATAGAGGTGTCAATTAAATTATATTTTTCAGCATTTAGGACAGAGTTAGTGATGGATGGATGTATCAGATCCATCAACCCATTTTCATCCACCTATTCGGGACCGGGTCACGGGTTCAGCAGGCTAAGCAAAGCACCCCAGACCCAGGAACGATTTCTAGCTCCTCCTGAGGGACCCCAAGGCGTTCCCAGACCAGATGGGATATGTAATCCCTCCTGTGTGTCCTGGGTCTGCCCCGAGGCCTCCTACCAGTGGGACGTGGGAAAGTATTCCCTACTTTCTACCAAAATGTGTCCCATTGCATCTGCACCAGAAACATAGACGTCCGCACCAAACTGTCTGTTTGTCAAGTCTCTGAGCTTCACAGAGGACCTACATCAGTTACTACAGCACCATTAGCAAAGAGAAACGGCTTATAAAATACGTCAACTGTCTCGGTTGTCTTTGCTCATTAAAATAATGTACAACAGCTCGTAACTGTGTAAACAGGTGCCAAGCATAATAGTGTGAAGCACCACAGTCAAGTGTATAAAGCTGCTGTGTGCATATGTTTTGTGTGGACAGAGATGGAGACCCCCATGCTCAAGACATTTATCAAGCACAAATCAACTGAATGAAAATGTAAATGACAGCTACAATGATGTTACAGCACATTTTACAACACAGATGCTATTTTAATTAATACAAATATTACAGATGTAATTCTGCTCAGTTCACTGTGTGCGCAGCCATGTTGCTATGACTTCAGGTGTATTTATGTCGGTGAACTTGGGCTAGATGGATCTTAGTCGAGTTTCCGACCAGGAATTCCGACTAGAATGGTTCATTGCACTTTTCTGTGTCAGAGTTCTGAGGACAATGAAATACAGCAATCATAAAGACAGACTTTATAGCAGACCTGTTTTATTAAGATGCAATAGACTGCTTAGGTGTACCTAATAAAGTGGCCATTCAGCGTACTTGTGGGTTTGTGTGTGTGCGAACTTACCGTAGGTCTGTCCATTGATGGAGCACTTATTGAAGCTCATAATGTTCTGAGTGAGAGTTCCAGTCTTGTCACTGAAGATGTATTCAACCTGAACAAAAGAAATTAAATATTAACACTAAATCCAAAATTACACAGACAAAGCAATCACTGTAAAATTACTGTAGAAGTAAAATAAAGCTTTGTTTTAAAAACAGCGTTGCATTCTGAGATCGAAACTTCAAGAAACAATACTTAAAGCTCAAAAGAGTGATACATTCTTCAGAGCAATCTGTGAAGCCTCCTCGACTCTGAATTTAGACTCCTTTCAGTCTGCAGGTGCACGTGGTTCTCATGGTTCCATCATTCAGTTACAGCAGAATTGATTGCAAAATGAATAGACATGCATTTTTAGAATAATTAACTTATTTAATTAACTAACCATCAGAAGCTACAGAGCCCAGGATGAATAAAGGATGTATGAGCAGAATACACAATCAAATAAACACTGCTGTCTCAGTGTGGATGCCTACCTGACCCAGCTCCTCGTTCAGAGTGGTGGTTCTGGCCTCAGCCGCTGTGTTACACTGTGAGCAGAACATCTGCTGGTCCCAGTTAATGAAGTAGCTGTGGCCCAGCCTGATCACCTCCACACTGATACACACACAGGATACACACATGCTTACAGTGACAGGAGAGGAACATTCATCTCAATTACTGCAAACTGAGGTTCACTAGAGCACAGAGCGATCAGTCACAGACCTACATTTGGTGCGGCCTAAGGTAACAAAATGAGACACTGTTGTATTTTAGTTCTGGTCTGGTTCCTGTTCACACTGACTTTTTACAAATGAATAAAGATTAGTACGCATGAATTTATAAAGACTGAGAAGCAATTGGTGATTGTCATCCTGCATCATTAGGATACATACAAAGATCAGTGGTCCAATATTATCAATGCAAAGTAACAACATTGATCATCTTTAAGATACGCCATTATTTTGAAATTCCAGTGGCTCATCTGTCACTATTTCTGCCCAAGCAAACCTCCTTCCTAAAAATTCAGACAGGGATCAGCACGCCCGGGCCCTGCCTCTGACTGCCACCCAGCTCACAATGCACCAAACCCTGATTCCTGTCCCTGCTGGTGGTCGACCCACCGGGGGAATGGCTCAATGTTATTTATTCAGGCTGAGCTCAAAGTCCAAATATTCTGTTTCACCAAGGTCTTCTTGGCCTCAGGCCTCAGGCAAGGGAGCTCAAGTATCTTGTGGTCTTGTTTACGAGTGAGGGTAGAATGGAGCATGAGATGGATTGGCAATCAGCAGATGGATTCATTAGAAGTTTAGCATTTGAAATCGTACTCAAACACCTATCTGCTATCATATAATACTGTAATTTGGTTTGTTTGCTTTCACACCACAATTGAAACGCACCAGACCTGCCTTTCTATTAGTTCAGTTGTTTGTTCTGCACCACGATTTGACTGACTTCAGTGGTGGTTGAGAAATGGGGGAGCAGGCAAACATTTTTCAGGGCTTCATCTGCAGCTCTCTAACAGACAACGGTGTCAAACAAAGTTTAATATCTAACATCAGCAGGAATGTAATAGCAAACGGCATGATATGCAGCAAAATTGGTCCAAACTGTCTGCTGAGATATCAGCATTAATACCTGTGCACGCTTCTTTTTTTAAACACAGTGTGTCTCAGACTTCTCCTCACCTGACATACAGAGAGATAGGCACCACGGTGTTGAGAATGATGACGTATGACCAGAAGGAGAGGAAGGCCGAGAACAGGAAGTTGTCCACAGGAGGGTCCCAGGGCAGATAGCTCTGAAACAGGGAGCCCACCTCTCTCTCCCACACGGCGTTACCCACAGCCAGAATCACACCCATACACACCAGGAAGCCAAAGATCTAATAGAAAAATTACAGACACAGCAAGCAAGAGCACAATCAGATATCTTACATTTGGATCTCTGGTGAGTTGAGCCCCGATTAGGATGGAATAGAGGAGATATATGAAACTAGATTCAAACCACTGAGCTCATGTCCTGAAATAGTGACTGTATGAGCCATGAAAGTGAGAGGTTTGGGGTGTCCTACCCAGAGGACCAGAGTGTTCATCAGGCGATCGATGCTCGTACGCTTAAATTTGGTGCGGCCACTGTTCTGCATCAGCTTGGTATCAGGGCCTGGAACAAAAACAGAGGAAGTTAGACCTGCTACACATATAACATACATCCTTTTACACGCAAACATACACAGACACACCTGCGAAGATGACCAGGCCGTAGCAGGCCTCCGTGTTGCGGAGGACACACCCTCGCAGCAGCATGTTCTGGTTGGTCAGGTTGTATTTCTTGTCTCTCCAGTACAGAGTCCCACAGAAACGATCCAGCTTGTTGTTGGGGGGCTCACACACCACCTCACCTTCACACACACAAATCAAAGGAGTCTAAATCAGATGCTATATCACAGAGGTCCACAAATTCAATTACAGCAGTAGGTTTATTTTCTTAGCTGCGTGATATAGTGATGAATAAATCATCCACATGACATCACACAAACTCAAAGGCCGAAAACACACACCTTTCGTAAGTTGATATGAGGTGAAGTGTGGGTTGATTTGCTGCAGTAATGCATTTTGCACAGCAGGTGAGGAGTGTGTGTGGGCGCGCTATGCTGACACAGATGCCTTTCGTTGTGTGAGACTAGTGGGCGGTGATGATAGGCTGTTGTTTAATACTGACAGAAAGTGTGTGTGTGTACATTTTGTGTGCGTGTGTGTGTGTTTTTGGTTCGGGTGCGAAGGTGTGAAGGTGGATAATGTTTGTGTTCAACACTGAAACCTGTTGACCTTTATATCATCGAGAAAAGACAAACCAAACCAGAAATCGAGAGAAGAGGATGAGTTTACTCAAAACTCACCGTCGAACGAAGCCAAGTTGTTCGGGTCTCCAAGTTCACACGTCACAGAGACAGACTGGCGTACCTTCATATTCGTTTCTCTGCAATATAATACAGCACACAGCGATTTAGATGTAGTGTCCTGTTGCTTCTGCAGATTACAAAGCACTGTGAGGCAGTGGTGAGGTGTGTGTTTCTGACCCGTCCAGCTCGGCTGTCTCGATGTAACAGAGTCCGTGAGGTTCGCTGCTGGACAACAGGAGCAAGTCAGCCTGAAAATAGATACAGTAGCTGAGGTTAGCATCCACTGCACAGTTAGTAATGAACAGTAGGTAGCATAGGGCACATGCTGTACTAAAACACATTCAGCATTATAGCATTTGGTCTACAATACAGTGTAATTATCCATCGTGATCACATGCATATTTAAACTGACTTGAGAGTTGCAGGCTGATCCCTGAGCAGTCCACTGCTAAAGTCGCTTAATTAAAAGGGCCCTGCAGGACTACTGATCACTGTGTGTGTTTGTGCATGACTGTGTTGGACACACACTTACTGCCACAAATTGGTTGTTCTCCAGTTTAATGATATCACCCACTCGAACATTCATCCACTTTTCATTCTGGAGCCTGAAACAGCGAAACAGAGTGAAAAAGTAAATAAAGATAAAAGGTAGAGACGCTAAGACATCGATTTAGGAAACTTTGCAAAGAAAAGCTGATAAAACTTGAATAATTAATTTGTATAATCGGCAGACTTAGTTTAGGAAACAAAACTCCTGGTGAGTGTTTAGTTGCAAATGATAAGACGAGAGACTCACGAGCCGCGGATGAGGACCTGAGACTGACGGTTGTTCACTTGGTTGTCGCTCTTGTGACGAAACTGCAGGAGAAAAACACCAATGTGAGCTTTTTTAGGAGCTTAGCTGAGCTCACCATATTCAAGAGGCCACTTGTTAGAGCCTGCTACAAATAATGTGGTGCTGCTGAGAGCAAAATTTGCATGAGTATGTGGTGCTTGAAAAACATGCTCACGTAGTCGTCTGTGGCATCCTTTACTGCGGTGATGCTCAGCACCAGAGCTAAAGGCACGATGGTAGTGAACCAGGAGAGGGAGGAGATCTGAGGTATTAACTAGACGGAGACAGAGAGAAGGTTGATTTGCAGAGATGTTTGAAAAGGGACACAAAATCAGAGTGTGATTCAGAAACAGCTACATCTGACCCTAGTCTGCTCTTTCAAACCATAATATGGAACTTGATGTAGGAGCCTGTGAGCATAAGACCTCGGGAAACAGTACCATGACATAAGAATGACCCCGGTATCCTCTTATCACTTCTTCTCATCACAAGTTGTACTTTGAATGTTTCTTACATTCCCTGTTATGATTAGTTATTATCGACTATTATTTTCATTGACTCCATGTCTCAAGCTCAACTTAACTTCTGAACAGCATCTGTCTTCAGAGATGTAACTCTTCAGCCTTTGACACCCATACACTCTGTCTCTTTTTATGTGCCATGCTTAAATCCCTCTTTCCCATCCCTCCTTGCACCCCCTCTCCTCACCTGCAGTATGAGCAGGAATAGGAAGTAGGTGTTGGCTACTTCCTGGAACTGCTCAAACAAGTTGACAGGCAGAAAAGTGACGATGTTGTACTTGGATGTCATAATGCAGTTGCTCTGGATGGGGAGAATGGGAAAAAAACAGAAAGTTATATAGACTCTAACAGCTGAATTTCTTCAAAGGTTAAAATGCTCTCTCATCTTTTATGATCATATTTTGGAACACATACAGGGAAAAAACTGTCTTACCGCGTACTGAAACTTTTCGTTGTACTCTCTGTCATTGGCTCTGACCCTTCTCTCCTCCTCTGCAGAAACAAAACACACAAAATGAGTCATCACAGGACGGTATCACGATGAAGATATACTGAAAGCACCCGAGCTGCTGCATCTCTGTATGTCAAAGTGCATTAAAGGGCCGAGTGTAATTCCTACAGAATGTCAATATCGGTTCACTAGAGAGATAGAGAGTGAAGGAGACAGTCAGTCCACTATATTTGTGCATTTATTTGTAAATCAATGAAGCTGGAGAAGTCTGCTGGAGGTTGTTGGAGTATTGGGTCGGACACAATCATTCTGTCTCACACAACAGAATTAATAATCAGACAAATTACCTCTGGTCTTTAATTAGCTGCTCTCGCTGTCTCCTAAAGGGATACTCTGCCCATTTTTAACCAGCTTTGTGTCTTAACAATGTGGGTAGCAATTGAATTGTTGTCAACCTCCCTCTATCTTACCAGCGCCCCGATCTCCCTGCTTATCTCCCAGCTACAGATTGGACTCCTGCATTTCTGTCAAGGCTATTCAGTAAAGGCTGGGACCTGCTCTTTGACCCCATAGAAGCTATGTGGTATGACACAAGCGTAATGTTACCAGAGCTGTGATGTTGGAGGGTTAAGGTAGACGGCACTAGACATACAGGGATGGTGTCTGCTCAGGTGCTCTTTGGGTGTGCTTTTTTTGCCTCCTTGGCAGAACTTTAAGGTACACTTGAATGGATGATGGCCGATATTCTATAGAATGTTTGCGTATAGAAAACATGTTATCAGAGACTTTTTCAACAATTACAGAATCACAATTCTCATCCATATGTTTAATTTTCGTATGAAAGTATTGCGACCAAAAGCCAAATGCTGACACCTAGTGCACTGAATCAATCATTCCTATTGTTCTATGATCAGGATCAGTAGGACCTGATAAGTAAGTCAATGATAATAAAGTCCTTATGTCCTGAAACGAGATGCTATTTAAGACTCAAATGTCCTTCAACAGGCTGATTATAAATTCCCAATGTCCTCAAACAAGTACTTCTTAAAATACAGCATCTTAGTTTTTTACTGTACTGCTATAATTAGTCAAATTTGTTGTCATATCAAACTACAAACTGTACAAACCAAAAACGTGATGTCCTCATATGAGGACTCAGGGTCTCAGGATATGAGGTTGCATGACGTTGTCACTTCTACTCTTTTTAACCTCTCTAATTTCCATATGCCCGCCGCCACAGACAAAAAGACCAAACTCTGATCAAACTGTAGAGCGCAGCAATGCTGATCAGATTTAAACCAAGATTCTGTGACTAAATTGTCTTTTTCTCACCTAAAATGTCTTCCAACACATATTTCAGTGTCTCTAATACAAGAATTTGTGAACCAGAAGCGTGCGCCATACTGTATTGTACAAATGGAGGCTGCATAAACTGAGATCAAACCTAAAACTAAGCAGTGATGATCAAATGTAAACCAAGATTATGTTACTGTGTTGATAATTTTTCACCTTAAGTGTTTTCAGAAACATATTTTAGCTCACCACTTAACTTTTACTTGAGAATGTTTGTTACCAGCTGGCTGCCATAGTGTTTCCTGTGTCAAAACGTCCAGACTCACAAAACATTACGAAACATTACACTAGCGGGCGAATTTATTGGTCTGTTACAGTGCAGTGCATTCTGGTAGTTTTTCTTCCTTTTGAGCTAATGCAAATGCCACAGCCCCTTTCTATTGTTTTTTCTCTGGTCACGAAGCACCAATTTTAAAAGTATTTGTGTCTTTCCACAACCCCGTTTTGTGAAAACACCATCTCTCCAGCATGTGTATGCTGGTACAGATATGCAACACATAACCACAGATGTGTGCATTTGAGTCAACAGGACCGCTGGGAGCTGTTACAGGTAGTCACAGATGAAGCATCCATCACACTTATGACTTAAATCTGTAGACAACAGAAAAGAAACAGTGACATTTCCTTCCCCTACTGACCCTGCTCTTTATCCTCTTGCTGTTTTTAGGTTTCTGTTTATGCTGAAGCAAGGTAGTTTGGGAGTTCCCCTCCTCCTCCTCCTCCTCCTCCTCCTCCTCCTCCTCCTCCTCCTCCTCCTCCTCCTCCACCAGGCCTGTCTCCTCTAATATTGATGAGACTGCTTTTTAAATGAAATGACTGGCCTGATTTGCACAAGGCTGTGCAGCGTTCACATGCACACTCACATGCACACTCACAGGCACAGATAATAAAATTCAGGGCCAAAAGCGTTTTTGCACAGAAGTACTGTCGATCTGAAACCACTGAGTCCTCAACACACTTCTGACTGGTGACTGAGATGCACAGGAAGGGACATCACACAACAGAGGCCCCATAATCACACGCACACACATAAACAAAGACCCTGTGGTTTCCTGTGTATCTGCAGCACTCTGAAGCCGTCTCATCTTTGTCTCTGCCCTACAAAACTAACACAGGCCACTAGAAGAGATCCTACAAGAGCTCCCCTTTGTTGTTACAGGTTATAAGCCAGATTTGGTGTGGCAGATGAGCACCAGTCGACTACAGACCAGCTGGGCTGTTGTCACAGTGGATTTAGTCAAGTTACAAAATGCACTTCATTTGCCACCTCTCCCTTTGTTTCACATTTTAAATTGCTGCCAGGTGCTACTGTTGAAAGAGAATTACAGCGAATGTAACAGGATGAGTGGACAATATCCTCTGTACCAGTGTTTACATTCTACATTACAATATCAATATATTGTAAGGCACGTTTCTCTCTCCTGTCTTACCTATGAACTTAATAGTTACTTAACTATTAAAGGGCTGTGGGTGAAGTAATAGCCCGGAGACAGTTTCTGTGTTATTGAATTCACTTTAATGTCTGAAAAAGAACGTAGGACAACTGAACATCTACAACAATAGTGGCATCTCACATCTTATATATATCACTGCACAAAATTTAATCATAACTCTCATTACCTGCACTTAAGGTGTGCAAAATAGTTCCGAATTTAACGTAAAGAAGAAAATAAATTATGTAAACAATATGTGAATGTAATTAACATTGAATTATGTAGATGCAAAATAATGAACAGAGGAAAAAAAAGACAATCTACTGACTTTGATACCAGCAGGCGGAGGGGATGGTGGATGGCATGACACCTAGACGAGACAGCTGTCAAGCTGCAGACCACGGTTCAAGAACAACAAACAACAAAACCTGATGTGTTTTAGCACGTCATTTCTGTGCTCCAGCAGCTATTCAGGCACCAAACATGGGCGCTTTTTAGCAAATCATCGCTGCATTTCCAGCGACCTTTACGCCACTAAATGTGTTTTTAGCGACCCATCTGTGTGTTTCCGGGAGCTTTTTAGGCTCCAAAATCTGGGTATTTTGTCGTGACCATGTGTTTTTCCAGCAGGGATAGTGCCATAATCTTTTTAAACAAGACATTAATGCATTTCCTGCTGTGATTGTGCAGCAAAACTGTGTATTATAAGCCAAAACATGATCTTTTCCTAACCTTAAGCAACTGTTTACAGTCTATGGACTAAACCAGGGGTAGTTAACCTGTGGCTCTGGAGCCACATGTGGCTCTTTAGCGCCTTGCAAGTGGCTCCCAGTGGTTTTAACATCATATGGAAATAATTTTTTTTCACAGTTAAATTTTTATCTTTGTTGCAGGCCAAAAGAAATTCTTACATTCTCCAATTGTAAAACTGTGTAACCAATGCACCAAAAAATAAATTAAATTGAAATTAAAAGCTAAAATGTGCTATGTTCATGTTCGGCTGGAACCTTTTCCTCTAATTTTTGCTGACCCTTAATAATGTTGGCTAGTGTTCAGCTCTGGGCTTATTGAATTTGATCTGCCCTCTCTTCTAAACTCTGCTTAGTGTAACAAAATCAGATTTGTCCGATCATGTAGGTGCACATCCTCCAACATTTATTCTGTTGGAACTCTTCTAATCCCGTCCCTCCCCTTTCCTTCTCCCTCTGGCACTTCTCCCATCTACCTGAAGGTCGTTTACGTTGCTTTGTGTTCAGCAGAGAGATCAGTCTGACAGGCAGTGCCAAAGCTGCATTAACCCTCCATGAAGAGGGCAAGATGCTTGTGCCAGGTAAGCACAGAGACAGACACCGAGGCTTCTCAGCATCTGACGTCAGGGCCAGGCGGTGTCTGTCCCAGCTGTGCAAGCTGACCAGCCTGAGCTGAATGCATGAGCATCTTTAGCAAACTGCCCATTAAGTGTTTAATGTCTCTGACAGCTTCAAGGGCATTAGAAGCCCTGACGCAGACTAGATGCTACACAGCAAGTCTGTATAAATCTATAAAGCTCCATTACTGAGGAACTTTGAGTTGCAGGCTTACTCTGCTGCGAGCGTAAGGTTTCCATAAACAACTGAGACATAAAGCAGCACATAAATATTGATTCAAACTAAAATACTGAGTATCATACTATCTTACGCAGAACGACTAACATCTAATCCCTGTCTCTTCAGCACGCTTCCCCCCATGGCTGGACATGTGAGGGCACGTGCCACAGCTCAAAATCTCCTTATGCCTCCACGAGTGACACACAACACAGTTAAAGCTGATTTAAGTCATAACAATAATGACCAAAGAGCACAGTCAGTCTGAGCTATGGGAAGTGCTATTGTCATTGCCATGACTAAAGCAAAGTCAGGATCAGAGTGTGTGCAAAAGTGATCATCACTCACTGTGGCTTATTTAATTAGCTGAACACGGGATGGTAGAATTGTCTGCAGTCATGCGCGTGCACACACTCACACGCACGCACGCACAGAGAGAGAGAGAGTGATCTAATTTGTTGGAAAGCGATGCGGGTGACACGGTGACAGACTGGTGGGCTGGAGGTCAAATGAAGGTGCACATCCTGTGTGATTTGTGATAGTTAAGCTAAGGAATAAGGATACAGACGAGGCAGTGCAGTGACAGCGGAGGCTGGCGCCTGGAAGATTGATCAGTGTCTCAGGCAGCAGAGACAACAAGGACATCATCCTACTTATTTATGCAAAATTTAGATTCGGATTAAGTCAGGTTTGTTTACAAATGCACAGATTCATCAAGAAAACAGCTAAAATTGAGTGATGACTGTGAGACATATTATATACTCTCTCTCAATATGAGAGCATAAAACTGAAAACAGAGGAATAACGAAGGCGACGCTGTTCCAAAACACTGGTCAGCAGTGAAAAGTGAAGAATAAATACCATCTCTACTTATTTTCCCCCTGTTATTTAATCTACTGTAACAGTTCAGATGCTGACACCTAATAAACAGAATGAAAAAGCTCAGTAACAGCAGACACAAAGTGGTACAGCACTAAAAAGCCAATTAGGTATATGTAATATGATGAGGTGAACAGTGCGCACTCATACACAAACACAATTAACTGTAAAATGGGATGAGTGAGATGAAGGAAGGGATGAAACTTGGACTCAGTTGGGATGAGATGCAAATGATGTTTATTTGAGATGCAACTTGATGATGGTGGTGATGATGATGACGGTGAAGACTGTGGGACAATAACAAGGTCAAACAACCTCATCCTTAATTGTCACACCAGCTCGTACCTGTCCGCTTCTTTTTCGACTTGGCTCCGTTTAGTCCCTTCTGTTTCTTTCTTTTCACGGGGAGAACGAGCGGGAACCATTTCTCCGGGATGTCTTTCGGTACTGTCATCTTGACTTTTTCTAACAGTCACCCGTCTAAATTCTTGTCAGATGTGCGCTGCTGTTTTTCATTGACCGCCGCATCTCCGCAAGGACGCGGGGATGAAGCTCCGCTCCCAACTTCAGTCAAGTTAACCGCGCACTGACTGTCCCGTCCCTGCCTCTCTGTTGATTCCTCTCTCGCCTCCCCAAACACACACACACACACACACACACACTCACACGTGCACGCACGCACTCACACACACTCGGTCCATCCCTTGCTCTGTTTTGTCTCTCTCCTGCTGCAGAAACACTGAGGTCATTTTTTATAATAACATCAGTCAGCAACTTCACAGTTAATCTGACACCGGCTCTGACTGACTGATTGCCTGTATTTTGAAATTTAAATTATTATGTTGGTTGTAGATTTATTCACACATATCCTAAAGTTTCTGTCCCGATAAAGTGTTTCATCCATTCTGCGCCACAGCCTCATCCATCACCCTGACGCACCCATGTCCAAAGTCTGCACCGTCAGCTTTAAGTCTCATCCACAACATAAACACTGTCCGCTGTGGGCATTACGTAACCGCATAGGCTCCGGGTTTATCGGACGTTACCATGGCAACCGCCTCTGCAGGGATCCCACAGCTGAGCGAGCCGCTGGCTGAGGAAACCGGGCGCCATTTTGGATCTGAAAAGCATGAGGTAATTGGAGCGTGGCTGCGGCGTTGGGAGCCAAAGTGGCTCGTGCGGCGGTCCAGTTTCCCTGCACGTTTTTAAAAGGGAGAAGGTGCACCGCAGTGGGCAGGGCCAGGCAGGTGCACGTGCACGTGCTGCGAGCCACGTGCCGATACATTAAAGATTGCCGACCATACGCTTCTCTATACATCCCCTCCGATCGTGCTTTGGGTACATACATGATGCATATATTTAACACAAAAAGTGCTGGCACTATTTAAGTTAGAGTCAGGGCTGTAAGGTGGGTAGGGTACATTATGGTCATTATACCCAGTTAGTGTATTGGAATTGACCAATTTATTCAGACAAAACAGGAAAGATGAGTGAGAGTGGCTTGTATTCATCCAAGGGCGTAGGTTTTGTGGGGGACAAATATCAAGCTAGGGTCTAGAAAAAATTTGACCATCAAACACTTAATTTCTTGCATTGTGGTGAACCTTTACGCACCAAATTGTGTGTTTTCTGCATCAATTTATGATGTAAATGTCTTTAATTTTGTCAAAATATAAGCCCTCTGCCACTTTCATGTTTTATTGGCAGACAAATGCACGCTTCTTATTATTCATGGGTAAGCAGGGGACATATCCCCCTCAAAATTTAGAACGTGTGCAATCTACACCTATGCATGTTTTTCACGGGGCAAAAATCAAAACCCAACAAATATCAGTGCCATTGCACACCACAACTGCATGCTGTGTATCGGCCAGACATGCAGGTCTGGTTCGCAAGTCTTCAGCGTGCAAATTATGATGACAGCATAGCATATAAAAGACGAACTTTACAGTCAAACTTCACCTTTATTTAGGTCAGCATGTCAAAATGCAATCAGTGGGGCCTCTTAATGTCCTGCAGTGCATCTGATGCTAATATCTCCGAGGCGTCATGCCAACCCTGCATGGGCACCTTCATGAAAGTACCATCACCGCCTCGCTGTTTCCCCCTTTGTATTTACAATAATATGCATCTTGTATCCAGACTGAATGAAAATATTAAAAGTTAGATCCAAGTTACAACTGGCATCAGCACACTCTATGTCTGCTGTCTTCACTGAGATTCGACTTCATGAAATCATGTCAAGTTTACACTCCTATAACATAAACTTATTTCCCCTAATGTTTACATTTTGAATTGTACCTGCGTTATGTGTTTAATGTGTTGTCTTTTTCTTTCTAAAACTGTGGAAAAAGTGGTACTAGAAGTATCCACAGAGAAGAATGCTGCTCTATTCAGTCTTTTCAGTCATTGCCAGTGATGACAGATTGGTAGGGCTGCACATTTAATCTAAACATGAGCGCAAAATAGTCGAGCGCTAATCATAGGAGCTGCAATTTTTTGATGAAGGTAAAATCTGTCACAACATGCCATTATAAATGAAGCATTCTGGTGCTACAGAGATGCCCCAGCCTTCAAATAATATGCATGACATAAGGGAACACGCCTGTTTGGAAGAGACCTTAGCAGAAATCTCATCATCATCATCTTTAGATTTTTTTCTTACAGTGAAAATAGATGCAAAAATGACCATTCCCACTAAAATCGTGACTCATATCATGTTAAAATAATCTCAGCAGGACTTTATTTACATATCCCGCAGCCCTACTGTCTGTACCAAGACACTCTGTATACTGTACATTAGTACAGTATAACACGTGATTGCATTCACACTTGTGCTCAGCTCTTAATGCATCCCTGAACACCTCCAGACCTGGTTTGGAAAATCAATTTAAAATCTATCCACCATACACACTGTGTGCATTTACACCTGTATGTTAATGTGTTTAAGTGCTCTCTGACCATAATCACTATATGAACACTTATTAACAGCAGGTAAAAGCCAAGACTCTGAGGAGCCTTGTGAGCTTTCCCGCCAACAGACCCCCCCCCTCCTTGTTTCACCATGATGTAGCCACCAGGACCGCTGACACTCAGGAAACTAGTTCACCTGAATGCACGAGTGACTATTGTGTTAAGTGTTAGGTACTGACCTGGAGGAGGTCTCTTTCTGAACATCTCCACTCTGCCGGCGTCTTTCTGCTATGGCCCATGAGATTGTCTGCAGAGGGGAAGAAGAGAAGAAATGTGTGTAGTACATGTAAATAAACTATGGTAAACTTCCCTCCATCTTACCAGCGGCCAAACCCCCCTACGCATCTCCCAGCTGAAATCTAGCACTTGACCCTGCCCCAAGTCCCGCACCTGGACACAGACTGGCCAATCATAACATAGCATTGTGCCGCTCAGACCAGGGCTCGTCAGCAACACAGCTGTGCTCCATTGACTCTAATGCAGTTGTTTCAGATTTCCTTCATTTTCAGGCTGGTTTTGTGGATTTGGAGCTAAATGTTGTGCCTGGGGCACGTCGTGTATTAATGATACTAGCTAGCTACTGAAGATACAGCCTGCTGAATGTATACACATGCTGCTTTTGCTTTGTAATGATTATAACAGTGAAACAAAGACCGACCCTGCTGTACAGGAACCAGTGAAGGGAAGCAGGGAAACTTTGCTGATATTCAACCAGCTGTGTGTCAGCACAGTGTGCGCAGTTGAACATTGTTTGATATCAATATCAATATCAGCAAAGTTTCTCTTTATATTCATTGTCTTCTGTGTGGATCAGCAGTGATGTGGTGGTTCACTTTTACACTGTGATCTGTAGCCTATAGTTGGGCTTTAGCTTCTAACTATCTTTGTCTTTTTAACCTGTTGTTGCTGCTGAGTCAGTTTGACATCCTGGATATATCCTTCAAACACAGACTGTAGACCCCTCTGTCTGCTTCTCTCTGGAATCACTGCTTCATTTTTCCAAATATATGATAATATTTCTTCAGGGAGTGCAGTTAGTTACAGTGTGGGCTCCATGCTTACTCTGACAGCTTGTTGGATCATCACAAAGATGCAGGAGTTAGCAAAGGGTCAATTCTCTGCTAGCTCTAGAGCCTTTGCTCAAATTACAGACTTTACTTTCGTGTTTTTGTATGCCCACCACCATGGACACAAAGAATATAGAAGCCGATCGAGAGAGTGAGGCAGCTATCTCTCTACAACTTCAAACGGTAAAACTACAAGGTTCTGATCAAATATGAACCAACATCCTGTTTCTGTGTTGCCTATTTTTTCGTCTAAAATATTTTCAGAAACATTTTTTTGTTAAACGTTTAACTGTGATTTGACATCATTTGTTACCAGCCGGTCGGCATATTGTTTCCTGTGTCAAAACAGCCAAGCTCGCATTACGTCACCCACTAGCAGGAGCGTTTATTGGTGTGTTGCAGCTCAGTGCATTCTGGTAGATGTACTGACTAGTTCTATGAAAAGACCATCTTTCCAGCAGTGACATACTTATTTTATTGTGAAGAGAAGCACTGAGGAATGAGGTTGGTTAAAGTGGTTATAGAAGAGGAGGTGAAGTGAGAACCATACAAACAGATATTTTCATCTGACACAAAGTGTGACAGAAAGCGTTCACTTTCTATAAACCTAACAGTGAGCATGCCTGTGTTCAAGTTACGCACCCTGTTTATTGTCACATCCTTTTTTAAGTTTGAGGTTGTGAAAAACATTTATTTGCCTCACAAAAGAGAGAAAGTGCAAAATTCAATCAAGCATTACAACCACTACACACAGCAGGACACACACACCAGACTATCTCTGGTCTGTTAGAGCCATAATGAGGAAATGACATTCAGCAAAGAGCTGCATCTGTCTCCGTGGCACGCAGCGTCAGGGGACTGGTGGCTCAGGCCAGATCCACTGACACTCTCCTCCTAAAGTGGATGAGAAAGAGTGATGGAGCACACTTCTTTTCTCTTCTCACTTTCCCCTCTACACATTTATGCTGACCTGTTCATATCACACACCTCGCTGCCTTCACTCGCTGTGTTTTATCTCGGCTAAGTAGCGGCAGAAGGATGAGAGATGAGGTTGTGCAGGCGAGGCGTTATACATCCTAGTCTGGGGTTTGTAGTGCAAGGTACACACAGTATGGCAGACAGGGGCTGGAGGCAGCGAGCCTCCAATCAATACTCCTGAGAAAGAGCTGCTCTGCCTCTCTCCACATGAGCCGAGCCGATTGGCTTTCAGCTACAGTTTCCAGCATCGTCTCTCGCTCCGTCATACACTCCTCACTATTATTGCATACTTTCTACTCACTTTCTACACTGGGAATCTAATAGAGACTGTGGAGTGAGAGTTGTTGGCCATGTTCTCTCACCTCGCTCCAGTTTTTCACTTGCCACGTCCCTCCCTCACTCTGTCGCTCTCCATCTGTGGCTGCCGTCTTGTATAACCGTATAGACCTGCAGTGCCCTTATGAAATAAAACTGGCAACCCGGGGAGTGAGAACACCGGGGACACACTGAATAACTGAGCACCTTTCTTGGCCTCTGAGCAGAATTTCTTTCATCTCTCTCGCTGGAGTCAGGCTGAAGTTTTAGAGGATTTGCAACGGCAAAAATACTTGAAATGTGTGAACTGCAAAAGCAAAATGCAGATTATCATGCTTAACATCACAAAAACAAAGCAAACATGTACTGTATATGATATTCCTGTTGGTTACAGTAGGTCAGTGTGTAATTTTCCTGCTCTGAATGCAGGTTGTACAATTCTTGAGCAGGATAAACACATTTACATTTCCGTATAACTATCTCGTTGACATGTACCTGCTATAACGAGGCCTTTTAATTTAGTTTTTAATCATTCTGCCTCCATCTGCTCTGCTGTGTTCAGCTTGGTGCGTGCATCACAATCTCTGTCGTCACATGATAATAAAGTTTGTCAACAGTAACCTCAGGGTGTTTTACACATTTGTAAATCTCCTCTGCTACTGTAGCAAAAGCACATATTTTTCTAGAATACTGAATGAACCCCAAGATTAGACTGCTATTGTTTCCATTTCGAGGAAGCCGACCAACAAACTAAAAAAAACAAATGATAAGAATAACTCCAACACAGTGAAACCATTATGCACTCAGCCTGCTCTGAGGGCAGCCTGTGCATTTCTCGAGGAGTAATTAGATTACATGGTTTTTAATCTCTTCCTCTACACAACCACAACAGAATGTAGCTTTCTGTAATATCTGCATGACTTATGGTTAAAATGATCTCCAAGTTCACTGTAGGTCAGTGTAGTTACTTTCATAGGGAAGCACAAACCAACAAAAGATCAGAATAGCTCTAACAAAGTTAAGTCACCATGTGGCTGGCCTGCTCAGAGGGCAGGTTGTATTTGTCTTAAGGAGAGTGTGTGTGCTATAGTAATGGACATAAGGTGGTCTGCTAGCCTATTGCTTAATGCTGCTATAAAAAAAAAATCTCCAGTTGTGCTCAGTTTGGTGTATGCTCTACACTTGGGACACTCAAGTTACAGTGTGCGGGCCGTGCCATGTGACCACTTTCTAGTTTGCCATGAAAATGAACTGGTTGACACTGGGATTTTTTTTGTAATTTGATTAAAAATAAGGTGCCAGAGTGAATAAAAAAATCATATTAAAGCTTGTGCTAAGCCCCGAATGAACGCCCCTGTTTACACCTGACCTGAGCTGGGCTGCTGTGACCTGGTTTGCCTCTTGGTGAAGATGAGTGAGGACAGCAGACGTCAAAAGGTCATGATATATGCTGATAAATATGATTAATGTTTATTAAGTGGCATGAGGCCTCCTGTGCCCCCGGGGTAAGGTAAGTGGAGCATCCCTACTACAAACCCAACACACTATCTGTCGTTAAACAATAATTAAGTTGGTCTAGGGTGGATGTTACTTTCTATTAGTGTGTCAGTGTTGCATCTGTATTACACTAAAATGAACTAAAGACTAAAGGTCAGATACTTTCATAAGGAAGCAGAGACAACAAACTGAAACAAAAGACTAAGTAATACCACTATGTATAAATTAAACACAGTAAGTAACACAGCATAAAGTCCAAATGCTTAGTCAGAAATCCATCAGAGTGAATGTAGTGATGTCTGTGGTCAGTACACTGTGACATAACTAACTTTCACTCTGACTTTGGGAAAATATTCTGACTGATCTCAGGCTACAGGAAGCTTTAAACCCCCTCTGGAACTAAGAGTCTATCTACTGTATGAAGTGAGCAGCTTTAATGTAAATCTCATAGTCTGGCGCAGTAATAAGAGCTGCACACCTCACAATGAAAACCGAGACACACATCAATATATTTGCAGCTGAGACAGAAACTGCACAGCAAACCGGCTGCCCATACATGATGGAGGCACCGGCGCTGCAACACTTCAGGAAACACAAACCTACCTTTGTCAAGTTGGCGTTATAAATAGGTTTCTGGTGGAGACATCCTCGTTGCTGCTCTCGCCGAGGTCATGGTGAGGTTTTCGGGCTTGAACTGTGGACGCTGGCCCCGTGATGAGGTATACGGTCACTGAGGTGGGAGGGGGAAGCAGGGAGCAGGGATGATGCGCTGGAGACACCGTGTCGAGGTGAGGGGAGGGTTTGGCTTCGGCCAGGGGAGAGGAGGGAGGAGGAGGAAGAGGAGGAGCTGCACCTCCTTCACCTTCTCCACCTCCATCTGAACCCCCACTCAGGACCTTAAAGCACATTCACTGAGGTGATGCTTTCTTTCTTTATGTTTCATAGGCCAGCTGTTTAAAAGCACACATTTAAAAATCAGTTTTATTATTTAAATCTTTATTAAACACTTAAGTTTTTGTCTACTCATAAAAATATTCCCTACTAAGACAGCCTGAACAAATCTAAATTCTTTTTTTGTTTGTTTGATTCATCAGTAGCCATGTGCTTTCTCCCTCCTTTTGTGTCACACCGCCCTCTGCTGCTCTGTCAGCATTATCTGCTCACACATCTGTTCACTGCTCAAGGTCGCAACATCTGCATCATGCCCAGTATAATGCAACCATTAGGCTACTGTGACAGTCCCACACTGCATCTGTTGATTCAACAATTATAGTTCAAACATATGTTGTAATAATATTTCAATCACAATAGATCTTTCATAAAGGGGTACACATTTCAAAGGAAACCTGATTTTTAATTTAACTTACATATATTTTAAAGTGTACAAACATGTAGCTCAGAGACCCCTGAAAAAATAAAATGCTGTTATTGCTTGTTAATGTTGTACGTGCAGAGATATTCTCATGCATGACACAATCCTTTACTGTTGGAGGGAGGGGACATGGAGAAATGTTTTCTCTTTCTCTGTTATTCTATAAAGCTGTGAGTCTCTGGGTGGCGGTGCAAAATCACATAAAGGCTTGGTTTAAAGAATTATATTTTGAGCAGAAAAGTAGCCCACCAACCACCAACCTAGTTGTGCACCCACCTTATCAACTACCACTACTAATCAATCAATCAATCAATCAAACTTTATTTGTGTGGCACTTTTCATTCATCGCAATGTAACACAAAGTGCTTCACATATTCAGAACAAACAAACAAACAATAGGGAACTCAGGAAATGTCATCATAACTCTTAAAAATCTGTAATGAGGAAACACCAGAGGTAAGATTAAAATAAAAAAAAAAAAGAATACTAACAAAATAAAATAAAGAGCTAATAAAAAAAAAGATAGTAAAATATTCAGACTATGTAAAAGAAAAGAGTACTATAGAATAAAGTGAGTAAAACTGAAGATATTAGGACTAAAAGATTAAAAGTAATAAAGTAAAACAGCCAAAAAAGGTGGATTACGAAGAAGAAACAATAAAACAGAACAAACAGAAGAGTAGCAGGACAGGCTAAGATAGAAAATAAAATGCACATTAATAAATACATAAAATTCAATTGAAAGCCGCATTAAAAAGGGAGGTTGTCTTAAGTTGTCTTAAGGATCTTAAAATCAATTCTAAAACAAACAGGTAACCAATGCAGAGATTTTAAATATCAACTCAATAATGAGTCCAGATAGATTGTGACGTTATCAGTGACACAGACTGCCACTTCAATACCTGACCTTTGTGATTGTCCACAAAGGTTTAAACACACCATTACTCTGTAATCGCCTGATTTCACAATCTTCTTTTGAGTGTATTCCAGATGGACTCGAGAGACCAACACAATCGAAAACACAGATGAAAGGACTCACATAATCATACTGTAGACCTCTTTCTGAAGTGGCTCCCTGAAATAGAATAGAAAAGAATATCTTTATTGTCATTGTACATGTACAACGAAATTGAATGCAACCCCCCGGTGCAAATATAATTAAAAAGAGCTTATAACAATAACAAACGTTATAGAAAGAGTAAATGTAAAACAGTACACAATATTACACTTGAAAAAAACACTGCAAAACACACATGTAGGGCATTCTGCCAACAGCACAGATCCTTTATTGCACTCATGCATATTTTTCACAGTCAAGCCTTTATAAATTCATTAAGTGCAGTTGTTGATTTGGATAAAAGCTGTTTTTTAGCCTGTCTCCTGACCAAGGGAAGTAGCTCAAACAGGTGGTGTCCTGGGTGGGATGGGCCCTTCAGAATGTTTTGGGCTTTTTTTTAAGGCAGTGGGAACTGTATAGCTCTTCCATGGAGGGCAGAGGACAGCCAGTAATTCTCTGGGCAGTGTTGACGACCATCTTGAGTGCTCTTCTCTGTGCTACTGTGCAGCTGGCATACCACACACACATACAGTACGTCAACACACTCTCTACAGAGCAGTTTGAGAAGGACACAAGCAGTTTCTGGGTGAAGTGGTTCTTCCTGAGAAGTCTCTGCTGTGCCTTCTTAATAAACGCTGTGGTGTTGGCGCTCCAGGTCAGGACCTCCTCAATCTGAACACCCAGGAACCGGAAATCAGAGACCCTCTCCACACAGTCTCCGCTGATGCTTAATGGCTGATCTCTGTTTTATTCCTTCTGAAGTCAGTGATGAGCTCCTTGGTCTCAGTGGTGTTAAGGACCAGGTTATTGTCCCTGCACCACCCAGGGACCCCCTTCTCCTCACATACAGCACAATAAATATCCTAACAGACATATAATGACAAAGATTTACTGCCAGGGTGAAGCAACTAAATAGTTTCCCTAAAAATGTAAGACAGTAATAGACAGAAGCAGTAGCTCAGTCTATACCGATACTGACAAAGTATGGAGCGTGGACTGGTAGCTGAAGAGGTACCAGTTCACCTCCTAGGCACTGCCAAGGTACCCTTGAGCAAGGCATTGAACCCCCAACCCCCTGACATCTCTCCATTTAATGCATGTATAGGTTCTGTTTGTGAATGTGTGTGTATTTTGGGCCTGTGTGTAGATGATAAAAGAGTGAAAAAATTTAATTTCACCTCCGGGATTAATAAAGTATATCTTCTTCTTCTTCTTCTTCTTCTATTCATCATCATCATGATATCTGAGGAAGACTGTGTGATACTCCAAAAAGCAAGTAAGTGAACCTTGATTTGGATTTTTACATATAAACATAATAACACCAAATCAGGACCCTGAGTTTGAAATAAGAGTGACACTGATGTATTTCTTTTTTCAGTTTAAAGTTTTATTGAATCAGCTTAACATATGTTCAGTATTCATTATGACATTTCATAAACAGCAAATACAACTCAGTAATATAATTTAAGGAAAAATCAATAGTATAAACAATATAGACATCAATGTAAACAGCATTATGACACAATCAATATCTCTTTCAGCTGCCTCCGGCTGGAAGCTGCCTTCCAGCCACTGGCTGTGTTCAAGAAGCTCACTGTAGACCATACAGAAGAAGACAGAGATGCGTGTGTGTCTTAACAATAAGCTCAGATATTTGCCTCTGCTTTCTCAAACAACCAGATAACTTCCTCGAAGTGTGTGTAACTAACACTTAGAGTCGTGAAGCTTTTAACTCCACTTCCTTGTCCCACGTTTTGCCGGGCTGCTTGATTTTGTCACTGATGGTGGAGAGAGTGGAGAGGCTCTCAGGAGGGTCTAGGTCAGGCAGGTGCCAGTGGATGAAAATCAGATACATGAAAGAACCTAAAACACCTCCGATAAGCGGGGCCACCAGGGGCACCCAGAACCAGTAGTTGTAACACCTGGAGAGCAGACAGAAAGGAGTTCAGATGAGAGTTTGTTTGTTTAAATCAGCATTAGTCTGTACTTTTTATACACTCACATGTGCAGGGGATCGCTCAGTGACAGAACCACAGAGAGTTATCACCCAACTCTGCATCTCCACAGATCTATTTTGCCTCTGTCAAGCCCTATGTTTTGGTTTATGGCCCAGTTAATGGGGTTTTTGCAATTGGCTTACAGACCAGACTTTCATTTGTCATCAGGCCAGAAACATAGATGGAGTGATAGAGATGTTCTCTGTCTGCTGTAGGTGTAAGTGTGCAATTATTTCCTAGCATGTTTCTCATGCATGTTTTGTAAGGTCATATTTTGTCAGTGTTGTTTTGTCCAGCATGTTTTGGAGTTTACCTGCCCCCTAGTGGCCTACAATCAAATAATTTAGCTTTAAAGAGATTAGCTCAAGCACAAATCTTTGGAGGGAAACCATAGGATCATAAAACCGTGGCGCACAGAGCATCAGGTTGCATGGTGGAAAAAAACACCAGGTCATAATCAGATGTTCTGTAACAAGCTGACACTTCATGTTCCTTTGATCCTGCAGAAAACAGCTGATAACCTCTAACATACGTGGTTTCCTGGGAAACACAAGGTCAAAGAGCTGTAATAACGGCAAACAATGTCCCTCTTCAAATGCTATTATAACAGAATGACAGACTTGTGTGGATTCATCAGTAAGTTGTTTGGTAAGTAACGTGTATTTTGAAGTTGTCAGCTTTGAAAGTTGTGTGTGTTAAGTGTCGTGCATGTGCGCTGTATATGTAAGATAAGATACTCACGTGAACACCTCAGTGCCCCAGCCTGCAGTCAGTGTGAGGAGGCGTGGCCCCAGGTCCCGAGCAGGATTTATTGCTGCACCACAGTTGGCTGACATCGACATGGAGATCCCCAGGACGATCACTGCCACTATGGCAGGAATCAGCTCTGAGGGAGCCGGAGTATTCCTCTTTTCATCCAAACATAGGATGCACAACATCAGCATGCCAGTGCCCACTACCTGCGGACATAATGATACAAATACTTAAATATAGGAGCAACTGTTAAAGTACTACAGTTTACAAGTATCTTCCTACTGACCTGGTCCAGGAAACTTCTGCCCAAACTCAAGTACTCTGAGGGATATGTGGCAAAGATAGACGCAGTCTCATTTGGGCCATATACAGTCAGCACTCCGCCACTGAACTCCATTATAGCATCTGAGACAGAAACAGAGGGAATGTAGCAAACAAGAAAACAGACTGAAACTTCTGCATGTGTTCAATCTGTATTACGGAGCCCCTAAAGTCCAGAAAGGTGACTTTTTTTAATCATGTGCAGAAGTTATTTATCCTGTGTTAACATATTCCTATGGGGTAATAACTTGTGTACAGAAGAAAGTAACTTGGGCACAGGCCCAGGGGCCCAAAGTGTCAGGGCCCCCCTTGGCCTCCACTGGCAAAATGTCACTCAGATTAACACATGCCAACCAGGAAGAGACTCAAAATGACCACAAATAAACACAAAACAACTACAAAGAGATGTAAACCAGCTGCAAAGAGACACTAAGAGGCTCAGGGTGACAATGGAAAGGGGCAAAACAACCACAAAGAGACATAAAATGACAACACCAAGATTCAAAATGGCTACAAAGAGACGCAAAGCAACTACAAAGACACTCAAAATGACCACAGAGAGACACTTAACAAACACGAAGAGACTTAAAACCACTACAAAAAGGGTCAAAACAACCACAGACACATAAAAAACTACAACAGACACAAAAACAACAAAGAGATGTATAATGACTACATACCATTTTTCCTCTTCCTATTCATTTATGTTTTTTAACCCTGTCTTTTTGAGCACTCTGGGCTGCATCTTTGCATAAAATGTGCTATATAAATGTAATTATAAATATTGTTATTGTACCCATATTAGCCACAACTGACTGGACTATGTGTGGACAATTTTATCTTAATATAATTTCTATTTGTACACTTATTTTAACTTATTTATTTTTTTTTGTGTGTTGTATGAGCTGCTGGACAGCTGAATTTCCCCTCGGGGATAAATGAAGTTCTTTCTGTTCTAGTTTCTATTCTAATTCTTTCTATTCTGGATTCAGAATTATTGAGTTACTGGTAAATTATTATTTAATTGTCATTTATAGTGCTTTGTATATTGATATATTTCTATTTTCATGTGCGGTGTTTAAGTGGAGTCATTGTGTTCACTTGGTTATAATTGGTTCCTACCTGTCCTTGTTTGGTGGGGACAGGTATGAGTGATACTCAAGAGAGAGTGAGTGCCTTGTGTTTAACAATGAAGAGAAGTTGCTGTACCCCTAAGTTGGGATGTGTTAGTAATGTCTTGCCGTAGAGGAAGGGACAAATGTAGCCCTGCTTGTTACTCATATGTAGGAGAGGTGGTGGGGCCCTCTGCATGACTGTGCCCAGGAGCCCATTGTCCCACAGTCTGTTGATGCCTTTCAGGACTTTAGGGGCTCTGTACGACTTTAATTTGTCACCCTGTCTGTATTTGAATGATGAAGTGTTTGAAGTGCCAGTGAGACAAACCATAGTAGACCAGGTAGACGAGCCCTGACGCCACATAAGCCCCCAGCAGCTGGGAGAGGCTGTAGGGCACCAGCCTTTTCCACGGCACCTGGCCCAACACACAGAAGCTCAGAGTGACCGCCGGATTCAGATGAGCACCTACAGAGACAAACAGGAGATGGCGGGAGCAGAAGACAGGAAGGAGGAAGACAAAAGTGAATTACAGTGAGAGAGATTGGAAGGTAATGAAATCTTAGATTATTTGTAGCCGTATACTGTGTCAACCGGTAGATATCCATCAGAGCAAAGACCTTGAAAAGCTGGATGAGGCCTCTGTGCCGAGAGCACCAGACATTAGTGTGATAAATCTACAGTGTGAGCCGGAAACTGAGCACTGCTGCATTTTATTTTATGTTCATCTTGCGAGGATGTCAGCTGAGAGTGTCATATTTTACTGAGTGAAAAGATCACATAATGGGAAAAGTTAGTGTGCATTTTATTTACCTGTGATGCCCTTGGTGAGGTACATAGCTGACATCACACCCACAGAGAAGGCCATGTTGACTGACAGGAACTGGCCTTTAGTCTCTCTGCTCGTCTTTACCTGCGCTGCAGCGGAGCAGCCAAAGAGCTTCACGGCAGAAAAAGGGGACAAAATGAGTGAAAGGAAATGTCAGGAGAAATATTTTAAACTTCCAGGGAACAAAACAAAACAAAAAATCCTTCCATGTGCACATTTTGTGACGCCTTATTGCTCTCTTGATGATTGATTAATTATTTATAGGTCAAACAAACTTATCAGTTATCACAGAAACATCTGATGTCATTAAAATGTGATTAATATCCTCTCGTGAACTTTGTAATGAAACTGTCCACTTCTTATCTAAATGGCCACAAATGAATAACAATCTGACTCTGAGTCTCAAAGATGAAAGGAATTAAACGCACACACACACAGCATTTCATGTATCTATCTTATAAAAGCTGCACCTACAGTAAGGCTTTTCTCTGATGAAACTTTATGGCCTCTGATCACTATCTGAAATTGTTTTATTTATTACATTACGATAATCCACAGACCTTGTTGTGAGCAGTTTCATGTAAGAACTACCCACCCACCGAGAAGGAAGTGTGCATCTACTGCTAGCTCACCTAGCACCACTGAGTTAACTAACGTTACAGCTCAGCTGAGGAGGACGCCGTTAATGTTTACATCTCACTCTGTCACAAGCGCACACCTCTCATCCATGAGTAGATGCATGCTTCTTTCTGCGTGGAAGAAAATAGTTTTTGCTTGAAACTGCTCACAACAAGGTCTGTGGATTATCTTGAGTAACCAGGTCATGATTTCTGGAAAGAGACATTTCTGTTGAGGTTTAAAATTTTTGGCACTTTGAGCACCACAAGCCGAGTGCCATCTAGTTCCATTATATTGCAGAGAAGGTAGGCGTCTATAGCCAATACCTCCAACACTCTGCAGCTCACACCAAAACAATCTAGGCTGTTTAATAGCACTACAGGGAAGAGGAAAAAGTTGTATTTTTGAATTTGGGTTGAACAGTCCCTGTAAATCTAAGCCATAGGCCTACACAACCTGTATACTCACATGTCCAATATACCCAAAACTAAGAAAGAAGTTAAAATAAATAATTAATTTGATATTTTAAAAAAATGACATTGCAAATGAAAGTGAATCAAAATGAGTAAATTAAGGCCACATAAAAAAAATACTGGAATTTTTCAAGTTTGGGTAGTTATTCATAAATTCATCTCTGTGCATCTCTTTTTGTGATTTATATGTTTTTATTTTCTTACATTTTAAGGGATTTAAAGAAACTCCAAATGCTCTGAAACAGCATGGACCTTAATAGTAAGCAAAATTGAACAATTAGTAAAAAAAATTAAAAATAAAAAGCCGATTCAAAAACCTGTGTGTCACTTACCAGCAAGACAAAAGTTCCCAAGAACTCAGCCATGCACTCTCGCACCAGGGCATTCCTCACTCTCACAAGGCGTCGGTTCAACATCGCTGGAGTTAAATCCCTCTTCTCATTTCACACTGAACTTGTTCTATGTTTATAGACAGACCAGGTGTCGGTCTGTCCGTCTCTCTGTCTGTCCAGGAGCTGATATAGTGCTGTAAGTGGAGGAGGTGTCAGTGCTGATGCTATAAAAAAAAAAAAAGTTTCCTGACACAACTTCCACCTGAGCATCAGAAGACTTGTGCTCTGTATCCCGACTCTTCCGCTTCTCTGCCTTCTCTTACTCCACAGCTGGTCAAACACTGATATTCATTTATTGTGTGGTCACACTTCAGGATTGGCTGGTGCAGGGAGCGTAATGTGCCTCAGCTGTTAGACGTTGCATATATTGAAGAAGGGCCATAAACAGTCAGATTATGTATTGATGGTACTGATAGGGGGCAATAAACTACACAATATATATACAGCAGAAGCCTGTCTACTTCTTTGAAGACCGGGGTAGAGATGTTTGTGAAAAAATAAGCAGCTGTGCTCATTCATCCCTAGGTTTCAATATCAAGTCATCAATGTGTGTTAAATCCATGTGTGAGACAGCCACAGGTAACACTAACACACTGAATTGGCACCTTGTCTCCACGCGTCACAACAAAAAACAAACTTGCATGCAACTAACGTTTTTATATACTCTTATTTCTCTATTAAAGAACTTGTGTACCTCAATAAATTAATAAAAATTTAATGTGTAGATTCATCTGAATGCATTCAAGTCCAAAAATATCCATTTATAAATGTAAAATTATATTATTACTCGAGTGGTGAAACCTTCCTTGGTGAGTGTTAGGTAAGACAGTTGATAGGGACCCTCTCATCATCACAGAGCAAGATGTCACCATAACCCCTCTTTACTGAACTCTGGACTCCTGATGGATTATGTAACCAAAATAATTGCTGTGTTGCAGTTATCAATCAGGTTATTGCTGATAATTTTCAGAGAGAATATCTGTTGAGATCAGATAAGATACAAGAGCCACATCCTCACTGGTGAAACTGCTTTGATTTCTGTCATTTTTACAGCTTTTTTAATCTGTGAAAAAACTGCTTGGATATACTTTGAGTTTGGGGATTTGAGTTAAAGTAAAGTGATGGCTTTGTCTGCAAACTTGACATGATGTGCAGCTCGTGACATCTTATCTTATCGTATCTACGCTTTGAGGAGTATCACTGTTTGGTAATGTGTAAAAGGACAGATACCTTTACCCTGCTTCTGAGTTTTATCCCAGGGCTTTTTCTGTGAACTGATAGCAGGATAACAACACTATATCTCCCTCTGCAGGATATAAGAATAAAAAGCATCACATTTTGTTAAGATTTATTAAAAAGCAATATAAACTTTAAATGCTGTAGTTAGCTTCTATTGACAATATATTACAACATATATTCTCATTTACAGGTGCCACATTAGTAGCTCTTAGCTGAACAAAGTATCTGTTACAAAGTTTGGTTGACTTAATAAATGTATGAGTCGTCAGTGCGCTTAAATTATGGCTGGTACAGAGATATCCCAGGCCTTGAGGTAGATGTAATCCTGTAGATAAAGTCAAAAGTATACACTTCTGACCTGGTCTCCAGGATTATATTTCCTGTAGGGATCTCTTATAATGACTTGTTTTAATGGCATAGGCCCAGATGGCTCCCTTAATCCATGTCAAGTTCTTAGCCACTAAGGGATGGCTTTTAGCTTCTTGTCTGTCATCAGTCACTGAACTTTGCTGTGCCCAAAGCACCTAAACAATCCTCATGTTTCCAGATGTTTAAGCGGGCGGCGAAGCACCACGTCCACAGGCCCCGGGGGAAGTCTTCTGATCAAAGTCCAGGCCTCCAGGCGTCTCATCCCCACCACGCTGACACCGTCAATCTCTTCAACCTCATCACCAGGACACACCTTGTCAACAGGACCTCCTGAGGGGGAAAGAGTGGATTTAATGAACATATATGTGTACCAAAAGGGGCCAACTTGAAGCAGTCATAATGAAACGATAATATAGTATGTGTATGGTATTTAAAGTCCACTAGGCATGTTTTAAAGTATGTAAAGTATCTGTTTAGCATGGTTTTCCACATAAAAAACTCTGAAAAGGGGCTCGAAGCAGATCTACTCCTTCTTCCTCATTGAGAAATTCTGGATCTGACCTTGCTTCCACCAGGTTTACCAATGAAAGAGTAGTACACATCAAGGTGGCTAGCGAGCCTCAGTCAGACCCAGACTTAGATGAAGAGTCTGTTGTGCTCTAAAATTGGCAATTATGTTTAAGCGTAGTTAGCATCTTTTATATGTTTATTTGTTAGCTTGTTAGCTTGTATGTGGCAGTGGCTTACATTGTGTCAGTGGTTGTGAATCATAAGATATTTGCTATGATGTCACAGTACGTGCCATATTTGTTGTCAAAACTTCTTCTGTGGGTGCCCGTCTTTATTACAATGACCCAAAATTCCATTGTCAACCTGTACACCCCAAACCAAATGCCCATTGCTCTGCAGTCCTATTTACACTGAAAATAGATTCCCTGTAGTTAGTTTCCAAACGTCACTTGAATTTAGCGACCCTTCGCAGCATCTCCCAACTGCGTTTCAGCCACTGATCTCACAGTTTTTATGGACCCTTTGTGGCATTTCACAGCAGTGTTTCAGCCTCCAATCCTGGGTTACTTTACCAACCAATCCCTGCTTTTCCAGCAACTTTTATGCCACGTGGCATAAAGTGGGTGTTTTAAACCAAAACATGATCCTTTTTCTAACTGTAACCAAGAGGTTTTTGTACCTAAACCTAACCACACATTCACTACAGCATTGCTGACAAGTGTAACGTATCTGCAGTCTACACAAATGCCCAATGCGAACATTTTTTCTAGTGATTGGATTGTCTAACTGCAGAGAGAGTGTATTTTCAGGGAAATAGGACTTCAGAGCTAGAGGAATCTGTTATTGAGATAACGGGCTGTCAGAGAAAAGAGCTTACAGAGACATTTTGTGCCTCAGGAGAATGGGTGGTCTACTCACTTGCTAATATAAACCCTTGCTCTCTATACTGACAACTACGCTCTGCCTTGGAGGTTTTAAGGTATTTTTATGTCAAAGTCTGTTCTCCCGTCGATATGTGTCTTCCATATTAGACAGCAATTGCCTTTTGTGTAGGTGATGTACGTAATGTAGGTTGCCTGGGGTACATTTGAATCACAGATTTTAGGGATGTGCACTGACATCTCCCGCTTCAGTATGGGAATTTCACAACACCTCTCCAGTGAAAAACTTCGCAGAGATACAAGTCCTGTATAGTGAAAGTCAGACATTTTAAGGGAGATAAATATAAGAGAAAATATTTTTAAGTAGAGGGGATATTTGAATTTTAAATCTTAATTTGACAGGGTTGCTAAAAGTATAACCTCTTTGAGGAATGCAAAAGGTATGGTGTTCAAATTATGTTCAAGTCTCTGAGCTTCGGTTCTCACCCTGGAAGATCTTCTGTACAGTGAGTGGCCTGTTCCCCAGATTGGAGTCTACACCTCCCTCCAAACTGAAGCCCAGATCCCTGCTGTTCTTCTCCAGACGCACACACACACGCTGACCTGAGAGAGCACCAAAAGCAGAAAAACAGAGATACGGCATCTTGCTTTAAACTGCTGCAGATTCAGGACCGAACATATTTTCCGAACTCCAGGTAAAGTACGACTTCTCACCTTCCTGTGTCGGCTCCTGATTATTTGTCTGTGCTCCCCCCTTACAGACATCGCTAATCTCTCCCCTCCTCAGGACAACCACCCCCATCTCCCGAGTCTTTGCTCTCCTCAGGACCCTCAGGGCCTCCCAGTGGGCGTAGCCGCACAGTGCTGTGCCGTTGATCGACAGGACCTGGTTGCCTTCCCTTATGGAGCCTTCCTGGGCTGCAACACCTGAGTGAAACACCTTGTGAACCTGTAAAGAAGACACGGGGACAAATGAAGAGACTGGGGACAATCTGTTTGAGTATGTTTTCAAGAGAAAGCAGGAAGGGGTGTTTTCTCACAGTGATAGGCTTGTTCTGGTCTACACCTCCTGCCAAACTGAAGCCCAGTCCCACTCCCATGTCCTTATGGAGAACCACCACCTGCACATCGTTGTAGTCCTGCAAAAAGGGAAAGTAGAGAGAGTGAGAGAGAAGTTGTAGTTACACTCCTTTGTACTGTGTTTTCCTGATTTTGTAGTTTGAACCTTACTGAGAAAAGTGACCTAATTCATGGTAATGACAAGCCACAAAAAGTTACTGATGCTGTTGTTTGTACCTGTAGGTTGTTGTCCCCCACGCTCCTGACATCCTCCAGCAACCTGTCAAGCTCCTCACTGGGCATCACAGACACACAGGACAGGGCCGACATGTCTGAGCTCAGCGAGGCAGTCCGATGTTTAGTAGATTGCCACTCATCGCTGTCATTCTCTGACTCATAGTCAACTCCAGCAAAGTTACACAGGTCTGAAAGACTACAGAGAGGACAGACAAAAGTTCAGGTGGTAAAAAACTGACAAATTATTGGAAGAAATACTTCCGGCTAATCAAAACTATAAATGGTACACACCTGACACAGAAGCTCCTGTGATCTGACTGGCTCATGTTACTAGTGATGGTCACCGAGGACTCTCCAGAATCTGAGTCATAGTTTGAATCCTCATCCCTCTGTGTGCTCTCATCATCGTCCTCATAATCATCTTCCTCGTCATTCCAGACCTTGACCTCTGGGGTCAAACCAGCTACCCAAGCATTAAAGTCAAACGCGTGCTTCTTCCCATTTGGACCAGCCTTGTTGACATCTGGAGAGATGAGATCAGGGAGGTTGCTGCAAGAGGAAGTGGCGAGGGGCTGAGGCAGAGGTGGCAGATCTGGTTCAGGAGTTTTGGATACTTGTGTGGTAACAGAAGTACTTTCATTTTCACTGTCTGCTATGGGAATGACGTTTTGCGGTTGTGTGGTAGGTGAAAGAGAAGGTGAGGTGTTTGGAGAGTTTGTTGGAGTCTTGTCTTCGTCACTTACAGGTAAAGTAACCTCAGGGGGTGTTGTTTTCTGTACATCAGTGTAAGTGTCACTGGAGTCGGAAGGCAGCAATGATGGGACTTTCTCTCTTGGTGTCTCAGGGCTCGAGATTTTGTGGAAATCTGTTTCATCAATGTAAAAGTTTCTACGATGTTCTTGAGCTCCATCTAGCGGGATTTCTAATGTGCCCTTGAGTCTGGAATATTTATCCAGATCTTCAGCGTAATTGTTCCCACTTTCGTTTCCCTGCATTCTCAACCGAATCACTCCCTCCTTCTTCTTTCCTCCCTAATCTCAGTCCAACCTCGTCCACTGATAAAGACCTGTTTGACCCAAGTTTCTGTCCTGCTTCTGACGCCTTCTCCTCGGCTTTATCACCTCCCTCCCCTCCCTCTTTTAACCCCTCCCACTTGTATCTCAATCCACCTACTGCTTTTGCTGATCCGCTCTTTTTCACTCCATCATGAGCCCTGCTGAGTTGTGTTGGCACAGAAAAGGCCCGCCTGGGCAGCAGGACCTGTCCTGTAGCCAAACCCTGAGCTCTCTGTGAGAGAGCCTCAAACTGATTTATCTTATTTCTCACACTGGCTGCAGAGGCGGATGACAGTCTCTCTGGGAATCTCTTCCTCTCTATTGTTTTCACTGCAACGTCCAGTGGGTTTGACTCAAACACATCTTCATCAGTGCTGCTACTCTTTAATTCAGTGTTTTCTTTTGCTCCATCATTTGTCTCTTTCTCCGTCTCTTCATGCAACCCAGTATTTTCCCTCAATGGCCCATTTATTCTATTAGTCTCGCTCTTCATCCCGCTCCAATCCCAACTCCCACTTGCTCTCCTCTCCCTAAAACCAGACGAATCTCTCAAAGAAACTGATCTCCCTACTTCTGAGGAACTGTTGGACTGTGGAGGTGAAGTAATTCCTGCTGCAGCCCTTGCAGATCTTATCTGAGCTGCGACACAGTACCTGCTCCTTGCTCTGTCAAGAGACCTTGTGCCCATTTCCTCTAATCCTCTATGCCATTTAACTCCCCCTTCCTCTGAATACTTACTCTGGACCTGTTCTTGCCACTGTATTCCTGATAATCTCTCCCTGGTCCTGCTTATTCCTGGAGAAATTGAGGTCTCAGAGCCTGAAGTGTCTTTTTGTGTCCAGGTGAATGAGTTCCTGCTCTGCAGTGAACTAGAGCTGCTTCTGTCTGCAGAGGAGAAACGCCTGGGGAAGGTTCCCCCTGATGCCCACTCATATTTAGAGGTAGAGACGTCCCGAGTTTTGCTGGAATCCTCCGTTTTTGTAAAACCAGCTGACCCGTAGAGTTTCTCTATCCGCTCCATTATGCTCTGACCCCCTTGAGGCCCAATCGAAGATGTCCCTTTGACACCAGAGCTAGATCCAGACAGGGACCTCAGCCTAATGGGGAGAGAATTACCCCTACTGGTCCTGTCCAAAGTCTGACTCACGGGACTCACTGTAGCTGCAGAGTTATAGGTCTGTATTGAAGACATCACCCTGCCCCTCAAGCCTTCAACTCCAGTCCTTCTTTCATCCAAGCCTCTTTTGGTTGACAACACATAGTCAGCCCTTTTGCCACGATCGGGACTTGACGCCCCTGCTCTCCAGTCTAAACTCTTACTTCTGCTCGGCAGGTTGAATATCCTCCAGTCTGTCCTGCCCCGGCTTTCAGATGCAGGGTTAAAGTGTCCAATCCTGTCAGTGCCAAACTCTGTGATGGGTTTGTCTGCTGAGCCATTCTGGTTCAGCATGGTAGACGATTTATGGCTTGACATTTCCTCCTCCTCACACTGACCTATGACACTGCTGTGACTCCCAGTCCTGGCTTGATAACCACTGACTGTGGGATCCTCCTCCTTGTTTGTGCCATTTGTGCCAGCGGGCGTCTCACATCTCTCTCTCTTGCTGGCTCCCTCAGCACTTTCCTTCTCCTCCTCTGAAAAACCTCTGGGTTTCCTAACACCTGGCCTGCGAGTGAGACTGTAAGAGGGAGAATTAGCTGAGCGGACAGTGAAGCGCGCTTCTGTCCTCTGCCTGCTGTACTCACTCACTGGAGTAGGGAGCATGGACAAGTCCATTGTCTGAGAGTA
The DNA here is from genome assembly GCA_019142605.1 of Cephalopholis sonnerati. Lineage (NCBI taxonomy): Eukaryota > Metazoa > Chordata > Actinopteri > Perciformes > Serranidae > Cephalopholis > Cephalopholis sonnerati. The sequence continues at coordinate 32,432,437 of JAGQAX010000008.1, forward strand.
AACAAAGTTAATGACCTGCTGTCAAGTGCCAAATCCCAAAAAGAGAGCGGAAGAGTGAACTTGATATTTAAGCGATTCCAAGCAACTGTCTTTTGGACTGCAATCTGGAAGCGGTTTGTCTGAATGCTGCAGCTGTGAGTGTGTAAAAAAGCAGTAAAACGGTGGCACAATTACAGCCCTCGCATTAGTTTCTTGCACAGAAACAAATCGTGCATTAAAAAGTTTGATATTTCAGCAGTACTCCTGATGATTCTCTGACTTGCGGCCTAGAAGAGATGACTCCTCTGGGCTCCTCTCCTTGATCTCTTGCCGTTCTGTCCCTCTGAGTCTTCAGTTCTCCAGCACGACTTCAGCGAACAGCTCCAATCGCCTGCCAAGCATAAAAATGTACAAATTTCCATCCTGAGAACGGATTGGGCTGGAATGTTGTGATATGTGGATTGTGGTTGCTCTGGCTCTTCGAAATGGTCAAACAGAATCACAGAGTAGTTGAGGACAGTGAACTCAACATGTTATAGAGAAGCATTAAGTGGACAGTGAATGGAGAGGGTATGAAAACGATGAGAAGAAAAAATAGCAACAAAAGATAGAGAGCCAGAGAAACAAGTTAGTTGTGTCAGTTATGTCATTTTGCAACATGTCCCTATCCTTCTAACATTCCCCTCACACTGACTCAATAAGCCCATTCACAGAACAGTGGGACTCAGATAATACACTGTGTTGCACACACACATCATAACGGCTGTTTACACAGGCAACATACTCATGACTACCTGTCAGCGTCAGCTAAACCTGAACCAAAAACTGGAAAAACTCACCTAGCTGCAATCCACCCAGTAAAAACAATGTATTAAAGTGCCACATTAGTCTCTGAACGGCGCGTATCGGTCTCACAGAGCCACAACTGAAACCTTTTGACAGTGGAAATGATCAGATAAGGTGCACAAAGACGAGAACAAAGTCACTTTGATTTACATACACAGTTAGATAGCATTACCGATGGACAATGGCTCACAGATGTACCTGAGTTTACAGCTGTACAACACAGACATTGTCATTACACTAGTGGAAACACCTTTGATTTTTTAATCAGGCCAGAATTAGTATCTTATCATCTCTATTGACATCAGACACAAATAGACTGTTGATTCACTGTACAAATACAACAGCACAGCATTTGATAAGCACTGCCTACATGATTAAATGAAGCTGTTTAGGTACAGCGTGTAACTTTGAACGACAGTCTCTGTGGTGCTTTCCGATGCAGGTGGGTCTAAGTGTCGGTTTACAGAAACACCTGTTCTCCTAGGTCACAAAGCCTCCCATCTGGGTAACCTGGGCAACACTGCACAGTTTACTCTAAACGCAGACTGAACAGCAAGAAAGACACAAATGCACCCAGGCATCAGGCACAGAAATACACACATTTACTCCCTCACATAATTAAAAAATAACGTATTAATGACACACTCGCACACACGTGCCTTACCTTCTCTAGGAGTGACCTCTTTGCTTGTCCTAAACCACTGTGTTGACATGTGTTCATAATGAAGGCAGCGCTCTGTAATGACATCAGCTCCTAAGTCCTCTGTCCCTATGTGTGTGTGTGTGTCTTCTCTTTCCATCAGCTTTGCATGATGGAGTGTGTACAGTGACGCAAACCTGCCACACTGGTTTATCCTCTCGTCCTCTCTGTGTCACTCTTCCTCTCTGTCTTTCTCTCTCTGTGTCTCTCTTTCTCTCTCCTCCCCCTCCTATTGTTGTTCTCTCCCTCTTTTCCTCTTCTCACAGGGTAGCATTCCTGACTGCAGTTCAATGTGTCACCCACTAAACGGCTCAACAGGGAGTGCACATACACACGCTCACCCACACACACACACACACATATATGCTTACGTACACGCCCTGCTGACACTTAAAACTTCAAAACTTCAAACTCCCTCTCACAACAGCATTTCATAGCTCAAGGGAGAGGAGATACAGTTCAGATAATTGTGTGAAATGCAACAAGAATGACATTTTCCAACACAGGCATACAATATCACCCCACCTCAAGGCATCATCTGGGCTGAGCAGGTATCAAAATACATAATAACAGAGCACCTTTAATTAGGACCAGAGACCATAAAGAGCTCATGTGGACCCAGAAATACCAGCAGGGATTAATATTGTTAAAAGTGCACTTCTCATATGACATATGTTCAACAAAACAAAACTCCTCTGCAGACGCGCTTGGTGAGAATCTGCGGGACTGTAGTGTTAAGTGAAGGACAAAAAGGTCAGAGGAGAAGAAGAAGCAGAAGCAGAAGAGGAAGAAGAAGAAGAAGAAAGTATTGCTTGTGCTAAAACATGATTCTGTAGAGTGGAAATATGAACAAACAGCCTTTAGATGTACAAAGAGCAAGCAGACATAGATATATAAAGTAAAATAAATACCACTACTTACAGTTTGGGTTGTCATGTAGAAGCTCATGTTCTTACAGCTGCTCTTTTGCATGCACCTGCTACCGTCTTCCGTTGAGACAGAGGAAACTGTGGTTACTACTTCAACATGCTACAACAGCAAAAAAGGGACGTCTTAATGTCTCGCTGTGCCTGTCAAAAGTCAGGCTGAGACAGAGGCATTGATCCTAGGCAAAGTCTTAGAAACCCAGTGATCCAATCAGTGATTAGCCATACAGACAAGAGGGGTGGTAGGTCGCATGGTATTCTCAGGACAGAGATAAGTCTGTGAGTAGGGGTAAATAGCTCCAGCACGACTCCACAGACACCCACCCTTGTTCCTGACAGAAGAATGGCACTCAGTGTCTCTGCAGGATGGATGCAAATCACTGTGCTGCTCACACAGACACACTGGTTCTGCATATTTCTCCCCTGGGGTGTAGGACTCAATGGACCATGTGAGACAGGGCAGTTTATACCCCGCAATCTACTGATTAAATCGCGGGTATAAATAGTCTATGATTCAGTTTCAAGTTACACATAAAGTTGAAAATTAATTAACTGAGCAATTTAATGGTCTGTAGCTAATGAAAGGATTACTGAACGAGCCCAAAGTGTAAGGGGGGGCCCCTGACCCTAATGTGCAAAATGACACTCAAATCAACATGTGCCGACCAGGAAGACATTTAAAATGACCACAAAGAGATGCAAAGGAACTGCAAAGCCACACACAAACACATGCATGAAAAAAAGAAGAATAAACAACAAAAATGGGAGCACAAAGAGATGCAAAATGGACAGAAAAGACACTAAACTACCTCAAAGAGACACAAATTAACAGCAAAGAGATAACAAAGACACAAATCCAGAAAGAGCCATTAAGATTACGAAAAGATGCAACACAATGACACAAAAGAGGCTAAACAACTTTGAAGTCTGTGTGTTTTCCCCCATGTAGGAGCAGGGCCAGCCCTGGACATCTGGGGGCCATAAGCAGGATAAGTTTTGGGGGCCCTACTTTGCCATACATAGACAATTAAACCCCTTATGCATTACACTGTTACCTCTATCAACATGAGGGGCCATAGTTACAACTGGATCTGAGGAGCGAAATCAGTTTGAACAGCTTTAGTAACGCTTTAGTAGCTTTAGTAACAGTTTAATTTTCCAAGAAAAACATCCATAATTTGGCAGCAAACATGAACTTACCAAATGTAACACTGGAACCAACCCCAGGTGCTGAAGATGAGTCAGCTTCAGTGTGGGATGAAGATGGACCTGGTAGGGAAAAAAAAACATCAGCTTCTGGCTAACAGGGTTTCGGGGTTTTTTTTTGTTATGTTAGTTTAATTTGCTTTCCCTCACACTCACCTACACCACACATTCACACCACCCAAGCACTCCCTACATCACTGATAATACTGATTTACACTTTTCACCTTATTTTTTTTTTTTGTAATGTTTAAAATTAGTTATACAAATTTATTTTACTTTAACCAGTATAACTTGTGTGGTCTCCTTTGTTTGTCTTAACATAGAGCCGGTTCATGACAACATTATAACAATATATTTTCACGTTATAACAATATAGTTTCATGTTGAAACGTGATAACTTATATTGTAAAAAAGTGAAAAGTTTCATGTTATAACGCGATATTTTATATTGTAAGAACATGAAAAGTTTCACATTATAACGTGAAAATATATTGTTATAACGTGAAAAACTTCTTGTTAGAACAATAAACTTTTCAAGTTATAACGTAATACTGATCCATATAGCACAATTCATGCATAAAATACAACACAAAGTGCTGATAAAAGATGAAACATTTGTGATAATAAGACTATAGACTAATAATAAAATTAAAATAAAATATTCAATAGAAATTTAAAATAAACGGGGTTGTCTGAAATGCTGCCATTCTTGTTGCTGTCTAAATGACTGGCCATTATTTTCTGTCATTTGCGTTTGTTTGTTTGTCTGTTTGTTTGTTGTTTGTTTGTTGGGTCGTTGTGAAGTCTCTTTCAACAGCAGATGGCGGAAGAGGCTAGAGAAACGTCAGAACGTGACGTCACGCCTGCTTTACCGGTCACGTGACGACCGCGGAAGTCAACAAACCGGTCAGCGAGAGAGATGTTACAGCAAAAAGCACTTTACTTTTTTTACTTCCCTGTTTTCCGTCTTATGTTTTTGCTTTATGTGTTTTAAAAACGAGCACTTAAATGAAACCGTTCGCCTCTCAGAGGACAGGTGTTGGACGTACTTTCGGTCTTTTAGCTAACGTTAGTTAGTTTAGTGAAAACGCACCGTTTGAAAATGCGGAATGATTCTCTGCTGTCGAGCATTAACGTGGTGCTCGTTATGGCCTACGGTAGTCTGGTGAGTCTCTGTCACTGTGTCTGCGTCACATCCAGTTTAAGCTGCAGCTGCGGTGTTTTATAACTGCTTTAGCTTAATTTTCACACTGTATGCAAAACTTATTGTCTCAAAGAGCAAAACTGACTGGCTAAATCATATTATTTAAATACAGTCCAATTTTATGCTGAATTGTTAAAATACACACACAACATATATGAGTTCAGTACTGTTTGCAAGACTTTAAGATCACCACATTAGTGCAGCATGGGTTTGCAGTTATTTCTTAATCCAGGTGAGCATCTCTATAATATAGCTGCTGATCACTTGGAGTTACTGTTACTGTACTAACAAGTACCAGCAAGTTATTACACTATACAGTGTATGATGTCTTGAATAGTAAATGGATAAGATAGAGCACAGTCACACATCATTTTGCTTTGTTTAAGGTAAGATTTACTGTAGGATTAAGTCAGACTTCTCGCCACATTATCTGTTTTATAGTAATACAGTGTATTAATTTTACTTTGTTCTAAGCATAGTGAACAGAAAGCCAGTGGATGATAAACAGAACCAAAAAACAGCACAAAATACTCTCACCAGAGGATGATATTTTGCGATATATTGTATTTTATTACATTTTTTTTCAATGTAAGTTATGCCCCCTAAGGAAAAATTTGACATCATCTGTTTTAATTTAGTATGATAAAGTTTTCAGTGTGTTCATCTCACCTCAGCCATTTTTTTTGCAGCAAAATCCTTCTAGTGTACTGAAAAAGCAAATGATTGTATTATTCTGGTAGGCTACCTTAAGTTTCATTTGTACTTGTAATAATAATTTGTTTAATAAAAAAAATGACACTCAGCGCTGTGTGACGATACGATATTGCCACAAAAATATTGCGACACTATGCTGTATCGATTTTTTCCCCACTCCTACAAATACACAACACAGATACACAAAATTAGTAAATATTTAAAATATCTTATTGAAATTACTACATACAATTGCATGTTTTAGAGTTTCTTTCATGACCTTTTAACTTCTCAGGATAAATAAAGGTAAAATAAGAATAAATATATCTGTTCCATGGGTTTCATATCTACTCAAACAAATCTAATCTAAGGAAATCCAGGACTATGTGACTATGTACTTAAACAATGTAATATAAGTTATACATGCAATTATGCATAGTAAGTAAAAATATATACATATATATTTACGTACTTACTCATTTAATGTGTGTTTTGTTTTATTTATTTGTTCTGTTTATTAATTACTGGCATTCTGACTACTATTCTTAAAAATAGTCAAAGAAAGTAGCAAAAACATCCCTTTAAACTGAAGTGTAACTAACTCTAGACTTTTTCTAGGTATTTGTTTTGCTGTTCATCTTTGTCAAAAGACAAATTATGAGATTCGCCATGAAGTCTCGAAGAGGACCACATGTTCCTCTCGGCCACAATGCTCCTAAGGTAACACACACCGACCATAATAACCAGAAGTGTGATGCTGTGCAGTGTTCTGCTGATTAACCACAGCTTTGTGTCTCTCGTGTGTCTCCTGTAGGAGCTGAGACAACAAATTGAAGCCAAACTGAGCCAAGTCCAGAAAATCCACTTCGAGCCTCGTCTGCTGTCCCCAGACGATGACCGACTAAAGCACAGAGAACAGTCTGGTTAGAGGGACACAAAAATCAAATGCATACATACAGTGCTGAAACTTTCTACATGAGTACTTCATATACAGGTGTACGGAAGATTATGTGTGTGTGTTGCAGGTTCCCATGACTACCTGTACAGGATGAGAGCACTGGATGCCATCAGAGACACAGGTTAGCTTTGCTGTCACTGATCTTAGTCACAGTTGAGTTTTGCTGCCCTGACAAACTGTTACAATACCACCTGTACGTTCTGTAAACAGATCTGCCTTTCCGTGAACTGGGCGGCTCGTCCACCGCTGTGACGGGTAAAAGACTTAGGACGTGGCTTCTGCGGCTACGAAACTCCCAGTGTATGTTCCGAGATGGCCTGAGCTCGCTAATAGACACAGTGCTGGATGGGTACAACAAAGCACGCCATGGGGCTGAGGTCAGTGTTTCTGTGTGAAAATTTTGTTTTAAAAAGTGGATAAAATCATAAACGTACACTGAATTTTAAAAGGATAAGATCTGGAAAAGTCAGATTTATTCTGTAACAGATATAACAGTCGATATGTAATGTGTATGTAGTAGTCTATGTAGTATCCTTATGATTAGCATGATTTCCCTTTTAACCATAGAGCCCATTTTGGTGTGTACTGTATAATGTTACTGCAGGAAAAGCTGACAGATGTACTGATGTCCTGTCTGGCTCTTGTTTTTGTCTGCAGGCTTTTGGTGAAGCAGAGTTTTTGAAATACCAGGAAGCTCTGACTGAACTGGCTTCTGTGTGAGTAAACACAGCCTTTCCTCACAGCGCTCTCTTACAGCTTTCCTTTTCTGCTAATCCCACTGTGGAATGTTAATCACACACCGGGGACAACCTGTTCCTCCCTTCTCTGTTTTAGCGTCAAGTCTCACAGCAGCAGCAGCAGCAGCAGCAGCAGCAGCAGCAGCACTACGAGCCAGTACCACCAGTCTGCAGCCAAAGACCTGACCAGCGCCACAGAGCCCGCTAGCTCCTCCTCCTCCCCCACCCAAACCACCTACCTCACATCTTCAATGCAGCAGCGCAGCAAGCGGCCCAGGAACTTCCTGGAGCTGAAGAACTTCAAAGACAACTACAACACTCTGGACAGCACACTCTGAAAATCGGTGACGCCCGTCCAAAGGAAAGGTCAAAGACAAGGTAGAGTTGCCAGCGATGAAAGAAGTGCCTATGTATGGCGATGGGTCACTGTTTCCAGATAGTTTAGAGTGAAATGATGAACCCACTGCCTTCATATTCTAACATGTATTGCCTGGTTTACAGTATAATGCATATCAGACTCAGTGCTCTTTATCTAAATGTAGCTTTGGCGTATATCCTGTATTAATGCATGTACAAGTGCTTTAACTGGATAGAAAAATGGCGGCAGTGAGTGACTGTAGTAAGTAGGGTTGATTTGACCAAAACACAACCAGAGCTATGAGGCTATGCAACAGCATAAGACAATCAGTATTTATTGCACAATGTAAAGGCCTATGCAGACTTAAAATTAACCAACTGTATTTAAACAAGCTGATAAATTAATGTTTGTAGAGAAAACCAGTGCTAAAGGGACAGTTCAACCCCAAATCAAAAATACATACTATTCCTATCACCTGCTGTTTATCAGTCTAGATTGTTTTGATGTGAGCTGCCAAGTGTTGGCGATATCAGCTGTAGAGATGTCTGCCTTCTCTCAAATGTAATGAAGCTAGATGGCACTCAGGCTTGTGGTGCTTAAAGCGTCAAAAAGTGCATTTGTAGCTGAGGAGAACGCCATTAAGGTTTACCTCTCGTCCATGAGTAGATGCACGCTACCTTTGTGCTGTGATACAGTTGGCAGGTGTCGTTCAATTGACCCTTTGCTAAGTCACACCCCCAGATGCAGACTGGCCAATCATGATGTAGCATCGAGCCGCCTCAGACCAGGGTCCGACAACAACACAGCTGTGCTCCATTGACTCTAATGCAGTGGTTTCAGATTTCCTTCATTTTCAGGCTAGGTGTTGTGGATTTGGAGCTAAATGTTGTGCCTGGGGCACGTTCGTGTATTAATGATACTCGTTACCTGGAGAGGTTGGAAAAAGATTTAAGTTTCTCCCCTGTTCCAAAACCAAAACCAAACCCTGAAAAGTGTAGGGTTAGCTAGCTAGCTACTGAAGATATAGCCTACTGAATGTATACACATGCTGCTTTTGCTTTGTAATGATTATAACAGTGAAACAAAGACCGACCCTGCTGTACAGGAGGATAAAGTTTCACTTTATATTCATTGTCTTCTGTGTCGATCAGCAGTGATGTGGTGGTTCACTTTTACACTGTGATCTGTAGCCTATAGTTGGGCTTTAACTTCTAACTTTCTTTGTCTTTTTAACCTAAAGGTCAAATAGAAAGAAAATAGCTCCTACATGAAACTGCTCACAACAAGGTCTGTGGATTATCTTGAGTAACCGGGTCATGATTTCGGGAAAGAGACATTGCTGTTGAGTTTTTCAAATGTATTTTGGTGCTTTGAGCACCACAAGCTGAGCGCCATTGAGTAGTATTATATTCGAGAGAAGGCAGACGTCTCTACGGCTGATACCTCCAACACTTAATAACTCACACCAAAACAACCTAGACTGATAAAAAGCACTACAGGTAAGAGGAAATAATATGCATTTTTGGATTTTGGGGTAAACTGTCCCATTAATGGTTGTAAAACACTGTTTTATGCCACTTATGTTTACATGTCTCTGCTCGTCATTTGCTGCTGTGAATATGACAGCCAGTTTATTTTTTAGCCTTAAATGTATTTTCCAGAAGCCATACTTGATTTTAATGAATTTTGATGAAGAAGTGCTCTTTTGTTTTGATCAGTTCTCTCAGTGCAATGTAATTTAACAGTATTCCAGTGTATTAATAGATTCTGAATGTTGCATCAGGGAAGTCAGTTTCTTGGCTTTTTTTGTTTTTTAAAGCTACACTGGCCCTCAGATGTCTTAACTGTGTGTTTCATTTGCTATTCAGGGTTGCCATCAGGTGAATGATTTTATTTTCTGTGATTCTTACTGTACGAGTTGCCTTCCAAATAAAACAGTGACATGGGCTTGAAATGTTCTTTGTGGTGTATGAAGGCCAGCAGAGGGCGCTCTCTACATAGTAATGTACTTGGTAGCTCAGCTTGTTATCAGTAGGAAGTCACAGGAAGCACTGTATTTATTTTCAGTAATTTATTTTGAGAACCACAAACACAGAGAATAGATTAGAGTGTACTTCATAAAAAAACCTCCTATCACACAGTCTGTCTGGAGGTTTCATTTAATATAAATAAATACAAAGGAGAAAGTTGTTAGGTAGAAATTAGAACATCAAATCACATTCATCAATATTATTTACAAAACAAGGTGACTGTTTACACTCTGGCAGGGAGCTGAAATGCTTTACAAGAAATCTGTAGAATAATGACACTTTTATGAAGCAGGAATGTTGTCGAATATCTTCATCGCCACTGACGCCATTTTGTCCTCTGCTTCCTCACAGTTTCCTAAAGTGCCGTATTGTTGTTTTTATTTAAAAACTTTTAGCTCTTTTCATCACAGGGCGTTGACCTCATATAAGTTACAGTCGTTATTTACACTTTTAAAACATCTTACATTCACTTAGCGGTGTGAACGGAGTCAGGGATTAGTGACTATAGAGTACAAGGACACAGGATGTAGATCATCTGGTTAATGACTTCTACATGAAACTGTTAGCTTAGTTAGCTATGTTTGCTACATCACCGTAGATAGTGTCACTTTGGCAAAATGTCTACCGTCCTGCACTTTGCCCAACAGTTCTAATTTGATACAACGCCAAACTGTCATAAACTCAAAGGTTAAAAAAGCAAGGAAACACTCGCTGACAGTATCACAAGTAAAACTTCAAATGCACGTCAGCCAACTCAGTACGCTTTCAATTATCTACATTAAAGCTGACATACACACTCGTTCATTTATGCACATGCACAGCAAGCCCCGATGCGTGCTGCCAAACACCACACATCTTCCTTCAGGAGTGTTTGTGGTTGTGGTGGAAGTGTTGATGGAGTTGGAGTATGGGAAGCTCAACTCCGACATCCCAACTGTTAGTGTGAGCAGATGTGGTCGTAGAGCTGCTGTTTGGTTTCAGTCGGTGGTGTTAAAAAGGTTTGGTGGTTCTGAGCCCTCCTCGACAATTGCCGTGTCTTTCCTCTGCACGGTCGCTTCATGACTTGATCTCGATGACTTTGATGAAAGGGAGCGGTTTGGTAGATGAGGTGGATGGTTTGATTGGTTTACTGAGGAGACAAGGAGAAGAGAAATTAGTTGGTTCAATATTGAAACACCTTAAAAACAAATAATTAGTAGGCATCTCATTTACAGGCACAACCCCTGCGTGAGCAAGGACGGGCCCTGCGGGACAGTGATACACAACTCACAGCCCTCCCGCCAAATATGGCCTATATTTGGGACAGGAGTCCATTTGGGACAGGCCTTAAATTCCTCTCACACAAAACTGTTGCTCAGCAAAAATTGAAAATATACTTAAATTGTTTATTTTAGCCAGTATGAAGATAACTTGTTTTACTGCTCCGACACAACACGACTTTATCCTGTTAAAACATGTCTAACTTGAATCAATTTTTATAAAAAGCCCTTTTGATTCTTTCAATCAGTTGACCCTTACGGACTACAGGAATATGAATAACTTTTCAGGGTAATCGAGGAATGGACACACATTCTGACTTTGCGACAGCTTCAGAGGAAGTGAGTCACCGCTGTTTTGTCATCATGCCAGTAAATCTGAATGACTTATGGTCTTCTCTGGTGCTCACACATTTAGTAAAATGAAATGAACCGAGCTAATGATGTGTAGCATCTCTATAATGACAAAAGTTTAAACATTAACATTTGTATGTGCCATCTTAACGGCTAACTAACGTTAGCTTAAGTGGGTAGTCAACAATCCACTTTTATACAGCCAAAGAGCTTCTATAAAATTGACTAAAAAGGGACTACTTGGCACGGGGAGGATCCTTCAGACCCCCCTATGAAGGTCTGAGCTAGGTCTGTTTATTAACTGGCCCCTGGCCTCCTGTCATTTTGCAAATGTGGCCCAGGGCAAAGCAGGTTGAGTATCCCTGTTATAGAGTTGCATATCTTTTCTAAAGTAAAAAAAACATGAAGAGGAAGGGCAAAATAAGTTACCTATAGACGATCTGGGGGTTGCGCTCTGATGAAAGGTAAGAATTTGACCTTTGTCCTCCCAGGAAGTAGTCCATCTGGTCATGCATCTCTCGGTTCTGCACACACAGGAAGGTCAGAGGTCAGTGCACATATTAACAAAAATATTTAAGCGGTCATCAAACAGACAGCGGTTGCATTTCCTCTTCTTTCATACTGACATTAAAAGCGCTATGAGAGGTTCACAGGTTATCTATCTCATGTACTACTGTCAGGATAAAGTGACAGTTTCAGCAAATATGACAAAAACATTTACTGAAATACAGCTTTAACTCTGACTCTTCATTCAAAATTCCCCTGAAAAGCCATAAAATTACTGATATCTGAAAAGACAATAAGCAGTCCTCACCTCAGCCTCCAAGAAAGCCACCTTCTCCTCCAGCTCTTTGATCACGCGGTCCCTCTCTTGGATCACCATGCGGGAGTTCTGGAGCTAAAGACGAGAAAACACAAACAAACAGTCAGTAAATCCTGCACAAATATGAACTCGGAGACAGTGTGTTTGCTTTAGAGAATCTCACACATGTGCGCCTCACCTGTTCAATCATGTGTCTGACTTTCCTTTGCTGGCTTTTCAGCATGTCATCCAGATGGTGGATCTTTTCTTTGAGAATAGCCACCTCCTTCTCCAACTGCTCAGCCCTAAAAATACACAGAGAGTTAGGACACGCTGCTTTTGACTGATTGATAAAGACTCATTCATTGTGTTATAATGTTTGTTTGTGTTGACTGACCTCTGCTCCCTTGTCTGGCCGTCCTCTCTGAGCTTGCGCAGCTCGCGGAGTTCCTCCTCGCGGCTGCGGATTGCCTCCCTCAGGGTAGCGCTCTCCTGCTCCATCCCTCCCAGCAGCCTCTGGAGCTCATCTATGCGCCTGTCTTTCTTCTCGCTGGCTTCTTCTGTGATCCTCAACTTCTCCTCCTCGTCGCTCAGACGCTCCTTCAGCCTGCTGCTTTCAGTCTAGAAGAGACAGGGAGAAAAAGACGAGGATGCTTTATTTCTGTAGTTTAAAATGTGGCGTCAGCGCAACCAAAAGGCAGTGTGCATCATTAGTTACAAAACAAGCTCGGTTTGTGTGTTACCTGCAGCCTCTCTTTTTCCTCTTGGTGTTTCTTCTCTGCTTCCTGTAGCTGTGCATATAAGCGCTTGCTGACCTCCCTCAGCTTGGCTCTCTCTGCTTCTTCATCTGCTTCCTAAAAGAGTAAAGAATGAAGCGTTAGATAAGCAGATAGATACCAGTAATGTCCCGGAGAGGCCGAGTCAGAGTCCAGATCTTAATCCGATTGAGAATATGTGCTTGAACTCATTCACCCAAAATAATCGGCATACATTTTGGTGGAGGTGACACAGGGGACACCTCCCCCTTAATACCTAGAACATGTGCATGTGTCCCCTTTAATAAAAACATGAACATACCAGAGGACTGACATAATTTAAGACCCTGAATTGATGCAGAAAGGGACAAATTGGTGAATAAAAATATCACTGGAATGTAGGAAATTAAGTGTTTGACGCCCAAAGGTTTCTGTCAGTGCAACCCAAACCCCTCGTTTCATTTTTTTCCCCCCAGTAATAAACGAAACCTACGCCCTTGCTCACAATCCCTGTGGAAAAAAAGGGAAATGTACAGGTAATTACTGACTTAGAGGGGGTGAATGCTCATGCTAACAACTATTTTGTGTTTTAGATTTGGATTTTAGATCACTTTAAAGAGATCTGTTTTCACTTGGACATTAAAGAGTCTTTCTCTGTTATCAGGTGTTTAAAAAAGCCACATCTACATTGATTTAAAGCTGTAAAACACTAAACTTTAGAGTTAATTGTGTTGTGTGCAGGGCTGGCTTACACACAACACTTTTAAGCTGGATGGAGATGCAGATAGATACTTCCATGATGACCTAATGTAAAATCTTGTTTTCGTTTCATTCGAGCTTTGGGTTTGGCTGTAATAAAGAAAACAGGCGTGTCCGTGTGCGTCACTAGAGCAGTTGGATCACGTCCAGCGTCTCCCTCATGATTTCTGCAACACTTGTGCGAGTGAGCCGTGACATGACTCACAGATAAATGCTATAATTGGTGCAAAAAGTCCATTCAACCGAACACAGCAGTGTCAGCTCTGTTTGTATTTGTACTAAACACTACTGGCACGCAGATTGTACGGTTGCTAAAAGTGCGTGGCTCAAAGACAGCAGCAAAACTATTAAAGGAGAGGTATCTGTGGAATGCTGGGAACAATGAGAAGGGCCTGAACACAATAACACATGGAGGGAGAGGAACAGTGTGTGCTCTCGCACGTTTTCATACACCCCGGGGTGCTATAAGCGTATTTACTCTTTCGCTGTCTCCACTATATCACATCTCTGTTTACCTCACTGTTTAACTTTATATCTCGTTCTTCCTCTTCTGCGTGCCTCTGGGAGGTTATCGCTTTACACGCACCACACGAAACACACTGGCACACATTGTCCAAAGGAAAACACAGACATTGGACTGCGGCTATGATACGCACGCGACATTTGATATGCTCACACATACATCATATATTTACAAGTTTGAATGCTCACCTGTCCGTCAGCTTTAGCGCCTCCACCGGGGGCAGGCGAGGTGCTCTTTCGGAAGGGAAGACCGACTTTCCACCCGTTTGTGTGCGTCTGGAAAGAGAAAAGGAGGAAGTCAGCAAGGAAAGAGTGAAAAATTGAGATGTGAGAGGAGGAGGAAATGCCATTAAGCACACAGGATGTAAGGTCAACAATGGTGAGGGCAAAACAAAGCAGTTCAAAATAGACCTACCTTGTTTTTGGCTGCCATCTGCTCCCTCAGCGTCTTCAGGCAATACCTCACCTGTGTGATGTACAGATATATTGTGAGTAGATGTTATCATATATTTGTCAGTGTTTTAATGTATGTGTGTCTGCGGCTGATATGCAAAAGATTTTATCATTAGCAGAGAGAAAACAAGTCTGGAAGCCAGGAGGAATTTGCATGATGCGAACATGCAAATTGTTACATAATCCAGGAGACAGGGTTGAGCGGCTGCAGAGTTTATTACAGTAGATACCATCCAGAGACTGACCTCTTGTATCTGCGACACTTCATCTGACAGCATCTTCAGGCTCTGCTGGTGTTTCTGCTGCTCTTGTCTGCGGGCCTCTAAGTAAACCTGCAACAGGGAGAGACGCACACACGGATGTCACACAACAGCGTGACCGCGAAACAAACACGCAGCATTTATTTCTTCCAAAACAACAGCCAGTGTGCCACACCCACCTTTATAACCTCCACCTGCTCCTCTGTAGATTTGACTGGCTCGGGATTCAGAGATGTCCTGTCACTGGGCGGCTGCACCAGTGCAAATGCACGTCCAATTGGCTGGAGATTAGAGAGCAGAGGAGTTAGTTAATAATGTGGCATGCGCAGTGTTGCATGTTGCGTGAGGATGGGTGTGATACATTTCCAAACATATGCAAACATGAGTGAAGTCACGGTGCTTTGCTAACCCCAGGAGAGGAGTTGGAGCATGTTTCTCGTCAGAAAATTGCGAAACAACATTTGGAAGAACAGCCTGGAGTACTTCCGTTTAATAATCATTATGAAACATCTGTGGAGCGTCTCACATCTATGATGCAATTCAACTGTGAGCAGGCAAAATCGAATACATCAAGAATATATGTCTTAACACCACAGCAAATTCTAACTCCTGTGTACGTGTGAGTCTCTATAATCAGTAGGTAGAAACATTTTTCTGTAATCACTATGGAGACTAACCCATAAACATCTGGTGCTCCTTTAGAGGTAGTATTCAGACTTGGTCAAGACCATAAGCAGAGACACCCAGGAGAAGGTGGGGAGACGTTATGTAACTCCGCCTGCTCTGGTGGTCCGGTTTTTTTCATCTAAATTTGGCACCAGTTTTGGGAGAACAATGGTTGTCTTTTGAGTGGCCTTGTGTGGGAACGACGCTGATGAAAAGCTGACGGCAGCTGTGGCATGTTTACAAGCAGTTGGTGTCTCTGTACAGTTTGTGTGTAGGAATGCATGTATGAATGTAAGGTAGCTCTGAGCTAATTCCTCCAGATCATTGAGAAGATTAACAGCCTGAACTTTCAGATCCAAATATGGCCCGAATGATTGCACCTTCACCTTCGATGATAATAGTGCTACTGGGTTTTTTTTCCTCATCCAAAGACATCGCAGACTGTACTCCCCTCATCGTTAAAGAACAACAAATCCGACCCAGCGCATCTTTAAAAATTAAATGTATCATCCAAACGATGCATCTAAAACTGTGATGATTGGTATTCCAAGCAACTTTCCATGCTGTATTCCTCAATCTCCCACATTTCATATTCCCAGGACTTAGTTTGTTCTTTACTCTGATGTTACAGCCCACATTATAACCTATTAGGTACAGGAAGCTCTTACCTTGTCCCGGTGCTGCTCCGTGCTCCGAGCTGCCTGGCTCTGGTCTTGCAGTGTGAGCCTCAGTCTCCTGCACCCGTCCTGAAAACCAAGACAGGAGACGATGAAGTGAATCCACAAAGAGACCGTTATGTGATGGATAAAATGATTGAGGACTATTTTGAGGAGGAGAGGGGGGAAAAAGAGGAGGAGAGACTGAGTCATACTCACTGAAAGGACCAGGGAAGGAGGGAGAGAGTAACCAGTAAGACAGAGAGAGGGGGGTACGAGCGTCAGACAGAAAGCAAAAGTTTTTCACAGCTGCACAGAGACAGATTGTTTGAATTAAATTGCGTGCTGTGGACGTCAGAGGGACTTTAGGCGGAAACTCTCCAGGCGCTCGCAGCCAATTGGAAGCGCTGGCTGGATTTCTGGGAAAGTGGGCAGAAAATGTCATGTCAAGCAAGACAGAACATTTCCATGGCAACAAAATCCTCACAGTAGCCATAAACTGTCTGGCACGCTAACAGTATCAGAGGGGGGAGCAAGTCAGAGACGAAACAATGCACAGAACGCTTCACAGACCTTCCTGGTTATTTCTTTCAGTCGCGGTAGAGAAGCCGCTTTAACAGGAAAAGTCTCAGCCGGGATGTCAGTGGGTGTGTGTGTCCTTCCAGCACAGGGAACCCCCTTAAAAGTGATACCCAGTGAGTGTGTGCAAGTGTAACTATGCGGATATGAGGGAGGTGGTCAGAGACATTATATAACTCATTCCAGCCCAACACAACTTGTTCTGTTTATATTCCCTTATGTATTCGCTGTGTCCTCCTGGTGTCTAAACTCATGTCAACTCTGAGACACGGAACAGGCAGTGAAGAAATGGCTGCAATGTTTCTCTGCGGTTAAATGCTATAAACAAAAACAAACGCACACATGCAAGCAATTACACAGAACGGCGCGCGCATACACATCAGATTTACTGGTGATACAGTACACCAGCCAAACTGGGAAATAAATAATTAACCTGAAAGATAACAGAGCTATGTGTTTGTGTCCTATTATCGGTCCTGATTTAACCCTTTTCTTTTGTAATACTTTTGTTTCTGTTTTCTTTTCACAAGAGGCCCCGCTGCTTGCATTTCCTGTTTTGACTGCCACGGACACTGACAAAACAAGACTTTACTTAGCTTTTAATCATATCGCTGGACTTTGTCAGCGGATGGAGTTTGTCCAGTTGTCATTTTGGCTGTTGAATTTTTTAAGCTTAAATAAAAAGCTCAACTTTAAGGCAACATGGACAAAAAGATATACTTGGCATGTCATCACTTATGACCCACTAGAAGAGTAGGGTGGTATATTTTTCTGCACAGACTCTACCCTCTGCCTGTATTTTCTGATTTTCTTCTTATTTTCTGTGTTTGGGACGTTTGTGGGCGTGCTCCTACAGCGTGCAGGTGAGGGCGGGGCTTCATAAAAGACAGCGACCAGGTGCCAGACCGTAGCCAGCAGGCATACAAGAGACACAGTGCCGAAAAAGCAAATATAGCGAGGCGAAACGCCAAACGAGAGTGAATCTGGGGTCAGCTTTTAACTTCAGTTTCGCTAGTGAGCGTTTTTACAAACAGTAAATGACAGTTGTTCTTGGTGTGCCTTTAAAGTGCTGCGATAAAAATGGAAATCTGAGCATCTATAATCAGGTGTTGTGACTTAAAAGCTGCAGAACAGCTAATAAATGGACTTTAAAGTTATTTTTTTTTGGTCAACTGCTGATTCCAACATCAAGAGTGGACTTGATTAAAACTGCCAAAGTTTTCTAGGTTTCAGTTGTGAGGATTTGTGGCTTTTTTATGTCTTATGTGATAATAAATTGAATATCTTTAAGTTTTTGAGTGTTAATTAAACAAAACAAGAGATTTGATAACTAGAGCTGCAATGATTAGTCTATTAATTAACTGTTTGTCAACCAACTTGACAGCTGATTAATCGTGTGAGTAATTTTTTTAAAGTAAAAGTTCTCTTATTACAGCTTCTTAAATATGAATATAATCTGTTTTTTTTTCACTAATTTCCGACATTTTATGAACCAAACAAATAATCAGTTGATCTAGAGAGTAAATCGTTGGTTGCAGCCAAATTGATGACATCACGTTGGTCTTTTAAAACAGTGATTAACAGTTTTTCTTTATCTTTCCTTTTCTGACATTTCATGAACCAAACGTTAAATCAGTCATGAAAACAGTCGTTAATTTAGGCTATATTTTAAACTCAACTGTTTCTGCATTTTACTGAAAGAGTGGCAGAGTGACTCCCTCTGTATAGACACTGCAGAATGCCCAGGCCTTGATGTAAGGCAGACAGGGGAAATGATCTGGACTGTGTTGTGTAATGCTGAGATAAAGAGCGGTGAGAGGTTATACAGTAAGAGAAAGGCCGTGTGTTGTGCGGACTACAGAAGGCCTTTTTGACTTGCTGGTTATCTGCACAGGAAGTACAGTGATGGAGGAGAGCGCACAGAGGGACAGATGGGAAAATCCTCAACAAGAACAATTAAAAAATGGCAGAGGAAGCAGACTAATAGTTAGGGCGGGGGGGGGTCCTACTACGATAAACAAAACTCAGGGAAACGAAAGCCAAAAATTCCCCTCTTGTTCAACGTGATTTCCTCTCAGATTACAGACACCTGAAAGCGCAGCGATTACGGGAGGGGAAAGAGAGGAGGGAGAGAGAAAAGGGGGAACAGTGGGAGGGTTGTTAGGAAGGAATCCATCGTTATACAACATCTCTGGCTCTTCACAGACAACCAAACAAAGACCCTGCTAATCCTCGCTCTGCCATCGACTATTTACACGCTAGTCTCTCTCTGCCTATTTTTCTCTTTTATATCCACACACAAAAATGTCGTCCATTCCACCTTCAAAGACAACCTGTAATACTAGACTTCCCAGGAACACAGACAAAGGGACCAGTTGGAAGTGCTCGCGGACGGTGACGTTCGCAGGTACATGCACACATGCAGGAAAATACACACAGAGATACACACAATAACTCAAAGTACACACTACCTTTATAACAGCGCAGAAACCTGAAACTAAGCACACACACACACAGTGTCCACGCTACTGGGTGCACCGACAATGAGCACAAAAGATCACGGGGTACGGCCAGGCCGAAAGGCTTAAAGGGTATGAAGACGCTTTTGTTTTGGACTTTGGCATGAGGAGGCCTGTAAATCATGTGGGTTACATTAGCGGAGAAGTGACTGGAAAACAGACAACAAACAGACAGAGCTGCTGAATTTTGGGCAAAAACACTAAATCTCCTTTAGGGCTCTTTGCCATTTTGTAAAAGTACGCGATGTTCAGATTTCTGAGGCTGCAGCAGGCTCCATAAACAGTAGAACATCTTGTGCCTCCAGGTGTTGTACCTGCATTCCACATAAAAATTCCACAAGTGTGCGTACTTCATCATACATTAAATCAATCTGTCCTTCCCACACCTGCTGCACAGATGCACCTTTTACACTATAAACCTCGGCCGCTCAGGCAACAGGTGGCAGCCGACTGAGTATAGTGCTACGGCTGCAGGTATCGAATGTTCTGAAACTTGTGCCCATGCGATAGCTGAGTTCCATTACCTTACTTTCAACAAGGATTTGGATATACAAATATGTCTTTCCACTACAGCTTTTTTTTAGCTGAACTGAAACTTTGATGAAAGAAAACTTCAAAGTCATGACTAGGATTAGGGAATATTTGATCAAAAGAAGGAGCAAACAAAACTGAGAGTCTAAGCATCAATGCCAACTTTTGATACACAACAGTTACTGATATTTTACTCATTTTAGTCATTTTTCAAGCAACAACAAACTTTTTCAAGTTCCAGCTTTTTAGGGCCCTGACACACCAAGCAGATGGTCGAACAACGGTCAGTGTCGGGCCGTTGGCGTGTATCTCCCAAGTCACCCAAGTTTTTGCGGTATGTCTCGCACCGTTGGCACTAGTTGACCCGTGTCAGCTTTCTGTTGTCCAATTCAGCATGTTGAATGTGTGTCAGAGACGTTGGAGCCCGATGGTGAATGAAATCGCTCTGATTGGCCGCTCAGCTCAGTGCATGAGAAGAGAAACGGAAGTCGGGAAAGTAAACAGCTAGAGTCAAAAGGGTGTGAGATCGAAGCAAACTTGTTATGTAAGAACATTTTTTTAGCCATCGAGTGTTACTGTTTGCTGGTGCATACTAAATATATGGTAAATAATGTAAATGGCTGACTAGGGTCTTGAATTCGTCCTGTTTCTCTTCCGGTTTCCCCTTTTGAATGATGAATACAGACAACTGCTGCCTGCTGCTATGGGGAGTTATTTCCTTTCATGCAGGCTCAGAATATACGTGCTAGTTGGCTGTAGTCTTTGCAGTGTATTCAAGTGCAACTTTTTGGCAACGTGAAGTGATGCAACAATCTGCCTTCATTGCCACTAGTTCTTTGATTTTGGTTTGGTGTGTTTGGGCCTTTAAATGTGAGGATTTTCTGCTTTTCTATGTCATATATCAGTGTTCTCACTGCTGTAGTGAATTGAATAGTTAAAATAAACTAGTCCTCATTTTTCTGGGGACTTCTGGAAGTCTGTCAAGAACCCCTGAGGGAGCTCTGGTTGACAACCCCTGTTATATATGATAGTTAATGACGTACCTTTGGATTTTGGATTGTTGGTTAGACAAAACAAGCAAGATTAAATGATTAATTGATTAATCAAGAACATAATTAGCAGATTAATGAGCACTGGAGATACATGTTAGTTGCTGCCCTAGTTTTAAAACATCCTGTCTTGGGATTAGATCCTTTAGTATGCAGCTCTCAGGGTAGTGAAAGGTGTTGTTGCCTGTCTGCCTGTCAGGCGTGGCCTTTCAGTCAGTCGGCAGTCATTACAACCTAAAGGGTTAAGTTGAAGGTTAAGTAAACTTTAAAGGGTAGGATCAAGCTGAGGTGTGAAGAGAAGCTGTTTGCGTGTGTTTAACCATCGTGTGAGAACTTGAATGCTGACGGTAAACCGCTAGTCCAGGATCTGAGTCATGAAGTGAGAGCTTGCATCAGGGCACAGTCGCACTATAATTTCTACAATCATCTTTCAGTCAATAATGAGCTCTTTGCTTTTTTTTTCCTGCTCTGTGTGGTTTGTGAACCAGGTGTGATCTGGCATATCCCGGTCTTTCCTCTACATTGATGCCTCCATATGTCATGTTTGGCTCATTCCCAGCCAGGAACGTCACACACTCCTGACTGAGATGATGTCTGAGGATGAGGGAGGACAGAAGGAATGTGTTAAGTCACACAGCGTGGAGAAACTAAATGTCTGGAGGGATAGTTGTGGCATTATTTGAAAAGTGCCCTCGCAGCAAAAAAAGGAAAAAAAATCTCTGGGATTTTAAGGGAGGAGAAACTGTGCCGCAAGTTTCAAATTATTTTCAAATCATAGCTGGAGTTTTGGTCGCAGTTATGAACATTTCGTCTCAAAACCAGGCCCGGCTGTTCCTCCTGTTTCACTTCAGATCACCTCAGTTCCAGGAACTTATCACCAAAACACCCAGTGAAGGCCTTTCTCTGCTACATCCGGCACATTCCTCCTCCTCATGTATCCTTACAGATCTGATAAACAGTATGGGTGTCATTTTCTGTTAATACGTCATTATGAAATATTGCATGTCGAGGTGAAATACCTCAGCGGCTTTATTTAGTCTGACCTGAATAACCATATCAGATATGTAAATACCTGTAGGTGGGAGACTATTTGACTGTTTGACTTTGATAAGGATGGATTTGCGTCTTGTATGAAGCTGATGTAAATGTGCTATCAGTCGCACGTTAAAATGTAATGTATGACAGATAAAACAGGAGCTGGAGTTTCACATATTGCTTCACGAGACATTCCTCAACACAAATAATCAGTTTATTAGGTGTGTGAGTGGAGCTGCCCTTTGTACACTTTGACCTTTTTTGTACAGTTACACAACAGTAACTGACATTTAAAGAGGAACACCGCCTCAATAAGAATTCCAATGTGTTATTTGTATACGTTATTATATAAGTGAACATGATGCAGTCTCTCTCAAAGCTAAAAACCAGAGGAGTAAGTCTCAAACTCGTGATGTCATGGGGTAAAATATCTGGAGCTGATAGGAGCCTGATTTTGAGGAGCCACAGAGTGTTTTTCTTTTTTAAACCCAAATGAGCTTTATTCTACTGTAGTGTTTTCATTTTCATACTCAGAACATTCACTTTGTTGCTCTCAGTGTATCTATAACACCTTTCCCATTGTCTATGAAGCAGCTCCAGACTTTATACCCTATGGCTAGGGTTGCAACGGTGTGAGATTTTCACGGTACAATAATCGTCTGAGAAAATATCCTGGTTTTAATGTACACGATATTTGTCCTAGGTACACAATCATTATTATTATCAGTTACAATGACTCTTAAAGGAATGAAAACGTGTTTTTTTCTGGTTGAATGAATGCTATAATACTACGATTGAAACTAAAGACCACTTTTTTGAAAAATAAATGTGAAATAAAAGTCTCCTTTCTGAAAATAACTTTAGTTTCTCAGTCTGGTTGCATTTTTTCCCCCAATATCATAGACAAACGGTATGATAACCATCGATTTTCATACCACGGTACACCTTAAAACTAGTATACTGCTGCTGTTACCCTACCTATAACATCACAAATTTGAGTTTTAGCACTCTAGTTTTGGAATTTGGGAGAGAGTTATTCATGTATAATAAAATTTCTGGCCTTTCTTAGACCTGTATGAATACTGTATGAATTTTGAAAAAGGGATTTAGTTCCTCTTTAAGTCATCACCATTGACACAAATGTAAAATCTGATCAGACCTGGTTACATTTAATTTAACATCATTATAGCTGAGACTGCTCACTGTAATCTCCTCTTTAGAGAATCCCATCTGATAAGAGCTCAGTGGATCTGTCGCAGCAGGAGGCAGCTGATAAGGTGAAAGTGTCATGTTGCCCCGCAACCTCATAAACCACAGTGGAGGTTAACAGTTTGCTCTCTCAGGTAAATGATTAAACCTCTGCTGCCACCAGAGTGAAGCCCATCGACTGTTAGTGACGCAGGCAGCTGCAGTGCTGATCGCTCATTTACTGTACAAGTATCCACCAAACAAACAAAAGCTGGGCTGCACATGAAGCAAGTGTGATGTTTAATCTCTTTAGGAAAACTTTAAATGCACAGATGGTGGACATACTGTACACGCAAAGCGTTTACAGGTTTGTCTCCTTAGCTGCTTCACTGTCTGTCACAAGTGCAACTGTAAGCCTTTAAATGATGTAGGCAGAAGGCACCTGTGACAGGCACAGATGTTATTTGGGCTAATTCTGAGCTGCTGCCTTTATGTGTGTGTGTGTGTGTGTGTGTGTGTGTAGGGGGACTCAGGAGGGTAGGGGCTAATACTTTAATTACAATAAGGCCACAGACTCAAGAGTAAAAACACCACTTAGAGGAGGTGAAGCCTTAAGATCTGTGACAGAGCCATGAAATCACACAATGACTTTAATACGGTCCACAAAACTGATCATGTAGAGCAAGAAAAAAGAAAAGAAGAAAGGAAACTGAAAATATTTTAACTAAAAAAGGACCAACAGATAGATAAAAGTGGCAAAAATAACAATTTAAGTCTTTAAATTTGGGTTTCTGGATTCAAAAATGGCTTATTTTAACATAATGCACTCATACCGGAAGTAAACACAAATACATGAAGGCCTATTTTATCATTAACTTCGACATTAAATAGACAAAAGCAACACATATGTGAATAAAACTGAACAACTCACCCCATATTCTTGACTTCTGATGTCCTCAAACGTGCACAGACTTCTCGACACTCCGTTCATCTTGAACAGAAATAAATACTCCTCACACAAACAGATAAATAAATAAATAAATAACTATTTGAAGCTCCCTCCGTTAGAAGCAGTTCCCGGTGTGTGTCCGTCCGCGGTAGCTGCTGCTGTTATCAGTCTCCAGCCCGGTGTGCAGCCCGGTGTGTTCATGTGTGTGTTCCCTCCCCTCAGCACATTGTAGGAACTTTTCTCTTCACGTCACTGTGGGAGTGAAAGGCTGAAAGCAACACGCCCACAAAGCCACCGAGACAGCCAAATAGGGAACCAGGGGAAACAGGGAGTGTGTGAGAGGGGAGGGCGGATGGAGATACCTGCTGCCTCCGGTGCAACAGCCTCTGATCAATACTGCTTTACATCATGATGATCACATGATGACGGTGTTACTCACCTGGATGAAATGTTCAGAGTCTGAAACTTTAAAGATGACTGTAGTTGGGCTGTAGACAGTCAGCGCCACTGCTCAGTTTACCAATGAATTATTAATTAATAAGGTTTAACCCCTGACTGAACCTGTTTAAGTGTCTCCTATTAGCTTACAAAGCAATGAAAAAAAACAACACACATTACATTTAGCATTTATTAAAGATGTTTTATATAGAGATAACCTGTTTTTTTTTTTATTTGCTTAATTATTATTATTACTTTTTAAAAATAATTATTATTTTAAATATAAATGTCCTATATTTTATTAGAATTATCATTATTTTTCTAAATATTTTTTCTTTTTTGACAAACACAAATATTGTACTTTATATTACTGCCCACCATTTCCTATTGAATATTTAATAATTACATTATTATTAATAACAACAACAACAACAACAACAACAATAATAATAATAACTTTATTTGTAGAGCACTTTTCAAGCTGAAAGCCCAAAGTACTTTCCAAGGTAAAGAACATACAAACAAAAGTAATACAACATGAGTAAAAACATAAAAAAAAAAAAACATAAAACATGAGTATTTACATACGCCCACACCAACATATACACTTAAACACTTACCTGTAAGCATGCATACATAAACACACAGCAAATACACACACTCCCATACACACACAATAATTGTATCAACTGTTCAACTATCCATTTCCAAGCAGTATTAAAGGAAAAGCGCAGCCAATACTAAAAAAAAATCCATATTTTTCCTCTTGTCTATAGTGCTGTTTATCAATCTAATTATTTTGGTGTGAGTTGCAGGGCATTAGAGATATCACCTGTACAGATGTCTGCCCTCTCTCCAGTGTAATGGAACTAGATGGCACTCAGCTTTAAGGGCCCAAAAGAAATTTGCAAAACTCAACAGCAATGTCTCTTTCCAGAAATCATGACACGGTGACTCAAGATAATACACAGACCTTGTTGTGAGCAGTTTCTATAGGAACTATTTTCTTTATACACCTGAAGGAAGGAAGTGTGCATCTACTACTAGCTCACCTAGCACCACTGAGCTATAGGTCATTACAGCTCAGCCAAGGAGGACGCCATTAATGTTTGCATCTCACAGTGTCATTAGCATAATCCTCTAGTCCAGAAACAGGCTTCCTTCTCTGAGGTGATACAGTTAGCAAGTGTAGTTCAGAAGAAAAAAAATAGTACCTACATCAAACTCCTCACAACAAGGTCTGAGTAACTGGGTCATGATTTCTGGAAAGAGACATTGTTGTTGAGTACATCTCTATGGCTAATATCTCCAACACTCAACATCTTACACTGAAACAATCCAGACTGATAGCTAGCGCTACAGGTAAGAGGAAAAATGTGTGTTTGTAATTTTAGGGAGACTTGGACTTTGCTTGAGATAAGTCATCTACCGCATCTACCACCTGTTTTGTGTTAATATGTTGCCTTTTGGTTGTGTGGTTAGACTTTTCAGATCAGTCTGTACTTGTGACATTACAACCACAAAAAGTACAGCACAGTTTAACAAAGAATAAGTGTATACGCCCTCACTGTGGCCTATAAAGATAAGTCCATCTGTACAGCATATGACATCATCTGGCTTTAGGTTTTTACACCATAGGAAAAAAAATGGAAACCAGCTATAAGTGGAATGTAGGGAGACAACAGCAATGAGAATATGTAGTAAAAAGGCTAAATACACTGAATAAAACAGTGTTTTTATTTATTTATTTCAAGTGTTCACACAGCATTAATGTTACACATGATAAACAACATATTTCCAGAGTTGACTGAGGTCACACAAAAGCAACACGCTGACAAAGCACAAGTAACAGAACAAGAGTTTCTCTGCTGGCGTTTAGCTGATTCCAGCAGCAGCTGATCCAAACCGGCACAGACCTCAAATTGGATAAAGACTTTAATGGCATTAATGGCTCTTGAGGAGCAAACAACAGCTCGTGGTGGCATACAAGGGATGACACTAAGTGAATTTGAAACAGGAGCAAAAAACAACTCTCGAGCACACACAGAAAGAATGTACATGTACGAAAAAGCTCTCTTACGTTCATCAGACACTGATGAAAATGATCTCAAAGGCACAGTGCGTACTTAACAAGTTAATGTTTCAAGGCAACTCTTTCCTGCAATAGATCACTAATCAAGAATGTGGTTAACTTATCAGAGTGGGCGTTATTTTTTAATGATTGATTTATCATGTGGAATGAGGTGATCCCACATGCAACACACACCCATATCTTACTCCAGTATGTCATCATGTGTCCCAGGTACTAAGCCGTGATATAAGACATAATTATGTGTTTACATCACACAGCTGGGCTGCGTTCAGACACACTGATCCACAGATCAGACAGCTATGACATGTCTTTGTATTTATATACATCCACGTCTGAGACGATGACGTGAGTCAGAAACCTGCGTGTTCACACTCTGTCTCTTCTCACGTGAATTTAAATGTATGGCGACACAGATTTTGATTTACAATATCTTTAAAATGAGCACTCTGTTGAACTGTGCTCCCACGGGTGTGCTGCAGTTTTCAGAGCCAGGAGAATGAGAAAAGTGTGTTTAAAATGTGTAGGAAATACTTAGTTTTCTTGGGTTTGAATACAAGTCAGGTGTTCCATTAGGTATCTTTTCAGTTTATACCTCATTTTATTATCGTTTAAATAATATTGTGTTTATATCATACGTAAAATGTTTTATTTCTAGAGTGTGACACTTTGTTCTTGTCCATAAAAAGAGATTAAATAACTTTAATTTCACTTTAATGGAGAGATTTCTTATACAGATTGTTCAATGTTCACTTTTACTATAAATGGAAATCACATTTGGTTGAAGATCCTCATTAATCTGTTGAAAAATATATATATATATATTTTTTTATTGTTAATGCCCAAAAAGAGCACATAAATACTAAGTGAATCATAATAACAATAATGTTTCCATTGTTTTTGTATGATTGGGACCATTAAAGGGTTAAAGATCTAATCAGATGACCAGTGACCATAAACAGGAAAAGCCTGAAAAAGCTAATGTTTTGGTTGTGTGGGAACAAATGCTAAAGGTCAGTGAGTGTACTATAGGCTGACACAGAGTCAGTGGGTGGTGATACAGCAGTGCTGCTTTCCCGAAAATAACGATGACACTACATGTGCAGTCATTTACTCTGGTTTAGCAAATACAACCACATTGGGAAGAGTCATCTTTCCATTCCCTAGTTATTATCATCAGAGCTGCACTGACAACACTGAGGTCACGTCAGGGGTATTTATTCTGTGAATTTCAGCAGCCTGGTTGGGAGTGTTTAGCAGAGGTGAGACAGAGTCACTGTTTACAAGTTACAAGTAAGTCTCAAGTCAAGAAATGAAGGTCTAGAGTCAAGTCCCAAGTCTTAAACTTTAAGTTTCGAGTCTTAAACAAGTCATGATTTTCACAAAAATCATGAATACTTTTTAAAACTTGCACTTATTTGTTAAAAAAAAGGTTGTTGAAGAGTTACCTGGGTGTTAAGCTAATGTTAGCTAAGCATTAGCTCGCTCACTATGTTGATATAAGCATTGACTTACTGTTTTTTGCGGGACTTAAAATATCGAACAAATCGCTTTTTCTGTTTGCAATTTGTTTTCTTTTTTTTTTTTTTTTGTGCGTGACCAAAATCTTTAGGCTTGAGGAGAAGGTATTTTCAAGTCAAAAGGCTCAAGTTCAAGTGAAGTCACGAGTCTTTGATGTTAAAGTCCAAGTCAAGTAGCAAGTCTTTTTTGATTTTTCTCAAGTAGAGTCTAAAATCATCAAATGTGTGATTCGAGTCCAAGTCACAGAACTTGAGTCCACTCCTCTGGTGTTAACATTTTTAAAAATCCAGTATTTTTCAGACTTATTAGCTTTAAATTTGCTTAATTTCTGGCACTGCAGAACATTTAGAAATTCATACTGGGGAATAAAACAGTGACACTTTTTGTAATAGGTCTGTACTTTCCTTATAATCAAAACTCTCATAGTTTTCTGGAATGTGTAGTAGAGATATTCACAAATCTCAAGCTAGTGTAACTAGATATACAAAAAAAAATTTGTGTTGTCATAACCTCAGTATTTCTAAAATCCTGGCCATGACCCTGACTGTCATGTGCTTTTGAACACAAGGATAGATATTTATAGCATTGACCACTCCTTATCTTTTCGCTATTTTAATCTTAACTAATTCAAAACAATAAAAACACGTTTGCCATCATGTCTGAGCTACAGTATCCAAGCCTAACAGACCTGTATTCCCACATGTGAAACACCTGGAGGCAAATGGAAATATTTTTCAGTAGGGCTGCATTCTTTCTGAGTAACCATATGTAATAGCAAACACACCATGATTTCAAAACATAACACACCCAGCTCTTGGCAAATCAGCTCTCGGGTTTAAAGCTGTGCCTGGGAAGCTGGAATGATATGGAAACCCAATCCCACCCATGGAAAATATGCTTGCACATAATTTACAGTCTAGCAAAACAGGTACACAGTACACATGTAGGCACTGTACAGGTTTGGTCACACTGGATGGGAGGTGTAGTTTCATGGATGCTGTATCTGGTTCTACAGCAAATATTGAAGGCGTGACTTCATGCCAACATATTTGTTCCGAGTAAAGAAGTCCAATTCCCAGGAAGGAGAGACGAAAAAGGGCTTTTTCAGGTCCTTTGTAGATCAAACAAACAATAGCACCACAGGAGGTCCAGTAAGTCTGTCAAAATCAGCAAGAGACCTGTACACTTGTGAGCCGCAGACGCCACTGTGCTGCCTCAAAATAGTCAAACACAGTCTTGTTACGTGTGCCAGTGTGCCAAAAAGGATGTGAACACATAAATAACATGGGGAGTTGGTGAAGTCTCCCTCCAGGGTGCTGGCTTTCATCTATTTTTTCAAATGTACAAAAAACAAATGCCTGAAGTCATAAAAATGTTTTGGTGTGAAACATAAAGGCGTGGATTTACTCCTGTTACCGTAAAGGGATTTTTATGGGATTTAGAGATGAGTCAGATCAGCAGTCGCAGGTGTTCTGGTATCAGATTTTATCTGATAAACATCGTGTAGTTCTGTAGAAATATCCTTCAACCTGTTTCACAAAGATCTCAGCTGACCCTGCGCATTCCTAGCATGCCTCACCCTGTGGTGCTCCTGGCAGCAGCAAACCATCCATCACAACCTGCAGCACCAATTACGAGAGACGGGTCACGTCTCAACGGCATAAACCTCGTTACACAATTCAACCTTCAACAAACAGACGTTATTAATTTGTCTGAAATCTATCAAGGGTGTGGGCTGTTTAGTATTTTCAGCTCTCTAAAGTCTGTGAAGAAGGAGGCTGGCGTTTTTCTAGTTTTGAGAAATGGAGGCCCAGATTATTCACCCATGTGTGTGTGAACAGAATAACAGTGTATATTTATGAATACGTCCACAAAATGGACGCAGGTCTCTGCTATCAACACATCAGCTCAGTTTATTTCTGCCCAGCACGATGCTTATCACACAGTTATGATGAACAAAAGCAACCAGGCGACAAGAGATAAGAGGGCAAAACAACAACACTGGCACACACACATGCTCTGCTGCTCTGCTGGAACAGCCTATACAATCATAACACGGAGGTCATGGTATGTTTGAGGGCGTACTACTGCTGGAAAATGCCACATCTCTACAAGGCCTGAAAAGCTACAGGTGGATAATCTCTGAATGACTTACTTTACATTACTGCTGCATTCACTTGCTGCTCAGATCGTCCCATTCCCTGAGTTGGGAAGTCATTCTTCCGACTTTGATGTGTTCGTGAGCTTTAAGTCATAATGCTTTATTTTATTATTTAAACAACACGATGATTGATGCTTCATATTACAAAGTGAATGTGTCCCAGACTTGTTGCTGCACTAGTAGATCCCCTAAAACCATGGGCAGAGTAGAGACAGTGGGCCCAGATATGCAAAAGGCCCCACCACCTCTCCTACATGGGAGGCAAAACACACACTTTGGAGGTTTTGCCTCTTTTGTAGTTGTTATGTCTTGTTGAGGTAATTTTGTGTCTCTTTTTGGTCGTTCTTTTAACATTGTCTGTTAGTTTGGTAATTTCAGCCTTAAAAACAAGAACAAGTTAAGTCAAAGTGGTCAAGTTGTGCTGTAAGTTGTTACTTTTAATAACCTACGTCTGTATAAAAAGAGGGTCAACATTAAAGCTCAGTCTTGTGTCTCTGACTCTCAACATCCCCTTCAGGTTGAGTTTAAGTTGCTCCCATCAGGGTGGAGGTTTTGCCTCCCTAAATGTAGCACTAAAAGCATTACAGATTGTCCTTTGTCCCGTCTGCTATTGCTTATCTTAACCAGCAGTGACCAGTAATTGTCTAATGATTTACCCCAGACGGTATGTCATACTGGGTACTGTGTGTTATGTATTGTACTGTCTGTACGTCAAATTGCCTCCCAGGGACATTAAAGTTTACCTTACCTTACTTTTTGTAGTTATTTGGTGTCTCTTTGCAGTTCCTATACGTGTTTTTAAGGTCATTTTGTGTCTCTTTGTTATCATCTTAAGTCTTATTTGTTAATTAGATTAACATTTTGCAGGTGAAGAGCATAAGGGGCCCTGATATGTTGAGCCCCTGGGCCTGTGACCAGTAGGCTTGTTAAGTAATCCATACAAGCCTACAACCACAAAAATATTGTTTTCCCTGAGTGATGCTAATAACTTTTCTAACTGATCTAGGTCCTCCATGTGGACAGCAACTAATGGTGACAACCTAACACCAAATTACAAATAAATGTGAGCAAAAAATTGACATGCAATATGTAAATTAATAAAAGTTTGCGACCATTAACCCAACCTTTGCTTTCGTCCGTTATGTTTCTGCATATATGACGCCAACTCGGCAACTTATGTACCAACATTTTTGCCAACTTTCCCAGTTTTTGTTCTGATTTGAGGTGGCGTCAACTTGAGTTTTCAGTCAGCAACAAATTTTTATTTATTATTATTCTGACACCACATGAATGCAGTGGAAGGAGGGCTTGTGTTGTTGGATTACTGGTTCCCAACTGGTCCAGCCACTGGGGTCCAGATTTCTCCTTATTCATTAGTTTAAAGTCCACACTGTTAAATATATTTAGTGCCATACTTGCATTTGGCCATGTTGTCCAGCTAGTTTGCTGTTTCTCGTAAGTAGCTGTTCCTTAGTCGCTCACTCTACAGTGGGAAACAGCCCTTCAAAACAAAAGCTGTGTGCTGGACATTCACTGTGTTTAAAAATAAAGTGTGTTTTTTACAAACTTGACATGTTTGCAAATCACTTGTGGTCCATTCAGAATGGACCTGTAACCCACCAGTTGGGAACCACTAGCTTAGATGTCATACTGTCACACACACAAAAATTTAATTGATACATATTAGGAAATAAGGGATAAATCCTTTTCTCACAGCGGACATAATGACATAGCGGAAAGCACAAACATGATTAATAAAATGAATGATGGCTTCATTCTGTTTAAGTGCCCCAGCAGGAAATGCAGCAGGCACGGTATGAGGACCTTGGGAAAGCCCACACAGAAGGAAGCTGTAGGTCTAATTAATGTTATTACTTACACCTGTGCTTTTCCTGCTACGACATGTTTAAATGTCTCCTGGGCCACAGGTAATTTGTCTGTTCAACACCAGTGTCTGAGATGTAGAGAAGACAAAGCTATAATCAGACAATGTCAGGTACAGGACACACACAGTCCTTGTCACAGTAATAATAACCATTATACGCTTTACCAGCTCCTGTAGGGTGGCATCGAAAAGCTCATTCTACACACTTCTGTGAAACTCGGGCTTAGATAACAAACCTCTAATTCCAGGGAAGTACCGCCCTGCAGCTAAAACAAAACATGATCTATCTCTATTATCCTGTCATGAGCTTCGAAGATGGTGATATATACAGTATTGTTATGCAGTGTAGTTTTTGTCTATCACACCGAGTGTTAATACAAGTCACATTTTACTCATTTATTTAATATAGAGCTGCTGTAGGCTGGTTGGTATGTGTCTTTCCCTGCTACAAATAAATTAGTATTAAACCTGCAATAACTGATTTTCTGGCCATTTTTTGGAGCATCAGAAACAGGCATTTTAAAATGTATTTTTTACCATGGTTGAATTGGTGTGTGTATCATTGCACTTCAACTTACATGTGGGTTAAAGATTTGTTGACTTCCTCAGACAGTGATCTCTTCCAATGAAGCCAACTGAGCCTCCTAAGAAATCTACCGGAATGTGGAGGCACTTTCCGCTGTAATCCCAGCCTCAGTGGGCAGAGAGCCAGAGACATCTGACGTCCTTCTGTTAAAGGGAAACGTACAAAACTATGAGGAAATTCCACATCTTGAAATGTCTAACAATAAAACTACGCAGTCAAAGTAGTTCATTAACATTCTGTGAACATTACAAGGAAAAAAAAAAACATCAGTTCAACTTAATAGTTTTATTGTTGCTAAATTTTCCATAGAAAAAATTGTATATTGTGAAGTACAGTCACAGTGTGATTTTGCTTTTCAGTTAATAATTACAGCATATACCAGCATATTTAAATTCAGCATCTTTAAACTCAACAGTCTAACAAATCATATCAATTAGCATTTTCCAGTTTGACTGAAAAGACAGGAAGAAAAATAACATTGCAGCAAAATGTGATACAGTTATTATCGCTCTGGCTGATTGTTCAAACTGTATACAAAAATCAACTCAAAAAAAAAAAAAAGAAAATCTACAAATGTTAAATACAAACATTTTACAAAATCATTCAGAAAAGAATTACAGTTACAAAATTCTTTTTAACAATTTTAAGGCATCATAATGAAATGATGAGAATATATTTCAGTGTCACTATTAAGGAATGCATAGATATTGTGCAGCACCTACAAATACACTTTTAACTACACGTTTTTATTAGACAGGCAGTGGCATCCCTAAAAATTTTTCATAGGGGTGAACATTTGGAGCCACTGAAACTCCTGGGGTGACACCAAAACCAAAAACCACAGCTGAATTTAAGTGATTCAAATATGCTGTTGAATATGGAGCGTTAAGGAATCACATACTGATATACTTTGGTATTTTATTTTACAGATTATATTGCTCGTTATCTGATGTGTGTAGAATAATAGCGGGACAATTAACATTGTGAGTTCCACAACAATCCTGTTATATGCGTTATGTATCTATAAATGTT
Organism: Cephalopholis sonnerati; assembly: GCA_019142605.1. Classification (NCBI taxonomy): domain Eukaryota; kingdom Metazoa; phylum Chordata; class Actinopteri; order Perciformes; family Serranidae; genus Cephalopholis; species Cephalopholis sonnerati. The sequence continues at coordinate 32,466,119 of JAGQAX010000008.1, forward strand.
AGGTTATTCATTGTTCTTTAAATAGGCTGGTTGTCTTTTTCCTTTGAAAAGACAAAGTTTTAATTTGAGGAGTACACTGACTCTAAGGAACAAAAAATTAACTGGGAACAAGTCTTCTTAATTTTAAGAGAGTTCTGTGGGTACCCACAGAATCCATTTTCATTCGGACATCTTGACATGAGAGTTCAATTAAACTCTTTGAAAATGGCTTTGCCAGTTGTTTCCTCGCTAAAATGTAGCCTAACCTTGGAGTGTTATTTACCACCCTTCACATAGAAAGCATTTTAGCAGCTGAAGGTGGTGTTTTGTAATGGTTTTTAATAAGAATGAAGCTTTTGCTCGCAGTTTTTGCGTTGTGATGTGCCTTGTGTTTCTGCGCTCTAGGTGCCTGTCATTTTTGCTAGAGCACTCTGAGTTCCTGAAGTTGAGAAAACTTCAACTCAGAGAGGAAAAGCACCCCACATCATCTCTTTTTTTGTCATGGTCACGACAACAAGTTCACAGTTGGTAAAAATCGGGAGGAGAAACTGGTGGTAGCTGTTGCTGGATACCCCAAGCTATACGGCCCGAAGATAGACAGCAGGTTGTCAAACTGCCCCTGAGTCCTCCTAAAACATGTCTGGAAACAACCATCATCAAGGGTCTCATGTACCCACACAGATCTCCATTTCCCTGTGACCAACAAACTATCTGCTGACAGCCTCTCACCCTCAACCAGAGCTACAGCAGGTACCCTCTGCCTCAACATTTTAGTAACCAGCTACTAATAAGGTGATGGGGTGGTTGCCTGACAACATTGAAAAGGCACTGTTTTTTTACTCGTAGCATTCAGTTGAAAACAAAATAAAAAGCCAGTGCGGTGGTTCGGAACTCGTGGTTTGGAACCTGCAAAATGCTTTCTGTGTGACTGGGGCCTTAGGTTGTCTTGCTTCACAAGAAACCACCGCCTTCATGCTAGCTCAAAAAATAAGCATGCCGGAGCCTCTAAAAAACAGTTATCTTGGCATTATTTTCGGCGAAGGGGGGCAGCAATTGTAACACCACTGCAGACAGGAAGATATTTTGGCCATCATTTTGCTCTGAAAGTGGAAAAAACACTTTTATAGACAGTTTCAAACTTGACAACATTCATATTCTGAATGTGTCCAAGTGTATGTTGAAATGGTTTTTTTTTGATGCAGTAGCTGACAAGGAATAAAAGATTTTATATTTTCCTTGGCAGCTGTAAACAAGGACCAAAGCTGTTGCCCTAGCAACAGAATAGCAACCAAACTGTCTATACAGTATGTGATACTCTGACAAAGGACCCATCTGTCCTCAAAGTTACAGACCACAACACCAAAAGTCTGTTGCACCTCTAACAAGAAGCTGCTTCATACAGTGAATACCAGACTGACAACAAAACTAATCAAACCTTCACAGTAACGTGAGGTTTCTATCACATTTATAGTTTTTAATATTGTGTCCCTGTCCGAAAAAATCAATTTCAGGTGCTCTTAGTGTCATATTATAACTCTTAATTCCTAGACTGTGTACCGTGTGACATTAAAACATGAAAATATATTTTGTTTTGCGTAAACAAACTCCTACGTACTCATACTCATACATGTAATTTGCAGTACTTCAACCATTAGATTTGGTTAGGTAAATTCATTTTCAGAAAACCAGCATAAGATTTAAAGTGTTATATTGCTTATAGTTCAATCATGAATGCACTCAATGTCAGTGTTTGGTCCATGTTTGTTAGTAGTTCTACCTAATGTTTGTGCACGTTGGGGTACAGATAATGTGAGTTTAGTGATTTGATGGCTGCGCTACAGAGAAAACTGAAGTCCAACAGGTAAACTGTTCACAATGAGAAATGCTGAGAGTATGTTTGATTGTTCAGTCAAAACCAGACCTGGTACCGTAAGTGCTCAACTCAGAGTCTCAACCCTCAAATGGTTTGACATACTGAATCTGTATTTTTCATTTATATCTCTGTCTGCTTCCAGTTTAATTTCTCTTCTTGCATTACAGTTACTGACTTTGTGCAGTAGTTAGTTTTCATATGTTGGAGTACTTCCAACTGTACCATGGAGAACATCAGTGTAGGTTGTAGACCGAAGGAAACACCCTGAAATGCAGAGGATGTTTTGTTTCCTTCCATTCACTCTGGTGTGGAAAATCATTTACCCACTAGTGTCTACAATATATCACTAGGTCCTTGCACCCCTCCCTCCTTGTCTGTAGTGTATACCATTCTGCCTTTTGGCTTTAACTCCCAGTGTATAAAGCAGCTAACCTACACTTCCTTCCATTTTTTCCCCTATGCAGTGCTACATTTTCCCACCCTCATCCTGTCCCTGAAGTGCTGTCTTAACAGGAGCTGGTCTGGAGGTTGCTCTCAGTGAGGATGGAGGTGATGGTGGAGGGGTCATACAGGCTGTCGTCGTCATCTGAGCTGAGGACCGATGAATCCAAAGCTGGGCGCATTGCTGCCTGGGTTTTTCTCCTGTGACACATAATAATCAACATTATCAATATCAACGTTAACAGCTGAAACACACTCTGTTTATTGTTTGTTGTTTTAATCACACATGTCAGCGCTGCCAAGTGATCATAGTGCTCCCTCTGCTGGCAGCAACATGCACTTCCTTGTTGCTTGTGGGAGCATGTCTGGAATTTAATTTCCCCCGTGGTACATGAGTAATGTGCCTTTTTAATTTAATGAAATACCTGTTCACACGTGGGTGATTGCTGATTTGTTGTGAAATACTGCACCTCGGGGAGGTTATGTGAATCCCTACTTAGTGTGTGTAATTGTGTGTAACAGAAAAGGAATCTGGGTTCGCTGCTAATAACGTCATTTACATGCAGTTTTACTCCTTCTGCGACACAGGAAGGAGGAGATGGTGTCTCTCCTTCTTACTCACTCGTACTCGTGTGATAATCTGGCTGTCAGGAAGTGTCTTGCATAAGCGCACAGTGAGTAACAAATTGGATGAGAGGCAAAATTGGATACAAAGAAAGGGGAATGCTTACTTGAGCTCAGTTTCCAGTGCTGTGACTCTGGCCTGCAGGGCCTCTTTGAGCTCCATCTGTTCCTCCATGTCTCTCTGGGCCTTTCTCCTCAGTCCATCTATCCTCTCCAGCTCTGTCTCTCCTTCGTCCACCTGCCTCTTTAGAGCTTTCACTCTCAGAGCAAGCTGTAACACAGCATAAGGTCAAAGTGCAGTTTTACTGTGTATGCATTTTATATTTATGTATTCCTATATGTCAAGAGTAAATTCAAATATTGACATACAGTAGGAGGTGAATGTGTTTACCTGGTCCCTTTGTTCAGTGTGTGTTTGTCTCTCCTCATCCAGCGTCATGTTGAGTTCTTTTATTTTCCTCTCCTGACGTCGCTGAGACGCCAACACAGAGTTCTTCTCCCTTTACACGAATACAAGAGAAGAGCAGAGAGTGGGACATGTGAGCATGTTAATGGGTAATACTCCCCTCATCTCAGCCTGCCAAAATGCCCCTGAGCAAGACATTTGCCACCTCATTGCTCTCACAAAGATACTCTGTATCAAGGTGTTAATGCCTGGTTTTACTTTACTCTCAGGTATGTGTGTGTATGCATAACTAAATTACAGTGAAGTTGCATCCACACTAATACATCTTCACTTTAAAATGTGTAACCATTGCTACATTTACACCTCGTGTCCACACCTACTCCAAAGTTTTTGAAAACACTTAAACTGAGACTTTTGAAAATGCTGCCGACCCCATTTTAGTTTGAAAACTCTGGGGTGGCATTTTAGTCAGACCAGATGGAGAGGGAGACTTTCTGAAACGATGATACAGACCCTCATGTTCACTTCCCGCCACAGTCTTATCAGTCATGACGTGCCAAGCTGAAACATCATAGCAAGGTCTACATACATTTTAGAATTTCATCCCTCTTGTATGGGTGCTCCTTTCCCAGGATAATGCTCTTGGTACTGCTTCGATATGTCGCCCTATTAGTTTTGCAACGCCTCCCAGTGTTTTCTACTGCCTCCTGATGCAGGACAATGCCCGGCCTCAAGTAGCCAGAGTGTGTAGGCAGTTCCTGGCATTGATGCCATTGACTTGCTCTCTTGTTCTCCTGACCTATATCCAATCAAACACCTATGGGACACTATGTGTCGGTGCATCCGACGCTGCCAAGTACCGCCACAGGCTGTCCAGGAGCTCACTGATGCCCTGATCCAGCTCTGGGTGGAGATACCCAGGACAACATCCGCTGACACATCAGGAGCATGCCCAGACATTGTTGGGAGTGCATACAGGCACACGGAGGCCGTACATTGTACTGAGTCACATTATGAGTTGCCGTGATAAAATCCATGCAAGTTGGATCAGCCTGCGGTTTCAATTTTTTACTTTGATGTCCGGTGTGATTTTGAATCCAGCCCTCAGTGGGTTGATGGTTTTGGTTCCCACTGTTGAGTCATTTTGTTCTCAACAAATTATACAATGTGCATCAGTAAAGATTTTCAACTTGAATGATTCATCAAGATCTGATGTGTGATTGAAGTGTTCCCTTAATTTTTTTAACAGTGTATATGTAGTGGAGTAAAAAGTCCAATATTGGCTTCCAAGTAGCATAAAATGGAAACACTCAAGTATACTTTCAAATTTGTGCTTAAGGACAGTACTTGGATAATTGTACTTCTTAGTTACAGTCCTTAAGTACACCTAAAAAAACCCTCCACTGTTATATAATCGACTGTTTCTCAGGCAATGACAAACAGTGTCTATCCACCAAATTCATGGGTATCTATTCAAAACCATTTGAAATACCCAGCCGTCAAACAAACAAACAAATAAGGGTGAAAAAAAGTGATCCAGTATGAAGATCTAGTGGTCCGCAGCATGTTTTCTATCTGTTGCTCTGTACCTTTCCTCACTCCGAAGACGATCTTCTAGCTCCTGGATCTTGTTCTCCAGCTGGGAGACTCCTGCTGAGGAGCGAGAATGGCCCTCCATGTCAGCCACACGACTCCTCAGCTCCTTCAGCTGCAGGGACAAACACGTACAAGCAGAAAGTCATCAATATCCAAAATACACAGGTGGGGCGGCAGGGTGGATGAAACTCAGTTTCTATTAATGAAAAATGTCAGCAGACACAGACGTTGTGCATGTGTCACATACATGTCTCTCCATGGCGTTCTTGTCCAGCTCCAGGTCCTGTTTGGAGGATCTTTCCTGCATGAGCTCGGAGCGGAGCTGATCAATCTGGTCCCTGCTCCTGGCCACTCGGTCTGTCAGCATCTCCACGCTGCTTTTCTCCTCCTCCAGCTCTAACTCCACACGCTTCAGCTTATCCTGATGGGGACAAGATGAGATCCACTGTATTAGATGATCAGTAGGGACGCACTGATTGTAAAATTCTGGACTAACGCCGATATTTAAAGTAACAATTTGGTGATAGATGAAACCACACTGTTTTTGGTGTTGTTTATTTTCTTTTTGTTGTTATTTTATCTCCCTTTTTGTACCAGGGAAACAAAGAAATCTTTATTATAAGGACATAACTGAACTGTTTTAAGTCATCCAGCCCTTCATTACATCTTTGAATAGGCACAAATTCAATCATACAAATTTCAATTTCTTTCAAATGATTTTTTTTTAAATAAAGTCTTTTTACTATGACTAACATATCATAACTTTCTCTCTAATGCCTATTTTATATTGCAGAGAAAACATCTATAAATTACTGTGTAAAAGAACTGTATTTATTCAAGTGTCTCACCAAAAACTAAATGTTACAAGATTTTATTTGAACAGATCATGATTAAGATAAAATTTACCTCAGCCAAATACTCTTCCCTACTAATAGAGCTTGAATGCATCATAAGGTAACTCAATGCAACCTCTGTTAGCTGTTAATTTCGGCCACCGGCTGCTAACAGCTAGCGCTAACTAGCTTTCCTCCTGTTGATGTCAACACGGATTTGTTGTTCACAATGGAGCTTTATCATGGAAACAATAGGGTGCCTCCCCTGCCTGTCAACAGTGAGTTTACTGCATCCTTTCATCCTGGAGAAGATCTGTTTGTCCCAAACACTTTTTCTATTGGATGCTGAGACGCAGTTAGTCTCGAGCCCTGATTTTTAGCCTGCGAAAAACTGATGTAACACAACAGAAAAACATCGCCCACTGCTATCTGTGAATGCCATCTTATTTTTTGACAGGCTGATGGCAGTCAACAAGGAGAATGCGGCCAATAAATCAGAGCATCCCTGATGCTCAGACAGGAGAGTGTGTGTACATATTATCTATAACCCAATTTTTTGTTTTGTTTACAAATGACAGTAAGAAATGTGCAGAAACATGTCCAGAAAAATGCACAGACTACAATCCATGCAGAGCACAGCTATTAACAGCAGAGAGCCCTGAGGTCATAGTTTATTCTCCCAAACCACGGAGCTGAGCAGATGCACATATCTTACCTCCAGGATGCGAATCTCCCGGGCTTTCTCATTGTGGCTGTTTTTGTTAGCCTCCATCTCTCCCTCAAGGTGGCGCAGTCTGTTGGTCAGAAGCTCTTTATCCAGCTGGTGGTTGTCTCTCTCCTCACATGCAAGCAGAAGCTCCTTCTTTTGTCGTGACATCTAGTTGGATTCATAATAATATTAGAAACAGAAATGCCAGACTCGATTTCCATCATGAAATAAATATGTGTGGTTTTGCATGTTTACATCGCACAGACACATGAATACACCCAGTCAAGCATGCAGCATGAATATTATGTGTCAAAACTATTGAAAACATTCAGACCAGACATTCATAATACAAACGACCAGGCCAAGCAAGTGAGTGAACACGCACACAAACACTCAAAACACAAACACACACCTCTTCCTCCAGTCTCCTTAGATTTACATGACTTCTATCCAGTTCACTCTTAGCGTCGTTTCCGTGACGTTGCACCTCCTGCATTTCCTTGCGTGCCCTCTCTCTTTGCTCCTCCAGCTGAACCCTGAGAGTCTGCGCCTCCTCTCTTGAGGACAAGGTCAGCGACTCATACTGACGGGAGACCGGGAGGGAAAGGGGAAAAACAGAGGGTGAATTTTTTTTGTTCTTTTAAGAGCAGTTGGATGCTTCATGCTGCAGGAGCTTTTATTTCTTTGCAAATGTATAAAAAGGATCTTTTCTGCTTACCTCTTTGTTGAGTTTCTCCAGAGCTCTCTCCTGCTGTCGTTTGGTCTCTTCCAGCTGGTTGAGGGTTTGTTTGAGGGTCTCCTTGTCTTTCTCTGTATCCTCAATGCGCAGGATAAGATCACGATGCTCCTGGCTCAGGCGGGAAGCTTTTCTCTTGGCCTCATCTAGCTCAGATCTCAGGCCTCTCACCTCAGCGTGGAGGGCGATCTCTGCCTCTGAGCTCTCAGTGGCATTGGTCTGCAGCTGAGCCTGAGGAAACCACAGAGGATGTCCAGTAATGCTTAAATATGCCTGCTGCTTTCAGGGTATCTAACGCACTGATGGTCAGTGCTGCACTGTGGTGTGTGACCTACCTCTAACCGTGAGAGTTTCTCTTTGAGACGTGTGTTGGCTTCCTCCTGCTCCTGCTGGGCATCTTCGAGTGACTTAATGTCCATCTGAGCTCTACTGAGACGTGTTTTACTGGCCTCCACTTCCTCCTCAGCTAATGAGAGTTTCTCTTTGAGCTGGGTAGCTTCACCACGTGTCTCACTGAGCTTCTGCTCCAGCTCTGAGATGACGGCTGGGTCTGGGAGCTATTGGCAAAAAGACAAGAGAATGATATTGGCAAAAAATACAACACAGATGATGGAGATTAAACACAAATCTCATCATTCTAATAACCAAAACTACCACACACACATCCACACAATTTGTTGTGCTAGCCAGATTTTTTTTTATTGTTAAAACCTCACAAAGATTTAAATAATTCCTTCAGTGTGCTTCAGCTCCTCACTGTAAGATTTAACTAACCCGTTTGTTCTTTTCCTGTGCCTTGGTTATATCCTCTTTGGCCCTCTGCAATTGGTCCTTCAATCTGTCAATCTCATACTTCAGTTCTGCCTCCTGGTCCTGGTGAGATTTTTTTATGGAGATGACCTCCATGACCTTCTTATCAAATGCCGTCCTCTGCTTCTCCACCTCAGACTTGGCCTTCTGTAGATCAGCACTGTATCGCTGAAGTTCCTGAACAGAAAAAAAATTACAATTTGATGAGTTGAGTGTTAAATTTTTGTTCAACAGATCAGGCATCAGAGATCATGTGTGTATGTTCACCTGGTTGAGAGTCTGTGAGTGAGCAGGGTCTGGTATCTGTTGTTTCATGGTGCCCACTCTATCCTGGAGCTCCTTTATTTCCTCCTCAAATTCCTCTTTTTCCAGACGGGCTTGCAGGAGTCTAAAAATGTACATCAAATACAGCTGATTCAGACAAATCATACCCTATAAAAGTACTGTAAGTTCTGCTTGATTAGCTGTTCTGCAGCAGTTGGATTGTACAGGTGAATCATGACAAGTGAGCTTAATTTACTTTGATGTCAGTCAACAAACGAGTCATTATTTAATCTTCAAACAACAGGAAATGAATCAGCATTTACACTGTACCATCTAACAGTTAGACACATTCACAGAAAACAAGTCTATGACACAATAATGCTAAACATAGAAATTTAAGATCATCCACACCACCCATATAGTTCCTGCTGACATACAGTTTATTTAACAATGACGATACAAACAGCCATATGTAAAAAATGTTCAGACAGTGACTCAAATAAAATGTCTTTTGAAGGACTTTCCAGGCCCACTTCCTTCAAATCAAGGACACAACACAGCATTAGTTGGCAGGCAGCGTAACACAGTCTATTTACTAAACTTAAAAATTAAAAACAACTTCAATTTCTGTTCTTGCACAAAATAAACGCAAGCAATTTCAGTGATCTAGGCTTTGATTTTTTTTCACTGAAATTTAAACTTTTAAGGATTTCAAGGACCTGTGAGAACCCTGGTGACTGGTTTTCAGCACCATTTCTGTTCAATTACACTACTAAATGTGGTCCACAAATGATTCCCATTGGTATTAGAGGGTTCATGGTACATATTTAACCGTGGATCATGTAGACACTGTAGAAAGTCATGAATTAGGGCTGTAAGTGTGGATAACCTTGAAACTACAGTCAGACAGTTGTTAGCACAGCTAGCCACATCTACAGGTCTGCACATCTAAACACAAATGCTGTTCAATTAGTGACTCTCACAGTGTTTCAGTGCTGCTGGGTGGCTCACTGACAGAGAGCGGGAGAAACATTGTAGAATAAAAGAGAAAAGATGGACACACATTAGTAGTACAGCAGGTGCAAAGAACCATGAAAAGATGGTGACAAAATCCATGTCCAAGTAAACCTTGGAGAGCCCAAAATCCAGGTGAGTTATAATGAATACACTTTGTGAGAAAGATATTAGAATAAACTCACTCTTGTTTGGTTGTTCGAAGTTCGTCTCTGGTGGAGTGAAACTGCTCCATCCAGTGGCTGCTCTCATCTCTGCAGTCTTCCAACTGCTGCTGTAGGGAGCGAACGGACGCATTCACACGCAACCGCTCTGCCTCAATCCCTGCGTGAGACTAAAACGGGAGACAGAAGAATTAGGGCATGTTTTAAATATCCCTAACATTTAACATACATAAAAACACATGTAGACAGACAGACTTCTAACAGGCAGACACTCCTGTGTTCTTGTCCTTTAAATTTCATCGGGGACTTTCAGCTTTCACTGCAGTACTCCGACAGGTAGTGAAATATTTCTCTATACAGTATCTGTACAAAACAAAATTATTGTAATGTGGGTGCAGGAGAAATAACTGGGATAGAAATTGAGTGGCTTTGACTTGAAAATAAATCAAAGCAATAAAATAATTGTACATTTATCCAGATTTCATAGCAAAGTGCAGTGTGAAATTATATTATAAAGGTAAGATGAATTTTAGTGTATAGGATTTAGGGGGATATATTAGCAGGAATGGAATATAAGTATGGTTCCTTTAGTGACAACTGTCATGTTACCGTTACCATAGTATGAGCCATTTATATCTACATAGGGAGTGGGTCCTTGTCCATGTAGTCCTCCATGTTGCAGTGCCATGTTACTACATAGCCCAGAACAGACAAACCAAACACTGGCTCTAGATAGGGCCACTTGGAAATTCACCTTTTAACATCAAGCACTGTAATTAGCTGCCCCTCTATGATGCGATGCATTGGATTAGGATTACTGGTTTAAATCACTGTTAATTTGTTTGAGAGGAAGAGACCTGCGAAAAATTCAGCTCTGGGTAAAAACCACTAAATCCTACACACTGTTCCTTTAATTTTAGGGAGAATAACGGTATTCGTAGATAAAAATTATGTAATTACGCATGAGAAAATTCTTAATTTAAATATATATGTGTCTGTAGGGTTCATATTTCTCCCTCTACAGCACTCATATATCCTGTCAAAATATCCTTGAGTGAGACATGGATGCTCTACATGTTGACTATTGTAAGTCAATCTGATTAAGAAACTCTACTAAAAGCCAAAATACAAATAATTTCACAAAAACTTAAGAACATGTACTGTAGAAGGGGTTTCTTAGTGTTTAGCTGATAGGGTCTGTTGTTGTTGGACTGGTTTGCCCATTTTGCCCTTAACTTTGACTCATGTCAAATAAGTAATAATGAGCTGGCTACTGTGTTTGTGTACACACCTGAGACACCTGCTCCATGCTGCTGCGGAGCTTCTCCATGTCTGTGCTGTACTGCTCTCGGAGCACCTCAATCTCTTTGTCGTGCGTGGCTACCTCTTCCTTCAGAGCTCCTTTGAGAGCTGTTAGCTCCCTCTCTCGCTGTCTTAGAGTCTCCTCCAGTTTCTGTTTCAGCTGGCACACCTCCATCAGTTGTGCCTGACAAGATATCAAGTCCTGCAGAGAACAGGGTACACACAATATTAACTTGATGCTTTTGATCTCTCAGCCTCCCGTTCGTACAGTATTGCTCATTTGTTTACACAAACCTTAAACAGCTATTTCTTAAAGGGACGGTTCACTCAAAATCAAAGAATATATGTTTTTCCTCTTACCTGTAGCGCTGTTTATCAGTCTAGATTGTTGTGGTGTGAGTTGCAGAGGGTCATAATGTTGTCTGCCTTCTCTCCACTATAATGGAAGTAGATAGCACTCAGCTTGTGGTGCTCAAAGTACCAAAAAAATACATTTTAAAATTCAACAGCAATGTCTCTTTCCAGAAATCATGACCCAGGTACTCAGGATAATCCACAGACCTTGTTGTGATGATTGCCGTCTACTTTGGATGAGGTGTAATGTTAGTTAGCTCGGTGGTGCTAGGTGAAATAGCATTAGATGCACACTTACTTCTGTGCAGTTATACTGTTGGCGACATATTTTGGTAAAAGCAAATAGAAAGAAGAAAACAGTTCCTACATAAAAATGCTCACAACAAGGTCTGTGGATTATCTTGAGTAACTGGGTCATGATTTCTGGAAAGAAATAGTACTGTTGAGTTTTTCAAATGTTTTTTTGGCACTTTGAGCACCACTAGCCAAGTGCCAACTGGTTCTATTATATGCTAGAGAAGGCTGATGTCTCTAACACTCTGCAACTCACACCAAAATAATCTAGATTGATAAACAGCACTACAGGTAAACTAAAAGATTTGTATTTATTATTTGGGGTGAACTATCTCTTTAATGGGAAGTTAATCTTGCTTGTAACTTCAAAAGCTTTTCAGTTTAGTCTGGATATGAGTCTGATCTTATTTAAAAAAAAAAAAAAAAAAAGGTGGGTTGAGATAGATTCTCCCTGTGCATCTGTGTGGGTTTATTTATGCGAGTGTGTTTCTGTGATACCGTCTTGTTGCCATTCTCTCTTCTCAGTTCATCCTGAAGCTCAGCCAGCTGGTCCTCCATTTCTCTGACCCGTGCCTCTGCGTTCTCCCTGTCCATACGCAGCTGAGTCAGCCTGCGAAGAAAAGAGGACATAAACACTACTGAATGACTCTTGGAATTCATGCGACTATGGCACACTTGTTTGCCTTGTGAATGACTTACAGTAACTGTTTGTTTTATGAAATTGTGAGGAGCATGTGCTTGAAAACAAAGTGGGCTTATCAGGCAGCCCTCTCACTCTTGACCCCCAAGACTCATAGACAATGGTACCATGCCCCCTTCCTGCTTTCCTCTATCTGCCTGTGTGTTTGAGTGTGTGCATGCTGCCATGTCCTCACTCTGATTGTGTTTCATTTAATTCTTTCTTCTTCCGGTCCAGCATCTCCCGGAGCTGCAGATTTTCATCCAGACAGGACTCCAGCTCAGCTTTCAGAGTGGGATCAGAATTGCTAACAGAGTCCTACGCACAAGCAGACATGATGAATAAATGAGAGCAGTGAAACATAAGACATCAGGTAGCTCTGGTGGCATTAACAATGGGCTTTTAGGAAATGTTACAGCAAGCTTGCATTTGCCCACCGATCAATATGCATAAGGGATTAAGTTCTTAGGAGCTATTAGGGATTAAGACCTGCCCACCTTCCTTAAACCAACTCATAATGAGTCATTATTGAAGTTAGATTATTGTGTGTGTGCACCTTTGACCAGGCCAGAGGGCTTTAAGGATTAATGTGAGGATTAATCTGAAGCACACTCCAAGAAACCCCCAGCGCTCCTGGTTAGATTAGTTAGAGCCATAAAAACACTGAGGACAGCTTCCCACTCTCAACCATCCAACAACTAGTTTCCTGCACTTGATAGTGGAGGAGGTTTTAGGAGACTTGGATGTGTGTCCTGATGTGTGTGGCATTGGATGTGCACCATGTAATCAGAGCTGATTTAAAGTGGCAGGTTACTCTACTAATGTGAACGTCTTCTGGTGGCAGCCAGTTCTAATCAGCCAAGTGAATTTAGAGAGGTTTGGTGGGTCATTCAAGGCACTGAAATTTCAGTAACAACCCAAAACCCATGCATATATTCTCCTCATGTCTCCTCATTTGTTAATATATATTGATTGTGAATATCTAAAACAGTTTCAATGCACATTTTCTGCAGTATCAACACATTGGTACCAGCTGCACTTTCTTGCTCTCTTGTATTGTTAATGTTTACTACAGTTATTCTGCTGTTCTCTGCTACTAACCACGAAAAGAAAACCGTCATGGTATAGCCTTTTATATTATCTTCAAATAAATATTTCTAATTGTATGCCCTCAATATCTATTTTTCCCTGTAGCATAGAGCTTTGATTCTCTGCCTAGGCCCAACTGAGCCCAGCTTGATATGCCAGGTTCGGGCAGGGCCAGGTGGGGCTGTAACTTCTCAATATTTCCTCGAGCTTGGTTAAGGTCGGGTTCTGGCCAATTTACCACAGATTTTTTAAATGAAACTGGCAGTTCTCATGCATAAATGGCAGAAGCAGCAATGAACTGAATCAAGAGGGGGGGACCACGACTGAGAGAGAGGGAGAGTGACAGAATGATGGAGCAATATGGTGGAGAATGGGGGGAAAGTGAAAAAGCACACACGCGAAAGGAACAGAAAACGAGAGCAAGAGAGAGATGAGGACTGTAAGGCAACTTGGTGGGCAATGTTTGCTTCCCCAACAGTGGGAGAAATGTGCATAACATGTAGCGGAAAGCGGTGAGGAGCGCTGCCCGCTCTGCTGAGCCTGTCGCCCATGAGACGACAGACTACTGAAATAACAGAAGGAAGAAAGGAAAGAGTGTTTGTGCGAGAAAATATGTCCAAAGCCCTTAGCTTGTAATAAATGTTTTCATACTAAAAATGTACACATATATATTTTTTTACATTTAGAAAGTCGACTTTTTAACAGGACTCGGGCCCAGAACTGCTGCTGTGATTCGTGTTTGGGTTAGGCTTGGACAGAAACTGCGCAGGTTCACGTAGGGTCGAGCCTGATTTTTTTGGCCTTTATCAAAGCTCTACCATGGTATCTAACATGGCACTGAGAGAAATTCCAGTATTATTTATGAATGTAAAATTGTCCTATCCACTTAAGAAAAGCATAGAGATAATTTTCAGCACTGCTAATAACCTATTGTTAGTATTTGGACAGCTAACAATATAAAAAAAATCTATGCTCTCACATGTTTATTTCTACTTTGCTTACCCTTCTTTCCACCTGCAGGGCAGTTTGTAGTTCAGCCATCTTCCTTTCAAGCTCCCTCTTTTCTCTCATCCACTCTTCCTGAGGTCTTTCTTTGGGCTGTTGAAGAAAAAGATACAAGGAGACACACTGTTAGCAGTTTGCTCATACTATGTCTTTACCTGACATATAAACCAGGAAGAAACAAAGCTTTACAGAATTACATGTTCCCAAAAAGCACAAACCTTGAGAGTCTGTATCTTCTGAAAGATGACCTTGACTTTGTGCCTGATGATGACATCACTCTCATTGCTCCTGAGAGAAGGTGAAAATGGTCAAATGTAAATGACAGTAGTCATTTATCATCATTGCATTATGATAACAAAATAAAAGCTCTACCCTAGGATAACATGGAAGTCCATACCCTTGTCTCAGGATGTTGTATATAGTCTGCATGACCTGCTCCTCCTCACTGCTCACCTCTGCACTCTGACCCTGGTCCAGCAAAAGGTCAGGAGTCACCTTGAGACATAGATCAGAAAACTACTCTTGCAATATTGCATGCTACGTGGTGTTTAGAGCTGACTAAAAATCAGTGGTAATGCTCAGCTGTTAAATATTTTATTCTTACTTGTGCCTCAGTCAGAGTGGCCTGCGGCGTCTCAGCAGTGGCGTATCTCCCTGGTGAAGTCCAGTGATTAGCTGAGTGTCCTGGAAATTTGGTGACAGCAGCCTGGCTGCGTCCCAGGCTGCTGTGAGTTGAGGACGGAGGTGAGTTGTAGGGGTTGGGGGTGAGGAGAGGCGATGCAGCTCTGGGATCTTGCTGTTCGGGATGGAGTCCTCTATGTTGGCTTTCAGTGTGCCCACCATCAAACCTGTTTATCATTCTGTTGACCGGAGTTTGTCTCTGATTTGTTTGTTGAGGAGGGTCAGGGTAGGACTGAGTGCTCCTCACTGACCCCACTGACCCGTTGAGCCCAGCTTTGTATGAACCATCCCACATATTCCTTTCCATGCCCCCCTCTCTACCACTGACACGCTGAACCTGCTCTCTGTCCCCTCTTACTCCAATTCCTCCATCCAGATTCCCATAACTTCCAGACTTCCCATCCCCTGGTGGCCTGGACAGCTGAAAACCCTCATTGCCTGCCACTCCCTCTCCATCCCTGTCCAGCAGTGACCCATGGGACTGCGCCCGCCGTAGTGCCCCTCCCTGCCCACCTCCTACATCTACCCCCTGTACTCCTGCTTCTGCCTTCTCCCTCCTACGGGGGAGGCTACTGTAACCAGGGTGGCCCTGGGTCCTGAGCTGAACCCCATACGAGTCTCCTTTCTCTCCATCCTTCAGGACCACATATGGCTGGCCAGCAATTCCCTGCACCCTGACCGCCACGCCGTACTTGGAGGTGGTCTGAGTCTTGGCCTTGGTCTTGGGCTGTGGCCCAGGTTGCCCCCCGCCAGTGTCGTAGAGGTCATTGATGAAGCGGATCTGGACACCGTAGTCCACTGGGGTCTTGCGACCTGAGGATGGTGTGCTCATGCTGGTAACACAGCACAGAACAGAATGAGGAGAAGAAAAAGAAGAAAGCATTTATTTGGTTAGGTCAGATAAGAAGAAGAGGAGAGCTTCTGGCTAGTTTTAGCTAGCTACATACAGTATTTGCTTTCGTTACGTATTTTCATACCCAAAATTTTAGCTTTTTATTTATGTATTGTAGGGCTGGGGACATGACAGTATATGATATTAGGTTTGGCCTAATCTCGCATGGACAGACTCTCCACAACACTGTCAACACGAGAGAAAGGTCTGGAAGCACATATTATCATTTTGCTAGAGGGGAAAAATGCTCTGGTTTGTTTGTATTTCTTTAAATCAATCACAGTTGTCTTGAGCCAAGGATGCAGCAACCATGCCCTTGCAAAATCATGTTACATTTGCACATGAGGATGTGAGCACTGTCATTAAAATGGCTAATTCTCTGCAAAAGAAAGCGCCACCAAAAACAGGATACCTGACAGACATATGTTGACTCTGTGATTCAGCTTTTACTAATAAAAAAAAAGAGAAACACAATATGATAATCGGAGCCCTAAGGGTGAAGCCTGACTATACTTTAGCTCTGGAGGAGCTCACTGGACCCGTCAAAACCAATGTTGATTTGCTGGCTGTATGTGGCACTTGCAGAGCAGAACATTAATACGATGGTGTCACAGCGGCTTGTGTGAAGTGGAACGGATCGGTAAATTGGTGAAGGCAATGTCACGGGCGCATGCTGCTGCCAGGATAAAAAGATGTGACAAATCAACTCTGACTGACCACGGCAGAAAACAGATCAACATCAGGCATGAGAGTCTTGCAAGATGGAGTCTGGGTTTCTCTGAGGTGTGTTCACAAGGCTGTAAATCTTCACGACAATTCACAGAAAGAACAAAACAGGTATGCCTTATTGCACAATACACTTTCTAACCAAAACTTGCTGTTTTTTTCAGTTGTTGTTAGCTCAGAGGTTGTTGTTGTTTCCCAAGGCAAAGGGGATTTTAAAAACCTAACACACAGATAGCGGAAGGGGGGATGGAATGATGGCCTAAATAGCCAGCCAATGGTAGGTTCACAAGGCACAGTCTACATCCGATGAGTCACACTTGTAATGGCCTGATAAATTCAGTATCACTTAGCTTATGCTCACAGTAGCAGGTTCAGGGAGGCAGAGGGAAAAAAAAGACATTGTTATCAATAATCAGGTTAACACAGAACAGCAGAGAAACAGCGAGGAAGTCTAAGAATACCTGCACACTCATTCACATGCAACCCTGAAATGTCAAAACCTTGTTAGACAAAGCGCTTTGAACACAAACAAGGACACAGATTTATAGGCAGTAACACTTAGTTTCTGGCTCTTTGGCTGCTTGTGTGGACTTTGTGCTCTGTGCACTCCATTAGTCATTAACCTGAAAGCACACACCCACATATCACTTTCCACTTGTAAGGACCAACAAAGCCTTTCCCAACTTTTGGAAGTTTCCCAGCCAGATACTAAACCTAATTCCCTCTTCAAAACTTTGACAGCTTGAATAAAGACAGGTGCCATAGCAACTAGTACGAACCTTTTCATTCTTGAACTCTGTAATTTCTCCACTTTTGTGTTTTTCCTGACTCCCTAATCCTCCCTTTTCCTATACTTTGATAGCTTTGATGAGTAATTCTGAAACTATTTGTATTTCAACTGATCATACCTACGTAATGGTTTAGAGGTAAGTCACTGTCAGCCTTATACGTCACTCTCAATAATATAAAGCACTTAAGTGAACATTCCCGATGTTACCTTGACTGACTGAACATGCCTTGTGTTAGGTCAAATTGTAGGATCTCACCCCCCATGTCCATTACAGTGGTATGGTTCATTAAATTCACATCAAACCTGTTACAACACTCCCTCCCTGACCTCTGCACCTTTTATTTCCTCTCCACAGCTTTCCATGGTGAGAGACAAAGTGGGCTGGGACAGTGAAAGGGAGGGTGAAGTGAGACAGAAAGAGAGAAAAGAGAAAACACTCCGCTTTTCTTCTCTTATCAGTGCGTTGTGTGATAAAATCCAAAGTCAAGCTGTTCTGCGCGCAACCCTCCCCCCGCGCACACACAAAGGACCGACTATGAAAGTAACCATCTAAAAGATAACTGACAAATGCACCCATACATTATTGAATGCCGACACACACATTTTCATACTTCCATACAGATTTTGAAGGTTGTATGACGCAGCACAGACTAATCCAAGCCAAGAAAAAGATACCGTCAGCAAAGTGAGCCACGGATAATCTTATATATCCCTGCTGTGGAAGCGAAAATTAATACATGAAACAACTTTGGAGCAAAAATAGGTGATGGAAAATGTTTGGGCTGGCAGTGAGCAAAGCAACGCGACATGAATGACCTTTGAGGATATCTGTGCGCTTGTGGTGCGTAAGCATCGTCTGCGGACAGACCTGCTCATCAGAGGTGCACAGCTAGTCGATTTTTTTTCCCTCCACCCTTTGGGAACCACAGAGGAAGCACCATGTCACAACACATTTGTGCAGTCGAGCACAAGATCTGCAGCGCACTGTCTTCACTGCAAGGTCAAGCATGGCATGCACTGACGAACGTGCCATATGAGGGCAATGTCCACTGATTTCATGGGAATCTGGAGCAAGGAGAAATGTAGAGCCTAAGGGTGCCAAACTGACTTACAGTACCATACTGTATAGACTTTCTCCTCTTACTATCTGTTAATCTGCATCTCCTCATCAGTTTAATTTTTGTGTGTCAGTGAGGAAGAATGCCGAAGAGGGGCAGGGATGAGGGGGAACCCATCCTATTGTCCAGCTGATATGGGGCGGAAAATGAGGGCAGCGATTCTGAGAATGCCAAAACCATCCCAGTGGTCTTTCATTTCCGCCCTTACACTGTTTATCTGATTACAATAAGTTTGTTTCAACGCTGACATTTTTGCCCCCGTACACTCTCCCTTTTAGGTTTCTCCTCAAAGTTATTTTATACACACCTCTCTAAAATAAACATCCTTTTCCATAATGAAAGTAGGATATCAAACAAGTTCTTCTGTGATCTATTTGGTTATACAGTGGCTGTGCTGTCATATTAAAATGTCGGTCACACCTACTGTTACTACTTTCTTTATTTAAAAGAAACACGGTGTGTGACTCTGTATTCTTTAGAGCTGAAGTCAATAAGCAATTAAATGGTGATTATTTCCTGGTTCCAGCTTCTCAATTGCTTTTTTCTTCTTTGATTATCTCTGAGTTTTGGGCTGTTTGTTGAAATTGATTTTAAATATATCACTTCGGGAGTCAGGAAATTGAGATTTTTCGTCACACTCAGACATTTTATGGTTAAACAAACAATCATGTAAATACAAGGAAGATTAATTTATCATTTAAAAAAGCATCAGCTGCAGCTCTAATATTCTTTTAGCAGGCTACAGGCTCTCAAGCAAAGGTCTCTAACCCATGCTTGTGTCATTAATAGGATATGACTTCAACAACAAGCTTTTGCAGGCTTGCTTGCCCAACTATCTGGTGCTTTTTGACTCCGTTGCCAGTTATGGTACCCTGCAGTTATGCTGACGGGCTCTCTGCCTCGGGCCTCAAATTGAATTCCCGCACAGTAAATTGAATTGGAGCCGCTTCCCTGTTAAGATCCGAGATGGAATGGAAAATGTAATTAGGAGATTAGAGCGGGTGTGGGGAGAAATGAAACAACAGCAATGTGTGGAGTCATGAAAGTGCCTCTGCTGACTCACAGAGTCAGCATGGTTCATGTGATCAGATCATCTCTGGCCTGGCCTAAAACTGATACAGTTGGAGAGAGCGGCAAAGGCTGGACGCTACCTGAGTCTAAACTTTTGTTTGTGCTGCCCTTACAATAATATGAAAATGTATCCACCCTACATAATGCATTGTATGTATTTACAGTATGTAAATATCAATACATTCTGTGTTTTTAGTCAGGTATGTACAAATTTTTTATTAACTAATTGTCAGTTGAATCATTCTTTACAATTTCTTATGCTGTATCTTAAATCAGTTGAGGATGACTGAGTCAAATGAGGTTGAAAGTGCCAGTAAAAGCAAGTAAAAGGACCTTGAGTTCAGGTTTTTATGTCAAACTACTATTTTCAAGGTCAATAATAGAGGGAAAAGCAGCAAATACACATAAATTGAAATAATAAAATAAATGCATTTTGCCATGACATTACTTTAAATACATAATCAATCACCAAAACATTTGTCAAATCATTTTAGTCAACTGACTAATCACTTA
Organism: Cephalopholis sonnerati; assembly: GCA_019142605.1. NCBI lineage: Eukaryota > Metazoa > Chordata > Actinopteri > Perciformes > Serranidae > Cephalopholis > Cephalopholis sonnerati. Next base: position 32,486,082 of record JAGQAX010000008.1, read on the forward strand.
ATCAACTGTTATAGCACCAGTATATGGCACACTATTGAGTCCAAACAGACAAGCTGTAAAACAGTAATGTGCCTCTTTTCTCTGGGTAAATCATTAAGTTTCGCAGGCATAATAACCTAGAAATTAGAAACATGAAGGCGTAAGTAACAGCGATGGACAGTAGCAGTAGCCACATGCCTTTTGTGTGCTTTAAGGACACGCAGCCTCTCAGTCCTCAGGGTGTTCTCCCTCCTCTCTATTACATTCTTGACATAAAACCAGGCCCTCTTCCTCTCTGAAGCGGTCAATCTCTCCTCTAAACTTGCCACTGCTCCTCTTTCACGCTCAAACAAACAGCCATTTATTCCTCTTTTCATTTCCAAAGAAGTTCATTGGCATAACAAAGAGATACTTCAGAGTTACCAAATAGTAAACAAATGACACCATATTAGGAGCACATAAATACACCCCTCCCTTGCCCCACATTCCAGACACTTGTTTCGCTCTGTCCTTTCACACACACACACAGGGCAAGAGTGTGTACGTGTGTGAGAGAGGTTGATTTATGGGAACTTATCTACACACTGCAGTATTTGCACCTGTAACATCAGACTAATCTTTAACACTTTGTCCAGAATTAAAGGCTTCGGTAATTTTCAGCCTGGGCCCTATTTTTCTATGTATTTGTGTCTTATCGACTAATGGAGACAACAATATTTTATATTGGTACTATTGATTGTACTGCCAGTGTTGAGCAAGAGCACTGCAGCTGGCAGTGGCAAAACAGGCTGCAAAAAAATGGACAATGAGGCTTTGTCAATTTATGTCAACTAAACATGCTTGTTTTTGGAAGTGACAAGCTCAGATTGTTATCAGAGGCATCTGACACCATTATGGAAAGAATCCTAAAGAGATGCACCTTTTTTGCGAGGTGTATGATCCTTTTGTTGAACCGGAAACAGCCAAGAAATTGCAAGCCAAGCCAACCAAACTCCATTTGAATAAACAATAATTTTTCGTCATAAAACACACTTCATTTGGAGTCGACAGAAACAGAGCAAAACTCACAAAAGCTGTCTTGGTTTGTTATTCCACTGTTCCAATAATCATCAGCTCTGGTGTCGTTGCAATAAACTCTTAATTTATCCAGTCAGATGTGAAAATATGCTGTCTCTATACATATTAAAAGTACTCTTTATTTAAATGGAGTTCAGGGGCTTTAGGGCACTGTAAATTTCCCCACTGTGGGACTAATAAAGGAATATCTTATCTTATCTTATCTTATCTTATCTTATCTTAGTGAGGGCGATTTTGGGGCCGTTTCTGATTGAACAAAAGGATCTTACTCTTTAACAAAAAGGTCTGTCTCTGTAAGGATCCTTTCCATGTTGTTGTCAGACACTTAAAATAAAAATCTGAGCCTGCCAGTGGCAAAACAAGTACTTTCAGTGGACATACACTGAAAGTGCACAAATGCCCAGAGTGGTACATTGCAGCCTATTTCACCACTGCAGCAGTCTCACTCAATACTGGACCAACTTCAAAAACTAAAATGCCTAAGGTGCCCTTTAAAATGTGCTACTAGTTTTTCTTCCCACGTTCATTCTGCTTTGAAAGTACACTGTGTCAGCACTGTCAGTGGCTTAGCAAGTGCAATGCTATAATTATCAATTTTATGACACAATCCATGAGCCTTTCCCCACAACTCAAAACTATAATCTGCACTTCTGTCTTGCCTGCATCATCAGTTTCATCGGACTCTACTTTAACACTGAGGAGAGCATCTCTGAATCACAGACATGCTCTTCGAGATGTCCTTCAGGGGCTGCAGAGAATACATGTCAGGCTATTTCGTCGTTATGTTGCATAGATTCAAAGCCTTAAAGTATTTCAAATATAGCTACTTTCAGCCCCCTGTGTCCTAAACACTGTCTCTGAGGTCTGACAGTTGTTTGTTTCTCGGTGCACAGACAGTTCACCCTGATAGCAGGTAACGTTAGGCTACCTGTTTTGATAGTGAAATAGCAACTGAATGTGAATACTTCCGACATTAAACTACCTTTAAAGTCCTACATTCAACGTTCATAAACAAGTAGTCACCTTTAGAGTACTTAAACATTTAACAGAAATATTTGCAGACATCCCTCAACATGTATTTCCCATCACATTCACAGGCAAGTTATCCTGAGGTAACGTTAGCTGAGAGCACTGGTCACTGTTAACCCTCGAACCATCATCAAACTAACGTTAGCTACCAAGCTAACGTTAAACTGGCTAACAGATAACCCAGGTAATATATTACTGTAATAAATGATGACAGAACGAACTTATAGGAAGTAATAAGAGTCACATAGTGGACAAAAACATCGCACAAAGAGCATAACTGTCTGACAGGTCGTGTCTGGTTTTAGCTGTCTGGCTATGTGAAGTCCAACACAACAACCGTAAAGTTACCTTTTACTCTGAAGTTTTCCCTCTGCTCCTCCTCGACACTTCGCTTCCCTGATGTCGATGATTATTCAAATGTTTTCCATCAAAGTCCACGCAGAAAAGTGGGTGGAAAGCACAACTCCTACGCAAATTAACACGGCAACAAGTTCATTTAAGCGGCGACTGCAACCTGTTACCTTTGTCGGGGATGTAACTGTCCCGCCCAGCCCTCTCCGAAGAGAGCGCTGTGATTGGACGAGCACGCGGAGATGGGCGGGACTATAGATAGAGGCTTCGTTTGCCATTGGTGAAATCGATACGTCACTCACTCGTTGCGCTGGACCACTTGTTGACCTTTTTTGCTTCAAAGCGGAAGCCCGTATTTTTACTTTACATGAAATAAACAAAAAAACTACCGGTATACTCAGATAAACAAACATTGTTCAGGACCTGTGTTGTGGACAAAGGTGAACACAGACTGGTATCTCCATATGTTTGTTTCTCTCCAATTTACCAGTAGATGGCGCAACTATCTACCAGCTGGTGGTTCAGCAGGCATCATCAGGAACACTTGTCATAAAGCTGTAACCCTCTGCTGCAAGTGCATGACCTCCAAGCACTTACTACAGCTAAAAGAGTACATGTAATGTCCTACTCGTGTTTTATTTTAATGATTTTATTATATATACTCGTTTATTTGAGAAGGACAACTGCATAAGGCTGCAGAAAGAAGAGGCAATGCATACAGGGTTCTAACCATGGCTAATTTGCAACCCCTGTCTCTGGTTAGGCTTTAAGAATCAAAACAGTAAGTGTAAGATCACTGAGCGTGGAGTATTCAATACACTAATACAACAGAACTTGTACAGTAAAGTACGGACACACACTTAGTCAAAGAGAAGACCACAATAAGAACAGAGACAAAAAACAGTTATTTGAGTATGATGTCTGTGTGTGTTTTCTCTATGTGTACATGTCCACACATGTATGTCCATGCATTGTGCTAAATGCACATGCGTGTGCATGCCTTTATAAGTGTGATCAAAGATTGTGGCCTGCACAATCAGTGTTCACAGGCTTTCTTCAATTTCAGCCATTGCTTTATATGTGTTAAAAACCTTGAGTTGATGGGATGTTTTTCCGTAGTTACTCTAAAGATATTTTAATCAGTTAAGTGGTTGCTGCATAAGATGCTGCTTAGCTTGGTCTTATGATGGAATACTATATATGATTGGTCTCAGAAATTCTGTTTATTATTATATGATTTTTTAATTCTGATTTTGTGGCATATTTAATGTTGACTGTAGTCCACTGATATTGCTGCATATCTTGGACAAGATGCACTTTTGAAAAAGATACTTTAAATCCCAATGTTGATTGCCTGTAAGTAAAATACCCATATAGACTACTGCATTACAAATCACAAAATTAAGTGCATTAACAAATAAGGCAAAGGATAGGCTAATTCTTCAATATTTGGTAGATTCACTGCAAATTGCTCAAACTGCAGAGCTGACCAACCTAAATCACTGAATTTTATTTATAAAGGGCTTGCACCTTTCAAACAACTATGCAGCACAGAGGTCATAGCAAAATGAAAACAACAGACAAAATATAAAGAATAAAATAAAAAAAACAGTGCATACAGTTTTGCAAGAGTAACAAAAAAAAGTTAAGCAGAATAACATTACATTTAATTTAATTGAATTAAATTAAATGTTGAAAATTAGTCAATAAGAGTCTATTGAATAAAATAAAATAAATACCAGGGTTAAAAATAAAGTAAAAAATACCAAGAGGCAATGAGTTCCACAGTTTAGGGACATAAAAACAAAAGGCACAAATACGGTTTCAGATGTAGTGGAGTGGACATGAGCAAACTTCAGAAAAGACATTTTTTAAATCAATTTTTGTAAAAACTTTTCATAGATTTCACATGTTGATCCCACATTGCGCTTATTGTCGAGCGTCTATTGGCATTAGACCAAGTCCTGATAAAGGTTGAAGAGTTCAGTTGTGTATCCAATAAAATTATTACCGTAAAACTTCTCCCCCCGCCCCTTACACACAGCCCCTCCCCAAAATCCAGCGACATCCCACAGTCTCCGCACACAACTTTCCTCTGCATCTCATCACCTTCGACAGACTGGACGCATCATCTCACGCTCCGGGAATGGGATCTTTATTGGGTTCAAAGAAAAACTTCGAGTTCTTTCGAATTTACGCTTTGCAGAGGCTACTTTTCAAACTGCAGGGATAGTTGTTACTGCAGGTGCAGGGTGACAGCAACGAAGAGCCACTGGCCAATGACTTCCAAGACGCGCGAGAAGTTGTCAGGGAGTTTAAGACGCCAGGAATCAGTTTAGCACCACGAGGTAAGCTGTCTGAAACTGATAACTAAGAGATTCTAGTGATTTAGGACCGTAGTTACTTCAACCGAGGCGTGCGTAAAATATTTGTGCGTAAAGTTGGTGCTGTTACGCACGATTTAAATTTAGCTTAAGTGGGGGCAGCTAATGCAAGAACGCGCACAAAGCAACAGATTTATTAATTCTTAAATCTGTGAAAAGTGTTAATACCTTGACAGCCATGGCAAAATGGTTCAGAGATTTCCCCATCAACCTGAAGAACGGAAGTGAAAGGGTCCGCTCGGCCTCAGAATCTGGTCCACAAACTCGACCCAAACCCGTCGTTTTCTCGCGACAGTCTGAAAGGAAATCAGCGCAAAGACGGCGGTGTGGGGGGTTTACTGGCAGGGAGAAATAGGAAAAATTCAGCTACAGAATTGGGTCGTAACAACGGTGGCTCTGGTGGGACCGTCTGGGATAGTCTCACGCCTGGAAAAGGTCGCAAGAATTCCAAAGTCGAGGCTGGGACATCAGATGAAAACCGCCAGGTCAGGACCACAAGTTTGGCTCAAGCATACATCAGCAGGATGATCAAAGTGGACAAACAAGACAAGACCCCCAAACTCAACGGGATAAGTGAACAGAAGCAGCCGGAGAACGAGAAGGGAAGGTCTGACATTAAAACAACGGTGAGTAACTTCTGGAGATAAAGCAAACCCCATATGCACATTTTTGATCGTCATATATCATCAACAAAACCAGACAGAAGTGTTACAGCTGCATTCAGATAAAAAGTTAGTATACTGTGCAAAAAAAAATCATTGTGAGCTTGAGGTCAGTGCTTTCATTCATATCCCTGTATTTAGTTTCCATCGCTGTCAAAAGAACACAATGCAGTTTCACTACATTGTGTCACATCAAACAGGCAAACACAATGTGCTGACCTCTTTGCAGTCTTTCTGCTCATCCCTCCATTAACTGTCACTTAGACATGGACACCACACTCACAAACTGTATCAGATCCCTCTCTAGGTGTTGTCCCAAGTTAAATGTAATATCTAATACATACATACATACATACTAAATAATACTCTTTCACTAAATACAACCCTGCTCTTTCTAACATGTCTTGTCCTTTTCACAGCTGATAATCCTGGAGGACTATGCAGATCCTTTTGATGCAGAGAAAACCAAAGAGCAGAGAGAGGCTGAGAGAGCAGGAGTGAATGATGGGTACATGGAGCCCTACGATGCCCAGGTCATCATCACAGGTGAGTTCAGGCTCATTATCTATCTCAGAAGTTACATTATGGAAGTGCCGAAGTGGCATCATCTAGAGTGCAGTTTGTCTGCTGAAAACATAACCATACTTATTTACCTCTTTGTTTTGTCGCATTGTTTTTGAGTAGTGAATTACATGCAAGCCAAAGAATACAAGCGAAGGTTCTCAGCACTCACACTGTGTCACATTCTTGCTAAAGCACAGTTTTAAAGGGCTAAACCAGACCCTCAGTCTCTCTGCTGACTTCCCTCCCCGCTGGCGGTTGCCATAGGAACAGTGTTGTGCAGGGACAATGGGTGCAGCTTCCTCTTCCAACTTCCTGTCTCCTGCCTCTGTTTCCTTTGCCCCATTCTCTTGATAGGAAGTTGGCCCCAGTGCCCCCCCCTCACACACACATACACAAAATACTTTATGGTCCCTTACGTGTGAAAAGAATCGAAAGACCCCCTCACCCCCCTCACCCCCTTCCAAAACCTACAGGTCCCCCCCTCTTGGTCTCGCCCAATCACTTCCCAGCAGCCAGGAAGTGGCCCGGTCAGCCAGCCAATCAGCAGCTGTGTTGACCTTTTCTTCCTGCAGCTCCATTGTTTGGTCACACAATAGTGCAGACACACAGGCTACCTGTCAGACAGTAAAGAAACACAACAAGTAAAATTCCCCTAAAATTGCACGACATGCTACAGCAAACTTAATTTAGAGAGCAAACCACACTCGACAGATTCATTCAGCTGCCCCAATAAACACAATGTAAAAACTTTGCGTAAAACTAGTGAGGATGCCCCGCCCCCAAACAAGAACAAGAGCTAATGAAAAATGACTGTGCCCTGGATGGCTTTTGCCTTCTGATATTCTCTCTGCTCTAATGCCCTCCACATAAACTCCAATCCACCATTTGCCTTATTGTCTGGGTAGCACTGCTAACTCATGAAGTAACACAACTGCAGCTATAAGCTATAGAAGTGTATATTAATCTTACTAACTTTTTTTGCACAAGTGCCAGTTTTGAAATTCCTCTTCATTATCTGTGGTAAAGTTTCCTTTTCTACCTGATATACACAAAACTAACATCAAATGTCACTCATGTTCATGAATATGGGTGAGGAACATTGTGCAAATGAACACTGGGAAGCTTGCAGAAAGTGCATGCCTGCAGACTTATTTAGAGCAGTGCCAGCTTTATTAGGTACATCTAACCCAAGATAATGCAGTCTAATACAACAGTCCTGCACCCGGTAAAGGCCACAAACTGAAATGCATTGGTCTTACAATAAAGTCGTTCTATACACTTAAAGTGCTGCTGGAGTTTTGATCTCTTCAGACTTCTTTCCCTTCCTCAAGCACCTTGGAAGTAGGTAAAGTTGTGCCAGTAACCCCCAGTACAACAGTGTTATACAACAGCCCTGCATTAAGTTGTACTTTCATGACAGTTTTAATGCTCAATGCTTTAATTTATACTGTTTAAGAGAGATGTTGATTACATTTTATGGTCAATGTGAAAGCTTCCTGGTGGTGTTGAATTGTGCTGTGCTTTACTGAGAGGTGTCCCCAATATTTTGTCCACCCGAGTGACATCAATAATACTAGAAACACTCTCAGGTTTAACCCAAACCAACGAAAACCGAACATTACAACATTACATCCCTCATAAAGGTATCATTATTGCAGGACTGCTGTATTAGACTCCATTAGTTTTAGCTGGGTGTACCTAATAAATTGGAGTGTATATGGCAAACCTGGGTTATGAAAGGTTAGAATAGGAAAATTCAATGGAGCTCAATGCATGGTTATTTTATAGAATTAATATATTGTATTGTGAATGTAGCTGAAGACAGTTATTTTACCATATTATGTATTTAACTATGTGCCTAGAAAGCAGCTCATCTACTAAAAACAGAGATATGACATCATGTTTTGCAGATGATTGCTTTGTCTTTGATCTGTATGACAATACCCACACAATCACGTCCAAGTATCTCCCAAAGGACTCGCAACACCGTCACCTACTTTGTTTGAAACGTCTTCTTTATGACGTTTTGAGGCCAGGTACATGGTTATCAGAAAAATTTATCACAACACAGAGGAGTCATTTTGGGTTTGAAGTATGACACTTCACAAAAATACAAAAACAAACATTTTAACAGGAGCAGATGACAGGACAGTGTCCTGTATGAGATACAATGCTTCGTCTGTAGTAAGTGAAAATCCATTATCTGATGCCATGACTAATCACATGACCATTCTGCTACAGAGGTCCGTAGACGGGGCTCCAAAGACCTCCTGAAAGTGTGTGTTCTGCTGGATCGAGGCAAGAGAGAGGGGAAGGATGAAGAGGGAAAACCCACGCCCCCAAACATCTATGACACACCGTACGAGGGCGGGCTGGAGGGTGACAGTGGGGGGGTGTGGATCCCTGTCACGCGGCCAGAGTCTGACGTCCGTCCCGCCGGAGAGTACGAACTGCCCTGGGAGTGGAGAAAGGAGGACATTGTTAGAGCGCTGTCAGGTAGAGAAAGGGAGAGAGGGATGATGGGAAGGGTGGGGAGTTTAGGGTGTGGAGGAAGGATGCCATGAGTTTTATTTGTACAGTAATGCCACAACAATTTTTGTGTTTGCTTTAGAGAGGAAACAAAACAATCCTAGCTGAATCAATTTCCAGAGATATGTTTACACTGGTAGCTCTGGCATGTTTTAATAGAACTTTATTATGAAAGGTTGATATTGTCTTTCCTGCTTCCTCCAGCTCAGTTCGAGGCAGTGGATTGTTCTCCCACTAAAGAGAACAGCTCAACCTCCTCCGCCCGCCAACACAGCAGCAGCAGCAGCAGCAGCAGCAGCCCCAGCAGACCCTGAGGCAGAAGAACTGGAACCATAAAATACTTGTACCATCTTCTCCGTCCTCCTCCTCCTCTCCCTCCTTCCCCTCCTCTCCTATTCTCAAACTCTCCCCGCTCACACCCCCGTCTCCCTCTTTCCCCACCCTGAAACTCTCACCCCTCTCACCCTCTTCTAGTCCCAACAAACTCTCCCCTCCATCTCCTACCTCCCCCAGTGCCCCACTGGATGGGGAGGCAGCCAAAGTGGACCCCAGCCTGCCCCTGGAGAAGCAGAGGTAAGGAGGGAGAAGACATACTGATGCATAGGAAGGAGGAGGGAAATGATGCATTTGACATTTATAGATGTTAGGGAGGGTAGAGTGAAGAAGCATTCACACACTGGATTATAGCTCATAAACTGTACTGGAATGGAACATGCAACATTTCAGCCCTGTCAGGTCATCATCAGGCAAATATGCAACTTGACACAACAATGTTATCACAAAATTTGTTACATAATGCTGACATCACGTTCAATAAGCAATCTAATTGCCTGAAAAGAAATGTTTATTGTATGTTTCTGCAAACCTGGGTACGTTACATTTGTACGCTGTGATGTAGCCGATACACTGAAACTTTCCAGTTCAGCAATGCTGCGGTTAACGTGTGGTCAGGTTTAGGCACAAAAAACACATGGTTATGGTTTGGAAAAGATCATGTTTTGGCTTGAAATACCCAGTAAAAAGTAATCGCTTTTCATGGCACTAACCTGGCAGGGAACGCAGGGTTGTCTCGGTAAATAACAACAACCGTTCTTGGCACTATCCTGACAGCAAATGCAGCAATGTCTCGTTAAAAAACAACCACTTTTCGAGGCACTATCTCAGAAGGAAACGCAGCGATGTCTCGGTAAAAAATAACAACCTTTATTGGCGCTATCCCGGGAGGAAACGCAGTGAAGTCTTGGTAATAAGCAACCGCTTTTCGAGGCACCATCCTGGTAGGTTGTCTAAGTGTCGCACCATCTTCCATCCCATCCATCTCTAGAAGACAAGTCAGCTCATATACTAGATTACCTTCAAAGTATTGATATGATACACATGAAACGTACAAATGTAACAAATTTGTGGTTTGCAGAAAAGTCCAATCCCAACATTTTCCTCTGGCGACTGGGCTGTTAACATGGCGCTCAAGATTCAGCAGTACAAGTTGTAGCAATGACAAATAATAACAGAAAATATCTGAATATATCAAATATATGACATCATTGTGCAAGATCCAATAGACCCCAGAAACTTAGAAAAATCTGATGATAAAAGCAGAAATACATCTAAAACCTACAAGGAGCGTCTAAATATGATAGACTTGTAATCTACCCCTCACCCACCGCATGCTCAACCTTGAACAGGATTAATGGATTGAAGGAATTAAACAAATGAGATGAGGGTTCAGACATTTGGTCCCCTTTATCTCATGTCTGTGTATTATTAGTTCTTATCAAAATGAACTCTGCATTTCTCATCAACTCTGCAGAGTAAACCGCACTTCCTGTCCCTCTGCCTGTGTTCTGTTTTGCTCTGCTTGCATTTGTTTGAACAGTAAAGATTTTTTTTTCTTTTCCTTTGGCCTTTACCTTACCATCTGTGCTTTGGCTGAAAATCAGTTTCCCTTAATAAAAGTTGTAAAGCAATCAAGCAGATTTCCTTCAACATCTGATCTGGTGACTCACAATGTCAAGCACAGCAGAGGCTGCCAGCCATATATATTTTACACTTGGCACATTAGGCATTTTTAAGTGAAATTTGGTATTTATCACTGAGAGCATGAGCCAGCAGCAGCCCCTGAGTGCACCCATCGTGATAAGGTGTTGAACATAAAAGCTAGAGAGAGGTGCACCCTCGAGGTGAGGCTTGAATCGACAAAAAGAGACGGATTTTTACACCGTCTTTCCTCATCTCAGAAATTGTGGCCTTTCTTTGCGGATGGAACATGTGGGGAACGTGCTCAGAGCATGTTAGCATTTGTTCCTCTCATGTTGTGGCTGAATGTCAGCGTGTTTTGCCTCAAGGCCACATACAGTCTGTTTATATATGGCTCTGGCCTGTAGCCACTGTCAGCACCACCTTGTGTCCTAATGGGCCTCCCTGGACACTCTGCACAGCCACATATATTCTGTTTGTCCATTTTATTTATCTCCTCGCCATCTCCAGTTCACCTTTGACACTGTTAAGTCATGCTGTCCAGCATGTATGTCGGTGGGATTTATGGAGACTGTAAATCTCTGCTCTTGTCTCTGTGCTTCGTTACTCCCGTCAGTCTCCTTCTCTCTTCTCCCTCTCTCACCATCATCACCTATCATTATCTTGACATCTGACTTATCTCCATATGTCGCTGCGCTATATGTCAGTGATCTGCTGTCTCTCTCCGCATCTCCCCCTCCCCCTCCGCCTCCTTCCCCCGCCCCTCCAAGCTGGTACCACGGCAGTGTGAGTCGGCAACAGGCTGAGGCTCAGCTGCAGCGCTGCAGGGAAGCCAGCTTCCTGGTGAGGGACAGCGAATCAGGGACCAGCAAGTACTCCATCGCTCTGAAGTGAGTTCGCAGATGTGTTTGTTTTGTTTGAGTGTTTGTTGAACACAGTACAGGCACGCTATATGGTGCAACATGTACATATTTATTTATAGCGCTATTTTTGTCTGCTTCTGTTTTGCTGCATGACAATGGCAGATTGTCTTCATCTGTGTTACAACAGTGATGCTGGGACAACTCTTGTGAAAATCAAATATGTTTTTCTGATTTAATATTTCCTTATATATTGGCTCCCCTTCGTGCATGTCCCCTGGAATAATGTGACGTAGCCTATTTTTACACTTCTATAGTCTTAGTTATGAGAAAGAACAACACAAGAGAAATGTATCAGAAAGATAGAAGACATGTTAAAATATTTGCACCATCTCAACACTGAATAATTAAGACTCAAACTTTATAAATTCCACCAGGGGGCAATTTGTTTTAACAGCTTGCCTTTCACACATACTGTAACATAACATACACTAACACGTAGACACATGAATATATGTGTTAAAAAAAAGAAAAACAAATAAAAAATGTGCCAGGGAGTTAAGTGGAATAAAGGAATCTATGATTAGATGATAAAAAGTTAATAGGCTGATTATTAATTTACAGAGAATTTAAAAGACAAATTGCACAGGAAATAAAAGATTTTGAATAGCGTTAGTTTAATAAGCAGAAAAACGTAACGATGCCCTGATGGCAACAGAGAACATTCGCTGGCAAGTACATGTCCAGAAGAAGCTAAAATACTTGTGGCTTTCTGGAGGACAATTCCCGTCATGTCACTCCTGTGACCTTTGAGCAGACTTTAAACAATTCTATTTAGACTGTTTCTGTCTGTCACTGTGAGGCTGTGAAACCAGCAGATACATGACAAACACAGGAGGCTCTCAGTAAAAGACTGATAAAAGCGGCAGAGGATGACAGCACTGACAGAAAAGGAATTAGGTTAACGAAGCAGGTGAATTCTCTGTTGCCCTCGCTTCACAATATCTGCAGTGTTTACATCAAATTTAAGGTGTTCTTTAAAAAAGGTACCCATAATGCCCATAAAGTCATGCAACCAACATGCACTGAAACAAAACACCAAAGGCTATAAAGAGGAAAGGGTTAATTTAAAGTGCATGTCAGAGCATACACACATATACATATTTGTATGGTTATTTTCTATAATATACAGTTTGTTAGACTGGATCATAATCCTTGAACTATTTTAGATTTAAAGATTAAAATATTGTTGTTAGAACTATGAAGTCTTTTGTAAAAAAAAATACATAAAATATATCTTAAAAAAAAGATTTTATATCCAAATAATTTAAATTTTGAAACCTCCTCACACGCCCTGGCAGCATGCTACGGACCCCAGTTTGAGAATTACTAGTTTAAAGGAATACTTCACCCACAAAATGACTGGGTCTGGATATCAGTTATTTACTGCGTGTTACTGTGAATTTGTGAAGAAAGCTTTGTTTTTCTCTCATGCCTCCACAGCAAAACTACATCAAAACATCCATTTACAAACTCTCACACAACAGTGTAATCCAAGGCTCATTAATACAGTTGTATGCTTAGCACCTCCCGAACATGCATTTTTACTAAACCAGTACTATTTCCCATAAACAGTCTTTTGCAGGGACGAGTAAATAAGCGCGTACATTTAAACTCTGCCCAATTGGATGCACAAGCAGAGATCAAATGCACATTGCCAAAGCTGCACTACTGAAAGTGTTTTTAATAGTAATGGGTTAGCAGAAGTGCATGTGTTTGCTAATTACTGAGCATGTGACTGGATAAATGAGATGGTAAATGGGATAAGAGAGAGTTTGTGAATGGCTGTTTTGATATAGTTTTGCTGTTGTTACATGATTTTGGATTCTTTGTTCGCTGTGGCGACATGTGAGAAAAACAACGTTCTCTTTCAAGGTAACAAGGTGAGTAATTAATACACAAATGATCATTTTGTGGGCGCAGTATTCCTTTAAAAAAATACCTTTACAATGTGTTTTACACTGTACAAAATACATTAAGGTGTTATTGCCTGCTGACTTTGACTTCACCGGTGATGGAGCCTGTGTGTTGCTGTTTTTAAGGAATTTCTAAGGAGTTACAGTCACTGGTATTGTGTTAGAAACCTCTAAGGCATTAACAGATGAGAATGTGTGTCATCTGTATGGTAACACGACCGCAAAGTGTGCCAGGAACAGGTTCTCTAGGATAAAGGCTGAAATCCTGCGGTGCAGTTGTGTGTATGTGTGTGTGCGCGAGTGTGCATGCGCCTGAGTGCACATTTGTTGTACGCTGCTCATTCATTTGAGAGTCCACATCATTAACCCCATTTACACATCCACTGAACTCGTAAAACGCACAGCCTCATTTGGGCAGAGACAGATAAGAGAGGACTTTTTTTTGTTACGACATTGTTCAGCATCTTATAACACTTAATTCTAACTGTTGCTGTGTCTTTCACTTGCAAGTCTTCTGAAAGTCTGTCTCCATTTTCTAAAATGTCTCCCACTGTCTTGCTTCATCAGGACCAGTCAGAGTTGTGTGCACATCATTGTGGCCCAGACGAAGAGCGTTAAGGGTCTTGGCTTCACGCTGGACCAGAGCAGCTGCGTCTTCGCCAGTATCCCTGAGCTGGTCCACCATTACTGCACACACAGACTGCCTTTCACTGGAGCAGAGCACATGACCCTGCAGCACCCTGTGCCCAGGCCGCACTGAACATGCGCAGAGGATGAATAAACACTGGGACATGAATACACATGCACAGAGACACACATATTAACTTGTTAATACATGTGTACACACACATACTCAAAGATATGCTGCTTTGGATCGTCCTGTGTACTAAAGTTAATGTTTGTATCTCTTCCATGTGCCTCCTAGTGGTCAAAGTAATGCATTACAATAACCATTGATCACATTGTTATAGTGGTAATTGTTTCCAATCTAAAACCCCACTGAATGTATTTATAGTTACAGGAAAACCAGCCCTTCTTCCACAGCCTTGTGTAGTTGCCCCATTGTCTTGTCCATTGGCCTTACAGATGATACTCAGTACCAAATTAATGGATTTCCATAATACCTGAAACAATGCACTTACTGTAACCAATCGGATATTTGAAGTAAGCGGAGAACTTTGTAATCTCCCCGTACACAAAGGTGCTGGCATCAATTAACACCATGTCATCTAGTTAGGCTTGGATCATGAGATCAATACACCTGATTGGAGTATAGTCATTCATCCATCTGACATGTCAATCAGCCTATTGATCTATCCTGAAAATCAGGCTCATTTGCCAGCCACTCTGTCTGTCAGGAGAAAGAGCTTTATCGATCAGACGATTAGGACTAGTGTAGTGGGAGGGGTCTCATAACATTACAGTGCCCAGTCAGCGAAATTGTTTGAGTGTGTGTGCAAAATAAATATGTGAATATCAGCTGTAATCTAAATATGAGGTTGTGATTAAAAAGCGACTGTATTGTGAGTGAACTGAAAAATGTACCTTTAAATGTACTTATGCATAAATGATGTATGTGTGAAGTTTTTTTTAAATCAATCGCACAAAGATGTGGGTTGTATATTATTGTTGTAAGACTTCTATTCAGTAAATAAAATAAAATTCATATTAACTGTAGAGAAACGGTGTTATTAATAGAAATGCCGGCAGCAAAAGTCGAAGCAAGGTTCAAGGAAAAAAAGGAGCTGAAATGGAGATGAGAAGCTAACCAGAGTGAATCTGTGTGCTTTTCTCTTGTAGCTGTAAAACCATTGACCTGAGCGTGAAATCAATTACAGTTACACACACACACACACACATATGCAACCTCGTACATGCGCACGCACTCACCTATTTGCAGCCAACAAACACAGACCACCATGAGCACACACACATAAGCTCCACATACAAAATGCATACATAAATAGTGTATGCACAAACAGCATTTCGTCACACACAAACCCAAAAGGTGGTGTATTTAAATCCTCACCAACACACACATGGAGCATCTCACAGAGCACAGAGGAGCTTTATCCTCACAATGATGCGTGGAAGCGTGTGTTTGCAGTAAGATATGTCTAACCAGTAAACACCAGTGTACTGGTTTGCATGTCTTAGAGTGTGTCTGTGTGTGTGTGAGTGCGTGCAAGCGGAAATGAGCCCAAGTGTGCACCCATGTGTGCATTTATGTGTGTGTGCATGCAGTCCTGTTATGCGTGTGTGTGTGTGTGTGTGTGTGAGAGAGAGAGAGGGAGTCAGAATTTTTCTGTTCAGGGATTACCAGGTTGCCATGGTGATTAGTTAGAGTGAGGTAGGGCCATCTCTACAGGGAACGAGGAGAGGGAGGAGAGAGGAAGAGAAAGAGGGAGGAGAGACAGGCTGCAATATAAAAAGAGCTATGAATAACCGTGGCCATAGTGCCATAGTAGCAATGTAGCTCCCCCACAGAATAGCCTGCTTGGTTTGTGAATGGAGAGCAGCAACATGTAATGTCACAGCGGTGTCTGCAATAAGAAAAAAGTCATACTCTCCTCTCACTGTCAGCTCATGATTTTGTAGCACTTTATTGATCACAGGGTCAAAGTGAAGGGTCGCTTCCATAACAAACACGTGTCTTGCTCAAAGACACTTCAGCAAGGCAGATGCTGACTTCTACACGGGCCTGAACCCAGGCTTTCCGGTTGAGGAGCCCTCACTAATCTTGGCCCATCCTGCTATACCCTGTGTGTCACAAATGGCAATGTTACACAACAACAGGCACCACTAACTCTCACCCTTCCTTCCATCCGTGTGATCTGTTGTGGTTAGTCCTCCATGTTCTCTTAATTAAATCACAAAGTAGGTCAAAACAAACAAGAGGCCCGAGGTGCTGGACACATGATTCTTGCAGAGCTCGCCAGTCTGTTTTTGGGAATGTTGCGTTCGCTAACCATCCAGCGCACAATCTTAAGTGCTTGCTTGAGTTTTCTTGGTCTTACATATCATCAGTGTCCAGGGAAACCATTTATCGCTCATTTTAGTCATTTCTTCTTATTAATATTTTTGTCTAATATGAAGGATCCTGTGTTTCTTAACTAAAATGACTTCTTAAGCTAAATGAATCATTTAAACTCATCGTAGTATCTGAACATTTCATTGTCACATAGGGTCATTCTTTATAGCTCATGAAAATAAACAATTTAGAAATACATGGTTTTTTGAAAACAGCGATCACATGCATCATTTCTATCACCTGCACTCTTGATATGAGCTTATAAATATGGACGGATTAGGAGACAATGGGCCCCTGGGCACAGATATGCAAAAGACCCCACCACATCAGCTACAAAGAAGCGAGACACGAGACTTTGAGGTGGTTTTGTGTCTAGTTGTTGTTGTTATTCATCTTATTACTGAGTGTTTCTTTGTTTTTGTTCTGTGTCTTTTTGAATTAATTTTGCATCTCTTTGGGGGTTTTTTGTGTCTTTTTAAAGTCATTTTGTGTCTCTGAGGAAAATTTCAGTCGGTTTTGGTTGCTTTGTGTTTCTTTGTGTCTTCTTGTGGTTGTTTTGTGCCTCTTTATAGTTGCATTTCTCATTTTGGAAGTTATTTTATGTCTCTTTGCACTTCCTTTCCATCTCTTTGTGTTTTTGTGTTCGTGTGTGTGTCTTCTTATAGTCATTTTGAGTCTGCTCCTGATCAGTATGTGTTAATTTGAGTGACATTCTGCACTTGAAGGCCAGTGAGAACCTGACACTTGGGGCCCCTTGCCTGTGCCTGGTAGGCCTGCTCAGTAATCCATCCATGCTTATAAAGTGTCAGTGGTGAAAGACGTATCCAGATCCTTTAGATGAGTAATACATGCAATACCAAAAATAAGAAAATAAGATAGAATAAAAGTGGCGCCTTCAAAATGTTACATAAGTGGAATTACAGAAGTATTATTGGCAAAATGTACTTACAGAAAGTACTGAAAGTTAAAGTACTCATTATGCAACAAAATGACAGTTATGTGTTATTTTTTATTATTCTTGCTGTTGCAGTATTTATTTTTATTTTATTTTATTTTATTTTGTTTCATTTAACCTTTATTTAATCAGGAAGTCAAACATAGTGGCCTCTCAAAAAGACAAGCACATGTTTCTGTCACCACAATCTTTATGATGCCCTTAAATTCATCAATGGATATAAGTGTTTCTAATTTTAGATCTTTTTGAAGATTGTTTCATGTCCAAAGGGCAGAGTGGGAGAATGCAGTTTTCCCCACATCTGTAAAAACCAGGGATACGTTAAAAAGCAACAACTTGGAAGAGCGTAGCTGGTAAATACTGAAGCTGACACACAGAAGGGTGCAGAGGTAGGCTGGAGGTTTGCCCAATATTGCTTTATAGATAAAAATTATGCCAGTAACACATAAGCAGTGCTTCTTTGTTGCATGTAGTTGAGGTGGGGCTCAGCTTAGTCTATAACAGCACATCATATTTCAAGGGATGATCATGTAATGGTGGAGTGTGGCCAGTAAAGAAGAATAAAATACCTCAAAATTGTACTTAAGTGCAAATGTAATGCAAAGAATTAATTTCTTATACGTTGTCTCGCACTATAAATCAGTCTGTGATTCATAGATCTGATTTTTGTGTTGTTAAAGTGTTGGCCAGATATGACAGAGCTACAGGAAGTAAGTGCAGCACTAGAAGACAGAATGACAGCAGGAGAGGAAGGGACAGAGGAAAGAGGAGAGAGAAAGAGAGAAAGAGGGAGAGGGGGGAGAGAGGGAGAGCGTTGGGGGGGGTGTTAGGGGAAGACAAGCACTCGTGGGGGTCCCAGCTTTTAAATAATTCAGAGAGACTCACAGCACTCAGTGCAGAGGAGGAGCACTGTCAGGTCAGCTCATTCACTGCAGAGGAGAGGTAGAGAGGGAGAGAGGAGAGGACTGTACAGAGAGAGAGGAGAGTGCATAAAGATAGCATGAGAAGACCAAGACATCACTGTGGAAGAGTTTGCCTGCATGTGTGTGCATGCATATGTGCATTTGTGTTCACTGTGTGCATTTTATGCATGAGTGTGTTGTGTGCCAGCTGCGCATGTGTGTATTCTTTGTGTGTGTGTGTGCCGGTGATGAAAATAGACAAAATGAAGGAGAAACAGGTCGTTTCCTCCTGGAGCTTTCTGGTTTCTCTTAGTCACCACGGCAACCGCCTCCTCCCTCCATCCAGCACTCCTGTTTACTAAGTTTACTCTTCCCCCATCCATCCCTCCCTCCCTGCCTCCCACGCTCCTTTGACTCCTCCTGTACCCCTCTTCATTTGCTGCATTCCCTCCACCCCTCATCATCCTAAACAGTTGTGATATTTTTGTTATCATCAGGCAGCCAAGCATGTTGCAACATCCAGACGAGGTCCCAATCTTCTATATGTCCATCCCAATTTACGTCTACCAACTCCTTCCCTCTCAGCCTGCCTGGACTTCCTCCCCTCCCCATTGATCTAACCCACTCCTGCATGTTTGACTTTGTGAATGGAGATTAGAGGTCACTTCAGTGGCCTACAGGGGCAGAAACAAAAAAAGACATTTAATAAAAGATAAGCGACAGGAAGGGAAAAATAGAAAGAAGAAGAGGTCACATAGGAGAAGGCGAGACATACCCCTCAAGCTTTTAGAGGGTGGAGATTATTCACAGAATAATGACTACATTAGGCTCAGCAGTCCTGGAAAGAAAGGTGGTGTGAGGTTATTAATGGGCGCAGATGCAAGCTGTGGCAGATATACAAGGAAACTAGAGCAAGGAGACACACACCTAAAAACATAGCTACAGTAATAACAATTATACAGTATGTACAAATTGTGATTATCTATGTTTTAATTTCTCTCCAACTTATTGCATGTTGGCACAAAGGCCTTGCTGCACATGTTAGATGTAGAGTTATATCACTACATGGCACCTTGATGAAAAATACAGATTAGAAGATTTTATTTATAAAATACCACTGCTGCCACAATATTTGGCCCGAGGCTGATATTAAAGATAAAGCAGGTGGAGATGAGAGATGCCATTAAGCTTGACGAGGTCACTATTGAGCAGGAAAAACACTGTACGTGCCTGAGAGCACTGAATATTATATGGTGATGTGTGACTTTGTGCGGGGAAGACACTGGCATCGCTAGCTGAGCTGTGGAGCCTCTGAGGTATGCCACATCCTCCCCTCCCGCCTCCTCCCCTCCCTCCCTCCACCCCCCCCAGTGCTCCTCCGCGCGCCCCCCGCCCCGCCCCCGCCTCTTCCAGCGCGTCGCATCGCTGAGCGGTGTTCAGCACGGACAGCCAGCAACGGCACGACCCAGCGCAGAGCTTACCTGGCCCCCGCCGAGGTATTTCTGTTTCTCCCCGCTTTACCGGGCGAAGAAGTGTGGACCGACGGAGAGCCCTGACGTCACTATGCCAGGTAGAGAGTGAAGGGAGCCTTCGGGTCGTGAGGAGGAGGGGAGTAACACTGCGGGTGTGATTGGGGTGGCCTCTCCATCGCGGTGAACACCTTTCGGGCACGGAGCGCGCAGCTCGGACGCACGTATGATGATGGACGGTCGGCCGCCGTCGCCGCTGCTGCTGCTGGCTCTCCTCGCCATTGCGGGAGGTGAGTAACTTGTCTGTCTAATAATGGCTCCATCGATGCGCTTTTGTGTGCATCGTCACCTTTATAGGGCCGAAACCCTCCGCGCATTCAGGGGAAGGGAATAGGTTTCTTCAAAGTAACGAGGGAGGGAGTGTGAAGGCAAAACGAGTGCTTAGATGCTGAGGAGAGGCAGACGTGGAGAGAAGGACTCTTTCATTGCTGTGTCACCATCTTTCTTATAATAACAGCAGCGAGCGCGACGGAATGATGTAGTGGAGAAAATATTGCCCACTCCATATCACATGCGCACACTGTGGGAACACAAATATATATAAAAGCTTGATGATTATCCGTTTACACCCTAAAATAAAACCCTTTAATTAGGGTATATCTTGGAGTCAGTGTGGTGCGTTTAGAGGCCTTACTTTATAAACTAACACCATGTGGTATTGTGTCACAAATATAATATTTCATGGACTCACAAGTGACCCTGCTACTATATTTATCTGTGGGGGTAAATCACACTGTGGCACCAGATAATAAAATAGAATATGGCTCATTTTAAGACATTTTAAAGCATTTAAATGTTGCCCACACACTGTTTTTGCTGCTGATTAGTTGCATGAATTAACACACACAGCAGGTAGTTACAGAAGTCTTTGTGAATGAGCATTCAGTCTACTAAACATTAACCAAACTCTAAGGCCATCGTAGCATCCCTCCTCTCTTAATATACATTAGAGAGAGGGGAAGAAATTATGTTATCACCCTCTTACCCCCCTCCCCTCTGTCTGTCTCTCATTAACACTGAGGTCTTGCATTGAGTGGGCAGGTTAATGAGAGGCACGTTGAGCTAAAACAACTTCTACATCCTGTCATCAAAGGACAAATGATGTGTCATGCAGCAGCACAGGAAAAGCCTCCTGTCTCCGTGTAACAGCTCAGACAGATAGATGCTCTTTTTGTCTTCATGGAGGACATGCAGTAAGTAGACGAGTCTTATTTACGACGCAGCTCTCGCAGCAAGCAAATGGGTTAAGTGTAAAGCCATTAGGGTGTTTGGACATATTTTACCTCTGTAACTTGGCTCTAATTTGGTGTTAATTTCCTCTCAGCAAGGGGTTCGCCTCAAGCAGAGCGGAAAAGCACATCAGCTGATTGGCTGAATTACGGCCGCCTTAATATTTTCAGCCAATCCATAGTAGTGACAGGGCAGAGGTCAGCTCAGTGCCTCCAAGCAAAAAAAGACTGTTTGTCACTGGCTGTGTAGCAGCACACATAACCACACGCACTAACACACCTCCGTCCACTCACACACACACACACACACACACACACACACAGATACAAACACACACACATGCCTGGCCATCTGCCTTGTATTGACTAACTGTTCATCATCACCCATGGCGACAACATGCTCCTGCGTTCTCTCTGGCACACACACACACACTCCCGCTTTTTCTGTCACAAACACACGCACACACACACACACACACACACACACACACACACACACACACACACACACACACACACACACACAGAAAGAGAGCTTTATGTCTTTACGTCACACAGTTCATCACAATACATTCAGAGGAGTATTCACAGAGACATACAGTAAAGATCACTTTCACCTCCATCAGCCTGCCATTGATCAGTTAAAGCACCAGCTCAAAACACACACACACACACACACACACACACACACACACAAAGCAAACACATGTAACATTTACATAGTTTGATTTACATAACAACTTTTCTTTAAAAACACTAAAAGTTTTTTTTTTCTTTACAGATATGAGAGATATTAGATAAGATCAGATTCATTTATTGCCATTTGCACAGGCACATTTGAATTTTTGTGCATATCTGTCAAAGTCAACTTGTAAGAAAAAAAGGCAGAGAAAGACAGTTAAAAGAGCAGCATAAAAACAGCAGATACACACTTAATTTAAAAAGGTACACACCATAAATTTAACAAAAATACACACTATGAATCATTGCACAAGACAGTGGACTGAGTGAGAAACTGTATCACATATACATACAGACATAAGAAGTGTTGTTTCAAGCACTATCTTCAGGTTATGTTGAAGGAACAAGCACTAATGTGGGTACATACACAGACGTAGTATTTTAACAGTAGGCCTCAGTTATTGTTTGGTTTTGTTGATACGAGAAAGTATAAAAATATAACCTGTTTTACAGATATAAAAGCAGATAAAACAAGGTAAGAAATACTCACAAGAGTGTTAAAAATATGTCAAGAATATGAATTGTACAGGAGCAACATTAGGTCTCTTTGTATTAAAATACAAATTAAACAAAATGTAATAATGTAATGAATAAAAAAAACTAATAGGGGTCCTCTGCCTAATCATTTTGACTATCAAACACTTAATTTCCTGCATTCTGGCAATTTTTTATGCACCAATTTATCATGGAAATGTTTTTAATATTGTCAAAATAAAAGTCCCCTGCTACTTTAAGTTTTTATTGGGGCAGACAAATGCACATGTTATAAGTATTGAGGGGGATGTGTCCCCTGCACTCCCCCCCAAAAAAAATCTACACTTATGAACAGAGCTAACTAAAGAGTAACTTATCAAAAGTGACAAGAGTGTATCTCATTTATGAAGTTGCTCTAAATTTGCTGCGTAATTTTCGATTCCCTCGAGCGCTTGCTTTTGTTGGTTGATCGTTCCCAGAGTTCAAACAAGAGGTATGTGCACAAGAAAACACTACCAACATGAAATATCACTTTAAAGGAGCTTCATAAGCAGTGGAGTACTAATGAGTCATCTTCCCTTAAGGGAGAAAATCTGATTAGCATCATCCTCAGAGACTGTAAACTCAAACCACACGCAAACACACGTTTGAAGAAATGAGCACATGGTCGCGCGCACACCTGGGTATAAACACATTTCAGAGATTCCCTACAAAGAAGCTGCAAAGCACATAATTGTAAAACCGGCGCTTAGAAAAGACGTGCACAGACTGAGTTATACTCTTGCATTTGTTCACATTGGTGGTGATGGAATTAGAGGGAGAAAAGTCATAACGTTACACCTCCAGACGCACAACAATACTTTCTTACATAAGCCAAACATGCACACACAAGACGAGTCTCACATTCAGTCGCAGCGCAAGGGCGCTCAAGGACATTTCACCACCTGTCTCAGACGCTGCTGCGAGGATGTGGCCGTCCTGCTGGGTGAGGAGGATGTCTCTTGTCATTTCCCCTGCAGGCCATGCATAATAAACAGGTCTGTGGTGCTGAGTTGACCTGATGCAGGGGTTACTGGATATGGAGCACGGTGTGCGACAGTCTCATCACCCAAGGACGTAAAGTGTGCTTGGATTAGTTTTACAGCAACACTTTTATAAGCTCCATCTCGAAGCAGACGTGTTTTACTGGTGGCCAAGTCGTCCTCTTCGCATGTGTGACCGTGTGTGTATGCATGCGCCATAATCGTTGTCCTCTGCTTTATGAATGCACTTAGTGAATATCAACTAACCATTTCCTTGGCAGTGCTACAGTCTAGAAAGTTCTGCTCAGTCAGTTTAGCCTGTCATCACTTTTCTGCTGCACTGTTCCAGCCCACTGATCCCTGCAGCATCTCAACCTGCACATTACAACAGCCCTCCTATTGTCTCTCTCTCTCTGTCTCTCTCTGTCACTTTCTGTCTTTATCTCGCTCTCTCATTTCCTCTGTCTCTATCTCTTTGGACCGGCTCCCAACACACAGCAGCAACAGGATCAGATCAGAGGACAGGGGCTGCATCTGTGATAAGAAATGCACAGCGGTCACACAACAGAGGCCTGCATTTGTATGTGAGAACGTGTGTGATCCCGTGTGTAAAACTGTGTGCTCTCATGTGTGATTTGGGCAAGACTGTGTGTGTGTGCGTGTGTGTGTTTGTGTGAATGAATGTGCAGCAGTAGTAGCAGCACACAGCAGCAGTGTGTGGCCCTGGAGATTAGAGGGAAGCAGAGGGAGAGCACAGAGGTTTAATAGAAACTTAAGCGGTGGAGAAGAAGAGGAAGATAAGACACGTTTGGAAAGTTAAGAGTTTTAATTCAAGTTTATTAAGGGAAAAAAAAGAAAAAAGAAAAGGTGGACTTATATTGAGACAGCGTTTTGCTTCTGTTGCTTTGTTGCACATGTGTGTAGGAGTGTTTTCAGGATAAACCCTCCTCAGGTGATCAAATTTATGGGAGATAAAATCATAAAAAATGATCTTACATGTGAAAATACTCCGGCCTGGAAAAGTGCAATACAACGTGACAAAAATACATATATCAACAATAAGTAATGCTTCCTGATTTTATCTTCTGCAAGATAAGCTCAAATGTGATCTGGATACACGTAGTTCTGGCAGACAGGCGACCTCTTATCTCCGCATGTGTGCATACAATTCACAGACAGCAGGCTTCAACCTGGTGATAACATGGCCTTAGGATTTATGGATATCCAAATAATAGCTCAAATAATAGCTGTTATGAGAGGCATTATGCAATTCAAATGATGTATTTTATTGCAGTCCCTGAAATATGCACCACTATAGTTAGAAAGCCGTACCGTCTGTCATCCAGCAGCTGAGCTCCTTGGGCTGTAAATAATACAAATAAAGCATACTGCATATCCCCGGTATGAGTGTTTCAGAGCCTTTGAGCATTTCGACTGTAGATTCCATAATGTTTGACTATACCTTAGATATCACAAAACACTAACACTTAAGATGCCATTTTACTAAAAAAGAAAATGGAAAATGTTCATATATTTAGTGTCAGAATTAGAAAAAGAGCTTTTTAGGCTCAAGCTACACTGTAGATATATTTCTACGGTTGGATCGATATTTGGCCCCACAGTATGCATTTGCGATAATGGGCCCGAAAAAAGACTCTGGAGTTTTGTAAGACCTGTTAAACTACGATGATACATTATTGCAAAAACATTTATATTACAAACATCTAAGAAATAAGATGAAGCAGCTACTGTGGTGATGCCACAGACTGCTGTCTCTTTTACTCAGACCTTTAATTAAATTGATCTTGTCATTGTCTCTGTATGTCTTAATAGGCCTGTTTATCAGGACCGGAACTAATGATTATTTCAATTACATTTAATCAACCGACTACTCTTTTGAATAGTCAATTGGTTGGGTTATATAAAATGACATAAAATAGACCCTTTTAGGGCCTTTGTCACAATTGCGTCATTTTAATAACACAACTCGTCACCACAGGGCTGTAAGCTACATAGGAGTCTTAAAATGTGGTCTTGTTGTGTTATTGGGAGCCAGAATAGAAGGAGTCAGGGCTCAAAACTTTAATTTTATCGCATACCAGCCACCACTGCCTGCCTGAGGAGGTGTTAAGAGGAATTTTGGATTTCTCTAAAACGCTAACTTTCTGGCAAATCAGATTCAAGATTCAAGAAGTTTATTGTCATATGCACAGTAGAAAACTGCACCATACAATAAAAATTCTTAATCTCCCTTCACACAAGACAATAATAAAAATAAGAATTAAAGTTAGATTTAAGGAAAAGAAATAAAAAAACAAAAACAAAGAAGTAAGTTTAAAAACCTGAGTTAAAATGTAAAGTGCACTATGCCTAGCTAGTGTTAGCTTCAATAGAAAACAAACCAGAGGAAACCATTCTGTGTCGCCCTCCTTTGTAAGATTGGCTCAGTAATCAACCACAAAGCCAGCCATCACACCTTCAGGAATCCTGTCACATCATGCATCCACTGAGTGAGAGCATACATGTCGGCCAGGCTGGTCCTGTTGGTCAGTGTTTCAAGTAACACTTGTGGTCCTGGAGAGTCAGTGACCTGACATGGTGCATGTATAAATTCAGCCTGATGCTCTACACTAAAATGAGAGCCCTGTTGGTCGATAAAGCGGAGTGCTATATTTCCACATAAATGAACGAATGATGAAGTTATTCACACATTTACTCCGCTTGGTGCTCTGCTGCCCTGTCTGCCCAGACAGAGTGTCCAGAGTGATCTGTATACGCTATGTAAATAATGGATGTAGCCAACATGACATCACCCATGGTCG
This sequence comes from Cephalopholis sonnerati, assembly GCA_019142605.1. NCBI lineage: Eukaryota > Metazoa > Chordata > Actinopteri > Perciformes > Serranidae > Cephalopholis > Cephalopholis sonnerati. The sequence continues at coordinate 32,512,175 of JAGQAX010000008.1, forward strand.
TGTGTCATTTGAAGCCTTGATCTTGGCATTTTGGCCTTTGCCATCTCGGGTTTTTGGAGCCAGAGCTGACCACATTTCGACGAGAGGGGTGGGGCTGACCCCAGTGCTGACTGCTAGCTTAGTTAGCACGGTGCATTTACAGTTATGGTTAACTGTGGTAATGCTAATGCTAACGAAAAACAGGCTTAAAACCTTTAAAATAAAATGTTTTTACTGGAAAAACAAACATCCTTAGAGGACCCCTTAGAGGGTCTTTTAGTACAATTAGACGCTGAACTTTTTTTTAGACGACCAAAATGTTTCAATGAACTTCATTAAGGCGACAGCTACGTCTATACTCTCTGAAACTAGGGTTAGTTATGCCATGGTTACGTTACTTTGGCAATGTTGTTGCCGTGGAAGCGACTTATCAACAGATGGCACCCACCTGTAACTCAAAGCAGTCACACCCTTATTTATGCCTAATTTTAAGCCTTAATAACATTTAAATAGGTTGTATAGAGTTGTATAAAAATTCATCCCCCGTACAGTTGTCATGCACGGGAAAATTAGCTATAGAGATCAAAATCGAATTTTATAGCAGGCTGTAAACATGCTCATTTCTGTTCTAAAGTTGGGCATTTTAACATGGATGTCTGTGGGGATTGACTTGGTCGTGGAGCCAGCCTCAAGTGGACATTAGAGGAGCTGCAGTTTTTGGCCTCAATTTTCAGTCTTGCAGGTTGCTGCTTGGGTGGTCTCGGTTTTTATTTGGCCATCAAACAACACCCAAAAACCTCTGAAACCCAGAGATATTCAATTTACAATGATGTAAGACAGAAGCAACAAATCTTCACATTTGAAAAGCTGAAACTCATAAAAGTCCAAAATTTGCTTGAGATTATTTGATTATTGAAACAGTTTTCTTTTGGTCAGCTAATTGATTACTAAACTTGTTTCAGCTCCAACATTTGTCACGAATTTGTGCCATCAGGCTTGAGCCGATAAAAAGCCACGCTGCAAAAATCTGCAAATGCTTCTTGTAGCTCACATCTAACAACACACTCTTACACTCTTTATCTAGATGTTGATGTTTAGATCAGATTGTTTAGATTTCGTGTATTTGTCAGCATTATCTCCTGTTCATTTGTGTGCATCTTTCTATCTTCTATCTGTATTTAACTTCTGCAAATAAAACAAGAAGTCAGATTTTATACAGAGGATTTGTGATTAAGTTTATAACAGCAGCGACAGCATTAGTTTTGTGTCATGGTGTTGTTTGCAGAACAGCATTAAGTACAGAACTAAAGTCGATGCCTACATAAAGTTTGTTAGTGCCGTTGCTGTAAAAGTGTGTCCCCTCATCAATATTAGTAATTTGAAAAACTTAAGTGGCCACTCTTCTCTTGACTTTGGAGTTTGTCAGATTTGGCGACAATAAAGCTTCTTCCGCCCTCAGTTAGTCTACAGTGGGATGGCTTTGTTTTTGGAGTGCTGTGATATTGCGGCTGGATGGAGGATCAATATTAATATCTCAGTTCTATGGGCACTACGGTGCCAATTGGGTGTTGCCAGTAGATCAATGGATCTCTCCATTATTGATTTAAGAATATTTCAGCATAAAAGGTCCCAGCTGCAGCCAAAAAACCTCTTTGGCAGAGCGTCAGAGAGCAGAGCAGAAAGCGACCCTACTTTCCCTCCAACCTTTTCTCATTTGAGCGAGCTGTATAAATAGAGATCATCACTGTAATAGTCTTAGCGGGATAATTCAATTTAGCTCTTGCTTCGCCCTCATTTTCCCCACATTTGTCTTTACGGCGTGTGTGGACTCTGGCCTCTGAGTAGCTTTGTAAACTGCAAACAACACGTGCTGTAAAATTTAACGATTGATGATTTTATATGATCAAACAAGTTACAGCGTTTTTTCCAAAAAATCCTGAGTAAGACTCAGGGGACACACTCTCTGAGGTTAGTCAGGCTGCTGAGATCAGCGGCTGTTTAAAAGAAGGGAAGAGAAACGGATGTAGCTGAACATGGCTACCATCTCGTCTGTTCCTGTGCTGTGCCACTGACGTGTGTGTGTGTTTGCATGTGCGTGGTGGTGTGTAACTTCCCTCGCTCCAGGGTCTAATGGGGAGCCCTGCTGAAATATTCATAGTGTCACATTAAGTTTGCAATATTTGCAATGGAAAACAACCAGAATACAACCTGAGCTACCAGCAACATTACAACCACTCAGCTCGGCCTTTAGCATGACAGCGTGTCGTATGTGGAGACGGAGAAAGAGGGAGATCAGTCTTTGTTTAGAAGCATTAGTAAGTGCTGAGGATGAGCAGCCGGGTTAACATGTTTGTGCAGTGATCAGGGTGCAGTGCATGGATATTTTTATCAGTCTTGTTCTTGAGATAAGAATAAACCAGAAAAGCTCTCTGTTTTGGTCTCGAATTTGTCTCAGTGTCGTGAAATATTAGTCTAGACTTTCATCCTGAGCCCATGCATGCAAATATTTTAGGAAAAATAAGCAGGAAATACGAGGACTCAGAGAGTGGATATGTAAGCCGAGACTGCAGAATCCTTTTTTTAAATCTGCATTTTGATTCAGATTTGCGTCAACACACATGTGGTGGGATGTATATGCCTGACTTTTTTTGTTCTAGTTAGTGTGGGAGTTGAAACGGAAATATTGAAACTGTTCAAACATTTTAAAAGCCTTCGTCATGATGTTACCACCCTATAAAAAGTATATATATATATATGTATCTGTAGCATGGGCGGATTATGAGACAAAGGGCCCCAGGGCACAGATATACAAAAGGCCCCACCACCCCCCTACACAGGAGCATCTTTTTAATAGACGTTACGCATCTTTTTGTTGTTTCGTGTCTCTCTCTAGTTGTTTTGTGTGCCTTTAAGGTAATTTTGCGTCTTTTTTGGTAATGTTAGTCATTTTGTGTGTCTTTGTGGTTGTTTTGCCCCTTTTGTAGTTATTTGTGTCTCTTTCCAGTTCACTTGCATCTGTCTAGGGCCATTAAACCCCTTTCTCACTGCACAAAAAATAGTAAAGGTTGCAATCTGCATTCACACTCGGGACAGATGGCTCTGCAGTAGGGGTATTTATCAGCTCCAGCTCTGATTGGCTCTGATCAGCAGTGATTGGAAATACAACACCCGCGTGGACGTGTTAATTTTTGCCCCTTTACCGGCAAGATGCAATGACGGGCCGCCACAAAAAACTGTCAGTCTCCCCCAAACAACGCTCGAACATTGTTCCAAATTAGTTTGCAATGAGTTTGAAAAAACGACTGACTAAGCAAGAGATATATATGTAAATAAGTTACCACCGTAACATTTTGACTGGCCTCCATGTTGCTTTACTGTTTACTACCCTGTTTTCATGCCTGTGACATCAAACATGACACAGTCTAGTGCAGTTGGAGAGAAGTCCATTGCCTATTTTTAGCAGGTGGTCGTTTTTGTTGTCAAGTTTTTGAGATATCATCCTAATATCAAGGAAAAAAAATCAGACCAAAGTTGCACATGATGAAATGATTGATGAATTTTAATTGAAACTTGTAATATACACTGTAGTTCTTTTGCATCCTGTTAACTGAATCACTTCGGCCTTGGACTCTGTTTTGGCTTCTTGTAAAGTTGTTCTTAGTCATCTTTAGGTCTTTGACTAAGGAGCTTTTCAGTGAACCCACATAATTACTCCTAATGCAGCTACTCAGACACTATCATCAACGATGACAGGAAGTTAAGGGCACAAAGATGCATTAAGATCTTCTTTTTCATAGATTGAAATCCACAGACGCTTCAAGATGCTTAATTTAAGATATAAAGACACATCTCACAAACTATATTTACAAAGAACAGCTGAATATCATTTTGACTCTTCAGCATGACTTTTAAGATGTCATCTAGTTAGTCTGAGCATGAAACTACCATTTGCATTATGAGTATGGCTGATGGAAATGCAGGCCTTTTCTGCTTCATCATTGTTTAAGTGAACTGTATTAGCTTTCTGTCTCATCCGACAGTGTTATTGCCTTGTGCTTCTGGGAATAATATACATTACTCATATGGTCCAGGCACAGACAGTAGTGTTTATTTCCCTCATGAATATGTGCACACAAAAAGACACACACACATATACACATAAAAAAAAGCAAACGGGCACAATAAACAACCAGAGTGCTACACACATGTGCTGACAGGAAGTGTATTGATGATGGCGGATTAGCGAGGCAAGGGGCAATAAATGGACAGTGGCTGTCAGCGACGGGGAGATGGAGATAACAGGAAGGATGAGAGCGAGGGAGACAGCCAGGGGAGTGAGCAGAAATACGGGCCGCCTCGGATGATGGAAAGATGGAGAAAGTGTAAAAGAAAATGAGACGGAAGAGAGCGGACGCAGGAAAGAGCAGGAGATTAAAAAAATGATGGGGGGGAATTGCGTGTTCAGTTTACGGGGCATGAATAGAGTCCTCATTGATCCAGAGACAGAGGCTATCATTCCTGCTCAGTGAACACAGCAGTGCTACAGGGCAAGAGGGAGGGGGGGGAGGGTGGAGTGGAGTGGAGATCAGGGGGAGGACGGAGTGTCAGAGGAGCTCAGAAACACATTCAGAGGGAAAACAGGAAAAGGAACATCGGTTGAGAGTACGTTTAGTTTGTTTATAGCTTTTTAATTTCCATTTTTAATTTCCATTTTCATATTTTTACATCATTAATGCAACAAATCCCAACATTTTTTTTTTCCTCAAATGTACTTGTTCTTCTTTTTGAGTGTCTTTCCCTTCATGTATTAATCATGTCTTCCCTCTCTGTCTTTATACATTTAATCTCTCAGTGCAAGATAGAGCTGCAACTACTGATTATTTTTGGTAATTCGATTAATGGGGTGATTATTTTACTAATCGATTAAGGTGCTGGTCTATGAAATGCTCATTGTAATTTCCAAAAGCTTAAGATGATGTCTTCAAATTGCTTGTTTCGTCTGACCAACAAACTAAACCCCATTAAATAAATCTATTTAATTAACAAGTAGAAAAGTGCACTTGGTAGAGTGCACATCTCCACCAGGTGGCCGCGCGCCCCCCGGGCTGACCATGGCCACTCAAGACAATTGCTGTAATTCCAGCAGACATGTAGCAGCGTGTTTCAGAAGCCTCCCAGGAACTAATAAAAATACATGCTATTTTTGACAGAGCCATGGGGCTTTGCACAGAGCAGATCAATTTCTCCCGCTAACAAGCACTGTATGTGGAATATGTGAAATATAGATATGAGGATGACTGTGTTTTTAATAACTACAACACAGCCACAAATCTTCAATCCATGCACACATAACTGGACTTTGATTACAGCACAACATAGTAGGAAACAGAAATAGACAGCAACTACAACAGAAAAAAAAGAAGCACAAATATTAAGAAAAAATGACCTAATCAACAAAATCGGGCAGACAAAACACTCACCTTTTGTAGCACTCCCGATGATGCATGATGCCAGACAGAACAATACATGGCATTGTCCCTCCCTGCTCCCTTCCAATCAAGATGGCGGTAAAGATAACAAAAACAGGGATTTATTCATCTTGTATCGTGTCATGTAACATCAGTCAATCATAAATAAATAATCTGCAGATGCTCTGGTTCCAAATTAGACCAACCTTTTCTATGGATGACAGGTTTGAGCCACAGCAAGGGCCAAAATGTGGCCTGTGTCAGACAGTAGGGCATGTTGGAGGAGTACTGTAAGTAAAGCAGGTTTTTAAACAATTGTGGGTCATGGCAACCATGAGAGGTTCTTGAGCTTACAGTCATAAGTGTGCACACAAAATATTACGCTGATTGGTCCAGTAGTTTGTGAGACGGATACACACACACTCACAAATGTACACACTCAACCAAATGCATGATTTCCTCCCACCTGGCAAAATTAATGATGTAAAATAGAAACAAATCCTCACATTTGAGAAGTTGGAACTACAGATTGTTTGGCATTTGTGCTTGATAAATGACTAAATTTTCTATTTCTTGATTTTAACTACTGATTAAATTTCACTCAATTGTAGCTTTTGGTTTTGTGTATATCCTCCTGACCCCCTTTTGTGTGGTGTGCATTTTTTATTTCTTTTAGCTATTTTGGATCAATAAGTATAAAAAACTAAGCATTGTCAATGATAATTAAGTCCTAATGACCTTAAATGAGACAATAATTAAGTCCTAATGTTCTCAAACGAGACAACAATAAAGTCTCAATGTCCTCAAACAGGTACTTCCTAATTACATTAACAGTGTCTTAGCTTGTTACTGTTGCTAAAATTGGTAAAATTTGTCGCCATACCAGACTACAAACATCATGATTTATTAATCATAAGTAAACAAGTTTCAACCATAAAATGTGATCAGGTTTTGGACCTGGTCCACTTGTGTCGGGATTGGCTACAGACTGACTTGGCATAGATGGCTGCCATCTTGTTTTCACATGGATTAGTGTGTTGTGGTGTTACTACTGCTGGATGGCACAAAAAAGTGTCCACAAACGAGGACAGCAGGTCTAAGTTAAGTAGAAGTAAGTATAAACGCAAAATATAATCCTTATTTGAGGACACAGGGTCTCAGGAGGATATGAGACATGTAAAAGATAGTAATAAAGGTATATTCTGTTTTGGTCTTTGTATTTAATATTATTTTGATTGACCATTATTGTATTGTCTGTTAGAGTCCATGTTTTGTGAATAAGGATGTAAAACTGAAAGAATTCTCCTCAATATCCTTACATTTGAAAAAAATACAAATCAAATATAACTGTGTTAATTTTACCCACTTCAGCTTTTACACGTTTGTTTTCCTGTGCCCTTAATAGCCTCTTAAAATAGCAGGTTTAAATATGACAGCGTTTGGTACCAAGTTAACGGTAAGCAGCCAGCCTGTGTTTATCTTCAGGGGGAACGTGTGAGGGAATTGTGAGAGGGAAGATGCAGCACAGGAGCGAGCAGATGCCAGAGAGGCAGGGAGCAAGTAGCGGGAGCAAGAGGGAGGAAGGAAGGAGGTGCAGAACAGTTGTTTTTCTTCCATGCATCGTGTCTCTCAGTAAAATGCCTCCCCTCCTGTGTGTGCTGTTGTGACAGCTCTGCCCAAAGTCGACCACTCACACAGATACGACTACAGTCTGCTTACAGATGGAGGGACGGCGGACAGGAGGGTCGGAGGGAGGGACGGATGGGGGAAAGACAGGGGAAGGGAAGTGAGAGATGGAGTGAAAATAACCCAAAGCTACAAAAGACTGGCAGTTGGGGAGAAGTGCAACACAGCAGAGGAGAATAGATAGAGACAGAGCAGAAGCACGAAGAGAGTGATAGAGACAGAAAGGATAGCGATAGAGACATTCAGACTGGTTGACTCATTCTTATGATGTCAGATCTTGTAAGAAGTGTGTATCGAGCTGTGCTGACGTGCTCCAGCCGGCAGTGATGAGTAATGCCATGGTTCAAAGGCTTTGCATTCTCGATACACATGGATAGCCAGCTCTCAATGCTGGCAGTGAGGGCAAACACAGAAACCAAACAGCACCACTGATTTCCTGCCCTTGTGTGAATACACTATACAGCCGATGTGGTTAAAAGTCTTTTTTAAAAAGCGCCAAGAGAGACACAGATGGCTGCAGCATTTTTTCGTCTCATGATAGAGGCAGATGATGATGATGATAATGTGTTCTCATTACAGGCGGCCTCGGGGCAGACACAGAGGAGCGGTTGGTGGAGCATCTCTTAAACCCAGCCCACTACAACAAACTGATCCGTCCTGCGACTAATGGCTCCGAGCTGGTTACCGTGCAGCTGATGGTGTCGCTGGCCCAGCTCATCAGCGTGGTGAGTGTGCACGTGTTTCCGGGCTTGTGTGATTGAATCAGTGGGCACCTTTTACAGCATGAGGACAAGCATGAGTGTGTTACTCATCATTTAAATTCTGATTTAACATGAAAATGACTCCTAAAGATGGTCTTAATTACATTTAGAAGGCGTTTGTAAGGTGCAAAATCTGCACTAATTCTGCCTAATGCTGTTCTTCTCGATCTCTCAGCTCTGCCATAATGATTTGTATTCGTGTCTCATGGTAAAAGCTGAAAATGAAGTTGTTTAATGATGTAAATCCCAGGAAACCTCAAGTCAGAGTGATGATCAATTAGTCCTTGGCTCAAGGCCTGATCTGTTTCATAGAAATCTAGTCAGAGTATTTTGAGAATATTTTTTCAAAGACAGGCAAACAGCCAGTGGTGGAGAAGTTTTAAGATCATGTATTGATGTCAAAGTAACAATAGCACAGTCTAAAAAAATACCTGACAAGTAGAAGCCCTGTTCTCACAATCTACTTAAAGGGACAGTTCAACCCCAAATCTTAGCTGTAGCACTTTTGTGAGTTGCAGAGTGTTGGAGATTTCGGCTGTAGAGATGTCTGCCTTCTGTCTAATATAATGGAATTACATCAGTGTTTCCCAGCTGGTGGGTTGGGGTCCAAAAGTGGGTCACGAGTCCATTCTGAGGGGACAGCAAGTGACTCACAAACATGTCAAGTTTGTATAAAACACACTTTATTTTTAAGTACAGTGAATTTCTGTCACACAGTTCTTATTTAGAAGTGTTATTTCCTGCTGTAGGAGTGAGTGAATAATGGACAGCTACGTGATGGAGACAGCAAACTAGCTGGACAACATGGCCAAACGCAGGAGTGATACTGAATGTAATGAACTGTGTGGACACTGAACTAATGACTAATGAGAAATCTGGACTTTGTGGCTGGACCAGTTGGGAACCACTGAACTAGATGACACTCGGCTTGTGGTGCTCAAAGCATCAAAAAATACATTTGAAAAACTCAACAGCAATGTCTCTTTCTACCAATCATGACCCGGTGACTCAAGATAATCCACAGACATTGTTGTGAGCAGTTTCATGCAGGAGCTATTTTCTTTCCACTGAACGACACCCGTCAACCGGATCACCGCACAGACGGAGGTATGCATCTCCTGTTAGCTCACCTAGCACCACTGAGCTAGCTAACGTTACAGCTCAGCCAACGAGGACGCCATTAATGTTCAGACAAACCTCTCGTCCATGACTAGATGCACACTTTGTTCTGATAATAGTTGGCGGGTGTAGGACATTGCTGTTGAGTTTTTCAAATGTATTTTTTGGCACTTTGAGGCACCACAAGCTGAGTGCCATCTGGTTCCATTATATTAGAGAGAAGGCAGACATCTCTACGGCTGATATCTCCAACACTCGGCAACTCACACCAAAAGAATCTAAACTGATAAATAGCACTACAGGTAAGAAGAAACATATGTATGTTTGATTTTGGGGTGAATTGTCCCTTTAAAGTACAATTTACTGTACTTACAGTAAGTACAGTCTCAGTATATGATACACTTTCCACCACTGCAAACAAGCTCAAGAGTATTTACGCTCAAGGATGTAAAGATGCTTCACTGAAATATATTACTGTAGTTTATTCACTCCACTGATACTATACATAATGATCAGTTTATGTCAAGTACTACTCAGCCAAACACTTGTTAATATAAGGTATTTTATGGTCCTGGAGGAGCTTTTTAAAGCCTGTTAAATGAACCCCTATGCTGTCATCAATGTTATTTCAGCCTGGGTGAGAAAGTTCTACACACTGGCGATGTGGCATTAAGCAAGCAATGAAAGACGCTATCTACATGTAGCTGCATATTGCAAGCTTGACTCAGCTGATATGTACTAAGAGTCAGGATATCTCTGCGTTGCTGCATCAATTTTATGCCATTTAAAAAAAGAAATCTGTCACACACGTCCTTCAGCTTGGTGGAAGTGCTGCAATGAATCACCAAGGTAGCTCTTTGATCATAGTTTGTAATGTATGTGTCTTCTTTTCCTGCAGCATGAACGAGAGCAGGTGATGACCACCAATGTCTGGCTAACACAGGTGAGACTTCCCACTCTTCTCCTCATATTACCGTCCTAACGTAGTAAACATTCTGCAACACGGAGAAAATGAAATTAAGACAGAAAGATGATTAAATTGTAGGCTGAAGAATTCATTAAATATTTGATTTTGGATGATTTTAAGTTCGATTTTACAGTTTCACTGGCAGGTCTGTCACATACTGCGAGGGATTTGGATGGTAGTTACAAACCGCAGGCACTGCATAATGCCCTGTCCGCTGTATTCTACTGTATACATGGTGATTTATATTATATAATCACTGGCCACAGTATTATTACACCAGTAGACCGTAGCACATGAGCAGTGGTCCAGTTACTGGAGGGGACAGATGCATTCCTGTGTTCCATATGTTTCACTGGTTGTCGCTGAGTCCAATCTCGCCTCCATTCATGTGGAGCAGCAGCCCTGAGAACTGACATGACTGGTGAAGTGTCAGACACTGAGAGAGACATCAAACAATACATGTCCTCCAAACCCCCAAAATCTGACAGGAGAAATATGAGAAGTGAATTGAAATTTATGAAACAGATTTTTTTTAAACACAAACGCCGAACCCCTTTTTCACAGTCGGTGAATTTGTCAGTTTTGGATGAGACCTACCGTAACCTCACCCTGTGAGTAATGTGACCCTGACTGAGCCGTGACCCTCTTCTACATGGCTGGCTCTTTGTATGCTTACAGCTGAGGCCTGTAACATGCTAGAACATGTACACATTTACACGCGCCATGTATACAAATGCATGCACACACATCGTCAACATATGTGCTTGCTTTTGAGGGCAGGTGTCAGAACAAATTACACAGACGTGTTCAGTTTGTAAGTAAATTTAGACCTATATGAAACAGATGACATTTTCTTTAAAGTAGCCTGTTGTGTGCGATGTCGCCATCCTGGACGCTGTATTTTTGGTTGTTTAAAGCTTCGTGCATTTTTCTGTTCCGTGTCCACACACATGCACATACACTTGCACCTGAGCAAGTTAGGATTTATGGCATGTAACGGAGCGTAGAATGGCCATCAGTGCTCTATGGATCCCTTGCTATCAGAAAGCAGGGAAGCCAAGGACAGCTGTCCTGAGCCAAGACAAACTGTAATGACCATAATGCATCACTGTTACTGCAGATGACCTAGCTTGAGAATTACAGCTCTGACATGGCTGAACATAGAAGAGCCAGACTGAAGTGCCGTCGCAGGTCGCAGACGCTTCAGTGTGGCGACGTCAATAACTGACCCACAGCGTACAGAACAAGATAATGCTGTCTTTTAAAAAAGGTCACACAGAGGACACAGAGATGCTTGCTGATGCATACACACATGCAGGAACAGCCGTACTGTAGATGCCATTTCAATCATGCTGATTGGTTTGTGGCTGAGTGTGTTCAAAAAACCATTCACTCTCTCTCTTTGGTTTAAAGTTAAAAATATGATGTAAGTGCAGAGGGGCACAGCACAGGATGTTCCCCAGGCTTGTTATGTGTCAGATTGACTACCGACCGACTGACTGACGGATGGACGGACCTTCTCCTCTCTGCTCCCCTCAAGATGTCTCCTTGCTGCTGTGTGATTGGCGCATGAGTGATTAAGCATTTTATTTTTATTGGCCCTCAGGAGTGGCAGGACTATCGTCTGACTTGGGTCCCTGAGGAGTTTGATGGGATGATGAAGGTCAGGCTGCCCTCAAAACACATCTGGCTGCCTGACGTGGTGCTCTACAACAAGTGAGTCACTCACTCACCCTCTTGCCCTCACTTCAGAAGACACACACGGGCCCACGGATGCACGCACGCTCACAAACACGCACAACAAAATGCACATGTTATTCTCATATTAGGCTGATAATGCTATGAAGCCCACTCCCTGGTGATTTGATCCAGCTGCCACCATTGTAAGTCACTTTGGATAAGAACATCAATTAAATGCCAGAGGTTTCACTGTGTAATACATGCAGACCTGCCACACATGACTGAACGTGTCCACTATAATCAGCTCATATCACTCATGCTACATTACTATACAGTACCTCCAGGTCTCATGAGACGCTTCAAAGATGGAGTCATCTGCACAACACACCCGAATAGAGACATATACAGTGGATGCATGCAAATACAGTAAATGCATACAGTTAACCAAAAAGAAGCACTTGCACATGTTTACACACGTCCGAACTCTTATTTCTCTCTGGTTTGCTGTAAAATGTGTCGTCCGTCTATTGATCTGCAGGCAGAGATGCTTGATAAGTAATATTGAAAGGAGTTGTTGTTGTAGTTAGCCGTTAGCTGAAGCCTACTGAGCTCATGGTGTATCCCAGGGTGCACTGGGTCGACGAATCAGAATTTTGACAGCGCTGAAGGAATTACATGACATTCACCCCATTTTAGTAGCAGTAGATGTGCTGTTGTCATAGCAACCAGTACATTTAGTAGAATATCACGAGTACTATAAATGATGCCTAGATTATCCCGTGTACACTTAGGACGTTTTCACACTTCAGCCCTGTAAATGGTTTCAGAGCAGTGACTCAGCATTTTTTGTGCTCAGACCACCGCTCTGGTGTGCTTCAATTTAGCAGTGTGGTTCACTTAACCGTTGCATTGTGAACACAAAGCACTCCAGGTTCGCTTTGCTCTTTGCCCTAGTATTTAGCCCTCCAGATCACATGCTTTTTGGTGCACTTTAGGGGTGTTTTTACATATAGTCCTTTTTAAACAAACCAAACTCAGTCCTCTTAAAGTGCAAGAAAAAATGGACGGGCAGAGAAGAGACTCAGTTCTTCTTGTATTCACATTGTCAGTTCATTTGAGAGATGACTCCATTCTTTTTCTGATCATCCATCCATCCATTTTCTAACCGCTTATTCTCTTGAAGGGCGCGGGGGGCTAACCCCTAACCCCTATCCCAGCTGACACTGGGCGAGGGTACACCCTGGACAGGTCACCAGACTATCACAGGGCTGACACATAGAGACAGACAACCATTCACACTCACATTGACACCTACGGCCAATTTAGAGTCACCAATTAACCTAGGAAGCCAGAGAACCTGGAGAAAACCCACACTGACATGGGGAGAACATGCAAGCTCCTTACAGAAGGGCTCCCGCACCTGCTGTGCAGTTAGGGCTAAATACAATGGCAATGAGCAAAGCGAACCTGGAGCGTTTTGTGTTCACAAGGCACAGGTTAAGTGAACCTCACCGCAGAATTAAAGCAAACAGAACTCAGACCTTTGGTTCGCTTCAGAGGGATCTGAGTTCTCTTGAAGTGTTCACATATGCACAAAAAATGCTGAGTCACTGCTCCGAGTCCATTTAGAGGGCTGAAAAGGACCCTAAAAAGGACTGTATGTGAAAACAGTCTTATATAGTATTGTTAGGCACCCACCCAGGGTCTAAAGAGCAGTCCATATATATGTGATATATATAAGATATAACAATTGTTATTCCATTTTTAGATTTTATTTGGCATCTTAACATGGAAATGGGTTAGTAGCATACAGCTGTTAATTTTCTTTGTTTGTTTTTTTAAACGCAGTGACAACAGATCGGTACTTGGCATCAGCAGATACACAAGTTCAGGTATCGGAATCGGTATCAGAAAGGAAAAAATTGTGTACAAACATTTTTTAAGGCATGAATTAATCTATTAGGGGACCCCAGGGGCAAAGACTTTGCCGTTGAGCTGCTACTGATCCCCATCTACAGCCCTAACATGAACTTAGAACACTATAAACTTTACATCCAATTTTGATTGAGGCTTAAACCTGTGGACTGTTTCCTGCTTTGGTCAGTTGTTAACCCAGTGTAGAGCTGAGTAATATGCTTCAAATCAACTTAAACAAATGTATGCAAAACATACATGTAAAATAATCCAATTTTATGTTCAGTGCAATTAAGTGTAATTCATGTTCTAAGTTTTTTAATTACAATTAGCTTGCATGTCTGATGAAGATACAGATGCAGACCACTTGTCTCAATGTAATGGAAACAGAGTGTCAGCCTACAGTATGTAAATCAGCTCATCAGAGTACAGTGATCTGTCTGGCCTTCTCCTCTTTCCCTGCCTCAGTCCTTTACTAAAGATTAAAAAGATCCCTGACCCGCGGAACTCTGGATAAAATGATCCCGCTAATCCCACGAACCCCGGGTCGACACGCTATCCTCCCAGTCCTCTTCGCTGCCTCGACCTCCTGTCACTCACCTAAACAGGAGGATTAGTTGTGGACACAGCTGTACCAGAGCTGCTAATTTGGAAGTCTCAATTAGATTTTGTTACTCTATTTGCAGGAAAGTTGGAGTGGACTTTGGCACATGGGTCAACCGTATAATCAGTCAAAAATGAAGACTTATCCGTTAGCGTGTGTCACATCTCACAGCGTTAGCCATCATTAATTAGTTCTCTTGTTAAAAGCTTGAGTTAAATGGAAATTTAATCAACAGCATTAGTGTTCTCGGCTGATTTCTGACGAAAGGGTCTAATTCGAGCTGTTTAACTGGACTCAGTCTGACCTGTGAGCCGTGCTTCCTGTCTAGACTGCGTGTTCATCCTGTTCCTTGTGTTTGTAGAAGCAGGTGTGCGTGACCCAGCTGCCCTTAGATGCCTCAAAGCCTCCACATGTGTGTGTGTGTGTGTGTGTGTGTCCTAGAGCTCTTTAATGAACCCGTATTACATAATGAGATGCGTCATGTTGCACTGTTTATAAGACTCAGGGGAACATCTCATTATACTTTTGTTTACAAAGTTGTTGTTTTTTAAATTAATTAATCACATAAAGATTTCTGTTTATGTCTGACACGCCTCTTTTTGTCTTTCTCCTCTCCCCTCCTCCTCTCTCTCACACTCAGTGCTGATGGGGTGTACGAGGTGTCGTTCTACTCTAACGCAGTGGTCTCCTACGACGGCAGCATCTTCTGGCTGCCCCCGGCCATCTACAAGTCAGCCTGTAAGATCGAGGTCAAGCACTTTCCCTTTGACCAGCAGAACTGCACGCTGCGCTTCCGCTCTTGGACCTACGACCGCACAGAGATCGATCTGGTGCTCCGTGCTGACGTGGCCAGCATGGACGACTTCACGCCCAGCGGGGAGTGGGACATCATCGCCCTGCCAGGCAGGCGAAACGAGAACCCGGCCTGACCCCACCTACGTGGACATCACGTACGATTTTATCATTCGCAGGAAGCCTCTTTTTTACACCATCAACCTCATCATCCCGTGCGTGCTCATCACCTCACTGGCGATCCTGGTTTTCTACCTGCCTTCCGACTGTGGGGAGAAGATGACGCTCTGCATCTCCGTGCTGCTGGCTCTCACTGTGTTCCTGCTGCTGATCTCCAAGATTGTTCCACCCACTTCACTGGACGTCCCTCTCGTGGGGAAGTACCTGATGTTCACCATGGTCCTGGTCACTTTCTCTATCGTCACCAGTGTGTGTGTGCTCAACGTACACCACCGCTCGCCCACCACACACACCATGCCCCCTTGGGTTAAACTGGTGTTCCTCAACAAGCTTCCTGCCTTGCTCTTCATGCGCCAGCCCAGGAATAGCTGCGAGCGCCAGCGGCTGCGCCAAAGAAGGAGGGCCCAGGAGCAGAAGGAGGGTGGGCGCAGCGGGGAGGCAGGGGGCCCTGATGGTGGGGCTTGGGTTGAGTGGCACTGGTGGTAACGGAGGGGGCACCTCCACAGGGGTTTTCAACAAGGAGGACAGTGACCCTTGTACCTGCTATGTGAACCGGGCGTCTGTTAAACAGTTTGGAGGGGATCTGGGAGGCGCAGGGGGGGGCTCCATGGATGGTCTGAACAGGGTGAGGGAGGGCCGGGAAGGGGGCTCTGGGAATCTGCCGCGGGGGAAGCAGGCAGCAGGAGGTCCTGCTCTGACTCAGGCCCTGCTGGCTCAAGCCTGTCCGGGCTTTGAGGAGGCTGTGGAAGGAGTACGCTTCATTGCCAATCACATGAAGAGTGAGGATGATGATCAGAGCGTGAGTATTACATCATCTGTATGTTCCCATTTACACTATTACAGTAATTGTCTCTGTTGCTTGTTGTCAGAGCCCAAACAGTACTTGAATTCCTATATTGTAATTGTGATACTGATACTTGTGAATAAGAGGAATAACAGTAACAATATACATCAGCTAATATTCTTCTTTTTTTTTTTTTACGCAAAGAAATAAACATTTTTGGTTATAACTCCAAACGCTTTTAAACTCCATAAACAGCGCTAAATAATAGCAACAGTTCTGACAGAGCAAATGGTGTTAACCAGGGTGGAACCGGAGGTTGGGCATTCCAATATCATCAGTAATCCCCGTATAAACACAGTGCAAAGCAGCGGCGATGAGCTAGCCAGTGGGATACACACATACGCTAACATCCATGTGAATGGAAGTCTCTAGTGTGCCTGCTCTATAGGCCGTACAGTGCAGAAGCAGTGCTGATTATCCAGGTAATATATGTATAACATGTATGTATAAGTATATTTATATGTCACAGTTGAACCATTTTGGCTTCATGCGCCACTGAGCAACTTCCATAGGGATGCACAGGATCCTCCCTTCAACGCTGAATCGATTTCTCTTTATACATCCATGATTATAACACACACACACACACTCACAGAAGGAGCATGACCTCATTCTCTGCTCAGGACTCCATTACTCCACTCTATCTTCACACAGCAAATAGTGGTTTTCTGCCATATTAATGCTCCGAGTGTCGCATACAGAACCTTTAATAGCATGCATCAAGTGGCCTTGTGTAATGTGAGAGGTGTCACTCGTAGTCACAAAGCCACAGAGAATTATCACCCCGCTTTACATCCCTATTAAAAATGTGAAGCTGATGTTAAACTGGCCAGGGGCGTCATCTCGTGAGGATTGCGCTGTGTTACTTGTGCCTGCTACAGTGGTGATCCAAACTAATCATGATAAACAACATAAATCCACATGAAGTGGCAGCCTTAGGTTACGATTCACAGCTTTACTGTTTTCCCCTCTCACCACAGTCACTTCCAGACACACCACATAGCTGTTACCAACTAAAACAAGTGCTGATGAACCGTGTATGCCACATTGTCCCGCACAAAATATCAGGCAGGCACAGTTGGCGACCAGCTGCTTAACATGGTATGACATGAAGCATTGAGACAGATGTGTAAATAGGCACCTGTTAGCTAATGCTATACCATTTTGATAACAACACGACAATGTCAGTGTTTGTTTACGGCTTTTTGCTCTCACCAAGTGGTAACTTTAATTCAAGCTGCTGTATTGTTTCCTGCTGCAAAACTTGCATTATGTTAGCCACTAAGGGGAGCATATATTGGTCTGGTGCGGCGAGTGCATTCTGGTAGTTGTAGGTTTTATACCTCTTGAGCAAAAGTGACTGCCACAGTCCTTATCCTTTTTTTCTGGTCACTAATTTCAAAAGTATTTTCTTTCTACAACCTAGTAATTTAAAAAAAGACCACCTTATTAGCAGTGAAATACTTCAAGTTAAACACAAAACCACAAAGTGATGCTGCCAATAAATCCTTTATTGCTGCATTTTACAGCTATGCAGCTCCTTGCCAACACACATTTCAATACCAGTGTATCTGTGATAAATACCAGCCTGCCGATGTATCGCCCGGGCTCTTCTCCCTATTAAAATAAATGATTATCTTGTCTCTGTGTGCAGGAATCATAGCATTAATCGTGCTACTTTATGTGCACATGTTACCAACCATAAAAAGCATCAGGAGCAGCACAGATCTGTGCTTTTGGTGCCACATCAAGTTATAGTGACGATGGAGCGGCACAGCAGTCCCGTTTAGCTCTGCCATTTGAAACGCATGGGGGACTACACCAGAGCATAAGCAAAGGAGACAGATCTGGTGACGCAATCATGGCTCTCTGAATATTCAACGCAGACATGTAATTATAGCAGCCGCATGACGTGTGCATAGAGAAGGAGTACAACTGGAGAAGCGCTGGAATAGAGGAGCCAAGACAGCGGAGTGAGGGTGGCATTCTTTATCGCTTCTCCTCAAGGCATCTTAGGAGACCAGCCTCCTCTCCTGGAATGAAAGAAACTGACACGGGAATTAACAATCCTCTGTAATTCTGTCCATCATCGACATGGTTACCATCCCGTTGCCATGCCGACCGCTTTAAAATCCTCCCTCTCCTGGCACAGTGTGCGGCGTGTCAGCCCTTCCCATCTCCCTCCTCCCCCAAGTCATCATCACCGGGGTTACAGTGTCAGCACACCCCTCTGTCTCCCTGCCCTCCATCGCTGTCTCTTGTCTCTCACGTCCTTCTCCTCCTCCTTGACTCATGTTGTACCTCATCAGAGCTGTGTGGCAGAGCGAGTCTCTGCTCACATTAACCCTTCACCTCCATTAACCCTCTGCATAGAGAAAGGCAGGGGGGGGATTACAGAGAGAATGTGATTCTGCTCACCTTAATCTGTCTCTTCACCCCGTCCTAAACCTTTTTTGTCCCTCCCCATCCACAGGTGAGCGAGGACTGGAAGTACGTTGCCATGGTGATCGACCGCCTCTTCCTGTGGATCTTTGTGTTTGTGTGCGTGTTTGGCACGATGGGCATGTTCCTGCAGCCGCTCTTCCAGAATTACACAGTCAAGACCATCACCAGCCCGCCAGGCTGACCGCCCGCAGGCCGAGAACACGCTGACCTGACAGCTCCCCCGACCAATCAGCACAGCAGGACAAGGGCCGGGAGTTGGGGTGGGGGGAGCGCGTCCGGGTTTTATTGTGTCTACTGAACTGGAACCAGAACTGGAACTGAAAAGCAATCACGCCCATTACCTTTATAGTAACGTTTTTTGCAACGAACAACTGTTTTTCTTGAATGAAGAAAAAGGAAAACACCGTCATACTCTTACCTGCAGTTTTTTGTCCAGATGTTTTACGGACTGACCTCCCCTTTCTGGTGGAAAGGTCCCTCCCCGGGAGCGAGGATGCTCTGATCTTCTCCTCGTCGAACCTTAACGCCAGCCTGTCAACACTTTCCGCTCGACGCTGACTGCTTAATTGACACATGACATGCCCGCCTTCTACTACGACATTACTCATTCTCAATATCGACTGATGTCAGAGGGAGCTAATCAGAAAGGGAAGGGAGGTTCATATCAAGGTTCTTATATATTTATTTTATTTTTTCAGAAATCCACTACATCAGTGAACTGATTCAGTATATTTTATCATAGCATAGCAGCTTACCACAGTATAGCATTAGGAATATATTATTAAGATTTCTCTATGTGTTAGCTCATGCAAGGGTCTGTTGCTGATAGAGAGGCTACGGTGTGTTGTATGATTGTATAGATTAAACAAGAATGTGATATAAACTGTACTACACAGCCTGTGATGCGCACACTAACACTGTACAAGCAACAGATTGCGAAGGAAAATACGTAGAAGGGGCTTTGGATTTAAAGAAAGAGCCATTATCCAGTAAAAGGGGTGAAGTAAAAGATGCATGGACGGTGTTTTGCTTCGAGAGTTGTGCACATGAAATAGAGGACAGCAGCAGCCTGCTGTGCCAGAGTGCGCAGCTGCAGCGAGATGAGTTCAGCTCCAGAGAAACTGAGGAATCTGAGCCAAGATGGTGGATAGGACCTCCTATATGATGGACAGTGGAACATGATTTCCCCAGGATGGAGCATACAGAGCTCAGCTGTGGTGGAGTGAAGATCAGTATTAGAAAAAGTAACATGTAAATCAAATTATATTGATGGGAGGAAGGGATTATGGGAATGACGCTATTATGTGTATTAATATGTAATTTCATATTTCAGTATGTAATGTTCAGAGCATATGTATACATGTACGCGTGTGTGTATGTATGTGTATGCGTGCCCCACGCCCCAATGCATTATCACATCTGTCAGATACGATGTTCAAAAGAGCATACTGTATGTGTGTGTGTGTCCCCCCCGCCCTCCCATCCCTCCCTTCTATTAATCTCTGGCAACCTCTCTCTCCCCTTTATCTGGTCTTCCATGGACAAACACATTTCTGACATTTCGTCCAATTACAATAACGATTAACCACCTATTCATTACGGCAGTTTTCCTTTTCTTCACGGACTGGCTGATTTGTCTTGTTTCCACGATCCTCCCTGCTTCTCTGACAACCGAGCGAGAAGCGAAAGGCCTTTTTCAGGCATGCAGGGAGCGGAGCGGGGGGCGGGGGGTGAATTAAATTTTCAATAAACAAGAGAGAAATGACAAGAGGGCCAATGCTGAAGCAGTCGCACCAGGCAATAACTTACAGATGCAAAATCATAAGCAGAAAAGACAGGTAGTCCTTGCAGAGGGTTTTTGACTTTATAATGATGTTGCAGATTGAAATAAAACAGGATAATCCAACCACAGCAAGCACAATCCAGATGGGGAGGAGGAATAAAGCAGGATAGGCAGAGACAAAAGACTGTTAGTGTTGTTGCTCCATCGGAAAGCCACTATAAACTGACAAAAACAAAAAAAAAGCTGTCTAAGCCTCTGTCACTGTCACTCGCTGTGAGTTTCCCCCGGCTTTTTACGGTCGTGTGGCCAAGTCTGCAGCTCAGTTCTGGACTGGGAGCTCTCTCTGTTTCATTCTCTCCTTCTCTCTGTCTCTAGAGGATGGGATTACCCAGGGGAGGGATCCCCAACAGATCCCAAACAAGTGTGAAAAGCCTATCAGAGACCTGTGAAAACTGTAGCCCGCACGGCTCCACACGGACAAAGTGCTGCTGTCCACTCTTTTTTCTCTCTCTTTGACCTTTCCACTCTCCTTCCTTTCTTCTCACTTCCTCTCTCATCATGCTTCTCCCCATCTCTCACCCTTCCTGACTCTCAAATCTGCTCCTGTGCACACCTTAACCAGTCCAATAAAGGTTGTAGGTTCAGATTAATCAAAGTGTGCATCTGTGTGCCATGTTTTCTCACACACTCACACATAAGCTACAGTCTGTAAATTACTGTATTACCCAAACTTCCCATTAATCTTACACCACAGGGGTGGAATGAAAGAAAGAAATGTTTCCTGGCTTTCTAATGTTGAAGCTGGAAACTTCCTTTTTGTATATGCACACTCACACACACACACACACACACACACACACTCACACACAGTGTTTTTTTTCTTCTAGGAAGCAGGGCTTTTAAACAATCATGGGTGTAGGGCTCGGCCAAGGTCACTTCACATTCTCATTACTCTGCTGTACAAACATAGGCACAGTCGCTACCTGCTCATATACACCTCATGAACTTCACACCACAACAGAGGTAACTGTCACTCACATCAAAGTTCTTATACTGTGTATTTTTATTGGTATTTCTTTGCTAGTGATTTAAAAATCTATTTCAAATCTACACCCATCCACATGCTGGAATAAAGCGCTGTAACGGCGTGCGCGCAAAGCAAATATAAAGTAATGATATAATCCTCTGCCGGTTTCGACCGAGGGCCACTTGCTGCCACCTGGTGACCGTCGTGTGTTCTTACTTATCTTCTATGCTGCAATAAAGTACAACCAACACTGGAGTTTGAGTAAAGGTCACATTTATTCTTTCCAGGGAGAAATTCCTTTGCTTGAATGTGCTACAAAATAAATTAAAGGAAAAAAAAGAAACATTCAACAATGACAGGTGCTGAAACCGACTTAAACTCTCAGATTTTCCTATTGCAGTAAATAGTTAGTAATGAATTGATTAGACGTTGCAGGCAAATACACAAACGCACAACATTTACTGTTCATGTGACTCTCAGACATGTGTATGTGTGTGTGTGTATTAGTGAAGTCCATGACAGCATGTCCCTCTCTCCTCTTAACCAGTTTCCTCCCTGGAACGTGTGCAGAGTGGACGTCCTTGTGCAGCAGGGCATGCTCACTTCTTCTTCTCTGGCTTGTCGTTGTACTCCAGGAAGAAGTCGTTACAGGCCACAGTAAGAGCTCCGACCAGTATGATGAACTCGGTGAAATCTACCTCCCCGTCGTTGTTGGAATCCAGGTCTCCCATTACCTTATCCACTGCCTCCTTATCCTGGGCATTCTGCATGTGGAGGATAGAAAAACAGAAATGTAGGCTGGATCTATTTTATATTCATGCAGCTGTGCGTCTTGTATCCCTAAGGATGTCCTTACCCCCAGGTAGTTGCCAAGCTCTGTGGTAAGCATCTCTTTGAGCTCAGCCCTGCTCAGTGTATATTTGTCCCCCTCGTTTCCAGAGTACTTATGGAAGGTCTGTATCATGAGCTGCATGGCGTTCTCCAGGGTGGAGGCGTTCTCTAAGTTGGGCAGAGACATTCTGGAGAAGGATAGAATAAGAGGAAGGGTGGGAGGAGGTGAAAGCAAGAGTAGTCCGTGTCAGTTCTCCCTGGAGCATGGAGGACAAGCGAATCAATACACGTTAGAGTCTCTCTCGGTTGCACTCTCTTGCACATACACTCTCTTTTTTTAGACTCCCTGCCAGCCAGACAGACAGATGCATGGAGAAATGAACATATAAAGTCACACGCTACAGTACTATCAGTGAGATAGCTACAAACTGATCTTCTATGGAGTTGCCAGGAGAGGTTGGAAACCCAGCGCAGCCCCTGGAGTCAACTTTGCTCTGTGTGTTTCCTCATCAGGAGTGTTTCCTCTCTGCCAGTTGCCCTGATAAGATTTTGCTACAGATTAAACTGATCCTCAATCTGTTTGTTGCTTTGCCCCGGCGAGAGGACCTCTGGGAGTCGGGACGCAGTCAGCAGCCGGACATGTGAGCCAGCTGATAAGAGTGAAACTCTAAGCTGGTAAAACAGCCAAACCAGTGGAGGAGATGTAACCAGGACACACAGAGGCAACCCGATCTGGCTTTTACTTTAGCTCCACCGGATGGGAGAAAAAAACGGAGACAGGTGTAAGTCTTTTCCTCTCTTGAACCTACATCACCTCTGAACTGTGAAGACTTTTCCTAACTGTCAGTCACATCTTACACCAGGTGTCTCCTCGTGGACACAGTGTTCCCATTTCTCATGAATCAGGGGCATTAAGTCTTATCAGAAAGACAGTTTTGGCAAGCTCCACTCAAGATAAATTAAGGTTCCATAAGTTATCAGTGAATAAACAGAAAGGTCATCCTGTCTTTGCTGCTGATTTGCACAAAATCCACCTACAGACAGAATCCTGCATTAGCTGCACCCTTAAAAGTCTACTTCTTAGAGTAAAAACAGTCAGAAACAACCTCTGAAGATGAAGTACTTCTTACCTGAGTGGAGGATGAGTGCCGGCCTGCTGGTCAGGTGCAAAAACAGAAGGCAAGAGCGACTGATGGGGAGGACGTGGAGGACAACGTCTTAAATACATCCCTTACTCCACCCATCCCACTTATCCCTTCCTCCCCTCTCCCTCCTTCCACCTGTTGCTCCTCTCCACCTTCCCACCCCCTCTTCTCCTCTCCTCCTTCTCTGTTTACGCATCAGACACCTGCTATCCTCCGAACACGCGGACATCCAACTGCCCCCCTCTGTCACAGATAACATACCCACAAACAACACTAATGAAGCTCTCCTGCAAGAGTTCAGTCAGGACGACTAGGGCTGTCAACTCAGATATCAGCTGTTCTATGAGCAGGTAGACCTTCATTGTTACCCTATCATCTTATTCTTTTTCTGCCTTCAGTATGTTCATGCTGCAGCTGTGCGCACCTTTCACCTCCTCATCGCCGTCTAGCCTTCGCAGATTCATCAACTTCATCAGCCTATCAGTCTCAACAGAGTCATCAGCCAACACCATCACCATTGTCTTCCTGCTGCTCAGGAAAGATGCCCCTTGATTACAAAATCTCCCTGTAGAGTCTAGGCTTTAAAGACTTTCTGTCAAACCTCAGTCATCACATATTATCTGTTAATCTGTACACTTGTAATCTGCATTCAACAACTGTCTTGACTTCATTCACCTGTTTCACCTGATTGAAATGGGGCTGAAATTACAGCATTAGGTAAATTGAAGTAACCATAATATGACCGCAAGCCACACCGCAAATGCCGCCGGGCTTGCTATTCTCAGATGTCAGTCTGAATGGAAGTTAATAGGGCTGCACAATATGAGTAAAAAATATGCAACGATGTTGTTGCATATCACAGTAACAATAATATTTGGGATAAATAAACAGATATTAAATTGTACTCAGTTTTCTGCTGCAAATTAAAATGGAAGGAAATTATTATTTCAGATATTATTTTACTGAACAAACTGAACATCGACCTGAGCACAAAAAGCACCAATAAATGAATGAATAAACAAATACATTTTTATGTATTGTATGTACAATGTAGAAGACATGACTTTGACACATGGAATTAGCAGCAGTCATACTTTGAGGAGCTCAACGCCAGCCCATTTACTGTGAACAATGAGTTGTCGTGCATTTAAAGATATCACTGACTATGTTACAGCTTGCTATTGTGACACTGGATTATCCTGCTACCATGTTGTGCAACCATTTTGTACACCATGGCAAAACAAAGGACAGGCTTAGAGGGAGTGCTAAAATAAATAGCCTATAGTAGCAGGGCAAAGATGAATACCGTGATAGCTTTTCAGTGTGTCTGGTTTGAAGCAGCAAAGAGTGTTGGGGTATGTGTAGAGGTAGGATGTTTACCGGAGGAGGAGGAGGGGAGGAGGGGGGGGTGGGTCATGCCTGATACAGTATCCGAAGGATTAGTGTAGCACTGATGAATGAAGCCATCACACCTGGCAGCTACACAGAGAAATCCCTGTACAAAGTCTTTGCAAAAACACACTCAAATGCAAAGACGCTAATGCGAGGACACACACGCATGCACACTTTCCTTTCACAACACATTCACAATTTAAGCTCCAAAACACACCACGTGCAAAGTGCATGAATAGTAAGCAGGGAGCAAAAAATAAAAGATAGAAAGACATACGAACACACACGCCTGAATAAATGATAGAAAAGATCACACTTGTCAAAGCAAGCAACATACACAAGCAAGATGTCATGAAATGTATGTTTGATCTGCTGTCCTGTTTGTGTGCTGTTGCTGCGGTATATTGTGTCAGTAAGTGGGGGTAGTACAGTGTGTGTGCACACTTGCGTGCACCATATGTGTGTATGTATAGTGTTGCAGAGTGGAGGACGATGCACAATAGGAAGCCTATACTGTATGCCAGGATCTGGTTGCAATAGTTGATGCATCTAAAGGCTGCTGAGTTTGAGCAGTCAGAGATGTCACAGCTATATTTAGCAAGTGTTGCTGGTAGCTGTGGAAGGAGCAGGTATCATTGCAGCGATGCCTGTGGGACAATGTCAAACCGTATCAGGGAAACATCTGTACACATGCAGTATTTTGTTGGGTTTCAACGTAGAATTTTAATGGATGTTTATGAGTAACGTTAGCAATAAGACACAAAGGAGCAGTGTGTGACATTTAGTGGCATCTAGCGGCGATAATTGCAGATTGCAACCAGCTGAGATTTTTCCCAGTTAGAAGTCCCTTATTGTTCATTGTTCAGGAGGTTTTTAGTGGAAGCCAGATTACTGGCAAACCAGATTATCTGCAATTATCTCTTCCTCTCCGAAACAAACAGACTATTTAAACAATGATTTAAATGAGAAAAACTCTGAATAAAGCAGATTCACATTATATGGCAATGCTTTTTTTATGCTGTTTGTCACAGAGGGGATGCTAACTACAGAGACTGTAGAAACATACAAACAGAGCAACATAGCGGACAAGGATTCTAAGGTAACGAAATTACAGTGTTTCTTATTTTCAAGTGACTATACACTAAAGACAACATACACTTACCTGCCATTTTATTAGGTACACTTGTTTAACTGCTCGTTAATACAAATAGCTAATCAGCTAATCATGTGGCAGCAACTTAATACATTTAGGCATGTAAACATGGTCCAGACGACTTGCTGAAGTTCAAACTGAGCATCAGAATGGGGAAGAAAGGTGATTTAAGTGACTTTGAATGTGGCGTGGTTGTTCTTGCGAGACGAGCTGGTCTGAGTATTTCAGAAACTGGTGATCTACTGGGATTTTCACACACAACCATCTCTTGGGTTTCCAGAGAATGGCCTGAAAAAGAGAAAATATCCAGTGAGTTGCAGTTCTCTGGGCAAAAATACCTTGTGGATGCCAGAGGTCAGAGGTCAGAGGAGAATGGCCATGGTTACCAATCCAAAAGGGCACCTTCGGGATGTGGTGGAACAGAAGAGTAGCATCATGGATGTGCAGCCGACAAATCTGCAGCAACTGCGTAATGCTATCATGTCAATATGGACCAAAATCTCTGATGAATGTTTCCTTGTTGAATCTATGCCATGAATAATAAAGGCAAAGGTGGGTCCAACCTGATACTAGCAAGGTGTTCCTAATAAAGTGGTCATTGGTGATACTTGATATATTCCAGTTGTGCCAATATATCCCCATAAACCCTACACATCTGAGCTCTAAGAAACGTCAAACATCAATTAAAAACAACACACATCATAATTTTATTATATAAAGCTTTTATTTTGAAAATACAGTAAGTATCTTTTGTATAATTGGTATAAAAAAAGACACTCCCCGCTTAGAGTCCTTCAATGTGTCCTTGACAGTGGAGATCAATACCGTGTAAGTGAAAAAAGGTTGATCTGGACATATGTTTAGAGCATTATAGAACTGGCTGATTAACTAAAAAATGATGGAAATTATGGACTGTGTCTATACATGACGGTTAGAGCATTTGGAAATGAGACAAGATACTTAAAAATGAAAATGGAAAAAAAAAGCAAGGGAAAAAAAAGATAGCTGTTAATCTATGATGCATCTTGAGCAGCTTCAGCCTTGTTCTGACTGAGGGAGTTGGCCAGGTAGCCAATCAGAGTGAGGTATTCCTGGAAGCTGACCTTTCCATCTTGGTTCTCATCCAGCCCCTGTTGCATCTCCTTAACGGCAGAGGAGCAGCTTGCATTCTGAACACAAAAGGGTAGACAGGATATGGTAACACCGTAACATACTGATGGATTATTTGTGTAACAGCAAATAGCAAAAAAAGTTCTGCAGTATTTACCTGCATGATGCCGCCAAGATTATTCTTCACCAGTTTCTGGAAGCCAGACCCACTTAGGTTCTCCTTCCCCCTGGCAGAAGTAAGATATGTTTTCACAATCGTTACAATGGCTGACTCCATATCTACAGAGGGAGAGAATGAGACAAGAACAAAAAATAGAGAACTGAGTGTTGGAAGCTGCAAGGAGAGATATGGCCATATCTTAGACATTCAGACATCACGCTGTTGGGTACAGTTCCCATGAATTTTATTAATATGAGGTT
This sequence comes from Cephalopholis sonnerati, assembly GCA_019142605.1. Lineage (NCBI taxonomy): Eukaryota > Metazoa > Chordata > Actinopteri > Perciformes > Serranidae > Cephalopholis > Cephalopholis sonnerati. The sequence goes on from JAGQAX010000008.1 coordinate 32,539,475, forward strand.
ATATTTACATTGGGTCTTGAAAGGCTTATTCCAGTTATTGAGCGCATCGGTGCAGAAGAGAGTACGCCGTAACCTTGTGAACAGCTGACTGATCAAGATTAGGGATTCATAATTAACTCTGTGCCATCATAGAATGTATTTTAATGTATGAAATTCAAGTACTTTTGGAGTACCTCACTTCATGTTTGCATGTGTGATGCAATTGGAAATTTATCTTTTTTTAAATGCGGTGAGTTTTTTCAAAAACCACATCGTTCTGCAAATATTATCATCGGCAAAGCATTTAAGCCATAAATTACTCATGTTATTCTTAAATGTGAGACGGAGCACGCCTTGAAATTGTATTCGAACTGGATGTGTTGGATATGTCCCCCGAACATGTGAGAAAGGTGAGACACACAAGTGATGTCAGCATAGAGGAAGAGGAGGAAGAGGGAGCCGGTTGGGGTCGGGGGCAGGGCCTGGAAGCTCTCCGAAGTAAACAGAGCGAGAGAGGGAGAGAGGGAGGGAGGGATGGAAGGTTGAAGAGGAGGGGAGTCTCTGAGGTAAACACAATGGGAGCTGTGATCTCTGACGGTGGACATCTGATCCCCAGAAGCCAGCGGGAGGCCACAGGTTCAGATTACTGCCTGCTGCCCGTCTGCTGCAGCGAACCTCCCCTCACACACTGCATACTGTGCTTAAGTATGAACTGAAAAACATCACACGGCAGATAGATTAAGCTAACCTGAAACATCTAATGCTGCTGTTGTTGACAGGATCTCAGAGTGAAGCTAAATCCTCGGCTGAACATTTGAGACAAGCGGTTTTAAGGTTTGGTTCATTCCACTCACTGCTTACTTTACCTCGCCAGAAGGAAAAACAAAATGGAAACACATTGTGCTTTCATTGGATGTTCAATATTGTAACAAAACAACAGCTACATCCCAAATCCATACCACATGCTAATGCTCATCTTATTCACTCATTTTTGAGTGTGCTGTTGATGAACACTACTGTAGGCGTTTTCACAGAGGACATGTGACCTGTCACAGTAGAAGAGGCATGAGTGTAAATAATAAAAATAATCATGGCTGAGCTCCATTTAGCTGCTTCAGTTTCACGGTCCTGCCTGCTGGCTCACTGCCACACTGTCATGACTTCCTGGGACACTTGAATAGAGCAGAGCTGTCATTGATGTAATTGTAACCACATAGGCTCTTTCTGTTACAACACGTCAGAATTCCCTCTGTGGAAATGATCTGTTATCCCACAATGCAATGCATGAATGAAATAAAGAAGCTACTCACAGCTGCAAAAAATTATATGTATATATTGTGGGTGACAATGAGAGAGCTGCAGGAAGATCATAAAGAACAAAAAATAAATATTAGAAGCTCTGTATACGACATTCAGATCATTAATATAGGAGCAAACTATTTGCTATGTAAAGATATGGTGGATCAATAAGCAGAGAGGCACCGTTAGCTGCTAGCAGCCACTCTAGCCCCAGCTCAGAATCTAAATCACAGATATACTCCTTTAAAACGTTCTGCTTTCAAAATTAAATGTCATTTAACAACTAAGACAGTGTTGTTGATGCAGGCCTGTGCTGTTCTCCCACAATGCAATGCACAAAGGAAACAGAGAAGCTGCTCATGCTAACAGCTGCGATTGTAGCATATTATGACAATTTGCCCAAGTACTTTTATACTTGTTTGTATAGTGTATAAAACTAGTATGTAGTATGGAAGTCGGACACACAGCTACAGTTTGACTGCAATCCATCATCGCACATATTGCATCATTTCCTGTTGGTACAAAAAAACCTTGATTTCTTGTATAAAAATCTCCTACACTATGACAATTAGTATTTAGTGTCACAATATACTATATTGATGATAACTTAAAAATATTAAAAATTATATATGAATTTTTTTATTAATCTGATTTATTTTATTTGTTTCAAATACTTAAAATAAAAGGGAATAAAAATATTTTAAAAAGTGTGTGAGGGTGTGGTAGAAACCTGTAAAATACAACAGTAAATTATGTCAGTACATCTAATTGATATTACTGAATATGGATATCATGTTAATAATACACACATGATAATACAGTATAAATTTTGGTTTCTGTCCGTTCTCACTTTGTCATCTTCCCCCAACGACATCTGAATGTAGTATTTTTCTAATTTTCTATGGATACCGCGACAGTAATGTTATTGTGAAGTCTTTTAGCCATGATTGGGTTTCTGCCTCCATTTAGCTTCCTGTTGTCTCAACAAACAACATTTCCACAGCTCACAGAAAATTAAAGGCCTGAATAAATGCAGCAGATACATGAGTAGAGTTGATAAGTATCGCAGCAGTGCAGTGCAGGCCTTGCTGTGGGGTTTCCACTGTGTATCGGAAACTACCAGGAGGCAGCGGTGGCCGCGGGGTGGGTAATGATGACGGGTGCCTGTGGGGATGTTGTTGAAGTAACTGTAGAAGTTGGTGAGTCTCCCATCTGACACAAATGTCACACCTCAATGCTCACACTATGCGAGGGCAAAGACATATGAATAGACAGACAAACAGATAGCAACACACACACACACAGGCACATCTAAAGAAGGACAACACCAATTAGGACTTCTGTTGCATTAACCTAATTACTGGGTGAGTGAGAGCAGGCACCCAAACCCTGGATTCTGTTTCATGTCTCCCTGCCATGCCAGCACACGCTCAGACACACGCGCACATGCATGCACACAGTAGTGGACACACAAGTGAGCATCTGTCATCAGCATGCTGTTCATCATTATTTAATGGCTTACTATAATTGTCCCAACACCTTCCTAACCCCATCTACAAGACGAGCAGCAGCAGCAGCAGCAGTATAGGAGCAGGCAGACCAGTTTGGATGTACGTGTTTGTATCTGTACAGCCCATTTATCAAAATGCCTGACAGGCCACCATCCATTAGCGTCTCTTCCGGGTGTAATGAGATGAACATGAAACCGAGACGGCTTCGGTCAGAACTGGAGACTTCAGGGCCACCGAATTACAAATGGACAGAGAGGAACATGTACTGGGGTTTGTGTGATAACAGCAAGAGGTGGACTGACTGGGTGTGTGTGTGTGTGCTGTGTACAAACGAAGCTCTCCTACAGCCTCCTCTGCACATGTACTCCATTCTGATTCAGAGCCTGGAGATTATCATGACTCAGGCGTAATGAATGCTTGTGTGAGGCCCAGTGCATTGTTTTATTTGTGTTACTGAGTCCTTTTTGTGGCATTTTACGGGAACTTTGCACTACGCACGTTAGTTCAGTGATTCACAAACTTCTGGGCCTTAAACATTTGTCTTCTTGTGACCCGTCATCTCAATACTTTTCCCTTTATTACATATCTTTACAGGCCTGCAGTTGTAAAACTATCCAGTTATTCTGAAATGAAAATAGTGAGGATCAGAGCACCTTAAACTTAATATCATCTTGCGTTAGTTTTTCCTACTTCCCTATCCCTTACAGTCCCTCAGACGTATCATGCCACTCCTTAGGGGGTATGATCCACAGATTGTAAACTACCGCACAAGCCGGTTTTGAATTTGTTTAATTAAATGTTTGAAGGTTCATGTTGGGGCATCCTTTTTTTAAGATTCCTTTTTTTTTGCAAAGTGACCTGTGGCCGCTGCAGCAAGGACATAGCCTTTGTAGACTGGATACCCACTCTACCAGGTGAGCTACTGGGCACCCCATGTAGGGATATCTTTAACAGGCAGACATGACAGACATTGGTTTGTGTTAATTTAACGGCACCTCGCCGTCATATATCGCTTCTTTTTTAAATTGCTCCTATGATCATTGTTTGACTCGCTTAAGTGATTGGCTAATATTTGAAGTCCCGCCCTGTGTGCAAACACTAAATTTGGGAGAACTTCCTTTTGTTTTTCTGCTGTACACACTTGGAACATTTCACAACACACCTTGAAACTCAACACAGTTGTATCTGAAGGTCAATTTACAATTGTGATTACAAACTACTCCCCCCTTGAATATTACTGCTCTGTTGTTGTCTGGTTGTTTGTTTCCTTGTTATTTTCTAAGTGTGTGTGTGTGTGTGTTATTCCTGTCTTTACTGTACTCCCAACATAATTAAAAATGAAGGCAAGCCCTCAGTGTTTCCTCGAGAATAAATGAATGGTTGAATGAATGAATGGGTTAAAATTTATGTATTATCAAATTAGGGTTATATTTAGCAGAATTTAAGACTACTAAATGCCTGAACACCTAAAGCCTTTCTTCAAGGGCCTACATTATTTATATATTTTCTTTTTTTTTGTTTTGTTTTGTTGCTTACATGTTGTTTGTCTGCAACTCTGTTAAATGTGTGTCTTGGCCAGTACAATCTTATAAAGTAGATTTTCAATCTAAATTAGGCTTATCCTGGTTCAATAAATTTTACATAGATAAAAATGAAAACACATTTGGGGTGCCATATATTAAACACGGGGTCTGGAGGTTCTCCCTCAATAAAATTTGAGCACCAAACACTTCATTTCTTGCATTCTGGTCCAATTTGTGCCTTTTCTGCATCAAATTACGGCGGAAATGTCGTGATGTTCCTGCTTCAATTGAGCACAGTTGCTTCTTCCTTCTGTTTTATGACAGATTGAAACCATCGCTTTTGAGGTTACATACTGCAAACATCTAGATATGCACATGTTCTAAAATTCTAGGGGAATCTGTCCCCTGCCTCCCCCCAAAATCTACGCCTATGCTTTTGTTGTTTCTGTATCTTATATTGTTATTTTTTATCTGTTTCCCTAATTTTGTCGTGTTTTTCCTGCAACTTTTTATACTTCAGTCTGAGTTAGTCTCCCTCGCAGAAGAGGTTTCTAGCCTCAAAAGGAGCTACCTGGTTTGATTAAGAATAAATGAAAATGTCTTACACAATACTTTACTGTATGTTATGTGTTTTAATTCGGTCCTGGAGATACTGAAGATGAAAATCAAGCTCTTATTTAACACAAAAATCATATATTACAGTGTGTCATTAATCAAATAAAGCATGATGGGCGTGCAGACCTGGGTTGCAAGTGTCTTTAGAGCTGTGGTTCTCAACCTTTTATGTAATGACTCCTTCAGAAGGTGAAAAAGTTCATGCCCACCCATACCAAAATTTGTAATCAGCCATTAAAAATAAGTGGGAAGGCAACTTATAAAAAGGATTCATGTTGAATTTTAGTGACACAAAAGTGAGCATTGTCTGACTCCATATTTGTCCCCTGGTCACCCACGCCCCACCTGCAGTGGCTCCATCCCCCCAGGGGAACCCGCCCCACCATTTCAGACCAACTGCTTCAAGGCTTGACATGTACAAACCAGTTTCCAGGTAAGCCAGGTAGGGCCACCCAGCCCAACCAGTCACCTCATCACCCCTCCGCCTGCAGCAGGCTGCCACAAAACCTTAGCATATCTCTCATATCCCATGCGGCCTTAGTTCTGATCAGATTGACCACGGACCACACAGGTCATTATTCCGCGCTGCCATCTGATCTTTCATGACCTCATGAGCATTAATAAACTCCAGTGATCAGCTCCACCCTGGCCATGTTGTTTGCGCTAGGTGTGACTGACTCACTTCCTCCGTGAGCATGTTACCTGTCATCGCCCAGGTCGCTATTTCTCCTGCGCGTCAGCTCGAAGCCATTCGACTCTCGCTACCGGAGTCTTATCATAACGTTAATAATTCAGACTGATAAGAGCCAAATCTGACCGTCGGTACAACGATCACAGTATGACTGTTTAACGGGGCGAAAACGGCCTCGGCGCATATGCCAAAACTAGTCAGCGCCGTGCGTAACGGAGATGTCAGGGGCTTGCCCGCGTCCCACATTTACATTTAGCCCTAACTAATCCTGACAATTTGTAGAGCGGCCAGAGGCAGGACTGACACACAGCAAATAAATAAGTAAACGTTAGGCGAGACTCCGGTTTCCCTGGAAGTGTAAAGGGATTGGGGTTAGATTACCAAAAAGGAGAACCTGATCTCTGTGGCCACTAAGCCTGATAATGACAATAGAGACGCTCGCTAATTATGCAAAATTGATGGCACAGCGGAGGATAAAGTGATAGTTTTGCCCAGAAAACAGCAAAATAAACTAAAAGGAGACACAAATAGTAATCAAGATGAAGCAGACTCACCGATATGACAGGAAAACAAAAGGCGAGAAACTGTTTCAGCAGCTGCGCTCCTTCTTCTCTCTCACAGATCCTCCTCTTCAGTCCTGCGCTAGATTAAGCAGCAACACATATCTTTTCCGTGATTTAACTTCTGACTCCAGCCAACTGTTTTTTTCTTTGTCATAGGGCGTGTGCCTGGGAGAGAAGGAATGTGGAAAGAGGCGCAGCTTGAGCAACACTGCAGCTTTTTTTTTTCACCAACATTTTGTAACAAACATTTCCGTTGTTTAAGAAAACAGACTTTATAATGTGGTTGAATAAATACTTTAAGGGGTTTTTAATATGTCTGTTTTATACTTGGACACTCATTTACATTTTTTTTTCTGGCACACTTTCCCTCAACATGTAGGAACAGGCGCGCGCTCATGTCTCAAAGTGCGCGTGTGTTCAAAGCTTTCCCAACAGACAGATGTACTCAAGCCACACCCTGAAACTTAACTCACTTGAGCAAAGAATGGAAAGATAGTGTTCAGTAGAAAGGAAACTTTTCAACAAACTGTCAGATGAAGGCCTGAGAAGCAAGAAACACACACGGTTTTAGATTTTATTTACATTTTATTTTTAGCTTTTCACATTAAATCCTGCTTTGCCAACACTGCAGCTTCTGTTTGAGAGATGACAAACATCACAAGATGCGTTTTCCAAGAATTACACAAGCCAAGAATACATAATGCTTACACACACACTCTCTGTTTTCACACAATGCATTCCCATTCTGCAACTCCCTTCTAGACCTGTAAGCACAAGCAGCTGTGAGTGTGTGTGTGTGTGTGTGTGTGTGTTTGTTTTGCCTGTGTGTGTGTGTGCTGGGAAACAGCAAGGACTGGTTCTAATACTGCTGTTCAATAGTATTCTCTGACAGAGTCTGTGCCAGTTTGGCAGTTGCAGGTGAGAGAACAGGGTGAGAAGAAATACAGAGGACTGGCAAAAACACAGCGTTGTGCAGTTGAAACAGACTTTAGGGTGTTTTCCATTTGGCTGTCCTCCCATTTTCTCAAACTGTATGGCACACAGACAAGTCAGTGACAGACCTGAAACTGTAACAGAGTATCTGAGGACTCTCTATTGGCTGAACCCCCCATGCTTGCTTGCGAGATGCCCAATCAGCTGCCAGAACTCCAGGAAGTTGAGCTCTCCATCATTGTTCTTGTCCAATGAGCTCATAAGCTGGTCAATGGCAGCGGGGTCGGCAGCATTCTGCAGGAAAACAGAAAGATACTGCATCAAATGCTGAAAGAAAGCAACAGTGAGAGTCAGTGAGGAGCAACTGTGGTGTTACTGGTTGCTTGTGTGGGGCAGTGAGACAGAGGCAAGCTGACACCACTGGCACGTACGCCAGTTGAAAAATTAATGCAACGTCAGCAGAGGTGGTTTGGCACAAGGAGCCGTGGCTCTGTCTCCATCTAGTGGCCAATGTGGTTATTCCTGCTGTTCATGTGAGGAGGGACACATGGAATTTTCCACACTTGGAAAAGGCAGCCCAGGATTTTTTGTTAGGCCTCAGGAACTACTACTTTCTGCCATTGTGTTCTGGTTAACCATGACAACACAACCACACCGAGGCGAGTCTCTGAAGGGTGGCAACTCTTCCTTTATGACACACTCATTGTTTTTGTGGAACACAGTGAAACAAAATGTGAAGTTATATCCTGTCCCAACACGAGATACAACTGCTCTAGATCACAGGAAAGAGTCAAATACTCTGATATATTCTTCTCAAGTATTCATTTGACTCAGAAGTACAGTGAGACCACATTCATTAAAAACTGCCCACGTAAAAGAACAGAAGTGGCCTTTTGAACACGAGTATGACTAACAGTTAATTATATGGGCACAGAAAAAAGGGCCAATGTGGCATCCAGATGATTTCAATATGAATCTGCACTTATGAGGAAGCTTTGCTTTTTGCCCGGGGCTGTATTCACACACTCCCAACTTAGCCTTGTTACAAACTGTAAAGCCCTCACTCATCTCTGCGCTTTGCTCCAGCTCTTGTTGGCCTTCTTTGACCTGTCATAGGCTCAGTCACTGGTATTTGGTCATTTATAAAGCCATAGTGGGTGAACTCCCGTTATACCTTTGCATTTTGATTGAACAGAGATGTGGCTGTGGTTACACTCTGAGATCTCAAGACTTCGTCCTTTTGTTTGCACAGTGTGCTCAGACTGAGCTGGTAGAGAAAGCTTTTGTGTGCTCTGCTCTTCTCACTTGTAACAGCCTTTAAAAAGACTTCAAACAGAGAGACCTGTTCTTTTTGCCTGATTTTAAAGCTTTCATAAGTACAAGAATAAATTGCAGTGGAACTTGTACTTGTTCAGAGGTATTTCAATATTTTAATATGTTAATATGTGTCTTCTATGTGCTGCTGTCTTGGCCAGGCCCCTCTTATAAAAACAGGGACTTACCTAGTTAAATGTGGGTTTAATAAAACAGAAATAAATAAAAAATTCTAAGGAGACTGAGCTTAGGAGTGATTTAGGAAAATTCTCAAAACAACTCTGAGCAAGGAAGGGACAGAAACTTCTACCTAAGCGAGGGGGTGTGGTTGATCCCTTTGCTCAGTACAGTGCATTCTATGAAAAGGCAGACATCCCGCGTGAACTGGGAAAGTTTTTAACTAACAGATACCACCATGAAACTTCCCCAGTTGATTGCTTAAAGTGAGACAATTATTTTTTATATCAAAATATTTGTGAAATTGTATGTTTAAATATGCAAATGATGCATCATCTAATTCAATATGCACTATTTTGCTTACATTTTCAGAACAAAAATCTGAACATTGGATAAAGCCAGGTTCAAAATTCTTGTTTATCTTTGTTGACATCTTAGAGGACCTAGTCTTAACTGTAAAGGAAAATTCTTAGAGACGTCATAATTGTAGGAATTTTTGTGGAATTTTGTCCCTTGGAGCAACTAAAGAGCTTTGTGAATACGGCCCCTGATTGTTCTGTATTGGTTTAACTGTAGGTGGTTCTTGTCTTTCAAACACATAGCTGGGTGCGGTACTTCAAAAATCTAAATTTAAAAATCTACAGAAAAGACAGCTGATGTTCTACATTTTTGTTGTTGTCTACTATGAAAAGACAAACAACAAGGCGTTGTCTTGTCTCCAAACACTCAACCAATGTCCCCAGGCTTTCTGTGACCTAAGCCACTTACCAGTGAGTTGTAAAGATAAAGACCTTCAGGCCTAAATACATACTTTTAACCTTAAAACAGGCCAAACAGGCTATTCCCCCAGAAACAACTCGACACTGTAGCGTCCATCAAATTTTACTCAAAAAGGGAGTTAATAGTGCATTTGTCGTGGACTTTTTTCAGGCGTGTATTAATACACATTTGGTGCACTAGTGCATATTTACTGCAGCAGGACACTGTCAAATGTTTATGGTAATAAAGGACCATGTCACCATCTGCAAAGTGTGGCTGGCTGATGTGTTTTTGGACAATAATGGAGCTCTATGGCACAGAGGAATGAGCTGTATCAGGCTTTGGATATGCAGGAAACACTACAATCAGTTCATTGTTGTTTTGGTCTTTTCATGGAATTTGTTGACAAAAAGCAAAATATAAAACATATCTAATATTAGTTTTTAATATTAAAGAGGAAACAAACAAACAAACAAAAATGGACCTCAGCCGGAGTGGCAGGTAACATTTCTGCATCATGAACCAGCATATGTGAGGTACATTTTGGACCACATACCAGACAAACAAAAATTAATTAGCTTAATATTTCAATGGATGCAATCATTGATGGATTACTGAACGGGCCTAAAAGACACAGGCCCCGGGGCCCGAAGTGTCAGGGGCTCCCCTGGCGTTTACCTGCAAAATGTCTAGAGCAACTAAAGCCAAAATCCACTGATTCCAGCTTCTTAAATGTAAATATTTTCCAGTTTCTTTACTCCTCTATGACAGTCAATTGGATGTCTTTGGGTCGCAAATATTTGAGGACATCATCTTGGGCATAATTTTCTGATATTTTATAGACCAAACAACTTATCGATTAATTGAGAAAATAATCAACAAATTTGTCGACATCAAAAAAATAATCGTTAGTTGCAGCCCTAAAAATGTCACTCAAATAAACATGTACCAACTGGGAAGAGAACCACAAAGAGATGCAATAGGAACTGCAAAGAGACAACAAATGACAACAAAGAGACAGAAACAGCCCAAACAAGACACTGAATCACCCCAATAAGACACAATTCAACTACAAAGAGACACAAAATGACCTAAGAGAGATGCAAAACTAAAAAAAAAGATGCATAATGACTACAAAGAGATTCAAAACAGCAAAAAATTAGGAAAAACAACCACAAAGTCTGTGTGCTTTACTCTTAAATAGGAATGGATTTGGGGCCTTTTGCATGTCTGTGCCCAGGGGCCCATTGTCTCATAACCTGCTCATGGATGTCATAGTCTGTGTTTTTCACAGACACAGCCTTTTGTACATGGGGTGCCTGCTCTACCCGCTGAGCCACCAGGCGCCCCTACTTGTGGTTCCCTGTTTGTCTCTGTGTGTGTCTGGGCGTGGCTCTCACCAGTCCTGCTGCCAATCTGCCTGCTCACCTGAAAGCCATCTACTAATCAGCCCGAGCAGTACAAATATCCTGGCTCTGTAGTCCAGTCTCCATGAGATTGTTCAGTCCACCTTGTGGTACTAACTACGGCCTACTTGTTGCCTATTGCTTTTTTACTCTTGGATTTTTTTTTTGCCTAAACCTTGTCTCTCTGAGCCTCTGATCCACACTCATGGGTCACCTGTTTGCCTGCCACTCCAGCCCTGCTTACCCTGCCTGCCCTGTCTCTCCCGAGTGCCCTGGATCAACCCAAGACACCACTTCTTGCTTTGTTGAAAATAAATCCACTTTAAACTGAACAGCTGTCTGAGTCACGCTTTTGGTTCCAGCTCTCTCTATACCATACAACAATGGGTGTAATAGATACTAGAGTGACAACCCTCCACACACTGAAATCTATTACACCAACAAGCAAACATACACAGCTACACTACAGTGGCACATCACAGCAGTAATGTTGTTTGTTAAACCTGCAATCCTCACCTTGACAAAGTTAGGGAGCTCTGATTTGACCAGTCTGTGGAACTCATCCCTGCTCAGTGTGTCAGAGGAACCATCGCTGCCAGCATGCGCCTTGAACTGGGACACCAGCACACCAATAGCAGACTCCATTACAAATCAAGAGATGGACAGGGTGGGTCTTCGGGCCAGTACTTCAGGAAAGGTAAAAATGAGAAATGCTGTCGATCATAATAATAACGAATTTCCAAAATACAGTTGATCTATAATACAGATTAAGTTAGGATAGAAGAGAGACTATGACACTTGTAACAAGAATTTAATCTGCTGACACAAATCAGAGAGACTCACCAAGTCAGGTGTGTGTGTGGATAAACTGTGAGGACACTAGTCTTCCTGGGCTTTTTGTAGCTGACCTGTCCAGGTGAAGAAGATGAATCATTGACTAATTTCTCTATATACATTTACAGGTTGTGTTTGACTATTTATTGGAATCAGTAAAAATGTAAACCATGTTTCCCAAACTCTGCTGACCTTTTTCCATGACGTGCTTGCATTTTCAGATGCAATCTCAGCGTGTAACGGCTCCCTGGCAGGATATGTGTTGCTGGATGAATCACCTCATTCAGGAAACCGCAGACTAACAATCGGAGTTAGGACGGTTTAAACATATTACAAATAGTTTAATGTTTGGCTCAGTTCGTGCCAATGCATGGACAATAGTTTCACATTTTTCCTTTGCTGCGTGTGAGCGCGCAAAAAGCTGCAGAGAGCGAAAAGAGAGCAGTAAATCAGATATAATTACACAGTCTGTGTTGCAAAAACTTTTGAGAACGAGGCACTTGGGTTTCACCTCGGAAAAGTCGTATCATTTAAGCGGAAGCTCTGACAGGATGTGCACAATTGGCGTATTAGGGAGGCAGTTAGTGCTGACAAGCACAATAACTTTATCATCCAAATATCCCCGCGCCTAGTTTTCTCGTCTCAGCTGCATGACACACACACAGATACACACACACACACACCTATATCCCCATACACCTGAAACAGCAGTCTTCAGTTCTTTTTTCCTCCATTCCCCCGGCCATCGTTGAGGAAGTAGAGAGCAGCTACTAAGACAAAATAAATGACTTACAGGGAGGAGAAATCACATACAGTGGTATAAAAGCATCAGGGTTTTCCGCGGGGCGCTGCTGCTACTTGTCTTATGATAAATGTATTTGTGTCTAAGGATTTGTTGATCTATATTTCAAAACATAATCCATACTTCTTGAATTCGTTGATTGCCTGCTGCACACACTCATCCAGCCTTTAAAGTAGATGCATGCTTTAAATGTTTCATGCAAATAAATAAAAAAAACGTGTGGGGAAAAGCTCAAGAGGTCCTTAAAGTCATACACATATACAGGGTTGATTTATAGTGTCTCCTTTCACAGGCTTTATTAGGTAGTTATTCATTACAGAAGAGTGTGCGTTAGGGAATGTGAAGCTGCTTGAGACGTTGCTTTTCCACCGAGGCAGCAGTATAAATTGTGTGTTTCTGTTTGTGTGTGACATTACTGCTGAAGCTATAGAACAGTTACACAATATTATCAAGAGGAACGACACTTTGCTTTGTTGTGAAGGCCTCAGTATCAATACCTCTCACATGTAGAGAACAACTGTTGTTTCTCTTTGTCACGCAGAATCAGCCACAACATTAAAACAGGTGAAGTGAATAACACTGATCATCTTGTTACAATGCAAAGTTCTGCTGTGAAATCTTGGTTCCTGATATTCATGTGGACACCACTTGACATGTACCCAAACACTGTTGCAGACCAAGTACACCCCCTCATGGTGGAAGCACTCTCTGTTGGAAGCAGCTCCCTCTGCCCAGACAGCTCAGAGTCAAGTCTGATCCAGGGAGGCCCCGCCACTGATGGACTTGACTCTGGGGTACCAGCACGTCCCACGGATGCTCGACTGGACTGGGATCTGAGCTCTTTGTCACATTTCTCAGGCCATTTCTGAGCAGTTTTAGCACTGTGGCATAGCCCACTGTCCTGCTGAGAGGGCCACTGCCACTGAGGAGTGCTGCTGCCATGAGGGGGTGTACTTGGTCTGCAATGGTGTTTGGTGCATGGCAAGTGGTAACCACATGAATGCCAAGATCAAAGCTTTCTCAGCAAAACATTACATTGTAATGAGATGATCGATTTTATTCACTTCACCTGTTCAGACCCCAGTTATGTTCCAAACATGAAAAAACAAAATTGTAATGGTGGATTTCTACTCTAAATGCACCCATAAATCATTGGCAAAAAAAAAAAGTGTTATTTTTTGTCCATTCCAGTGGACGGAGAATCTGAATGTGAGAGACCACCAATGCTAGAAATGACAATCAATGGTCATAACACCCTTTTTTCAACAAAAAAAATGCAAGTTAATTAATTTTTCATTGACGCTTAACTCATGTTAATGAATTAAGTGATGCTTTAAAAAACATATTGTGTATATATTTGCACTGTATTTGTCATCACAACTCAACATATTCTCAATTTCTGAAGTATCACTAGAAAACAGTTAATGAAAATCTCCTGAGATTAATATTCTGTAGACATAATCAATAAGATGCTAAGTCTTTAATATGATTTTTTGACATATATAAGTAAAATTTAATCTCATGTTTACTTTGAACAGTTTATTATAAATTATATACTTTAACAATATGATTAATAGACTTAAATGTACTTTGCGCTTCCTCCTTGCCTCATAGTCGGCCATGCTTGTTAAAAAAGGGTTTGTGGCTCCACTGCAGTCCACTTTAGATGATGTGGAACACTGTGGTTGGCTTATAGTCACCCCATTACATTACTGTGCATATAGGTGGAATCAGATGACAGTAATCATAGATCTCTAGACATCCAAGAAAAGTTATGTTCATTAGAATGGATGGGGGATCTGAACGGGTTAATGTTGTGGCTGGTCGGTGTAGTTATGTATCTGTACTGATATACAGTATGTGTGTAAAAATGTTTAACATTTAACCAAGGCAATACTCCAGTATCTAGTCTCAAACAGGCACAATGATTGACTATCAAAGACTTAGTGACTGAACAGCATGAAATAATTTTAGTTAATCTCACCCTCTCCTCTTTCTTTCTTCTTCTTCTCCTCTGCTACTATCAGCCAAGGTGTTGCTCCACCCATCCAGATACAGGTAATATAAAAGGGAAGAACAGCAGAAAAAGTATCCCAGACAAGAAGTTAACACCAGTCTGGCAAAGGCAATCCAAGGAGAAAGGAGCTGATTCGTCTGCAATGGCACACAAAGTAATAAATCACTTGTGTTGTATTGATCTGTCAGCAAATTCATCTTTTTACAGATTCCACTGACTTTCAACAGAAATTGTGGGGACAACTGTTCAAACAACCATTAAGTTATTATCAATATTTAATAAAAACAAAGAGCTCACCTTCTTTCTAACCTCGCAAAAAAGATGTGTAAATCAAACAGGATCAAATCCAGATGAAGACCTGAAATCATCGTCTGATAAAATAAGATGTTGTGGGTGGCATTCTCTGACAATAACAAACATTTTAAAAAACTGGAGTGGAAAGAAGACAAAAGCAAGCACTTCAATCACAGGGATGCACAAAATTTATTATTCTGCTCTTGTGACAGTAACAGGGCCAAATATGAACATCCTAACATACAAATTTCTCTAAGCTGCCACAAAGCCCACGCAGTACGTGCTTCTTCATCGACACCCTTTGAAAAACAATCTCTGTGTGGCTGCAGGCCCTTCAGTCAACAACATTTAATAAGTTAGCCAGAAAAACATGCTTTTTTTTTTTTTTGAACTACGTGCCATGACCTCAGTGCCATGACAAACCTAACCAATAAAGACAAATAACGAAACAAAAAATTAAGGACATTTTAGTGCACAACGTAAGTTCTGTACCTGAAATGAAACATACATGCTCAACATGTTGATATATTATGTGCCAACCAATTATAATTGTATCTATATTATGCCCACCTCTATAAAATAAGTTAATTATATGTGTCTGCATGTCAGCATAATTCTTAAACACATTAAATGCAATATGTACAAACAATCAAAAACAAAAAAATCATAGCTAATTTTACACAAAATTTCCACTAAACCTTTTTCAGCATTTCACTCCACCCTTTCTAAGCACTAATGATTTAAAGATAATCTGACAGTAAGAGCTAGGCTGAAGAAATTATCACATAAAGATGGCATACTCTAGGTACAGTGTATGATCAGTGAAAAAAGGTAGACTTCATCAGTGCAGAGTGCAGTTTGCAGAGGAAGAAGTGCAGTGCCTTGATAAGACTTTACCGTATCTATTCCTGCATGACGGTCAAAGTGGAGTAGCATCCAGCTCAATCTAACAGGTTTAATTTCCCCTATGCAAAAGGGAAAAAGTAGCAGTGTGTGCAGAAATGACTTTCACACCAATAGATTACATTAGCTGCAGGTGAATAAAAAAATGTGTGGGATTTTTTATGTATTGAACACTACATGAAAGAGCACACAAAAGCTACGTAATGTCTGCATTGTGCTTCATTAGTATCAGTAGCCTCTTATCTTCTCTCTTATGTCCATTCAAGATTCAAGGACTTCCTCCATTATTAAGCACTAGTGTGTGCATGTGCATGAAAAATACAAAACGACCCAAAAAAAGTGAAATCAAATTACAAGTTGAACTTCTTGGACAACAAATGTAAGGGGTAAAATAAGATCCTGTAAAAAGGTGTGACAGGATGATAAATGAATACTTGTAAGCATTTGTGGTCCAATATAAAATGTTCCCTTTGAATAACCTCTCATCCGTCATGACTGCTCTTAAGCTACTTTTGACAGATCCATCAATTGCATCACTTCATCAGCCACGTCCTCGTCCGCTCTCCTTCCTCCACTCCCCTTTGGATCTCTCCTCTTTCACTGCTGCTCCTGGTGCTGAAAACTTTTTCATCACTTCTTTTTCAAACTCTTCCATTTCATCCTCTAAAGCGCTATCCTCCTCCTCCCCGTCATCATCTCCCTCCACCATGTCTTCCAAAATATCTCCCACATCTTCAACGAACTCCTGAAAGCTCGTCTGGTCGTGGACAAAGACTCCGTCCTTGAAGAATTCAGTGGCTAGCTTTTTGAGCTCTTCTCTTTTGAAGCCATCCACTCCCGCTCCCTCTGCCTTGGCTAGGTACGTTTGGAGGATGGCCTCAAACTCGGGGAAAGGAACAGGGAGCAGCCCCTCGGCTTGAGCGCAGGTCTCCAGTGAGTCACACTTCTGTGGTGGTTTGGGGTTGCGCTGCAGGCGTTCTCGCTGCTGGGCCCAGTACTCGGGCTGGTCCAGGGAGGGCCGGCTGTGTGTGTGAGGCTGCTTCCCATTTCCCCACAGGTGCTCTTCCTTGTGGACGTTCAATCTGTGCTCACCTTTGTGTTTCTGGGGGCTCAATCTGTCCTTTTTCCTCTCTCCATTGTGATTTTTGTCCGTCTCTCCTCCTCTCTTCCACTGTTCTTTCCTTTCCCACTGTTTCCTCTCGTTTTTCTTACTCCACTCCTTATCATCTCTACCATTTTTACTCTTCCACTCATGCCTCTCATCCTTCACTTTCCTTTCTTTACCATGATTTTTGCTGTCTTCCCACTGCTTCCTTTCACCCTTTCCTTTCCATTCCTTACCATAATCTTTGCCATTTTTACTGTCTTTCTTCTCTCCTTTCTCTTTCCAGTCTTTCCTCTCCCATTTCTCTTTGCTACTTTCCTTATAGCTATCTTTCCCCTTTCTCCACTCCTTCTCTCCCTTCCATTCCTCCTTGCCTTTGTGCTTCTCTCCACGGTCTTTTCCTACCTTCCACTCCTTCTTCTCCTCCTTATCCCTCCATTGTTTGCCCTCATTCACTTTCTCATGCTTTGCCCTGTTCCAGTCTTTCTCCTGCTTTCTTTCTTTTCTCTCACTCCTCTCTATCCATTCTTTCTTTCCTTCCCTATCCTTCCACGGCTTTCCACTGTCACCTCTGCTAGCCTTTTCTTTCTTCCACTCTTTCTCCTTCCATTGCTTACCTTCCTTATCTTTCTCCTTCTCAAACTTTGCTTGCTCATGTTTTCCCTTTTTCCATTCTGTTTTACCGCCATCTTTCAAATCCCTTTTCTCCCCTTCCTTCCATTCAGATTTATCTCTCTCTTTCCACTCCTTCTCGCCAATTTTATCCTTCTTTACATCTTTCTTCGTCCCCCTCTGGTCATCCCATGGCTGCTTAGTCTGTCTCTCTGTAGATCCAGCTGTGCCCTGCTTGCCGTCCTCTGGCTGGCCACCGGAGGGCGATGTGGTGGGCTTTACAGGTGCTTGAGCTGCTTCACTGGCTGCTGGAGGAAACACAAAAAGTCAGTACAACTACACAGATGAGAAGTGAGCATTCAAGTGAGAATAACAGAGAAAGAAGAAAAAAGGAGGAAACACGCTGCACCCTCCCTAGCTGTCTAATATCTATCATCCTTCTACATCTTCTACCCTCCTCCACGTCCCCTCCCTACCTCCTCCCTCTGTCCCTTTGTACCTGAGGAGAGTTTTAATTCAGTCACAGTGGATCTCAGTGTTTCTAGTTCTTTCTGTAGGGCCGGGACAGACTCCAGCTCTCTCTTCATCCTCTCGTTCTCTTTCTGAAGGACAGGGAGAGATGCCATCTCTTTCTTCAACCTACTGTTTTCCTTCTCCACCTCCTCCCACCGCAGACGCTCCTTTGCTCCCTCTGCTGCCTGTCCCTTGGCTACTTTTAGCTCTTCGTTCTGTGCCTGTTTGAAAAAAAAAAAAGAACAGAAAAAGAGGGTCCTGTGAGAATATTACAAACTCAGTGACACGTTTATGCACAGACACACATTTATGTATATATGTATACCGCACACACCCACACACACAGACACAGACACACACACACAGAGGAGAGATAAGGTGAGAGACAGAATGGAGTCACACCTGAAGTTGGGCTTCTAGCACAGAAATCTGCTGGTTCCCTTTGGCTAACTTATTTAGAAGCTCTGTACTGTCAGCATCTACTGCGGCCGGAGGAACCTCTGGATTAAGCCACTCCTGTCGACAAATTGCAGACAGAGTACAACACAATGGCAAATTTAGATGACTTCTCAGAATTTCTATTGCCAGACACAGTAGACGAAAAATTAGAGAACAGTACACGTCGATGAAGCAGGAAAGAACAAAAGTCCAGAGAAGCACAGTTGGTAGACAATGCTGCCAGTGTTGTGGGTGGGCTCCTGCTGGGCATATCACACTAAAAATTCATGCGGTGATACTTACTGTGCAGTAAACTCGGTGCTCAAATGGTATTTATAATGAACAACAGAGAGAACACAAACAGAATGGAAGGACAAAAAAAAAGTGACAAACTGACGTCAGACTGACCTGTTTTCCTGGTACCTCTGCATCTTTCAGCTCCACTGTACCATAGTCACTCTCTGCAAATGTATTATGCAAAGCTTCATGTTCATGTGAATAAACACACTTACAAAGAACAAGAGCAAAAGCTTTTCATATTATGGAAAAAGATGCCACCTACCCAAACAACAATCAAGGCTTTTGTAATAAAATGTGTACTCTGAGCTGAGTAGGGACATATATACACTGAGTAATACCTAAAATGAAAGGTTATGGACAATATATTTATTGCTGGCTGAAAACTGCAACTTTTCAGTTTAAACCTTATCTTCTATGTACTTGCAAAATTTTTACACTGATCATGCTAGAAGCTATTTATAAAATCCTAAAAAAAAATGGGCGTTAAGCTAGAAAAGGTATGGTAGTCAAGCTTAAAAGTACTGGTTTACATTGTGGTGATGCAGTACAGTGTTTTCATTCATCAACAGCAAATAAGCCTCAGTGCAAAAGTGCATTAATCACTTCCTCTCTTGCTCACACAAGTTTAGAAGCGTGCAGGGCTTTTAAAATTTCCTTTCAGAAGAATATTTGGCCCGCAAGATGACCATTTGTACACCCATTACTCACTGCATGTTACACTGAATTCATTCATAATGAAAATCCCAAAAAGATCCATCTTAATAAACTTAAGTAAACGAGGACCGCAACAGCAAAACTGTATAAAAGAATCTGTTTACAAACTCTCACAGAACTTATGCAGTTTAATCCAAGTCTTATTTATCCAGTTGTTTGCTCAGTACTTCCCAAACACATGCATTTGGGCTATAACAGCCCAATACAAAACACTTCTGACTATGAGTAGTGCACCCTGAGCATGCCTGAGCACGCATGTGTGTATGAGCGTCGCTTAAGCAGAATTTGAACACACGTGCATGCTCAGGCACGCTACTTGGTCGTGCATGAGACCTTTTGTTGATGTAATAACTATTTGTTGTTGTTGATGTTTAAAATCCTGATGTTTTAGCAAAAATGCACACGTTTGGGAAGTACTGAGCATATAACTGGATAAATGAGACTTAGATTACACCGCAGGAGTTGTGTAGAGTTTGTGAACAGATTCATCAGGGAGATGTGAAATAAACAAAGTTTCTTTTATGAATTCAAGGTAACATGTAGTGAGTAAATGTTATACAAATGTTCATTTTGTGTATTCCTTTAAAAGGTGTCTGATGCAAAACAATTTCCTCTGCATGCACAGTCATGCCAGGAAGCACTCATTCACTCACTCACACACATAACGTACCCTCATCCAGGTCCATGAAGATACCTGCAGGTATAATACACCTCAGTCTCAGAGCATCCTTTGTCTAGTTTACTGCTAGTAACATATCATTTTCCTCTAACTCACTGCACTTTAACATCTTGAAATGAATCTAAAATCCATTAACATAGTAACAGGCAAAACAAAATGCTATGTCTGCCTTTTCATAAGGTCACATGGGGATACCTACCTGAGAAAAAGATGGTGCCAAGGCCTACCAGGATGACAGCACCCAGGATGCACTTGTTTACAGAGAACCCGCTGTCTTCCTCCCGCTGTGGCAGCTGAAACTCCTCCTCTCCTTCCTCTTCCTCCTCCGTCCTTCCGATCCGCTCCAGAGCTGCTAAGAGAGACCTCCTTCTCCTCACCTCTGGCTCTGCCTCCTCTCCCGTCTTCTCAGTCCTGTCCTCACCCACCTCTGAATCCACAGGGGAGTCTGGAGCAGTGAAAGGAAAGAGTGTGAAAAGCTGTTGTGAAAGTATTTTTTGACTCTTACTTTGCAATTTGCAGGTTCAATCTACTCAACGGTACCCCCAAGGCATAAACGTCCAAAACAGCTGTTGTCAATTAGACAATTTTATTTTCTGACACATTTATTATTTTAAAGCTGTTGCACATTATTGGGCACACTTTCAAAGTTGATGTTAGATAGCACAGCAGCGATGGCGCCTGTAAACGGTCTGATGCTGCAGTATACTCCTCGTGGGAGATAAGACTTGCTTCTTTATTGGCTCTGCTGTGCATGGCACGCTGGTTAATTTGCTCTGTTGCCATTCCTTATTTTCCTTTAAACTGCATAGATAAGGCTTAAATCTTGAATAAATCGCCTGGAAAGTGATTCAAGTGATTCATTTCGGAACTTCTGGCACTAAAGTTTCTAAACTATTTGCATCACTGTTTTTTGTAGAAGAGCAGTAGCACTATAAATTGGCACTGTAAAGAACTCCGACACTGAACTAGTTGTTAAACAAAAGGTGTATGAAAAAAATGCACAACAGAGCAAAAGAAGACTCATTTTTTAATGCTGTAGCTAGAAAAAGAGCTGCAGACCAAAAACACCACACTGCAAAAAAACTTTAGAGGCCCCGGTCCCTCTGAAGCCAATTTACTTCTGCAGGGTGTCATGCAACTAAAAGTTTCTCTGTCACATCATGCTCCCTGCCTCGTACCAACCACAGCCTCTGCAGACAATGTCCTGGCCCAGATACTGAGCAATTCCATAACCAGCTGGTCCACCAAGTGCACTTCAAACACAAATAGTACATAAGGCTTAGTCTCCAGTAAATAAAGGAAAGCTGTATCTTTTCCTTTATTTACCAAACCAGGTGATGATCTAACGATATATAAAGACTGATGCTATAGGTATTATGATATTAATGTAATAATGACATGACTAAAGTTTTCATACCTGCCTGTTTACCTAAGTCAGTCCTTGGGAACAGGTCAGACTCCTCCACTTCCTGTTGGTGCTCCTCCCCATTTAGCTGATGCAGTGTCCCATCCTGCGTCAGCCCCTCTTCATCCTGTGTTAACTCCACCCCTCCCAGAGTCTCTGTGCTCAGCGTTGAGGCTGGGGGCTCATCAGGGGAGGGGGTTATGTGGGTGTAGGAGTCAGAAAATGAATCAGGGTCAGAGCTGGACTGTGCTGGGCCCTCAGGTAGGCCCTCTGACTGGCTGAGTGCATCACTGCCGGGGACGAAGCTGTCTGAGACTTCCAAAGAGGTGGGAACAGGCGCATCAGTGACGACAGTGGGCTCGGAGGTGTGTTGCTCTGTGCTTATGTCTTCACTTAGCTCTGCTGTTTTTTCCTCTGCTACCTGGGTAAAAGAACCAGGTCATTAATATTCCTTCAGGTATTACACTGTCAGCCAAAGGATTTAGAGCTGGATTAAATTCAAACAATGCTCCTAAATTTGACATATTGGGCAGAGAGTTAGATAAGAAATTCTATACCACTCAGTATGGTAAATATAAAGATACAGCCAGCAGTCAGTTATCTTAGTTTAGCAACAAAGGCTGAGCACAGAGGGAAGAGAGCAACAACCAGCACCTCTACAGTTTACTAATTAACATGTTACATCTCTCTTTTTTCTTTTTTAATCTGAACAAAAAACAATGCGTAAAAACATCAGTTCTCGTGAACAACAGCTCGCTGTTTTCACTATTCTGGACTATTTCTTGGCTGGAACCAGTTGCTAGGTAACTAGTGGAGACTACAGGAAGTTAGCAGCCACGGCCAAGAAATAGTCCACAATAGTCCAGGAAGATATTGCTGCCTTACAGCTGAGCCAGGCTAGCTGCTTATGGTCTTTATTCTAAGCTAGCCAGCTGCTGGCTGTAGACTTCTAGTCCATATACAGATATGAGCAGGGTTCCCATATTCATGAGATACTTCTCCAGGCCTTGAAATGGTTTGGACTTAACACAATGTTTTGGAAAAGTTTTGTATGTACATTGTTTTGCCTATAGTTTAAAATATGTTCATAAAAATATGTTAAAATAACAATAAAACAAATGTTTGTTTAACAAGAAATAAATGCATAAAGATTAGTCAAAATTATTACCTAAATATTCATCAAAATACACTGACATCAATATGATCCTTGGTTTTAACTCCCCCCAAAAGGCAGGCATCCTTGACATTTTGCAAAGTGACTGCATGTGCAAGGCTGGTCTATCTGCCATGTACAGCTAGTTTTCTACCGAGCAAGTTAAGTTAGCATAAGTGCTAGCAGTTTTCTTATCCGCAAATGCCCTTTTAATCTACTTTAATAAAACCATCAGGGATGACCTCTAGCTCAACAGGTAGAGTGTGCACTGTGTAGGCTGAGTCCTTTGCAGTTGCCTGGGTTCAAATCCATCCTGTGGCCCTTTGCTGCATGTCATCCCCATCTTCTTCCCCCCCCTTCCTGTCTCTTTCCACCTGTGCTATCATAAAGGCAAAAAGCCCTAAAAATAAAATAAAGTCATCGAAATGGGATAAAATATTATGGAAAAGTTTTGAGAATTCACAGGTAAAAATTTGTGGGAACCCTGTATGATATTCTCATCAAACTCTCTGCCAGAAAGTCCATCATACAGGACCTTTAAGCTGTAGCCTGGTAACAGCTGAAATGAGTCATGCTCTACTTGGGTTATAATGTGGCTACACACCCACCGGTCAATTAGAATCCAGCACTGCTGGTGCCCATGGTATAAACAGTTTAAAGGCAATTCAGAAATAACTATTCAACCACAGCATGGTATAATTACAAAACAGAGAACAGAAAAATGCCTTCATTGGCCAGTCATAATTACAAATTCAGCTAAGCTGTGTAGCAAATAGTACATTATCAAAAACAATGTGCGGTGCTGTCCTACCAGGTGGCCCTCCACAGGGAACCCCTCTGCAGACTCTGCACCGTTTGCAAGCTGGTTCTCCTCAGAACCTGGCTCATCAAACACAGAGAAAACACGGCAAGAAGGAAGACTATTAGAGCAATAGTTTAACATTTCAACCGTGATGCCAAATGGAAAAAAATAAGTACAAATGAAAACTTGGACATTAAAATGGGTCTATGTGTTAAAATGTTTTTTATTTGCCATAGATAATCTCACAGTCCTCAAATGTATTGTGACACACACCTGCTGCACATTTAAGGCCTTCCTCATGGTGCTCTGTCCCCTCTGCCAAAGGCCTCAGGGTTTCAGCAACAGTCTCCTGGAATAAAAACACACAGACATTATAACTATTTAGATAATACTTCTGGAATCTGCAGTTCAGTCTTTTACTATCTTGTTTCTGAGCATCAGCAGTGACTAAGCATTACTCTTTTAACCAGCAGCTCCTGCCAAAATGCCACTGAACAAGGCAGACTGTTTGTGTGTGTGAGTGTGTAAGACTAGCCATCCTGCCAGTGCCTCTTAGGCTAGTTCGCCTTTCTGAATAACAGTTAAAACCATAAAAGAAGAAAAGAAACAAAGACGGTCTTATTACAGAAACCTACTTCATAACCAGGTGACCCAAAAGAAAATCAATTGGGACAAAGACTTTTCTTTTTTAAAAATAATGCAATTTCATTGAGGTCATGCACAGCGACTTCCTATGCTCTTTACAGAGTGGCGATACCTCAGGAGTGAGGATGGTCCAGCTGTTGTTAGCACTGCTGCCGCCAGACATGGCCCCCTAGAGGCTTTGCCTGTCTCCTGCAACACAAGAAGACCACAAAACAGATAACATGATTAATAGCAGTTCACAGAGAAGAAGTCAAATTAAATTTATACTCCTTTGTGCCTTCATATACTCTGCATCAAAGCTGGTTGTGTGATTTTCCAACAAGGTAAATCCTAAATTTTAGGTGGCGGAGAGTGAAAAATAGAATTTTGGTTTGTTAACAATGCACGTGTTACTGAAGCGACAGCTAAACAGCCCTTAGGCGAGCTGGCGTATTGTTCAGAGGCCTGCTACAAATGACAGTGTGAGTACTGCAGCTTACAGACATTTACATCTCCTGTTTACCCATGTGCAGGATTTGAATACATGCCTTCGCTATTCAGCCTCACCCATTCTGTCAATAAAGGAGCTACTGTAACACATTGCTCTGTGTGCGTGAGAGAGTACATGTGTGTATGTGTGCAGGAAGTCCAGCTCCCTGGGACTATTCAGTTCTTCATTAGTAGTTTGTGTGTGCTGTGGGCCTTTGGTCACCCTGGCTTTTGACTAGCTGTGAAATGTTTTGGCACAGGACTCGGGTAACTAAGGCCGGCACCATTCGGGAGATACAGACAGCAGAATGGGCTTTCCATTTCAAAGCTACTGGTCTGTTAATCTCTACAAACCACCAAATTTGAACTGTATAACGAATACACATATTCCCTGCATGACTTGCCTAGGAATCACAGATTTTACGGTAGGATAAACATATGGTGCAAATGTTTTCCTGAATCTTCGTCTGTAGTAGTGACCAGCACAGCTCTTTCCAGACTGAGATCACTCGAGCGGAAACACAGACTGACATTTCAATTTCACCTCCTGGTCAGATACAAGTGTCAGGTATTACAGCTGTATAAAGCCTTTACTCTCAAACAGCAGAGGAGGACATAGCAGAGATGCATATTTATCAGGCGTAGTCTGGCTTTCTTCAGCGAATGCAGAAAGAGCTAACCACTTACATTAACACCACATTGTCTGGGTAATGACACACTTCACTCCCCAAATTCAATTCTCTCCCAGCTCCGCAATTTAGGTCTCCTAATCGAGTGCCTCCCAAGAGAAGTCTACTGAATCTAGCCTAGGGCCCTAGGAGCATTGTGGGGCATATAGTGGAATGGCTTAAATAGATACTGGCTAAATATAGCCACCATGAGATTGACTAGAGACAGAGGAGGGAGCATGCGGAAGATGGCCATGGGGAGCACAACAGAGGCAGAAATGTATTCTAAGGACAGTTTTAAAAGGATTACTTAAACTGCATCACAAAGCCGATGGCTTTTAACAGAGAAAAAATAAATTTCACTGCCTTGCAGTTTGTTTATACTCTCTGATTTTTATGAGAAATATCTTTGGGAGTCTGCGTCATATTAAAAGATACTTGACATCCTGCCTGATCTCAGCTTATTGATGTCTGGTCAAACAAATAAAAAGGTACCTTCAGTTCAGTTTAAAATGCAATAGCCAATACTGGCCACTATTTTTTCTTTAGCTAAACAGCTGTAGGCCTGATCTTATTATCCTGCTCTCAGCAGGGAAAAATTACCAAAAAAGGTCAAGAGAATAAAGCACAAGATAGGCCATTAGGACAGCTATGTTAGGCTGTCAGTAAACGCACCATAACCAGCATGTGCACACACAGCATCATCAACAAAGCAGCAGCTCATCAAATTAGTATGAAGCTTAGTTATTCAGACTGCTTTGAGTGAAGGGGTGTGAAGCCTGGGACAGGAAATGTCATAAGAAAAACAAAACACGGAAATCACAATTTCAACACATTAAAGGGCAGTGAAACTAAGGTAAATCACTAAATGCTTTAAAAGCAACGTGAAGTTTTAACATGAACCACTACAAAACAAAACTTTTAACCGCTGCAGCTGTCAGTCGAGCAACCAGGAAAAAGTGAGTGAAACGACAGTGGCGACGCAGCGGAAGAACAAACAAAACAGACGTTGCTGCTTTGAAATAAACAAACACTGAGTTACATCCAAATTTAGGTCACTCTTACCGTGTTCCGTCGCTTTACTTCAGACCCCCACAGTCTGTCACAGATACAGCAGACACTTCTGAGTCTCACCATCCAACTTGGGAACTTACAAAGTGCCTCCTGAACTTGCATGATCCACGCGCTTCTCGTCCAATCACAGACGGTGTCGGCTCTAGTCCCGCCCCTCGGCCTCCTGTTCGACCAATGGCAATGCGGCGTTGCCCTTCTTCTCTGGGAAAGGGTCCAAGATGATTGACATATGCAGGTGATGGCGAGTATGTGAAACATACATCTTACATGCGATAACACCACCAGTCCTCAGCATATAACGCTGGTAGTCCACAGGCTTGGGCTGATTCCAGGTCACAATATCCTCCTTTCCCTTATAAGACAGCTCGTAAAATGTATCCTGTTTCTGTTCAATACATAGGCCCTAAATTGGACCTCTATATAGACTGTGCCAAATTAAATAAATACAAGCCTTAAAACGTCAATAAAGCTACATAAGAGTTAAACCAAACTATTTTTGTGTCTTGTTTTCTTTTCTAGCTGTTGACTATAAGATTAACCACAACAAAATGAACAAACATGCAGACATAAAGGTAATTCTTTTTCTAGTCATGAGTTCCTTTATTCAGTGCACACCAGTTTGTGTTGTACAGTGAACATCATGGGGTGCCATTCTTTAGTTTCTGACCCAGTCTCTCAGTGAACATTTGTAGTTTCTGGAAATGTTCAAGTGTATTTCCTGGAAGCCAAGAAGAGCATCCTACAGACACTGAAAAACAGAGATGAAAATATCTTAACACACTACATAGTGTTACGATTTAGTACACCTCATTGAAACTGCTGCTTTCTAAAATTAAGAGCCTCACTTTAAAGGAGCAGTGTGTAAGCTTTAGGGGGATATAGTGACATTTAGTGGTGAGGATTGCAAAGTGCAACCAGCAGAAACTTCTCCTGGTCAGCATTCATTGTTTTTACAAGGAGCTGAATTAGCCTGTAGAGGTTTCTTCCTCTCAAAAACAAATGGAACGGGTGATTAAAGTAGTAAATACTCTGAGTAAATAAGATTCAAGTTACAAATCAGTATTCCTCTGATGGGAAAGGCCGCTAGCCCAGCACCTGCTTATGTGTGCTCACCTTATTTCCGATCCAGACGTTCAGGAGGTTTTCACCTGCAGCTGAATTATCCGCAGTGGTCCCCTTCCTTCCAAAATAAACGTACCCGGTGATGTAAACCAGTGAAAACACAGAATAAAGCAGTTTGACTTTACAAATCAGTGTCTCTCTGGTGCTGTTCCACATTTCAGAGACTGCCCTAGCTGATGTGTGCTTACCTTTTTTCTCTGACAACTTAAAATCCAGATGTTCAGGAGGTTTACACCGGGAGACGAATTATCCGTAGAGGTCTCCTCCTCTCCAAAACAAACAGACTAGGTGATTTAGAGATAAATTTACTGATAAAGCACTTTCACATAAAAACAAAAATCTGTTTTTCTGACACTGTTTGTCGCTGAGGGGCTGCTAACTATGGTGGCCAACATGAAACATGACAACACAAATGGCCCTTTCTAGAGCCAGTGTTTGGTTTGCCTGTTCTGGGCCACTGTAGAAATATGGCGGTACAACATGGCGGACTATGTTGACGAGGTCCTGCTTCTAATGTGGACATAAAAGGCCCATTCCTATGTAACAAAAACACAATGATTCTTATTTTCAGGTCATTATACACTAAAGAAAACATACTTATTTATTCTGTTCCATTTCTGCCAACGTATCCCCCGAAATCCTGCACACTGGACCTTTAAACTATATAAACCTAAATTGCATTACATAAATTAGAAAGAGTTTGCTAAGTACTTAAGTGGTTGTTTGTTGTCATATGAGACAAGACTTATACTTGCCAATGCTTTGCCAGCACCGCCGATCAAACACTCCATTCCCGATGAAATAAAAGCTGGTTGAAATTACACTATAGGTGCCAACGGAGAAAAACAGGAAAATCAATGTTTGACCACTTGATCTACTCTCTCTTTCAGTCCGTCAGTCCAGGATCTCCTTGATGCACCAGCAACAGAGGAGGAAATACAGGCACTCCTTAACCGACTGGATGAAACTGTAGGCGAAGTTTCCTCCCAGGAAGTTCTTGCCTCTTCCCAGACCCATGGCCAGGTCCCTCAGGTGCTGTCCCAGAGAGGAGGAGGGCATGGCCTGGGGAAGAGGACGCTGGGGATGCATGGCTGCGGAGAGGAAAACGAGGCAGAGGCAACAAAGAGGGCAGTCGATGAGAAGAAATAGGAGGTGAGGTCTGACAAATTGGATCAGACTGGGCCGGTGCAACAGCTGAGGTCTGCTCCGTATTCCTGGCACAAATAGCTCCTCTACTTATAACCTCCTATACGAGCTGCGGGCCATTCACATCCTGCTTTTTCTCGACTGTTCCCTGCTTTCAAACATCCGCTGATTGATTAAAGGCCTTGTTTACCTTTGCTGCGCGCTGCTCCCCTCTGTTGTATAGCACCCCACACACAAGCTCTCCCTAGGCTCTAATAATCCCTGAATCAGCCCCCTACTGTTCACAAACAAGAGAGTTCCAGTAGCTCCAACACAACTCCCACTGCAACCCACTCTTTGTTCAGGATAGTGTGTGACAGGCGATCATACCTTCTAGCAGTGTGCGCTCTGTTGTTTCATTTTCCATCAAAGTTTTTTGGTGTACTTTGATAGAAGGATGATACGGATCTTAACGAGCCTATCCAACAAAGTGATAAACACTCAGGGAACACACACTTATATCAAAGCCAAACTCACAAAGAGAGATGAATGATATATGTATTTATATATGCAATCTATATTTTCAGATACAGGTGTAAACAGAAATGTTTCCCTAAAAACAAACAAAAAAAAGTATTAAAACAGAAACATATAAAGTAAAAATCAATATCTGTGCACACTATCTGAAAGTAACCTTTGGCTTTCACAAATTAAAAAGTACAACAGCATCATTAACACTATCACCACCACCGACAACGACAAACAACACATTTCTTTGAAAGGATTTTTCATGCAACAAAGGCATCTGTGATGAATGATAACACGGGACTGGTTCACTAATGATGCAGAGGGTCAGGTGGGTCTGTTTCAGAGCACACACACACAAACACGTACAGAACTTAAAGGGACATTTCAGATTTTTTTTAAGTGGGGTTGTATGTGGTACTTATCAATAGAGAGTATACTACATACACTTGATGGAATTCTGCACAGCTACGGTTTAGGGAAGCAGGCTGGAGTCTGACATGAAAGCTAAGCATCTACTGCTGTGGAGAGGTCAGCAACAAAACATATTTTAGCCACCTAACCACTGCTTTACCTCACCATCAGACAGTGATACCCGATGGGAAAATGAAGCTATTACATTGCTCTCTTCACAGCCAGACTCCATTGAGAAAACAGTGATTTAACATCGCTGAACACAGGAGCTGCCGGTCTACCTGTGCCTTTTAGAGTTCTTTTGTTTGTTATTGTTTGACTTTGGCATTTAAAAGGGTTACTTCGGATTCACTAAAGTCACACAATAACACAAACTAACTAACTGATCAAAGCAGCTTTAAACAAGCAGCTCCCGTATTCAGTGAGCTTAAATGACTATTTTTGTCAATGGAGACTGGCGGCATTGCCAAGAGCACAGAAGCTGCTTCCCCCATCAGAACAGACTGTTTGACAGAAAAGTAAAGTGGTGAAAATACACTCAATATAGTGTACACTTAAACTGATAGTGATTTTTTTTTAAAGTAAGACTTCTTTTTTAGGTAGCAAAAAAATGTTTATTTGCTGATCTCCATCCACAGCAGTACATTGCTTGGCTTTTGTGCTGGACTCCAGCCTGTTTCTCCAAACTGAGGGCATACTGACTGACTTCTACTGTTTGTTTTACACCAACTATGGATAAGTACCCCATACAACCCCATTTCAAAAATCCGAACTATCCCTTTAAAGCTCTGGTTTTCCTATCTGACCTACAAACACCTGAACAGGCAGAATGAGAGCGTCTGACTGACCCAGCTGTCACTCTGGTATGTCTGTGCATGTTAGATTACATATGAACCCACTTCAGGGTCTAAAGACTAGTTGACAGTTAAGGTTTAGGTTGAAACGTCCCTTCTCATATTTCAAGAGTTTGGCCTCGATCCATCTTTGACAAGTTCAATTGGTTTATAAAGAGCTACCTCAGTGCTGTGGAGTCTGTGTTACTGATAAAATGAGTCATTAAAGATACAACAATGGAAACAATAATCCAATCCTAAAATGACCGGTCAAATGTTATTTACAGATGGTCAGGAAATTCCCCCTCCCAATGGTGACATCAAGTATCTGTGACTATAAGCTGAATGCAAGAATGTGCATCCGAGGAGATTGCCATCACTGGATCTGTTCGTGTGTGTTTATTGGAGTGTCATTTTTGCAGAGTCTTTGTTTAACTGAGAGGCTTGTGTGAGATTCTCCTGTAGTCCACTACATTTGAATTAAGTACATAAGGTGACTGCATTGAAGTGACGTGACTGCATTGAAGAAACAAGGCACAATTAAAAACATATATATAAAAAAAACATCATGAACTGAGGGAGGAGGAAGAGGAAAGGAGAAACAATAGCGTGAACTTCTCCCCCCTCAGATCCTCATAAGTTTGTGAAAACAGCACACTGAGGAGCAACATTTGGCTTAACATTAGCAATGCTCCGAAAACATTTATGTCCTTATGTTCAGTTATCCCCGAACCATTTCTTTTTTTCTATTTTTTAAAGGACATTATTCCCTCAAGTGATTAAAAAATAAAGCAACATCACGATACACATAATTACCTAACCATTACGATGACATATTTTGCATCATTTTTGCAGAGGGGAATTCACTGCGCTCAGACTGTTCAACATTTCTCACTGGCCAAAGTTTAAAGGGGTCGTCTTTACCTGCTTTCCTTTGCTTTAAGTCAGAATCCTCTTTAAAGATATAACCCATAGATTGTCAGTGCAAACACATACTAAGGAAAAGCATCAGGTCTATGCCTCTCAACATATACTTGTTACTGTGTTTGTAGGTGACATCAACGCACAACTAACTTTAAAAATCTCCTTTTGTTGATGTATTCAGGCACAATCACCTAGATCCTTCTCCCCTCTAAAACAGGCCCATTTCATTCTGCAATCCAAGTCTAAACTTGTGCGCAATGCTGTAAGCACACAAGACAGATAACTGCTGATAATCGTCATGGCTTTCTCTGCTGTTAGCGACCGAGTTCATGATCTTTGGCATGACAGGTGGTGCGGGCCGTGCGTGGTGTAAAGGTGTATGTGCATCTGTGTTTACGGAGGGATTAGGGAGATACAGCTGTTTAGATTCTCCTAAACTCAGAATGTCCAACAAGTAATGAATCCCAAGATAACAGAAAAAAAAGAACATGGTCATTGGCATAGCAGTCCCCAAGTTTTGCATACAGGCTTTCATCATCACCAGGTATCACTCCAGGGGTCAAAGTTCAAACGTCCTCAAAAGGGGAGTGGTTGGGGGTAGGGTGGCCCTCCTGATTAGATTGGAAGCAAACACATTTATGCATATTCACCAGGCAGATTTTTTTTTTTTTGAAGTCAGGTTTGCTGCTGAAGTGCTCCAGTGACACTTGAAGGGAGAGTTTATGTTCAAGCCCGGTTCAGTCTGTGATACAAAGAACCATCGCCATCCAGTTTGTGTTTTGCCTAATATGCTCCAGCAACAGTGTGAGGAGGGAAATCAGCTCCCCGAAAGAAATGACACATGCTTACAAGCACTGCAAATCTTATTCCAAGTCCCATTTATGCTCCTTTCTTCACTTTTCAGTTCCACATTTCTTTTTGTACAAGGATTCATGTATTAGTAAAGTGTTCGTTTTTTTTTGTTTTCATAAATCGCAAGTTAAGATTTTTTTTTTTCCGTAAAAAGAAAAAAAAAAGCATTTATTTTCTGCCCTGTTCTGAAAGGGCTCCTCCCTGGTTCACAGTAGGCTGTTGAGAAATTGCAGCAGTGCTTCTCCGCTGTAGAGGGATGCACCTGATAGTTGTTGGAGGGGGGGGGTCGAAGACTGCAGGTCACAGTTTGGCTTTCAGAAAGGACAGGAAAATGTGGCAACAGCAGCAAGTGAGTGATTTTACAGATAAACTAGTGATTTTTCTTTCTTTTTTTGGCTTTCTTTGCAAATGGTGTGTGCATATGGGATCTTGTATATGTACGTGTGCATGGTAAGTGTAGTGTTGCTGTGTGTACTATAGCATAATGCAGGTGTGTTTGTTTTGGGTTGAATTGTTGCAGGAGTGTGTGTGTGTGTATTTGGTGGAGTATTTCATTGGTGTGTGTAATGTCAGGCCCTGCGCTCTACTGGCTGTTGCAGACACACTTCGCTACCAGCTGATACGATGGGGAGTCTGTTGTCCATGTGGTAGCTGATCAGGTGACTCACACTTTCAAACCGATGGTCTTTTGTACGGACCTGAAAGACAAAAAAAAAAAAGATATTAAAGACAAGTTTAAAGGGCTTTTTGAGGTTTTTATTTCATTCTGTAGCTTCCTTCCTGGTGTTTCTTAAGTATTCAATTCCAGGAATTCAAATTTTGGTTGTAGTGTGTATGTTTTAGTGTCAAAATGTTATTTTTTTCAAGAGTTTTCCCATGATATCTGATGTAGGTTGGCGGCTTTGAAGAGAGCAATATAATGGCTTCAGTTCTCCGTCAGAAAGGGCTGTCTGATGGCAAAGTAAAGTGGTAAAAATAATCTAAATATAGCATACACTTGAATTGATTCTGATTTTTTTTTTTCAAGCGGTCCTTGTTTAAGTGGCAACATACACTTGGCTGCTGCTGCCTTACACAGCCACCAGACTCCTTTGACAAAATCAGGAATTTTATTTCACAGAACACAAGGAGTTGCTAATTGACTGCTACCTCTGATTGGTAAGTTAGTTTGTGTTTTTGTGTGACTTTTGGAACTTAACTAACATGGCTTCCAAAGCAGTAAGCTTCATTATCTTCGCTCTGATGCACAGGTACTCCTGTCCGCTTCTCCAAACTGGGAGTGTACTGATTGCCATCTATCGTAGGTAACACACTGACTATGGATCTACGAATGTAATACAGTATACTGAGCCCCAGTATGTCTTCATCGGGTTAAACAAAAGTTTATTAACAATAATAAAACAGCACCATCTTCTACCTCCAAGCTCATAACTTCCAAGCTAACACTTTCATTGCTCTCCATGGTTACATTGTCAGCGAACTGCGTGTGTGGGGGTTGATGGAGAGGAGGGCATCAGCCCTGTAACCTACACCTTTTTGCTAACGGCTGAGTGGGAGTTTCCATTTGCAAACACAGAAAAGAATGCAAATAGACCTACCTTTTAAATTCATACACACCTATACAACCACGTGTTAGGAAAACATGACTTAAAGATGCTGTGTGTTATTCTATAGAAAGATAGTAGATTGTTGAGTCTCATTTCCAAGTTGTCAAATACTGACACTTTGGGTTGGTGGTCAGACCGAACCACCAACCCAAAGCATCTGTAACAATCAACTACCTTTCTGAGAGTCACAGATATCAGATATAGCACCTTTAAAAATAGCCATTGCCCATTCATGCTTCTCCCTCCCCTTTGTAATCTCTCTTGCCCTTATGATTTCCTCCTCCCACTCTGACTCACCACTCCTTCTGGATCAACTAGTAGCAGGTGTTTGGGCTGACCGCCCTTGCTGTCCGGTGAGGACGTACTGTCCAGGCGTGGTCCCAGACTCTCGCACCAGGAAGTCCCCATCGCGGGTCAGCAGCCTCTCTGCTTCCCTGCGACTTAAGCTACCATGGAACCAGGCCTCGCACTGCAGCTGCTGCACCAGAGGGGGCGCTGCTGTCACTGAGCTCGGGCCACCGTGCCCAGACACTCCCAGGGCATCATCAAATGGCTCTTGAAAAATAAATACACATACAATTGCATTATTGTATTTCTCTGTCGAAAACCCCACATCCATGTCTATGTAGGAAAATTAATCTTTTCTCTATTTAGAGCCAAAATGACTGGACCTTATCCAAGTGAACCACATGAATTGACAGTTGCGTGCTGCACACTGATAGTGGACTGTGTCTTTAATGTGAAAGGCTTTACGCAGTCAACCAATCATGTTACATAAAATGCCCCTGTAATGGACAAAGGCACTCTAATTCCCTTATCTTCCTCCAAGGCTGCCTTCTGCGGGCAGCTCCACTCTTCAATTAGCTCGTCATATGGAATGTACAGTACACACTACTCTGCTCATCCCCTCAGTCAATAATTAACCCTTGTTCTGTCCACATGGTAAAATAATTGCACATTTGTTTTAGCAGTAATTCTGGTCATTTTGATTACACACATCTTGTCATTTAGAGAAATTATGTAATCACCTTTTGCAGTTATTTAGCGGATTAGTTATTTGCACCGCTCGTGTGTTTTTTAGACAGCAGTCCATTTTAGCTGGATTTATCACTATGATATTCCCAACACAACACAGAAAGACAGGGTGAGGCACTCACTCATGTCAAAAGCATCTCTGTGAGCATTTCCATTAGCTGCAACTGGGGGGCGGGGTTTGTCCACATTGACGTATGAAGGGTCATCAAACAGTTCCCGTCCCCCTTCTTTGGCACCCACTAGAAAAAAAAGCAGACATCAGTGACCTTGGCACATCTTTCCATTTCCTCATAAGCACATGAAATGGTATTTTTAAGCATCCACACGAGATAAAACAACACAGAAACGAGAGTGAAGATAAAGTGCGACTGAATTTTGTCTGGATGACAACCTTCTACAGATTAACAGTGAATGACAGAGAGAAGTGCAGACAGAGAGGCAGGCAGAGACTCACCTGGTAGAGGCGGCAGAGGCTGCTTGTGAATGTCATTCTGGCCTGGCTGTCCATAAGGCTGCAAACACAGAGGCATATAAACAAATAATGAGTCACAGTCACATGTGTGTTCTCTAGTGTATGTACACAAATGGATTCCTATTAAAAGGGTTGCAAAAAGGTCAATGATGATTTGTCTATGACAAACCGAGCAATGCCAGCTGGGTTACTACTGCCTTTTAATTGTAAAGGCCCAAAACCAGGAAATTCTGAGACATACTGTAGAGCTGTTAAATTCCTTACAAGTGTATCATCTCTTAACTGCAGTATGAGCAGTGTTTAGACGTGTTGAAGCATGAGTGTCTCATCCTCCTGTTGTGTTTGTGTGCAGTTTTCTCACCAGCGTGGCACCTGGGCGGGTCCTCATGTCAATCAGTCCACCAGGGGGAGGCTGTTTTCCAGGAAAATTATTATAGTAAGGGACGTCAGGAGGTGGAGCAGCCTCATCATCTTCTTCCTCCCATGCAGAGCCGTCAAAAGGAGCCATTCTGCGAGAAAAGGAGAGATATAAACGGCAGAAACAGTATATGGGTGACAAAATACAAACACAAGCTCATGTTTAGGAGCTCATGTGAGGGACATTTTTCACATTTTACCTGTCATGAGGTGTGACCAGTTTAGGGGGATTCTTTAGGTACTGCTTAAAGCGCAGTTCAAAGGCCTGGCCGATGGTGCTGATAACTTCCTGGGCTAAACCCTCTGAACACTCCAGGATGTGACATGCTGAAGAAGAAAATGGCACAAATGACTAATAAGGAAGCCGCAGCGACATGTACTCAAATTAAATGTGCACTCACTATGACAAATATATCAACTGCAGGCAACATATAAACTTGTGTACACGTCCATTTGCATGTGCCTTGCTAATGGATGCATGGGCTGTAATTACTGACAAAGAAAAACTACATGTATTTCACTTTGCCCACTCTAGTTTTCTCTTTAAGGAGGCCCACTATGCTTTTGTAAATTTCCTGTCATATATATATACTGTTATAATGTTGGATGCTCATATAGAAATGGCCAAAGTTTTAAATAATGAGGTAAATGAATGTATAAGTAATCCCTGTGAGCATTAACCTCAGGCTTCAGACAGTTCTTAATACTCTGTTTTCTTCTACTTTCGAGACGAGCTGACGTCAGCTCTTGTTGGATTTCTTTACATGGTCATCTGCTCCAGGGACGCTGCTTTAAGTGTTAGCCTACACTGCTACGTGTAGCTACATGCTAACGACAGAGAAACCAGTAATTATGGTTGCTTGTGTAGCCATTTCTCCCCAGTTTCAGATCATAGTCCTGCTGGCAAATGCGCGTGTGATGATTTTGGTTTAGAAGCTTTTATTGGTGATTTTTCATGATAGAAAGCCCCAATATTCTACATGACAGTCATTCTGCGGCTGCATCAATAGTGCAGAGACGTCGCGATACAGAGGACCCGTAAACATTGACCAATCAGAGCAGACTGGGCTTTTTCGGGAGGGGTGCTTAAAGTAAAAGGCCCTAAAACAGAGTGTTCCAGCACAGACAGCATGTGGAAATTTTTTTGAACATTAAACCACGTTCTAGTAGAAACCTTACACACAAGTACCAACCTGAGGGCAAAAATTAGCATGATAGGTCCCATAATAATTGCAGATTTACATATAGAGAACATAAATAATATTTAAAGTAGTGTTACATTTTGGTAGAACCTTATAATGTAATCCTAATCCCATTTTCAATATTTTTTTCAGTTGCTTCCGCGAGCTCTGTGAGAGCAAAACCGAGAATCATGTTTTTTTCCACCATTGCCTGGAAAATCAAGCCACATGTTCACATATTTAGCACATAAGCACGAATAAAGAAGAATTTGCCAAACAATTAAAGCAGTCTTGTTTCTTGCTATGCCTACTTAGTGGTAAATGTTCTGTTTCTTCCTTCGCTCTGCACAGTGGGTCTGTAATGTCTCAGCTCCAGTGGGCGGTGTGTCAAATTCAAAGGAGAGCACAAAAATGAATAGAGCCATATCATTTATTTAATAGGATTCATTTATATTTCAATAAAAATGTCTTGCTCTTATTTATTTACTGTATTTGCTGTTTCACTACCCAGTGGGACTGAATGTGGAGAGAACATCTGCAACGCATGTACCAAAGGATCAAAGTCAGAGCTCTGCTCAACATCAACTCAATATGATTTTTTAAAAGTGTGTATTTTGTCAGATTCTGCCTGAGTGAAGGTGCCTCTTCGCTGTTCCTGCTCACCTCTCTGGTTGACTGGATCTTTGGCCACATATGCTACGTACTCAGCCGTATCCTGAGGGAGACAGGGTAAGGCAGTTAGGAGAGGAGGGGGAAGGGGAAAAATTGATAGGAAGAAAAAGTGAAGGGCAGGTTTAGGATAGAAAGATTGAAAAGAACAAGGAGGAAGAGACAAAGCAAAAGCTGTAGTCTTTAAGTGACAACAGGAGTTAAAAACATACATTGAGCTGAAAGAGAAACGACAGGAAGTAACAAGATCGAGCTCAGACAAGAAGGACTGCAAACCCAGCGAGGCAGCAATGGAGTGAGTGGCATTCATAGGAATAGACAATGACAGAAGACAGGAAGGAAGGATATGCAGGCTGAAGAAAGATGGAAAAAGGCCAGAGTGAGATCTGAGCTGAGAGAGAGGGGGAGTGACTCACTGGGTCTCCTCCAGAGGCGAAGGAGATGGACTGCATGTGATGATTGGCGATTATCTGTGGAGAAAAAGAAAGAGAGAGGGAGAGAGGGAGGAGAGGGAGACAGAAGGAGAGCACGTGGGTGACATGAAGTATGTGGGAAGTGAGATGAAAGCGTGTGGATGGAGAGACAAATGTGGAATCATTACTGAGAAAAGTGCTTTTTCCCCTCCACTGAGCGGCATCAACTACAGCAGAGATAAAAACTAAGTGGGACAATGGATGGAACACCTTTTTAACAGTCTGCAACAACCGCCCGCGCTGGATCAATAACACCATCAACACTTGCTAATGCCCCGTGCACAATGTGTGGTCTATATCTGAGGCTTTATTTGTGAATGGATATATGCACGGGGCATGTTTCTTTGCTCTGCGTGTTAATGTGGGTGCACTGCGCCGCTGTATACCATCTCCCCGAAGAAATAAACATCATTCAGCAGCTATTAACTCATAGGAGGAGGATCACATCCTGCCCTGTGGCGATGCAGAAATGAAGACGATGGTTAGGAGTGATTTGCGCTGCATCCAGAATAAATGAGGCAAACAAAGTGGAGAGGCTCTAAATTTATCTGGGCATCCCCAAAAGGTCACAATGCACAGTGCGCTGATGATCAAATCATCAAAATAAAAACCTAGAGTTAGGCTGTGGTTTATTAAAATATTTCCTTGATGTCAAAGTCAATTTAAAGTATGCTTTTTACATCATTCAGATCCAACCTTCTGTGAAATTTCAGCTTACTAAAATCTGATTATATCATCAATTAGGACGTAACAGCAGTGGGAATCAAGTACATACATCTTTTAAAACATATCCTCGACAATCAGGGTCCCTGCAGCTTAGCAAGTTTGATTTAAGACTTTTTAAAGTATCACTCGGAATGAAGTTTGAAACCAAATATTACAACAACCAAAACCGAATTTAAAAAGGGGGGGTGACATTAATTACTTATTCATTCATTCTCTGTAACCACTTATCCTGTTAGGGGTCGTGGTAGCTGGAGCCTATCCCAGCTGATGTTGGGCGAGAGGCAGGGTCACCCTGGACAGGTCACCAGACTATCACAGGGCTAACACTTGGGGACAGACAACCATTCACACTCACATTCACACCTACGGACAATTTAGAGTCACCAATTAACCTGCGTGTCTTTGGACTGTGGGAGGAAGCTGGAGTACCTGGAGAAAACCCACACTGACCCAGGCTGCGTTGGCAAACCTCCAACCCTGGGTTCGAACCATGAATCCTCTTGCTATGATGCAACAATACTACCCACTACACCACCTCACCCAATTGCTTATTGTGACATAATCCCCATGTTGTCCGGGGCAACATGGGGATGTGCAGTTAGCTAGCAGACAGTGAATCCTTTGCTCTGAGCATCCTGACCAGAAACAAATTATGAGTGTAGCTGGTTCCTCTATCCTGATCTGCAAGACGTTAATGTGAGAGACACTCGGCAAATTACTTTAAAAAAAATAGATGTGACTAAATATTTTGAGATTTTATTGTGACTTAAAAAATAGTAATAAAATCCTCCAGTGTTTTAGCATCTTTAAGACTTTTGAAAAATTGATTTACAACACTTAAGTACCAATTAAAGCCTTATTTTTTTAGATAATAAATTCACTGTCTTTTAAGACTTTTTAAGGATCAATAATAAGCAATTTACAAACTTAAACAGGTTTTGAAAGACAAATATAAAATGTTAAAAATGACAGAAAAATGGGAATGCTACTTTTTTTTTTACAATTTGACATGGGAATTGCCATTCTTAAGTTGATCTTGAAAAAATATGTCTGCATAATCCTTAAATCCACATGAAATCCCTCAAGCAGAGAGATCCTCAGGTTTACTCTGCTCCAGTAAACTGCACAGGCTAAGTGCACTCTGGATACCAAACATACCTCTGGCTACAACAGAGCTCTGACAATCAGATGCATCTCTGACTCACAGTCAAATCTCTGGCGGTCAGGGACAAATCTCCCAAACACTGACAGAGTTTTTGAGGGAAAAATAAACACATAAGCAGCTTCCAGAGTGAGCTGGTTTCAGTCTAACCTGTTTGCAGTCTGAGGCCAGCAGGTTGAGGCTGCTGGTCGAGATGGTGAGGCTGATTGTCATGCCGGCAAACTGCAGGTTACTCTTCCCCAGAATGGACGTCATACAGCGAGAGGAGGGCTGCGAGGGACGGGGATGCAGTCCATGAGTAACAAACAAACAAGGTGCACAAACAGAAAACAATAAGGCTTTTTTTTTTTTGTTACTTCAACAAGGCACGATAGCCCATTGAGTCCTCCCTGACTGTGCATGAGTCTGTGGGTGTATGTGTGGAAATGCCTGTGTGTGTGGGAGTGGAAGAACAGCTGCAATTGTGAAAGTGATCCTGTCTCCAAGGCCAACTGTGACCAATGGGGAGCAGACAGGACAGTTCACATACTGAAGGCTGGGCCAAGAGCATCAGGCAGGCCACGCCAGCACTATAGTGCCAGCCCGTTTATCCCAATCCTCCTCCTGTTCTCATGGCTTTCATCCATGTCTGCTCCAGAATATTTGGCGTATGCTGTGAGAAAAACAGCATCAGGGCAGGATGCGCACGCTCAGCCACATTAACCTCAGTCCAGCCAAATCAGAGGGACTACACTAGTTTAATCTATTCTAGTTTACATCCTATAGCTGTGCTTTGTCTGGTATGCCAGACATTCCTTGGTCAAACCCTGCTACGGCAACAGGCTGCTGGATTTAGCCACCTGTTTAACGAACTGTTTGGGTGGATGTTTTTAGTTTTACAGAAATACTGCGCGCAGACACACGCAGTCTTTACACAGCAGACTGACGGCTGTGTCTAGTCATCTGTAGTGCTTCTCTGGCCTGACGCTGGCTCCACACAAGCTACTACTCCACCTCTCCAGCCTCCCTTGTGACAAGAGGGCGGGAAAAGGGAGACCAGAGAGTGATTGGTAATTACCTGCGAGTAGCCCGCTAACCACAGAAGTGTACAATCAGCCTAAATCAAGATCTGCGTGTGTGTTTGAGGGAGAGTGTGTGACTGAATAGCCAACTGACCACAGAGTGGACAATCAAGCTAAATCTAGCTCTTATCCAGAAAACCCTCCGCACTGCTGCCCACTTAAGCCGTATAAATAAATAATGTCCTGTAAGGGTGTGTGCTAGTGTGCGTGCTGTGTACCTTTCTCCTGCGCTGGGCTCCTTTGGCTCCGGGCACGGCCTCGCACACCACAGAGATGGCCTCCCTGAAACATTGACAACATGCAAGTGTTGCAATAGCATGGCATTAACCCTTGCACCTTTCCGGACTCACAATTAGGTGAATTAAATCAGATGTAGCAGCGGATGATTGAATTTATCGTCCTTCAACTGTGCTCGTCTGTACCACGGAGACAAACATCACTACGGAAACCAGAAGGAAACCACCAGGATTCCAGAACGGTCTAATTTAGGGTCTGAGAGAGCTGCAGGCGTGTATACACACACATGCACATATGAGCAGATGCAGTCAGACACTAACTCAGAGAGAAACAAGCGAGTGAAAGAAAGAGAACAGAAGCAGGACAGAAAGAGAGCAAGCAGACAAAGAAATATGTGAGAGGTGAGCCGTGTTTCTCTACGTCTGACCATATCATCTCGCTCACACACGCACAAAGGAGAAATTAAAGCAACATTATGCAAGAATCTGTTTTTTTTTTTATTTGACATCCCTATAGTTTCTAAATGGCACACCACTGTCATAAATACAGGGTGGCAAGGGTTCATATTATCCTGACATAAGCCTTAGTGAGCTATCTCACAGTTACAGGAAAACAACAGGCCAATAGCAGAGTGTATATCCCTGCCAATGTTGTCTATTAAAGTTTGCAATGTAGGCTGTAACGCTATTGTCATCATCGCTGCCTCACATCGCTTTAATCAGAGAATCATATCCACTTACAGAGTAGCATAACATTACAGGACTGCATAGTTTTACTTATTGTGACATTGGAGAACAAAAAGATGGACAAGAAGTTTTAGTTTTGCTGAAATATGTCAAGCATTTTCATTTTCAGTGCATGTGCAGAGTGTTTAGATGTGACTTTTGGTGTCTGGAAGAACTACAAAACTCTGTGAGACAGGGATAACGGCAATAAGGTTGCAGCTTACGTCATAATTGTTCATACATAACATTGGCAGGGATGTGCACTCTGCTGTCAGTAGGGCTGCCTCTTGAAAGTCGTAGATTCGAAACGTCAGTTGGAGACCCCTCGCTCTTCCGGGGATGTTTTAGTCCCCAAATTTGCTGCATGGTGAGCTCTCTTGACTTTCACGCTACTCTTTGGTACAGACAGCTGTGGAGGTGATGCAGCAGCACAAAGGAGGAGAAACTTTCCACTGAAAGGCCCCAAGATAACTTTGTCTTCTCTCTACTGCTTAGAAGTGGTGAATTAGCAGCTCACAGACGCTTACCACAACACAGTCTTTGGCTTTTGTTTGATATCTAGTGTTGGCAAAAAATGTTGTTGCACATTTCTGATACATTGTTAGCGCTGTTAGCCGTTAGCCATCACTGTCACACTCAACGCCCCAGAGTCCATTCAAAGTTTAAAACTTTAAAAGGAAAGGAAAAAACAAAAAACACAACACAAAATTTGACTGAAGTAAGTCTTAGTTGGGTACAGCCCTAGCTGGTGTTTTAGTTGTCCTTGTTTCCAGTTAGGCGTGACACAGATCATGACCCCTGCTGAAACATTATATGTTTTTGCATCAAATACACTGATCCTCATATGTGTGTGTTGCCCTGTACTGGTTTCAGCCATGTCATGAAATATCTGTTATATAGCCAAATTTCGTTGAATTTGCACTTTCCTGTGTCGTCCAGGATACAGTGACAGCTAGCTAGCAGACAGTGAATCCTCTGTTCTTGGCATCCCGGCAGGAAATAAATTGAGTGTTGTTGGTTCCAATTTGCTCTGCATCTGCATGATGTTAATGCCAGAGGCATCTGGTAATTTATTTTTTTTTTAAATTACCAATTATTTTGCAATTTTACAAAGTAACACAAGAGAAAATGATTCATAAACTCCTACTTGAAAGCATTTTAAGACATTTTAAAGATGTTTTAATGCCAATGAAGGCCTTATTTTTAGATTAATGAATTCAATGCCTTTTAAGACTTTTTAAGGATCCATGGGAACCTTTTTCTTTTACCAGCTTCATTGAGACAATTGAGACAACATGTACAACACATATGGCAGAGGCAGGGGGGCTAAAGGTTGTAGTAAAAAAGATAAAAACAAGCTCGCTTTGTCTTATAGCTAGCTGGAGTCGTGTGTGCTGTAGTGCCATAAAGCTATGCTCTTCTCCCATAGAGGTCCTACCCACTCACCAGAGTTGCATAGCACAAGAACAGGCATCCAAGCTATGGAGTGGGAATGAAAGAGACGCCGTTCTCCCTATTGCAAGTCATTTTATCATCTCAATGATGTTAAAGCTGTTACTTTAAGGGAAAAAGTTGCATACTGTTGCTTTACATGGGAGAAATGGCAAGGCAGCAGCACATATTCAGTATGTAATCTCACCTGGTGACCTGAGTTCTGGTATTGAAGTCCAGCGCTCGCATTGACTGTAGCACCTCTACGCAACCCATGTACTGCACAGGAAACAGGAAGGCAACACATTAGCATCAGACATTTCCTGCAGCACAGTCCCTTTGGACAGATGGAGCACAACAGATGAAAGAAAGCTTTTCCTTGTGTCTGTGTCAGTTTCTAAAAATGTGAGAGGAGGGTGTATATGTGCAAAGAAACTGACTGGAAAGAGAGATGTGTAATTATGTATTTTAGCTGGGGGTTAGTGAGAGTGTGCCAGTCACTTACCCGTACACTGTAGGAAACACCGGTGGTGCTGACCACACTGTCGGAGTGCAGCCAGCCGCGGGTGGGCTTGTTGACAAAGGAGCCATGGCGCGTCCACTCATCTCCTCCCAGCTGCCCTCCTTCCACCCGTGCCCTCCTGGCCGCCACTCCCAGCCGGTTCATGTCCTGCAGAGGAGGTCGGGGAGGGGGAGAAGGAGCGGTTAAAGGGGGAATTGGGTGATGAAACGGAGGGGAG
Organism: Cephalopholis sonnerati; assembly: GCA_019142605.1. Taxonomy (NCBI): domain Eukaryota; kingdom Metazoa; phylum Chordata; class Actinopteri; order Perciformes; family Serranidae; genus Cephalopholis; species Cephalopholis sonnerati. The sequence continues at coordinate 32,583,402 of JAGQAX010000008.1, forward strand.
GAGCTAGAGCTGCTCCGGTCGTCCCCGGAGGACTCAACAGGCGCCTGAGGCTGCTGCGGCCTGCTTGAGGCCTTGAGTCCTGGGAGAAGGGTGGCAGAGACACCCAGGCGAAGGGATCCCATCCTGGGGAAGAAGGAGCACAGGGTGGTGGGGCTGTTCTCAGCCGGGCGTGGAGAGGAGGGGGGCAAGATGGGAGTGAGAGACGAGGAGGAGAGAGAAGAAGGTAAACCAGGGGAGGGAGTGAGCGGGGTGGCAGGACTGGAAGGAGGGAACGGTGATGGATTGGAGTTTGTTTCATCAGTTGAGCTCAGCGATTCACTCCGAAAGTGGGTGTACTTGGTTTTTGGGACAAGCTCCATAATGAATCTGCAGCGTCAGTTTTTATATCCGCACAAGTCCACACAGGCTCTAGTGATTCAATCAAAGTCTCTTTGTCTCAGTATTCAAAGTTTTTCTCTAAAAGGACACACAGCCATCTGTCTGTCTCCCTCAGCGTAAGAGCTGCATCCATCTGTCTGGTTGTCTGTCCTCCGCTCATCACCAGGCGGCCGAAACCAAACTGCTTTACAAACGGCTTTACCCACAATGAAAGCAGAATGAGGAAAGGCGCAGAGGAAAAGTGGGGTGTCCCAGTTAATGTTGGAATGCAGATGAAAAAAGTTTGTTAGTAGTGCACCAGTGCGGATCATGTTGTCATCAGTTCACTTTTAAATCTGCATCAGTGTTCATTGTGTTCCCAGGGACTGATGATGACGACACAATCTTAGCTCTCCAGAAAGTGTTCATCTTGGTGTTTTTGCCATAATGTAAAACAATATCTGTGAGTATCTTCTCCCAACTTAACAGCCTCTCAGTGAGGGCCGGTTATCCAGCTGTCGGCAGCACCATGGAGAATCAACACAAGTGATTGTCTCTCAACACCCCCCTCGCATATGTGTCCTACTGCACTGAGGGGTGCGTTCTTGTACGTGATGTGTTTACATGCGTGTGAGGCAGTATAAACCTTCCCTGCCCACAATGCTTCTTAGATTATCTGTGTAAATGTGTGTTGGCGCGCACACATGCGTGCATGTGTGAAGCGGCTCCCCTTGGCAGCTCTATCCTGCTTGACACGGGCCCATAAAAATCCTATTAGCAGCCAACGAGGGGATCGCAAGGGGGGCTGCACGCACGAGCACGGCAGCAACACACACACACACACACACACTGCACGGCTCCGATTGGTCGATACTACAGTGAGCACCTGCAGAGCTCAATGAAGCCCAGAACTGCTAAAGAAGAGAGAGGAGGCTTACTGACGTATGGCTAGTATCCAACGTAGCACGCTTCCTTTAACACCTACTTCTCAAGGGCATCGTACTCTCAAATCTTTCAGCGGATTCCTCTTTTACTCCCTCTCTCTCTTCCTCCAAATGGTTTCATGTCCTCTCTGAATGGCCCTCGCTCTCTCCCTCCCTTCTTCCTCTTCTTCTCTCCTCTTCCAGATCACTTCTGGCACAGCCTCGTTCCCTTTCTCTGCACTCTTTCCTCCCTTCTCTCTGTCTCCTCTCTTCTCTTGGAAGCCCTCTCTCTTCCTCCACACGATATACTCTGCCAATCTCTGTCTCTCCAATGCCTCCGCCCTCTCCCGCGCCACCACTTCCTCTCTCCTCTTCCAGATGATCTCTCGCTCCCCCTCACCCCCTCCCTCGTCTGCTCGCCCGTTCTCCAGGCTGTCCTGTTTAACAGTCCCCTTGTCTAATATATTAATGGTGATCCCTGTCTTTCCGCCTCTCTAACTTTGATATTAGGGATGGCTAGAGGCTAGGCATGGTCACCTATTTAGACACCAGTTGAAAAACAGAAAGAAAAAAAGTTAAGACTGGGCCGGCAGAGTCGGGGCCCGTTCCTGACTGAAGTTCCTGATATGGCTAAAACAAGCGAGGCTGCCTTGGTTCAAGTGTGTTCTGGCCGCCTCGGTTAGGATGTTTTTTTCTGGAGCACCATTAGATAGTGGTAAGTTAAGTCTGAGATGTTGTCTACGTCTGGTACAGTGACACACACTGCAGTAGCACGGTGGTGATGTAACACCAGAGAATGTAGGTCATTGGCTGATGACGACTACCGGTGGGCTTGTTGTGATGGTAATGAGACCTGATTTGTCCGGTTTGAACTCCCAGCCCAGGGTTCCCTGAATGGTGCTGGAGGCTCATCAGAGTTGAACGTGAACTCACTCACCCAGCTGGAAATGCTCAATTAAAACTGCACTCTGTTGTTAAGCTGATCTCTCTGTGCGCCTCTCTTCTCACCCTGTTACTTTATTTTTGCCAGGTTCAAATAACAAAGCCCAGATTATAGTCGGTTACCTGAGAGAAGAGCGTTGACACAGCCCCATATGATATGAACAAGCCAAGGGTTATACTCTGGAACCGCTTCCTTCCTTATCTAAGGCAGGGCTTGTCAAGCAGCAGGTTAGCTCTCAGTTCAATTACAAACTACTGTACAGACGCCACACAACATCTCACACTCTGCATAGTCCAACCTAGAAGGCAAACAACAGTCTGTTTACAGTAACAGTCTCTCGCAGAGCCCCACAAACAAAACAGTCTGCAGCAGTTTGACCTCAGGAGGAGGCAAGGCTACACCTACAGTCCTGCAGCAAGCTGGCTGGCCTACACCTCAGTGCTGTTCAGGCACTAGTCATATTTACAATCTCTTGACCTTTACTCCCTCGAAGGAGAGCAGGGTTTAAACACTCCTTGCTCAGACCGCTTACACAACGTTGTAAATTTGGCACCGGTGTTTCAGTGACTCCAAGTGGGAAGGTTGATTTTTCCACACACTAACATTTGAAGACTTAACTGAGTCTGAAATACAGCGGACCAGCTTGTAGTGGGCGCTGGACGCATGGCAAAGGAACAGTCGCCTACACCAGTCTAGCACCACAGAGGGATTGTCTAGCAATTCTAGCTAGTCATCCATCTGGTCTTGGCCAAAAAGCACCATGGAGGATCCAGTCACACTCACGCACTGCCAGACAGGCTGGGATGATCTCCAGAAAGCTGTAAAGAAGTATGGCTGGAAAAGTCACAAAAGACACGCGGTATTTAGACAATCAAGAGCATGCAGAACAAACACAACAGTCAGTCACACCCCTAATAAAAACCAGAAATTAGCCTTAAGAGGGAATTAGCACTTTAAAAAAAGGCAAAGGATCCAACAGAAATGGACAATAGAGGGGAAAATCCAGGTGTGCTCCCACACACTGAGACACTGGTCTAAAAGCAGAGTTAACCCTCGCCTTGCCCGGGGATGTTTGAGTGCACAGAACACAGTGTAGGTCAGGTCAGGTGACTGCAGAGGAAATGACCCTCTACATGAGGAGAAATCCTGAGTCACCTACACACAGACGGAAAAAGGAAGAGACTGTCACAAACACAGCACACCTAATGATCGGTGATTAGTGGCCCCGGGGCCAAGCAGCTGCACAGAGTGATATGTACAAGTGAAACCAGTCTGATAATCTAATTTATCCAGCCATTCCTGATAATGGCACATCAGCTTGACTGATGAAGATGGTAGTTGCCGTTGATAAAAGGTGAGATGAGGACAAGCCGAGCTGCGCTGAATCGCAGACTACTACACAGAATGGGGAGGGGGAGACAGGTGACCTGAAACAACCCTGATTCTCGGAGTCTCCCCGAGCTCCGCATAGACAAAGACTGTCTAGTAAAGAAAGAAAGAACAATCCTGTCTAAGGAAGAAAGTCTAAAAACTGCACACAACCCTGGACTTATCAATTCTACTGCTTCTTATCTACTAAATATATACAATTACCTAATGGAAAAGCACCAGTTTTAAAAGATAAGACAAGAAAAAGGAACTTTACATCTTGTTCAGTCTGCAGCTGCTGCCCGTTGCTATGGCAACAGACATTAAAAGAGATGCCTGCGGAGGATATATACTGAGAAGTCCCGACAACCGCAGAAATCTTCAGACAAAGAGATAACTGCTTTGTCAAATCACAAGACAGCAATTAGTTGCTGCATCAAAGGCTCTACTTTAGAGCTTTTTCTTTTTTTTTCAGCCAACAGGAGGAAAAACTAAAGCATCCTAGAGAGATCAATAGGTTTCAGGAAATGATCAAAGTTTGACCGGCGTCGCGCCAGCCATAAAACCCAATCAATGTTGACATCCCATGTCGGCTGCATGCACTGACTCCAACTAGGGCATGTAAAAGTGTATGATATTATCTCAAAAGAACAACAATCACGTTCCTAATAACAGTATAAACAACAACTACTACACTAAGCATTCACTTCTAAAGGACAACACTGATGTTTAGAAAAGTTGCATAAAAACAACCTGAATATTCTGTGCAGCAGCTAACAAATAATTGTATAACATCCTGCAGAGTATGCTTTTAGAGAATAGAAAATCAGAAGTCACAAAGAGAGTCTATCTTTACAAAAAACAAACAAAAAAAGTAATTGAAATTGTTCTGTATAAAGTGAGTCTGATCAATTTCCCTAAGAGTTCTTTCTTTGTTTTCATGAATGGCAAAGCATTAATAGTTCCTCTCTCTTTTTTTTTTGGTTTAAAAAGCATACAGTTGATAATCCATTGTGAATCATCTAAAGCTGGGCTCCATATTCACATGAGAACCACATTAATGTTTAAACAGCCTCTGACTGTCCGGTCATCCGTCCTCTCCTTCCTCTTTCTGGCTCTCCGTCCGTCCACTCCCTGAAAAACGTGCTTCTCCTCTGATCCGCTCTTCCGCTCGATTAATTCACAAAGTCACTGCCGGCAGCTTCTCTCCATCTATCCTCTCCTCCGTTTGGCTGCCTCCTCTTCTCTTTACTTCTCCTCCTCCTCCTCTCTCTCTCTCTCTCTTTCTCTCTCAGCAGATGGTGAAATGGCAGTGCTGCCAGGATGGACAATGGCACTCCTTCATTGTGCGCCTCTTCTCCCCTCACGTCTGTCTCTCATTCCCACTTTCCTTTCACCTCTGTCTGTTAGAGGGACGGGCACGCTGTCTGTCCTCCCCTCCTCCCAGTCTGGGTGGGTGAAGCTGCCTCCCATTCTCTCTCTTACCGTCTCTTTCTCTCTATCTCACACACACACGCACACACACACACTCACTCATGGCTGCTGCCTCTGCCCTCCCCACCTCCCTTTCTCCCATCCTACCTCCTTCCTGTTTCCTCCCCTTCCCCCCACCTCTCTGCAGCCTCACTCATTTAGCAGTGTACATGTGTATGCACAGCAAGATGCTGCGCTCCTGCACATTAATGCACACACTCCAAAGGGAGATGGAGATGTGGGAGACGGGGGGGAGGGACGGAAAGTGGGGGAGAAATGTATGTTTGTATGTGCATGTGTTTATGGGGGGAGGGTTGTCCATGTTGGCTAGTCAAGTCTCCTCCCTTATTCATGTTTGGTAACCTGAGAAACAGAGTGAAAGAGGGAGAGAAAGAGCGACAGGGAGGATGGAGACAGACAGAGGAAGAGGGTTCACCCTCCCTCTACGGGCTGTGCTGAGTGTGACACGAGGTCACTCTGTATAACCTTGATGGAAGTGGACAAATTAAAAAAATAATAATAATAAAAAGAATTTCATTCACATGGTAAACATTCCCTCCGTTACTACACGACTAGAGCTCTCTAGGGGGAAAGAGGACAGGTTATTACCAGACGAGCACAATAACAACCGAGCAGAGGCAAACGGGAAGCAGAGATCCCACAGATAGGTCCCGAAATTCAAGCGTATCTGATGAGAAGGCAGTGTTGCGGAAAGCAGAAGGAACCACCCAAAGAGTGACACGGGGACACAGCAGAGTGGATATAGCAAGGAGTCCTCAAATGACACCCCAACATACAGTTCCCTGCAGTACTACGTTTGACCACCACACCGGCAGAGAACTGCAGAGAGCTGGAGTGTCATTTGAGGTAAAACCCATCACCCTACACCACACAGTGATGGGTATGATAGTGATTGCTGAGGACAGCCACCCCTCCACCCTGTAGCCTGCACCATGCCTGTAACTAGTGAAACACATGACACACTGTGGCTTGGGGCTCACAAAAGATATTTTTTTCCTCAAAAATTTTATATATTTTTTGTTAGTGAATCATTTATGAGCTATCCTGAATTTATGTAAAAAATTCTCACTCAGCTGACAGTTTATTAGGTACATCCAACTCAAACTAATGCAGTCTGCAACAACCCTGCAACCTGCAGCTGCTGTTCAATCAACACTTCTTTCAAACAGTCCCAACAAAAACTGAACAATACAACCTTAATGAAGGTAGGATTTAATGCAGGGCTCTTGTATTGGACTGCATTAGTTTTAACTAGGTGTACTTAAAGGGGCAGAGTGTAAGATTTAGGGGGATTTAATGGCATCTAGCAGTGAGGATTGCAGATTGCAACCAGCTAAATCTTCTCCCGCATAGAATTCCTTCAGTGTTCTTTGTTCAGGAGGTTTTTACCACGAGCTGAATTATCCACTGAGGTCTCTTCCTCTCAAAAACAAACGGACCAGGTGATTTAAACCAGTAAAAACACTTATTAGAGCTTTTTGATGTTACAAATCAGTGTGACGTGCCACTAGCCTAGCACCTGATAACATGTGCTCACCTTTTTCCTCTAATAACTTAAGACTGAGACGTTCAGGAGGTTTTAACCAGGAGCCGAATTATCCGCAGAGGTCTCCTCCTCTCCAGGACAAGTTGACCCAGTAATTGAAACCACTAAAAACACTGCATGAAGCAGCAAAAATCTGTGTATTTACAAAGCTGCAGGGCCCTCTCTAGAGCAAGTGTTTGGTTTGTCTGTTCTGGGCCACTGTAGAAACATGTTGGACTCTGTGGACAAGGACCCACTCCTATGTAGATATAAATGGCTCATCAGAAAACATACCTATATTATCTTCCATTTGTGCCAATATATCCCCCGAAATCTTACACACTGTACCTTTAACAAACTGGCAACTGAGTGTTGTCAACAATAACTCACTCAAACCGCAATAAATTTAAATACACAGGGCTGCACAATTACTCATGCATGATTACACTCTGTGACTTTAGTTTCCAGTTTCACACGATTGTAAACACTGGCATCCTCGCTACATTTAAATATTCATTTTAGACTGCTGCAGGGGGAAAACTTTTAGATAAGATGCCAAATGTGTAGTAAAAACAGTTTGCTTTTTCAACTCATCTGCAGGGGATCACACTGTATACTTTCTGCCACATACTGTGCTTTGTTCAGAATGTTGAATAACGGTCCTGTTTTCTGCCGTTGCTGCGAAACCAATCTAAATGGGTCACACAAAGCTCCACTTTTTCATTTCAAAGTCTTAAACTTTGCTATGTAATAGAGTTGAATTATAATAAATTGAGAATAGAAATGTAGGGAACATCTCGAGAAGACTTTGTTCCATGATATATTAGAAATGAGCCTGACTATATTCTGTGAATTATTACACCCCTACTAAAAACTGCAGTCACAATATCTACAAAACTGATTTAGTGCATTTTTTGGTGTAATCCTGCAGCCCTAAATTTATAATTCATTAACTAAAGGACCAATATTTAACACTCTTGAAGATAAATTATCCAAATGATTACCTCCAGGAGGGTTTATTTAGTTTTATCTTCTCATTAAACATCTCATAAATCTCTAAATACCATTATTACCACTGATTTACATATTTGACATGAGAGTTTTGACCTTTCTATTTGACATTACATTGTGGTGAGAAGAAGCAACCCCTTAGCCACTGTGTCACGCTGTGTTTTTCATTAGCTGGTTGTATCATTTGAATGTCTTACCATATATTCCATCGGCCAACACAGGCTGCCTGTGAGTCTGTAACCCTAAAAACACCAAACTGCACATCAGCATACTGTACACACACACACACACACACACACACACACACACACACACACACACACACACACACACAAAACTCAAGGAGCCAATCACAGCATGCTCCAATGCCGCCCTTGCAGCTACTTGACTCCCAGCATGCTTTGCTCCCAGGATCAGCTGTGGAGAGGGTCATGGGACCTCCTTGATATAAACGGCCCGATTGGTTAAGCACACAGAGACACAACATTGACTTGAGATGGAGCGAGATTGAGTGGGAGAGAAAAGTAAAAGACAGTGAGAGGAAGAAAGAGCACGAGTGAGAGGAGAGAGGCAATAATCCAGTGTGCGTGTTGAAACACACTCTGTGGAATGAAAGGAATTAACTGAAAGGACCGCATGTGTAGGATGTTTGTGTCTCGGCTTGCCCAATGCGAGTCGGCGAGTGTGCGTTTTGTTTCTATGCATGAAGAAGAGGGAACAACTGAGGAAGCTGCAGCTAGTCAGTGTATATTAGATGAAACAGTCAGAGACGGACCGAGACAGAGCTCTGGATCTAATGCACACGCTGCAGGGCCATATCTGCTGTCTGCTCTTATACTGTCTGTGTGTGTGTGCGTGTTTGTGTGTGTGTGTGTGTGTGTGTGTGTGTAATCTGATTTGACCCGCCTCACTCACCCCCTTGCGTACACTAGGCCAAAAAAAATGAGCGTAGATGAGTAAACGGGCCTAGTCAGTGACCTTTTCCCTACTGGAGTACTGCCAGCCGGAGACGCTGTCTAACATCAGTTCACATTACGGAGACGAGAAAGACAATGATGAAGACGATGAGCGCAAAGGGAGCAGCGGGAGGGGAGGAGGGTTGTAACTGACAAGTGAGAGCCTCTGTGATTGGAAAAGACGTGCAAACACGCACGTGCGTACAGACTGCAAAATGGCAATCAGATTTTCAAAAATTAGGGGTGAGGGTGAACATTAGATTAGACAGGCATTCAGCAGGAGGCCTTTCTGCTGGTTTCATAGCTCACCACGCACACAGCAAACATGTGAGACGGCTATTTTGGGTCGGGCCAACCCCCCCTCCGCCACCCCCTCTAACCACACTCCCACATCTCTATCTCCTTCCATCATTCCCTTCCTGCTGCCACTCTCTGCCTCACTACACTTACTTCCCCCTTGCTACAATGGTTTACTTGTCATAAACTGGTATTTCTTCATTTAAGTTCCCAGTAAAACACTCTCTGAGTACCTGTGTTGAGTAATGTGACTGTCAATTGCTTCCTCAGGTCTTGTTTAGATACTTTCCGATTATATTTCATCATTCAAGTCAGAATTTTGCCAGTTTTCAGTATTTTATGTCAGACAACTTTCCACTTCTGTACGGCTCTTCGTGCTTAAACACAACACGCTGCTGTTTAAGTGGTTTGGCTTGATTTGTGAAGAAAATAACAGGGTTAGAGTTAACCTAAAGTGATTGCAATCATCAACATAAGGCATTTAAGAAAAGTATTGTTTTTTGTGGATATCAAAACTTGGGTACATCGACAATTATTCATTTGGCAGATGCTTTGGTCCAAAGTGACAAATGAGGTACAATCCAAGGCGCAGCAGATCAAGGGGAAGCCTTCAGGAGTGCGTGCCTCAACACAAGAGCTGCAGCAATAGGTCGATTAATTGTTTGACAGAAAATTAACTAAAATTGAATAATTATTTAGAAATTTTTATGCAAAAAAGCCCAACAGTTTGTGATTCTTGTTTCTTAAATGTGAGAATTTGATGTTTTTCTTTGTCATACATGATAAGAAGTCTATTTTTTTCCACCATTTTAGTTCATTTTTAGCAGTTCTTGTACTTATCGTACTCCTATTGTTACTCTATTAGGCACTGGTTTTTGCTTCTGCTCCTTGAAAACACTTCTGTCTTGTATATTTGTATATTTTTAGGATATTTAATACTCTATTATTCTAAAACTGGGCCGCTGTGCGTGAGTGACCCTGACCCCGGGAGCCCACTGGTTGTCTGGTTATGAATAGTTATAAGTTTCTGTAATTTATAGCATTCTCTGACACAAAAATTTTCTTCAGGATAAATAAAGTTCTACTGAATTGACATAAATTGAACTGAATTGAATAAACTGAATAGCTTTGGATTTTTTAGACTGTTGATCAGATAAGTCACCTTGGGCTCTGGGAAATTACACAGGGCATGTTTCACTGTTTTCTGAAATTTCGCTGACAACAAATAATCAACAAATCGATCAATGATGAAAATAATCTTTAGTTACAGCCCCCCTCAACACTCTGGTGCACGTTTCACCTGATGTGCTGTATAGTATCAAAATATGTCAAATGATACCTAGTCCTATTCTTCTTCTTCTACATTAACTATTAACCAGGCTTCCTTTACCAGGTGAACATTAACACAGCTCAAAGAAAACTACATGGAAGCATTTTCATTACAATAAACAAAATAAAAGCTGTACATTTTGGTAAGAGACAGACATATTTAAGGTGGAAATACATCTCGGGTCTGCAAACACACTCGCAATCATTCAAAAGTAGATTCATTTGTTTGTCCATCACACATGCTGCTTATCATGTTTTCTATCAGGGCTAAACACTATCTTTGAAAGCCATCAAATTACAACAATGCAATTATACGTGAGGTTAATAATGAAAATGTAACAGGAAAAAAAGGTTGTTTGAAGGCTTTATTACAGTAACCGCACTAAATTCTTTGTATTTGTGTTTTAGCTGCTACTTTAACAAATTAAAATCTTGAGTGCAACTTAATTTGCTTCACCATTTGCTCTAAAACAGATGCCTGTTTGCACGCAAGTAACATTACTGCATATGCAGCGTTGTCTGGCTCAGGTTCTGACTGTAACAGCAATATTTAATTATCAAAAATGTAACCAATTTTTACAAATGTATTTATTTCGGGAAGCACATTTTGCTGTTTGCTGTCCCTCTTTTATTAAATGTTTAAGATTGTCTCAGGCTGCACAACTGGTCAAAATATTATTGAAATGCCGCGGACTACGAGTCATATTGAAAATTTAAGGTAACATGTTTGTTTGGTATAGACCCCAGCATGAATCACATCATCATTTTTATTTATTTATTTTTTTGTGAAAATTAAATGCAAAAATTACCATTCCCACTATCTGTCAGAATAATTGCAATTGATTTTTTTGCACATCTTGCAGCCCTCAAAGTGGCTCCCACCAATGGCAACTACAAGCTGAGAATTGGTTGCCAATTGCAACCTGGCAACCTTTACTGTCAAGCCCTGTCTATTTCAAGTATATCTTGTAGTATTCCTGCTTTTATTTTAGCAAAACAAGTTTCCAAGTCTCTGTTTTTTCAGCTGCTTGACTAACAAAGTAGTTTTAATGGCTGCCTTCTTGTTGTTTTAAGTCCAACATTATCTACAGAATTACAATAAGGTGCTTTCTGCATCATAACAGTGTTACGTCACTCGATATTTGCAGACCAGTTAATTATTTTATTGTCCTGAGTGTGATCATTATCTTTTTGGTGATTTATTGTTCTCAGTATCAGTACAGGGAACAATCTAGAGCATGAAACAGTGACAACAGCTCTACCAGGAACACACCAGGAAATCAGAATTTCGTCTGCTGCAGACCTGATGTTAACTTAACCCCAAAGTGACCTTTCTTGGCAGTGGAACGACTTCAGTCTCACGCCCAACACATTACCCAAGGCTAGACAGGAGTGGGGAAGCCCAGATCTGCACAAAAGAGGTGAATTCTAAAAATGCAACCTTAGCTTTCTGCATAAAAAGAGATCGACCGTGATAAAGACATCGAGGCACAACTGGTTCACACTGATAAACTGTGTCAAAGGCAATACACCAATCAGAGCCAACCAGTCTTAATATATATACACCACCAACTGTTGTTATAGTGTAACTTTGGTTTTGTTTTTTGTAAACTACACCCAGGCTACACTCGCGTCTCATTTTTAGCATCACACAGGACAGGATTTTAATCAAACTGCGGTTCACACAGTGTACCGAGCGCTGAGCATGTTGCACTCCACCGAGCAGCACAGGAGGAAACACAGCTGAGGCTCAGTCCTATTGTGTAGAGGTAGATACGGACAACCACATGCTACGACCTCAAAAAAAACAAACTCCCACAGTTTGTTTCCAGAACACATACACCAGACACAAACACACAAACATACCCCCACACTGGTAGACAGACAGATATAGTGCACACGTCACACTAAGACATAGACGAACACCCCCAGACATACACATATACACACACTCTATGTCCTGTCAACAGCCTTGACATGTTTAAAGGAGCTTAGTACCTCGACAATGTGTTTTAATCAATAGCCAAGTATCACAAGACTAATTCAAGGCTAATATCAGCGCTAACATTCACTGCTTACAAAAAACAACTGTGTGTATGTCTGTGGGTGAGTGTGCAGCTCTGTGCACAAGTGCACACCCCTGTCAAAGTGAAGCTGCAACAATCACAAGCGTCACGCTGTGCCGTCAATCAGGACGAAAGCTTTCACCTTTGATTGATACGGTTTGAGCAGAATTGGACAGATCCAATTTTAATCAAGTGGATTTTGGATTGTGCCAATGGTGTGATAGAGAGGCAGAGATGCTCTGGCGCTTTGAGTGACAGATCGCGTCTCGGACTGCCCTTCCCGTTTGTGTTGTGTATATGTGTGTAGGTGCACATGGGTCTCGTTTGTCTGGCTCCTGACATGTGTCTGAATCTAGCATTTTTCGGATCAGCTGTTGATTGGACCCTCTCTTCCCCTCCATTTCATCAGCGGAGATAACTTCCACCATATAATATCATGTCAGGGGCTGCTGGTCTGAGCAGTGTGGCTGACCCTGATAAGAGCACTGAGCCCACTGCTTTCAGTCGCCTCAATCATCCCCCATACCCTTGAGTCTGTTTCCATAATAGTCTGTCTGTCCTTCACTCGTTCGAGGTGAACTTTAACTCTGTCACAGTGACCCTGTTTCAACACATCTGAGGTGTGTTTTGCTGATCCGTCTCCATGGATACGCTCAACACAAAAGAAATAGGGGAGTATAGCTGAAAGTTTGCTGTGTGGTTGTGTACAGATTTGAGTGTGTGTGTGTGTACTGATAGGCTCTCTTGCTTATCTCAATAACAACTTATGAGAACCTGAAGATATTCAGCTCGACTCTGACGCTACTAGGAATCTTTTTTCTAATTGACTCAAGTTTTTAAAAAGAACAGTTCTCCCTTATACCAACAATACAAATTTTTCCTCTTCCCTGTAGTGCTATTTATCAGTCTAGATTGTTTTGGTGTGAGTTGCCAAGTGTTGGAGATACTGGCCGCAGAGATGCCTGCTTTCTCTCCGATGTAATGAAACTAGGTGGCACCCTGCTTGTGGTGCTCAAAGCGCCAAAAAACATACATTTCAAAAACTCAACAGCAATGTCTCTTTCCAGAAATCATGACCTAGTTACTCAAGATAATCCACAGACCTTGTTGTGAGCAGTTTATTGTCTGAACTATTTTCTCTCTGCCGAAGTACATCCTCCAAGCGCATTACCACACACAAGGAAGCATGCATCTACTCATGGATGAGAGGCTTGTGCTCATGACAGCATGAGATGTAAACATTAATGTTGTCCTCCTCAGCTGAGCTGTAATATTAGCCAGCTCAGTGGTGCTAGGTGAGCTAGTAGTAGATGCATGCTTCCCTCTGTGTGGTGATACAGCTGGCAGGTGTAGTTCAGTAGAAAGAAAATAGTTCCTACATGAAACTGCTCACAACAAGGTCTGTGGATTATTTTGAGTAAATGGGTCATGATTTCTGGAAAGAGACATTGCTGTTGAGTTTTTAGCTGAGACCACTCTCTCTTGGTTTGTTGGTCAGTCCAACAAAATCTCCCCACCCTTTGGTAGCCACAGTTTTCGCCATAAAGGCTTAGAGTTCAAGTCTGTGTGTGTGTGTGTGTGTGTGTGTGTGTGTGTGTGGGTATGAAGGTCATTGCACACCAAGACATTTAAAAATAAATATGACCTCACCTTGTGTCAGTCATGTTTGCACACTGACTCCAAAACATACGTGCTTTTTTTCACATCCGTCAAAAGAGAGTTGAGAGCAAAAAGCAGAGATGAAAATGTGCTGTAACCTGCATGACACATACACACGCAACAAGGGAGAGTAACAGGGTGCACGGTATAATTTCATAACGCAGATAGCCTACTGTCAGCAGGTCAGATTGTAATATTCAGGTGGATGATGAAGAGGAGGATTTACGCACGCAGACAGAGACAGCGCCAGTGTGGAGATGGAGAGGGAGGACAGCTTGCCAAATGCACGACATTTGCAGAGAGTGACGACAGCCAGGGAGGTGCCTCAAATGGAGACACGCAAGGGACCAAATGTGTCTCTTTATTTTGACTTGAATTGCGAATTGTTGCAACAGCTCAGCGTGCGAAGAGCATATCGCTTTTGTTGGATGACAGATTGAGAAACACAAAAAATACAGACTTGGTGTGCAAAGACCTTGAAGGTGGGCAGTAGGCATGGCCTATGACAAAAAATCACCAACTTGCACAAGTTTTTGTGGCAAGATTGGTGATGAGCCAAAGGGCAGCTGAACAACTGTTCACACCAGTCGGCAGCAATGGGAGAGGCCTATAACAAAAAGGTACATAACTTCAAGGTGGATTCAGTAACATTACCAGACTTTGCAGAGAGACACATACACACACACCATTTTGCCACGTCCCCTTTATAACTCATAAACAGGTGGTCGTTGGGCGGTATCACTGTACTAGTGACAAGTGTCTGTGAGGTTGTGTGCATGTAAATGCATGAACATGTGGATGCATGGCATACATGGTCGCAGCTACTGCACATTTGCACTTGTTAAAATGTAGTTTTTGGCACTCTGAGCACCACAAGCAGAGTGCCATGTAGTTACATTATATCTAAGAGAAGGCAGACATCTTTACAGCTGATATGTAAAGACTTGGCAACTCACATCGAAACAATCTAGACTGATAAACAGCACTGCAGGTAAAAGGAAAATATGTATTGATATTGACTGATTGGGGGGTTAACTTTCCCTTTAAGCCTACAACTAATAATTATTTTCATTGTCAGTTAATCTGACTTTTTTTTTCACAACTGCGTTGTCTATAAAAGTCAGAGAAGAGTGAAAATCAGACTTTTTTAAGGGTGACTTACCTTCAAATTAAAAGCCTATTCACAATTAAATGCCCAGTCCCTTTTACTAGCCCGATGTGGAAACAGATTATGACAAAAAATAAAAAAACACCCGTCTCAATTTGTTTTTCAGGTGTATAAAACCAGATTGTTGGCGACCTTAAATTATGTGTCCATTCTTTGATTACTCTGTAAGTCATTCATATTCCTTTAGTCTGTAAGGGTCCTCAGATCAAATGAATCAAAAGGGTTTTCTTATAAAAATTAACCAAGGTTGTGTGAGTGTTGTTTTAACAGGATAAAGTGGTGTTGTGTCAGTACGCCAGGTGCTGTAATCCTCAAGTGCCATAACTCACCCTCTCCGTCTGATGCGCTGTCTGTCTGAGCCAGATCAAATGAATGATTCATGATTCGTAATTGATATGTTATCTGAAGCCTAATCTTTAAACAAGTAATATTCATGCTGGTTTATACACACAATTTAATTTTATTTCCTGATCTTTGCTGAGCAACAGTTTTGTGTGAGAGGATTTAAAGGCCTGTCCCAGATAGAAGCCTGTTGATTTCAGCGATTTAAGCAACTGATAGCCTGGGTAATTGATTGAATTTTACAGTACCTATCTGTCTGTCTATCTATCTGCATAAAATTCAAATTCTTACATCATATCTAGGGATGCACGATAATATCGGTACATCATCTGTATCGGCCAAATGTAGGCCTATTGATTTCAGTGGTTTAAGCAAATAATGGCCCGGGCTACTAACTGAAGTTTTACAGTATTGAGATGACTTGTTTTGTCTGATCAACAGTCCAATTTGCAAATATATTCAGTTCAATATCATGTTAAACAAAGAAAATATGAACATCATTACACTGGAGAAGGCGGACCCATCAACTGTCTTGCATTTTTGTATGAAACTGTTAATATACTGTCAAATTTTGTACCCATTTTTTTCCATTTACTCATCATTTCAGCTCCAACTCAATCTGAGACTATGGCTGTGTATTATAGATAACTAGAGGCATTATAGTGAGTTATTCTCTATTCATGTCCTGAACGAATCACAAGCTTGAGGCCACTCAGTTGACTCCTCATCACTGCCTATTTTAAATTAACTGCAATACTTTAACACTGACTGTATTTCTACAGTGTTGCTCAACTGGCAGCTCCTTGAGACTTGAAGCTTAGGTAACAAGACTTGAAAACTCGTCTGACAGCGCAAAGACGAACACAAGTTAAACATTTCTGCTGCTGTGTGCACAGCCCAGTGTGATCCTGAGCTACATTCTGTACAGTAACCCGACAGGCTTCACTTTGTCGTCTTAATCTAACACAAGGCAGAACAATGCTTCCCTGCGGACACCACACACACACACACCAACACACACACACACACACACACAGACACAGACACAGAGGAGGCGAAGTGAACAGTTTCCTAAAAACTTTTAAATAAGTACAACTGCGGTACAGTGACGCACAGCACGCAACAGAGTACAAACCATGCCCCAAAAAAGTGTGGTCAACTTTAACGAGAACTTACCAGCTCTCTTCCTCCCTTTCCCTCGAGTTGCCCCTCCTGCCCACCAAACTGCTGCTGCACTAACTTTGGCTTAATCTCATCTACCAGGGCAAAGGTTTGGTGATTTTAATCCGCCGGACGCCTCACAGTTTTCATAAACTTCATAAGAGATTAGTCTAAACTTCTTCTTTCCTCTCCCTTTCCTTCCCTTCCTCCTCCCCCTGCCTCCCCCTCCACGGTCACGACAGAAGCCACTTCCGCGAACAAATGGCAACGTCATCTGGCCGCGGATCTGTGTGTGTGTGTGTGTGTGTGTGTGTGTGTGTGTGTGTGTGTGTGTGTGTGTGTGTGTGTATTTGGCCTCTGTTTGCACCTGGCCCATTCAGCGCACATTGCGCAAATGTAGAAAACCCAGAGCGCGAGCCAAAAGCATTAACACGTACCTTACCTTAAATAAATACCACATGCGAGCAAGTACAGTTTCGTTTTCTTTGGTTACCACAAGACTACAATTGCCAGAAAATCACTGTAGTATATTTATCTTAATATCAACAATAGTTTTTCTTTTTTTAAAGTCTCCTATAGCAGCAGCAAGCAATTTCTTGTTGTTATTATAAATTGATTTATTATGATTTTATTACCACAGGAAATTACATTTTTAAATATTGGGCAGTATGTACAACCAGTTGCCAGTTTACTGGGTACACTTAGCTGAAACTAATGCACTCTAATAAAACAGTTGATGTATTATAGGTAGCCTTGTGTAACATCTTGGCCTGGGGACTACAGATGGGCATTTAAATGTTTTATATAAATTTTTATACCATGTGTATTTATTAATTTGCACTGTCCCTCCTTAAATAAACTTAAAAAAAGCAAACAAACAAACAAAAAAAGTAGTATCTTGATCTTAAGCTCTATAGCACTAGCAGGCGACTTCCTTTTGGTTATTGGCTGTACATGTTGATTTATTATGATTTTATTACCACAGAAATTTACACAAATATTAGGCAGTGTATACCATCAGTTACCAGTTAATTGAGTACACTTAGCTGAAACTAATGCAGTCTGTAACCATAATTACTGCACACATTATATTTTGGGGTTATTTTTATGACTTAAGTTACTGTGTTATTTATAAATTGGTACATTATATTATATTTAAGTCGTAATAGAATCAGCATTATTGAGTTACTGGTAAGTATTATTTCAAAGTCACCGAGGGCCGCACAGTGGTGCAGTGGTTAGCACTGTCGCCTCACAGGAAGAGGGTTCCTGGGTGGGGTAGCCCTTCTGTGCAGAGTTTGCATGTTCTCCCCGTGTCAGCGTGGGTACTCCAGCTTCCTCCCACAGTCCAAAGACATGCAGGTTAATTGGTGACTCTAAATTGGCCATAGATGTGAATGTGCGTGTGACTGGTTGTCTGTCTCTATGCGTCAGCCCTGTGATAGTCTGGCGACCTTTCCAGGGTGTACCTTTGCCCAGTGTCAGCTGGGATAGGCTCCAGCCCCTTCAAGAGGATAAGTGATGGTGGTGGATTTTAGAAGGAAGAGGTCACCCCATCAACCAGTCTCCATACAGGGGAGGGACATTGAAGTGGTGCACACCTACAAATATCTGAGAGGCTTAACTGGTCCTCTAACACCGACACCTTCTACGGGAGGGGGCAGAGATGCCCGTTCTTCCAGGAGACACTGAGGTTCTTTGATGTGTGTGTGGAGATGTTGACCATGTTCTATCACACAGTGGTGGCCAGTGCACTAGTCTACGCTGCAGTGTGTTGGGGAAGCAACTTGACAGACAAAAACACCAAGTGTTTGGACAAGCTGGTTAAATAAGCTGGCTCAGTGCTCGGCAGGAGACTGGACCCACTAAGGACTGTGGTGGAGAGGGGCGCGTTGAATAAACTGAAAGCTATAATGGACAATAGCAGACACCCTCTCCACAGCCTCCTGGAGCGACAGAGGAGCAGCTGCAGCAGTCAGCTCATCTCACTGTGTTGCAGAACAGAGCGTTTGAGGAGATCCTTCGTCCCCATGGCCTCCTGAATCCAGTCACACACAGGGGAAGTGTGGTTGTTGTTTTTTGTCTTTTATGAGCTGCTGGACAGCTGAATTTCCCTTTGGAGATGAATGAAGCTCTTTCTATTCTATTGTATTCTATTCTATTCATAGTACTTTGTTTATTGTTTAATTTGTATGTACATGTGAAGCATTTAAGTGGAGTCATTGCATTCCCTTGGTTCCTACCTGCCCTTGTTTTGTGGGGACAGGTATGAGTGATACCCACAAGAAGTTGCTGTACCCCTAAGCTGGAATGTGCTAGTACTGTCTTGCCATATTGGTAAAAAAAGGAAGAAACAACTGTTGAAGCCTGCTTATTACCCACAGCCTGGAAGAGCTGGGGAACACCAACACTCAAGAGAAGAGGGTTACAAGTCTAATAAAACAGTTGCGTAATGGCTTCTACCTTGACTGACGTTAAAGTGTTCTTATTAGTTGAAAGTGTTCTAGAAAGGCCTTGATTTTTGGAGGATGTGGTTTGTGGTGCTGTTGAACTGTGTGACATTAAACAGAACAGGATCTCTGCTATTAGGCCTGCCCTCACTGGTATAAATGTGGTGCACAGAAAGAACAATAGCATCATTTTAGAAAGATAAAAAACACAACAGCTGGCCAGCTCACTTGGTGTAAAAGTCTATAGTACAGACAGGCAGTCAAAAAATGCATCCTTGGCACTCTGACTGTAGTTTAAAATCCTTTATTAATACATCAATGTGCTATTTGCCCCATCCTGGAGAGCACCTGATTTTTTTTTTTTACATCTAGTCTTAACCCAGTGCAGCACTTCCTATTAATTCCTCACTCGTATGATTTTGTCCATCTGTGTTTCAAACCAAAGCATGTTTGTAACAGTCACTAATTCCCTCAGTCTCCTCGTTGCCATCAGCACAGCGTTGATGGATATCGATCACTGATTTTCGGAGAGGCTCCTGACTCCATACAGGCCATACAGTGAACAACAAAACAGGTAAACATGTCCTTGAGCAAGCATTTAGACATGTAACAGTGAGAAAGCACAGGTGTAAATAACGAATAAATGATGGCTCAATTCATTTTAGCTGTTCAGGTTTCAAAGTCCTGGTGTTGTAGATGTGGGCTCACTTCCAAACTGTTACAGCTTACTGGGACCCTTAACTGGAACAGTGCCATTGTTAACAGTATTAGTCACATTTGTGATTCTGCTTTTCAAAATACAGTATTTATGAAACAGTCCTATCTCTACATTATAGAAACCTATCGTCACAGAGTTATAGTGTTACACTGAAATCTGGCACCTGTCAGAAACTGTGACACAGCCCCAAAACCCTAACCCCTCAACAGCATTGCAATTGGAGTAACAAAAATAAAACACTCACAGAAATTCATGAAATAAACTACATAGTCAAAATACTAACTTTAAAAGTTGAACTTATGAAACATGTAGCCTAATATACACATTGACATATCTCAAAAGTTCCACTTATATCAGAATTTTGCCCTAATTCTGACTTCTTATTTGACTATTTTGACATAATTTAAGCATGTTTCATTATCTTACTTTAACTTTCCTTACCTATTTTTCCCCAGGGGACTCCCATTTGCAGACCCATCTGCAATATTTAAAAAATAGCGATACGGGTAAACACCATGAAAATACAATATCAGCATACACTTGAATGCTCTGACAGCTAAAAACACAACTAGACTGTTTGGTACTATCTGGGTGAGTAGGAACATAGCTTTGCACTAACACTCGGAAAGTCAAAATAATGAAATACTTAGCCTTAATAATAACTTTTAAAGTCAAAACTATGAAATATGTGTTGTTGACATATCTCACTGTGCTCATTTATATCAGAACTTTGTCTTAATTCTGATTTATTATGTCATTATTTTGACTTATCATCAGTGTGTTTCATTATATCCTGTTATCTTTCCTAATTGTCCTATCTTTCCTAACTTCCTAACTACTTTCTGCAATACTTAAAAAAGGTAATGGTAATAATAATGAGGTTAAACACCATGGAAATATTATATTAGCCTACACTTAAATGTTCTAACAAGTAAAAAAAAAAAAAGACTGCTTGAATTGACTGTTTGATACCATCTGGGCATGAATGCACAAGGAGTTTCTTGGCATGATCAACACCAGTGCTTTCTTTAATTCTATGCATATGATGTATCTTGAACCACCGCTGTATTCTCAAGCCAATAAAGTCCTGTGGAAAAATAAGTAACCCACCTTCCACTTTGTTTCAGTATGCAGAGCCGCGGCGCCAGCATCACGGCTGCAGACATATCATCATGCGCCACCTATAGACAAGAACTCTGACAGCAGTGTGCAGTTCAGACGGCGGTACTTGGGAGCCAATCATCGGTTATTGGCTCCCCCAGCCGCATTAAAGTCGTCATGCAGACAGGGGTAGGCTTTTATGTATGAAGTTTATCATGTGCAGCTCAGGCTACATTACAGGGGATTGCATGTCTCCTTCCTCTGGGCTCCTGCTCATGTATGATGGAAGGAAATGAGAAAGTAGACATAGTGGCTAAACATTAAAACGACAGTTAATTGACATGTAAGTACCATTAAGTAAAGCAGAGGTTAAAACTAAGGTTCAAACTGTCATTGAGGACTATATGCAGGGATGCAGCCCTGCATTTAGGACCTGGCAGGGATGTTTGGAGCTCATGTGACACAGGAGGACATCCTTACAGTGTTCAAAAACATGCAGGTGTTGAGGGAATAAGGAGTGGAAGCCCAAGGGAAGAGATGGTGTCTGAGGATAGGGCAAACGGGATTAAATGAAACTCTCCTTAGGGTAAGGAAGCATCCAACTGGACTGTGTATAACAAACTGGAAACTGCCAAACATGTACTAACAGACTGCAGCAGATATAATGAAGAAAGAAGGGAGTTAAACGGGCTAATTGGAGAAAAGCACAGTATTACATTAGGGAATATAACTGGAGAGACATCAAGGAAAGTGTGTAAGCTTCTAACTCAAGAGTGAAAGGAATAATTAAGAGAATTTATTTTTTCTATTTTGTTTTACTGCCAATCTACTGCTCCACAATCCAGTAGGTGGCGGTAATGCACCTAAAAGCTGGTATGCGAACCGCCGTTAAAACTCAAAGAAGAAGAAGGCGAAGAAGAAGCATCATGCGATCCGAGAGGAGGTGATGCAGTGTCAGCTCGCAGGTAGACGATTTGTCGGTACTGGTCGCTTAACTAATACTTATTTATATCGTATTTACTCTGGCTAAACGCCATATATATATTCCGCTTGGTCGTTACCGATTCCTGCACAGCGGGACCATCTCTCCGTTACTTCCGTGTACATAAAAAGACGAACCGTTAAGTCCCACCTCCTTAAACCTGATTGGCTCTGGGACCTCTCTGGAAGCCCTTTCTGAGTTCTGATTGGACAGCGAACGCCCTGTGTTGTGAGTGACATGTAGCCACAAACGGTTGGATACGTAACGAGGTCATAGGCGGCTCAGGAGTAAGTTTGCCCGGGTTTAAATGAGTTTGGATACCAAATAATTAAATAAGATGCTGTCTTTTTTCGCAGTGTGTGGTAGTAGAGAGAAATAGGCAGTAGAAACAGAGCATAAGGTCATATTAAAGCGTGCTTGAATGCTAGTGCTTGCTTGTTGCTAGTGTCTCCAACAGAGGGTTAAGTAACCTAGCAAGGAGACTTGGCTCATTTACAGTCAGCTAATATTTGTCATAGTAGCACCTGGCGCTTTTCTTTATATTGTCTTGTAATTTATGGTATGTTTTTTGAACGTGAATGAGGTTCATTTCGCTCTTTCCTCACGTAAGTGAACTTGGAGTGTTACGCAATAGAAAGTGCAGTCAGGTGTATCTCCTGTCAGTCCTGTCCAAGCAACATGAAGGCTAAACGTTAACACATGCAGATAGTTAGAACTGCCGGTATGAACTGTAGATTGAGGCTACCGCACCGACACTGTCTGTACCCCAACGTTACCTTACTTGACCGGTGAAATCAGCTGTCTGCAGTCCATTAACCCTTTGATCACTGATCACCGTCCTCGCAGCACCTGGTAAGGTACTGTGAGGACACGTATATTGACAAGTCTTCTGCATTGCATTGCATTACAATGCATTGCCATGCCAGCGATTTATCTTCACTCTCATTATTTGTCAGGTCTTCAGATCTGCTTTGGACAAATTTAGAGGACAGATCAAACTTGCAGTGCTACCATTTATAGCTTGGCTGTCAAGTATGAAGGTTTATCAATGTCATTGAGGCAGATGAGGCCACTGTGGTCAAGCAGTGTACCATTTAAAGCAGAATTAAAGCTCCAGTGTGTAGGATTTAGGGGTGTATATTGGCAGAAATGCAATATAATATCCATAACTATGTTTTCATTGGTGTGTAATCACCTGAAACTAAAAATCATTGTGATTTTGTTACCTTAGAATGATTGTATTTATATCTACATACTGTACAGAGCGGGCCGTCTTCCATGGAGTCCACCATGTTGTGTCTACAACAGCCCAGACCAAACACTGGCACTAGATAGGGCAATTTGCATTTTTGCATCGGCCACTATAGTTATTCCACATGCTTAGTCCACGGGAGAAGTTTCAGCTGGTTGCAATCTGCAACCCCTTACCACTCAGTGCCACTGCTTCCTACATGCTGGACCTTTTGACAGACTCATTAACTAGAATGAGATTTTTTTTCTCAGTGATAAAATGCATGTAATGATCCAGGTGCAATATCTTCCATACAACTCGTAAATTCTTCAACCTGTTGGCGTATCTCAAGAAACAACTGATAAGTAGTCATTGTGAGTCAATGCATGTACACATTGCTCACAGTTCTTGCCTCTATTCTCCTCCTTTTTTCGCCTTGCCTGATCTGCTCCTTTATGTGTCTCTTTCCAGATACTCCCTGGTAGGAGACAAGTTATGAAGGAGAGAGGACCTGAACTGTAATGAAACAATTTGGGACACTCCATATGGGTTCTTCATGTTGAGGTAAGACTCAAGATTAACTTAACTGATCCTTTTAGGCATAATCATCATCACATAATCACAAAAGCAACAGGAGTACTGTTTATTTAGAACACACCAAAAAAAGATATGAGCGATATAAAACGTACTCCTTTTTGCTGACAGAGTTGTTCACTAATGATACATGAAAAGACATTCCAGATATCTACATTTACGTCTGAGAGCAAAACACACATGCAGAAACTGTTTTGTGATTGGTGTCACAAGCATTTCTTCCTTTGTCTTCTAGGCTGTCTTTTTCCAAGCTGAGTACAAC
The DNA here is from genome assembly GCA_019142605.1 of Cephalopholis sonnerati. Classification (NCBI taxonomy): domain Eukaryota; kingdom Metazoa; phylum Chordata; class Actinopteri; order Perciformes; family Serranidae; genus Cephalopholis; species Cephalopholis sonnerati. Next base: position 32,607,339 of record JAGQAX010000008.1, read on the forward strand.
AGTGGTGCGTGTGAGGAGACTGGCGGCTCAGCTCTCCAAGGCAACCATGTCCATAAACCACCAGGGCTCCAGTCCGTCCTTTGCAGCCAACGGGGATGCTCCCACTGCAGCCATTCTCATCATTGGAGATGAGATACTCAAGGTGATTTAGTGCTGAGAGACACTTTCTGTATTTGTATGATTGACAGTATCCCACAGAGAATCCTTGAAAATTTGCGGATTGGGGAAAATCCAAATAGACCCTGACTTTTTTTCCTAATAATTCTGCGTACTTGAAAGTATGATTTTATTTATATATACATTCCAGCATGACACCCTAAACCATCAGTATGCCTCAGCTCTTGCATAGCCACGTAGCCGTCTAGGATCCACACTGTATATCCTCAGGAAAAACCCTGTGATGGTTATTTGATGTGGCAGCAGTACTCATTTATAAAACGACAAGTTCAGCACTATTTCTTGACTTGACATGATCATGATTTAAAGATGAAGCCTTTGATTTTTGTCCAATGTCATGTCTTACCCTCAAAACATGCTCACTGTGAGTCATTGAATTTTATCAAGCAAGACCTTGGAGTCTTTGTTGAAAGTGACCATTTGTATATCAGTTACTCACTGTGTGTTACCTTGAATTTGAGAAGAAGACTTTTTTTGCATGCCTCCATTATGAATAGAGAACCCAAAAAAGAGAACATTTTTCATGAATTGAAGTCATTGGGGGCTGTGTTTAACAACAACAAAAAACTTAATCTGTTTAAACACTCTCACACAATTGATGCAGTATAAATCAGGTCTCATTTATCCATTCATATGCTCACTACAAGCATGCAGTTACTCTGAAATCTTAAAATTTAAAACACTTCTGTCTACGAGTAACATGCCTGCACAGTGCGCATGTGCATGCGTTTGAACTCCCGAGAGCAAACTGCAAATACATGTGTAACTGTTTGTACTGATGTGCTTTAATTCGTGATGTTTCAGGGGAAATGCATGTGCTTTGGGAGTACTGAGAATACAACAACAAACTGAATGAGTTAAACTGAATGAGTTGTGTGAAATTTTGTAAACAGATGTTCTCACATGGTTATGCTGTTGTTAAACACGGTCCCTGTTTACTCCAATTCATGAAGAATGCTTGTCTTTTTTGGATTATCCATTTGCTGTGGAGGCATGTGAGAAAAATTCAAAGTAAGGCAGTGAGTAAATCACATACAAATGGGCACTTTGCAGGTGAAGTATTCCTGTAAGTCTTTGAATGTAATGTGGAGTTGGAAACACTGGATTGAAACGGCCTCTTCTTGATCTTTGTCTCTCAGGGTCACACTCAGGACACAAACAGTGCCTTTCTGACACGAGCACTAAGGAAGCTCGGAGTGTCTGTGCAGCGCATAACAGTCGTACCAGATGTACAGGAGATTATTGCCAAAGAGGTGGCCCTCCTTTCCCCTCAGTATACACACCTCATCACCTCAGGGGGCATAGGCCCTACCCATGACGACGTCACCTTTGAGAGCGTCGCCATGGCGTTCCAAGAGGAGCTGTATCCCCACCCTGAGCTGGCCCAGCTGGTTGAGGAATTCTTCGGAGTGGTGGATGAGAACAGTGCTGCTATGAAGCTGGCCATGGTGCCTCGCTCAGCCAATCTGAACTATGGAACTGACCCTCTGACCGGACAGCTGCTCCGCTACCCACTGGTGAGTGAAGGCACGATGGAGGGGGTTAGCTTAGCTCTTTCATCAAGCTGCAGTTAAAGCTGGATCATGGTATCAAAAAACAACAACTTAGATCAAATTATACCCAAGCTATAAAAGATCAGTACCCTCATCCATTTACTGACTGCCTGCCTGCACGCTTCTGTCTGCTATCTGCTGTGCAATACCTTTTCAGTAGGCATTTTTGGGCAAACAAAATTTGTTAAGCTGACATGACTTTCAGGAAGATGTTCACTCACAGTCATACACTTTACTGTCTTTTCCATCGTGTTCTGGGGATATTTTAGAAGACAGACTGCAACATTAACTGCTAACCAGACACTGCAGTGAGTGAAAAGCGGCTTCTCACAATGGGCAAAATAATGACATTGAACATTTACAGAAAAACAGCAGTGTAAGGAATACACACCTGCAAGTATTTGTAATACAGTTTGCTAAAATTTTGTTAATTTGTTGATGTTTTTTCTAAATGTAGGATGTAGCATTCTGCATGGTTAGCATCTGTAGTGCCTTATGATTATATTTAGGCACATTAACCTCATATAGTTGAACTGTGACAAACTGGATTTCATCACCATGTTTCACTGCCTGTACACACCCCTAGAAACACCCACTTACTCAGTCTACTCACTGATTGGTTCTCAATTTAGATCACAATTCAGTTCTCTTCCGTTTATTAGTCATTCAGTTTTTCTGTGGAGAGGCGGAAATGTGGAGAGCAGGAAAGTGTCAGTGAGTTTCGGTTTGAGCAGCACACTGTGTGGTAATCACACAGTAAGGTTGTTAAATTCACCCGCCACCGACAGCTGTCCTCCCGGATCTTCTCCCGGAATACTCCATAAACACTCCGTTCTCTAGGATTGCTTCATTCTCTGCTCAGCTGATTACAGGCGGTCATTAACCCACACCCAGCAGCAAATACCAAGGCTGGAATCACACATTTAAAGGACTGACAACTGACTCTGTAAGTGATTGAAAAAAAAAAATTACTCAAAGGGGTTTTTGTTTGTGTGATGATATTAAAATGAACTGATCTGAACTTTGTTTTCATTCTGAGGTGAACTTAACTCCCCTTTTACTTGGACAAAAAGTATAAGAGAAAACCCGTAGTGGATTATTTTGAGGACTCTGGGACTGTGGGGTTTTGGGCTGTTTTTGTGAGAGTATTTAAATATATGAATATATTGGTTTTGACCTTAGATTTTGTGTTTGCGTTGGCCTTTCTGGATCATATGGTCATTAAAAGTTTAGGATGTACATTGAGATTGATGTGCATCCTTTGTGAGGTTTGATTTAAACATAAAAAAACACAAGACCATGAACCACACGCGAAACAAAGTATGTCAAAATCTCAAATGCCAGAGATTTGGCAGCCTTAACAAAATAATAATAATTAAAAAAAAAAAAAAAAAAAAAACAGAAAATCAAACTGTCATAGTACATGTTGTAAGATTAGACATTAGTGCCAGTAACCAAATGAAGCAGCAACTTAAATGAGTTTATTAACTATATTTATTCATACTGCAGGCTATCCAAAACTTAACTTTGATCGTACCATACCACGCTGAGGACATGTGATTCAAAAGGGGCCATGTCTTGACAAACTGAAATTATATGGTTTGACAGAACAGTTGACACCCTGTCTTTTAAGTCAAATAAAAAAGAAAAACTCACAGAAACTCACTTAATAAATCATTGGTTTAATATCAGATCCATCTCAATATGGGTTCACAGATATATTAAATGGGACAGACTGTTGACTTGACCTTAAAAACAATGTAGTAACAAGGACACCAAGGTTAGTCTTAAGATGTTAAATACCTTAAATACATGCTGTCAGAAGTATTTTACCAAATATACAAACAGAATAATCAAACCTGTAGGTTTATAAAAATACAGACTGTCCAACCCTGTTCATTCTTCCACTGTATGACGTGTCCACCTTTCTTCTTTCAGGTCAGTGTGCGTAACGTGTATATCTTTCCTGGGATCCCATCTCTGATGGAGAGGGCCTTCAACGGGCTGGAGCACCTCTTTGCTGGTTCAGGGACCACTTTTCACACCCGTGAGGTAACACCATGACCATACCTGTCATTTACATATCCACCTGAGTGCTGTGTTTGATAACCACATGCCTTTGCATTAGGTGTTTGTGGATGCAGATGAAGCAGAGATCGCCCCTGTGCTGACCAAACTGCAGGCCGGTTGGGGCCGTAAGGTGGCTCTCGGTTCCTACCCTGACTGGCTGAGCAACTATCACAGAGTCAGGCTGGTCCTAGACTCAGATAGCCAGGAGAAGGTGGACAAAGCCCAGACCCAGCTGCTGGATAAGCTGCCCAAGGGAAGCGTGGTGCCCCTGGTCACTGACCCTGTGTCCATTGCCACTGCTGAGGTGTACACACTGGCCAACAGCGGTGAGGGGGAGACAGAGGGCAGGGGGTGGTGTGGCGTGGTAGTTAAACTAAGTCAACTTAATATAAAGTGAATATTGCAGAGAACTCTTACACTTTACACAGGCAGTGGGACCAATAACGGAAGCAAAAAGATTAAAGTAATTATTGCTGTAAAAATCATAGTGGGTTATAAAACAGAATAGAACTGGCATGAGACTGAGCAGAGAATAGAATCAAGCATCAATAAAATGAGACAAAGGAGAAGCAGATATTTTTACTCTCAATTTGACATAAGAATGAGTGATTATTTATATTATAACTGTGAAAATCTGACTACATTGACTGTAAAACTTCCTTTTGCTGTGGATTTCATGCCTCACAGGCACACCGTTGGGTGAGAAAGTTACGTCTGCACTGAAAACGATAGAGGCTGCACTGGATCAGTATTCGACAGAGGAAGTCTGCGTCGGCTTCAACGGAGGCAAAGACTGCACAGCGCTGCTCCATCTCTACTATGCAGCACTGAAACGGTAACGGGAGGGGAGAGGACGGGGTGAGACAGGTACAACGTTTGGGGGTAGGGATGATTTAATCAGGACAAAACAAATGAGGGAAATGATATTACTTAGCACAGTGGGACATCACTGTAAATGAAGAGGAAAATTAGTTTAGCAGGAACTAGACTGAGAAAATCTTGGACAAGACAGACTACTATTTAGACTGTTCTTGACCTGTGTTGGACAGATAGTGGAGATAGTAATAAGGATAAACATCTAATCTATTTCTGGACCGCTCCTGTGTATCTTGCTATTTTTTTTTTTAATGTCTCATTCCTCTCCTCCTGCCACTCTCAGGCGGTATCCAGATGGTAAAGACAAGGTGAAAGCCCTTTATATCCGAATCGTCTCTCCGTTCCCAGAAATGGAGAGATTTCTCCAAGATACGATAAAAAGGTAAGTCACCAGCTTACCCCATTGCACACTGCTAATAAACACATTTCAGCAGATATTTAAAATAGATATCTGTATTTTTATCTTTATTTTTACTTTAAATTAGGGGAAAAAGTGTCCCACTTTGGCTCCATGTGCATCTCTCCTTTATTCAGATGACGTTTCGGCCCCCAGGCCTTCTTCAAGATCAACAGTCAAGATCAACAATGATGAAGAAGGCCTGAGGGCCAAAACGTCATTTGAATAATGTAGAGATGCATATGGAGCCAGAGTGTGTGACTCTTTTTTGCCTATTTTCAGGTCTACTTCCAGTTATCAGCACCTCACTACAACACCTGGTGTGCATTATTTTTCTATAGAGCACATTTTTACACAAAGCTGTAGTTGGTAACTATTATAAATAACCTTTTATCATAGCGACTGAAACTATCATTATATCCAGATGGTAGTACATTAGATAGATAATCTGTAAAAATATGTGTAAATATATATTCCTCCTCCTCGTAGCTGTCAATCATGTCACTCATAGACTGCAGTGAAACTGCCAAACTAGGCAGCGCTGATCAAATATGAATCAAGATTCTGTTACTACATTGCCTATTTCTTGCCTCAAATGATTTCAGAAACATTTTTTAGTGTACTGTTTAGCTGTAAAATGAGAAAATGTTTGACCTGGCTGCAACGTTGTAAACTGTCGCTCCAAAATTAATTAATTGCACCACCAACCAGTCGAAGCAAACTTTCTCCATTTACATTTAAACAGTACACTAAAATATATTTCTGAAATCATTTGAGGCAAGAGATAGGCAATGCAGTAACAGAATCTTGATTCCTATTTGATCAGTGCTGCCTAGTTTGACAGTTTGTCCGCAGTTTACGAGCACTGATTGATATGATGTAGTCAGCTGCGTTACACACTCCTCAGTTCTGTTCCGTTGTTTTCCTTAAGCCATGGTGGATTCTAGCAGATGCTGTTAGAAACACTAGAAGGAGGTGATTTTTTTTCACAGGTTATCTGTCTCATGTGCTAATGCGTGTGTGTAGAGGGACAGTTAAAGCAAATATGACAAACATAATATATATATATATATATGTATATATATATATATATATATATTACAGTTACAATACAGCAGCTCATTATTTGGCAACGTGTCTCCCGTAGATACGACCTGGACCTATTCTCAGTGGAGGGTAGTATACGACAGGCTCTGAGCGAGGTGCAGGAGAGGAGGCCAGAGCTGAAAGCCGTCCTGATGGGGACCAGGAGGAGTGACCCTTACTCGCACACACTCACAGCCATGTGTCCCACTGACCCCGGCTGGCCAGACTACATGAGAGTCAACCCCTTACTTGTGAGAAACACACACACACTTATACAAAAACAATGTAGATATACGGTTTCATTATGTCTTGATATTTTTTCCTATTACTGTAATTTTTCCTATCTTTGATGGTAAAAAGTCATATCATATAAGAGAGTTTAGGGCAGTGAAGCTCAACTGATGGCTAATGAGGCTGCTGGGTGGCCCGATGGCCATTTTTTAATCACAGTTAAAATAAATTGATTTGCACTGGGGATTTTTCTGTTACTTTAAATGCAAGTAAGCTGCCAACGTGCATAAAAAACATCAAAACAGAGCTTGTTTATTTAAAAAAAAAAAAGTGTCAGGAGAGGATTTCCTGCACTCCCCCGACAGAGGTCAACCTCAAATGTCCTCAAATCATAGAAACACCGCTGCATACACCTGACCAGTGGGCTGCTGCAACTGGACCCAGCCTCCTGTCATTTTGCAGAAGTGGCCCTCAGGGCAAAGTAAGCTGAGTGTCCTCGGTCTAGGAGTAAAAACAAAATCAGCTAATTCCTCAATGTGAAGAAAAACGCATGTAGCCTTAATGTTAGAAGCACCTGCAGACATTACTTATACAAATAAAAAAAACAAGCAGTCCTTCAGTTTCCCCACATTTTTAAAGATTCGGCATATATAGTGCTGCGGGAAAAACTGCTTTTTGACTGGTAATACAAATCTGTTTTCACTGCTCCAGCCAGGCAATTTCCCCTTGTTACACTTAATGTTATTTGTCATCTTGACTGAAGTTTCAGAGAGCAGATCTACAGGGTGTGAACAAAATATCACAGCACCTGCACAGTTTAATGCAATCCAGCAGCCCCGCAGTAATACTGCATTTGTGAGGCTTTAAATGATGTTATGAATATTTTCGCCCCCCTCACACACACACACAAATACAAGGGTACACCTGTACTAATGCTATCCAATCGGGCCAAAAACAAATTTGTGACAGGTCAAAACCCCTGTGACACATTATCAATAAACATTTATCTTTAAAAGCTTCACCTAGAAGTTATTGCTGGTCTCTTGTGCTGGATTGAATTGCTTTCTGCAGGTTTTTATGACAGTCCATCTTTGTAGGCAGCAGTCTCTGATGTTGCAGCTCTTTTATCTGCTCAGGCTTACTGAAGAATAAATGTTTTACTTTATTTTAGATTTGCTAATGTATTAAGAAATGGCAATGGCTGTTAACAGGTCACACCTGGGACAGCCACAACGGTACATATGATGCAGTAGGAGAAGCACACAAATGAAATCATTGTACAGTAATTTGTGTAACCTTTAATCACATGAGTGCATCTCAGAGGAATCCACAGAGTTCCCCTACACTGAGCTAATCACGAATCAATCACAAACCAATTAAATTTGATGTCTTACAACACCCCACAGGACTGGACGTATCATGACATCTGGTCGTTCTTGAGGACGTTATATGTGCCCTACTGTATTCTCTATGATAAAGGGTAAGGATCGTTTCCACTCTCTGCATCCCCCACCACACAACATCCCAGCTCAGGCGCAGAATTCTTTGTCCTAAACGTCCCTGTCGACCTGCAGGTACACTTCACTGGGCAGTATGGACAACACCTGTCGAAACCCTTCCCTCCAGATGGTGGACGGGAGGGGGGTGACACGATACAAGGCAGCCTACCTCCTGGAGAATGAAGAAGAGGAGCGAAACTCCCGTGCCTGATGTAGTCTCACTCTCTCACCGTGTCACCTGTTGCTGACGGAGCCATGTTTTCAGATCTCAGATCACCCCTCTGCACTCATAATGTAACTCTAAGCAAACAAAACATGGACGTTTTTATAAATTCATGTGAATGTTTGTGGAATATCTGAGATTGTAAAGGAAGTGTGTGTCTGTATGTGTGTACGCTTTTTGTTTTTACATGTGAGTTTCAGCCTAAAGTAATGGCTCTCTGTGCTGTTAAATAAAACATCAATCTGTGTCATCCTTTTCCATTGTCATGTTACTATTTTGAGTCTCACATACAGATGGCAGCGTGCAGGGCTTTCAGTATTGCTCTTGATTTGTGTTATTCATGAGTCCATTTGTGTGATTTCTAAATGCAATAAGAACAAACAAGACAGCCACTGTGAGAAATAGGTAAATAATATGAAAAGGTTTTATCTCAAGGTGAGACAATCAGGCTGTAGAGACTGTGTGTGCAGCAGTGTGGACAGACTACTGAAGGTCACCCGACAGGCTCATATTGACTCATCAGTGTCTCGCTGAATATCCAGATTTGCAGACTGCAGCTTATTTAACTGAGCATCTCTTCACCCCGATGTTGCAGTTCTCTTTGAGCACCTCACGGGCGCGTTGTTCTCACTTTTTTCCCCATTTAGCAGCCGTGATTACAATAAATTACCTTCTCTGTTTCCAGACATGATTGAATCCAGGCTCATCGATCCGCTCCTTCTCTCCCCCCGCCTGGAGATTAGTCAACGCCGCGCAGCGAGGATCGATACCGGCCGATCTAATAAAGCGGGTCGCTTACGAGGCCACCGCGGGGTAGCACACACTGTTACACCAGCAATTACCACCTCCAGCCCGGGCCCCCATACCCCCTAACTTATCTGTCCGGGCTTCACGGCTTGCTTGATTTATTAATAATAACAGTAATAAAAGAGGCAATGAACAGAGGCTTCATAATCACAGCAGAAATGTAATGGTGTGTGTGTTTTGGTGGTGCGATAAAAACACCGGGATATTGTCTGGAATGGTGATATTTATGTGCAAGAAAATTACATTACTATACACAATGTGTCTGAGATAAGCTCCCCAGTATGTGACTCAAACTTTGTCCTACTTGCAGGGTATATAATGGAATAATTAGAGCCTGGTTTCTCTATATAATACTGTTATATTGTGTTTTTATTGACTTATCCACCGAGAATATGTTACTTTACTCATGATGCTTGCTGTAAATTTGCTCACTTATGGAAAATAACTAACTACATGTCTTTAAATATCCTACAACTACAGGTACCTGTGCTTTTGCCTACTTTAATAGTTATGTTAACTTACCTCTCTACATTTCAGAGGGAGATATTGCACTTTTTAGTTCACTACATTTATCTGGCAGCTACAGTTCTGAGTAACTTTTCAGATTCAAAATTAAAAATAAAAAGGAAAAAGCAATGCAGGGTATATACTGGAATAATTAGAGCATGGTTTGTGTATGTAATACTGCTGTATTATAACTTTATTGACCTATCCACCCACAATATGTTTCTTTGCTCATGATACTGTAGTGTTTTTTTCATCCAAGTAGGTCTTTCACTTGCAATAAATTTGCTCACCTATGGAAAATAACTTATTACATGTCTTCAAATAGCTTACAACTACAGGTACCTGTGCCTCTGCTCACTTTACCTTATGTAAACTTCTCTACATATTGTACTTTCTTGTTCACTACATTTATCTGGCAGCTATAGTTATGAGTAACTTTACGGTTTCAAAATTAATAAAACAAAAACAAAGCCATGATAATCCTATAAAACACATTATAATATTATTTCCAAGTAGGTTTTCACACACAAGAATTTTGCTTTGGTGTTTTGCTGCATTAAAATATAACATTAAAGTGGGGATAGACATGTTTTTTTGCTTTAAATTATCATTATGTAGTAAATGTTGATTGCATAATATAATGTTTATAGAGCAGGGATGTCAATCATATGGCCCCGTGGACCAAAACTGGCTCAAGGAAGAGTCTGGTCTGGTCAACTGTATGACTTTGCACACTGAATACTGATACACTTGAGAAGGCTAAAAGGTGCTAGATTTCAGAACTGTCACTTTGGATTTTTAAATAGTTTGTAAGGCAGGGGATAACTTAACCTGCTCCCTCAATAGCTTCTACTTTAGTTTGTTGTGGTGATTCCACCATCGCTACGCGGGAGTGGAAATGTATGGATAAATGCACATGTAATGACGATGAGTAGCAAACTAACTGAATGTGGAAAAAATTTGAAACTTATTTTTCTTGGGACATCTCAGGCTGTTCATCTGTTTTGTAAATAGATTAATGTTTTCAGAATGTACCTGTACTTCTTTACAATAAAAAGAGAGGGGGATTTGGAGATTTATAGGTAATAATTCTATGGTTTTTGGCTCAGCTTCTTGGGATCAAACTGGGCTGCATGTGGCCTATGAACTGAAAATACATTGTACACCCCTGCTTTAGAGTAATGACACCATCTGCATTTAGTTTGGCATTCGCTTTCAATCTGTGATGCTGTCTGCAAGTTGGTACGGCCTCCTGAGAAAACTAATGCTTAATTCATGGCACAAAGGAAGTGCATCAACCATTGCGTAACCAATACAGGAAGAGGAAAGCACTTTTGTTTTCACTGCTAGGTATTGGCAGCTATCCCCAAAAGAGTATCAGTGTAAGGTCTTTACAGTCGATATCCCCAGTAACTGAAATAGGGCGACCACGGGTCCTTAAAATCTGTTAAAATGTCTTTAATATACATTTATTAACAGATGGCCTTAAAAGTATTACATTGTCCTAAATTCAAATTGGATGGATCTTAAATGTTTTTTAGTTACGTTACCATGGGAATTTCAGGTGCTAGCACTCTAGGAAGTTATTTGAACAGAAGGGAAACACTATTTGACAAGGGAACAGACCTTGACACAACACCTATATGCAGGCAAAGCCCCTATTTTTGCCCCCTCTACGCATTTAGATTATGTGATGAGTCTTCATCATTAGGGTCTTGCTAACCAGCCTGCCTATGGAAAGAGGAAAATAGAAGTTTACAAATGGCTTCAGTACAACAGTTACTCATCGTGGTTAAAGATGGCGTCTTCAAATACACATGGAGCAAACTGCACTTTTCAGAAATGGGACAACGGAGATCCAGGCGGTAGAGTGTCACATGCAGAGTGGTAAACACAAGGAGTATCATCAGAGTCATTTTAACTTGCATCAATGTGTTTATAATTTAGTATTTAACATAGTATTGGTCTTAAATTTAATTTGAAATGGTATTAAAAAGTCTTTAAAAGTCTTATATTTAACTTGTTGATGTCTGAAGACGCCCTGGGAATAGGCGGACAATGGAAACAAAATGCAGTGTGTCCTGTGCTTGTTGGCTGTTGCTTGGCTCTGAGGAAAATGGAAAGTGATCGCTTACCACTTTAAAGATTAAACCAGTGGTTCCCAGCCTTTTTGGCTTGTGGCTCTGAGCAGTGTCTGGTTTGGGCCCCCTGTCACATTTCAGCTGTCTGTGAGACGTTAAGCAGTCGTACTGAAAACAGTCATATGGTTTCATTTAAAAACTGTTTAAGAACCAAAGGGGTAGAATCATCTAATATTTATTTTAAAAAAGCAAAGATAAGAGATAATCTAAAAAAAAATGAATGCAGATTTGTGTAGCAGAACTTTGTTTTTTTCTTGTTCCCTGCCTCATTAATCACATCAGGACCTCCCAGATTTATCTTGTGATACTTTGGCGGGGCTCGACACGATCAATATAAAGTAGTTGAAATCAGCTCCGCCCCGACCGGCTCCAACAGTAAGATGCAGCAGAAGATATGAATACTTCTTCCACCACTGCATTTGTTTCCACTACAGGGATACAATAGGCTGCTAAATTTATTTTGACATTTGTATGATGTCTCTGTAAAGTTTATTACGTTTTGTTCCATTGTTTTCCACAGTTCCATCTTCATCCTCTTTCACTTGTCACTCCATCACTCTCACTTGCCTGTTTCATCCTTCATTTCAGTTTTGGCTCTACTACTGTATTCACCCTCTATCTACTGTAGTCATCACACCACTTCCTTCCTCACTGCCTTTCCTGTATAACTCCGGATTCTTGTTCAGTCCTCTATGAATTTCAAACTGATGTTTTGATTTTGACCTGGAAGACTGAGTCAGAAGAACGTCTTGGGTGACATAGTGGGAGGATATGGGTATTGACTAGAGGCCTAAAAGTATCCGGACTAAAATACTTTTGTATGTGAGTGTGTGTGTGTGTGTGTGTGTGTGCGGTCCTTAACTGCATATTTATGAATATCTTATTTTTTAATTTCACACTGCTGTGCTTTTGAAACAGGGTCTGTTTGAAATCTACAAAACTGCAAACAAAACACTCTTGAAATTCTGATACAGCAAATTATGTGTCATCTGAGACGAAGTGGAACAAGCAGGAACTTTAAAAAAATGGCTATTTCTTTTTCCTCCTGTGCATATTTAAACTTAATTGGCTCTCCAAAGACTGATTTTAGGTCAGCTGGTGGAAGTATGATCACAGCAGCCACTAAAGGTGATGCGAGGATAAGAAGGATAAGAAGAAGTGGGCTGATCAGAGTTACCTCCTCGTCATTAGGACCATAATTCCTCGCTGCTCTGCTGAAACACCCTAGAGTTTTTCCTCCAAACCACCCCTGTTGGGACTCTTACGTAAAACAGAATCTACACAGTTAACAGCGTGTGTGATATGGACTCAGCATGTCATGGTGTGACTTTGTGCAAAAACATGCGACAAGCTTTGATATCGGAGTGAACTATCCATTTCAGATGCTCAGATGCGAGCCTGCCTTGGTGGCTGTGATGCTTTTCTCTAAAGGAATATGTTCCTAATCCAATTCCTCAGCAGTTCCTGCGGTGTAAAACGAGACTTGAAGCAGCATGAGACAGCAATTCAGGCGATGTCCTAGGAGGGATGCTTAACACAGAGGATGAATAGACACTCCGTTGTCAGAAAGCATCAGGAGAGAGGGGAGACCTTTGAGTCTATGCAAATTACCAACCCATCTGCATGTAAAGCCAACCGACCAGAACACGGGAAATAGGATGTTCAGTATCAAAGTGTCGCACATTAAAAGTGGATGAAAGTGAGAGAGAAAGAAAGGAAGGAAGGGAGAAAAGCGGGGAGGGAGAATGAGGAAGGAGGCCGCCTTGCTTTGCTTTGCTGCCACGTGAAGTGTGACTGACTTCAGCTCGTTTGTGTCTGGTTTTGGTGTGTTCAAATAAAAGCCAGTCTCATAATCCTAAGTTTGTCACAGCTCGCAGTCCGGTACACAGAACCAAGACCCCCTGCTCGCAGCCGCACACATGGGATGCATTTAAAAAATGCCTCTCACACAGCAGAGCTGGCTTTAATGTAAAGGGCCGGGGTCTGTGAAGCTTCAACCAGCATGCTGAAAAGTGATGAGAAAAAATCTGCTCAGCTTAACTCAAGTGGAGCTCATTTGCACTCAACAGCCATAACTTAAACATGGTGCAGGGTGTTAGAAAGATGAGAGATTGTTTAACACTAGAAAGGCTCTGCCAATGTTAGCTGATTCCTGTTTTTAAAGATAAGTCCTGCCATGACTTTACTGAGGCCAATTTAACATATGAATCAATGTAAAACATCTCAAATCAGGCATGGAATTAATGTTTATGTATGTTTCCCTCCCTCAGATGTCATCTTGGCCATCTTTTTAGTATTAGGAGTTACTTTTTGCAATGTTTTTAAAGTGTCCTTGGCTCCCGCTTCTCTACAAAATGTGAATTTAATGGATTTGAATGAGAACATTCACAAAAAAGGCTTGCATGTACTGTGATATATCTACTTCTCGCCTGAGCTTAACACCGTAACATCTTATACGTGCTTTCCCCTCCTTCGTTATAATCTGGTCCGTCCACATTCATCACAGCTTGCATGACACACTGGAGTGCCTGCTTTGTGAGCACGCAGCAGAAATAATTACACTGTTATTGGCTACCTGACACGTGTAAAAGGAGGTGAATACCGGTACGACAAGCAGACATGGTTAGGTTAGATTTTTATTTAGAACAAACAAACTCTGCTTAAGCCCAGAGAGGAAATAAAAGCCCAGACTATTATTCATTACCTGGAAATTAAATAGCACACCGATTCATCAAGGCTGCAAAATTATTCAATGATAATCCTCAGAGGCTTTCACAACCCAAAGTCTCGTGCACAAAATACATTCAGGTATGAAACATGGTTAGGAACCACGTGTTTTTTATGCTTCTCACAGAAATCTTCCTGTAAATGATGCAGTTAATCACTTTATATAAATAAAATGTAACTAAAGACATTTATTCAAGTACTATCTTTAAAATACTTGTACTTAATTTGAGTATTAATATTTTGTGAAACTTTATACCCCACTACATTCAACTGATAAGTGATGATGAAGTTATCAGGCAGTATATAAAGCAATTAAAATGAGCTCCACATTTACCAGCTGCAACATTAAAGTGATAAACACAGTAATGCATCACTAATAACAATCCTGTAAAAGCCTATAATATACTTTATCCTGAGATAAGGCCATTCTACATACTGAGTAATTTTACTTTTGGTACTTCAAGTCCGGTGGTGTAGAGGTGGGTATACACAGGTATGCTGGAGTTTTTCTGGTTGTTTACAATATACCCACCTATCAGCCAAAAAGTCACCGAACTATAAAGGTGAGAACACCCACTTCCTCCTCTGTAACCCACCCATCTACGTAGTCGTACACCCACCTCATCAACACTGTTAAACTATATTTTGATGCAAATACTTTTGTACTTTTACTTGAGTGTAGGAGTATCTCTATACCATACTATTGTTACTTTTACTTTGGTAAAATATCTGACTACTTCCTCCATCACTGAAAATAAACAAATACTGTAAAATAAATAAATAAAAGATAAAGATTTCTCCAAAGCTGGCTGTGTTGTGTAATGGCATCAGTAATGAATGTGCAAATGCAAATGTGTTATTTCAACAGACTCATTTATTTCAAATAATTTTAGGTGACATTTTGAATCTGCAATTTGATAAATGATTTAAAATGTGTGTGTGTGTGGGGGGGTTGCTAGAAGTTTTAGGCTGTCTACTATCATTATCAGAGTCAAACTTTTAAACTAGCAAAGTCGCTTAATAATTCAATAATTACCCGAGTACAACTTTAAAGCTGTAGGGTTTCTATATCTGTACAGTGACTACAACAACAGTTAAATTCTGTATTTAATGAGGCAGTATTTCTATATACTTCTGGTTGTATGGCGTCTGTTGCTTTGGATCTCTATATATGTGAGATAAAGTTTGGTATAACTGGTGATCAACTGTAAGGGCAAGTGCCCCTAATGTCACTTTTCCTCATCTTCTTATTTTTCTTGAACTCCTGGTGACCAGAAATGATGTTGTATGTGTTTCAGTAATGGTACCCAGCTCTCAAACAGTAGTGAGGCAACAGTAGTGCATTGTATAGTGCCTTTATAGGAGGTTTAATTAGGTTTATAATTGTCATAGGAGAATTTACCAATATGAGTAGCCATCATTGGCCTCCTTCCCCAGAACTGTTTTGGTGACTCCATACATTTGCGTGGTTTGCCTCTCCTGACGGTGGTGCCTCTGGTGAGAGCCATTGAAAATATTCCTAACTGGGAAACCAAGTGAAGTGAAACCTCCCAGAATAAATAAAAGGGATATTCTTGAACTGAATTCTGAAGACACCAAAGGCGTTTATGTGGAGGGTCTGCTTCACAGATTTAGCATCTTAAGCCAGTCTTTTACTCTCCACTGCATGAAGGGTCAAATACTCACCCTGGGAAATATATACTGTATCTGATTATAAAGTATTGGGGGGAAAAGTAGACGCAATATGTGCAAGAGATGTCAAGTGACATTTTGCTGATTGGTGAAGACTTTAACAAAGTCCTTGATCTTGTACTCTTTTGCAGGACTACTGCCGCACACGCAGCTGAGAGGTTACCTCGAGGCGTAAATAACACTCAGATATGTGGGAGCAATGGCACCCAACAGAAAAAACACTTCCCTGTTCCTTGTGCTTCTTCATGCTGTAAGATGTTTTATGTCAAGAGCTGTGAGACTGAGAGGTCAAGAGATTTCAAACTGTGATTCAGTCCCGTTTCCTGATGCAAAAAGGTTTCTGGAAGTTAGCAGATGTTTATGGGAGGAAATGACAACTAAATATTAGATTTGTGAGCGGGAAAGATCAGTGGAGCTTAAGTTTTGGCACCATTGAAATCTCTAACTGCCTCTGCCTGTCAATAACAGTTACAGCTTCATCTTGGTGAAAACAGTCAAAACATAGCAGCATAAATACAGCATCTTAACCAGATTAAGCCTCTTTGGAAAAACATAATATGGAGTTTCAGTGCTAAAATACCTGATAAATGACTGGCCTTGTATCACTTCACTGCCCCGAGGAGATGAAGTGCGTCTTTCTTTGAATGCTGTGACTTCAATAAGATGACATTTTTTATAAAGCCAACAAATGAATGCAAAATGTAGAAACACATCTTTCTCAAGGACCTCGTCATCTCAAGGCATTCATTTTCTAAAGTTCTCAGAAGGACACTTCCTGCAGCAGGGACGCCCTCTCACCTTTGTTCACCTTGATTCTGAAATATGTGAAATATACACTGGTCAGGACTCACAGCAACAATGTCGCCGTGGATCAAGGTGTTGATTGCATGCTGAGAGACTCTTAAGTGATAAACATCCTTCCAAAATTCAAGGAAAGGCTTGAGAAGCATATGTACAGAACATCTACTCCCAGCTGAACAGTGAAATGAAAGGAGAAACATGTCACCCTGCAATGATTTAGACATGGGCGTAGATTTGTTTCACTGAGTGGGACACATATTTGCCAGAATAATTTTAGCTGTCACTAAATTTTCTGCATTCTTATTAATTTTTATGCACCAATTTGCGCCTTTTCTGCATTCTTTTATGATGTAAATATCTTTTATTTGGTCACACTGAAAGCCCTCTGCTACTTTTATGTTTTCACTGAGGGGACAAATGCACTAAATGAATGGATTTAAAACAAAATGCCAGATTTGATTTCACAAATACAGCAAAAAAACATCCTTAAATTTATTTCAGCAGGCACATTTTATGCTGTAAAAGTATCTTTTAAGTATTTTATTTTTTCATAACCTGTTAAAGATGTTGACTGATGAGTCTGCTCTTAAAATGTCTTTATTGAAGTAATCACAGTAGAATGAGCATTGTTTGCTTCTATTAATAGGCAGAGTTTTGTATTTCTGAAGATGTAATCAACACCGGCCAACATGTGGAAAAAGACCCTGCTGTGTTGAAATCTGATACAGTGTAATTACAGTGTCATTGGTGGAAAAGAAAGGAGAGCTGTAATATGGATATACAACAAGGATTGTGTTTTTTTCTTGTCAGACAGATAGTTAAAACTAAATTTGTCATCCCAGAAATTGTTTATGATCACAGTCACCCCAGAAAGCCTCGGAGGAAGCTTTGACGTGGGATTTTCATGATCTTCTAAATTTATGTAATATGGCAACATCTGTCCGTAATTATGAAGTTTATTTTGGAGGGCGAGTTCAGTTCCAGCTTTAGCGCACATTGATGCACAGAGGACGTGTTCAAAACATTAACACTGTCAAAGAAATATCTGAAAATATGAGAATGTTTGGTGTTATTGTTGAAGCATTTCCTGTCTGGAATCAAAGATAAAACATTTACCAAAAAAAAAAAAAAAGCCTCAATATCACGCTTCTGTGTAAAAGCTTTGGTTTGTGCATGCTTCTGCTGGAACACACAGCTAAAATGGAAGTGGACACAGACTTGCTTTTTAAGTCCCTTTACTTTAGCACCGGTTTAAAAGTATCTCCGCACTTTCCGCTGATTTCAGTGTGCTTACTTCATCATTCACAATGGGTAAAGAATGAAAACATGGGCTTTGGAAATTTCTTCGTGAAGGTCAAAATCAAAGCCAGCTCATAACATGCCTCAACAGTGACAAACATGTCATCAGAAGAGATCAGAAACCATGAAATAGAAGCATTAGCCCTATTATCCAGGAAATTGCCTTTCTGGCTTCACAAGAGGCTTCTACATTACAGCCTACATGAATGAAAATGCATTTACAGCTTATCTGGATGTACACTTCTATATTTAAGAAACAAAAAACATCTCCTCTAGCTCTGTGCCCAACCTCAGCTCTGTGTTTACTGAATATAAATACAGTTACTACTTTAAGGTCGATGTATTGGCAATGATGCTTCAGGGTCTATTAATACCAGGAGTCTATTGGAGTCTTATCAGGCTTTCGCCGCCCACAGATAAAAACTCAGCTCGATATTCCACTAAGTTACTCACATTACAATGGCCTCTTGCACCACAAGGTCATTTCAAGTCCCTGAAGTCTCCTTATCTCCACACCCATGTGTATTACACTGGACGTGTGTGTTCCGCAAATAAAGTCGTGTGTTTATGTGTGTGCTGTGACCGAGGTAAAACATCAGCACATTCGAGAGTCAAATGACGGACGACTGGAGGCATTTAAATGCAATCGTATTTATTTTGTTCTCTTGCCACGTATAAAAAAAGGCTCAGATTGCAGTTTGGTCTTCACAGAAGAAGCTTCATTCTTCACTAAAATGTGAAAGCAGAACACGTTACACACACACGTAAAGAAATCAAAAACAAATTCCTAGTTGTACATGATAAATTTCTACATCACTGAAATTATTTAACACATCTTCAAAGATCAGTTTTATCACCCATTTAGGAAACTAACATAAAAAAACGGCATGATGATGTTGATGATTTACAACATGAAGACAAATATATTAAGTGCCAACAATGTAGTTTTTTTTCCCAGAATAAATTTGTTTAATAAATTAAACAATTAACCTATAGATTTTCTGAGCTCAAATCACTCAAATATTGTGGGGAAATAATTACGTAATTTTATAAATATATAAACTATTTAATTTCAATGAAAAAAAAAATCACAGCTACATTATCTCTGATTTGAATTTAAAAATAAATGAATTATTAATTAATTATATTTCTTCCAAATCTGACTGTAAATTTGAGTGATTTAAAAACAAAACTGGCAAAAAAAAATCCCAACAACAAATCATTTATCTTTTAAAACTACATTGTAGCACAGCATATTGACAATACCAGTAAATATATGTATATCCAGAATATAACTGATTGTTTGTGTATGCCAAAAACATATTTTTTATCAGACATTTGGACTTAAATATCAGAGATCATTTGTTACTAAAACATTGAATTCTGTAGTTGATATATCTCATTTTGCAGAGTATAATAACTACACGGTAAAACCTAAAATTAAGGATCATGTAGAAAAAAAAAGAAAAACAACAGCAACATAAAAAGGAACAAAAAGCCTGTGTGCATATCTGCACACCTGGTTGGTCACCACAAGCATCAACCAATCAGCCTCCTCAGTGGTCCGTTCGGTGGAGCGAGGCGAGCTGATGCTCTCTGTTTACCCATAAACCCCTCTGTTTTGTGTTTTATTCTGAAGCAGAAAGAGGGGTGGAGGTGGGGCAGGGGGGTGGAGATGGGGGGGCAGAACAAGAGGGGGTCCAATCAGAGAGGACAAACTCTGTCCCAGGTCCCATTATCACCAAACAGCACCACAATCTAGTGTCCAGTTTCTGAGTTTCTGGCCAACCCAGTCCAACTCCAGTTAAACCAGTTTGATCCCAGTAGGGGGCGCAGCAACCCTGCTTGACTATTCCAGAATATTCCAACATTTCCTCCTAAAACACCTTTATTTCCAAAATCTAATTAGTCCAAAAAGTTGAACATGTTTATTATAATCAGATGCAAATGGCACAGTTATAAATGTGTCTGTTATTCATGTCTAGTCACCAGCTAACTGACTGACCTCCAACCTGAGCCACTCTGTGCAGTAGTATGTGTTTATTTGGCCACTTTTTAAAAGAAGGCAGGTTCTCAAGAAGGTGTAAATGCAAAAACAATGAGTAGAAAATGAGAAACAGGACAAGAAACAGAGATGGAAAAGTGAGAAAACTTGTTTGGAACCATTCCTGACAGACTCATTGTTCTCCTGGCATCAGAGGAGGATATGAGTCTTATGACTAGGCCTGCGAGTAATATTCTGTGTTACTACTTACACAACTGGCGGGAGAGGAAAAATAACAAGACATGAATCACTGTGATTCTGCGTGTCGGTCCCTGAGTCACTGTGGCCCCGTTCTGGAGAAGTCGCACCGATTCTTTCTGGAATTTCACAGGTAAACCAGCCACAAGGTAATGTGTGTCATTTGCAGTAGCTTAGCATAGATTGCATCGTGTCATTCACTGTCTGAGCGTCGATTGCATTGTGTACTTGAACGTCCGAGTAAATATCTCCCGGTTCCCAGCAGGGAACGGGTGCGAGGTCGGCGGTGAGGACGGACGAGGATGAAGTCAGGTAGTCAGCAGGAGGAGGACGAGGGTGAGGAGGAGTGGAGGTGAAGCTGTCGTCAGTGAGCAGGCGCCACCTCGGCGTACAGTTTCTGAAAGAGAGAGGGAAACTTTATGAGTGAAACTGTGTGTATAAAATACACTTTGTAGCCAAAAATATGTGGACACCCTTGTGACTTTTGGTCTGCACCAGTTTTCCGTGGCACCTTACTTCCAATAAGGACAACTTATTTTTCTTTTTAAGATGTTTTTGTCTTTTTGCTTTTATTTGATAGCACAGATAAAGAGTGACAGGAAAGGGGGAAAAAGGAGAATGACACGCAGCAGAGGCCCCAATTTGGAATCAAACCTAGGCTGTGGCAGTAAGCCTAAGAACACTGGGCACACACCCTACCAGGGGAGCTACGGGTGCCTCGCAATTTCTGAAAATCTAAATCTTTTTTTAGCATATAATGATATTAGAGACAATGATGTGACAACAGTTTGTAGAAGGCTGTCGATATCTGAATTTGGTGTAGCCATAGAAGAACTATGCAGAGAACACCTTTGGGATAACCTGGGATGCAGACTATGAGCCAGGCCTTATCGCCTTCTGTCCTTAGTGCTCTTGTGGCTCAGTGAGTGAAATCTCTGCAGCAGGGGTCCAAAATCTTGAGTAAAAACTTTCCAGATGAAAGAATTTTGTGACAGAAGCACATTAATGGCAACTGCTTTTGTTAGAGTTTCAACTACCACATATATAGGTGTAATGTTTTGGTGTCCACATACTTTTGGCCATGCAGAGCAGTTTCCATTTGATTGATGAATCAGAACAGATTTTTATGTATGAGTATGATCTCATGCAGTGCGTCTGGGATCCCTGGTGGGATCTCAAAGTGACAGCAGGGACGCCGCCATATTACTGTTTGATAATTTTTTTTTTTTAAATTAAAATATATCTGATCATAAACATTAGCATGAATATAATATATTATTAGCAAACATAAATTGGCCTTTTTATGGAAAAAACAACAAACAAAAAAAACATTGAATTGAATTTATATAAACACAACGTTAAAGGGGAATTTCACCCATTTTTATAATTCATACATTTTATTCCTTTGGTCAAAGACAGTCCAAAACTGTTAGTAACAATGAACAACTCTCTCCAAAATCCAAAAACTAGAGTGCTAAAACTCAAATTTGAGCTCCCATCAGGAGCTTCTCCATAAGCAGTGAACGATGAAGTATGTTATATATGACACTGAGAGCTCCCAGGAGAATGTTCTGAATATATGGGCACATTTTCTGTTTCAGAGTGATGAATACTTAAATTGAATAAAGCTCATTTGGGTATAAAATAAGAAAACAAACACTCTGTGGTCCATTATCTACGGAGCAGCTCCAGACTTTATACTTGATGACATCACAAGTTTGAGACTTCCTTCTCTGGTTTCTGGCTTTCAGTGGGAGCAGCTCATGTTTACACACGTTGATTGAACTTTCCTCGGCCATGGAAACAATATACTGGAATTTTTAATTTAGGCGGAGTTCCCCTTTAATGATAGCCTGACTGTTACCCACGAATCCTTGTGCAAATGTGTGAGCTAGCTGGCGCTAAATCACTATGCAGCACTTATACAAAATGGCGAGGTGAACTGGATAGATAACATTTATGTACCATTGAAAAATAATCGGCTGTATTATTATTCCAAGTGTACAGACATTCTCGTGAGCCACAGTGGATTGTTGTGTAACTTTCCGAGCAAGAGACTCTGAAACACCTCAGAAACCACAGAGTGCAGAGGGTGAGGCTAATGCCCCTAGCCATGCTGCACCTGCTGAGTTAGCAGCTACAGTCAAGCGCAAATGAGAAGACCAAAGAATATTCAGAGAATTATCTCATGTGCGACCTGATGTTACACAGTAAATATAGCAGGGGCTCCCTGCTCTGTCTCTCTTTGAGCGAACAGGTCTTTGGCCTGAAAATGTTGAAGACCCCTGCTGCAACTGATTCACGGTGATATACAACATTTGAACTTGAGACAGGCGGACAAAAAGATACAGAAATAGGACATATGCAATGCAGTATGCCACCGTACACACATCATAATGTTCCTGAGCTTAAGACTAAATTGGGTTTTGAAATGTTGCATCTCACCTTGTATTTGTTTTGAACCCTCTGATGCTGTAATGGGAGAGAGAGGAGAGAGAGAGGAGAGGAGAGAGAAGATTTAGATAAAGTTGAGGCGAAGAAACAAGTTGCTGATTAGTCATTTTTGTATGCTTAACTTTCTCAATAAAGCTGCTGCTTTGTGGAACAAAAGGAGCAAGAAACAGACAAATGACCAGGGGAAGGTATTTACCATTACTCAAAGCCTTACGCCATGAAAAATGAGTACTGACTGGCTGTGCAACCCTAAATATGTCCCCTATGCAAATTCTCTTAAAGGTCGGATAAAAAAAGCGCTTGAGAAGCATGGCAACAGGAAAAGATGGTGTTATGTAAATGAGGAGGAGTAAGAATGATCGAGATTATACAGAGGGGGGATACAGGAAATGAAAGAGAAGGGGGTAAAAAACACGGGAAAATTCAAAATGACAGAGCGAAACCAAGAAGTGGACAGAAGATGAAAGGGAGACCCGAGTGAGAAAGTATGGCGGAGGGGGGAAAAAAAAGAAGGTTGGAAAGATTGAAACAAGGTCAGACAGAGAGAAAAGGGAGGGAGAGAAAGAGACGGGACAGGGGGGTGTTTGTGTCTGGGCGTCACTTTCTCAGCAGGGGGCGGACTAAAAGGAAATAATGGAGGGACGGATGGAGGGATGGTGAGGATGAAGGGATAGGGAGGGGTGGCAGAGCTGAAGAGATGAGGAAAAGGACAAAAAAAAAAATACAGGTGGTGAGACTAAAAAGCGGAAATGGTTAAAACCCCTCAGAAAAGGAACCGCTGTGTAACGTGAGGATGAGAGAGGATGGAAGGGTCAGGAAACGGGGATGAGGCTGCACAATTGCAGCTGCCATTAAATCGATCTACGGCCTTGAACCCACCTCTGACAGTGCGACCCAAAAGACCCAAACACACACGAGAAGTGAAGACAAAGTGTGTATTGATGTCTCCGGGAAAACTACCACCTATCCACATGATCCCACTGCGACTGACTGAGATTATGAGACAGGAAATGGGACACTTGGAGCTCATCTGTTGTACAGTCACCACAGAGGGAGAAAGGATTTATTAAATGAGGGCTTAGCGTCGAAACGATGTGTTTGTCTGTAATATCCATCTCGCACCTACAGGTCTCTGCAGCAACATGTCGCTCCGACAGACATGAGACACTAAATTACTCCCAGGTTCTGTACAACTAACGACCATCTAGGGGTTAACGAAGCATTAAATAGCATGCTGGGTTCGGGCCTCTCGCTGAGCCCGTGTGTGTGCATGTGTGTGTCTACGCGGCTGTAATTGTTGAGTGTTTGTAGGGAGGAAACAGAAGCAAACAGAAGAGAATAATACTCAAACATTTCAGGCTTTAAATAGAGCTGCCGCACAAAAAAACAAAAAAATTATCATCATCGTGTTCATTTTTTAAATTGAAAAATAAGGCAGTTCTGCTATCACTGCATGTTTTAATGCAATCTAACGACCAAAGAATATTTATTAATTAGCTCTCCTTTCAACTTTAAATTGTGTTGATAACACTAAAGCATAAAAATGTGTATAATTTTAATTAATAACGTATTTTAAATAAATTAACAAAACTTACAAAATGATTCATAAGAAAAATATCATTTTAACTCCTTGACTTTAGCGAGTTTCTTTTAAAATTTTGGACATTTTAAATGCAGCAAACACAGCTGTAAAAACAATTATCTTATGACAATTACAAATATGCTTTAAATCAGACTTATAATTTACTTGGTGTCGGAAAAACACTTTACTGAACAGCATCGATCAGCGTGTGTGTTTAACGCCACGGCGCCCTGCGAAATTAAAATGTTAAATGCCTTATGTTTACCCGGCTATGTGTGATATGTGTGTTTTGATCCGACTTTAATCACATAATTTTTCGCACAAGCTGAACATGGAGGACCACTAGTTTGTGTCAACATCATCATTTCGGTCATGGTGAAAGCTCCGCCGCAAAATGGCGTCCGCGGTGGCGTGACTGCAAGAGCAGTGTCGTCTCTGCACTGCAGTCAGAAACATGCAGCGTGTGTAACTGTACATGCACAACCGTGGCTAAATGTGTGAGTATGTGCGCGTGCCACTGTGTGTGTGTGTGTGTGTGTGTGTCTCTCCAGTCGGCAGAACGCCCCACTGCAGAGACAGACAGTGTTCCACCATCCCACCTCTCCTCTCGTGCCGCCATTTTACACACGCAGGAGCTAATGCTAACCGACCCTGACTGTTAGCACTTTACTAAAAATGAAAAATGAAACAAAAATGCGAAACGGCGAATGTAAGAACGCAAATCGTCGAAAGCGGTTAAAGTCAAATTTTGAGAGTCGAGTTTGGGATCCGAGAGTGCTCGGCTGGACAAGCGGTGTGTGTGTGTGTGTCTGTGTTCGAGTTTTGTCCTTGTGTGTATCGAGTTCAGGGGGTACAAAGGTATTTGGGAGAGAGTGGAGGGGGTAAAGGAGGGCAGCGATGTAAGAAATTTCTAAAAAAAAAAAAAGAAAAGAAAAAGAAAGAGAGGGACAGAAAGAAAGTGGGGAAAATGGTGAAGCTCTGCAAACTGAAATGAATGCAATGGACTGCTCACAGCGGGAGGACGACAGAAAAGAGGAAAAGAGAGACGGAGAGAGAACGGGAATCAATTAGAGAGAGAGGGAAGTTGGTCTATAATGGTTTCTCACAGTAGGACGGCGGAGAAAGAGAAAGGCAGAGAGGCAGAGCGACAAGAAGAAGAAGAGAGATAAACACAACAGGAGGAGTTTTAGGGAGAACTTGCAGGGGAAAAAAAAACACCAAAAAAATGGTAAGTATGGAGTGAGAGGCGAAGCGAGCCGGTGAAAGATGCAATAGAGGGCTGCAGGGCGCTGGAGATTTCACATGACACCAGTCTTGCTGATGCCGATTCAGAGCCTTGTTTTCTGATGCAACGCGGGCTCAAGCACCTTTCAGCAAAGCACTTTTCTCTGGCGGGATTCGTGACAGTGTTCAAATAAACATCACCACACACATCACTACACCGAAAAACATCACCAAATCCTAAAAAGCCAAAACATGCTTTATAGTGCTGCGAGCAAAAACCAGGATGAGGAAACATTAGAGACACACATACATACACACACACCCACACACACACACGGGATGTCATTAAAAGCATCCTGCGTCACTAAATCTGTCCTGCGCGGTTTGTTGTGTTCTTGGGTTAAATTAAGGCGATAAATACACACGTTCACACACCGGAGAGGAGACCGAGGGACTGGCGAGTGGTGGCTGACCTTGGAGCAATGACAACGTACCTGACGGACCCTCTCACTGTCATCACTCTGTCCTTCAGACCCGTGTGAGGCAGGTATGTGTATGTGTGTGTGTGTGTGAGTGTGGCGGCTTGCTAATAATTAATTCGAAAACCCACAACAGGGCATCCCCACATGGAAATACTGTTTAATCACATGCTTTCTGAAAGGAAAAAAAAGTTTTTTTGGACGGGAAGGAGAGAGGGAGGTGAACGGTTTGAAGTTTAGATGAGAGATAAGATGTTACTGAAGGACGAGAGGCTGCTATCACCGAGGGCCACACACACACACACACACAGGCATGGTGCGCCCTGCTGCCATGCTACCTGTCAGATAAAAGGGAACCTGAGCAGGAAGGAACCAGAGGGTATGTACTGTAAGGTGTTACCACGGGGAACAGTACAACAACAGCTGTGGTAAACCGCCACTAATGGACAGTCGAGGAGAAAGAGTGAAAGAGAGAGACCCCTCCGACTCCCCTTCGTCTCCTCTCTCATCCATCTCGTTCGCTCTCGTCTCTCTGGCCTCATGTATCCTCATCCCGACGCGCTCGCCGCACAGCATGCGCACGACAGAGATGGAGCGGAGCTGAGAGACGGGGGAGAGGGGAGTCGGTGAATAACTGTGTTGTAGATATGGAGATGCAACAAAAGAGATAGGGAAGACACAGGGAAGGTGGAGGAGGAATGGGGGGGTGAGGAGGGGTGGTGGTGGTGGGGCGGAGTCAAGGGGGAGGGAGGAGGAAGTGTAAGAGACTGCCATGGATGGTGCCTAGATTAGTTTTGCTCCAGTAGCGAAAGATCATAAAAAATGAGGAAGGGAGGAGAGAGCTGAGGAGACAGAGAGAAGGGGA
Source organism: Cephalopholis sonnerati (assembly GCA_019142605.1). Classification (NCBI taxonomy): domain Eukaryota; kingdom Metazoa; phylum Chordata; class Actinopteri; order Perciformes; family Serranidae; genus Cephalopholis; species Cephalopholis sonnerati. The sequence continues at coordinate 32,634,271 of JAGQAX010000008.1, forward strand.
GGATTAGTGCCACTTCAGGAATGACAGAAGACTAGAAAGAAAGAGCGGGAGGCTGGAGTGGAGGGGAGGGAGGGGGGAGTGGAAGACAAGGAGAGGGAGATCCTGACATTTAGTCGGGATTAGTTTTGGTTAAGGAACAGGATGAGAGGGAGAGAAAAAAAATGAGGGACGGAAACAGTAGATGGAAGTATGTGCATCTTTGTCGGTGGAAGTCTTTCTCATGTAAAATAATGGGCTTTAACAGTAAAGTCAAGTGTGTGTGCATGTGTATCGTAATCCAGGTGATTCCAAATATTTTGATTATTCCCGGGCTCAGGCAGGCTGATCGGGGGAATACCGTGAGAAGGTCAGAAGACTACATTAGCATTTCCTCACTGAGCAACTATCTGTGGTATTTCTAATTAATGACAGCAGGATAATTAACATATAAAAAAAAGTCATCAGCCTTCACTCTGGTAATAACGCAGCAAATTAGTCCCCGTCTCGCGCCGGAACAGTGATGGCATTTAAGAATTCATTCGAGACGGATGGGGCTCTTTTTTAATTCCGGTTTTTAATATTTCTCTTTCCTTGTCGCCAAAGTGACACGAATTTAATCAAGGCGGCGCGGTCGGGAGGTACCCGTTAGACGACATGTAGGAATTTAGTGAATGGTTCTCACATGCAGAGACAAACAACCTTGAGAGCAGCTTTAACTGGGAGGAAAAAAAATGTGTGCGTTGGTTCAGCCTGGGACAGCGCGACAAGCCCCCTGCAGATAGCGCTGGGATGGGAACTGGGACAGACGTCTCGGACACGCATATGAGGGGGCACGCACAGAGAGAGCCAGAGAGCACACGCAAAGGCCCATGCAGGAGCGCACAAGAACACAAAGTGCACAGACACAGAAAAGTGTTCATACACATAGAAATGTCCACACATACACACACACACACACACACACACACGAACAACTGTACAGGGATTCCCACAGTGACTGGGCAACATTCCCAACCGGAATGGGCAGCTCACTGGACTGGAAGACTAACATTACTCCAGGCGCGCTCTGGATTAGATCAACTCTGGGAATTTCACACTGGGAGAGAGAGATGGAGAGTGGGAGAATGAAGGAGACAAGGAGGTTAAAAAAAAGGAAAAGAATGGAGGGAGGGGTGAGGGAAGACGAGAAAGAGAAGAGAGGGAACTAATGCTTAAAAAACCCTCAATCCAATTAGGTTTAAAAGCCAATGTGGAGTGGAGAGTGGAGTAAGTCTCATCTTACAAGGTTAAAGATAATACAAGATTCTGAAGGGTAAAGATGAATTTAGTTTCCTTGATAAAAGTGGAGAATTAGAGCATCGCAGTTATTCCGAAAGAAAGGAGGAAACAGAGGGAGTAGTAGTGGGGATGAGGAGCAGTCTAAACATCATGCCCTGGTAGTAGAGATGAGAGAGGCAGAGAGAAGAGTCTCGTGGTGTACAAAGGGGAGGCATGAAAGGAAGAAGAGATGAAAAGAGGAGTGTACTCACTGGGCTCGCAGCACACGGTGACACGCAACTTCATACATGGCAGAGGAGGGCCTTCATCTGCCGGTAGAGCTAGAAAGAACGACGAGATACAGACAGAGAGGGCGCTTTAAATATGCTGCTTATCTGTTCAACCCAACAAATGGTTAGTATTCAAAATGTGTCAAATAAAAACAGAAATTTGCACATGCTGAATCAAATCTTTCCATCAAATCGACACTTTTGAGAACTCTCCTGGTACTTTTGAAGAATTCTTATGACAAGTAAAGCTTAAGAGCAGCCGGGTTGTTTTTCTGTTTCCACCAATATCAGAGCACCATCTCCCTGTGTCACACAGACACACTTATCTCCACAACTAAATAAAAACAATAAAATACGCGATTGAGAGTGTGACCATAAAAACAAATAAAGCAACTGCTGCGATATCAATACTGATCACGGCTCATGCGAGAAAACAGGCAAACATCAGCTGTATTACCTGTCAGTTTAGCATTGCTTTTACAAAACAAATCTGTCTGGAAAGTGCAGTTACAGGGGCTTTATATTTGAATTATTCACAAACAGCTGCTAACTCAACAGGGACCCACCACACAAGCTGAGTGTATGATCGCTAACAGTCTGTCTCACTTTGTATCTGTGATTTCGACTGATAAGATGCAGCTCGGAATAGCAGCAGGGCCGTGTTATAAGGCGCCGTCGACGGTGGCTGAGAGAGCTCAACTCACACAGACAGAACATCTTCATTTTGACAGCACAAATAAATGAAACAAAAGCAAAGAGAGGAGCATGTTCACCAAAAACACAGACAGAACTAGCAAATGCAGACATGCTGCAAGAGGTGCGTAACGCAACAAAGCTGAGCTCCAACACTGTTTCCAGAGGAAACAAAAAACTGACCAACATGCCTCCACATGTAAATTACTAAACATAACCACTCGTCAGTGATATTGGAGATGAGCTAATGATTTTTTTTCACTGTAACAAAACAAATCTCAACTCAAGGTCTTCTTACAATCTTTTTCCACATATTTGACCTTTGGACCTTGAAGGTCTAGTGTGCAAGATTTCATAGCATCTAGCTGTGAGGTTGTAGATTGCAGCCAACTGAACTTCTCCTGTGTGCCAAGTGTTAGGTGACTGGCCCTATCTAAAGCAAATGTTTGATTTGTCCATTCTAGGCTACTGTAGAAACAACATGGCAGACTCCATGAAGAGGACCTGCTCTGTATGTAGACATAAACGGCTCATTCTAAGATAACAAAAAGACAAAGATTCTTATTTTCAGGTGATTATAAAGTAAAGAAAACATAGTAATGAGTATCACAATCCATTTCTGCCAACATATCCCCCTAAATCCTCCTGCACTGAGCCTTTAACTTCAAGTCCCCCTCCTTCCAAAAATGTGTTTTGCTAGTTGTTGCTTCAGCTGGATGTGTGAGCTTCACTGTGCTGACTGTGTGCTGAGTTTGAAGAAAAAGGCTATTTTCACATTCATCTGCTATAGTAGGAAAAGTTTCTCTGTGCTCACTTCAAATTTCAATTTAAGATGTGTATGTATGAGCAGAATTTTGTGACATCACAAATCATAAGCAAATCATGGTCCATCAAGCCTCCAAGAGCAATGCAGGGCTCTGAAGCTAATTTGACGTAATGGCCAAACTGTGTAACTACAACTTCTGGGTCCATCAAGATGCCATCGGGCACAAAAATACTTTTTTCTATAGATTTACATGGGGAGAGAGACTTCTGTTAATTGTTGGATACATTTTTTTGAGTGTCAAAACCCCTGCGAAATGACTCATTTCATCATCAGGATTTCATCCATTTGGTCTGATAACATTTCAAAAGTCTAGAAAAGCCACATGATTAAATCATTTTTATCTCCACTCAAGTTAGTGGTGGGTATAAAGAAGTTAGCCGCATGGTTGCCGATGTCTATAGTGCGCTTGCTCTGTTGGCCTAAAGATGTGCACGATCCAGGTGATTTTATTAGCAGGAAGTCAAACTTTTTTGGCTTCATGTGCCACTGAACCACCTTTATAAGAAAGAATGGGCCCAGCTCTCTCTACACATCCATGGTGCACATACACTGGGAATGGACTTCTCACTGAAGAGACGTCTTGTGTTCAGCACTTAAACTTTTGATAGGATCAATATTTGCATATTTATAGATTCATTTTTTTAATCTGAGAGAGGTAGAGGATGTAATTTAAAATGAAATAAAAGTAGTTCATTGTACAGTTTCTGTAAAAAACACTAGAAAATCATCATGATTTATTATTATTACATTCAGAGCAGAGCACTCTTGTTTCAAAGGAATACTTCACCTGCAAAATGACCATTTGTTCATCACTTACTACACTGTGAACATGAATTTGTAAAGCCAATGTTGTTTTTCTCGAATGAAGAAGAATCCAAAAAAGGTGAACATTCTTCATTAATTGAAGTAAATGGGTACTGTGTTTAAAAACCGCAAGACTATATCAAAACATCCCTATACAAACTCCTTCACAGTGAGAGTGCAGTATAATCCAAGTCTCATTTATCCAGTTGTATGCTCAGTACTTAGCAAACACACAGTTTCACTGAAACTTTATGATTTACAACATGTCAGTACAAACAGTCTCAGGTATGGATGAACAGCCTGAGTGGTGCATTTCAGCTCAGAGTTCAAACGCATATGCGTGTCCAGGCACACTCGGGGTGTGCTGCTCATAGGTGGAGGTGTTTTATAGTGTAACGTTTAGTGAAAATACATGTGTTTGGGAAGTACTGCGCATACGACTGGATAAATGAGACTTGGATTATACTGCAGGAGTCCTGTGAAAGTTCTCTAAAGGATATTTTGATATACTTTTGCTGTTGCTGTACTTCAATTCACAAAGTTCAACTCACATGTCAACTGTTACTGTTTCATTTACAATGGATGTACATTATGATATGTTATGTTTGTGTACTGTGTTAGGTAATGTGAATGTATGTTTTGTATTGTCACCATGTAACTGTGTAGACCCCAGGAAGAATAGCTGCTGCAATGCATAAGCTAATGGGGTTCTTTATAAACAAACAACCAAACAAAGAATGTTTGCCTCTTTCAGATTCTCTGTTCATTGTGGAGGCAGGCGAAAAAACCCCAAAGGTTTCTTCACAAATTCAAGGTAACAAGCGGTGAATAATTAATATACAGCTGGTCATTTCGTGGGTGAAGTACTCCTTTAAAACATGTCTTCAGGGGATCTTAAAGAGTTTTCTTGCCAGACTACTATTTCCAAGCTCAATATTAAGTTTAGTTTTAACAAGGTGATCACATAATTTAGTGTTTGACTTTGACTAAGTGCATTTCTCAGTTTTCGGTGTCCCCTGGAAACATTGCTATCCCTCTAAATGGCTCCATGTCAGGAGCAGCTGACTATCAGAGGATGTCAAGGTGTTTCCTGTTTGTGGGGATCCAGACATGGAGAAGCAGCGGGCATGGGTCAGAAGGTCGGGCAGAGTCCCAGAGACAGCGGGCTGTCAGTGTCATAGTCTGTGGGAGCCGTAGAGAGGAGCTGAGCCCGGCTCAGACTGAGCCAACTAATGCCATTAGTGTTTCTAATACTATTGTAGTGTTCTCCCAGGCTAATGCCATTATACTGTCTCCAGTGCTGCGGGCCCATTCAGCCCACAGACCCCAGAGCCAGACATTTGGACCAACTTTACGCCTTATCTTTGATGTGGACAAAACACACACAATTGCTCGGAGCCCGATGTGGCCCGACCAGGGGGGGAGACACCCATTGTTGCTTTTCTCTGAACTGGCCTGAGCAACCACAATAGCCCAGTGTGTGTGCGTGTACATATATACATGTGTGTGTTAGAGTGTGTGTGTGTGGAAGCACTCTCTCATGCCCTCACAATGCTCCATTGTCCCTTGGACCGCAACAGTAATTTATGTAAAGATTCTTTCTTTCTCTTCGTCTCATCCATCCCTTTGCTCCGTCGCTTTTGTTGCTCTCCCTTTTCTTTCTCCAGTGTGGATTCCTCTCATCCGGCCTCTCTCGTCCCTCTGTCCCCCCCCTCCCTTCCTGTACTGTCAGACTGTGTCCATCTTTTGCTCTTTCTCTGTCTCTGTCACTCCTCCACGCTTCTCTACCTCCGTCTGCTTCTCTGCCTGCCTCTTTTCCCCGCTCCTCACTGTCGTCCTGTATTGATCTCCATTTCTTCCTCCTACACTTTGCGGTCCCTGTGTCTCTTTGTTGTCAACCCTTCCATACCATGCATTCACTTGACTCTTTCATTCTCTGCCTTGTTTCATGTCCTCCCCCTCTTGGTTGGACTGACACCACAAGTTGTAAAAAGTAAAAAAAAAAAAAGAAAAACTGATTTTACAGCCACTAAGCCATCTTCTGTGTCTCTCCCTCCCTTTTCTCCCTCCAGTGGTTTGAAATAAATGAGTGAGGGGAGAGGAGCACGGGAGAGTGTAATGGGAAAAGAAGAAACCATCACTATAATTGTGTAACAGCCTACAGGTTTAGGAAAACATCAAATTAATGTCATTCAGTGTGAATTTATGGAAAACATTAATGCTGTAAGCTGCAGTTTGCAGACACTCAAAGCCTCATAAAAAACACATTGGCTAAAGTTGCTCTCAACCTTTTCATCCTGGCTGCCTGGCCACCACACTTCCTTCGACACAGGTGTCTTTGCACAGCCTGATGAACTGAAACATCAAATATTTACATCTTTTCTCTTTTTGGGCTGTTTTACTCGGCTTCCAGTGTGGAGAGCCTGCAGCGGCTGTTCATTGCTTCACTAGAATATCCCACAAGACAGTAAGTGATAATGCACTTTGCATATAAAAACACATACCTTTTACCCATGTACTGAACCTAAATACTTTCTGAGAAACGACAGGAAACTAATCTGCAGCTCGGTTAATAATTATTATCAATAAGCAGTGCTGTTGAAGCAGATTATCTGAGTCTGTAGTGTTTAACTCCTGGAGTTAGGGTTACTCAAGGATAGGATGTTACACAATTTAAGCTGTTTTCAAAGCTTCCACTTCGTTTTTTGCTGATTGAGTCTTGAATATTTTATGTTACCGTGAAATACTTGAGATCTCAACCCAAGTTTTAAAGGGCTTGAAGTCACTTTTCAAGCAATAATTCCGAGCATCACCTAGTTTCAGCCTCTTCATTCCAAGAATATGTCACTTTTCTTTTCCTTATGTGATGACACACTGAAAATCTTTTGATATCTCACCTCTGAATGGACAAAATGGGCAATTTAATGGTGAAATCTTTAGTTTTAGGAAACTGTGATGGACGTTTTTCACTCTCCTTTGGTATTTCATGGACATTTAATGGATTCCTTCAGCAAACGGTCCACAGATTAATTGTGATCAAAGTAATTTGCAGCGCTTACTGATGGAAATGTGTCTTACGGAAGTGTGAGTATCATAGACTCTATATGAAGATGGACAACATGACAGCTCCCCAAAAGTGAAGCAAATACATCTCAACAGCACCCCGGTGGCTGGCTGCAATTTCGATCATAAACTCCACCACCTCCATGTTAGCAGATGGGACATGGGCCAAACTAAAAGAACATGTTTTTCCCAAAGATGGTCTCTGTCATTTTAGGTCGTAGCTCAAATGTTCATTTTTCTGACACGGTTGGTTTTAATTAGTTATTTGGTGCTATAAAAAGGGGATGTGATGTCATGATTAAAAGCTATGTGTGCCAATGGGTGTGCTCGCCCTTAATGAAGCTGCTTGTGGTTGGTTGGAGGGCAGGAACTCGATACTTCGGAGATCTCTACTGCACAGATTCTGGCCCCAAATGACATAATCAGCGCAAGATAGCAGCGGCTGTATTTGAGATATTTTGGCTTCACTTTTGTAAAGTGGAGAGAAGTGGAGACACGTTGTCCATCTCTGTATACAGTCACTGATGAGTGTCAACAACTGTCAAGTAAAATGAATTTTAGATGAATCTGCATGAAAATTCAGGACTGTTTTGGTACCTGTATTAAACTAGAAAGGCATTCTGCAAATGCAGACTTCTGCCAAGGCCAAAGCCCTTTTTCGCAACATTAACAAACGCAGAAAATAATTTGTGTATCTGCTCCATGATGTGGATCTGCTCCAAGGTTTAATGGTCTCTTCCTTGGCCCATGCTTTCATGAAAATTGGGACAGTAATTTTTCTGTAATCCTGCTGACAAACAAACCAAAAACATAACCTCCTTGGCTGAGGTACATGAGACCCACTTGAATCTCTCACTGACTGAATCCGCTGGCTAAATTATCCCCTACCATCACCTCCACAGAAACACACTCATCCTCTACTCACAGCTGTAGTAGTAGTGTCGCCCTGGAAGAAACTCAAACCCCAGCGAGAATGGGGTGAACCTTTGGATCTTCTCAGAGAAGCGCACTGGTCCAAACGGAGCGTAAGGCGTGTTACACTCCCACCTCTTGATGGCCCCTCTGGTCTCTACGCAGCCCTGGAAAGAGGCCTCTCCCACCAGGTAGAGAGCCAGTGTCTCCGCCTGGCTTGTGCCATGGCTCCCCTTGTTGGGGTAATGTGGGCAGTAAATGTCCAGGTAGTCATTCAGATTCACCTGGATGGACAGATCTCCTCCTGTTAACCTGAAAAGGAGAACGACAACGACATTAATATTTCACGTAACGATTACACAGAGTAATACATGACTGAAGGGGAAAGGGAGGCGGTGATTAAGCGCAGACAGAGAGAGAAGGAAGACAGATGACAGATATTCCATAATTCCTTTGTGCCTGGAGCAATGTGGATAGTTACAGCAGATGGATTGTTCATCAATATTACACATAACGATTACACAGGGAGATAAAGCAAAGTTGTGCAGGTCTTAAAGAATGTTTTACTATCTAGTATATCGCAACGATACGACTGCACTTTACTTCTAAACCAGCAAGGGAGCGGTGTTGAGCGACAGATAGCGAGAACAACAATTCCTCATATGCTAATTAAGACCGTTGAGGGGAGTTCAGTGTAAAATAAACTCGGCTCCCTCTGCTCTCCACTCTCCCACCACACAGCACAGATATACAAACTTATGCGGACGTGCATGCGCATGCACAACCACGTCTTCAGTCAAGGTTGACTGGCTTTAGGCATAACAACAACTCTGGACAAGACAGCATCATTAGAACAGAAGAGCTGCATAATGCATGCTGCTTTAGACTGCAGAGTCTGACTTCCTGTCAACTACAGTATAAAGAGTTACCCGTGTACAAACTAATATTGAGGAAGAGGGGATGCAAGACAGATTGACGGAAGTCGATGGAGGATAAAGTAAGAAGGGCGAGTTCAACATGAAGAAATCATAAGACTGTCTGAATCACAACGGCATGAAAAGACAAAGCAGGAGACAATAATTCAGGGGAGAAATGTGTGACGAAGTAATGTACAAACTAAAATGGAGGAAACTAGTACAGAGGAAGAGGGGATGCGAGAAAGACTGAGGGAAGTCAATGTAGGACAAAGTACAAGGGACAAACTCAATATGAAGAAATAAGACTGTATGAATCATGATGACATGATAAGACAAAGCAGGGGAGAAATTTGCACAAATCATGCACTAATAAATATGGAGGAAAGTAATGTGGAGGAAGAGGGGATGCGAGAAAGATTGAGGTCGATGTATGAATCATAACTTCAAGAAAAGACAAAGCAGGAGACATTAAATAAGGAGAGAAATATGTGAAAAACTAATGAACAAACTAATATGGAGTGGAGGAAGAGGGGATGTGAAAAAGATAAAGGGAAGTTGATGTAGGACAAAGTAAGAGGGGTGAATTCAACATGAAGAAATCACAAGACTTCGTATGAATCATAACGACATGAAAAGACAAAGCAGGAGACAATAAATGAGGGGAGAAATGTGTGACAAATGGAGGAAAGGAGTGTGAGTGATGGAGTGACATGAGATGAGGCCCAGAGGAAGGCAGATGGAGACTGATGAAACGAGAGCTGTTGAGACAGGTTAGAGCAGAGAGCTGGAACAAAAAAGAAAAAGAAGAAGAAAGCCAAAAGAAGAGGAAAGTTGGATGAACAGGTGAAAAAGAAAAGTAGAGTAAAGAGGAAAGAAAGTAAAGTGTTTTAATTAGCGACCCCAGAGAGTCTGAGTGCAGACACACAGAGAGGAGAACAACGGAGTGGAAGAAAGCGAGGAGACGGACTTTAATTGGGCTCCTCTTCGCACGGAGCGCAGGAGAAAAGAATGAGGGGCAGAATGTGGCTTGGGCAGAAGGTTCAGATCCATCAGTGGGAGTCTTTATAGAGGGGTGACAGAGCGGAGGAGAGAGGAAGGGAGTGCTGGGAGTCAGCGAAGGGGAACATGGGAGGAAAAGGAACGCGGAATGGGGAGGGGAGGATGGCGGCGGATGGCGGTAGTAGTCTCAAGTTAAGTAGGCGGACAGAGAAGAGACCAAAAGAATAAATGAGAGGAACAATGAGTGCGGGGAGAGGAGGAGGAGGAGGAGAAGGAGGAGGAGGAGACAGAGCTGACGAAAAAAACTGAAATGAAACAGATAGACATGACAGGAAGCAGGAGACTGAGATGGTCCAGCAAATCTGCAGAGGGTGGCAAAGATGGATGGAGCAATGAGAGGAAAAATGACAAGAGACCGGCGGAGAGAAAGGGGGGGCCCATATGGCACGACTAAAAGAAAACTGAAATAGAAATCCACGTTAACTTTGAACCCGAATGTGGGCGCAACGGTGCACATTTCTGAGTGAGATAATGGAGCAGAAAAGTGTGTGTGTCGCGGGGATGCAGGTGAGACCCTGGAGGCAGGTCTCACCAAAAGCTGCTTCCTGCTCAATAGCTAGCGTGCAGAATTGGCGATCTATCAACGGGACAGGACACCATCGATCGGGATCCCTCGCTCAGGACACACACACGCTCCGTCTGATCAATATCCCCTCTGCGAATGTGTGTGTGTGGCCACGTCCCGATAGCTCTATTACCTGTGTGTGCTAATTACAGCCGAACAAAGGAACTTGATTGTCTAGTTAAGGGAACACAAAAGCGCATAAGCCAGTGTCATCACGCGCACATGCGCACACAAAGACACACACATACTACCTGTGGTGCTTCTGAGACTTCTCTGAGGCAGAGGAATGTTTACTTAGGTGCACCAGCTGTGGAAGTGTGTGCATGGGTGTGTGTGCGCGTATGTGCAATGTAATAATAGACGTGTGCTGTGTCAACATGCTGCACCCCCTGCTATACATGTCATTCACCTCAAGGTTCTCCTGCACTGCTCAGGTCCTGTTTCCCCCTCGCCCACCCCCCTCCAATCTGCATTCCTCCTCACCTCCTTCCTCTCCTCGATCTCCTCCCTCGTCTTTCCCCACTTTGGATGACATGCACTCATCCTCCATCTATTGCTTCACAGGTTGCACCTCCCCCCTGCTCTCCCACCTATTTCTGCCTCCTCTCTATCCTACATTACTCCCCCCCTTTCTCCCACAAGCCTCCAACCTGGGCTTGCGCCATATGCACGCCAGCAATTACAGAGACGGTGTGCTCTACTGATGTCAAACTGTCAGCCCTCTTTCTGTCCTCTTCCTCTCCTTCCTCTCTCTGGCCCTGGTAGGCTTGGGTACGCCCTAATTACACTCAGCATCCTCCCCTCCTGCCAGCCACCATGCAGCAGAGCGGTGACAGCACAGGGGCATCATGGGAGCACCGAAGGGGCTGTGGGTGTAAAAAGAACAGAGTGCTGGAGCAGCCTATCAGCGGGAGAATCCTCTGGAAGCGGAGGAGAGGATTGGTTTGGTCCAGTGCTGGAGCAAGAGGGGAGAGGGCATTGACACGGAGAAGCACATACACACACACACACACATACATGTTCACACATGTCAGGCACACACACAGACATGAAAGTACTTTGGTAGAATAAAACATGCTCCATCCCCCCTGCCAGAGGGTGATCGGTGACACCCTTCTGAGGACTGGTGCAAGCTCTTGGTTGATAAAGAAAACTCTCACCGAGGAGCCGAATCAAAAGTAACACGCTGGGCTCTTCAATGGAGGACTTGAAAAGGCTACCATTTACCCGTTTTATAATTGCTGGAAATCACATTCAAAATCCTAAAATTGAACATAACCAATGTCCTCCCAATGTGTGTCCGTGTTAACGTGCACACGCAGAGGCATATATGCGCGTGTGTGTGGGAGTGTGTGTGTGCACTTATAATGAAATGCAGGGGGTTGACTGTGGCAGAGACCTTTGATCCTTTAATATGAGAGAATAATTAAAGGAGCAACAATTCCACAACACAGCTTCAGGAATACAGAGTAGATACTCGATCACGCACAGCAGCTGCGTACTATGCATACTGAATACACTTGGGCACTTAACCCATGTACTGCACATAAACATCGGGGATACAAATAGCCTACTACAATGAAAATGCTAATAACATATACTGTATGCATCCTAAATGTATACTGTAGATGCTGTGGTTTTAATTAACACTTTCATGCTTATGATGGAACCACAACAAGCCTGCAGTAAAAGTCTGTTGGCTCCTTGTAGTGATGGCAGGAGGCCAAAAGGCTTGGTGAAGCCTCAGTTCTTCCGTGGTCAATCACAGCAGGGCGATCGCTAACTCTGGCCACTACGCTGACTGGGCACAGCACGCTGTGGTCAGTGTGCCTTGGCTGGGCATAGCATGACACAGCTTTAGCCTCTATGGTGGGTGCTGCAGCAACACTTATGGTGAAACGGGAGGATTTTTGGTGCTCTCTGAGGATGACTCTGTGAAATGGTATTGTTTATTTCAGTTTTGGTGTGCCAGATGGGTTGGGTTTACCGCGTGATGACAGATGAGTAGATGTCAGGTGAGTCAGAATATAGAAAAGAATAAACAATGTCAACTTTGACATATTTATTGTCTTAGTATTCTGGGTGTCACGGTTGTGTTTGTTTAAAGCATCTAGTCACACCATCATTTTTAACGGCTAAATTTCAAGCTGAGATAAATTATGCAAATGGAATTGCTGTGGATTACTTGCTGAGATGAAGTAAATCTGTGCAAAGCTTTCACACTGAGTTTAACTCTGGTGACCTTCGACACAAAAAATTCTGTTCAACAACTGTCTCGCCACTGTTAGCCTTTAAGGGGAAGAAGAACTGGAGTCACATAAGCTTTGTTCCACTCTGCTTTGCCAAACTTTAAACTGTTTCATAAACTGTACGGTTTGTAGTTTTTTGACAGTATAAATACGTTATTTGAACAATTTTTCTCACCTAAGTTGGACATACTTTCTGCAGTGAACATGCATGGACACGTGCAGACTTGCATGACTGTGCAGACGCACATGCGGTTTCATTCATACTACGTTTTAGAGGCCGTGTTGATCTGGTGTTTCACGCATGCGCAGTCTTTGTATTCCTTTAAAGACAAATTCTACATATGTGGGTAGTGGTGGATCTCCTTGCACAACCTCTCTTCAAACAAGCATCCACCATTAGATATCTTAAAAGTGCATACACCACAAACTGGACAGTAGTGTGGAACAAGCGACTGTATTTTGGAGCATGCAGTCTTATGCTTGCTATGTGTACAGTCTGCATAGTTGCAAATTTTGGGCTGCAAGTGGACATACACCAAGGGGTCCGTGCAAACTCTTGCAGAACTGAGCGGATGACGACATTAACATCACGTCTGAAGCTGGCTTAATTGTCAGCTTGAATGACTATTGTGGCTGGCTAGTGCCAGCATGTTACCTCACCAGCCTCAGAAGCTCGCCAACCACTATGAGGTTCACTATATCACCAACCTTCCAGCCCTGTTTTGTGGAGACCTACTAATTATATCTGCTGTGCCACTTTCTGGTGACATCTGGGAGCTAAATCATGAAAAAATTCCATGCTAACATTTCTCAACACGGGCCTGACTAGAGAGGGACTTAGAAAAACTTAAGACAAAGAAGGAGGAACATTTCTCACATGCGAGTACACCTGAACACCACTACGTTTTGATGTTGGGCAGGTGAATAAGACCAGACTTTGGGTGCTTTTCATGGTAAAAACAGTGCTGCAGAGTAAAGAATAATTGATGAAAAAGATGAGAGAAGTTTATGACAAAAGCAGCCCAAAGACAGAGCAGGAGGAAAAGAGGAAACAAGGCAGAACAAAAGAGAGAGAACATTCTTCCCTTCAGGTTTCCAAAGCTTATGTGACCCTTTGCTCCACAGGCTATCCTATCTTCAGAGGAAAGGGGAAAAGGAATCTTACACCTGTAGTGCTTCACTCATGAGTTACAGAATAAGTGAGAAAGAGAGAAAACTTCATCTTCTCGATACTGCACTACTTCCAGGAATTTGCGTGCCTCAAATCTTTTTGCTCTTCATTTCCTCTCTCCTGCTCGATCTTTTCTCTGTGCGGATGTAGAATCAGGACAACCACCCCCCCCTCTCCCCTTCAATCCCCTCTATGAGCTGTGCCCCCCCCTCCGCGCCAGCACAAAGCCATGCTGTGTCCAGAGCCCAAACACCAATGTTGTGTCTAACCTGGTGCTTACTCCCTTCAACGCGCACAAACAAGGACTTCACCCCCCACCACTGACCATCTGGGGCCCCCCACCACCCCGCCTGCCCGGCTGGCCGAAAAATCCCTTTACCACCCCCCTCCAACCTCACAACCTCAACACTCTGCAGACCCCGCCTCTTTGGATTGTCAGTGTCATCAAACTGTGGCCAAAGACGGTGATCAACCACTCCTCACCGAGAGGAAAGAGGGACTTAAGGGGAACAAGCTGTTGCTCTTATCTGCTCTTTCCTGTTTGGTATGCCTGTGTGAGTGAGTGTGTGTGAGTGTGTGTGCTTCCTTCAAGGTCAGCAGGAAGTGTATCTCCCCTCTACACCAGACCTTTTGCTTTCTTTTCGATGACTCCTAATCTCCAAATGTGGTCGGTATGTGAACTTCCCTCCTCCTTTTCCCCCTCTTCCATCTCCATCCACTGAAGTGTGTAGTTTTTCTTTTCGTGCAAGTTCTGAGCATATACACATTAGGCCTCATTCATGAACAGAGCATACGCACACATGTGTGCTTGACCTGTGTGTAAGAATGCTTTACACACAAACTGGGGGGTTCCATCAATATTTTCTCATCTAAATTTGTTTGCACACTACAAACAAATTTAGGACTGCCTCAGACCGTGCATACACACAGATAATAAAGGCCTGGCTGTCTTAGAAAATGTAAAGACACACCTTTTACCTTAAGACACAGCATATTAAAACTGCATCCATTTAAAAAGCCTTAAATAGACAGTAATGTTTAATACTGTTAATTTACTACAGCATTGGCCATATATATTAAATAACAAATTGAAGCCATTTCACTTCATTTTCATCATAATTAAAAGATTTAACTATAAAAACTGGTTGTCCCAGTCCTAGCTTACAATGGAGTGTATAAACATGTCCATATTGGAAAGTAACAGTTTTGGCTTTTACTTGGCCAATGATTGGCTACTCTCACTTAATCTCTAGTGGCATGAAATTGGACATGTATAAAAGGTATGTAAAAGATTCTGATTAAGCGCCAAGCAGCTGTTATGATGGCATATCTTGCTTTGCTGGAAGATACTGCAGCCATGCCTTTAGGAGAGAGCACATCTTCAGAGACTGATATAACACGTTTGAAGAGAGTGACAAATGGCTGATCAGCCGTTTCCGACTGCCAAGACATTCACTAATTTGTGCTTAGAGACAACTTCACTGCTTTCTCCATGATAAACCTCTAGGCAAACATATTTCCTTATATAGAGAAATGGGTGCATGGCACTATGCTGATTGCAAATAGCGAGCATGAGCCTGTCAATTAAGAGTGATTCTGATTCACTGATACTCATGCCAGTAAGAACCAAATTAGCTGGTGTGCATGTGTCATGAATAAAACAGTAATTTTAGTTATCAAGATATTATCTTATACCAGGGTAATTAAAAATTTCAAAGGTATGATTTTCAATAATGTGAAAAATATTGTTTCAAAAATATATTGTCAAAAACTGTCTATTAAACCGATATGGAGATGCTGCATTGAGGCAATGTAGTGCACAGCATGTTCCACCAGAGGGCAGTCTCTACTGGTGAACAGGTGGCTGAGCTAAGATGGATGGTAGCGCAAGTGGTGGGGATAATGTTACAGGACTGGTAAAAAGGAAAAGCATCAGCCCCTGTTGGGGAGTATTGCTACATATACCTTCATCTTGAGATGACTTCTGTGGCTCAGAGGGCAGAGTGTGTGTATGTCTTAGTATCCTTGAGCAAGATACTGAAGCCCAAATTGCTCCCGTTGGCTGTTCCATCAGTGTGTGAGTGTGTTAAAAACTGAGTAGCAGGTGGCACCCTGTATGGTAGCCCTGGCCACCAGTGTATAAATGTGTGTGTGAATGGGTGAATGTGACTCGTAGTGTAAAAGCACTTTGAGTGGTCGGAAGACTAGAAAGGCTGCTACAAAAGTGCAGGCGACGTGATTTTATTCAACACATCACATCTGTTCAGCCCACTGATGTATTGCTATCAGCCGTGGCAACAAGTGTAATCTGGTTTTTCAGCAAGAAGGGCATTTATTTCCAATCTATTCCATATTATATGGGTCATAAGCATCTAAACCAGGCAAGACTTGTCTGAGTGGGCCGATTGCATATTAGAGACACACCATTGTAAGCTACACAATGACATACTGTACATGCTACAATAACTTCTCTAGTAGCTCAGCTTTTCACATTTTACCATCATACCACCATACACCCCTTTGAAATGCCATAAAAAGATATAAAAAAATAGATACCCTTCAAGCCTAGCCATTTCACTTATTTTGTGCTCAAAGAAGGAACATTTCTACGCACATATTAGTGAATGAGGCCCATTGAATTGATATGCATTGAGATCTGTGTGGCTTATGACCTCTGTTTAACAATTTCCGGGGGGCTGCCCTGTGCTATCAGACATATCTAATGCTTCTGCCCTCATAAGGCTAGAAGAATAAGAGCACAAGTGCACAGCAAAGCATCACATAACAATATGAATTTTGTGCATAAGCGTTGGCGACTATGGTCGTGGGTATGTGTTATAGCCTAGATGAAGTGATTGGTTGCACCTTTCTTGCCCGGCAGCCTCCATTAAATGACCAGGAGGCACCGGGCATTCAAACTGTGTGGATCAGCAGGCTGCCTTCACAAACACACACACCTGCTGCTTCAGGCCCTGAGGGATTCTCAGCCCCAGGTTAAAGACAGACCCTATTTTCTGCCTGTTATGGCATAGGTCCTTCTGTGCGTGTGTGTATGTGTGTCCATTCTGTGGGACTCAGCAGCACAACAGGATGTATAGCTACGGCCGTCAAGAGCTGAGGAAAATTGCATGATTCGGGCCCACAGGACCCATCAGTATGGAAACCAATCCATCGGAACCATTTTGATACGGCTGCAGGTCTGCAGAAACCATCATCCCCCTTTGTGGCAGAGCTCTGTCATGCATAGGCACCGCTCTCCATGTGTGGTCTACTCTGATCCTAAAATAAGCTTTCCAGCGACTTTTCTGGGAGGTATGAAATTACTGTCCACAATATAAATGGACAAGAGTGAAGCCTCGCAGTCTATGGCTCGTTTTTTCCTTTTTGCCATTTGACCAAAAAACACACTGCAAATGTTGCCTCACTATGCCCACCAGCACGGTGGCAGCTCTAAGTGTTCTGACTTGACTCTCTCACCTGCTCTGCGTGCGAGGTGGCCACACTTGTAAGAGGAGCGTGAGGGAAGAAAAGGGCACAAAAAAAAGAAGAGTTTCAGCTCGCACGCAGAGAGGAGTGACGAGGAAAGTGTGCGGCAAAAGAATTGCGCATGGGCGAGAGCGGAGTGCACGTACGGCGAGGGGCGTGCGAGGGGGTAAATAAGGTCAGACGTGCCGTTGCCAGGACAACAACCAATCCGGAGCTGGGATTGGTGCCAAGCCAATGCCCCACCCATCCATCCTTCGCTCCATCCGTCTTTTTTTTTTTTTTCCTGCATCCTTCAGTCGGACAGCCTAAACCTCAGAGTAATGAGTGCTCTCCATGTTTCTGCAGTCTAAATGGAGCTGCAGAGTAAATACAGGGCTGATCTGTACAGGTGCCAGCCTTGGATACATGGACCTGAATATAGCTACAGTACCTCACCACTCAGACACTGACAGGACGAACTAACAGGGGTGGGGGGAGGAAGACAGTGACAGCGATGATGGGTGGACACAAAAAGCCATGATTCAAACTGTTTATGAAATCTATCAAAGTGTATTGCTACAAAGTGGCAGCTGGGCTGATCCACTTTGTCAACATCATTTGTCTCATGTTTATGTACTAACTTTGCTGTTTGGGGCCCTTCAGCTTTGCACACAGTGTCAAAGCAGATACATCTAGCTAAATAAAGGGTGTTGACAAATTAATGTTAACACTGAAGTAAATAACCGAGGTCGGTCATATTGGATTCATGCCAATGGAACAGGTGGTGTATGGCAGAGGGGAACTGGGCGATGTTTTTCTTCCTCCTATTGATTCTAAAAGGTTACATTCAAAACACTGATAACAAAAACTGACAAGAGTGTTTGTCAAGCAGCGTTATACTCTGGATGTCAATCATACTATATCTGCTGGTTTAAAGCTAAAACAAGCAAATGATTAACAGCAAATCAAAAGTTACAGCTTCTCAATGTAAAGATGAGCAGCTTTCCTCTGATTTATATTAATATAGATTAAATATCTTTGGGATTGTAGTTGATAAATGTTACAATAATCAAATTATAAGTTCTATAAAGACGTAACGTCGGGCTCTGGGGAATTTTTCATCATTTTCTGACATTTTCACACACCAAACAATCAACTGGATCAGCAGATTAAAGCTACAGTTGGTAGCTTTTATGATTATGTGTCATATTTGCTGAAACTGTCACTATATTCTGAAAGAAGTCATGAGACTGATAGTGAAAAAGATCATGTCCCTCCTCCTCTTCTTACTGCTTCTAGTGGTATTTGCTAGACTCTACTGAGGCGCACTAAAAACAACCACTCAGAGCAGAGGAGTCTCTAACGCAGCTGTCAATCGTGTCAATCACGCTTGTGAACTGCTGTCAAACTGAGATCAAATATGAATCAAGATTCTGTTACTGCATTGCCCATTGCTCCGCTTAAATGCTAACAGAAACATATTTTAGTGACTGTTAAGCTAAAAAAATGAGAAAGTTTGTGACCCAGCCGCCATATTGGAACTAGCTGACTAAAATACTAAGCTTCGCCCTCCAGCCAGACCGACTTTCTCTGTGATTTTTTAAAATAAAAGTTATCAACTACAGCCTTAATTAGTAAAAAATGACAATTAGTCGCAACCCTAAGTTGTTCATTTTCAACTTCTCTGGTTCTCTTTTCAGAGCAGCTTGTCTGTCTCTGTACGCTGTTGTGAGTTTTGAGTTTTTGTTTCCCCTTCAAATCACAAAAAGCACACACGCAAAGATTTCTTTTAATTTTTTCATGAGGTTGGGAAAAGATGATATGACCAATTTGCAGCTGTCATTTGCTTTACAAACTCACACTAAAAGTGTGGCTTGCCAGATTTCTTTTATGCACAACAAACGCTGCTAATTGGCATTCAACCAAATACGACCCATCTCTTTAGCAGCGTTTGTAATTATGATACATCAGTAAAGTGCTTTTTCCATGAGACAAATAATACACCACATACTAAACAGTTTTTGATATAGCGCTTTCTAGTTTTGTCTTGATTTATTTTAAAAAGTTATTTTGTGTTTTTACTCCTTTTTTTTTTTACAGGGTGCCCTCATCTATTATATTAACTATACTTAACTACACTTATCTGTGCCTCGGGTCTTTCAGCGAGGCCCACCTGTGTAAGTGGGTTAAGGAGGACATGCAAGCAACATCCCTTAAAACACATACACATACTCAGATACACTCTTTACTATAGTGAAAAGGGCGCTCGCAAAGCAAATACACTCGGCCAATAAATCAGACTTGGCTTTGAGAATCCATCATTTACTAAGTGGGTCACACTTCTGATGCCATAGACGCTCTTTCTTTCTTTCCCATTCTTGCACTCTGCTTTTGTAGTTCTCCATGATGTGAAGGTCAATGCTGGATAGGCAATGTATAGACTGTTAATCCCAGGTGTGCATTCCCTCTCACTTTCCCTCTGTGTGTCTGATTATTTGCTGGTTGTTAGTGGAGGAATGGCCAGTTACGGGGCTGGAGCTGTCCTTCAGTCAGTCAGACTCACACACACACACACACACACACACACAGTTAAGACATGTCAAGGAAACCTGTCCTCCTAATACAGCCAACAGGCCTGAATAATTTAAACAGAGAGACGGAGAGGAAAGGAGAAGATGGAGAGAAAGAGATTGGAGAGGCAAAAGAGTTAAGGAGTAAATAGAGTAAGCTGGCCGTTTCCCGTCCCTCTGACTCCTGGTGAACTTATTTAAAAACTTCTATACTTGGTTTCACTCCCATCTGCTTTCTTTCACCCCATCTTCAGCAGGTCTTATTTCCTCCCCCTGCCAGCGTGCCTACACCTTCTCGTCCGCTCTTCCCTCCATTGCTTCTTCCACCACCACCACCATTTCACCCACTTCGCCCTCCCCTCCCTCCCCTCTCCGTCTTTCTCTCTGTTTATCTAAGCACTTTCACGGTCACTGCTTTGGAATCCCAGGAGTCTAAACTGGCCCCCCTCTCCCTCCCTCGCAGCCGATCCATGCCTCTCTCTCCCTCTCCATCTTTCTCCGTCACAACGGTTAAGATTCATATCGCTCTATGCGTCGGGGGTATGGAAGGTCCCCCTTATTCCCCCTCAAGGCAGCCAGCTTTGTCCTGTTCTAGTCACGCACAGCCAGCCAGCCACCCACCCACACGCGAACACATATTCGCACCAAAGGTCCAACATGTACAGTGAAGTCTAACACCAATCAGCTCAAAGGAGACTAAAAAAAAATTATTGAGACATTTTTACAAAATCCATCCATTTGGCTTCAAGGCTTCTGAATGTGCGTTATTTATAAACTTAATACAGCATATTCAGCTCTCGTACATTAGCTTATCCATTGCTTTGCAGCGTGTGAAATTAAATTCATGCTTTTAACATTTGGGCTGATATAACGGGATGCCATTCTCTGCCTCAAGGCCGGATGCCCCTGAATTTCTTAGAAAGGCCAGTCGAGTTCCACAACACTGATGAAGGGTTTAGACACAATAAGAAGGAAGGAGGAGGGGGGGTTGGGTTTAGGAGCATAAGGGAAGGAAGTGGCGAGGGTCAACAGGAGAGGTGCAGATGGCAGCCTGACATTGTGCTAACAACAGCCTGATGCTGGACTGGGATTAACTGATTTATCTGGGATTAAAAATGACCGGTCGCAACTTGAAGTAATGAACCACAATCACCCGAAATTACAAGATTGACACGCACGAGGTACATAGTGGGAGAGTGTGGTAAAAAGGACTTGGTGGTATGGCCGAGAAATATATCACAATATTTTTAGGCTCCTCCTACTTTAGACTAAAATACTTAACTGCTGAATAAACTGCTGTAACAATAAAGTTTATCAAAATACTGGTGTAATGAAGTTACACAAATTACTGTAATGATAAAGCTACTTGAAGTACTGTTAAGTTAAATAAAGCATTGTTATAATAAGTTAAAATACTATTACGATAAAGGTAAATAAAGGACTGTTACAATAAAGTTAAATGAGGTACTGTTAAGATAACATTAAAGTACTGTTCTATGGACCTTAAATATAGTATTATTACAATAAAGTTGAATAAAGTACTGTAACAATAAAGTTAAAGTACTGTTATGGTGAAATTAAATGAAGCACTGTTATAATAAAGTTAAATAACATACTGTTACAATAAAGTTAAAGTACTGTTATGATGAATTTAAATAAAGTACCGCTATGATAAAGTTCAATAAAGTACTGTTAAAATAAAGTTAAATAAAGCACTGTTATAAGAAACTTGAATAAAGCATTGCTACGACAAAGTTAAAGTACTGTTGTAATAAAGTTAAATAACATACTGTTACAATAAAGTTAAAGTACTGTTATGATGAATTTAAATAAAGTACAGTTATGATGAAGTTAAATAAAGAATTGTTGTAAGAAAGTTAAATCAGTTACTGTTATAATAATGTTAAATGAAGTACTGTTAAGATAAAGTTAAATAAGGTACTGTTGTAATAAGGTAGGTGTAATGTATCATGTTTGTAAGTCTTTGTTTTTCTTTTTGTGTTTGTGAGAGAGCCAAAGCCAGTCCCCTGCCAGTGGCTAAAAAAAACAAAAAAACCATGACAATGTATACTTGATGTTCACGATATAGTCATTTTATACAGCCCATGGGGAACAAGCCTTGAGACAATGAATATGATCAATGTATTGATTATACTCAACATATCATCCACTCCAAGGTGAGGGTTTTCTCTCCATGGTAACACAAAGTCTACTGTAAATCAGCTGCAAAGTAAATACCACAAAAACCTCACTTATTTAGGTATTCGGTATCTACCTTTGATGAAGAACAACACTGCTCCCAACAATTTTCCGTCCTGAAAGGAAATCCATCAGGGAACCTCCTTAAATGTAAAAAATGTAGTGAGTAAGGGATTTTCTGACTTTCATGACTAGGCATTTGTCACCCGGGTGTATTTTTGGGAGAACACACAGATTAATTCCACAATCATAAACACGCAGCGTCCGCTCCAGTGTTTTGAGAAGCGCGCTGCGTACAAGAACTCCATTTCCAGCTGAATAGGAGAGCAATGAGATTCATGAGTTCTCCTGCTACAAGGCCACAGCTATGGAGATTTGGGACAAGGCTATTTCCCCCCCCCCTTCTTCCATTCAGCACAACATTACCACCACTCCTCTGGATGCTCTCGGACTGTGAATTACAGCCATCTGATCATTTCTGATGAATATAACAAAACATATTTTTGGACAGCGACAGAGAGCAATTCATCACAAAAAATGACAGTTTGTATAAAAAAATATGTGAAAAAATAAACAATTTAAATCAACTTAGCCCCAAAGATTTACTGTTTGTACAGTACGTCAAGTACACAACTCCCTATTCTGCATACTAACGTGTCAGCAGCCTGTCAGCGTTGTGGATGGTACCTTAGCGTCCCACAAAAGCAGTAACATATGCACCATACTGCACTCATCTAGCTGCACACAACTGCAGGTTGATCAAAGAACTAATTCTGAAAAGAAAAAAAGTCCACATTCCTTGAACTCATAAATAAAAGATTTGATTGGAACAAAATGTTGAGGAAAAAAAGAGGAGGAAGGGCAGAAAAAAAGAACAAGGAAGCAGAGAGAAGAAAATAGCAGTCAGAGTACCAGGAGACAGGGATCAAGCTGCGCATTACTGCACACCCGGAGATCATGTGGTACTGGTTATTGCTACAAAAATAACACATCCAAATATGCTGGCACGCACGCACACAAAAACCATATCTCATCATCGTACTGTAAGCCTCAGAAAATCTGAGCGCAGGCTTGTTTGAATTATGATACCACATTCCATTCATATTTTGTCCTTTTTTCCCAGGTATAGAGGTTCTACTGTGATTTTACAACATGCATACCATACGCAATATGCTTAGTCAACACACACACACTGACACACACACACACACACCAGAAAGCAGTGTCAGTTCTAAATGGGGTGTGATTCCTACTCGGGTTCTCCCCAGAGTCCGAGCAGCCGTGTGTGCGTGTGTGTGTGCAGGCAAGGCGATGGTACTACTGGTGGTGTGTCTTTGTACCACACCTGTACACAAGCCTGCGTCACTAAGTGTGTGTGTGAGCCCCTGTGTGTGTGTTGGGGTGTAGGGAGGGAAGAGGAGGGGGGGTTGCTCCTCACGCCTGCTTGTGACAGTGATAGTAATACCTGCTGACATCCTTTCTTCCCTCTCTCCCTCTCTCCTCTCTCACCTCATCCCTCCACCCCTGGGGGCCTTCCCGAGCTGTTTTGGGAGTTGAAATCTGTTGACTCTTTCCCTACCATCCTCTCCTTTAACGCATTCTCCATCCGTCGCTCCCTCCACTGCAGGTCTAATGTTTTTACAATCTCTGGGGGCTGACGAGAAAAAGGAAGCAGAGAGGGAGTGTGTATATTCATATGTGGTGTGTGTGTGTGTGTGTGTGGCAGCCCAAAAAGAAACAGAGAAGAGGAATGTTTGTGTTTCACATCACTGGGGGCTGGAAAGTAGGCTGTGCTGCCATACTTCTGGGAGGCAATGGCAAAATAATATTAGTTTTTGTTCCACCATGGAAAAGTCTCCCAAAATCATACAGCAGATTCAAAATATCTTCACATTTGTCATGTGATCCGTCTCCTCTGGAAATCACAAAGCACAGGATGAAAGGTGTTTTTTAGGAACTGGGAATATAGCTGACAAAAAGTGTTACTTGAAGCTCTTTTTTCATGAGAGAAGGTAATTCTGATAAGCAGGATCATTTCTACAAAAGGTGCCATAACACAAAAGTTATACACCCCCTAAACACACACTCACACACGTTCACACCCCTTCAAGTATTTTTATCTAAGTGCCTCTTTGTTGTGTCTAGATAAAGTGGAGTGGAGCTGTGCTTTCTACCAGGTTTATGAGTCCATAAAGTTTGTTCTGGTGTGAAGGCGGCCGCTCCTATCTGTCCTCTACGGCTTCTGGATGCACACCATCTCACTTAAGATACACTGTGCTGCAGTGAGCACGTGACATGGCAACCCATATGGTTGCTCACAAGACAGGTGGAGCAGGGGACACGATTGGTAAATATTAATAAATAAATAAAGACCGATGAGCAGCGTATTAGAAGCGTTAGGTGGGAATTCTTGTAATGTATTCTCTGCTTTTTACTACTTAAAGGAAGACTTCACCCACAACATGAGCATTTGCGTATCAATTACTCATCGTGTGTTACCTTGAACTCGTGAAGAAAATTTTGTTTTTCTTGCATGCCTTCATGGTGAAAGACAGATCCAAAAAAAGACTGGCATTCTTCATTAATTGAAGTAACTGGGGTCCACATTTAACAACAGCAAAACTATATCCTGTGGAAGCTGCTTTCTGTCTGTGACTGATTATGGTGACATATTGTTTATGCTTGTAACCTCCTCCATTTTATGTAGCCTTGATTCAGTACACCACGCATCGCTACGTTTTATTACAAATGCAAAGTCACTTACTCATCGCTGCATTCTTTATGATTTGGTGGGTTGGACATCATTGACCACAAGCAGACAACAGCACTGGTTTATTTTTTATCTATAAAGCGATATTGGGCAAACTTCCAGCCTACCTCTGCTTCCTTCTGTGTGTCAGCTCTGGTAGATACCAGCTACGCTCCTCCAAGTGGTTGCTTTTTAAAACACCCCGGTTTTTAACGGATCTGGGGAAAACTGCATTTTCCTACTATGCACCCTGAGGATTGAATAATCATCAAAAAGATCTAAAATTAGAAACACTTACATCCATTGATGGATTTAAGGGCATCATAAAGAATGTGGTGACAGAGACGTGTGCTTGTTTTTCTTGAGAGGCCACTTTGTTTGAATAGTTGTTTTATTGTGAATTTCTGTATTATATGTTGTATTTGTTATGTTTTAATATGTTTTGATTGGCTGCTACCTTGGCCAGGTCCTTGGCCAACATTTGAAACCCGGGTTCGGGAAATACTGAGCAAACTATTGGATAAACAAGACTTGGATTATACTGCAAGAGTTGTGTGAGTGTTTGTAAAAATGTTTGATATAGTTTTGCTGCTGTTAAACGTGCCCCCCCTTGACTTCAATTCATGAAGAATGTTCACAATTTTTGGATTCTTCGTTCACCGTGGAGGCATGCAAGAAAAACAACGTTTTCTTTATGAATTCAAGGTTACACACAATGAGTATTTCATATACAAAATGGTCATTTTGCAGTGAAGTATTCCTTTAAGAATTTTTCCATTTCCTCCAGTGAGCACAGGCCTCTAATAGAAATTGCATGATTTCATTTAAAAGCAAAATACATTTTACCCTTCATTATTCTTGTCCATGGCAGAATGCCAACTTTCGGTTTTATTAAAGGAGGAACGTTACGCACATTTACAATATTTCTTTAACACCAAATCTTTACTGCTTATGCTAAACTACCTCCCTTTAGTTTTTACACTGGAACAATGATAAAGAAAGGATTGAAACTGCAACCGTGCTCCTTGAGTTGTTCGTTTAACCCAGTGACATATTGCATCATTTAAGGCTGACAGATACAGATACTGTATGCATGTGCATAGGCGGAGATATCAGGGTGATGCAGGGGGCACTTCCTCTTCAATATTTAGTGCATTATGTGCATTTGTCTTTTATTTTACTGAATTGAAAGACATTTCCACCATAAACTGATGCAGAAAATACAAAAAACGATGCATCAAAATTCACCATAACGCAGGAAATTAAGTGTGTGATGCACAAAATTTGCTGGGGAACGACCCTAAACTCTCAGTTTCACCCTCCCATCATGACACAAAACCTCCACACTTGTGCATATTAAACTAAATCTAGTATGTCACTCCTTCTTCACACCTTCTTCTGCACTGTGTCTCCAAATGTGAGGCTTGAAAGACGCCGATCCAATTTTTAAGATTCATGATGAGATCCTTGAGAGTTTGCTTAAAAATGTAGAAAATTGATGTTCTTTCCCTCATGGATGCCAACTACGGGACTCATGTAGCGACTGAAAGAAAAGTAAATCATCACATCTGGGAGACATGTATCAATATTCTCCATAAGTTAATATAAATAACAAGTGCAACTGTGCGAACAAAGTGTTTCCTCACAGGCTTCAGTGGGTTTGTTGAGTAAAACAGACATTCTCATAGCTGCTCTCTAAGATAAAGGACATCTGCAGCAACTATTGTACTCCTGAACATTATCTATGGACGACACACTTAAGCACCTTTGAAGACTTGAGGTTTGATGGCAAACATGTCTCAGTGTCCTCCTGGCAGCAAGAACCTTGTATGGTACAATAATCCAGGTTCCTGCTACAGCCTTTTGCTCTGCCTGGGTCAATACTAATTCAATTTCTGTCTCAGGGAATTCCCAGGTTGCCTCTTGGCAGGATTTCTGAGCTGAGTGGAAGAGCATTGTGCGAGGTTATATGTACTTGAGAGTGTGTGTCTGCCTGTCTGTGCGTGCATGTGTGTGTATGTGTGTGTGTAATATTCTTAAACGCACATATTGGCTAAACAACTAGCAGATTGTGTTAATTTGGTCAGGCTTAAGTCGATAGTGTTTCCCACATTTTGAGCTTACGTATTCTCACGCCACAATTTAATTGCTGTTTTGTATGTCAAAGAAATACACAGTTGGCCCGACACCTACAACAATGCCAGCTCATTGTGTGCCATGAGTGAATGAATGAATGCACTCCCGCTCGGTGCTCACCAACAGCCCTTAACCACCCTCTTCACACACATACGGCACAGCAGCCATTTTGTGCCAAAGCCAGGCTGCGCTTTGCCAACCCGAGCGGCAGACAACGCTGAACCTCATTTCATTCCACAGCTGTTCCGCGCCACTTGGAAACATTCGTACAATGCAACTTATTACAGCTTAATGCCACCTAATATTGATGTATGTGTGTACACAGAGAACCGGGGCAGGGTGCGGAGAGAAATTGGGAAAGAGATGGGTCCATATGCAGTCTGGCGATAATGCGAGGAGCCGGCGATAATATCTGGGTGTTAAATTGGTATCGATTGACTAAATATCCTGACCAGGAGGAGAGAGCGGCCGTCCTTTCATGCTTGTACACCATGTCTGCTCCGACGGCTCCAAGCTGCACTGTGACTATCTGATCCATTTTAATACAGACATCCTCACCGCTAGGCCTCTGCCTCAACCTCATTTTCAACACAGTGTGCTTGAATCCACCTATGCATGTGTGTATCTCTGCTTTCAATTCAGCTGCAAAGATTATTTTCCAACTTTTATGTTGGTTTCATTCTGGGTACAATAGCCCTCAACAGTAAAATGGAGGATTACTGATTTCACACATATAAAGGTGGCAGTGTCAGTTTGTCACTTATATCTACTTGAAATACTTCACAAAATAAGGCCGTGTGAGACTTTGGAGTAGAAGACGTGGTTGCACAATACTCCATCTGCACGCCCCACCTTTAAAAAACCAAGCATCCAAAGGCAATAACACGCCTTTTCCCTCCAACACTTCAGTCACACCTAAAATCAACTAACGAGTGGAAACAAAACAATGACCTATTTAGACGAGAGGCCGGCACAGCGGTTGGTAAATGTTCCCACAGCCGCACACCGCTGGCCGGAATTGAGGATTTTTTCCAGTAAAAGCCACTTTCACTACTGGCTGTGAGCGGAAGAGAAATCTCACAAAACTTTAAAAAGCATGAGTCATGTACGAGATCACAAATCAAAACTTTGTATGTGTGTGTTTTAATAGGGCTGGGCATCCTGGTGCATTTCTGGGTTTTGTTTTTCCAGTACTGAAATTTATCACACTCCATCTCCTCTGAAGGAAATAAACAGTTCCCCTTTACGCAAACCAGCAGGTCAGTTCTTAAAGCACCCGCATACACCTCTAACACAGCCATTGTTCCACTGAAATGAACTTCAACCGACAACAATGGCACCAAATGTCAATTCAAAAGGCGTACAAATCACTAAAATCACTGCCTCGCATTGTTTTCCTGACAGAGATGAAGGAGCTCAAGTGTACACAAAGTTAACTCATCCCCAGTTTACCTCCAGATAATACACTCAATACCACAAACAAACAGACAAAGCACATTTGCAGAGACAGATAAGGTACACAATCGCACTCACACAAACACATCTCTGGATCTACAGCGCAGCAGCGAGTGGGACAATAGGCATTGACACAGAAAGACACAGTGAAGGAGGGAGACATTGATACAGTTTGATGACAGATGAGGAGAGAGAGCGAAGCGGAGAGACACGAGGAGAGGGAGAGATTGCTTTGTTAGCAGGACAGGGAATAAAGTGGTAATTACCTCACTGTGGGTTTGTTGATTATAGTTCAGCCAGGTTCTCCATGTTAATCATTTACCAGGGGAAGACAGAGATTAGTGCAGAGACAGACACAGTGAGGAGAGATAGCAGGCAGTACGAGAAATACATTTGCATGCACACACACACACACAACAGAGGAGGAACAGACACATACACACACCGGCGGGTGAAGAAATCATAAAAAATAAATAAAAAAAGAAATCAGTCGAGAAGAGCAATCATCTCTGACAAGACACAATTACAAACACTGTCTGCTTTCACTTTACTGTACACTGCATGTGTGTCTGCTTGCCCACAGATCAGATTGGTGTGTGTGTGTGTGTGTGTGTGTGAAGGTATGGTGTGCAGAATGTGATTTACTTTGGTATTTAAACTAGATCATTCATGAGTGCACACAAAGGGAAATGATGCATAAACAGAGCAGAGATTACACGGAAGACTTATGAGGGCTGCTTTCAATAAAGATACAGAAAACCAATACAAATATTCATCTCCTCACGCACCGTTTAAACATGCTTCACTGGCTTGGAGCTCGCCCTGAGCTTTTGTCGGAAGAGGGGAGAGAGAGACACAGACAGGAAGAAAGAAAGAGACAGAGAGAGAGAGACTTCAGAGGGGTCTGGTGTTGTTGTAAATGCTTTGAGGTCTGTGTCCAAACTTGCAGAGCGAGTCCCAGTGCGAGCGAGACAGAATCCAGGTAGCAGAAATTGGTTATAATATTCCAATTGTGCCGTATCTCTCCATTTTAATGGTAAAACACTTATCTCCGATTGAGCGCAGGTAAGAAAAGATAAGAGGAGTCTGGAAAGTTTGAGCTGCGATCCAGAGGAACTGTTGCAACAAGTTTGCCTCCTGTCATGTCGGATAAGAGGGAAAGCAATAGTAGAGGTGTAAGCCAAGACCAAGGGTAAGTCAGAGGACAGGGAAATGGAGTAGCTGATTTAAAGGTTCAGGTTTGGGTGACATTTATTCTCGTTACAGATGTGTGAGGAGCCCATATATGGGTGGCAAGAGCCTCTTTCAAGCCATCTCCTGCAAAAAAGAAAGGTAATTCAATCTTTAAAAGTTTGGGTGCTCTGAGTAAACTTCCTGACAGATCCTGAGTGAATTTATGAGGATGAATGTAGCACAAGAAGCAGACACTGTTGTATCAGCAAATAGGCTGGTCAACTTATTTGGCCCAACAGGTTTTAAAGCACACCGTGGCACAGAGGAGGGGGCTGAATATACCAATAAACTGGTCTGAGCTTGCTACTCAGGGGAGAGCTGAGGTATACTGTCAGCACACACTCAAGCTTAGAGCACCGCGGTTATAATATTTTACTAACCTTTAACTGCTCCAGGAAGTAAAAAAATAATTTCTCCTCTAATCTAACTATCGCTCTGAGAGAAACACCGTTATAAAACCGAGAACGATCGTAAACTCTGTTCATAAAATCATAAAAGGGCAAAGCGAACCACTTGAGCCTCACAATGAAAGAGGCCAGGGTGTCTTGATTCCACGATGTTCAACGCTGACCCCGCACTCAGTCTATCACTTCTATTTCAGAGCTCCATTTTTCAATCTGGAGGGTGCTAAATGTGTGCCAGTTAAAGTGCTTCACCGGGCCTTTGTTACAGCCATATTAGCCAGCAAAGAACAGAGCAACAAGGCCCTTCAGTCTCCACTTCACTGCCCCCGCTTCATTAAAACCATAAATCTAGATGTCGAAGGAAAGGTGATGGCCAGAGAATGTCCTCTGTCATCCGTATTAAAAAGGGGCCTGTTTGCTCACCAGCTACAGTTGTGTTATATATGAGCTGAGCCTTTATTGTGAGGTCTGTAACAGCAGCTTGCCCCTCTTGAGCTGTGGCTAAGATGGCGGGAACAATGATTCTCCTACATTACCAACATTTATAATAAGGTTGAACCAACGGACGTGAGCACAAACGACCAAAGAGACTACATTAACCTAAAATGTACCAATAATTTAAGATATGATATTGACACCTACATTGATTGTTTTTGTTTTAGAGAAACAGCTTTGACATATTAGCTTGTAAACATGTGGCGTTGAGGCCCAGACAAACCAAACAGCCAACTGTTGTGTTGCCTTATGTCACTTGTGTCTTGGCTAAAAAGTTGCACTTGAACACACCGCAAAGACTACAGCCAGTGGTCAACTAGTATGTATGTTCTGGGCCTGCATGAGAAAAATAACTCTCCATAGCAGCAGGCAATGGTAGTCTGTATTCATGACTCAAAAACCGGAAACCTATAGGACGAATTCAAGATGCTAGTTAGCCAGTTAGCAAATTAAGAACACAACCCGATGTTGAAAAAAGAAAAGATGTTTACCGTGCGCTAGTGACCACAACAACACAAACAATTACAAGTTATTTCTGCCAAAGAGCTTAACGGCTACAAAAATAACCTTACCTAATATAACAAGGTTTGTTTTGTTTTCACATCCTCTTGACTTTAGCCGTTTGTTTGCTTTACTCACTTCCTCTTCTTGTCTCTTGCTCAGAGCTCAGTCAGAGTGATTTCTCTCACCAATGGGCTCCGCTGCCCCCGATGCCAATTCAACATGCAAATTCGGCCGAGAAACAGGTGATAAGGGTCGACTTGTGCTAACGGTGCGGGACACACAGCAAAAACTAGGGCGACAGATGCTCACCGGCGGCCCAACACTGACCAAGGGCCGACCGTTGGCTTGGCGTTTCAGGGCCCTTAGCAGACAAAGAACAATGTTAGCATTTCAAGTTGTGTTTCTAGCAACCTGGTGAATGCTCTGTTTTGTTTTCCACCAACTCCTGAGAGAATTATCTGGCCCTTTAGCTGCTAAATTTTTGCTTGTTGCTAACATTGTCCCTCTGCTATTTGGTATTGACAAGGTAGCTTTCAGTGGGTCAATCAGACCTATATCCTCCCGAGACCTTAACTTTTCTTAAGTATGTGTTTTTAATTTCTCTTGCTATTTGGGGTCAATAGGACCTGATAAGTACAAAAAACTAAACAATGTCAACGATAATTACGTCCCAATGTCCCAAATGAGATATTAATACAATCCAAATGTCCTCAAATGAGACGATAATTCAGTCCCAACGTCCTCAAACAAGTACTTCCTAATTAATAGTGTTTTAGTTTGTTACTGTTGCTAAATTGATCAAATGTGTTCCCATATCAAACTACAAACATTATTAACCATAAATAAACAAGCTTCAACTATAACATGTGATCAGGTTCTGGACCTTGTCCAATTTCGTGTCAGGATCAGCTGCAAACTGACTTTGCAGAGATGGCTGCCATCTTGTTTCTACATGGTTAAGTGTATTGTGCTCTTACTACCACTAGATGGCACAAAAAAGTGTCCACAAATGAGGACAACAGGTCTGAGTTAAGTAGAGTGAAGTATAAGGTCAAGTAAACCCAAAATGTGATGTCCTCATGTGAGGACACAGGGTGTCAGGAAGATATTGCCATAAACAATGGTGATAAAAGCTGTGAATCAAAACTGTTTAGTTGCTAGCTCTTAAATCTAGGGCTGGGCAATATGTTGATATTATATTGATACAGTTTTAAGAAACTAGATATTGTCTTGAGGTATTTGGTAAACAAAATTGTGGTATTGGATTTTCTACATATCACCCAGCCCTACTTAAACCAAAGCAGTTCGCTGAAAGATGCTTAAATGCTCCATGGAGCTGAGAGGAGCTACAGAATCAGGTAATAATTCTCTGGAGGCTCATCACTACAAGTGGCTCCTCTCCTGTTACATAGTCATCTGATCCATTTTTAATATAAAAATACTGACTGGAGCAGCTTTAAAACATTAGCCTGGAGCTTTTTAGCATATTCATAAGTTACATGTTGTGGACAAATGAACAAAGACCCAAATGTGGTTATTTTGTCATCGAGAATGCCTTCCATACCATGAGCATGAGTGGAATCCTGGACACTGCACTGCAGCGTCATGCCAGCAAAAGCATCTCTCTGTCCCTGTGCTCCTTTTCCCTTGCCAGGCTACATTTACAGGCCTCAGGACAACCTGGCCGGCTGGCTGGCAGCTAATAGAAAATATGGTATGGGAAAATGACTGAAGCTCAACTAATCACACCGCCAATATCCATCACTGGGCAGGAGGGAGTCGTGAGAGATAAAGGGAGCGAAGGAGTAGGAGAAGGAGGAGGAGGAGGAGGAGGGGGGAGTGCAGACAAAAAAATGAAAAGGAGAGGGGATGTAACAAAGGAGGTAATGAAGAGTGAGGAGAGGAGAGGAGAGGAGAGAAGAGGAGAGGAGAGGAAGAGGAGAGAAAGAGAGTCCTAGCGGTAAACCCAGGGGATTCTGGACCGGGTGCAACATCACGGCTCTGCTGATAGCTTTGTGATTGGGTGGTGTTGCTGATGAGAGTGATTCTCTGCCACAGTGGGTTACCCTCCGCCGTGATGCTGATGGCATTGTGATTGTGTGGTGTTGCAGCCAACTGTGTGGCCCTGCCACAGACTGCGACCATTCATCCCTGAATCCCCGGGGAACAAGAAGGTGCTTCCTAATCCTCACAGTGTTCCTCCTCATCACATTTCTGTTGGATCCCAATTACAGGACTGGGTTTTACCCGCCTGGACACACTGGATACAACCTCAGCCGACTCTAGCGCAGGATGAGTCCTGCAGACCTGACAAAGGAGCCCTTGGGGAAATTATTCATCCCGGGAGTCATATTTCTCTACATTTCTGCATCCACAAATGTAAAATACAAGACAAAACAGGGGCTGACAAAGTGGTCTCTGTGGCCAACGGCTATTAACTAAAAAGGTCATTCATCTGAAGGACTGTTTGGGGGGACTAGGCCTTACAGAGAGCGAGAGTCTCTGAATAAGAGGGTGAGAGCGTGTGGTATTTTGGGCAGTAGTCTTACTGGCCCTGCAGGTCTCCCACCTCAACCCCTCAATTAGCCAGACTGGAACACCTGGATCAGCAGGTGAGCCTCGCTCTGCTCTGCTAATGGCCCCAATCACACTCACAAACACACACACCTTCCCATTATCCAACTACATATTCGCTTATGCACAGCAGCACTTTAGACTTTAATATACACCTGTGTCCTCAGAATGCTATCTAGGACACTACTTAGAACAAACACTTAGGAGAACCCCTTACTTCTGCCATGCTATAAGTAGAATAATAACTACCTGCAGAAGGCAGTGGACAGGTGAAAGCCAGGGTTAGAGTGTAGTCATTGGGATAAAGATAGCTGCAGGAAGAAGGTGAGATCAGGCCACTCTGACTCTTCTGTATTCATAGAATTGAGGGTTCCCATTTCACTAAAAATACCTTGTCTGATTGCTTTTGGGTTGGTGCAGCATTGAGGTGATCATACCTGCTCTGCACCCCTCTTCAATTAAGTAAACAAGGACGTGATGTGCAGCATAGCAGAGATTCTTTGAACCAACAAAAGTCTGACTCATTTAGTAGGAATTGCTGTGGTCGTTGTGCAATGGCATGGCAGTGCAAGTTCAGACCAGCTATGTTTGCTCTGGCAAAGGAGGTTGAAATTAACCAAAGTTTGCTCTTAACATTAAACCCTCGCTTGGCCCGCAGTGACACAGAGCAGCAGAGAAAATAGAAACACTTCTCATTTAGTCCCGGGAGAGCAGCATCAGTAAGTGTTTTCTCACCTTGTGTTTGTAGAATTCCAATACACGACGTGTCTTTTGGCCACAGCAGCTGAGATTAGGTTTAAGAGGAAAATCGTGGCTTTCCAAGCAGGCAGAGCTCCAGGTGTCCCCATCCTGACAGCAGCGGGGGCCCGCGGAGACGCTCTGCGCCGGCTGGGAGTGGCGCGCAACCCAGGTGTGGAGACCCCGACAGATAGGAGAGGCTCTGAGAACAGCTTTCCCCCCAGCAGCTTCACCAACTCATTAACAAACTTCTACGTCATGTGCTGCCGCAGTTTCGCATGATGCGTAAAGGTAGGCTGATTTAAGTCGCTCACAAAAAAAAAAAAAAGGTTAAATCACAGGCTGCTGAGCGGAAGGTGTGAACTTCCACTGTGAAAAGTTCTTGAGAGGTTCTCCGTGGTCCGCATGGTGGTTTTGAACCCTTGATCTCTTTCCTGTTAAGTAATAAAAGACACTAAACCCGAGTTTAAAGGTCAGGGCTTCAAGTATCCAGTCATCAGGATATCAATTGTAAATGCCAGCTGGTTTGGCAGCAACAAGCTGCGGAGCGCTGGAAGGGCGGATCCGCCGAGCAGAGGGCGGTGCCGG
This sequence comes from Cephalopholis sonnerati, assembly GCA_019142605.1. Taxonomy (NCBI): domain Eukaryota; kingdom Metazoa; phylum Chordata; class Actinopteri; order Perciformes; family Serranidae; genus Cephalopholis; species Cephalopholis sonnerati. The sequence continues at coordinate 32,669,166 of JAGQAX010000008.1, forward strand.
GGAAACTTTGGGCCAATCATAAGATAAGGGTGTGGTGATGTATGATACTGTAGTGCAAGGTTAAATCCTTGAGAGGTGCGCCCACTGGTGTGAGGAGACAGTCTGTCACTGTTCCAGTTTTGCAGGGAAGCCCTGGGACCTTCTGTCCTCTCCCCCCCCACACCCCACCCCTCCCCCTGACATCTGGAGCTGAATAGTCAAGCTTCTTTAAACTTAAGTCATGCAATAGGCTCCAACACATAATTTAGAGTCCTTAAGCAGCTCCTCTGCAGGACCCTGGGGGTACCTGGGTGCTTTTAAGCAGCTGGTTCACAGATTTCAACAAAACTTCCTACTGCATCCCCTCCTAAACTTCCTTCCAGCTTATAGTTACAGTATAACTCTAAGTATCCAAGTAGGACATTACAAGGGTGAAGATTTGGTTTCAACATTAGGGGGACACACAAAATAAATGGGGTTTTGGGGGGGTTGAGCATCATGCACTTTATTTTCTGCACCAGGTAATTTTTTATGCCCCGTGTTGTGATTTTTCTGCAAAAATTCATGCTGGAAATGTTTTTGATTTTGTCAAAATAAAAGTCATCTGCCTCTTTCAGCTTTTATTTAGAGGGCAATTGCACACGTTTAAAATATTGAGGGATACGTGTCCCCTGTTCCACCCCCAAAAATACACCTGTGCAATGCTACATGTTAAAATGGTGCGTTCAGGTACCCACACACAAGACAACTAAACAGCGGGGAGCCACACTACCTCTTTGATTGTTGTCCGCAAGATCCAGATTTGGTTCAGCTACACATTTGGCAGCATGAGCTGTGTGTGAGTGTGTGTGTGTGTGTGTGTGTGTGTGTGTTGATGAGTATTAATTCACTGGTTGTTGTCAGCCGCCCCAGGGGAGGGTGTAGTGACAGTAATCACTACGCCTCCATGGGCGAAAGCCACTGGTGGTCCTCTCTAATTATCTGATTTTCTTAAGTGTGTGTGTGTGAGTGTGTGTGAGAGAGATTACTATTGTTCCAGCACTATCACTCATCCGGACAAAGTTACATTGATAGTTTTGTGTTATTTGCTGCTGAAACTGCACGTTTGGCTATTTCCTTTCTGCAGGACTCCCTCCGTCCTTCTCTTGCTCTCTCTATCTTTTATCCTGGCTATGTGTGTGCGGTTCATCGTGTACATGTGCGTGTGGCACTAGGACTCATTAGCTCACTTCCTGGAGGTCCTGATCATTAATTTCCCATGATGCCTCAGTGCTCCTGTGTGGCTAATTTGTCCCTAGTGAGCTAGCGCTCCCTCAGCAAACGTGGAGCAGACCACAGAGGAGTAACTCACTCTGCAGGGGTCTCTCTCTCTCTCTCCCGTTTTGATTGATCTGTAGGAACAGACAGAGCCTAACAAATTTTGCAAGAGTGCCAGAGGTTAATAATGCTTTGTGAAAATTCATTTAATTCTCCCTCTTTTTCCTCTGAAAAACTTTCTAACTTTCAATTTGGAATTGTCTTCAGAACATAACAGTTTAAGTACTCAGTGGCCCTGCAGCTAATTCTTCTGTCTCCGACTATAAATTGACCAGTTTCCCCCCCTTGACTCAGATTAGATTGCAGAGAAAAGTGGTCTCATTTACCTCATGGGAGCACCAATTGAAATCTACAGTTATGATGCACCAAATTAAGAGCCGTGTTGATTGCAAAGCTGATGGATTTTGCACTTACTAATGGGCGTTTTAACTAAACAGGCAGAAATAGAAATCGTAGCACTAACTTTACAGCTTCTCTTTACCCTTAAACCTTCTCTCTGTCTCTTCCTCCCCTTTAATATTTGTTCCAACTCCTGTGTCTGCTGTGTGTCTGCTATTCATCATTATCAGCACTCTTTCCAAAAATCTTTTCCCTCTTTTTTCTTCAATCTCTATCCATCATTCGTCCTAATCTTCCCTCTCATTGATCTTCTCATTACTGGTCAAATATGTTTTTCCCCCACATCTCCTGGCACAGTTTATCTCAGCAAACATTTTTCTGTTATCCCACAGAGTTTGTCCCTTACTCCCTCATTCATGTGAGATTCCTATGAGCCTTACACACATCGCTCTATTGCATTAATTATCTCCGACTAAATATGCAACAATTAAAGTTTAAAAAACATGTTTAGGTAGCGTTTATTTATGAGTTTAACACACCAAAACTCAACCACACTCAGTAGAGACTACTGTATGTGGGTGTCATCTGATCAGATCTGATTGACAGTTGCCTGGCAACATAAGCAAACAGCCCCACAACTGTCACCACATTTTGATTAAAATATTCTCAAACCCTAATTTGTGCACACAACTATTACATTTTTCCATCTGAGCTTGTCCAAATTCAGACGGAGGAGAAGAGCACAGACAAAAAAACAAATACAGAACATTTCTTGTGACAGAACAAAAACTGGAAGACTGCTGCATCCCTCGTACTGTGGTGAGAAGCTGATTGAGAAAATAGGTTTTCAGGGCCTTTACAACCACCTCGGATCAAGCTAAAGATGATTCATGAATATGTCAAGTTGAAGTCCGAGCCTGTATTGATTTACTCCAGTTTTCTGTAACATGTTGAGATCTGGGGGAAGAGGCTGAAGAAGTGGTCAGCTATTTTTTCCCCTGTGCATGCACGGAGACAGAAGGTGACAAACTAAAGAAAAGACAAGAAAACAGCTGAGTCAGCAAAAGAAAATGTCTCATTGTACGTTTCTGCAAACCATGAATTCATTGCATTTGTATGTTTTACAGATCATTTCAGTGTTTCTAAAGTGATGAAGTATATGATTGATTATGTCTGGAGAAGGAGGAGGAGGGGATGGTTGATGGTGTGACGTCTAGGCAAGAAGCCATAGACCTCTGCAGACGACTGTTCAAGACCAGCAAACCACAAAACTGGTTGTTTTTTAACGAGTCGTTACTGTTTCGAGTGGCTTTTTATGCCACCAAAGTTGGGTGTTTTTAGGAACCTGATGCTGTTTTTCCACCAGGGATAGTCCCACAAAAAGCAGTTGTTATATACCAAGACTTTGCTGTGTTTCCAACCAGGATAGTGTCAAAAAGAGCGATTGTTTCTAGCAAGTCATCATTGTTTCCAGTGGCTTTCAAGCTACCAAATGTGGGTGTTTTCTGGTGACCTGTCGCTGTTTTTCCACTGGGGATAGTGCCACTAAAAAGCAGTTGTTATATACTGAGACATCAAAAAGAGCAGTTGTTTTTTAGGAGACATCACTGCATTTCCTGCCGGGATAGTGTCATGAAAAGTGGTTGTTTTATACTGAGATATCGCTGTGTTTCCAACTAGGATAGTGGCAAAAAGAGCGATTGCTTTTTACTGAGACATCGCTGCATTTCTTGCTAGGATAGTGTCACGAAAACCAGTGGTTTTTTAGCAAGTCATAATTGTTTCCAGTGGCTTTTAAGCTCCCAAGTGTGTTGCTGTTTTTCCACTGGGGATAGTGCCACAAAAAGCAATTGTTTTATACTGAGCTATTGCTGTGTTTCCAACCAGGATAGTGTAAAAAAAAAAGTGATAGTTTTTTTCCAAGACATTGCTGTGTTTCCTGCCGGCATAGTGTCATGAAAAGCGGTTGTTTTCAGAGGCTTCTCAAGCCATGATTGTGCCACCAAAACCATTTTTTATTGCCACACATGATTTTTTCCTAACCATAGCCAGATGCTTTTTGTGTCTTAACATACATTAACCACAGCATTATTGAGTTTCAATGTATCCGCTGCATAATAACATACAATTGTAACATATCCGTGGTATGCAGGAACATATAAGGCAAACACTTTTCTGGTGATTGGGTTGCAAAAAAAAGTGTCTTAGTAAAGTGTTGGGCCCCCACAGACCTCCAGAGCAGCTTTAATAGCTCTTGTTATAGATTCTGCAGGTCTCTGGGGATCTACTTGAGGAATGAAAACCATTCCTCTGAAAGATATTTCATGATGGTGGTTTCTAACAGAGTGCTGTCTTACAGATCTTCATAAGTGTTCAATTGGGTTGAGATCCGGTGACTGCAAAGGCCATAGCATATGATTCATTTTTATGTTTATCAAACCAGTCCGTGACCCCTTGAAGTGCTATGTATGGAAGCATATGCATTTTGTTCAGTCAACCTGGCACATGGAAGGCTGTTTAAGTAGTCCAGGAAGGGCAGTCACGCCTTGTAGTATTTTTAAATAGAGCCCTGACTGCGATATCTCAGCTCTTCTAGCTTTAGGTGTGCCGTCACCTCTCTGACCCAACTGGCTGTGTGAAGGTGGAGCCCTGTCCTTCCACTTCAAGAGAATTAGTAGGCGGGCCAGAAGGGACGCAAAAGCCATGGAGTTTTATTGGCTACTTTAAAGAGACAAGCCCTCTGGAGCTACTCCAAACACAGCAGTTACAGGGTTCTGTGGTATATTACGACCGTACATCTGTGAAAGAGTTTCAAAAATAGATGGCAATGGAACGACGGGAGAAAAACATGTGGCATAGGGTAGCGGGTGCAGCATGACACCTCTGACAGGTGGGGTCAACCTCAGGGTGCAGTCTGGCAAGTCTGCTTCGATGAATTGGAGTATACCATGCCTCACACAAGTTGATGACTTGTGTATTCTCTCAGTCATGGATTACCAGGTCTTATGAGGTATCCTCATTCCCAATTCCTCTATCCAACCACCATTTAGATGGTTAAGAGAGGGGCTAGAGATATTTTGAATCATATTATACCATCTTGAAGTAGTGCCCCCGTGGTGAGCCCGGTCTCACTCCAAAGTTGTCCAAATCCGGTGCTTGGGCAGTGACTTGCAGCGTCAGAAACCAACGTAAAAAGGTGTTGTTTAACGTCAGCATGATACCACCCTGTTGCTGTTTTAGGCTAATGGCACCTGGCAGCGTCAGCAGGACACGTGACGGGACAAAGATAAAAGTTAAGGCGGCGGAAGTTCGAATGGGGCAGGCGAGAGGGGTGGTAGATGGGTCCAACAAACACAGACTTTCACCCAAGAGAGCGGTGTTCGTATCCCGTAAGATTCTAAAGCCAAACCTGTGTCTTTCTTGCCTAAACCCAACCACATGTGCTTGCTGTTGAGGGAAAAAAAAACATCAATTCACGATGTTGTACTGACGTACTGCGTTTATTTTGAAAGAGACTGTATGTAGATGTTAAATTTCCTGTGAAAAGGGAAGTGTATGTTGAAAGAAGAGAACTTGACACAACAACCAACGCACCCAGGGTGTCTTGCACATCGTATGTAGACGTGGAAAGTCCATGACCAAAACGTCAATATGTGACGAGGTTGGAGTGAAAATGTGTTGCCCTGGTAGGGGCTGAGGCTGACACAGTCATCCATCCAACCCCTGCACGGAGCTGCTGGGAAGGATGGAAAGTGCTTCAGAGTAAAGTCTCTAATTTGTAGGTATCTAAAATAATGCTTCCTCGGGATGTTGTGTATTTTAAGCAAATGGTCAAAGGAAGAAAAAAAACACCATTATGGAAGAGGTCAGCAACACATTCAGGTCGTTTTGGAACCTGAGTCTAAAAGGACAGGTTGCAGATATGGGTGTGGATGGGATAATTTGTTTCAATCCAAAATGCATCCTAAACTGTGACCATATCCTACAGGAACTACTGATCGCCAGGTTGCTCGAGTGGTGCTTTCTGCTAAGGGGCATAGGGGCATAAAGTAATGAGGCGGGGTCCAATGGTACACAAGAATGTCTCTCCATGCCGGACCAAACAGGGCCACCCCCCTCTAGAGAATTACTACTTATAATTTACTATTATATGCCAAAGGAATTTTCAGATTTCAAGGGGAATATTCCTTTAAGTCTCTTTCCATTTTTCTTTTTCCTACTGTTCCTCTTCTCTCGCTCTCCTCACCATCACTCGCACTTCTCCCTCTCTTTTGTACAGTAGTGTCAGTAGCCTCTTAATCCTGTTATCTCCACATATACAGGCTGACACCAAGCCACTCGCCAGAGCTGTAATCAACTACCCTACACACACACACACTCACTTGCGTTTTCTTAAACACTCACACAGCGTGAACACACTCCTCTCCCTGTATCACTCTGTCTCTCTTTCTTTCACGCACACACTTAGAGCGGGACTGGCCCCATTCTCCGTCTCCTCTGTAATCCCGCTATTTTTGGTCTCTTACTATTTTGATCGGCCATATGCCTGCATGTTTCATGCACATCTTGGCCTGTCTATCACTCATCACTCGAAAACCACTGCTTCCCATAAGATATCTTGTCTTCGCCTGTCACTCTTCCCTCTCCTCCTCGCTTTTACTCCACTCCACGTCCTCTTCTTCTTCTCATTCCATCCCTGTGTTTCATTCTGTGGTCCCTGCAACATTAACACTTACCTCCAACTCATCAGAGAGTACATTAATTTCTTTTATTTGGCTTAATGATCAGCCAGGATTATTACGTTTTTTGAACTCACTTCCCCCCGCACACTAACTTACAAAAGAAGCCTTTTTCACGACTTTCTCTATTTCTTTTATTTTTGTCATTATGTACTCTCTGGAGCTGCTTTTTTCCCCTGCCTTTCCTCTGCACGCCTACTACACTTATTTGCAACAGTGCCAATTTTATGGGGTCATCACTTTACTTGTGTGTATTTTTCATTCTCACCTTTTCATTTTGTAAAAGTACATTGTGTGCGGCTCTTTTCTTGTGTGTACCTCCGCTCTTTTCCTCCCCTTCTCTCGCTGCATCTCAGTTCCGTAATTACAGCTCTGGACTCAAGCAGTGATGGTAAATGCTTTTCTATTCCCCTCTCTCCATCACTCCCCCTCAATCTCCATCTTTCTCTTTTTCTCACCAAGCAAATTACATCTTGGTTACTATAGAGACGTGTTTATTGAATGCTTTTCGCCACACTTTCTTACTCCCCCCTTAGCCCCTTCCCCTTTCCTCCTTCCTTTTTTTTTTCCTCAGCTCCACCTGTCTTTCTCTGTGTTTACTTTTTTGTCACACTCCTGTGTATTGATGGTCATCTGTGTGTCTTTCCCCTCATTTTAATTTCTCTCTTTTGTTGTCTGTGGAGCCTCCTCAACTTCTTCTGGGACTAATAGTTGCCATTTGTAAAGAAAAGATGAGAATTGAGTATGTTAGATAGATTTTCAATGCAGTAGTCGGGGCTATTGTTGTCGCCGTGTACTACATGTAAGCAGATAAAGAAAGCAAGGTTTCTTCGACGGCATGTGCTATCCATTACTATTGACTGTGTAAGTGGCCCTCGCTGAATACAACACTCTGAGATGTGAGCAATCAGATTGTGTCTCGTCTTTCTTCTCATCATCACAGACGCAGAGCGTCCAATCTGCTTGTCTGTCTTTCTCTATTGGCTTTTCTCTTTCTGTGTTTGTTCATCCGTCTTTCAAAGCCGCTGAGCCCTTTCTTCTTATGTCCCCTATCTTTGATGGAGGTGGAAATCAAACTTCAAAACTCTTTTGTTACTGATGGAAATGTATCCGTAGCATTACGTTCCCAAAGCTGGTTTCGCATGCTTGCACAATTTCTCTCCTTAGCTTCTTCTTTGATCAGACAGTTGTCTACTTAAAGCTGTGGTTGGTGTCTTTAGTAAAATAATTTTTTGGCGTATTTGCGGAAACTGTCATTATATCCTGACAGAAGTACATGAGACACATGAGCTGTGAAAAAAAAAATCATGTTTCTCCATCTCCTTGTAGTGCCTCTAATGGCGTTTGCTAGAATCAAAAGCGATTAAATGAAAACAACTAATCACAGTCTCTGTTTAGCAGTCAGTCATGTCAATCACTGCTCGTGAATTGTGACCAACCTGTCAAACAATAAATAAATATAAATGAGGAATCTGTGACTGCGTTGCCTAATTCTTGCCTAAAATTTTTTAAAGAACATATTTTAGTGTACAGTTTAGCTGTAAAATGAGAATGATTTGTAGTTTTCAAGTGAGACCATGTACCTATCCCTAGAGAGTGGCCATAGTGGCCACATGCGACAATCATGAGATAATGGCAAAGGCTAAAAAGCAGCGAGACTGTAAAATGAGTCAGTGACATCATGTTCGCAGCGATATTAATCTAACGTTTGCTAACTATGGCTTAAATTATAAGCCACTGGTCATACTAGACCAAGTGAGAGTGTAGCAGAAAAACACTGCATTTGATTTCTTACAAACTCAACTTTTAATTTGTGTGAGAGAGAATGTGTTAATTCTTCCTTCAAAAAGTGAATAATCTGACTTTAAATCTGAATTTTGCCAGTTTTGATCAAATATTAACAACCAGAATCAGAATCTACTTTATTGCAGTATGATTACTCTTAAAAATATTTTGACTCTGGTTGTGTCAGGCTCTTTACACAGCACAGAAATGATCAAAAATAAATAAATGAACACATTTTAAAAAATATGTACATATTATGTCCAGGAAAGTAGGTCACATGATGACATGATGTTATCACTATACAAACAGCATCTATACTGTAGCAACGCCAACATTTCCCATCATGCCTAGTGCTGGACTGAGTAGTTTGTAGTTTGCAGTTAAGTTCGCTGTTTTATGTTCCAAAATGCAAACGTCCCTTTTTGTTACTGTCTATAATGTGTCTGTTCAGATCATGGAGATTTATGTTGGTTATTGTCGTTTCTGTGTTAGTTTATAGTTTACACTGTTAGTGAGTTGGCTGTTACTTTTCATAATTCAGCTGCATTTTTTCCCACAAAGTTAAGTTTGCTTCACATCTGAAAAATGTCAAGAAATAATTAACAGTTTTCCAACCTTTGTCTTATGTTCCCATAATAGAAGCTGTGATGTTACAAAAGGTTACTGCAAATTCAACCTGTATAATATATGTTAGACAATCTTAATTAATTATTGTCACGAAGCTAAAGAAAAACATTTCTTGTCTGAGCTCATGATGTTTCACAGATACATAAGACGACAATATACAGTTCCAGTGTAATACACAGGGGTGCAGTCTTGATGGCACTGTGCTATACAAGTCATACAAGAGGGCATGGCAGTGCAAAGACGGAATAAATACTGAGTGATACTGCATTTTATGAGTTACTTTGACTTAATGTACACTGGTGTTATGTATTTGTGCTGATGCACAGAGGCTGGGTTTCAGTGGTCGTTCAACATGTCCTCGCTGACTTCCTCTCAGCACTTGACTCAAGGGAATTCCCGCCGGCATCCTAAGTTGTTGTGAAATGAAGTTGGTGAGATCGACCCTCGGTGGGCTGAGGGAGTGAATCAACAACGATGGTCACTCCAGAGGTGCAAATCACCCACAATGCATTGCAGGTTATGCACTGATGCTACAAAAGACATCCATGGTTAGGTGGCAGTAATGAACAAAAAGCTCTGGTTGCTTACCACCGAAGAAGAAACAGATGAATTAATTGAAAAGAAAAGAAATAATAAGTAATAATAAGTAATAGTAAGTAATTTGTAATATGCAGTACAGCCTACAACTGGTGGTGATCCATGATGATTTGAGCTGAAAGTGTACAAGGGACAGGTGTGCTTCATTTCAATCCACCACTCCTCCCCCACCCATTTTCCCTCTGCTCTCCATGTGGCCTCCGTGCGATGTATGCTGTTATGTAACACCGAGGGCTGAGGGGAAGTGAATGAGGGGAAGTGGAATTACAAATGGAATGCAGCGGAGAATGTACAGCGACATTTTGACCTGACGTATGATAGGAAAAGCACATGTTACTTATAAAACATTCATGATGGCTCAGTTCTGTTCAGGTGTCCCGGTATGACAGTGAGGCAGCATGATCGTCACCAGGACCCTTAGACTGACACAGCTAAGTGGAACTCAGCCGTCATAAATTCTGTTATTTACATCTGTGCTTTTTTGTAATAAAAAGGATAGGATATTTCTGTTTGAACATGCTCTTGCATATTGACTGTTTTATGATATGTGTGTACAGTATCACACTTAGACATTTAAGATTGTGAACTTTGGATTTTGAAGTACATCACACCTTAATGTGAGGTGTCAAAAAAAAGTATAATCTCAGCACTAGTATCACAAAACTCTCCAGTCCTATCAGGCATATCCCTGTCTCATCCTCACTCTGTTTCCATAGTGTTTCTCTGCCTTTCCTGTCACCTACTTTCTGTCTCTCCTGTCCTCCCCCCTCCCCTCTCGCAGCATTTGTGGATGATTAGTAGAGTCAGATGGAGGCAAGAGGAGGACACGCGGCCCGCTCTGCATATTCATCTGTCCTTCTGTTCCTTCTATTCACTCGGCCCCCTCGCTGCGGACTCTCCCTGCGCTCTGTCCACTTTCTCTCCGTCCTCTCTGCGTGCCAGCAGTCATCCTTCTCCCCCTCCCGTACACCTCCACAATTTATCCTCTCCTCTCCTCCCCTTCTGTCCCCTACTGTACTGCGTCTCCCTCCGCTCCTCCTCTCCATCCCAGATAGACTGAGTGAACCCTCTGTAGTAAAATTAACTTTGAGATGAACGAGGCTATGGTTGTTTGCGCATGCAGTCTGACATTCTGCCAAAAATGCAGTGAAGGTTATGTCTTGATCTATTTACTGCCAAGACACTCCACTTTTGTGACTTCTCCAATTATGCTCTGGTGTCTAAAAAGAATCGATTCTCCTCTGTGCCAAAAAAGAGATTTCCATTTAAATACAGCCAAACTGAAGGCAGCGGGGCAGCCTAATGGTTGAAGTGACTGTCCCAGTACAACACGTTGAGCTTTGAACCCCATCAAAGTGCCTTTGAGGAGGACACAAATCCCTTACCTGCTCAGTCATGTGGCTCTGAAAGAGATAAGAGAATAAATGAATATCCATCTTTTTATAGCAGCTGTGTGCTTTGACAGGAGAGGCCAGCACATACAAGCACTCAATTGTCATTTTGTGTGTTTTTATAAACGCTCGCTTTAGATACCAATATAGAAAAGTCAAAATGGTGACAGCGACGGCTTTGATGTAAAGTCATACATTTAAGTGGATCCACGCTTGTAAAAGAATCAAAGCTGGCAGATACAAGTGTCGCACAAACAAAACTCCACTTAGTTTTTGTCTCTTTTTTCTGACCTCTATATATACAGTCATTTCTCGTTGTTATTGTAGCTTTCTTCATTAAGTGCACACACAAACTAGTGTTTTCCAGTTTGTGTCTTTGTGTCTGTAATCTCCTGACTGTCAGTGTGTGTTTTTGTGGGCAGCGATCTGATGGGGATTTGGCAGACATGCTTATGTGGTAGGAACTAAAAGCAAGTTAATTGTTCCCTTAGGAAACGTTCAAACAGGCTGGACCACTTAGAATTATGGGCTGAAGATAAAAATGCAGATTTTTTTTTTTTTTTCCCTGTCAATGACTTTTTCCCCATCAACGATTTTTCCTGTGAGTTATTACTGCGGAATCAGACACTGGCAATGAGTGTGTGTGTGTGTGTGTGTGTGAGAGAGAGAGAGACTTCTGTGTGTGTTTGTGAATCCTGTGTGTCATAAAAAACTCCTTTCTGCTCTTCTTACATCACGACGTTTGACAGCTTTACAATGAATACCTGCAAACATTTAATTAAACGGGAAAACGCGCATGTTTTCCAATAATCCCACTTCATGCTCTGTAATTAACTCTACACACACTTTAACTTAATTGCTCTGGGAGGAGACGTGCTGTAAAGTAACAAACAATATGCTCAGCCTATAGCTAAGACATAATTACCCTGATCAGATAGATTTACCTCCAATGCAGACACAGAAAAAACTAAATGAACAAGAGCGTAAAGTTTCTGTTAACAGGTTTTGCAACTCCCACGTGTGGATGCAGCGGCTGCTGGTTTGTCATTTGAATTATTAATTGCTAGTTATTGTCTTATTGCTCGAGGATGTGGACTCTCAGACTGTTATCTGTCTGCTGTGGCGTTCTTCCCCTCTGCAGAAGATGGGTGAAAGTGATATCTTCTAATGATTGCCCTCTCATTCTCCCCTCGCCCCCTCTCCCCTCGCCGTCTTTCAGTAAATGAGGGAAAGTGATATGGTTCTCTAATGACCAGTGTGAATAATCGCCATCTAAATAAAGGCTCTGTTTGGTGCTAGAAATCTCCCAGTCTGTCTCTCACTATCTTTTTCATCCTCTCTGGCCCATTAGCTGATGAACATACTTCTCCAGCCTTGTCTCCCTCTGTTGATTTCACACCTCTACTTTTTTGCTATTATCACTGTGTATCTCATGGCCAGAGTGCTGTCCCTCTTTCATCATTGATCTTCTGGTTAAAGTTTTTTTTCTTTTTGGTCCCATCCTTCCCTCTACCTCAAACCAGATGGTCCATCTTTTATGTGCTTGTCAGTTTGCACATCCCCAGTCCATTACAGCTGTTGGGTGTGCGCGCGCGTATGTGTATTTTCTCTCTCCACAGATCAGAGAGGAGCTCAAATTGACATCCATTTCGGCTGCACGTTTAGCTTTTATATCCTCAGCCGGAGTGAACGGTGAGAGGAACCGGAAGACATGAAAGAGTGGGAGAGTGCTGGGGAGATAAAAGAAAAGCACTAGAAAAACCTCGCTGTCTGTCCGCACGTTTATTTTGTGCTTACTAAAGTTCTTCTTCTCGCACATTCTCTCTCTCTTCGTTCGGGTGAGGAGGAGCTGAGTTATTAAAACGCCAACCTTTCCAACAAGAGGCAATAAATCAAACTAAATATCCAGGGGAGAGAGAGAGAGGAGAGAGACAGAAGAGGAGAGAGAGAGAGAGAACGTGGAAATGAAAAATAGGGAATGGATAAGTCTAGGAGGGGGATTTGATGAGCAGAAGGCTTGGGAAAGAGGGAGAGGAGACGCAATGAGAGAGCGGTATTATAAATTGATGTAGGGGATGAGAGGAGAAGAAAGTAGCGAGGAAAATAATGAGAGTCTCATCCGGCCAGTCTGATGCCTGCCCTCGCCTCATCCACTTTGATTACAGACAGACAGGCCGGCCAATCAGGGTTAATTCACCATCACTGCAAATCAGTCAGTCAGTGAGCGACTGATTTCCAAGGCAACTATAAATGTTTTCCACTGTTTGTGGCAAATGTGACTTCAACTAAAAAAAAATGTGGAGTAATGGAGACAAAAAAACTAGATGGATGGCTGTCAGGCCTCACCAGCGTGATGATGATGAACAGATGATGAGAGGAGTTGGATACGGAGCCTCAGTATAACCCTCACACCATCTGGAACATGAAAATTGTAGCCAAAGAAAAATAAAAGAACATTAACCCCTGGATGTCTACTCCAAAAAACTCAAATTACACCATGAAAACACTGGCTGGTGGATACAAACAGACCTGGCGATCCAGAGAAGACAGATGCTAAAATCCATAAACTAATGGTACGCAGGGGTGGAGCCAGACATTGTAAATATTCAAGGCTCAGCCCAAACCTTTGAGGGTCCGGGGCCCAGTAACAGCACTAATAGTTATGATAATCATGATTCAGATCACACACAGAAATGTCTCAATCAATCAGAACCTCAGATATATACCAAGAAGAAGAAGCCTTCGCCTCATTGAAATGAGTCTGCAGGTATTTCTGATGATTTGTAAGAAGCAGTATAGCGATCCACTTCAATTCCCCGCTCCTCCCCTGCCCACTTAACTGTTGCACTATTTTTATAGCCATTTTAGATAATATAATGTCTGTACATCGTTTGGGAAAAACAGTTACCAAGTAAAAAAAAACATCCTGTATTGTGATGGTCCAACAAGCTGAACGATATATCCAGGATGTCAAACTGACTCAGCAGCAACAACAGGTTAAAAAGACAAAGATAGTTAGAAGCTAAAGCCCAACTATAGGCTACAGATCACAGTGTAAAAGTGAACCACCACATCACTGCTGATCACCACAGAAGACAATGAATATAAAGGGAAACTTTACTGATATTGAACCAGCTGTGTGGCATCACAGTGTGTGCAGATGAACGGCACTCAGACCTCCGCTGTCGGACAGGCAGGGATCTCCGGGGGAAGTCAAACAACCTTCATCTGCGCACACTGTGATGACACACAGCTGGTTGAATATCAGCAAAGTTTCCCTGCTTCCCTTCACTGGTTCCTGTACAGCAGGGTCGGTCTTTGTTTCACTGTTATAATCATTACAAAGAAAAAGCAGCATGTGTATACATTCAGTAGGCTATATCTTCAGTAGCTAGCTAACCCTACACTTTTCAGGGTTTGATTTTGGTTTTAATACACGACGTGCCCCAGGCACAACATTTAGCTCCAAATCCACAAAACCAGCCTGAAAATGTAGGAAATCTGAAACTATTGCATTAGAGTCAATGGAGCACAGCTGTGTTGTTGATGGACCCTGGTCTGAGCCGGCCTGCAACTAGTTATGACTGGTCAGTTTGTGTCCATAACACAAGAACCACCATAACACTAGAAATGTTGAGGATGATTAGTTTTTACTCCTGCCACCTAAGAAGAGGCAAAATTGTCTGATGTTACTATTTTTACAGTTACCTAACATAAGTAGGGTAGAAATTTGTGTAAACAGCATAACCAATCTTGAAACTTTTTTTGTTATACTACGATGGAGTAGAGTTCACAAAATGGATGTTTATCTGACAAATCTGTGATACTGAGGCCCCTGAGGCACCCCTTGCTCCGCCCCTGATGGTATGTAGTATTTACTGTACAGTAATCTTCATAGTATACTATATAGTATACTAGTATGCTAATATGCTATACTCTGTCATTTTGCACCAACAGGAAGTTCTGTAATTTTCAATCAAACATCAACTTCTGAATCACATTAACTTCTCAAAAAGAAACCAAAGTGTTCTTACAAGTATTTGATATTTTTTTGTGCTTGTTGTTTTTTGTTTTATGAGATCTCTCTGGTGCTGCCCTACCAGTATCTGTAATTTCTCTTAAAATTATGCAGCTGTGCTTAGCTTTTTTAGTGCATCAACAGCACACTCAAAAATCAGGCATCTTTCAGTGTGCATGCTTTTAGTATTTCGAGTATATGTAATTTTGTCACTTTTCCTGTGTGAACATACTCAATACCTGCTTAGAATTAGATATATTGTGACTCGGGGTGCAGCTTTATTGTGTCAGTTTTGCCAAGAACAAAAGGTGGAGATGGAGCAACACTTCCAGCTACACTTCAGCCTGCATAAAAACATGAGAGCCAACTTCTTTACCAAAATAAAAAAAAAAAACTCCATTGCCAAGAGTTTCACAAACAAAACCAAAATTCAGTGTTTAGTTGGGAAAGAACTGACTTTGTCATAGAATCAGAAAAATATGTCGGAGCATGAAAAACAACCAGCATCAAAAATCATCAAAAATCTGCCTCCTTGTTTTGACTCTTGAATGTATGGGTCTCACCATAGACTACCATTACATTCAGTAAAAGAATATCTCCCCATATGCTCTCATATTTTGCACACAATGATTTTCTTATCTTTCTATATACTATATTGTGTACCATAGTAATGTCAGCAGTCAGAACAAACAAGGCCCATTTTGTATCTGTTCTGTTGCTTTAGTTTGTATCTCTCAGGATGTTCCTTATCAGACTGAGTTTACTTTTAGCTGCCATGGGACTGTAGATGTTCAAATTTCATTTTTTGTCAAAGCATTTTAAGGATTTCTTGTCTGTGTTGGAGTAAAAGTTGAGATCGCAGAGATTATGGTGCACAAAAAACTAATCAATCAGTCGATCAGCAGGTTTCTAAAAAGTGAGGATTATCTGCTCTTCTGTGTTTCATGTCACTGTAAATTGAATTTAAATGGGAAATTAAGTCATATTTCACAGTTTTCACACATTTTATTGACAAAACAGTGAATGGAAAACATAATTGATAGATGTATGCATAGCACATAATGGGTGGCTGCCCAATTATGCAGAGCAGGGGTAGGCAACCTGCAGTTTCGGAGCCACACGCAGCTCTGTGGCCCCTCTCCAGTGGCTCCCTGTGGCTTTGACAAAAAGTGATATGGAAATTAAAAAATGGTGAAGTTATTTTCACATTTTAGTTTTCATTTCTATTGTTGTAAACCTTAAGTGATTCTAACAGTCTCTAATTCTAAAAATGCATAGCCTATACACGGAAAAAAAAAATGCTTTAACATTTCAGCACCTGAAATGCGCAACAAAAGTTTGCAGCCTGGCACCTTTCTCCTAAATTTTGCAGTGGCGGCATCTAATCTCAGGTCTCCCTTGCTAGGCTTGATGGGGATTCCAAATCCAAAAAAGATCATCAAATAGTCATAACTAGCCCACTGCAGAGTAGCCACCTTGTGGTAAGACACATTAATGAAGGCTCATTTTGACCTATTGGCAATGCTGATAGGCTAATTTAGACTTACAGGGTGTGTTAGCTTCATCATAAGGCTTTAACATGTTTTGCGGCTCCAGACTGATTTTTTAAAATTATTTTCTGGCCAAAAATGGCTCTTTTGATGGTACATATTGCCGACTCTGGTGCAGAGTATATTGCAGTAAATAAAGCAGTTGTCTTTATTAATTACATTCCAAATCATCGTAGGCTTCTCGCTGTATGTTATGCTAGGCCAACATCTACCCAATTATATTAGATGTCTCTAGGGAATAGCATAGATTCAGGGCTTTTGAGAAAACATTTGGGGCTGGGGCCCCAGAGGCACCCCCTGCCCCTCCCCTGACGGTATGTAGTTTTTATAGTATACTGCTTTTAGTGTACCTAGAAGTCAACATACTCTGCCATTTTGTACCAACACGAAGTTCTGCAATTTTAAATCAAACATCAACTTTGGAATCACATTAACTTCTCAAAAAGAAACCAAAGTGTTTTTACAAATATTTGATATTTTGGTCTTGTTTGTTTTATGAGATCTTTCTGAATCTGCTTTACCGGTATCTGTAATTTCTCTTTAAGTTATGCAGCTGTGCTTAGCCTTTTTGTGCATCAACAGCACTCTTAAAAATCAGGCGTCTTTCAGTGTGCATGCTTTTAGTATTTCGAGTATATGTAATTTTGTCACTTCTCCTGTGTGAACATAGTCATTTTTTTAAATGATGTTTGGGCCAATAATGGCTCTTTTTATAGTAAATATTGTCAACCCTGGTGTAGAGTATATTGTAATATATAACCAAGTTGTCTTTATTAATCACACTCCAAATCATTGTAGGCTACTTGCTGTACATTGTAAAACTTGACCTGCACAACATGATCGTGGCACTGAATTAGCTTTGAATTAGAGACAGAATAGAGGAGACACAGGACAGAGGAGGCAGTTTGAGCGTGACATTGAGAGGGCTTTAAGGTTAAGTGGTTAAATGGTTTAGGCCCTCTTAAGTGGCTGTTTTTCCCCCCTCCTCCTTCATCCGGTGCTCCCTCTCTTTACCCCATTCGTCTTTAAATGCCTAATTTGAGAAGAGAGACATCAATCATAACTCAGACGCACCGAGAAGCATACGCACACACTCATTATTCCTATCTGCATGCTGTATTAGTGTTTATAGATGGACTCTGTGCTGGCTTCTGTGTGTGTGTGTTTCTCTTTTTTAGAGATTCGGGAGTCTTCTAGGGTAATAGAGAGATTCAGGGAGCGTGAAAGAGAGATGGAGCAATAAAGAGTAACACTCTTGTTCTCTCTCCTCCATCTCTTTCCCCCACTGGACCATGAGATGGGCTGCATTTCACTACATGCATTTTTAAAAAGAAGGCAATTATTATTTGCCAAGTCTGAGCATAATTATGTAATTTTTAACAAGCTTCCTCTAAGGGCAGTGTTTTGTATTTTGAAAGTGTTTGACTTTATAATGTATGAAAATAGAATTTAGGAATTTCCCTGCTGAGAAGTAATTTAAGGTACTGCTATAAAAAAAAGAAACCGGCGGATCAAGACTACGGTTGAGTTGAAAACGTGTCTGAAGACTGTCAGACGTCACACATCTGACAGCTTGTCTCCTTTAATAATGTACTAAATGTTTTCCTGCCTACAACTTGTGTCTGATTTGTAATTATTAGGATTTTTTTATTCTCTGGAAAAGTCTTAAATTAGACATCACACAGAATCCGCTATCTACTCAGTGACTTATCCGAGGTATTAACACCTTCTCTGTGAAACGGACTTAATGAAATATTATTAATGTTCATGTTTTAACTAAATGCTTGAGCAGTCAACACTCTTTTTGAAATCCTGAGCAATTAAAACCGGGGAAGATGTTCACAGTTTCTACCCTGCAATGAGATTATGAGAGCATTTTTCTTGCCTTCTGCGTGTACGTTAAGACTTCAGGGTCTGAGGCAAGAGTTGACCCAAGTGAATAAGAAAACGGACTTAAAAGACAGGGGCATCATCCTACTGCTGTGAGCATGAAAAACAACTGTGAGCGCATAAAAAACAAGATGATGAATAATGGAAAAGCTAACAGAGAGACCACGGTTGGGCTATTGTTTGCTGTTCTATCAATTTCTGAGGTTGTTGCAAAGAATCATATATTTTGATTCAGTGTTGTTGTCCATCAGAGCCTTAATTTACTGGGTAGCATTTTGTTATTTTACATTTACTGTGTGTATCTCTGAGCTTTTCTACTCAGCATCATACATTTTTGCCTCTTTGTGTCTGAGGATCTGAGAAACATGTGGGAGAGGACCGTATATCGGTGGTTTTACATTAATGAATGGACTCAGTTCAGCTCTGTAGTTATAGTGCTTACACACACACACACACATACACACTACCATGTCATACACAAGAGATAGCCTGGCCCTATATGCTGCTACTAATTGAATCACGTACTACATTTCCTGAAGGATTAGTTTAACGTGAGAGACCAGTGACTGCACGGGCTGTAAGACAGTTGGTGTTTGTGCATCTGTGTGTACACTGTGTATTCATCGGGATGGAGAACCTACATATCAATTATTCATCTTGTGTGCTGCTCAATCAGATACTCAGGAATCCATCTCTCCCTCTTTCTCACCTGCAGGGATTACAGGAGGTGCGGTGATGGGACACACTACGCTGGTTTCACAGTGAATTAGCATGCTGCTGTTGTGCTGGCCAGGAGGAATGTGCCACAATGGTTACTGATGGAAGGTGGGAGACGCTCATGGTACTGGTCTTATTGGGTGATCTGCTGTTGCAATAGAGTCCCGGCTGACTGTGTTTAACTGACAGAATTTCAACCTCCGTGGCCCAGAAGGGGCGCATAAATAATACAAACTAACCCTTGAAGGGCATTACATCCTGCCAAGGAAGTATTGAACAAAAGTGCAAGCTTTGTTAGCCGATGAAACATAAAGATCTAGAATCAACAATGTGGTTTTAGTTGCAGAACAGGATCTGAAGATGGAAAATCCTCATGTAAGTGCCACTCAAATGCATCTACTTTACACTGATCCAAATATGTTTTTAAGCCATCCATAAGCTCTGTAAACACTGTGTACTTAAGCACAGTGGAGCTCTAAGCTACATAACATAAGATAAGATAGACTTTATTGTCCCCAAGGGGAAACTTTGCTCAGGCAAAAGTACTACATACAGCTGCAATCATCTTAAAACAATATGTAGCCAACACGACAGTACAGTGGTACGTACAAAGACACAATAATAAATTATATACGACTGAATAATGAAAAAAAAGATTATGTAAAATACTGCACATGTATAGTGAGATAAAATATAAATACAAAGGCATAAAACAAGGACAGAAATCATAAAGCTCACATCACTCTGACATGCCTTATCACGACAATGCTAACATGCTGATGTGAAGTAGGTGTGTTAAATATATTCACCACTTTAGTTTAAGTGTGTTAGCGTACTAAGATTAGCTAATTACCACTAAAGTGATTACAAAAATACAAATATGTCAACTTCATGAAGGCATTAGAGGAAAAGTTAGGATCACAAATGTCATTAAAGACATTATTTTGGAACAAAGACTATAAAATAAAAGACGTAGCTACCGTTATGTCACCCGTTGGTCCATGGACTCCGGTTTTTAAGCCTCAAGTTTGGCATTTTGACCATCGCCATCTTGGTTTTTTGGAGCCAGACGGTGACCATTGGGATAAGAGGGTGGAGCTGACCGTCAGAACTGTCTTACCAATTTTGTGCAAATCCATCTAGCGTTTGTTCAGATATTTCACTATGACCTGCTGGAGGTGTCCTCAGATTTCATTTGGGACCTTGAATTTATAGCAAATGTCATTGCAATCCATCCAACAGTTGTCAAGATAATTCACTATAAACCGCAACTGTCAACCTTATTGTGTTGCTAGAGGAAAAGTCAGGGGATCACCAAAGTCGTTAAGGATTTATTCTTAATGGGGCGGCAGTAGCTCAGTCCATAGGGACTTGGCTTGGGAATGGGAGGGTCGCCGGCTCAAGTCCCCAACTGGACCAAATATGCAGTGTGGAGTGGTAGCTGGAGAGGTGCCAGTTCACCTCCTGGGCACTGCCGAGGTGCCCTTCAGCAAGGCACTGAACCCCCAACTGCTGTGACATCTCTCCACTTAATGCATGTATTGGTCCTGTATGTGCATGTGTGTGTATTTTGGGCCTGTGTGTGTATGACAAGAGTGGAAAAAAATGAATTTCCCCTCAGGGATTAATAAAGTATATCTTCTTCTTCTTCTTCTTCTTCTTCTTCTTCTCCTTCCTCTGCGGACAGTGAATGTTTGTATAAAATGTCATGGCAATCCATACAAAACTTGTTGAGATATTTCAGTCTGAACCAAAGTGGTAGACTGACCTATACCTGTAGCCTCAGGATAGTATCGCAGCCCAGTCACTGGAAGAAAATGCTGGCATTTTACCTTTCTGCAAACCACAAACAAGTTACATTTGTATATATGTGTCGTATTAACATCTCTAAAGGGACATAGTATATGAGCTGACTTTGTCATGCAGATGAGGAGGGGATGGTGGATGGCATAATTCCTAGACGAGACACCTGCCAAGCTGCATACTTCAGTTCGACACTAACAAAAAACAAAACTGGTTGGGTTTTAGTGAGTCATCACTAGTGACCGCTCGTTGTTTTTCCACTGGGGATAGTTCCACAAAAAGCTTTTTTTTAACCAAGATATTGCTGCCTGTCCTGCCAGGACTGTACACCTAAAACCAAGTATCTTAAGCCAAAGCCTGATCTTTTCCAAACCATAACCAAGTGCTTTTTGTGCCAAAACCTAACCACACATCAACACACTGTTGCTTGTATTTCAAGTTTCACTGTATTGGCTACACAAACTACAAATGTAACATATTTGTGGTTTGCAGCAACGCACAGTGCCAACATGTTTTCTGGTGATTGGGTTGCACACTGAGGATGGCTGCCATGTCTCAAGCTTCTCCTTAACTTTATACTGTCACTGTACCTACTCTACTTACTGTTTACTCTGTATTTATCACTACTCACTATGCATAAACATTTACGGCATTCCTATTTACACTCACTTTATTCACTTGCAGTGTCTATACACATTAGTATTGCTTTATTTATATTTTATGTGTGTTTTAACCTAACACTGTTTTATGTCATAAATTGAGATTTTGCTTTTACCTGCATGATTTTCTTTTTCACAGATGTTTACTGAGCATTGTTGGAAGGAGCCTGAGGCCTAAGCTTTTCATTGCCACTGACTGTTTCAATTGAACTTGACCTGCAGACTGACATTGTCATCCCTTGAGCCTTGCCACTAACATAGCTGTAGGCAAATCTTTAACATCTAGGATGAGTACCTGAAATGACTGTTTCTGAACTTCCTCCCCGTTTCCTCTGTGTAACCTTAAAATCAGCATGACATCACTTACTCGTTCTCCAGTGTTCTGGTGGCTTCTGTTTTGTTTCTTTTATGAATGAAAGTGTAGTTGGTGCATTACCATGCAGCCAACCATACAGTAAGTGCTCTGAGGTCACCTAGACATGACGGGCAGGTAGCCGGTAGCTTGTTAGTAGGCTTCAGCTGTGTGCACACTGTGACCTTTGACCTGAGTCTGGAACTGCAAACTGTTGGGAGTCCTCTGCTCTGTCTGCTTTTGCTGTCTGTCTGTCTGCGACTGCAGCAGGAAGCTCACACCAAGTTCGGCTTCAAAGGTCAAAGGTCAGGGAGGAAGAATTAATGAGACTGCTTAACAACAGTTTACAATATTTATGTTTGGTTGTACTATGTTGACTGCCATTAGCCCACCACTGCTAGCAGATAAAGGCAACACCTCACTCACTTCAAAACAACTGTATCCTCCACTGTAATTCTAACCAGCTCATGTAGTATTAAACTACAGATCGCTTGTCGAGTCACGGTCGTGACATATGGCATCTGTTATCAGGTCCAGCACGGCACTGAACAAGCTCTGTGTTTGTATGTGTGTGTGTGCCTCTGTGTATTTGATGAGATGCATGCATTTACTGCAAATCACCACCCTCAGCTTGTTACTGTGGACCTGGCTTTCCACAGTGAGAGCCCGGTAAGCTCACTTGTCTGTCCTGTGCAGCATCAGAAAAATAACCCTGTTGTTCTTCCCTCTATTCTTTTATATAGAAATAAAACTTAGATTTTAAACAATAGCCTGTCAGCTGTGACATTTGTAAATCCAGAGGTGATGTAATGCTGCTAACTTTCAAGCCCCCCTCTATTCAAAAATATGTTTTGCTAATTTTTGTCTTCATGTGAATGTTTGAGCTTCACTGAGCAGAATAATGTGCCGAGTTTGACACCAGAAGGCTGTTTCCACATTCATCTGCTGAAAGCCCCTCTGTGCTCACCTTAAATCTCAATTTAACACGTGTGCGTAGGAGCAGAATTTAGTGACATCACAACTAATTTGGAAGACGGTGTCACATGAGTGTGATGTGGTAACATAAAGCTTTTAGCATTAATACACTCAGAATGAACTTTCCACCGAAGGAGGAGACAGCTTGTGTCCAGCAGTTAAACTTTTGAACTGAAACAAATTTGCATAATCATAGATTGTGGATTTTTCAAAGAGGGAGAGGGGGCAGATGCAGTTTTTAAATAGGCAAATGACATTTTTTGCAGGAATAACACATCAAACACAGATTATCATTGCAGCAGAGTATTTCTGTGTGTCTTTAAAACATGTCTTGAGGGGATCTACCTGTCATCTTTGACCCAACACATGGAAACTTGGGAAGGAAACACAAATCTTCTTTAAAGAAATACATTGGGATGGTCCAGCGTCTTCAGCTCAAGTCTGACTTTTGACCTTTGACACACATCTCATCCTCTGTCATCCTCCTGTCTCTCTCTAAAGGCCTAGACACAAGCAAACCATCATCAAGGGGTGATGATGAACGACTGTTACTTTGCTTCACATCGCCTGAGTCCAGGACAGGAAGATGCACTTGTGTAACCGGTGGACTCTAGCGTTGTCAGTGTTGACACGAAGACGCCCAGACTGTGGATATCTTTGGAGCCGATCTCCCTTTATTCCTGACAACTGACAGCAAGAGGTAAAAACAAAATCCTCCGTCAATTACGACCATATAACTCAAGCCCCTCCCCCATGGAGTACAACAGCAAAAAGGAGGGCCGTGTTTCATTTAATTCAGTACAATGAAACACAGAAAACATACCTTACAGCAAGAGATAAAAACAAAATCCTCTGTTGACTACACAAATTAAGTGACACAGGAATAATTTAGCATATGATACAATACGTTAAGGCTGAAAAATGAACTTATAAATGCAGCTTAACAGCACTAAAACATGGAAATTACTATGAGAGCAATGTTGCTTACAGGCAGAACGGGAGGACACACCCCTTTATTGGTGTATTATATACTGACTATCGAGGCCTAAGAGTGTCAGGTATTAACACCTGAAACAAATTTTGTGTAATTATAATACTTTATATTACAAATGTACATTTGACTTTGTTACACATATTACTGCTGTATAATTGACCCTGTTACACTTGGACACAATGCGAAGACTCCAGCCAGCAGCCAACTAGCACATAAGCTCTGCATCTGCGTGAGAGGAAATAACTCTTCATACGAAGCAGGCGATGATGATCTGGATTTATCACTGGGTGAAACTGGAAGACTGACGGCATGGCTTCAAGAAAATAATGTTACCTATTATAACAAGTTTGTTATGATCTCACACCCTTTAGCTGTTTGTTTGCTTTCCCCACTTCCATTTCTTTTCATGTGCACTGAGTTGAACTGCCAATCAGAGTAATTAAACTCTCTGGGTCCAGTGGTGTGGGACAGACCTCAAAAACTAGGCCGACAGGTGCTCACAGATGGACCGACAGCCGACCATCAGCTTGGTGTGGCACGGGCCCTAATAGAGGCACACTATCCTCAGATTCATCTTCTAAAAACACTGGGATAACAAAAGCTTTGTATAACTGATATAATTTTAGCTGATTAAGTCATTTAACTGAAAAAGAAAACTGTGTGACAACAGTTGTCTCTGTCATTTCTGATTCTGTATTTATTCGCTTTTAAAAAGGACCAACACACAGCAGCAAGGAAAAGTTTTTCCCAATAACATTTTCTGATGTTTCACTGGGCTTTGGTAACAGAAGAATAATAAGGTGATTAAATGCTCACTATTATTGTCAGGTAAGTGGATTTCAAACCATATCCTACTGAAATCATACAGTGAACAGTTAAAACCACGACCGCCTGGAAGGCAGAAAATCAATGTAAACATATACATGATGAGAGTAAATGTGTGGATAATGGACCGAACTTGTAGAATCAGCGAGCACTTGATTCGTTTAAGCACATTATTGCAATCACTTGCATTGTGACCACACAGTGGGTATGGTATTATTTTTGCTTCACACTGTGTATATATGTATGCCAGAAACAAGAACTGGCATGAACCACCGTCGGCTCCATCCAAACTTATCCCTCATTATTCCCTCCATCCCCGTGGTCTCATGAGGGGAAAGGGATGCAGACGACAACAGTGACAGGCTGATCTGCTCCTCAGTAAGAGCAGGGAATGAGGGGTGAGCCAGAGGAGGACAGTGAAACGATAAAGAGGACAAGAGTAGTGCTTAGAGCCTGTGTGTACAGAAAAAAAGAGAGAGAAGAGGAGAGAAAGCAAGATAAGAAGAGGTAAGTGGTTTACAGTGCTGTGTATACTGTATGTAGGAGGAGGAGTGGAGCAGGAGCAGCAAGACTAGAGGAGGCATTGACTGGCTTGGCGTAACAATAAAAATAGTGCTGACATGGTACAGTTAATGTGTGTGTGTGTTTGTCAGCACGTATACGGGGAAGTGGGAGAGGGAGAGTGCAGATGAAATCCTTCCCGGAGCAGTGATAAAAACAGAAGGAATGATGTGACAACAAAGGATAGAAATCAAAGTGAAGGAAAGGGGAGAGCACAGGTTGCTTCGATTACGATCCCAGATGTTAAATCGCACCTATTTAGTTAACTGCTGATGGGATCGATGGGGGGAAATTGAGAAGGGAAAGGGAAGATGGAGGGAGGAAAGTGTGGGATGAAAAGTGGCAGAGGACTGGAGACGGTGGCGGGGGCATGTGAGGAAGAGTCGTGAGACGAAATGTGGTTGCCATGCAAAAGCAAGAGAAGAGCAGTGGAGGTAAAGAAGGAGGGAGAGGGAAAAAAGAGGGATGGAGGGTTGCGATGATGGATGCGCTGCTCTCGTTTCGTGCCCCCTAACGAAGACTCTAATTAGTGTTTGTGTAATTCCACACTGTCTCCTCCGCCTGCTCATCTTAATTAACTACATTCATCTTCCCCTCCCTCCATCCATCCCTTTCTCTCGCCCTCCCTCCCTCTGCCCTCCTAAAATAACATACTGACTGTCTGAACCCCACCTGGACCAGACCTGCTTTTACTTACTCACTATCTCTCTTTCTCTCCCTCTCCTCGCTGCCACTCGCTTTCTCTCCCCCCTTTCTCTCCATCCTTTCACTGTGTGCATCTGATGTCTCTTTTCTTCCCACCTCACCTTGAAAAAACTCTCTAGTCCTCTCTTTTTTTGTGCTCTGTCTCTCTTGCAGCTGACTGTGTTAGTGCTTGCCCGGCGTAAAAGCCTGCCCACCCCTGTGAGTCTCCAGAGCCATGTATTGTGACGGCCCATTTAGTCATTCTGGTCATTAATTTCATCAATAGGCTCAAGAAGTAGCAGCGACACCACTAGAAATACGTGGCTTCTCCGAGTTAGTCATACATTAAAGCCAAGTGACATTCCCCCTCCTACCAAAACAGCAAGCCGATAAATTCAGCAGTAACTCTAAAACAAATTGAGGACGACACGAGGCAAACAAAACAAGGAAACAGGGGAAAAGGAGCCACACACAAATGATTTCGCTAAATCTGGCTCTACTTCAGCTATTTGAGGGCCAATTGGGTTTAGGGGACAGTTACACAAGTGTTTGAATGGCAGTCAGAGGAGGAGGAGAGATAGAGGGGGCTGTGTGAAGTGCATTTACAGATGGAGATGACAGGGCTGTTGATGACTTGTCTGTATTGTGTTATTGTAGCGAGCTGCAGATGGATCGGAGTACCTGCCATCATTTAGCCCCACAGTCTGAAATGGCTTTCCTGCTTTCAGCCTTTCAGCAGTCAGTCAGTGTGACAAAGGACTGCTGGGAGTCAGAGCCTCTGTTTCACAGCACCCTATCTCTGCACGAATACACACACTTACACACACACACATGCGTACGCAGTCGTAAATATTCTGCACACATGGGTACCCATGCACACAAACCCAATCAGACGAGCTGCAGAGGAGGGCCCTCAGCGCTCGCTGTTGCACAAATCAGGTGCCATTCAAAGTCGGTAGAAGAGAGAAAAACATTTGTATTTATGTCTTGTGTTCTATATGTGTTTGTGTGTGTGTGTGTTAACATGTTTGTGTATACGTGCTGATGCTCTGGACACAGCAGTAAGCTCCAGTTTGCTGAGAGCAGCAGAAATGGTTTTTCATCCTCTTTGGTATGGACACCAAAGACCCACTTACACCCATAACGCACCATCACAACCCAGAATGCATTTCACCCTTTAAATTTGCAGGCTGCCTGTGCTGGCCCAGATAGCCATCATATTGCCCAAATGGAGAAGACACACACACACACACACACACACACACACACACACACACACACACACACACACACACACACACACACACACACACAAATGCTCAACCTACTCCCACACACACATGCTACATTGATAGCAATTACAAGTCAATCGGTCCCACCTCCTGCTGAGGGTCAGAGGTTAATCTACCAGGGTTTCACCTGACAGCACTTCCTCGTGGCGGGCGGGCAGAGGGAGGAGAGGGATGCCAAGAGCAACGGAAAAATAGAGATAGAGCGAGGGAGGAGGAAGCCAGGAGCAATAGGGCGACAGAGATAGCAGTGGGGACAGAAATAAGGCGATTGAGATAGAATGACAAAGAGGAAGCTACAGGCAAGAGAGAAAGAAATGGAGAAAGAGGAGACAGCAACAGAGATACAGGCGCAGAGGACACCAACTGTCTACCAATCATACCTAAAATGGGCAACAATCTCCTCGCCGCCCTTTCAACTTCCCTCACAGATATGATGATGTCACCATCAGAAGCTCCGAGGAGCCGTCCTTCAGGGTGGAAGGTGCCTTTAGGCATTGATCTCAGATCAGCTTAGCCACTGGAATACCTAACCTTTAACAATAAAAGGAAAATGCAAATCTGACCTTAGATGACAGTGTAAGTTAAACCTTTTCCCACTCTCCTAATCTCGGTGCCCACTGGGCTCGGCGTCACCTGTGCTGCTGCTGCTGTGGATGATGAAATGTAGATGTTACAAAGAACGGGTGGCAGCTGGCTTTTTCAACCTGCACCTGTTCCTTTTCCATGTGTGTGCATGTGTGTCTGTCTGCGTACCCGTGGGGGAGGAGGGGGGGAGTTCTTGTGTATGTGTTTGTCTCTCCGTGTGTGTGCGTACCTGCTGTCTTCAGTGTTTCTGTGCTGTCTGCAGAAGTACACTCGCGGGGGCTAATACAGTACTGAGACTTGTGATATATGAGGCGTCAGGAACATTTGTCTAAAGAGCCCCAAAGCCCAACCACTCTTATACACAAGCTTACAGCAGTGCACATACAAACACTTGCTTGTAAGACAGAGAAACGCACACATGCACACGCACACATACACACACACTCTAACTATCGTCTTAAGTGGCCCAAACTTTTTACATTCTTGCCAGGTCTGTAATTTGTACAAACAACTGACAAATTAAAGAAAAACCTGAGGCAGTATAAATACAGATGTATTGCACAGTGAGTGTACATACAACAGTTTGAGCCAACACAGTATGATTTTTAGATTTATTGTATTAGAATTTTTTACATACTGTCGATCATTTTCTAAGAGTAAGGTGCACATTTATTTAATTTAACATTTAGAATAAAACAATGTAAGATCCAAAGAGTAGGCACAAAGTAAAAAAAATAGGATTTGATTAATTAAACTCTCATAAAACACAAGTAAAACCACAGAAAAACAAGTTCAAAGGTGACGCTGGATTTGCAAGTGTAAAGTTTTTTGTGTTGTTGCTTTTATAGTTCATATGAAGTTGTCTGCAAACTGTCTCTCTGATTGGTTATTTGTGCTTATTTTAGTAATGAAGTCACCCAGTTTTCCCCTTGTGTCATTCAGTAATTTAATTTTGATTAAAGCTGTGGTTCGTTAGGTACTTTAGTAAAAATTAACTTTTTGTCAAATTTGCTGAGGCTGTCACTGCATGAGACAAAATATAAATAAAAAAAAACATATCCCTCTGCTTCCTCTTGTTGCTTGTAATGGCATTACTGCATGTATATGAAAACAGCCAATTGAAGCTGAGGAGTCTCTGACACAGATGTTAATCATGTCCGTCACTGCTCGTGAACTGTGGTCAAAGTGTCAAACTAGGCAGCCGGATCAAATATGAATTAAAACTCTGTTACTGCATTGCCTATCTCTCGCCTCAAATGTTTTCAGAAACATATATTAGTGTATGTATATTTCGCTAATTTCCAACATGGTGGCCACGTCACAATCTTTCTCACTTCACAGCTGAACAGCACACTAAAATATGCTTCTGAAAACATTTAAGGAGAAAAATAGGCCATGCAGTAACAACATCTTGATTCATATTTGATCAGCACTGCCTCGTTTGACAGTTTGACCACAGTTCATGAAGAGACTGACATGATTGATGGGATTCACAGCTGCGTTATAGACTCCTCTGCTCCAAGACCCAGAATATGCTGGAGGGATCACATATCTCATCTGGCCTGGGAACACCTTGGGGTCCTCCAGGAGGAGCTGGAAAGCGTTGCTGGAGAGAGGGACGTCTGGGGTGCTTTGCTTGGCCTGCTGTCCCCACGACCACAATGGATGGATGGATGGATGGATGGATGGATGGATGGATGGATGGATGGATGGTTTGGCTCTACATTTATACAAGAAGTGAACATTAGGCTCCCAAGTGAAAGTCCAGGGTTTGTTGGACCTGTCCACCACCCCTCCCACCCACCTTATGAGGACTTTCCAGCTCCTTATATTACTTTGTTACCAGCAGTGTTTCAACTTGACACTGTTCACCGACGTATCACACCGCCTTGACAGGTGCTGTCCAGCTGTGTTATGAATTGCTGCTGTTTGTCTGCGTATCGTACTGCAATGACAGGTGTCATCCAGACGCCCTATGGTGTATCATAACACCGTGAAGGGTTACGTCTGGCCGCTTTACATGGCGCATCATGCCACCACCAAAAGTGACTTTTGGCATCAGGTGTTTGACGCCAAAATCACTGCCAAAGCGGCAGTATTCGATGACTTCAGAATGAGAATGAGTGAAATACAGTGTGGCTTTGGGGACAGTTTCAGCAAATATGACAGAGTCATTTTCATAAATGTTACCAGCTGTGGCTTTAGGTCGGTGCTTTTTTTCTGCACCAGGTAGCATTTTTGCAGCTGTGGTGACATGTGTTTGTTCAACACCTAAGACACTTAATGTTGAGGGTTTTTTTTTCCCTTTAACTTGTCACCCATGTGAATATATGTGTTGCATATGGTGTGACCTCACAGTTTTTCTTTGACACATGATGGAGAGGACTCTTTCCCTCTGTGAGAAATGTTATTACTGATATTGTAGTGGTGAAATTAAAGTATGAACGATGAACTATGAAATTACTCCACTGTTAGTGGGCGAATAATCACCTCAGTGTGCTACTGTCATCTTTCATTTCTTTTAGAAAATGCTATCATATAACTTTCATATGTCCCATATTTTGTATTTATGCACCAAAATAACGATTTGTTTTACTTTGAAATGATGTGTAAACCCATATTTGCCATTAAGCTTGTAAGTCAAATGGGTTTACTTTAGAGCAATACATCCCCAGTTATTACTGCGGCCCTCCTTCTTCCTCATTTTCTTCCCCTTTCAGCCACTGTAAACTCATCTCTCCCTTCACTGATGCGCTCTGTCTGATTTATGTCAAGATCTTTGGTTTAAAAATGCAGAGTAAGTGAATACAGGCTTTTGTGTCTGAGTGTGATAGGAGGCTGTAAAAAGAAAGATTTGCAATTGTGCATCATTCTCTGTGTGTGATGCTAGTCAGATATTTCTATCAATGCTACGTTAAAATGATACACCTCTCAGGCTTAGCAGGAGATTCCCCGCAGGGGCCGCACAGCCTGAATTAATTAAAAAATGCATTTATTTATCCAAAAAGAGACATAAAACATCATCTCGACGCTTTAATAGCAAATGACGGCGGCAGAGAGAGTGTTGACTCATCACCTTCAGTTTAGATTTGTGTGTTTGTGTCTTCTTAAACTTTTCCGTACTTTTTTTTTCCATTTCATTTTTCAAACAAATCGCTCATGTGCCTTCCTCAGAAATCAATCAACGGTGGTACCCTGCATTAAAAATAATGTCTGAAATGGGAAACTCAGCAGATTCCAGGTTTTTTTTTTTTTTTTTTTGAATCAGCGCCGGTCTCCTCTCGTTGAAATTGGGGATCATCCTCTCGCTGCTACTGACACTGACTTCTGATGTGGAAGTTAAATAAATAAAATCATTTCTCCATGGTAATTTTCGTCAAACCTGCCAAATGCAGCCTAAATATTTGACATGGAAGGAGAGAAGATCAGTGAGAAGTGAGATCAAAGGAGGGGGGAGGGTGTGTGTGTGTGTGCGAGTGTGTGTGAGTGTGTGTTGGGATGGTGCAAGTAGTGATGAAACGTACTCTGCAGTGTGATATTTTCAACACCACCAAATTCCGCTCCATCTCCTCCACACATGGGAGTAATCTAAACTCAAAGCAACGTTAGTGTGTCTGAGCATGTATGTGTGTGTGTTGGTCTCCAGCCAGGAGCAACTATTCTTCATATTCCTGTCACCTACTCTTCTTCTCTCTCATCTTCCTCTGTCTCCAAAACAACACACACACAAACACACAAAACGATTGTATTTGTCTTTATCAGTCCCTCCATTTTCCTCGCCCCTCCTTGTGTTCGGCCTCCTTCGTTCAATATTTCATGCTGTTGAGAGCAGATCTATTCTGAGCTCTCTCTCTCTTTCTCTCTCTCTACACACACCCTCTCCTCCCTCTCTTCCTCCATCCCTCCCGTCTTCTTAAAAAAAAACCTTCTCTCTACACATCACTCTTGCTGTCCTCTCCCTCCTTCTGTACCTCTATAAATCTCTCTCTCCCCCTCACTCTCTATATCTCATTGCACTCCTAATGTTCTGTGCCCCATCTAACTCTTTTTCCCAACTCTGACTTACATTCTCTTCCACCCTTTCATTTCCTTTTCCTCCCCCTCCCCCTTCCCTCTCCTCCGTCCCCTCTGCTGGCTCAGTTTGCGTGACTGTTCAAAAGTATCAGCGCCTCTTCTCCTTCCCTTAACCCCTCACTCCTTGTCTCTCCTCTTTCCCCCTTGGATTCCTCTCCAACCAAAACACAGAGAAAGCCCTGTTCTCTCTTTTTGCACCTCTTTCGTTCCTTGCATCCCCTCCCCACCTCCCCCCCTCCCCTTGCTGTTCTCCTTCTACCCATCCAATCTTAGTGGCACCTCTCCTCCTCATCCTCCTCCCTCTTTTTTTCCCTCCTCCGAAGCTGTGTCGTACTCAGCTCCATCTCCAGCACCCCCCCTCCTCAGTCTCCTCCTCGCTCTTAGCCTGTACCAGTGTTGTTTTAGGCACAGCAGTGAAAGGTAAACAGAGAGATTGAAAATTCGTGTCAGTCAGTCGGGTGAGAGAGGGACAGGGAGGGAGGGAGAGCAGCAGAGGTGGTGAGGGAGCGAGAGGAGGCGGGGGGAGTGTCAGTACAATTTACTAACACAACAGTGAACAGCGAAGCAGGCCAAGACACAGAGCGAGCGGGAGGCGGAGTGAGAAAGAGACTCCCAGTTCAAGAATGCCATTGAAATGCAGCACACATACAAGTGTACAAAAATATAAAGTGTTTAGTGTACATTTACATGATGTTCATGTAAATACAAGGGTCCCGCTGAATTCATATATGCACTGTGTGCTTCCTGGGGCCCCAGAGAGGGATGT
Organism: Cephalopholis sonnerati; assembly: GCA_019142605.1. Classification (NCBI taxonomy): domain Eukaryota; kingdom Metazoa; phylum Chordata; class Actinopteri; order Perciformes; family Serranidae; genus Cephalopholis; species Cephalopholis sonnerati. Next base: position 32,701,685 of record JAGQAX010000008.1, read on the forward strand.
GACTCCTAGAGGGGCCTAATGTCCCATCATCAGTGCTATGAGAAAGCTCCGATTAGATTTCGAGGTTGCGGAAAGGAGCACTTGACAGATGTGTTGTTGGCCGGCTCTGGGTTGGAAATGTCATAAGAGCCTCGGTGTCACCGCATGCAGTCAGCCCCGAGGTCGTTTCTCATAATAACCCCAATACAAAAGTAATCCAATAGCACTGCAACCCACGCCTGGAAAATCCAACCTGGATGATTAGAATTGACAGGGGCGTTTGCTGAAACAGAACATGTCAGCGTCTGTTTCAAAGAAACTGAACGGAGAGGCGAGAAGTGGAATTTTTGTTATTCAAAAAAGTACCAAATCTCTGCTTCTGTTGCTGTCCGCTTTTCAGACTTTGTCTTCCTGCACCTGATTTACAGTTTCCTTTCAAATGTAGCCATATGGTGTATTTACAACCAGCCCCTCGTGGACACCATACAGTCAATCATCTCTACAGACTGCAATTTAAAGGGTCAGTTTATCTAAATGGGGAAAAACACATTTAGTCACTTAATTCTTGTCTAGCCATGCGGATAGTTTTGGTTTAATTTGCATAGACACTTTTAAAAATCAACAGCAATTTTTTTCCAGAGACAGTATCCCTGCTGTTTTGCACAATCCACAGAATACACTGTAAACTGTTCATGTGTACGCTTTAAACTGTGTATATGTGTATACATATATTCTCACTTCCTGGCTTATTCCAACACATTCTCATAAAACAGTTTGTATGATATCCTATGAATTAGCCCCCCACGAAGGACATTACATCCTTAATGTATAGTTATATAATTAACATAAAGTCATGGAGGTTGGGTTTAAGCAAGTAGCATTATTGTGGCTAGGTTTAGGAAAAGAAACATTGTGAGGATGTACCTTAAAATGACTCACAGTTCGTTCAAAGTTCACATGGACAACTCAAGGGGGAAGTCCTGGGGGAAGGTCTGGGTTTTTGTGACCCATCCATCACCCCAACCTGCCTCCTTACAAGACCACTCAGGGGTGTTTCCCTGTTTACTCCTGCCAGCGTATTGGTACGTGATCGTTTTTCCATATTCCATGGTCATCTTCAGTGAGTGGAACTCGCTCATGTTACCCCACATCAGTGGTGTGTTCATATATTCCATTGGAATATGGGAGAGCATACACACTTCCTCCTCAGTATCTATCCATCTACTTAGCAGTACACCCACCTCATCAACTGCCACTACACCACTGGCCCACACGATCCAAATACAGAACTTGTGACAGGCTCATCACTCGAGGGTCACTTGATGGCACTTGAGCAGGTTCCATTCGCCAAAGAAGACAGTGGGACATCATGCAAAGCTCAGGCAAAAGCTGGTAAATGACACTGGAGTTTAAAACATCTTATTAACGACAGGTGTTCCTGAGGCCAAGAACAAACCTCGCTCATTTGATAAAAACTTTATTTATCTCGGAAAGTAATTTTTCTTGGGCTAACTGTTCCCAGTTTCCAGTCTCTATCAAGTGGGTTACCTCTGGGGCTGAAAAATTAAGCCAACGTTTAAGTGCCAAAAACTCCAGGTCCTTGATGACCACTTGAGGCTGACTCCATGAACAAGTCAGTCCCCGTAGACCCCCATGTTAAAATGCTCATTTGAAGCAGAAATTAACATGTTTACAGCCTGGCAAGAGAAAAGATTTTGGTCTCTACAGCTAATTTGCATTCATGACAGCTGTATGGGGGGGGTGGATTGTTATACAACTGACCTGTTTAAATGTTTTTAAGGCTTAAATTTCTGCATAATGGAGGGCATGGGCAATGTTGGTTAGGTAATGGATCCATTGCGTAACCTCAGATTCCCAGAGAGTAGATGTAGCGGTCGCTATTTCAATGTGCTTCAGTTCATGAAAGTTAATTGTAACATTTTGGCTTCCTAAAATGGATGTTCAGTTCTGCTGGTAAGTTCATTTTGTTTTAATGGTTTTAAACCTGTTTTTGTGAGTGAAGATTAGCATTATCATTATCACAGTTAAACATGGCTGTAAATACACCATGTTAACTAAGTTAGCAGCACACTCTTGTCTGAATATGGTCACCTCTGGCTCCAAAAATGCAAGGTGGCGATGACAATCTTGAGGCTTCAAAACGGGAGTCGACAGACTCAATGGGAAACATCACTGTGGCTCATCCAGTAGCCTGTTTTATATAGTCTGTGGTCTTTATGCTGAGCTAAGCTAACTGCCTGCTGGCTGTAGCCTCATATTAAATGGACAGACATATGAGAGTGGTGTTAATCGTCTCATCTAACTCTCAACAAGAAAGCCAGTGAGAGTAATTCCCAAAATGTTAAACTATTCCCTTACATCTTTTAAAAATCTTTTTCATGTTGTTACCACCAAAAATAAATAAATAATCTTAAAAAATTAATTATGATGGCAGAAATTTTAGAGAGACAGACCCAAACGTGTCTGCATGGACACCACTGGGGCTTGATCATACAATATGTATGTATCTATGTTTATATGTACAGGGCATGTATATTTGATTGTAGCAGGTGTTTAACTGTGCTGCTGTGATACCACACAATGCAGTGTAGCGATAAACAGAGACACAACACGGAGAGACTAAGGAGAAATGATGGGAGCTAGGAGAGGAGGCAAAGGAGGACTGCTCATTAAAAAAGTTGCATGCCCGCTGTAACGGAGAGAGATGGAGAGAGAGGCATAGGCAGAGGAGACAGGTAGACCACCAGAGACAGAGAGGCAAAATAGCAGAGCCAGGTAGCAGTGATCGCGGAAGGAGAAAGTTTGCATTGGAAATGGGAGGATAAGGTGAGGAGAAGAGGAAGAAGAGAGGGGGAGACAGAGACAGTGGGGGGATTAAATGGACAGCTCATGAGAGAAGTGGAAGGACTGGAGAAGACAGAGGGATTCCCCGATGGCATCTCATCTCACTTGCTCTCCTTCTCCCCTATTTCCCTCCTTTTTTCTCCCAATAAATCATTCTGACTTCTCCTTAACCAACTCATTCCCAGCAGGCGGCAAGAAAACTGTAACAATCTTTCTCCTATCTGCTATCTCTCTCTTTTTCTCACTCCCTCCTCCTGTCTCTTTCCCTGTCTGGCCTGTTCCTCACACACACACACATGCACATACACACACACACACACCTGAGATGCACAGTTTGTAGCAGTGGAGGTGACAGAGGGGGGCAAATTACTGAACATTTTTACCACGTCTCTGCAGGACAGAGCCACCACCATAATATATAATAGCAGCCGCATTACACTTGCTTGGAATAACTCTTCTTGCATTATAAGTTAGTTGTTAATTGCTCTAATAAAATTTAAATGTGAAATTTATTTTATGGGACAATTTGCAAAAATAAAACAGCGAGTCACTTTTGTTTTATCAAAACTTTGATAAAGTCAGTGTAATAACACTGTCAACCCAAAGTATACCAGCTTGTATATTTTCTTTATGGTGGATAGATTACTTGAAAGGACACGCGCGTGTGTGTGCGCGCGGGCACGCGTGTTAATGTGCTGCAGCTATAAGAGGATTGCACATGATATTAGTACTGTATTAGACTGACTTACAGTGTCTGGTGCTGGATCCAAACAAGGAGGGGTGGCAGTGCAGGAGAATAGGCCAATATGTGCTTGCGTGAGTTTATGGGTGTTTTTTAGGCTTTGTCATAAAGATGCACAAAGTGTGTGCGTGTATATGTGTGTGTGGCTGGGGATGAAGAGGTGGAGGAGGAGGAGGGGGGGTGAAAAATAGGCTGCAGATGGTGGCTGCAGACATATCTGGCAGAAGGGGGGGGGGGGTTCAAAGCTTTCTACTTTTACACCGGCACTGGAGGTCGAATAGTTGACAAAAAACAGAAGAAAAAAACTTGAAGTCGCAGTGATGCCTGATGTGCTGCGACTCGGCCACAATATTGGAGGAATGCGCTTTTGTCGCTCGCAGGGGGTGGAGTTAGAAAGTGAACGAGTGCTGCCTACCAAACAGAGAGAGGAGAAGGAGGAGAGAAAGAGAAAGGAGAGAGACGGGTGGGCAGGCTGCTCACCGTAAACGATGGTTGTCGGATAGAGTCTTGAAGACCTAATGAAACTGGCCGGTTGAATTGTTTGCAGGCGATTACAGAGCTCAGCAGCCCGGCGTGCTTTGCATCTCTCGGATCCTTGAAGGGGAAAAAGAAACTGCAGCAGCACCGAGATAAAGAACAGTTAAAAAAAAAAGGAAGAGGACTTTAATATCTGTTATTTTACCACCGTTTTTTCCTCACTATTCATTTATCTTCAGTAAGCCTTTTCACGCCAGCAGCAACTCTTTCCCGGCGGAGAGGAGCGTTTCATGCCCGGAGGTAGACCGACCTCCCGCTTGGACCCAATACCGGCCTCCCACACTCCTCAGACGGGCTCAGAAGCAGCAGTTCCCGGTGAGAAGAGAGGACCAGCTCATTCATTAAAGGGGGGACCCGCTCATACGGACTTCCACAAACCCCCTTGTTTGAAGCCCCAGGATTTGTTGGAGAGGGTGGGAGAGGAGGGGAGGGGGTCGCAGTCTGCTTTATAGGAGGGAGGGAGGGGAGGAGGGGGGTTAGTCACTTCACACCACAATAGACTTTTACAACAGTTATTAACCAGAGCAAGTCTTATTGAACGTATCCGTTTGTATGCATGCATGAAGCTTTTGTTTTCCCCCTCTCCCATCTGATAGGCATTTGCTGGGATGTTTGAGTCGCGTTGTTTGGTGGGGTGAAGGGACCGAGAGAGTGGCCGGAGAGACCAAAAGGGGACGGAGGCCGAGAGAGGAGCCGAGAGCATGGCTCTGGTAGCGCTGTCTCTCTGGGTGCTAACGAGTCTCACCTGGGCGGACGTGGTCCAGGTGTCAGCCAACAGGCATTCCGTTTACTGGAACAGCTCCAACATACAGTAAGACCCCCTCATTTCTCTTATCAGTGTGTGTGTGTGTGCAGTTATATGCCATCTCACTTTGATCTCTCTATTCTCCACCTGTTAAAGGGATGAAATAAATGTCCTGATATGCACTCCCAGGTCTGTCAGGCTCACACCATCATCACACTTTCAGTCCGTCTATGCTGTTTGGCTTGATTGTGTCCCTCTTGGTGCTTTATCAAGGTTGTAGCTGCCACGTCCCTCATCTGTGTCTCTCTCTTTTATGAGTGGAAGAAATGATTCACATTCCCATAAGCCATTCAAACAGGCCTGTCATGTTTCGCTGTGTGGAGAAGCTATTTTTGAGTCTCAAACTGCTCAGTCAGACCCCCACTGGGAAGTCAAGGTGGCTCCAAACCATCTTTTCAACACCTCCACTTGCACAACTAGTCCTGCATATTTAGTTTCTGTTCCTCAGGCCAACGTCAATGTGTGCATTTATGCAACCCCCCCCCCTTCTCCTCTACCTTCAGCCATGCATGGTCAGAGGAGTAGAAAGAAAAGGAGAATCACACGTGATTCTCTCTCCTTCCTCCTCTGTCTCCGTCATGTGGCTCTCCCCTCTCAGTCTTTCAGGGCTCTTTCTCTGTCTTCTCCTCTATCTGGTTCAATTAGGAGCACTTCTTCATCCTGACCCCATTGTGTTGTAGCAGTGTCACTATTCAATCTCTCCTTCTCGCTCCCTCTCCAACTTGCTCTCTCCTTCTATCCCTCTCTAACCCCCTTTCTTGTTTACACTCAGTCCGTTGGCCTTTTTGTTATCCTCCTAATCCGTCGCTCTTCGCCCCTATCTCGATCCAAGTGAAAACCCCTTTTTTTCTCTTCTCCTCTCTCTCTTTTTTTTTTGAAAGCTGCCTTTTTAATACTGTCCTCGTGAGTCCATGGCTCTGCTGCTGGATCCTTAAGAATGTAGCGTCAGTCTGCTGCAACACACTGTAGGCTTATCTCTCTTCCAACAATTCACAGTAAAATCTTGTTAATTTATGTTGTATTAGCTGCGTTTCCGCATCCTAATCTGTACATTCCTTCTCTGCGGCCCAAAACATGCATATAAAAGCTCGTTAATTTGCAACTGAATGCCAGATCTGACACGTAATATTGACAGATTTTCAAGATTTCACTTTAGGGAGCAATTCAAGCAAGCTCTGTGATCTAATGTGTTTAGATTGTCTCAATAACGTCGCAAAATGATGCAACAATCAACCTAAATTTCAGGTCTCAGAGGTGCACAAGAGCGCATGTCACACACTAACACACACCTTCCTTTTCGTTCTCCATCTTGCAGTGAATCCTGTCTATGTGTGAGCGCTGTTTCGGCTACCAGGCGGCCCTTAAAACATCTCAGTTTGTGGTATTTACATCTTCAGCAGAATTTACTGGGCCCCTAAGATGAGCAGCCAGACGTACAGCGACTCGCATTTTACGACTGCGCTTATTAAAGACGTAAACAAAATGAAAACTCAGAAAATACACTGTTGTTTTTGCAGAGGGGGGATCAATGATTCTGTCCACCGACAATAACTCCGGGCCAATGATTTTAGTTTACAGCGTGGAATAAAAGTACGAGAGGCAAGCGAATTTATGCCTCGACAACAAAATTACTATACATGAAGTACTGCGTAAAGTAATAGGAGCGGAGAACATAATGTTATTGGTCTTGGTACAATGCTGTAAACAATATTAGTTTTCCGGAATGTGAGAAAATTATTTTTGCGGCACATTTTAGAGAAACTAATATTGTGTGCACTGTTGCTGCTAATGCATTTTAGCTGATGTATTTCTCTCAATGTTGAGGGGGCTCATCTTCAATTTCTATACTTTCCTGACTCTGGAACAATTTGATAATAAATGCTAATGAAATTCCATCGTCGGTTCCCATATAAGACACAGAAGTTGATTAAGATAAAATGTGAGGGAAAAAACGCTTAAAGGCGTAAAGGAAAAGTAAGTTAACCCGGGACTTTGGTACAATCAGCTCGACGTAACATGAGCAGCTTTGACCTTGGCAAAATGTATATTTAATTAAGTAATTTGTCAGTTGCCTTTTACTGTGTACTCAAGACTGTTTGTAAAGGGAAAAAAAGCTGCAGTTGATTTTTCTGACAAAGCAGTGGGAGTACTACAGCAGTCTGGAGCAGCCTAACCTTTAACCTGACTGTCCAGGACCTGAGTACTGCAGAGCCCCGCAGTCTCTCTCCTCCTTCTCTCTCCACACGTTGACTGCCAATACGCTTTTCATCCCAGCGGCAGAATATTCTTAGCCCCTGCAGTGTGAGTCTTAGTGTGTGTGTCTTTTATAAAAGACTGTGGTTAATTAAAGAACACTGCATCTCAGTGGACCTGCCTCATCCCTGATCTTCCCATCTCTCCCTCTCTCTTTCTCTTCCTCAGTGCACACATACACAATGACAATGTATGAGCACTGAGTGGGGATAACTTTTTTCAATTCAGCCTACTTATTGAATTAGGAGACAAAGGGGCCACGGACAGTGACACACAAAAGACAGATAAACTGCAGGATAACCTGTCTAATCCACCCTTTTATACACTTCCTAGCCATTTTTCGACGGCACGGATCCCATTCCCGGCATTTATTTTAATCTCTGCACTCAACACCACAACATCCCACATTTTGTAGGGTTGGCTGGCGTGTCTCTAGCCGTTGGCAATCGGCCTCTCTGGAGTTTCTCTAACTCACAGTGCAGTGTGGAGGTTTAGAAGGCCAATAATAAGCTGTAGTATAGCTGTCAGTTTGAGTGGTAAACACATTGTAAAGCCTCAGGACCCCGCAGTTTCTCAACCAGCTTCTGACCCCGAGCCACTCATCAACCACAAGAGACAGGCTGAGACTGTTACCATGGATTAACTGCTTCACACACACACACACACACACACACACACACACGCTTATAACTGTACATTTTCACATTTAACTATGATTACGCGAGTCCACACAAACACACACACGTCCCCGCTGTGTACTTTTTTAACTTCGAGAAGATGGATCATTTCCTGCGTTCGGGTTTTGCACAATGGCTGTTGCCACCGCCTATCAGTCACTTGTCACTGATATCCCTGGGCATGAGTGTGTGTGTAATGGTGTGCGTTTTAGTGTGTGTGAGAACTCGCGTATGTGTGTGTTTGCCCCGTTACAGATGTCTCTGTTCATTGATGGGTGACCGAAACAAAAACAAATCCATCAGTCCGTTAAATCACACATTATCTTCCACCACCTGGCAATTAACCACCGCTGTGAGTGTGAGTGTGTGCGCTCACAAGTGTGTGCGTGCGTGTACACGTATATGTGTGTAATCTAATAATGCAGGCAGTTAACCGGTTTGCATAATAGATATCCGGTGATATCTCTTAATTTATCAGTTGTATATTTCGGAAGCGATTAGGTTGCGAATGAACAAACGCATAAGCATTTCTAGACAGTAGCTGTGTGTGTGTTGCATACGTGTATCAATGACACTGTCACCTCAACGCATGCCACTGGAATGAAGCCAGCTATCGCAAGCAGAATTTGCTTCTCATATAAATGCACATGCGTATGTGTGGTAATCGATGCTGAGGTGGAACTTGTTTTATATTCATCCTGCTCGTCAGAGTGTGCAGAGACACGTCACGCAGGGCAGGAGAGAAATAATGCAAGAATATGAGAAGAGGGAGACAGTGAGAGAGAAATGCTATGGGACTGGTTAGAGGAGAGGGGAAGTCAGGAGGAATACAGACGGATTTTGTGTTGAATTGTAATAGAGCAGGGGGAGGAGGGTCATCATAATAATGATAATAGTGCTTGGCCAGTGCCCTGATCCACACATTGAGTTCTCACATTAGACATCATAACACAGACCCAATTTATATGTGTGTATGGGAGAAACAGACGAGAGGATTAAGCAGGCCAATCAACCATCCCCTTGACAGCAACACAAAACTATCTGTCTCCCAGCCCCACTTAGGACAACAACATTTACATTTATGAATATCTGCACAAAGGAGAGTATTACTCACTCACTATCACGAGGCACACGGCCCGCCTGTGTGTGTGCGTGCGATGTGTGTACAACCCATCTATCATAGGCGTTCGCGCCGCTATGTCAGCTACCACTGTGGTGTGTGTTTGTGCACACACACACAAAAAATAAAACCTCACACACAGGCTCAGTGATCATCAGAACAGTCATATAGACACAGTGATCAGGCTGTTCATTAGTAACGAATATTAAGGCCACATAGTGTATGGGTGAATGGATTCCTGGTTTGGCGACGTGTGGGTGTTAAAGTGTGTGTGTGGCTTGCAGACGCTCGCATAGAGACGTCATTAATTAAAAGCAATAGGGAACACCTGTGTGATGGATGACTTCTGTTCGCATAATAAGATCCAGTGGTCCTCTCTCTACCTCTCTCTCGTGCTGTTGCTCTCTATGTGCGTGGGTAGGAGTAAATACATTTTTCTGATTGGACGGGGATTGTCTGGTAGGTGAGCCGAGCAATAAGGGACATGTACAAGAAAGGAAGGAAGAGAAATGAATTATTTTCTCGTCCTCTATCTTTTTTCTTTTCTTTTTTCTCTTTGGGGATGAGCTAGATTTCAGGAGTGTGCTCCCACCTCTCTGTTCTTCTCTCATCCTCCAGTTGCCTGATGGGAAAGCACTCTTGGGGTGGTGGTATTTTGGGAGCTATGTGGTTTAATGTGAATGTTGTGAGAGCTCTCTCTCTGTCAAATTAACTTGGACTAAATCTTTCCAGTGCTAGGAAATGTGTCGCCTTTCTTTGTTGTCTGCTTTTCCTTCACCTCACCTCAACCGCACTTTCATTTTCTCTCCTTCTCGTCTCCTCTCCTCTTACACACTTTGAGATTTTGACCAAAGCCACCCTCAAACGCACCTCTTTGCAGATCCTAGAAATTTACACACACACATAAAACACTCACATTGATCTTGAGAAAAAGACAAGCCTGAAATATCGAGCCCACCCCGTTTTTCTACATCTCTTGATTGGCTCTTTCATTTCCTCAAACGCTGTCCCGCTTACATGATCGACTAATCGGAAGCATTGCTGTGAAAATGGAGTATTGATGTGCAGCGTTCGCGCTTGCTCCGTCTTGGATCAAACGCAAACTGGTCACTGTAATGGTTTGGATTCAAAGGGAGCGGGTTCTTAGGGATTTTAGGGATGTAATTCTGCTAAGACCAAGCTTATACAAGAGTCGGACCAAGTTGAGCAATTCTGATCCAGCCTGCCACAAAGTAAGGATCTTATAGTTGTAAATGCCTGGCCCAGGATTGGTATTGATTTAAGTGACTGTTGATTCCATGCTCGTGGCTCAGTGGTTAGCAAAGACGCTTTGCAGACTGTATTTATCAAGCCTTTTGCAAGAAATTGCACTGAATGGTTGTCTCGAAGTAAAAGCACTTCTGCTTCAGAGTATGATTAAGTTGTTTTGTCAATGAGGTTTCCAAGACAGGCAAAGTGAGGAGAAGAGGTAACATTTAACATCAATAAGTTAAATTAGTGGTGATTATTTACTTTGTGTGGGTTTAACTAGGGCTGTCCTAAATAGCAGTTTTCGGTTATCAAAGCATGAGTGAGAAATATGTGCAATTAATCGCTTCGACAGAGTAAGGGGGGTGAGTAATAACAGATGAGGTCATTAGTCAGACTTTTTTGCACCCAAAATAGTGTGACAATCAGCCACTTTGTTAGCATGTAGGTGACAGTAACATTAGCCTTTAGCTAGAAAAAGAATACTTTGCAAGACTGCTAAGCTTTCACAGTTTTCAGCTGATTTGCCAAACTGGTTGTAGATTTGTGCCATGCCAGTTCAGTTACTTTATTAGTATATCTGGCTCTTTATGTTTCAGGGGTCATCTTTGCCAGACGCTTGCCTTATTGGACATCTTGTTAGCGTGTCTGTAAGCTTGTCACATGTGGTCAAACTGTCCCGGTTTTAGTACTGCTGGAGTGCTGGTGACTAATGTTGGATGAAAGTGAGTTCGAATCTGAGTTAAAATGTCCTTGTCTGAGAAGAACTAATAATAATAATGATGATATAAAAGGAGCACTTGAATACTGGTATGGACGTCACTCACTATGGCAACAATCGAGGCTTCGAAGCTTCAAAGCATTCAGGTCAGACCCAGATTTATCACGTTCACAACAATGGCCAGATGATGCTGGTACAGTAAGTTTATGCAGGAAAAATAAAATACAGAAAATAGCATCACTGCTAGTGTTTCCCACAGGTTGAGAATTTATTTTTGGTAGTCAACCTCGAGGGAGGTGGAGGTGTAACGTGGTGGGCTGCAGTGAATTCACAAGCTAAGAACTGCACATGAATGCTGTGTTCTGGCAGACTTTTCAGTCAATGCTCAGTGCCGTGCGCATTTTCACACAAACTTGAACAGGAAGGAATAATAAATACAGAAAAACACAAAAACATCTGTTTGAGTAGGCCACCCAAATAAATTTTATGCATGAAGTGTTGACTTGTAAAGTCAATAAAGGCTAAAACATGTTTGATAAACATGACACACAAATAATAATGACTTGCACCATTTAACACCGCGTGCCTGAAGAACTCCTTTTAAATGTGAATGTGCATTGGTTAAAGTACTAATATGATGTTTGACTTTGCTGTCTGCTTCTTTCTGTGGTCTGAGCACGTCTGTGTGTCATTTGGGTAAAACATCAAGGATAATGCATGCAGAACCAATATGTGTTGATAATGTGATATGGATTTACTTGGAATGCTTCCTTATCAATGCTTGGGACCAGTGATTTATGTGATTCATGACACTGACAAATCACAGAGAGCCACAAGTTTACGCACTTTTGAGGAAAATGTGTGTTATCAGGGCTTTGAGATCCAGACAGTGCATTCACAGTTGTTATGTCTTGTGTAATTGCTGTATTTATTTGCTTTCAATAAAGCATGAATGGCATGTTTGGATGGAGCAGTGTTTCCAAGACAAAATCAAAATGTTGAATAGAGTCACTATCTTTGAGAATGACGTTTGTTGCTCAAATCAAATTTTCTGTTTTCCACATTTGCCGAAAACGTGCATGTTTATCATATCATTTGCCACCTGCTGGGAACCTCTAATAGCTTTGAGCAGCTCTGCAGCTCAGCTAAATCTTGGCGCAGACACGGTGACTTTTCCCAGTTTAAAAAGCTGATAAAAACGTTGTCACGCCTGAAAGGATGGCCAAATGTGCATCACTCAGACACTGTTGGGCCGGTTAGGACCAGTTTTCTGATCAGAGATGCTTGATAAATATGTCTCCAGGTTCGGTCCGTGTGTGCACGAGTTTCCACCTGCCTCCAACAACATCCCATCAGTTAGATTGGACAGGTTGAATTACCCAAAGGTCTTACTGGTCGTGTGAGTGATTGCTCTGCTTGCCGTTATTTGTGTTAAGGCCAATGTATAGGCTACTCTTTCAGAAGTGCTGTCTGGACAGTCTCAAAATGATGAAAAGCTCCTTTCAGGTGTTCGGACAATGTGGGCCCAAGTCGCCCAATTATTGTAAGTTTCCAAAACCGACAAGCTGACTGCCACACCTGTGTCCCGGCCAGGTGTGCACAGGTGTGAAAATGGGGTTGAGCTCCAAATGTGGTGCGAATTCTCCACTGGTCACGTCCATGTTGGCAACAGCAGAGAGGCTGTGTGCTTTAAGAGGAAAATTGGGAGGATTGCAATCAAAATTGGGATTAACGTCGGGTCGATAAGATGGACTCTCCCTTCACCTCCACTGTACTCTACCAGATGCACATCATGTAGCTTTGTGGGACCATGCTTTTGTTTTTAAGGCCCAGTTCAGACCAAATATTTGCAACGAGACAAAACCGTTTGCAGCTATGTGAAGTGGCCCTTCTCAGTTCCACTCAAACTGGTGTTCTGTTGATATGTGCTACATTGTGGTTCTGTGCAATCTTACAGTATAACATGGTGGTATAATATAAAATGATTCTGTAGTGGGAGCATTTTTCGATAGGGGATGTTGGTCTATTGAGATAAGCTACCCCTGAAATCGCAAATAAAGATGTTATAATAGAATATCAAAATATGCTCCTCATATTCTTACAGTACACTCACCCCTGTATGTAATCATTTCTGAATAAGGTAGTGAGACTCTGCTATATGGCAGCATTTTTTGACTAGGCAGCATAAATGTACAGAACGCCGGCTGATGGTGTCTGCGACTCGACTTGTCAAGTCGCCAGTAGCTTTTAGAACGTAAGGCAGGTCACCTGTTTCAACAGTCAGTCAGCCTGTAGCGAAGCCAGCTGGTTAAGTCTGTTACAAACAGTCAGTGGACGGCATGTTCACTCGCTGTGGCATTCTCTGACAACAGCCCTCCGTCCCCGCTGAGCCCAACTCATTTACATCCCCGCTGCTTTTGACACATATGTTAGTCTCCGTCCTCACAGTGTGTAAGATGTCAGACGGTGGGTTGCTGCTGCTGCTGGCTGTTTATGTACACATGTCCCACACACAAAAAAAACCCCAGTCATTACTTGTGGCCTTGAAGCTAGAGGTTAGAATGGAAGTACAGAGAGTTGTTGATATGGAGGTAATACACTGTCTTGTCTAGTCCCATTGGTGAAAACTAGGGCTTTGATCAGGCCCAAAACATTAAGCTTAACCCTTCATGAACCCTCATAGTTTCTGTCCCCGGCACAAACTGTTCTGTTTGTAAATTTGGGGTGCTATTGGAATATATTGTTCATTTCAGAGTGCCACACTCTCAAGAGTGGCAGAGCGTACTCAGAAAATGGAGCAGCAGAGCACCAAGAGCAGTAAAAATGAAACTTAACGCCGGGACACTGGTAAAGCAGGAAGCTGACTGGAATCAAGCCTGGGTGAATGTTGAGACTCTTTGACCTGTCTCGGCCGGGTCGGGCTCACAGAATCAAAGCTCTAGTGTAAACTGGCAAGTTTTTAGAACAATGCAGACTGTTGCATTGCAAGTAGTTGGTCTGAACGGGGCTAAAGAACAGAGATCCAATTTACATTGCAGTTAAGTGACTTTTGGTTGCACTAAGACACGCAGGAGTTCACACAAAGTCAGACACATCAATACTGGCTCCTCCATTTGTGACTTCAAGATGTTCGGTGGCCTGTGTTCACTGTTCTGAACGACCTGGAGGTAATCCAGGGACAGTGTCTGTACGAGTAGTGTAAAGGCACAGAGAGAAAATGTAGAGCTCACAAATGAGATTGAATAGTGACAGTAAAGTGACTAAACAGATCTTCTCAGGATGCTGAATTCTCAAAAATCACATTGCAATAACAAGAAGCTGTGTGTCAGAGTCCCGCAGTGTTTGTGCTGATTTAAGTTATAACGCTGCCGTCTGAGCCGGATGAATTGCTTTTTTTTCTCCCTGACAGCCAAATTATTGAATGACCGTCTTCCCTCGTTATCTGTATCTGTTTTAGGCAAAATGCGGGGAGAAACAAGAATTTATCTTTCCCACCCATGTGTTAAATTTGAACAAATTGTCCACAGAGAACAAATCCCACAGCGATGGGCTGGAGGCAATACACGAAAACACACACACACACACACGCTCAGACGCACACACTCGATGTTGTTGTTGATATTAACATTATTCTCTGAGCCGACGCCTAAGCTCCAGCAGTGTAATCAGGTGCTAATAACAAGGCTGTGATGTTTACAAGCTGTTTCAAAGCGCTTTATGTATCTATGTGTGTATCTTTGTGTGTGTGTGCGAGTATACTCTATGTGATGTCTACTCTATTCCTCGCCAGCGCTCTTGGGGCTTTGGGGAAGGGGGGGGTACTAATAATGTAGACTGTCAGCTCCAGCACACACACACACACACACACACACACACACACACACATATACACACACACCAGATGCTCATATGGTGTGTTTGTGATGTGGCTAATGGTAGCAGCGTAGTGGCAGTGTGAAGCCATATGCTGAGCCTGATCACAACAGAGCAGAGTGGTCTAGCGTTAATAAACTCTACCGACATGACAATTAGGAATCCTCCACATAAAGACAATACGGTCGCACGTGAAAATGCAGCTGTTTTCAACAAACCCACTGGGGAATCAACTGTCGCCGGCGAGGATAGGACAGAGGAGCAGCAGGGAGGAGAGTCACTGCGTTTACAGGAGAAGTGTCTATTGTCACTGCTCGCCGGGCAGAAATGATGCTCGTTGTTGAGCTTTGATTATGAATGTTGTTATCGGTTCATCAAGGCGTAAACAACTTCAGAGGTTTATTTGGTTTTATTCTTGAGGTAGCTTCTCTGTTACTGGTTTTCATAAGACACAATTATGGCGAGATATGAGAAAGTCCTGATTGAGGAGGTTTGATTTAGCAGCCAAAGACGAAAAAAAACAGCAAGGCAGGATCCTCACTTCAACAAACTGCAGAGGACACAGAATTATGCTTATTCCATCCACAGAGAGAGCGCGGTAGAGAGGGAGAGAGTCTTTAATTGAGGTTTTATCCATTTAAGCTGTCACTAAGAGGCCAACTCTGAAACCTTTTAACCACTCTCCTCTCAGTAATGACACAAATCAGAGAGGAAATGTGTTTGTGTCTGAGCGCTGGTGCGACTGTGTGCGGGTGCGCGTGTGTTCGCGCGTGTCAGCGTTCGTGAAGCAGGAGGGTAATTATGCGGAAATTGGGAAATGGCTAAGTGAATTATGACCTTGTTTCAGCAGAAGGCTTTAATCAGTCCCAGCCAGGCCAGGGAGGGAGGCAGAAATGTTCGCTACACAAGCACTCCTGCTCCTGATGGCAACAGCAACCAGTCAGTAAAGCTGTCAACCAGTCTCATGTGTCAGTGGAAACCACACGGTCGACCAGTAATTCATATGGCAACAGGCATATTCATTAAACTATTGGCAGAAAATTAAAGTTCGATCATGAAATAATCTAATATGCTATTGTTGTTGTTTTGGTCTTCCATTGTGTGTTGTACCTGCATGTAGGGTTGTGTGTGGGGCTTGACAGTAATTCAAAATCTTCAAACACTTTCAGTGTGTTCATATTGTAACAAAAATGACTGCAACTAACAATTATTTACATTATCAATTAATCTGCAGGTTATTTTTTCATTTACTCGATTATTTGTTCTACAAAATGTAAGAAAATAGTGAAAATTGCCAACTACCCAGAGCCCAAGGTGACGTCTTCAAATTGTTTTGTCCAGCCAACAGCCAGAAACCCCAAAATGTTCAGTTTGCAATGATACAAAATGAGAAACACAGTAACTCAACGGATTTGAGAGGCTGGAACCAGAGAGTGTTTGCTAAATAAATTACGTCAAAAATAAGGGAAAAAAAATTCAAAACTGCTGCTGAATAATTTTCTGTTAAAAACCGCTTCAGCTTTGAAGATCATGTTGTTTTACTAAATTTTGTCACCCAAATTATTCTCCAAGCGTATTAGATCAGTAAATCAGGGGGGTGTGCCATATCATCTCATTCACAATAATACCGGTATAATATTTAATATCATATGAAAAATTCATATTGTCATACTCGCAATATTTCCACTTGTTGACATATTGATGTCATACTGTTACCCACAGCAACAACAACAAGCATGGCTGAAAGCAACATTATTACAGACTCCACAGTGGTTTCAAAAAGAGGATCAGCTTCAGTAGTGTGGAATAAACTGTGGCGTCCTGAATGTTTTATGAACAGCCCCGGACTTCTCAGACTCTTTTAGTGTCTGACCGTTCAGAGAGACCTCGTGTAGCGGCTCCTCTGGCAGCAGCACAGCGTCTCTTCCTCTCCTCTCTCACCATGCGCACACGGTGGTGTCGCTAAGTGATTTTGTCATTAACGTTTGGTAATGTAAACCTACATGATGCACACAGCTTGACAAAACACTACATAAATGTGACTGTGTGATAGTTGTGGTATAATAACAGCCTGTCACAGGTTACAGCGTGATGATTAGAGGAGAAATGGCAGAGCATGAAGGTCCAGGTGGAAAAAAACAACTCAATCATTTAGGATTTTACTAAAAGAAGGAAATCACCCGTTGATTTATATATATAGATCCCAGGGTACGTTTTTTTTTGTTTGGGAGCTGTTTAAATGTTAAATTTGTGGTAATTTTATTTTTAACTATTAATATTGTATACAGAATCTGAATCTCATTCTGTTGTTGTTTACAAACTAAAGAAATGCCAAGTTCAGTTTTTTCAGTCTAAAGGCAAACTGTTGACATGTAAAACTATATCACTTATTTTGTTGCAATTCTTTATTTCGTAGTAGTATTTTTTTCTAATTTGTCATATTGTCAAGAATATTGTTATTGCAAAAATACCCTGAACGTCGTGATATTGTGACATTATTTTAGGGCCATATCATCCACCCCCTAATATTGAAACTGAATATTTGAAACGGTTTTAATACTCTTTTTCCACAGTGATGATACACCAGTACCAGCTGTGCTTTTTTGCTCTCTCTCATTGCTAATGTTTACCACAGTCTTTCTGCTGTTCACAGTTACTAACCATGAAAAGAAAAGGCATCTTATAGGCACGTTATATTTATAGAATATATTAATAAAAAATTTAAATTGTATGCCCTCAATGTCAAATTTCCCCCTGGTAACAAAAATGAAAACAAATTCCAACACTTATCTGATGTGATTTGTGATATATAGTAGATCAATGTCAGAAAAAGTATACCAACACAACGACTAATACTCATACTAATAATAATAATAATGATATAATTTAGATTTTTGCCATATCGCCCAGCCACGTATGCTTGTGCATGAGTTATTCAGTGCGCCTAAAGTGCATCTGCTGTACAGTAAAAACAAAATAAAACTTGTAAACTCACCGACCCTCTGGCCTGACGCTCGTCACTCACATGAGGTCTGTTTGCTGCAGGAAGCTTCATGCTTGATGAGGAGATGACTTGCAAATCATTGGGTTAAGTATGAGATAGGAGAAGTTACTTTTTCTCTTAACAGCTCCTGCTGGGGGTTTTATGCTCGCGCGTTTACTTAAGTGCAGACATTTATGTTAGTGTAAGTGCACAAATCATCTCGCAAACCCCAGTAAGTCTAGTCTTAGCCTCAGTGGTGGGTACAGCACTGAAAATATATACTCAAATAAAAGTAATAAAGAACCTGGTTAGTAAATTACTCAGAGTACAAGTTACTTTCCATTTGAATATTTTTAGGGTCTGTAGGCCAGTGCAAAATACTGAAAAAAAGCACTTAATTTTTTTATGTAGTAGAGCAGATGGGCTAATCAAACAAATAAGTTTAGCTTATAGCATCACTCAGTCTGTCTCTTTATTATATTCTGTTTCTTTTTGATGCTTCCTTATTATACTGCTTTGTGTTTTTATACTGTTTGCTTATTTTTCTGCTCTTTGTGTTTGTACAATTTACTTACTTTACATATTAATACTTTGCTTTGTATTTTATTTTTTTCTACTGATGCTTCTTTGCTGCTGTAATGTTGCAAAGTTCCTCGCTGTGGGACGAGTAAAGGATTATCTTATCTTATCTCTTATCTTATACTGAGACAAGAACAATCTCCCACTCTCTACCCCTCTCTTCTTTATTGTAACATCAAAAATAAGCAATACAAGTGAAAAATGAACACAGCTAAGGTTAACTGCCTAACTACATATTCATCTACAGTATGTGCAACTTCCTTTTATCTGCTTGCAGAGGTTTTTTTTGGAGGCACAGCAAGCACTTCATCATGTAACTGGTGTCTTTTTTAGATTTTGGTGTAAAAAGTGTGGCCAGATGTGGCATGAGATTGTTACTGGAAGTTGCTCTGTCGTCATCGCATTGTGGTCAAGAGACAGGTGGTGCTTCTTTTTTAGCTTGCTCCTTGGCATTAGCGGTAGAGGTGCTGCTCGCGTGTTCCCCTGCCTTACGGTAAATCCCATTTTCCATTTAGAGCACACTCGTAACACAGATATAAATGGCAAATACTGTGAAGTAGAAAGTAGACTGCTGGCTCAAAAATATTCTCAAGTATGGAGCAGAAATAGAGTTTAAACAAGGGAACATGAGAAGTACTTGGTCCTTAATTAACCCCACTCTTACTGATGTGCGTTACTTGTAATGCAGGGGTGCAGTACCCACCCCTGCTTAGCCTTAGCTGAACTGGTTAGTTTTGGAATGAGCAAAGAAGGAAGAGTGTGAACAGACTGAGGAGGAAACAAAGGTTAAAAAAAGCAGCTCGATGGACACATGAAAATTGCAGCTCATCATGTGATGTCAGCTGCTTGCAGGTGGTGTTGCACAGAGCGAGGCTTGGTCCAGTCAAGCCCATACACACAGTTTTAATCGATGCCTGTGCAACATGTCATTTTGGTTTCAGACCGGCTGTGCTGTCTGTGAAAACATGCAAATTTTAATTTGGTTGTAGCACTTTTCGTCCATCAATGTCCATGTGTGTGTGTGCGCATGACTGCTTATGTGTGGATGCTGAATGTGTTCGCTTGTTCATGTATGAATGGCTCCCGCTGTGCAGATGTGTGTACGGTCAGCAGCACTGCTGTGTGTCAGTGTGTCTCTGAGTGCCTCTGTTGGTTCTGGTCTGGCTGTCTATTTCTGTCAGTGTTGGATCGATGGCGTCCTACAGACACTGCACTCCTCTCCTGGTTGTTTCAGCCTGTTCCTTCTCTCTCTCCTTCTTTCTTTCTTTCTATCTGCCGCTCTGCCCTCCTTTTCCTCCCTCTTCCTCTCCGTCTCTCCCGCTGCCTCTCCTGTTGGCTCGTCTTCTCGGCATCACTTCTTCTTCTTCTCCTCATTGTCCTCCTCTGCATCACCGTACTACTCTCGAGTCTCTCTTCAGATCAGACAATGAGCCCTCAGTGTATGTGTGTGTGTGTGTGTGTGTGTGAGCAAGTGAGT